>JAWZYU010000008.1:58243331-59592081 GCA_038380435.1 Ryuthela nishihirai
CCTCAAAACTCCCCGCCCACGGTGACTAGGATACACCAATGGGCTTGGAAAATCCGCATCCTTAGGACGGGATATTAAGCCGTGACCCTGTGTGCAAGTGCTCAGTCGTTAGCGCGCCAGCTCGTAATCTGTAGTTCCCAGGTTCGAGTCCCAGCTGGGTCAGCGTTGAGATTTATCTCCGCAAAATTCCCTGCCCACGGTCAGTAGGGACACCGATAGGCTTGTAAAGGCTGCCGTCCTTCGGATGGGAGGTTAAGCCGATACCATGTGTGCGGGAGAGCCATACCCTGCGCACGTTAAAGAACACGCTGGATGGCCTTGATGGGAGGCTATCATTTGTCTCCCAACAGCTGTTCCAGTGGGTCCTCTTCCCCAACCTTCTGAGCCTTCGGGGTCCATGTCGCCTGGCCATTTAGCCAATGGTGTGCAAAAAACTGCCGCTCAGAGGTAAAACAACCCAACCGAACCCCGTGTGCGGGAGAGCCATATCTTGTCCTTGTTAAAAAACACACTGTGTGGCCTTGACGGGATGCTACCATCTGTTTTCCAACAGCTGCCCAGTGGGTCCACTTTCCCTAACCTTCTCTGAGTCATTAGGATCTTTGCAACCTGGTCATTTAGCCCATTGTATGCAAAAAAGTGCCGCTCAGAGGTAAAACAACCCAACGTTAAGGACCACATTGGACGACCTTAACAGGAGGCTGCCGTCTGTCTCCTAACAGCTGTCAAGTAGGTCCCCTTCCCCCAACTTCTCTTCTTCCAGGTTCACAAGGACCCCGAGGGTCACAAAGAACCCTCGAGGTCCTTGAGACTTGGCCATTTAGCATATTATGTGAAAAAATGCTCCGTTCAATGTAAAACAATCCAGAAAAAGTCACAATCATAATATAAAGGCAGCTGATCTCTATTCTGAAGCAAAAATACGATGCAAAAATACGAAGATAAAAACAAATACGTCCTCAGTATGACAATAAACTTTTGTATTTTTCACTCTAAATCACGCAAAAGCTACATCTCATTGATTTATATTTTTAGTTCACAGATATAAATCCTTCTCTTCTGCTTAACGCTTACGAAAACAATATTTACACAATCGTATTTCTTCTATGTTCAATATCGTTCAAACTTTTTTGTGTAATATTTCTTTCTGCTTATTCTTGTGTATAAACTACGTCATAAAGAGTGCAAGACGTCATATGTCGCGTAACAAGCGTCATATATCGTGACAGCTGACTGGGACATGAAATAGTAAACAATGTTAGCCTGAAGCTACTTTCTTGTTTACTGACATAAGACCTTGGAGAGGCTGTATTTCTAAAAACACAGCTTGTAGAAAAATCTTCCTTGTGCATCTTCAGATCATTCAAAGAAATCCAGTATATGGTCCAAAAAAAATGGTTGTGTGCGTGATATATTTTGTTTGGCAGTCAGAAGCGAAAATCTGAACATTCTCAAAGGTTGTTGAGTGAATCCATTAGAATTTTTCATAGTCGTATGTCCTGTACATTAAAAGAAATTAGAAAAAATTCGATTTCTATTTTTGCATAGAGACAACACAGGATGATGTATGTGTCCATCACTGAGTTTTTATACTTTATTCAATTTTTTTTTCAAATTCAAATTCAGATTTATTTCACACTTTTGATACATTACAAACATGTAATTTAAAACGTATAATAACAAAAGGAATAAATGTTTACTTTTCCAAAGTAAACAGACAATTTTGAAAGTGTAAAATTCAAAACTCCACATGAGCCAAAGCTCGTTTGTGGAGATATTAGATTAAGAAAACATAAAATATTGTAAAGCAACACTACCAACTTATTGAACACTGACATATAATAAACTCGTTAACATTATGACTCAAAATGTGTATTTAGACATTATAATCATGCAAGGCATAATTACTATAACAAATTTTCTACCTTTTGCGCGAGCATCCATTAAACAATTAATTTCTTAAAAAGATAAAGATTTCTTTCATTCTTTATGTTGTAAGGTAAACTGTTGAATATTTTAGGAGCCAGGTATGCATAATGTTTACAAAAAGCTGTTTTTCCGGGAGTAATCACATTTAAATGTACAACTGTTGAAAGTCTGGTATCTTTATTGAAAACTTTTACATTTGAATCATTCCAATTTTTGACAATATATGTTAACAAATGGTAAATATATAATTTTCGGACTTGTAAAATTTGTAAAGAAGTGTAACAATTTTGGATGCTATCAAACTTTCGTTTCTTGAGCATGCACCTCAAAGCAATATTTTCAAGATTCTGAATAGGTCTCAAATTTGATTCATAAAGGCCACCCCATGAAATAATACCATATTCCAAATAAGATTTTATCCACGAATTGTAAATTATTTTTAACATGGACAAATTCAAAAAACTTCTGATAAAATATATTCTTGAAATCATGATATTCAAGCTTTTTACTACGTTTTTTACATGCAATTTCCATGTGAGGTTACTATCTATAAAATACTCCCAGATATCTAAAACCATTAACACCCTGAATAACTGGACAAGAACAAAAAGGTTACTCCCCTTTGTTCCTACATATTTCTGTGAGAGTGGATTTTCAACGCTTCTTCAATTGAAAACCAAAACTAGAAACGGAATAAATGTAGAGAATGACATGACGTAGGCATTAACGAAAACTCAACCGCGAATTTTTAAGCTTGTTAATGAGTTACAATTCCAATCATCGCATTAAATATGTCGTAAGTTGACATTATTTTGAATTATAATTATACTGAAAAAATCTAATTTCGATGTGTTTTCATTTACCCTATTAAAACGCCGATTTTTAATGTATCGGGATCGCCGGTCACTTTGCCTCTATAAAATGGGGTCGCGACTCGAAAAAGGTTGGGAACCGCTGCTCTATAACTTCTAAAATATGCATCTAATGGGAAAATATGACTGATGATAAATTAAAGATCACAATCAAATCTATTTAAATCCCGATTTCCAACAATATTTGTTCAGTATTTAAAGAGTTACGGAAGGTGGATTGTTTAACAATAAATTACCTTGTTTTATAAAAAAAATCGTTCGTAATTGTCAAATATTGAAATAATCGTTACGCAAAAATCTAAAATGTATATTAAATTTATTAAATGGTGTGAAACAATACTTATTATTCAACTTTTAATTAATTTCTGAATTAAATTCTTATCACACATTACTACTCAAAAAAAATTCTACCTTTCATAACGCTTTAATAATGAGCGAATATTGTTGAAAATCGTGATTTAAATAGATTTGATTATGATCTTCATCTTTTGTCACATTTTAGCCGTCCCATGGCCGAGTGGTTAGCGCGCTTGGCTACTGATCTAAGGGACCTGGGTTCGAGCCCCGGGTTAAGGCATGGATGTTTATGTCGTTTTTCTGATGAGGTCCTGCCATCCTCACAGACCTACTATTATGGTATATAAACTGACAGGCTCCTGTCAGGCCTCTGTGGAAAGCAGCTGCTTGAGGGGGTATTCACATTTTTTCATTAAATGTACATTTTAGTAGTTATAGAGCTCCGAATGATATAACATGGAAATTCTCTAATATTTTGGTAGGGCAGTACATTGAGTTAATTAGATATACAAACGTTTTGACATACAGTAGTATTAAATAAGTGTGAACCAAAGCGGTAACGCTTTAGCACAGAACGTATATCTTGATGCATTAAATTTAAAAATCTACACATCTATCATTTAATATTATACATTTATATGCAATCACTCACAAAATTGCATAAATACATAATAATACCAAACAGAGAAGGTCAGGTATTGACTCAGAACATAGTGCTCTAGGAACGATAATCAGAAATTCTCAGTTCTTACTTTGGTTAGGATGGTTTTACTTCTGAGAGGTGTTCTTTAACGTGCGCAGGGTGTGGCTCACCCGCACACGGGGCCGCGGCTTAACGTCCCATCCGACGGATGGGGGTCTTTCCATGACCATCGGTATCCCATACTGAACAAGGGCAAGGAGCCGAGTTCTGAGGAAATAAATCTCAAATCTCAAAGCTGGCCCAGGTGGGACTCAAACCTAGGAACAACAGATTACAAAACTGACGCGCTGCCGACTGAGCACACCCCCCCCCCCCGGTCGCAATTTTCCCCAAAAATAAAAAAGACAATCTTATATCCTGATCATGAAAACTGAAGAAAATATACACCAAGTAAATCGGTTGGGTTGTTTTACCTCTGAGCGGCACTTTTTTGTCCACCATGGGCTAAATGGTCAGATCCCATGGACCCCGAAGACTCAGAGAAGGTTGGAGGAGGGGACCCATTGGAACAGCTGTTGGGAGACAGATGGTAGCCTCAAGTCGAGGCCATCCAGCGTGTTCTTTAACGTGCACAGAGTATGGCTCTCCCGCACACGGGGCCACGGCTTAATGTTCCATCGGATGGACGGCGGCCTTTACAAGCCCATCGGTGTCCCCTACTGACCGTGGGCAGGGCGTGAAATTTTGCGGAGATAAGTCTCAATGCCGACCCAGCTGGAACTCGAATCTGGGAACTAAGATTACGAGCCTGGCGCACTACCGACTGAGCCCCGCCCACCGCCCCCAAGTAAATCGGAGTACCGAAAATAAGACATCAATATCTATTTAACCCCGCAAAAATTTTTAAATGTTTCCCTAAAAGCAATAAAGTGTGAAGATATACAGACGTACAAACGAACAGACGGATGAATAGACAGACAGATAAGAAAGTGAAGCATTACCGCATTTTTTAAGAGCTCTGTGTTCAATTCCGTTTAAAAAAACACTTTTTTTTTATCTTTTTTTAAAAAAGTTTTAGAAACAAAAAAAAATTGTGTTTGAGAGACAATTTATCTCACACACCCCCATCCCAAAAACAAAAGCAAATAATACTCCAGTAAATAAAACTTTAGTGCGGTTAAAAAAACCAAGAAATGGTTTCAAACAAGCAATAAAAATGACGAATTTTAACTTTCTGTTTACGAAAGTTTTTTTGCTATGAATAGCTCGCAATTACAGACCCATCAGTAGAAAATGGCAGTTTCTGTTTGTATTAGGTTCTGCCCCTGAGAGAAAGAGAGAAATCAGCTAGAAGGGAAAAAAAAACAAAGACAGCAGAAACAAAAACATCGGGCGAAGAGATAGTGCAGGAGACGGATGTGTGTCCGTATGAGAAAGAGAGAGTAACACAAATGAGGCAAAAACCCAAAGAGCGAGAGACGAAAACTACAATTAAGGGCACGAGACGAGGATAGGAGAGATAAAGACCACGGTGCAGGAAAAATCAGTCAAGTGGAAATATGACAAACGCAGCAAACACGGCGGAATCGGAAAGGGAAAGAGTAATTGAGGTGCACGAGAAAGGTCAGGGAGAGAATGAGGGAAGTGAACACAGGGGGGGGAATAACATTTATAACGAGGAAGCGATAAACAACTATCTAGATATCAACAACGAATAAATGAACAGTTTAAAGCAGCGACTGGTTGGGTTGTTGCAACTCTGAGTGACACTGTTTTTTTGCACGTTAATGGGCTAAATAGCCAGGTCACAAGGACCTCGAGAGCTAAGAGAAGGTTGGGTCGTATTGCTTTACATCTTACCACCACTTATTTTCCACACAATGGGATAAATGAACAGGTCACAAGAACCCTAAAGGATCAGAGAAGGTTGGGTTTATAATGCTTTACCCCTTACCATCACTTTTTTCACATAATGGAATGAATAGCCAGGTCACAAGCGCACCAAAGAAGAAGGTACTTCCCTACGCAAAGGACGAGATAATTTAGAAGCTATATTTTAGGCTTGTCGTCTCATATAACATACAAACACTTACATAGCCCCGCTGGTCTCAGCAAGGTACGCTAAACACTAGACCAGGTAAGTGCTCAGAGATGGTTGGAGAAGAATCGTTTTACCTCTTACTATCACTTTTTTGCACACAATGGGATAAATGAGAAGGTCACAAGGGCCCTAAAGGTTCAAAAAAGGTTGGGTTAGATTGTTTTAGATCTAACCGACATTTGTATTTGTACACAATGTCCTAAATGAAAAGGTCACAGATCCTCAAGGAAGGTTCGGTTAGATTGTATTACCACTTAGCGGCATTTTTTTTGCACGAAAAGGACTAAATATTTTGGTCGCTAGGACCCCAAGAGCTCCGAGAATATTATGGGAAGGGACCCACTGGACAGCTGTTGGGAGACAGATGATAGCCCGCGTCAAAGCCATCCAATATGTTTTTAACGTGCACAGGGTATGTTTCTCCCGCACACTGCTCACGGCTTAACGTCCCATACCACGGACGACGGCCTTTCCAAGCACATCGGTGTCCCCTACTGACCTAGAGCAGGGCGTGGAGTTTTGCGGAGATAAATCTCAACGGTGTCCCAGCTGGGACTCGAACATGGGAACTGCAGATTAGGAGCCTGGCATATTACCGATTGAGTCACCTTTTCCCCTCCTTAAACAGTGGCACCATCTGTCTCCTAACAGCTGCCCAGTGACTCTCTTTCCCCTGCTTAAATAGTGGCTACCATATGTCTCCTAACAGCTGTACAGTCTCTTCCCCTCCTTAAATATTGGCTACGATCTGTCTCCTAACAGCTGTAGAGTCTCTTTCCCTCCTTAAATAATGGCTACGATCTGTCTCCTAACAGCTGTACAGTCTCTTCCCCTCCTAAATAGTGGCTACCATCTGTCTCCTAACAGCTGTACAGTCTCTTCCCCTCCTAAATAGTGGCTACCATCTGTCTCCTAACAGCTGTACAGTCTCTTCCCCTCCTAAATAGTGGCTACCATCTGTCTCCTAACAGCTTCCCAATGAGTCTCTTTCCCCCCCTTAAATAGTGGCTACCATCTGTCTCCTAACAGCTGTACAGTCTCTTCCCCTCCTTAAAGAGTGGCTACGATCTGTCTCCTAACAGCTGTACAGTCTCTTCCCCTCCTAAATAGTGGCTACCATCTATCTCCTAACAGCTGTACAGTCTCTTCCCCTCCTTAAAGAGTGGCTACCATTTGTCTCCTAACAGTTGTAGAGTTTCTCTCACTCTTTAAATAGTGGCTACCATCTGTCTCCTAACAGTTGTACAGTCTCTTCCCCTCCTTAAATAGTGGCTACCATCTGTCTCCTAACAGCTGTCCAGATTCTTCCCCTCCTTAAATAATGGCTACCATCTGTCTCCTAACAGCTGCCCAGTGAGTCTCCTTCCCCTCCTTAAAGAGTGACTACCACCTGTCTCCTAACAGCTGCCCAGTGAGTCACTTTCCCCTCTTTAAATAGTGGCTACCATCTGTCTCGTAACAGCTGTACAGTCTCTCTCCCTCCTTAAATAGTGGCTACCATCTGTCTCCTAACAGTTGTAGAGTCTCTCTCCCTCTTTAAATAGTGACTACCATCTGTCTCCTAACAGCTGTACTGCCTCTTCCCCTCCTTAAATAGTGGCTACCATCTGTCTCCTAACAGCTGTAAAGTCTCTCTCCCTCCTTAAATAGTGGCTACCATCTGTCTCCTAACAGCTGTACAGTCTCTTCCCCTCCTTAAATAATGGCTACCATCTGTCTACTAAAAGCTGCCCACTGAGTCTCTTTCCCCTCCTTAAATAGTGGCTACCATCTGTCTCCTAACAGCTCTACAGCCTCTTCCCCTCCTTAAATAGTGGCTACCATCTGTCTCCTAACAGCTGTAAAGTCTCTCTCCCTCCTTAAATAGTGGCTACCATCTGTCTCCTAACAGTTGTACAGTCTCTCTCCCTCTTTAAATAGTGGCTACCCTCTGTCTCCTAACAGCTGTACAGCCTCTTCCCCTCCTTAAATAGTGGCTACCATCTGTCTCCTAACAGCTGTACAGTCTCTCTCCCTCTTTAAATAGTGGCTACCATCTGTCTCCGAACAGCTGTAGAGTCTCTTCCCCTCCTTAAATAGTGGCTACCATCTGTCTCCTAACAGCTGTAAAGTGAGTCTCTTTCCCCTCCAAACTTTTCTAAAATTTCCTTGTAAATTTTGAAAGCTTTTTTTTTTTAACATTTTGGACACAAAATTACTTTCGTTGTTCAATTATTTAGTAATTGCAAACACATCTATTAACTATAAAATAAATTGTTCTGATATCGATGTTAGATTTCAAAATTCAAAAGTGTTTTTGAATGAGCATTTAACTCAGTACTGAAACAATTACTACGCAAGTGAAAAGTCGAAGGTAAAATATCGGGTTTCAAATTTACCTGGGTTAAAGATGGCGAAATCTTTATGCGAATGAATGAAACAAATAAAATATGGAGATTAGGAATGAAGATCACATAGATAAAATTGTTATGAATGGTGTCAGGGATAATGAAGAGTGAAAAATGGTTTAATGATATACGTAATAAAGTTGGGTTGTTTTACCTCTGAGCGGCACTTTGTTTTTTTACACACCATGGGCTAAATGGCCAGGTCACAAGGACCCCGAAGGATCAGAGAAGGTTATGGGAGGGGACCCACTGGAACAGCTGTTGGAAGACAGATTGTAGCTTTCCATGAAGGCCACCCAGCAAGTTCTTCAACGTGCACAGTGTATAACTCTCCCGCACAAGGAGCCACGACTTAACGTCCCATCCGACGGACGGCGGCCTTTCCAAGCCCATCGGTGTCCCCTACTGACCGTGGGCAGGGCGGGGAGTTTTGCGGAAATAAATCTCAACGCTGACCCAGCTGGGACTCGAACCTGGGAACTGCAGATTACGAGTCTAGCTCGCTACCGACTGAGCCACCCCCGCCCCAATATATACGTAATAGATAAAATTATTATGAATGTGTTAGGAAACAAATGATAGAACAATTGAGGATATATAATCTGATAACATGTCATATGACGACCACCTGAAGACCTTTTTTCATTCGGTGACCTAGATTCTTAGAATGTATATGCATACTAAATATTAACACACGTAGTATTAGAGCTAAATTTAAATTACTTTAAATTCTAATTGAAGAAATAAACAATCGCTTTTATCTCTTAATATTAACTGAGATCCGAGTAAACGAAGATGAAATTTAAATATATAATTTAAATGGTTGTAGTAATTTCTATAAATGTAGCGTATATAATAAATCAGAAGGTATAATGATATTTATCAAAAATACTTTAAACTTTATAATAAACGAAGATATTGGATTAGTTGGAAAAATTCATTAGTTTATTCCAATTTTACAGATCACATTCCTTTACTCCACAACAATTTATTGCAGAACTAAACAATAACTTAAATTTAATAAAATGAAAAATGTTATTATTGCTGTATATTTTAACATTGATCTCTTGAGTAACTAGGAATATGTAGGAGAATACATACACATGCTTTCATCACGTGGCCTACGATCTTATATAGAAGTAGCAACCAGGGAAACTAGAGAAAGTGCATCATGCCTCCATCATGTATTTATTAGGAAGGCTGCTACCCTTGGGCAGCAGGCAGCAATAATTTACACTGATCTTTCGGATCATTTTGCTATTGGTGTCAAATTTATGGTACAGTCGCTGAAAAAAAATATCCGAAAAATCGAGAAATAATATCTGGCAACAATTTTTTTTCAGAAATTAGTGACCTGGCAACCTTCGTGTCACGTGACACGAAGGTTGCCAGGTCACTAATTTCTAAAAAAAATCGTTGCCAGATATTTTTTTCTGGATTCTGTAATCAACCATAGTGTTCGGATACTTTTTTTGAGCGACTGTAGGTGGTCATATTATTTTGATACTAGATCGTGTGGGCTCACTCACGGAAATATTGAGCGTGTGCAGTTACCGTTCACAGCAAACTGGAGCGTGTGCAGTAACTGCACACGCTCCAGTTTGCTGTGAACGGTAACTGGAGCGTGTACAGTTGCTGTACACGCTCCAGATATTTTTCCTGAATTCTGTAATCACGTGACACGAAGGATACCAGATCACTAATTTCTAAAAAATATCGTTGCCAGATATTTTTTCTGAATTCTGTAATCATCCATAGTGTTCGGATATTTTTTTCAGCGACTGTACCCACAATAGAAAATATCAATAAAGAGATTATTAATTTAGATATTGTTTATAGAATTAATTATAAACTACTGCATGATAATTTTAAGAACTGCAGCTGGAAAGAACTTGAAAAATCATAACGATGTTAATTTATGTTAAAAAATGTTTATAAAAAGGTTTTCCATCTTAATTGAAGAATCTAAATAATATTCCATAAAAAGAGGGAGTCGCGTACTTAAAAACAGATGGATTACTGAAGAAATAAAGGAACTTATTAAAGTAAAAGGTAAATTGTATAAAACATTTAGAAATACCTTATAATAAGTTTCATGAGCAAAATTATGAAATGATTAAGAATGAAGTTCAAAACACAATAAGGTCTGTAAACACCAATTTTTACAGAACACAGTTTATTAATTGCAATGGAGATAGTAAGAAACAATGGAGGTTTATTAATGACGTGAATGATAATAACAAAATCTACTTAGTTCTGTCTAGCATGTCTGCTGGATCTAATCAAACTTTAGACACTATTTAGATCCACACTGCTAATGATTTTAATACCTTCTTGTTAATGTAGCAGATGAAACTGCAGGTAACAAAATTATAGATGAATATAAAGGAACACAGGATCTAATCAATTGGAAAATAAATTCAATATTTCTTTCCCCAATAGCTGAAATGGAGATTAGAGAAACCATTCTTAGCCTTAAGGAAAAAATTTGGGGTGGCGTGGCTTAGTCGGTATCGCGCCAGGCTCGTAGTCTGTAGTTCCCAGGTTCGGGTTGTTGTTTGGGTTGTTTTACCTCTGAGCGGCACTTTTTTGCACACCATGGGCTAAATGGCCAGGTCACATGGACCCCGAAGGCTCAGAGAAGGTTGGGGGAGGGGACCCACTGGAACAGCTGTTGGGAGACAGATGGTAGCCTCCCGTCAAGGCCATCCAGCGTGTTCTTTAACGTGCACAGGGTATGGCTCTCCCGCACACGGAGTCACGGCTTAACGTCCCATCCGACGGACAGCGGTCTTTCCAAGCCCATCGGTGTCCCCTACTGACCGTGGGCAGGGCGGGGAGTTTTGCGGAGATAAATCTCAACGCTGACCCAGCTGGGACTCGAACCTGGAAACAACAGATTACGAGCCTGGCGCGCTACCGACTGAGCCACACCCGCCCCCCAGGTTCGAATCCCAGCTGAGTCAACGTTGAGATTTATCTCCGCAAAATTCCCCGCCTTGTCCACTGTCAATAGGGGACACCGATGGGCTTGGAAAGGCCGCCGTCCACTGGATGGTATTTTAAGCCGTGGTTCCGTGTGTGGGAGAGCCATACCCTGTGCACGTTAAAGAACACGCTGGATAGCCTTGACGGGAGGCTACCATCTGTCTCCCAACAGCTGTTCCAGTGGGTCCACTCCCCCAACCTTCTCTCAGCCTTCGGGGTCCATGTGACCTGGCCATTTAGCCCATGGTGTGCAAAAAAGTGCCGCTCAGAGGTAAAACAACCCAACTCAGATGGAATTAATGTTAAAAAAAATACAAAATTGTGTTAATTATATTGCATGTCTACTTACTTATGTTTTTAATTTATCATTTAAAACCAGTAATTTTCCAGATGAATTTAAGAAAGAGGTTATAACACCTATTTACAAGAAGGACAATAGGAATTCTCTAACTCATGTTATTTCCCTTTTGGTAACATTTGATAAAAATGGTTAAAAAGCGATTGAACAACTATCTTCTACAAAATTCCTCATATTCTAATAATGAATTTGGGTTTCAAGAAGAAAAACATACAGAGCAAGAAATCATAAATTTAACTAAATATATACAGGGTGTCCCTGAATTCATGGCCCACACGTGAGGGGATGGTAGTACACCCTGAACCCACCAATATTCGTCATAGAATTTGCGGTCGCAAACGCAGTGAGGAGTCGGAAATGAAGGACGGACACAGAGGTTTCCAGAGTGACATTTATTGGAGATCATTACAACAAATGCTCAAACGTTCGCCCACCAACGTTGATACAGGCGGCACAACGGCAGAGTAGTGATCGGCGTACCTGCTCGTAAACACCGGGCTTGTCGCGCACATCCGCGGCTGCGACGGACAATCGGACGTACCGCCTCGTCTGCACCCCCTACCGACACCGGGCTGCGTTTGCGGCCACATATTCTATGATGAATATTGGTGGAACTATCATTCCCTCACGTTTGGGCCATGAATTCAGGGACACCCTGTCTATATGAATCTATAGAGAAAGTTTTTTAACTCTGTCTTTTTAGATATTAAAAAAGGCATTTGATACCGTTTCTCGCGATATTTTGTTGCATAAATTGTAACACTTTGGAGTCAGGGGCATAGTGTTGAACTGGTTTAAGAGCTATCTATCAAACCGAAAACAGATTGTAAAAATTACCAGCTTTGTAAGCAATGAATTTACTTTAAAGCACGGTATCCCACAAGGAACAGTTTTAGTACCAATTCTTTTCTTGATATTTTTAAATGACTTTAGTTCTCTAAAAATCGGTAGATAGATAAATTGCTTTGCTGATGATACTGCCATTACGTTTCGAGCGAAAAATTATGATAACTTGTTATATGGCATAACAAATGATTCAATTAAAGTTAATAAAGGGTTTAAAGGAAATAATCTATTTCTAAACATAGATAAAACGAAGTATATTATGTATAATTTAAAACATAATTCTGTTATAAATGATACAATAATAAAAATGCATAAATCACACTGTAAATATAGTGGATAATTGTGGCTGTGTTTCTATTCAGTTTCTGAAATTGTGTATTTAGGGATAACATAGATCAAAAGCGAATGGGAAACCCCATATCAATAATCTGACAAAAAATACTGAGATCTGTGTTATGTAAAATATATCATCTAAAAAAAAGTTTGAATCGGGAAACATTATCTGTTATGTATCCCCATGGCCGAGTGGTTTGCGCGCTTGGCTACTGATCTAAGGGACCTGGGTTCGAGCCCCGGGTAAGGCATGGACGTATGTGTCGTTTTTCTGCTGCGGTCCTGCCATCCTCTCAGACCTTCTACTGTGGCATATAAACTGACAGGCTCCTGTCAGACCTCTGTGGCAAGCAGCTGCTTGAGGGGGTATTTATTTTTTTATTTTTTTTTATAACTCATGGAGACAGTCTGCTGTTCATTATAGGCTACTTTGTTATGGAGGTGCTTATTAGGGCTTCTCAAATGTACAACAGTCGCTCAAAAAAATATCCCAACACTATGGTTGATTACAGAATTTAGAAAAAATATTTGGCAACGATTTTCTTTAGAAATTAGTGATCTGGCAACCTTCGTGTCACGTGACACGAAGGTTGCCAGATCACTAATATCTAAAAAAATCGTTGCCAGATATTTTTTCTGAATTTTGTAATCAACCATGGTGTTCGGATACTTTTCTGAACGACTGTATTTTTGTCACATGACACGAAGGTTGCCAGATCACTAATTTCTAAAAAAAATCGTTGCCAGATATTTTTTCTGAATTCTGTAATCAACCATAGTGTTCGGATATTTTTTTGAGCG
This sequence comes from Ryuthela nishihirai, assembly GCA_038380435.1. Taxonomy (NCBI): domain Eukaryota; kingdom Metazoa; phylum Arthropoda; class Arachnida; order Araneae; family Heptathelidae; genus Ryuthela; species Ryuthela nishihirai. The sequence continues at coordinate 58,256,887 of JAWZYU010000008.1, forward strand.
ACTGTACAGTTTTTTCTTATAAATAATATTTGTTATAAATATACGGGATTTCCCAGAAATTTTCCCGGAAATTTTACTGCTTCCTGGGATCCAGGAATGTTGTATAAATTTAGAACAAAACGACTGTTTTTGTTCACATATTTAAAAATTAAACAATTTACAGGAGACGAAGGAAGACTAGAACATTATATTTCTTTATTTACAACTGAAATAAATTTCTTTGTGAAAAAAATAAAAAAATTCAGTTTATTTAAAAAATGAAGACTTTTTATTTAAAAAATTCGACATTTACAATCAAAAATGGAGAATTTTTATGTTCTTTGGCAATAACTCCTTAAAAAACACAAAGCATCGATACTCCTATCACTCAGGTTAGTTCCCAACTTTGTGATAAAAAAAACCGACTGCAGAAAACACTCTCTCTGATTCAACAGAAGTTGATGGAATGGATTTTATATAATCAACTAAATGCATTATGTTGGAAGCTCTGAGTCCAGTTGCCTCGAATAATTGCAATTCTTGCTTCAAAATCAGGTCTTTGATTTACCTCTGAGCGGCACTTTTTTTGCACAAAATGGGCTAAATAGCCAGGTCACAAGGACCCCAAAGGCTCAGAGAAGGTTGGGGTAGGGGACCCACTGAAACAGCTGTTGGGAGACAGACGGTAGCCTCCTGTCAAGGCCATCCAGTGTGTTCTTTAACGTGCAGCTTTAACAGCTGTTGGAAGACAGACTGTAGCTTTCCATGAAAGCCACCCAGCAAGTTCTTCAACGTGCACAGGGTATAACTCTCCCGCACACGAGGCCACGGCTTAACGTCCCATCCGAAGGACGGCGGCCTTTCCAATCCCATCGATGTCCCATACTGACCGTGGGTAGGGCGGGGAATTTTGCGGAGATAAATCTCAACGCTGATAAATCGCGTTGTCAGCGTTGAGTTTTATTTTAAACTGCGACTCGAACCAGGGAATTATAGATTACGAGCCTGGCGCATTACCGACAGAGCCACCCCCACCCCTCAAAATCGGGCCTAAACATTGTTTATGATCCTGAGAAAAAGTTGAAGATTGCACAAGTTTTGTCTTAAACTGAATCTCTGCTTCTAACTTGTCTCTCAATGTCGTGGGAGTTAGGATTTGAGCAATTTCTCGACTTTCTTCATCTGCTGATTGTGAGGAATTGAGGCTAGATGAAGATTCGTCTTCGTTAAAAAGTCTAATCAATGTCATCTTAGCAAATTCAAATAATGATTCGCTTAGCAAATTCAAATAATGATTCTTTGGTTATATTTCTGAAAAAAATTCTCGTCGACTCGGCGGGAATCGAACCCGGACTCTTCAGATTCATGCCACAGTGCGTTACCATTATATCACGCATCGGACGAGGAAACCTTTCAGAATAAGAATTTTTAAGATTAATAAACGCGTCGATCTTCTCATTAACATCTAAATCAATACAACATTTGGAAAAGTTGCCTCTTCCGAAATATAGATGGCGCAAGATTCGCCACATCTCAGTGACACATTTATAAGGTCTTGTTCTGAAAAATTTCCTCGTCCGATGCGTGTTGTAATGGTACGCACTCTGGCGTGAAACTGGGGAACTGCGAGTTCGATTCCCGCCATGTCGACGAGAAATGTTTTTTAGAAATATTAACTGATGTTGAAGTCTATTTCTACAGCTAATCTGTGTATTTACTATGGATGGATTTTTAATGATTCTTTGTTTGGTAACAATGGGAAGTCAGGAGTCACTGCAGAATTCACATAATTTTCCCCTGTATTTTAAATACTGAAGCAGGCTGACAAAGTCGTATTCCTTCTCTCATTAATCAGTTTTATAAGAGAGTTTTTCACCTCCCTGGCGAATTCTGACTTTTGTTGTTGTAACTCATTAATAATGAAAGCAAATAACCCTACAGCTGTTAACAGAGTTGCATCACGGCTCATAATTTCTCTGCACCAATTTTTGTTTGCTGCTGGGTTGAAACAATATCTTGCAGGACATCAAATTCTTCATGAGTTAAATTTTGCTTTTCTTTAATATCAATTAATTCTTTAGAAACTGCTGTTCTTGTTTCTAAAACTCCCTGAATCACACCCAATAACTTTCCCAGAGACTTTTCGAATAAAAAAAATTAGCATCTTTTCACAACCATGTTTTGCTTTCACGTAGTTTTCAAGAATTTCATTCTTCAGGGGGATTTCTCAATTATTTTTACAATTTTTCTTACCTTTTTCCACAATTTTATTAATCTATGTAAATTTTTTGGTGCTGCTTTCTTCATCTACATTGGCAATTACATCTACTCTTCAATTTCAATATTTTATCAGCAAATGCTAACTCTTCAATTTCAATACTTAAAAATCATCTAACTTATTTTCATGATTGTCATCTGACTAGTGTTTTACTTGATTTCTACCTAAATCCATTATTTTCTTATAAAATACATCACATACAGAAAGGTTGGGTTGTTTTACCTGTGAACGGCACTTTTTTGCACAGATGGCCAGGTCACATGGACTCCGAAGGCTCAGAGAAGGTTGGGGGAAGGGACCCACTGGAATAGCTGTTGGGAGACAGATGGTAGCCTCCCGTCAAGGCCATCCAGCGTGTTCTTTAACGTTGGGTTGCTTTACCTCTGAGCAGCACTTTTTTGCACACCATGGGCTAAATGGCCAGGTCACATGGACTCCGAAGGCTCAGAGAAGGTTGGGGGAGGGGACCCACTGGAATAGCTGTTGGGAGACAGATGGTAGCCTCCCGTCAAGGCCATCCAGCGTGTTCTTTAACGTGCACGGGGTGTGGCTCTCCAAAATACGGAGGCGGCCTTTCCATGCCCATCGGTGTCCCCTACTGACCGTGGGCAGAGTCTAATACGCAACTAATACTCAATTACATAACTTATTTAGCTCCTAAGATATTTAATCATTTACCTCTTGATTTAAAAAATCATAATGATGGATTGCTTTTTGATAAAAAGGATTAAAGAAGTTTTTCTTGGCTATAAATGATATTGAACATATGTTTACCGTTCTCAGATAAACATAAAATTATTTCTTTTACTTACTCTCCTGCATTATGCATTTTACCTATTTGTGAAGTTTCATGTTAATTAGATTGCTGCTGTTGTACGGATCTTTTTAGTCGTTTAACTAATTACTTCATCTGTTAATTAATTATCATTACTGTATTTTAACTAATTATAATTTTTTATTCTTAAAACTAGTCAAGCTTTTGCTTTTGGTTGTTTATGTGTTGATCGATTTTAATGTGGAATTTCTATGAAATATTTATTTAAATATAACAACGTGAAATACTAGTATTCTCATGTTGGGTTGGGTTGTTTTACCTCTGAGCGTCACTTTTTTTGCACACCATGGGCTAAATGGTCAGGTCACATGGACCCAGAAGGCTCAGAGAAGGTTGGAGGAGGGGACCCACTGGAACAGCTGTTGGGAGACAGATGGTAGTCTCCCGTCAAGGCCATCCAGCGTATTCTTTAACGTTGGGTTGTTTTACCTCTGAGCGGCACTTTTTTGCACACCATGTACTAAATGGCCAGGTCACAAGGACCCCGAAAGTTCAGTGAAAGTTGGGGAGGGGACCCACTGGAACAGCTGTCGGGAGACAGATGGTAGCCTCCCGTCAAGGCCATCCAGCGTGTTCTTTAACGTGCACAGGGTATGGCATTCCCGCACACGGAACCACGGCTTAACGTCCCATCCTACGGACGGCGGTCTTTCCAAGCCCATCGGTGTCCACTACTGACCGTGGGCATGGCGGGTAGTTTTGCGTATTCTCAAGTAATGATCCTGTATGTGTATTTAATTAACCTTTCAAACAATTTTTCCTGATCAGTAAACGCCGCTCTTAAAGGTTACAGTTCTGTAAATATGTAACAAATATTATTGAAACGCGAAATTTAGAAAAATAAAATAATCTTTAAAATGTTTCTAACAACAACTTTCAATAAAAAAGCTTATCCACCGCCTCAGTAAAACGAATTTTCTACACGAAACTATTTATTAATTTCTTAGGGTTAAGAAATTCTAAACCTCACTATTCTCAAACCCTAAAGTTTCCAATACTTTTATAATTAACAAAGCATTAAGTTCCATAAAATCCCTTAACGTATAACAATCCAGTTTCAGTAATGGCTCATTCCTCCGACACAAGACGTGTGTTAACAGTAATGCCAAAGGCTTAATTCTTTAACACAGCTGGATAAACATTTCCTTTATGACTCCTGGAATCGCCGGAGCAAGTTAAATTCCTGTTATGATGCAAGTAGCTCTGACAGGTGTCATCTGGAACGGAGTGACATCCATTACAGAGAGATGCCATTCGACCCCTGGAGGACGTAAGAGGAGGAGGAGGAGGAGGAGTGTGCGATGGCCGAAAGAAGATGCTACAGGAGGATGCAGCTTCTGTGAGTAATAACGGAACTCATCTGGAACCAATATATGACATCTCGTATATGTCTCAAGTCCTGACTCTGATGTATGTTCTACAACTTTATCGGATTGCTGCTCTTCTTGCATTGCAGCGCTTAATTGTCTGAAGAGTTTTCACAAACTCTTGTGTTGGATAGAATCTGAAACCAAGATTTTATCTTAACGGTTTTTAGATTTCTGGATTATTCAGAGCCGTGGTCTCCAAGCTTTTTGAACCTAATGCTGCCATTTCCAAAGTGTTTTTTTTTTTTATAAATTAAGTGTTTTCCCAAATATGTCCAAAGCTTTCCCTTTTATCAAGCATATTTTTCTGAGGTTTTACGAGGTATGTTTTCTAAACTTACCATTTTAGGAAGTATTTTTTTCCGAAACAACCCCCTTTTGAATTATTTTTTTCAACTCCTCCCTTTACCAGGAATTTTTCCTAATCTTCCCTCTTCATTTACTTTGAAACATCTCCATTATGAAGTATTTTTTCTAAACGTCCAAATTTACCAAGTTTTTCTCCATAAATGTCTCATTTTACCAAGTATTTTTTCTAAATGCTCACTTTTGCATTTTTTCCTAAATTCCCCCTTTAAATGCATTTTTTTTTCTAAATGCCCCCTTTACCAAGAATTATTTTTCGAACGCCTCACTTACCAAATATTTTCTTTTGCAAAATGCGCTCTTTCTCCGAGCAGTTTTCCTAAACTTCCCTCTTACATAGTATTTGTTTTAAAACGCTTCTGTTTACCAGTTATTTATTTATAAGCGCCATCTTTTACAGTCTATTTTTTCCCTAAATTCCCTCTTTCCCAAGCATATTTTCCTAAATTCCTAATTTAACAAGGATTTATTTCGGAAAGCATTTTTTACCAAGGCCCCATATCACAAGTATTTCTTTCTAAACGGCTTCCTTTACAAGAATATTGTTTTCCTTAATGCCCACTTCATTGAAAATAAAGGTAATATTTCCTCTTTAAAACTAGATGGGGTAGCAACCACATTCAACGTTATTGATCTAAAGTGAGAAGCAATTTGAAATACTTGGATTGTTTAACTTCTCAGCGGTACTTTTTGTACATAGTAGGTCAAATGACCAGGTCACAAGGACCCCGAGAAGGATGGAGACCCACAGGAACAGCTGTTGTGAGAAAAATGGTAGCCTCCCGTCAAGGCCATCCAGCGTGTTCTTTAACGTGCTCAGGGTATGGCTCTCCCGCATACACGGGGCCACGATTTAAAGTCACATTCGACGGATGTCTCCTGCTGACCGAGAGCAGGATGGGGAGTTTTGCGAAAATAAATCTGAACGCTGGTCCAGCTGGGACTCGAACCTGGGAACTGCAGATTACAAGCCTGCCGTGCTACCGACTAAGTATTGTATGTTTTCTACAACCATATGATATTTTTTATCTTCTTGCATAGCGGTGACTGATTATCTGGGAGTTTCTCCCAAACTCTTCTCTTGAATAGAATATGAAGCTATGATTTTAACGTTTTTTACATTTCTGGAAAAAATAATAAATAAATAAATAATGTTTCCCCCGCCCCATTTGAAAGAGTGATTCTAGTTAATGAACTGCTGAGGTTTTATATTAATACTTTATATTCTATATATATTATTGTAAAACATATTAGCACATTCGGGTTATTTTACCTATGAGCGTGTTCTTTTATATTGCTGAGAATGTAGGATTATTAAAATGAGCATAGAGTAATTAAAATTGCATCACATCCTAATTCAGTATTGAAATGGGCATAGAGTAATTAAAATTGCATCACATCCTAATTCAGTATTGAAATGAGCATAATTAAAATTGCATCACATCCTAATTCAGTATTGAAATGGGCATAGAGTAATTAAAATTGCATCACATCCTAATTCAGTATTGAAATGAGCATAATTAAAATTGCATCACATCCTAATTCAGTATTGAAATGGGCATAGAGTAATTAAAATTGCATCACATCCTAATTCAGTATTGAAATGAGCATAATTAAAATTGCATCACATCCTAATTCAGTATTGAAATGAGCATAGAGTAATTAAAATTGCATCACATCCTAATTCAGTATTGAAATGGGCATAGAGTAATTAAAATTGCATCACATCCTAATTCAGTATTGAAATGGGCATAGAGTAATTAAAATTGCATCACATCCTAATTCAGTATTCAAATGAGCATAAAGTAATTAAAATTGCATCACATCCTAATTCAGTATTGAAATGAGCATAATTAAAATTGCATCACATCCTAATTCAGTATTGAAATGGGCATAGAGTAATTAAAATTGCATCACATCCTAATTCAGTATTGAAATGAGCATAATTAAAATTGCATCACATCCGAATTCAGTATTGAAATGAGCATAGAGTAATTAAAATTGCATCACATCCTAATTCAGTATTGAAATAGGCATAGAGTAATTAAAATTGCATCACATCCTAATTCAGTATTGAAATGAGCATAATTAAAATTGCATCACATCCTAATTCAGTATTGAAATGGGCATAGAGTAATTAAAATTGCATCACATCCTAATTCAGTATTGAAATGAGCATAATTAAAATTGCATCACATCCTAATTCAGTATTGAAATGGGCATAGAGTAATTAAAATTGCATCACATCCTAATTCAGTATTGAAATGAGCATAATTAAAATTGCATCACATCCTAATTCAGTATTGAAATGAGCATAGAGTAATTAAAATTGCATCACATCCTAATTCAGTATTGAAATGGGCATAGAGTAATTAAAATTGCATCACATCCTAATTCAGTATTGAAATGAGCATAAAGTAATTAAAATTGCATCACATCCTAATTCAGTATTGAAATGAGCATAATTAAAATTGCATCACATCCTAATTCAGTATTGAAATGGGCATAGAGTAATTAAAATTGCATCACATCCTAATTCAGTATTGAAATGAGCATAATTAAAATTGCATCACATCCTAATTCAGTATTGAAATGAGCATAGAGTAATTAAAATTGCATCACATCCTAATTCAGTATTGAAATGAGCATAATTAAAATTGCATCACATCCTAATTCAGTATTGAAATGGGCATAGAGTAATTAAAATTGCATCACATCCTAATTCAGTATTGAAATGAGCATAATTAAAATTGCATCACATCCTAATTCAGTATTGAAATGGGCATAGAGTAATTAAAATTGCATCACATCCTAATTCAGTATTGAAATGAGCATAATTAAAATTGCATCACATCCTAATTCAGTATTGAAATAGGCATAGAGTAATTAAAATTGCATCACATCCTAATTCAGTATTGAAATAGGCATAGAGTAATTAAAATTGCATCACATCCTAATTCAGTATTGAAATGAGCATAATTAAAATTGCATCACATCCTAATTCAGTATTGAAATGAGCATAGAGTAATTAAAATTGCATCACATCCTAATTCAGTATTGAAATAGGCATAGAGTAATTAAAATTGCATCACATCCTAATTCAGTATTGAAATGAGCATAATTAAAATTGCATCACATCCTAATTCAGTATTGAAATGGGCATAGAGTAATTAAAATTGCATCACATCCTAATTCAGTATTGAAACGAGCATAATTAAAATTGCATCACATCCTAATTCAATATTAAAATGAGCATAGAGTAATTAAAATTGCATCACATCCTAATTCAGTATTGAAATGGGCATAGAGTAATTAAAATTGCATCACATCCTAATTCAGTATTGAAATGAGCATAATTAAAATTGCATCACATCCTAATTCAGTATTGAAATGGGCATAGAGTAATTAAAATTGCATCACATCCTAATTCAGTATTGAAATGAGCATAATTAAAATTGCATCGCATCCTAATTCAGTATTGAAATGGGCATAGAGTAATTAAAATTGCATCGCATCCTAATTCAGTATTGAAATGGGCATAGAGTAATTAAAATTGCATCACATCCTAATTCAGTATTGAAATGGGCATAGAGTAATTAAAATTGCATCACATCCTAATTCAGTATTGAAATGAGCATAATTAAAATTGCATCGCATCCTAATTCAGTATTGAAATGGGCATAGAGTCATTAAAATTGCATCACATCCTAATTTAGTATTGAAATGGGCATAGAGTAATTAAAATTGCATCACATCCTAATTCAGTATTGAAATGAGCATAGAGTAATTAAAATTGCATCACATCCTAATTCAGTATTGAAATGGGCATAGAGTAATTAAAATTGCATCACATCCTAATTCAGTATTGAAATGAGCATAATTAAAATTGCATCACATCCTAATTCAGTATTAAAATGAGCATAGAGTAATTAAAATTGCATCACATCCTAATTCAGTATTGAAATGGGCATAGAGTAATTAAAATTGCATCATATCCTAATTCAGTATTGAAATGGGCATAGAGTAATTAAAATTGCATCACATCCTAATTCAGTATTGAAATGGGCATAGAGTAATTAAAATTGCATCACATCCTAATTCAGTATTGAAATGGGCATAGAGTAATTAAAATTGCATCACATCCTAATTCAGTATTGTAATGAGCATAATTAAAATTGCTTCACATCCTAATTCAGTATTGAAATGAGCATAATTAAAATTGCATCATATCCTAATTCAGTATTGAAATGGGCATAGAGTAATTAAAATTGCATCAAATCCTAATTCAGTATTGAAATGAGCATAGAGTAATTAAAATTGCATCACATCCTAATTCAGTATTGAAATGAGCATAGAGTAATTAAAATTGCATCACATCCTAATTCAGTATTGTAATGAGCATAATTAAAATTGCATCACATCCTAATTCAGTATTGAAATGAGCATAATTAAAATTGCATCACATCCTAATTCAGTATTGAAATGGGCATAGAGTAATTAAAATTGCATCACATCCTAATTCAGCATTGAAATGAGCATAATTAAAGTTGCATCACATCCTAATTCAGTATTGAAATGGGCATAGAGTAATTAAAATTGCATCACATCCTAATTCAGTATTGAAATGGGCATAGAGTAATTAAAATTGCATCACATCCTAATTCAGTATTGAAATGGGCATAGAGTAATTAAAATTGCATCACATCCAAATTCAGTATTGAAATGAGCATAATTAAAATTGCATCACATCCTAATTCAGTATTGAAATGGGCATAGAGTCATTAAAATTGCATCACATCCTAATTTAGTATTGAAATGGGCATAGAGTAATTAAAATTGCATCAAATCCTAATTCAGTATTGAAATGAGCATAGAGTAATTAAAATTGCATCACATCCTAATTCAGTATTGAAATGGGCATAGAGTAATTAAAATTGCATCACATCCTAATTCAGTATTGAAATGGGCATAGAGTAATTAAAATTGCATCACATCCTAATTCAGTATTGAAAAGAGCATAGAGTAATTAAAATTGCATCACATCCTTAATTCAGTATTGAAATGGGCATAGAGTAATTAAAATTGCATCACATCCTAATTCAGTATTGAAATGGGCATAGAGTAATTAAAATTGCATCACATCCTAATTCAGTATTGAAATGGGCATAGAGTAATTAAAATTGCATCACATCCTAATTCAGTATTCAAATGAGCATAATTAAAATTGCATCACATCCTAATTCAGTATTGAAATGGGCATAGAGTCATTAAAATTGCATCACATCCTAATTTAGTATTGAAATGGGCATAGAGTAATTAAAATTGCATCAAATCCTAATTCAGTATTGAAATGAGCATAGAGTAATTAAAATTGCATCACATCCTAATTCAGTATTGAAATGGGCATAGAGTAATTAAAATTGCATCACATCCTAATTCAGTATTGAAATGAGCATAGAGTAATTAAAATTGCATCACATCCTAATTCAGTATTGAAATGAGCATAGAGTAATTAAAATTGCATCACATCCTAATTCAGTATTGAAATGAGCATAGAGTAATTAAAATTGCATCACATCCTAATTCAGTATTGTAATGAGCATAATTAAAATTGCATCACATCCTAATTCAGTATTGAAATGAGCATATAGTAATTAAAATTGCATCGCATTCTAATTCAGTATTGAAATGGGCATAGAGTAATTAAAATTGCATCACATCCTAATTCAGTATTGAAATGGGCATAGAGTAATTAAAATTGCATCACATCCTAATTCAGTATTGAAATGAGCATAGAGTAATTAAAATTGCATCACATCCTAATTCAGTATTGAAAAGAGCATAGAGTAATTAAAATTGCATCACATCCTTATTTCAGTATTGAAATGGGCATAGAGTAATTAAAATTGCATCAAATCCTAATTCAGTATTGAAATGGGCATAGAGTAATTAAAATTGCATCACATCCTAATTCAGTATTGAAATGAGCATAATTAAAATTGCATCACATCCTAATTCAGTATTGAAATGGGCATAGAGTCATTAAAATTGCATCACATCCTAATTTAGTATTGAAATGGGCATAGAGTAATTAAAATTGCATCAAATCCTAATTCAGTATTGAAATGAGCATAGAGTAATTAAAATTGCATCACATCCTAATTCAGTATTGAAATGAGCATAGAGTAATTAAAATTGCATCACATCCTAATTCAGTATTGAAATGGGCATAGAGTAATTAAAATTGCATCACATCCTAATTCAGTATTGAAATGAGCATAGAGTAATTAAAATTGCATCACATCCTAATTCAGTATTGAAATGAGCATAATTAAAATTGCATCACATCCTAATTCAGTATTGAAATGGGCATAGAGTCATTAAAATTGCATCACATCCTAATTTAGTATTGAAATGGGCATAGAGTAATTAAAATTGCATCACATCCTAATTCAGTATTGAAATGGGCATAGAGTAATTAAAATTGCATCACATCCTAATTCAGTATTGAAATGAGCATAATTAAAATTGCATCACATCCTAATTCAGTATTGAAATGGGCATAGAGTCATTAAAATTGCATCACATCCTAATTTAGTATTGAAATGGGCATAGAGTAATTAAAATTGCATCACATCCTAATTCAGTATTGAAATGAGCATAGAGTAATTAAAATTGCATCACATCCTAATTCAGTATTGAAATGAGCATAGAGTAATTAAAATTGCATCACATCCTAATTCAGTATTGTAATGAGCATAATTAAAATTGCATCACATCCTAATTCAGTATTAAAATGAGCATAGAGTAATTAAAATTGCATCACATCCTAATTCAGTATTGAAATGAGCATATAGTAATTAAAATTGCATCGCATTCTAATTCAGTATTGAAATGGGCATAGAGTAATTAAAATTGCATCACATCCTAATTCAGTATTGAAATGGGCATAGAGTAATTAAAATTGCATCACATCCTAATTCAGTATTGAAATGAGCATAGAGTAATTAAAATTGCATCACATCCTAATTCAGTATTGAAAAGAGCATAGAGTAATTAAAATTGCATCACATCCTTAATTCAGTATTGAAATGGGCATAGAGTAATTAAAATTGCATCACATCCTAATTCAGTATTGAAATGGGCATAGAGTAATTAAAATTGCATCACATCCTAATTCAGTATTGAAATGAGCATAATTAAAATTGCATCACATCCTAATTCAGTATTGAAATGGGCATAGAGTCATTAAAATTGCATCACATCCTAATTTAGTATTGAAATGGGCATAGAGTAATTAAAATTGCATCAAATCCTAATTCAGTATTGAAATGAGCATAGAGTAATTAAAATTGCATCACATCCTAATTCAGTATTGAAATGAGCATAGAGTAATTAAAATTGCATCACATCCTAATTCAGTATTGAAATGGGCATAGAGTAATTAAAATTGCATCACATCCTAATTCAGTATTGAAATGAGCATAGAGTAATTAAAATTGCATCACATCCTAATTCAGTATTGAAATGAGCATAATTAAAATTGCATCACATCCCAATTCAGTATTGAAATGGGCATAGAGTCATTAAAATTGCATCACATCCTAATTTAGTATTGAAATGGGCATAGAGTAATTAAAATTGCATCACATCCTAATTCAGTATTGAAATGGGCATAGAGTAATTAAAATTGCATCACATCCTAATTCAGTATTGAAATGAGCATAATTAAAATTGCATCACATCCTAATTCAGTATTGAAATGGGCATAGAGTCATTAAAATTGCATCACATCCTAATTTAGTATTGAAATGGGCATAGAGTAATTAAAATTGCATCAAATCCTAATTCAGTATTGAAATGAGCATAGAGTAATTAAAATTGCATCACATCCTAATTCAGTATTGAAATGAGCATAGAGTAATTAAAATTGCATCACATCCTAATTCAGTATTGAAATGGGCATAGAGTAATTAAAATTGCATCACATCCTAATTCAGTATTGAAATGAGCATAGAGTAATTAAAATTGCATCACATCCTAATTCAGTATTGTAATGAGCATAATTAAAATTGCATCACATCCTAATTCAGTATTAAAATGAGCATAGAGTAATTAAAATTGCATCACATCCTAATTCAGTATTGAAATGAGCATATAGTAATTAAAATTGCATCGCATTCTAATTCAGTATTGAAATGGGCATAGAGTAATTAAAATTGCATCACATCCTAATTCAGTATTGAAATGGGCATAGAGTAATTAAAATTGCATCACATCCTAATTCAGTATTGAAATGAGCATAGAGTAATTAAAATTGCATCACATCCTAATTCAGTATTGAAAAGAGCATAGAGTAATTAAAATTGCATCACATCCTTAATTCAGTATTGAAATGGGCATAGAGTAATTAAAATTGCATCACATCCTAATTCAGTATTGAAATGGGCATAGAGTAATTAAAATTGCATCACATCCTAATTCAGTATTGAAATGAGCATAATTAAAATTGCATCACATCCTAATTCAGTATTGAAATGGGCATAGAGTCATTAAAATTGCATCACATCCTAATTTAGTATTGAAATGGGCATAGAGTAATTAAAATTGCATCAATTCCTAATTCAGTATTGAAATGAGCATAGAGTAATTAAAATTGCATCACATCCTAATTCAGTATTGAAATGAGCATAGAGTAATTAAAATTGCATCACATCCTAATTCAGTATTGTAATGAGCATAATTAAAATTGCATCACATCCTAATTCAGTATTAAAATGAGCATAGAGTAATTAAAATTGCATCACATCCTAATTCAGTATTGAAATGAGCATATAGTAATTAAAATTGCATCGCATTCTAATTCAGTATTGAAATGGGCATAAAGTAATTAAAATTGCATCACATCCTAATTCAGTATTGAAATGGGCATAGAGTAATTAAAATTGCATCACATCCTAATTCAGTATTGAAATGGGCATAGAGTCATTAAAATTGCATCACATCGTAATTAAGTATTGAAATGGGCATAGAGTAATTAAAATTGCATCACATCCTAATTCAGTATTGAAATGGGCATAGAGTAATTAAAATTGCATCACATCCTAATTTAGTATTGAAATGGGCATAGAGTAATTAAAATTGCATCAAATCCTAATTCAGTATTGAAATGAGCATAGAGTAATTAAAATTGCATCACATCCTAATTCAGTATTGAAATGGGCATAGAGTAATTAAAATTGCATCACATCCTAATTCAGTATTGAAATGGGCATAGAGTCATTAAAATTGCATCACATCGTAATTTAGTATTGAAATGGGCATAGAGTAATTAAAATTGCATCAAATCCTAATTCAGTATTGAAATGGGCATAGAGTCATTAAAATTGCATCACATCCTAATTTAGTATTGAAATGGGCATAGAGTAATTAAAATTGCATCACATCCTAATTCAGTATTGAAATGGGCATAGAGTCATTAAAATTGCATCACATCGTAATTTAGTATTGAAATGGGCATAGAGTAATTAAAATTGCATCACATCCTAATTCAGTATTGAAATGGGCATAGAGTAATTAAAATTGCATCACATCCTAATTCAGTATTGAAATGGGCATAGAGTCATTAAAATTGCATCACATCGTAATTTAGTATTGAAATGGGCATAGAGTAATTAAAATTGCATCAAATCCTAATTCAGTATTGAAATGGGCATAGAGTCATTAAAATTGCATCACATCCTAATTTAGTATTGAAATGGGCACAGAGTAATTAAAATTGCATCAAATCCTAATTCAGTATTGAAATGAGCATAGAGTAATTAAAATTGCATCACATCCTAATTCAGTATTGAAATGGGCATAGAGTCATTAAAATTGCATCACATCCTAATTCAGTATTGAAATGGGCATAGAGTAATTAAAATTGCATCAAATCCTAATTCAGTATTGAAATGAGCATAGAGTAATTAAAATTGCATCACATCCTAATTCAGTATTGAAATGGGCATAGAGTCATTAAAATTGCATCACATCCTAATTTAGTACTGAAATGGGCATAGAGTAATTAAAATTGCATCAAATCCTAATTCAGTATTGAAATGGGCATAGAGTCATTAAAATTGCATCACATCCTAATTTAGTTTTGAAATGGGCATAGAGTAATTAAAATTGCATCAAATCCTAATTCAGTATTGAAATGGGCATAGAGTCATTAAAATTGCATCACATCCTAATTCAGTATTGAAATGGGCATAGAATCATTAAAATTGCATCACATCCTAATTTAGTATTGAAATGGGCATAGAGTAATTAAAATTGCATCAAATCCTAATTCAGTATTGAAATGGGCATAGAGTAATTAAAATTGCATCACATCCTAATTCAGTATTGAAATGGGCATAGAGTCATTAAAATTGCATCACATCGTAATTTAGTATTGAAATGGGCATAGAGTAATTAAAATTGCATCAAATCCTAATTCAGTATTGAAATGGGCATAGAGTCATTAAAATTGCATCACATCCTAATTTAGTATTGAAATGGGCATAGAGTAATTAAAATTGCATCAAATCCTAATTCAGTATTGAAATGAGCATAGAGTAATTAAAATTGCATCACATCCTAATTCAGTATTGAAATGGGCATAGAGTCATTAAAATTGCATCACATCCTAATTTAGTATTGAAATGGGCATAGAGTAATTAAAATTGCATCAAATCCTAATTCAGTATTGAAATGAGCATAGAGTAATTAAAATTGCATCACATCCTAATTCAGTATTGAAAAGAGCATAGAGTAATTAAAATTGCATCACATCCTTAATTCAGTATTGAAATGGGCATAGAGTAATTAAAATTGCATCAAATCCTAATTCAGTATTGAAATGGGCATAGAGTAATTAAAATTGCATCACATCCTAATTCAGTATTGAAATGAGCATAATTAAAATTGCATCACATCCTAATTCAGTATTGAAATGGGCATAGAGTCATTAAAATTGCATCACATCCTAATTTAGTATTGAAATGGGCATAGAGTAATTAAAATTGCATCAAATCCTAATTCAGTATTGAAATGAGCATAGAGTAATTAAAATTGCATCACATCCTAATTCAGTATTGAAATGAGCATAGAGTAATTAAAATTGCATCACATCCTAATTCAGTATTGAAATGGGCATAGAGTAATTAAAATTGCATCACATCCTAATTCAGTATTGAAATGAGCATAGAGTCATTAAAATTGCATCACATCCTAATTCAGTATTGAAATGAGCATAATTAAAATTGCATCACATCCTAATTCAGTATTGAAATGGGCATAGAGTCATTAAAATTGCATCACATCCTAATTTAGTATTGAAATGGGCATAGAGTAATTAAAATTGCATCACATCCTAATTCAGTATTGAAATGGGCATAGAGTAATTAAAATTGCATCACATCCTAATTCAGTATTGAAATGAGCATAATTAAAATTGCATCACATCCTAATTCAGTATTGAAATGGGCATAGAGTCATTAAAATTGCATCACATCCTAATTCAGTATTGAAATGAGCATAGAGTAATTAAAATTGCATCACATCCTAATTCAGAATTGTAATGAGCATAATTAAAATTGCATCACATCCTAATTCAGTATTAAAATGAGCATAGAGTAATTAAAATTGCATCACATCCTAATTCAGTATTGAAATGAGCATATAGTAGTTAAAATTGCATCGCATTCTAATTCAGTATTGAAATGGGCATAGAGTAATTAAAATTGCATCACATCCTAATTCAGTATTGAAATGGGCATAGAGTAATTAAAATTGCATCACATCCTAATTCAGTATTGAAATGAGCATAGAGTAATTAAAATTGCATCACATCCTAATTCAGTATTGAAAAGAGCATAGAGTAATTAAAATTGCATCACATCCTTAATTCAGTATTGAAATGGGCATAGAGTAATTAAAATTGCATCAAATCCTAATTCAGTATTGAAATGGGCATAGAGTAATTAAAATTGCATCACATCCTAATTCAGTATTGAAATGAGCATAATTAAAATTGCATCACATCCTAATTCAGTATTGAAATGGGCATAGAGTCATTAAAATTGCATCACATCCTAATTTAGTATTGAAATGGGCATAGAGTAATTAAAATTGCATCAAATCCTAATTCAGTATTGAAATGAGCATAGAGTAATTAAAATTGCATCACATCCTAATTCAGTATTGAAATGAGCATAGAGTAATTAAAATTGCATCACATCCTAATTCAGTATTGAAATGGGCATAGAGTAATTAAAATTGCATCACATCCTAATTCAGTATTGAAATGAGCATAGAGTAATTAAAATTGCATCACATCCTAATTCAGTATTGAAATGAGCATAATTAAAATTGCATCACATCCCAATTCAGTATTGAAATGGGCATAGAGTCATTAAAATTGCATCACATCCTAATTTAGTATTGAAATGGGCATAGAGTAATTAAAATTGCATCACATCCTAATTCAGTATTGAAATGGGCATAGAGTAATTAAAATTGCATCACATCCTAATTCAGTATTGAAATGAGCATAATTAAAATTGCATCACATCCTAATTCAGTATTGAAATGGGCATAGAGTCATTAAAATTGCATCACATCCTAATTTAGTATTGAAATGGGCATAGAGTAATTAAAATTGCATCAAATCCTAATTCAGTATTGAAATGAGCATAGAGTAATTAAAATTGCATCACATCCTAATTCAGTATTGAAATGAGCATAGAGTAATTAAAATTGCATCACATCCTAATTCAGTATTGAAATGGGCATAGAGTAATTAAAATTGCATCACATCCTAATTCAGTATTGAAATGAGCATAGAGTAATTAAAATTGCATCACATCCTAATTCAGTATTGTAATGAGCATAATTAAAATTGCATCACATCCTAATTCAGTATTAAAATGAGCATAGAGTAATTAAAATTGCATCACATCCTAATTCAGTATTGAAATGAGCATATAGTAATTAAAATTGCATCGCATTCTAATTCAGTATTGAAATGGGCATAGAGTAATTAAAATTGCATCACATCCTAATTCAGTATTGAAATGGGCATAGAGTAATTAAAATTGCATCACATCCTAATTCAGTATTGAAATGAGCATAGAGTAATTAAAATTGCATCACATCCTAATTCAGTATTGAAAAGAGCATAGAGTAATTAAAATTGCATCACATCCTTAATTCAGTATTGAAATGGGCATAGAGTAATTAAAATTGCATCACATCCTAATTCAGTATTGAAATGGGCATAGAGTAATTAAAATTGCATCACATCCTAATTCAGTATTGAAATGAGCATAATTAAAATTGCATCACATCCTAATTCAGTATTGAAATGGGCATAGAGTCATTAAAATTGCATCACATCCTAATTTAGTATTGAAATGGGCATAGAGTAATTAAAATTGCATCAATTCCTAATTCAGTATTGAAATGAGCATAGAGTAATTAAAATTGCATCACATCCTAATTCAGTATTGAAATGAGCATAGAGTAATTAAAATTGCATCACATCCTAATTCAGTATTGTAATGAGCATAATTAAAATTGCATCACATCCTAATTCAGTATTAAAATGAGCATAGAGTAATTAAAATTGCATCACATCCTAATTCAGTATTGAAATGAGCATATAGTAATTAAAATTGCATCGCATTCTAATTCAGTATTGAAATGGGCATAAAGTAATTAAAATTGCATCACATCCTAATTCAGTATTGAAATGGGCATAGAGTAATTAAAATTGCATCACATCCTAATTCAGTATTGAAATGGGCATAGAGTCATTAAAATTGCATCACATCGTAATTAAGTATTGAAATGGGCATAGAGTAATTAAAATTGCATCACATCCTAATTCAGTATTGAAATGGGCATAGAGTAATTAAAATTGCATCACATCCTAATTTAGTATTGAAATGGGCATAGAGTAATTAAAATTGCATCAAATCCTAATTCAGTATTGAAATGAGCATAGAGTAATTAAAATTGCATCACATCCTAATTCAGTATTGAAATGGGCATAGAGTAATTAAAATTGCATCACATCCTAATTCA
This sequence comes from Ryuthela nishihirai, assembly GCA_038380435.1. NCBI lineage: Eukaryota > Metazoa > Arthropoda > Arachnida > Araneae > Heptathelidae > Ryuthela > Ryuthela nishihirai. The sequence continues at coordinate 58,275,824 of JAWZYU010000008.1, forward strand.
GTATTGAAATGGGCATAGAGTCATTAAAATTGCATCACATCGTAATTTAGTATTGAAATGGGCATAGAGTAATTAAAATTGCATCAAATCCTAATTCAGTATTGAAATGGGCATAGAGTCATTAAAATTGCATCACATCCTAATTTAGTATTGAAATGGGCATAGAGTAATTAAAATTGCATCACATCCTAATTCAGTATTGAAATGGGCATAGAGTCATTAAAATTGCATCACATCGTAATTTAGTATTGAAATGGGCATAGAGTAATTAAAATTGCATCACATCCTAATTCAGTATTGAAATGGGCATAGAGTAATTAAAATTGCATCACATCCTAATTCAGTATTGAAATGGGCATAGAGTCATTAAAATTGCATCACATCGTAATTTAGTATTGAAATGGGCATAGAGTAATTAAAATTGCATCAAATCCTAATTCAGTATTGAAATGGGCATAGAGTCATTAAAATTGCATCACATCCTAATTTAGTATTGAAATGGGCACAGAGTAATTAAAATTGCATCAAATCCTAATTCAGTATTGAAATGAGCATAGAGTAATTAAAATTGCATCACATCCTAATTCAGTATTGAAATGGGCATAGAGTCATTAAAATTGCATCACATCCTAATTCAGTATTGAAATGGGCATAGAGTAATTAAAATTGCATCAAATCCTAATTCAGTATTGAAATGAGCATAGAGTAATTAAAATTGCATCACATCCTAATTCAGTATTGAAATGGGCATAGAGTCATTAAAATTGCATCACATCCTAATTTAGTACTGAAATGGGCATAGAGTAATTAAAATTGCATCAAATCCTAATTCAGTATTGAAATGGGCATAGAGTCATTAAAATTGCATCACATCCTAATTTAGTTTTGAAATGGGCATAGAGTAATTAAAATTGCATCAAATCCTAATTCAGTATTGAAATGGGCATAGAGTCATTAAAATTGCATCACATCCTAATTCAGTATTGAAATGGGCATAGAATCATTAAAATTGCATCACATCCTAATTTAGTATTGAAATGGGCATAGAGTAATTAAAATTGCATCAAATCCTAATTCAGTATTGAAATGAGCATAGAGTAATTAAAATTGCATCACATCCTAATTCAGTATTGAAATGGGCATAGAGTAATTAAAATTGCATCAAATCCTAATTCAGTATTGAAATGGGCATAGAGTCATTAAAATTGCATCACATCCTAATTTAGTATTGAAATGGGCATAGAGTAATTAAAATTACATCAAATCCTAATTCAGTATTGAAATGAGCATAGAGTAATTAAAATTGCATCACATCCTAATTCAGTATTGAAATGGGCATAGAGTCATTAAAATTGCATCACATCCTAATTCAGTATTGAAATGGGCATAGAGTAATTAAAATTGCATCAAATCCTAATTCAGTATTGAAATGAGCATAGAGTAATTAAAATTGCATCACATCCTAATTCAGTATTGAAATGGGCATAGAGTCATTAAAATTGCATCACATCCTAATTTAGTATTGAAATGGGCATAGAGTAATTAAAATTGCATCAAATCCTAATTCAGTATTGAAATGGGCATAGAGTCATTAAAATTGCATCACATCCTAATTTAGTATTGAAATGGGCATAGAGTAATTAAAATTGCATCAAATCCTAATTCAGTATTGAAATGGGCATAGAGTCATTAAAATTGCATCACATCCTAATTCAGTATTGAAATGGGCATAGAGTAATTAAAATTGCATCAAATCCTAATTCAGTATTGAAATGAGCATAGAGTAATTAAAATTGCATCACATCCTAATTCAGTATTGAAATGAGCATAGAGTAATTAAAATTGCATCACATCCTAATTCAGTATTGAAATGGGCATAGAGTAATTAAAATTGCATCACATCCTAATTCAGTATTGAAATGGGCATAGAGTCATTAAAATTGCATCACATCCTAATTCAGTATTGAAAAGAGCATAGAGTAATTAAAATTGCATCACATCCTAATTCAGTATTGTAATGAGCATAATTAAAATTGCATCACATCCTAATTCAGTATTAAAATGAGCATAGAGTAATTAAAATTGCATCACATCCTAATTCAGTATTGAAATGAGCATATAGTAATTAAAATTGCATCGCATTCTAATTCAGTATTGAAATGGGCATAGAGTAATTAAAATTGCATCACATCCTAATTCAGTATTGAAATGGGCATAGAGTCATTAAAATTGCATCACATCCTAATTTAGTATTGAAATGGGCATAGAGTAATTAAAATTGCATCAAATCCTAATTCAGTATTGAAATGAGCATAGAGTAATTAAAATTGCATCACATCCTAATTCAGTATTGAAATGGGCATAGAGTAATTAAAATTGCATCACATCCTAATTCAGTATTGAAATGGGCATAGAGTAATTAAAATTGCATCACATCCTAATTCAGTATTGAAAAGAGCATAGAGTAATTAAAATTGCATCACATCCTTAATTTAGTATTGAAATGGGCATAGAGTAATTAAAATTGCATCACATCCTAATTCAGTATTGAAATGGGCATAGAGTAATTAATATTGCATCACATTCTAATTCAGTATTGAAATGAGCATAATTAAAATTGCATCACATCCTAATTCAGTATTGAAATGGGCATAGAGTCATTAAAATTGCATCACATCCTAATTTAGTATTGAAATGGGCATAGAGTAATTAAAATTGCATCAAATCCTAATTCAGTATTGAAATGAGCATAGAGTAATTAAAATTGCATCACATCCTAATTCAGTATTGAAATGGGCATAGAGTAATTAAAATTGCATCACATCCTAATTCAGTATTGAAATTGGCATAGAGTAATTAAAATTGCATCACATCCTAATTCAGTATTGAAAAGAGCATAGAGTAATTAAAATTGCATCACATCCTTAATTTAGTATTGAAATGGGCATAGAGTAATTAAAATTGCATCACATCCTAATTCAGTATTGTAATGAGCATAATTAAAATTGCATCACATCCTAATTCAGTATTAAAATGAGCATAGAGTAATTAAAATTGCATCACATCCTAATTCAGTATTGAAATGAGCATATAGTAATTAAAATTGCATCGCATTCTAATTCAGTATTGAAATGGGCATAGAGTAATTAAAATTGCATCACATCCTAATTCAGTATTGAAATGGGCATAGAGTAATTAAAATTGCATCACATCCTAATTCAGTATTGAAATGGGCATACAGTAATTAAAATTGCATCACATCCTAATTCAGTATTGAAATGGGCATAGAGTCATTAAAATTGCATCACATCGTAATTTAGTATTGAAATGGGCATAGAGTAATTAAAATTGCATCACATCCTAATTCAGTATTGAAATGGGCATAGAGTAATTAAAATTGCATCACATCCTAATTTAGTATTGAAATGGGCATAGAGTAATTAAAATTGCATCAAATCCTAATTCAGTATTGAAATGAGCATAGAGTAATTAAAATTGCATCACATCCTAATTCAGTATTGAAATGGGCATAGAGTCATTAAAATTGCATCACATCGTAATTTATTATTGAAATGGGCATAGAGTAATTAAAATTGCATCAAATCCTAATTCAGTATTGAAATGGGCATAGAGTCATTAAAATTGCATCACATCCTAATTTAGTATTGAAATGGGCATAGAGTAATTAAAATTGCATCAAATCCTAATTCAGTATTGAAATGAGCATAGAGTAATTAAAATTGCATCACATCCTAATTCAGTATTGAAATGGGCATAGAGTCATTAAAATTGCATCACATCCTAATTCAGTATTGAAATGGGCATAGAGTAATTAAAATTGCATCAAATCCTAATTCAGTATTGAAATGAGCATAGAGTAATTAAAATTGCATCACATCCTAATTCAGTATTGAAATGGGCATAGAGTCATTAAAAATTGCATCACATCCTAATTTAGTATTGAAATGGGCATAGAGTAATTAAAATTGCATCAAATCCTAATTCAGTATTGAAATGAGCATAGAGTAATTAAAATTGCATCACATCCTAATTCAGTATTGAAATGGGCATAGAGTAATTAAAATTGCATCACATCCTAATTCAGTATTGAAATGGGCATAGAGTCATTAAAATTGCATCACATCCTAATTCAGTATTGAAAAGAGCATAGAGTAATTAAAATTGCATCACATCCTAATTCAGTATTGTAATGAGCATAATTAAAAATTGCATCACATCCTAATTCAGTATTAAAATGAGCATAGAGTAATTAAAAATTGCATCACATCCTAATTCAGTATTGAAATGAGCATATAGTAATTAAAATTGCATCGCATTCTAATTCAGTATTGAAAATGGGCATAGAGTTATTAAAATTGCATCACATCCTAATTCAGTATTGAAATGGGCATAGAGTCATTAAAATTGCATCACATCCTAATTTAGTATTGAAATGGGCATAGAGTAATTAAAATTGCATCAAATCCTAATTCAGTATTGAAATGAGCATAGAGTAATTAAAATTGCATCACATCCTAATTCAGTATTGAAATGGGCATAGAGTAATTAAAATTGCATCACATCCTAATTCAGTATTGAAATGGGCATAGAGTAATTAAAATTGCATCACATCCTAATTCAGTATTGAAAAGAGCATAGAGTAATTAAAATTGCATCACATCCTTAATTTAGTATTGAAATGGGCATAGAGTAATTAAAATTGCATCACATCCTAATTCAGTATTGAAATGGGCATAGAGTAATTAATATTGCATCACATTCTAATTCAGTATTGAAATGAGCATAATTAAAATTGCATCACATCCTAATTCAGTATTGAAATGGGCATAGAGTCATTAAAATTGCATCACATCCTAATTTAGTATTGAAATGGGCATAGAGTAATTAAAATTGCATCAAATCCTAATTCAGTATTGAAATGAGCATAGAGTAATTAAAATTGCATCACATCCTAATTCAGTATTGAAATGGGCATAGAGTAATTAAAATTGCATCACATCCTAATTCAGTATTGAAATGGGCATAGAGTAATTAAAATTGCATCACATCCTAATTCAGTATTGAAAAGAGCATAGAGTAATTAAAATTGCATCACATCCTTAATTTAGTATTGAAATGGGCATAGAGTAATTAAAATTGCATCACATCCTAATTCAGTATTGTAATGAGCATAATTAAAATTGCATCACATCCTAATTCAGTATTAAAATGAGCATAGAGTAATTAAAATTGCATCACATCCTAATTCAGTATTGAAATGAGCATATAGTAATTAAAATTGCATCGCATTCTAATTCAGTATTGAAATGGGCATAGAGTAATTAAAATTGCATCACATCCTAATTCAGTATTGAAATGGGCATAGAGTCATTAAAATTGCATCACATCCTAATTTAGTATTGAAATGGGCATAGAGTAATTAAAATTGCATCAAATCCTAATTCAGTATTGAAATGAGCATAGAGTAATTAAAATTGCATCACATCCTAATTCAGTATTGAAATGGGCATAGAGTCATTAAAATTGCATCACATCCTAATTCAGTATTGAAATGGGCATAGAGTAATTAAAATTGCATCACATCCTAATTCAGTATTGAAAAGAGCATAGAGTAATTAAAATTGCATCACATCCTTAATTTAGTATTGAAATGGGCATAGAGTAATTAAAATTGCATCACATCCTAATTCAGTATTGAAATGGGCATAGAGTAATTAATATTGCATCACATTCTAATTCAGTATTGAAATGAGCATAATTAAAATTGCATCACATCCTAATTCAGTATTGAAATGGGCATAGAGTCATTAAAATTGCATCACATCCTAATTTAGTATTGAAATGGGCATAGAGTAATTAAAATTGCATCAAATCCTAATTCAGTATTGAAATGAGCATAGAGTAATTAAAATTGCATCACATCCTAATTCAGTATTGAAATGAGCATAGAGTAATTAAAATTGCATCACATCCTAATTCAGTATTGTAATGAGCATAATTAAAATTGCATCACATCCTAATTCAGTATTAAAATGAGCATAGAGTAATTAAAATTGCATCACATCCTAATTCAGTATTGAAATGAGCATATAGTAATTAAAATTGCATCGCATTCTAATTCAGTATTGAAATGGGCATAGAGTAATTAAAATTGCATCACATCCTAATTCAGTATTGAAATGGGCATAGAGTAATTAAAATTGCATCACATCCTAATTCAGTATTGAAATGAGCATATAGTAATTAAAATTGCATCGCATTCTAATTCAGTATTGAAATGGGCATAGAGTAATTAAAATTGCATCACATCCTAATTCAGTATTGAAATGGGCATAGAGTAATTAAAATTGCATCACATCCTAATTCAGTATTGAAATGGGCATACAGTAATTAAAATTGCATCACATCCTAATTCAGTATTGAAATGGGCATAGAGTCATTAAAATTGCATCACATCGTAATTTAGTATTGAAATGGGCATAGAGTAATTAAAATTGCATCACATCCTAATTCAGTATTGAAATGGGCATAGAGTCATTAAAATTGCATCACATCGTAATTTAGTATTGAAATGGGCATAGAGTAATTAAAATTGCATCACATCCTAATTCAGTATTGAAATGAGCATAGAGTAATTAAAATTGCATCACATCCTAATTCAGTATTGAAATGGGCATAGAGTAATTAAAATTGCATCACATCCTAATTCAGTATTGAAATGGGCATAGAGTAATTAAAATTGCATCACATCCTAATTCAGTATTGAAATGAGCATAGAGTAATTAAAATTGCATCACATCCTAATTCAGTATTGAAATGGGCATAGAGTAATTAAAATTGCATCACATCCTAATTCAGTATTGAAATGGGCATAGAGTCATTAAAATTGCATCACATCGTAATTTAGTATTGAAATGGGCATAGAGTAATTAAAATTGCATCACATCCTAATTCAGTATTGAAATGGGCATAGAGTCATTAAAATTGCATCACATCGTAATTTAGTATTGAAATGGGCATAGAGTAATTAAAATTGCATCACATCCTAATTCAGTATTGAAATGAGCATAGAGTAATTAAAATTGCATCACATCCTAATTCAGTATTGAAATGGGCATAGAGTAATTAAAATTGCATCACATCCTAATTCAGTATTGAAATGGGCATAGAGTAATTAAAATTGCATCACATCCTAATTCAGTATTGAAATGAGCATAGAGTAATTAAAATTGCATCACATCCTAATTCAGTATTGAAATGAGCATAGAGTAATTAAAATTGCATCACATCCTAATTCAGTATTGAAATGGGCATAGAGTAATTAAAATTGCATCACATCCTAATTCAGTATTGAAATGAGCATATAGTAATTAAAATTGCATCGCATTCTAATTCAGTATTGAAATGGGCATAGAGTAATTAAAATTGCATCACATCCTAATTCAGTATTGAAATGGGCATAGAGTAATTAAAATTGCATCACATCCTAATTCAGTATTGAAATGAGCATATAGTAATTAAAATTGCATCGCATTCTAATTCAGTATTGAAATGGGCATAGAGTAATTAAAATTGCATCACATCCTAATTCAGTATTGAAATGGGCATAGAGTAATTAAAATTGCATCACATCCTAATTCAGTATTGAAATGGGCATACAGTAATTAAAATTGCATCACATCCTAATTCAGTATTGAAATGGGCATAGAGTCATTAAAATTGCATCACATCGTAATTTAGTATTGAAATGGGCATAGAGTAATTAAAATTGCATCACATCCTAATTCAGTATTGAAATGGGCATAGAGTCATTAAAATTGCATCACATCGTAATTTAGTATTGAAATGGGCATAGAGTAATTAAAATTGCATCACATCCTAATTCAGTATTGAAATGAACATAGAGTAATTAAAATTGCATCACATCCTAATTCAGTATTGAAATGGGCATAGAGTAATTAAAATTGCATCACATCCTAATTCAGTATTGAAATGGGCATAGAGTAATTAAAATTGCATCACATCCTAATTCAGTATTGAAATGAGCATAGAGTAATTAAAATTGCATCACATCCTAATTCAGTATTGAAATGAGCATAATTAAAATTGCATCACATCCTAATTCAGTATTAAAATGAGCATAGAGTAATTAAAATTGCATCACATCCTAATTCAGTATTGAAATGGGCATAGAGTAATTAAAATTGCATCACATCCTAATTCAGTATTGAAATGGGCATAGAGTCATTAAAATTGCATCACATCGTAATTTAGTATTGAAATGGGCATAGAGTAATTAAAATTGCATCACATCCTAATTCAGTATTGAAATGAGCATAGAGTAATTAAAATTGCATCACATCCTAATTCAGTATTGAAATGAGCATAGAGTAATTAAAATTGCATCACATCCTAATTCAGTATTGAAATGAGCATAGAGTAATTAAAATTGCATCACATCCTAATTCAGTATTGAAATGAGCATAATTAAAATTGCATCACATCCTAATTCAGTATTAAAATGAGCATAGAGTAATTAAAATTGCATCACATCCTAATTCAGTATTGAAATGAGCATAGAGTAATTAATATTGCATCACATTCTAATTCAGTATTGAAATGAGCATAATTAAAATTGCATCACATCCTAATTCAGTATTAAAATGAGCATAGAGTAATTAAAATTGCATCACATCCTGATTAAACATTAAAACGCACATTTCCATATGAACTTAATAGAGTAGATGTATTTCACTGCCCTACCAAAATATTAGAGAATTTCAATGTTAGGTGGGGGTAGTCAGTCGGTAGCGTACCAGTCTCGAAATCTGCAGTTCTCAGGTTCGAGTCCCAGCTGTGTCAGCGTTGAGATTTATCTGAGCAAAATTTCCCGCCCTACCCACGGTCAGTAGGGGACACCGATGGGCTTCGAAAGGCCGCAGTCCATCGGATTCCGTGAGCAGCCGTGGTTCCGTGAGCGGGAGGACCATACCCTGTACACCAGACGTCGGCAACCTTTTTTGGGTGCGGGTCAAAATCAACCAAAATGTGACTATTAAGAAGACAGTTCGGGTCAATGGGTATTTTCATTTTAAAACAGTCCGTTAGGGAACAATAAGATAAATTTTATTGAGAAAACTATTACAATATGCTTTTAAACTCAAAACATAAAAAAATTATAATTCTAATTATTATAAAAACAAATATAATTGCCAAGTTTTAGTTCATTAATAATTTATGAACTTTATTTATAAGCGCTCTCTTCGTTATCAATGGCTCCCCTGATGCTGAATTTGTGACGTCAATTTAGTCAAGTCTGGTTCATACTTCGTCACTTTAAGACGAATACAAGCGTCTGAATTTTCGGTAGTTAATCTGCTCCTGTTTTTACTTAAAATAAATTTCGTGTGTGAAAATATTTGTTCACATTTATAAGTAGAACCGAACGCGGACAAAATGGCAAAGCCAATTTTTTTTCAAAGACGAAAACTTCGTAGGAAGTGATGCTCAACACGATGATACCATGAGAAGGTGATTATCTTCCGTGTTTTCTAAATCTTTCCGCAATGTCTTGAATTTGTCCGTCCACAACGTTGAACTTTTAAAATCAATCATTTCTAAACTTAAATGGTCAATTTTAAGTTATTCAATATACTGCAAATCTAAAACATTTTCCTATATTTCGTCGTGCTTTATTATAAATGTAAACATTTCGCCTTGCTTCTTAAAACTTTGAAATCTACTTTCAAATTCACTTTTAATCTTCAAAATACAACTTTCGAACATAGTTAGATTGCTTTCATCGATATTTTCTTTCTTTGGGTTGGGTTGTTTTATCTCTGAGCGGCACTTTTTTGCACACCATGGGCTAAATGGCCAGGTCACATGGACCCCGAAGGCTCAGAGAAGGTTGGGGGAGGGGACCCACTGGAACAGCTGTTGGGAGACAGATGGTAGCCTCCCGTCAAGGCCATCCAGCGTGTTCTTTAACATGCACAGGGTATGGCTCTCCCGCACACGGTGCCACGGCTTAACGTCCCATCCGACGGACGGCGGCCTTTCCAAGCCCATCGGTGTCCCCTACTGACCGTGGACAGGGCGGGGAATTTTGCGGAGATAAATCTCAACACTGACCCAGCTGGGACTCGAACCTGGGAACTACAGATTACGAGCCTGGCGCGCTACCGACTGAGCCACCCCCGCCCCTATTTTCTTTCTTTCTCATGCTGGGTTTTTAGTAAGGGAAAGAAAAGAAATATTTTAGTTTTTATGTCAGTTTCAAATAATATTAATTTCGAACAAAAACTCTTCCATTCCTCGTACATTTTCAAAATTGTGTGGTTATTTCCTTGGAGTCGTACGTTGAAATCATTATAATGGTTCATTATGTCTGTTTAGCGCCTGTGTGTTAATGCAGATCGTGCTACTATTATGTTTACGATCTTAACAACCTTTTCCATTACATCCTTAAGCTGTTGCGTAGATGCATTTGCAAATAAAATTTCTTCTTGTATGATACAATGGAACGATAAAAGTGGGCGGCCAAGTTCATTTTCCAATAGTTTCACAAATCCAACATTTTTTCCTCTCATAGCCGGAGCACCATCAGTTGTTATGGAAAACAATTTACTTTTTATATCTAATATTTTCCCATTTTTGAAATTTGTAAACTCTTGTACTTGACGGAAAATATGAATGCCTTTGGTCGTGTCATTCATTGAAGCAAGAACGCATAGTTCTTCATTGACGTTCGAACTATTTATTGATGCAAATCTAATAATAATTGCCAGCCTAGCCATACTATTTACATCGGTACTTTCATCGAGTGCAATGCTAATTACGTCACTAGATAACAAATCATTTTTGACCTGTGCGTCAATATTTTTTACCATATCTTCATTGCGACGCTGAACTTGTTCTGGCCGACAATGGCATTTCTTTAATTCTCTCAATTATTTGTTTTTTTATTTGCGAAGTCATTGAATAAATGTTCGGAACAATTTACGAATGCGTTTTTCAAAAATTCGCCGTCTGTAAACGGTTTTCCGTTGGTACCAATACTAAGAGCTGAAATAAAGCTGGCAGATGTAGCGTAATTGTGGCTGATAACAAATCTCTTCAAAAATTTATTTTACCGTAATTTAATACACGTTTAGCAATGTATTCATATTTTTTATCATTTGGCATTTCATTCACATCTTTATGTTTTGAAGAAAAGTGTCGCTCAATATTGTGTCCTGGTGGTAATACATAAAGTACATATCAATTTGTCACCATTTTCCATACATCCATACTTTTCAGTCCACACATCTTGAAATAATCTCTTTTTTGCTTTTTGTTTGTCCATGGTAATAAAAATAATAATTATTTCGCTTAGGTAACTGTTCTCGCGCTTCTGAACTACTGTTTATTCACGTTAAAGACGAAGTAAACGTAGACAAGAGTAAATGCGTGATCAGCAGGTAGGCAGGGTTCCTATTGGTCGGCTGCAGGTGGTACTCAGTCAGAGAGCCCAGCCGACCAATAGGAGCCATGATCACGTGCTGATCACACATCTACACTTGTTTACATCTACTTCGTCTTTAACGTGAATAAACAGATGAGATTCGTTCGGACAATGTCGCTGTATTCCGCCTATGTTCATTTCTGCAACTTTGTAATGAAACCAAAATGTTAATCTTATTATTTATAATTTCTCAAAGTGTTTGTTTCATTTTTATGTTTATAATTTATTTTTATATATTATACTTTATTTGCGGAACTCAAATGGGTCACTTGAAATTATCAAATGGGTCACTTGGTGACCCGCGGGTCATAGGTTGCCGACGCCTGCTGTACACGTTAAAGAACACACTGGATAGCCTTGACGGGAGGCTACCATCTGTTTTCCAGCAGATGTTCCAATGTGTCCTCTCCTCCAACCCCGCCTCCAACCTTCTCTGAACCCTCGGTGTTCTTGTGATCTGGATCACAAGCTCTGAGCCTTTGTGATCTGGATCACTTCTCTGAGCCCTCGGTGTAATTGTGATCCAGATCACATTTAGCCCATTACGTGCAAAAAAAGGCCGGTCACAGGTAACCTAAATCCATATTATGTCAATGCGAATTTATATTCCAAGGTCTGTAATTTCTAAATGCATTTACTAATGGGAAAATGTGACCGAAGATAAATCAAAGGTCATAGTAAAGGTAATTTTAAATCGCGATTTTCAATAATATTCCTCCAGTATTAAAACAATTATGGAAGCTAATGTTTAACTCTGAATTATCTTAGTTTATAAAAGTCGTTCCTAATTCTATAAAATTGAAATAATCATTAAGCAAACTTCGAAAAATGTATATATTCTTTTATTAAATGGCTTGAAACAATACTTATTATATAAGTATTATTCATTCCTGAGTTAAATTATTATGAGGTATTGCTATTGTGAAACATTGCAGTTTCCATAACTCTTTAAATACTGAACGATCATCGTTGAAAATCGAGTTTCGATAGATTTGAATACGATCTTTAATTTATCTTCAGTCACATTTTCTCATTAAATGCATATTTTAGAAGTTAAAGCGCTTCGAAGAAAGAAAGAAGAAGTTTAAGATTTTTTAAGTTTTTTTTTTTTTAGAAGTTTAAGCTTTCGAAAAAATCGCTATTATTACATTTCCATTCTTCATTTCACTTTCTTCCGCACTTATATCAGAACTAAGTCTAAGAAAAAAACAACTATTGCAACTTAAAAAAAGAGAGAGTTTCCGAAAAGCCACAAAGCATTCTTTAGACCCGCCTAGCGAAAAGCAAAAAAAATATGAATTTAGTGAGAAAAGAATTTGGTTTGCGAAAAGGAAACAATTACTTTGTTCCGATTTCTGTCCGGCTCTTTTCCGCACTGAAGAGCCAACACGCTTCGATAAGTGCAACAAATTTAATTTTCTTCTTGTGGGTCTTAGTTTGCCTTTGCAATTAACGTAATGGAGATGTTTAACTAATAAGCTAAGAGGTATAACTTAAGGATCTCGTTGCTGATTTCTCTTAAGGAGACTTCTAGGCTGCAGCTGCACCAAACTTGCGGAAAACTTTTTCTAAGGCATCGTTTATTTGTTCTTTCTATTTGAAAAGTTGCTTACGAGCGCTTTTACTCTGTTTAATCGTTTCGGGTTGTTTTACCCTTGAGCAGCACTTTTTTTTTGCACATCATGGACTAAATGGCCAGGCCACAAGAACTCTGAGAGCTCAGAGAAGGTTGAGGAAGGTAATCCACTGGAACAGCGGTTGGGAGATAGATGGTAGCCCCCCGTCAAGGCCATCCAACGTGTTCTTTCACGTGCGCAGAGTATGACTCTCACATACCCGGGTTGGGTTGTTTTACCTCTGAGCAGCACTTTTTTGCACACCATTGGCTAAATGGCCAGGTCACATGGACCCTGAAGGCTCAGAGAAGATTGGGGAGGGGACCCACTGGAACAGCTGGTGGGAGACAGATGGTAGCCTTCCGTCAAGGCCATCCAGCGTGTTTCTTTAACGTGCACAGAGTATGGCTCTCCCACACACGGGGCCACGGCTTAACGTCCCATCCGACGGATGGCGACCTTTCCAAGCCCATCGGTGTCCCCTACAGACCGTGCGCAGGGTGGGGAATTTTGCGGAGATAAATCTCAACGCTGACCCAGCTGGGACTCGAACCTGGGAACTACAGATTACGAGCCTGGCGCGCTACCGACTGAGCTACCCAATTCCAACTTCTTAGTTACATTCACCAAACAACTAATAGGATGTCCGGTTGTCATAAATTCTTTAAACAAGGCAACACAAACCTACTATCCGCGCACAAACCAATATTCAACATTGAATTCCATTTACAATTGCAACTCAACTGTCCGTTCCGTTAGAGTTGTGACGTATTCTTCACTGCACGTAGACACGTAGAATATCTCGTGATACAATATGCATGCTTTTAGGAGTAATTGTTACACATTAACACGGAGTTTACATTTTGAAATTCCTTATTGTTTCAGAATGATGGAGAAACTACGGTGCTAGGTAGTAACATTTTATCTCTTCCTTTTCCACGTTTTCTGCGCAAAACTCCTCGCCCTGCCCACGGTCAGCAGGAGACACCGATAGGCTTGGAAAGGCCGCCGTCCGTCGGATGGGACGTTAAGCCGTGGCGCTGTCTACGGGAGAGCCATAACTGTGCACGTTAAAGAACACGCTGGATGGCCTTGACGGGAGGTTATCATCTGTTTCTTAATAGCTATCCAAATGGGTCCCCTTCCCCCAACCTTCTTTGAACCTTTGGGGTCCTTGTGACCAGGCCTTTTTTCTGGGGCGGGGGTGGCTCAGTCATCCAGGTTCGAATCTCAATTGGGCACAGCGTTTAGATTTATCTCCTTTAAACTCAGCCCTGACCTCGTCCATAAAGAGGGATAATACTGGACTTGGAAAGACCGTCGGATAGGTCGTTAAGCCATGGCTCCGTGTGCACGTGAGCCATATACTGTGTACAGTCGCTTAAAAAAAATCCGAACACTATGGTTGATTACAGAATTCATCAAAAACATTTGGCAACGATTATTTTATGAATCTCTGATCCGGCAACCTTGGTGCACTGTACACTAAGGTTGCCAGATAGCACTAATTTCTAAAAAAAATCGCTGCCAGATATTTTTTCTGAATTCTGTAATCAACCATAGTGTTCGGATATTTTTTGAGCGACTGTACATTAACGAACATGCTGGATGAGTTTGCCTGTATACTTACATCTCTATCATAACAGCTCTCTCCTTCCCTCAACATTTTCTTATCCTTTGGGGTCCTTGTGACGTGGCCATTCAGCCCATTGTATGCAAAAACGTGCAGATCAAAGGTAAAACAATCCAATTCAAATTTCTAGTATAAACAGATCGTATAAAATGCACTTTCCAAAAATTCACACCACTAGAAAATTCTATTAACATATAGAATATTTAATCAACTTTTTATTAATTAGTCTTTAATTAATTTTTAATTAAAAATCAGCGGGGTGGCTCAGTCGGTAGCGCGCCAGGCTCGTAATCTGCAGCTCCCAGGTTCGAGTCCCACCTGGACCCCGCCCTATCCACGGTCAGTAGGGGACACCGATGGACTTGGAAAGCCCTCCGTCCATCGGATGGGACGTTAATCCGTGGATCCGTGTGCGGGAGAGCCATACCCTGTGCACGTTAAAGAACACCTGGATGGCCTTGACAGGAACTTACCATCTATCTCCTAACGTTATCAGTGGACCCTCATCTTTCTCTGAGCACTCGGGGTCATTGTGACCTGGCCGTTTAGTCCATTGTGTGCAAAAATGTGCCGCTCAGAAGAAAAATAACCTAACCATAACCAAAAAAAAACACTGGAAAACTACAGACGGACAGAAAAACAAAAAAGTGAAAACATTAGCTCGGATTTTTTTTTTTTTTCAAGCGTTAAAAAAAATCGAAAAAGATAAAAAAAAAATCTAAGAAAGAAAAAGGTAAATAAAAATACCGAAGTATCAGAAAGTATTTCTATCTCTAGCTTCTGTAAAATGATATAAAAGCAATCGTGCGAGACGGCAATATTTAAGTCTCTTGTTTTCTCGTGTTACTAAAAACATTCCTAAATAGTTTTGTAAAAAAAAAAAACTAACGCTACGGCTTTACACTCATAAAATTTCTACAACAAAATCTGCATATTTTGTGACACGGAAAAACGAATAAAAAAATTATTTGCGAAAACGCGCATGAATGAATGAATAAAATTATCGCAACAAAAATTGCTACAGCAAGTCTCGAACAATGAAACAATTCCAAGAATTCTGCATTTATTTCCCCCCACATACAAACAATCCATTTTTCTGTCATTCTTAAATTACAACCGGTGATTTATGCAAGAGAAATAAACAAGGAGATGAATCTTTAAGAGAGGAAGATGAAAGGGAGTAGAGCTTAAGAGATTTTACTAAATACGTGATTCGCTGGCACTCCGAAAGATGGCGAGAAACAAAAAAAAATTTAATCTTACATAAATTGTGTTTTTTGCAACAGAAAGGAGGAAATTTAATATAAATGTTTGCAGTTTTCTCGTAAAAAAGCTTCGTTATCAAAAAGTCACAAAAATAGTCACAAAAGTCACAAAAAAAAAATATCTTCGTCACAAAAAGGAACCATTTACGAATTAAGGAAGTAAGGTGGTTGTTTAACCTCTGAGCGGCACTTTTTTTTACACAATGGACTAAATGACTAGGTCACAAGGACCCCGAGGGGCTCAGAGAAGGAACAGGAACAGCTGTTGGATGACAAATGACGGATTGGAAAGGCCCCATCCGATGGACGGAGGCCTTTCCAAGAACATCTGTGTCCCTACTGAGCAAAGAGAAATGTGGGAGTTTTGCAGAGAGTTGGGTTGTTTTGCCTCTGAGCGGCACTTTTTTTTGCACACAATGAGTTAAATGGACAGGTCACAAGGACCCCTAAGGCTCAGAGAAGGTTGTGGGTGGCGGACACGCTGGACACCTTTTAGGAGACAGATGGTAGCCTCCCGTCAAGGCCAACCCAGCGCTCTCCCATGCACGGGGTCACGGCTTAACGTCTCATCAGACGGACGGCGGGCTTTCCAAGCCCATCGGTGCCCCCTACTGACCATGAGGGGAATTTTCATAGATAAAACTCAACGCTGACCCAGCTAGGACTCGAATCTGGGAACTACAGATTACGAATCTGGCGCGCTACCAACTGAGCCACCTCCGCCCAAGGCACACAGAAAATCTTATCTCTGCTAGCTATTTAATCTATAATATATATATAAACTCGTCTTTTATTACATTCCTTCATCAGCACATATCGTTATTAGCCAGAATTTCCAACACTGTACCTGCTTAAATATGCAAAGAGTACCTCCTTCAGACTAACATCCGTTAACTCAAGTCACAACATTACCTTCGTTCTAAATTCCTTTTAACCAATCGTTAAACAAAGTTTCGCTGAACAGCAGAAACCTATGAAGACGAGGGAACTCTTAACGCAATTAAACATAAGGAACATGTCTGGAATTTATTTGATAATTTAAAATTGAGTGGCTTGCTATTTGGTTTGCGAGAAGATTTTACAAAACATTCCTACTCTCTTCCCCTTTTGGGATAGCAGCGTTAACTTAGAAACCACTCTTCAATACAAGAATTGTTTTCGTCATGTGAAGAATATATCCCTGGGGCAGAAAGGCGAATTCAAGATCCATTAATCGGCACAAACAAAGTTTCCCTACAGCCGACGTACGTCATCGAAGACTAATGAAGAATCTCATAGGGAACATCTTTAAAGGAATTTTACAAAATCAGCACTACTGGGATGACGGAAGGAATTTTTATTCGACTTAAAGAATATGTTAAAAATTTAACGGATCGTGAATTAGCTGGAACCTTTTTAAAACGTTACGAAAAGATTTCAGGAAATTTAAATGAAAAAAATTGTGAGACATCATTATTTAGTTTAATGCGTATCATCATTATTTATTGAGATAATACATTTTTACGGACGCTTCGAATTCAGTAATTTTTTTTTAGCTCTGTTCTCTATTTATTTCTCTGTATGTAATTTATTTAATTACTGGATGGGTGGGGTGGCTCAGTCGGTAGCGCGCCAGGCTCGTAATCTGTTGTTCCCAGGTTCGAGTCCCAGTTGGGTCAGCTTTGAGATTTATCTCCGCAAAATTCCCCGCCCTGCCCATGGTCAGTAGGGGACACCGATGGCCTTGGAAAGGCCGCCGTCCGTCAGACAGGACGTTAAGCCGTGGCCCCGTGTGTGGGAGATATTTGGTTTGGTTTGTTTTACCTCTGAGCGGCACTTTTTTGCACACCATGGGCTAAATGGCCAGGTCACATGGACCCGGAGGGCTCAGAGAATATTGGGGGAGGGGACCCACTGGAACTGCTATTGGGAGACAGCTCCCGTTAAGGCCATCCAGCATGTTCTTTAACGTGCACAGGGTATGATTCTCCCGCACACGGAGCCACGGCTTGTCCCCTACTGACCGTGGGCAGGGCGATGAAATTTGCGGAGATAAATCTCAACGCTGACCCAGCTGGGACTCGAACTTAGGAACTGCAGATTACGAGCCTGGCGCGCTACCGACTGAGCCACCCCGCCCATCCAGTAATTAAATAAATTACATACAGAGAAATAAATAGAGAACAGAGCTAAAAAAAAATTACTGAATTCGAAGCGTCCGTAAAAATGTATTATCTCAATAAATAATGATGATACGCATTAAACTATTCTCGCCCATGTATGGGAGAGAACCATACCCTGCGCACGTTAAAGAACACGCTGGATGGCCTTGACGAGAGGCTATCATCTGTCTCCCAACAGCTCTTCCAGTGGGTCCCCTCCCCAACCTTCTCTGAACCCTCCGGGTCCATGTGACCTGGTCATTTACCCCATAGTGTGCAAAAAAGTGCCGCTCAGAGGTAAAACAACCCAACCTGGACGGGTTTGTTAGAGCCCTTGGTGATGTTTGGTAGATTAAAAAAATGCTTTCTTTTTATTGTTTATTTTTTTTTACTTTCTTCGTATAGTTTTCATTTAAAATTTGAGTGTAAACTTTTTATGCAATGTTTTGATAAATGAATATGGAATATTATTATTATCACACAATATCACGTTATTATAATGCCCAATGTCATGACCTTTGAAACTGCTATCCTTACAAAGAATATAAAATAAACAATTATCAAATCCACGAAAAAAATAATAAAACGCTCATACTTACATCGAAAAAATAAATATAAACGAAGTCACAACAGAAAATATTTTATTTAATAATGATATCAATCAATAAAAGAAACATAATTTTTAAAGCTTTACGAGAACATCACCTTCAAACCCCACTGTGGAATAAAATTTAATATTAATGTTTTTTAAACTTGAATGTCATATTAAAAATTTGTATTTCGTCTTCTAGTCATTATTAATTTAATTTCCATGTTAGGAAAAATCTTCTCTTTATTTGAATTTGCATTTTAAATTTGTTTGAGAAAGCCTGAATAATGACTTCCCATTTATTTGTTACTTAAAATAAATAAAAAAAACATCAAATTCAACAGTAGAATTATAAATTTGAAAAATGTTCCACTGTTATGTTCCGTTAAAGACAAAAATAAGTTCATCTTCATTTGAAAATGAGCATCTTGTCTCCAATGGCTAAATGTTAACCTTCTAGTTTGCGTGTCCATATCTTCCCCAAAAAAGTTGTTGATTAGGTTCCACTACACTTCTTTCGGGAAGGGATTGGCGAGTCGACAGATTTGGGTTGTTTTACCTCTGAGCGGCACTTTTTTTTTGCACACCATGGGCTAAATGGCCAGGTCACATGGACCCCGAAGACTCAGAAAATGTTGGGGGAGGGGACCCACTGGAACAGCTGTTGGGAGACAGATGGTAGCCTCCCGTCAAGGCCATCCAGCGTGTTCTTTAACGTGCACAGAGTATGGCTCTCCCACACACGGGGCCACGGCTTAACGTCCCATCCGACGGACGGTGGCCTTTCCAAACCCATCGGTGTCCCCTACTGACCGTGGGCAGGGCGGGGAATTTTGCGGAGATAAATCTCAACGCTGACCCAGCTGGGACTCGAACCTGGGAACTACAGATTACGAGCCTGGCGCGCTACCGACTGAACCACTCCCGCCCCGAGTCGACAGAGCACCAGGGTCGGAATCTAGAGGTCCCAGTTCGAGTCCTATCTGGGTCAGCGTTGAAATTTATCGTTGAACTGTCATCCGCCTTAGATCGTAGAGGAGACTCAGGTGGGATTGGAAAGGTCACCGTCATCAGATAGGATTTAAAGCCGTTGTGGTTGCGTGTTCAGGAGTGTCATAGGCTGCACATGTTAAACAACGCGCTGCAGGCCGTGGAGTGAGGCTATCATCTACTCCTAAAAGCCAACCAGTGGGTATTCTTCTCCAATCTTTTCTAACCCTTGGTGCTCTTGTGACTAGATATTTAACCCTTTGTGTGCAAAAAAAGTACAGCTCAGAGGTAAAATCCAACAACTCATAATCTTCAGTTCCCAAGTTCGAATCCCATATGGGCCAGTGTTGAGATTTATCACTAAATTCCCATTATGCCTTAGGTCAGAGAGGGACACAAACGGTCTTGGAAAAGTAACCGTCCGTCGCATGGGACGTTACGCCATGGTCCGTGTACAGTCGCTAAAAAAATATCCCAACACTATGGTTGATTAAATAAATAAAAAATAAATACCCCCTTAAGCAGCTGCTTGCTACAGAGGTCTGACAGGATCCTGTCAGTTTATATGTCAGAGTAGAAGGTCTGAGAGGATGGCAGGACCTCAGCAGAATAAACGACACATACATCCATGCCTTACCCGGGCTCGAACCCAGGTCCCTTAGATCAATAGCCAAGCGTGCTAACCACTCGGCCACGGGACGGCTATGGTTGATTACAAAATTCAAAAAAATATCTGGCAACGATTTTTTTAGAAATTAGTGATCTGAATTAGTGAACCTTCCTGTATGTACACGAAGGTTGCCAGATCACTGATTTCTAAAAAAACGTTGCCAGATATTTTTTCTGAATTCTGTAATCAATCATAATGTTCGGATATTTATTTGAGCGACTCTACAGGAGTGACATGCGCTGTGCACTTTAAAGAACGCGCTGGATGGCTGCAAGAACATACCATCTGTCTCCTAACAACTGTCCAGTGGGTCCCCTTCCCAAAAACTTCTCTGACCCATCGAGGCCCTTGTGACCTCGCTATTTAAACCCATTATATTCATAAAAAGTGCCGCTCAGACGTAAAACAACCCAACTCCACTTCCTTTTCATGCTGCATTCCTTAGAAAAAAATGGGGCGGGGGTGGCTCAGTCGGTAGCGCGCCAGGCTCGTAATCTGCAGTTCCCAGGTTCGAGTCCCAGCTGGGTCAGCGTTGAGATTTATCTCCGCAAAATTCCCCGCCCTGCCCACGGTCAGTAGGGGACACCGCTGGGCTTGGAAAGGCCGTCGTCCGTCGGATGGGACGTTAAGCCGTGACCCCGTGTGCGGGAGAGCCATACCCTGTATACGTTAAAGAACACACTAGATGGCGTTGACGGGAGGTTACCATCTGTCTCCCAACAGCTGTTCCAGTGGGTCCCTTCCCCCAACCTTTTCTGAGCCTTCGGGGTCCATATGACCTGGCCATTTAGCCCATGGTGTGCAAAAAAGTGCCGCTCAGAGGTAAAACAACCCAACCGAACCTTAGAAAAATCAGTAACAATCCTCGTAACTCAGAATCTTAAAAAATACACATATCCATGAAAACTTACATTAACAACGAGCACATTTTGCATATTTATATCCCATACTCTCAGACCTATTCATTTTCTCTTTGTTAAAACCTAAAACGTCTGGATAATTTGTTTCTATGATTGGGAGATATCACCACTTCTAATGGACGCAGGCGCCATCATCTAATGCGCAGCAGAAATAAAATAACCAGCCTCTAATGATGATTCGTGTAATTTGGCCTGATGTCTTTGGCTAGCCAACAAAATGAAGCTACGAGTTTTTCTTCTTGCCTGTGGTTCACTTAATAACTCATCAACACAACACTACTCTCCTTTATGATGATGACGAAACATCACAACCATTTAAGGAAAAATGAAGCTGAAATGAAAAACTGCAACTACGGAGTCATTTGCAGCAAGGAATGAATTAATTTTGCATCGCTTTCTTAGTATAAAGCGTAATTCGCTCCGTGACTGATGTAAATGCTTCCATTTCGTTTATGGTTAGATTACATATCCATGAGTCAGGGTTCTATGTGGTTGATCGGGAGGCTGAGATAATAATAATCCCTACACTGACTGTGGGATTTTATAATAAGTACAATGGAGCCATGCCGTCCCATGGCCGAGTGGTTAGCACGCTTGGCTACTGATCTAAAGGACATGGGTTCTAGCCCCGGGTAAGGCATGAATGTAGGTGTCGTTTTTCTGCTGAGGTCCCGCCAGCCTCACAGATCCTCTACTGTGGCATATAAACTGACAGGCTCCTGTCAGACCTCTGTGGCAAGCAGCTGCTTGAGGGGGTATTTTTTTTTTCACAATGGAGCCATAAGAAAGGCTAAATGTATGATGTATATTTTGCTAGTTTTTTGAACAAGGAAAAATAATATATTTTTACTGAAGGAAGAATGAAGGCTTGTAAGCTAAAATCTCCAGTTTCAGACTCCTAACCTGAGCTCTCCAGATTCAGATTTAATTTCTATCAGGCTCGTATCAAGCGGGGTCCTTGTGACTTGGCAATTTGCCTACTGTGTGCAAAAAAAGTTGCCGCTCAGAGATGAAGTAACCCAAAAACCCATAATCTTCAGATCCCAGATTCCAGTCCCACCTGGGCCAGGTGGTCATTCCCGAAAGGTTTGTACCTGAGATTCGAAATTTAAGGCCTAATTCCTGGCAAGCCGCTAACCTTAGGTCCATAGTTTCAGCTATCATTTCTACCAGGATAGTCACCTAAGCTCCTCAGTGTCAGATCTCATTCCTATCAGACCTCATATCCTGAGCTCCACAATTTTACATCTCATTTCTACCAGGATAGTCACCTAAGCTCCTCAGTGTCAGATCTCATTCCTATCAGACCTCATATCCTGAGCTCCACAATTTTACATCTCATTTCTATCAGGATAGTCACCTAAGCTCCTCAGTGTCAGATCTCATTCCTATCAGACCTCATATCCTGAGCTCCACAATTTTACATCTCATTTCTATCAGGATAGTCACCTAAGCTATTCAGTGTCAGATCTCATTCCTATCATACCTCATATCCTGAGCTCCACAGTTTTAGATCTCATTTCTATCAGACTAGTCACCTAAGCTCCTCAGTGTCAGATCTCATTCCTATCAGACCTCATATCCTGAGCTCCACAATTTTACATCTCATTTCTACCAGGATAGTCACCTAAGCTCCTCAGTGTCAGATCTCATTCCTATCAGACCTCATATCCTGAGCTCCACAATTTTACATCTCATTTCTACCAGGATAGTCAACTAAGCTCCTCAGTGTCAGATCTCATTCCTATCAGACCTCATATCCTGAGCTCCACAATTTTACATCTCATTTCTATTAGGATAGTCACCTAAGCTCCTCAGTGTCAGATCTCATTCCTATCAGACCTCATATCCTGAGCTCCACAATTTTACATCTCATTTCTACCAGGATAGTCACCTAAGCTCCTCAGTGTCAGATCTCATTCCTATCAGACCTCATATCCTGAGCTCCACAATTTTACATCTCATTTCTACCAGGATAGTCAACTAAGCTCCTCAGTGTCAGATCTCATTCCTATCAGACCTCATATCCTGAGCTCCACAATTTTACATCTCATTTCTATTAGGATAGTCACCTAAGCTATTCAGTGTCAGATCTCATTCCTATCAGACTCATAGCCTGAGCTCCACATTTTTAGATCTCATTTCTATCAGACTAGTCACCTAAGCTCCTCAGTGTCAGATCTCATTCCTGTCAGGCACATAGCCTGAGCTCCAGTTTTAGATCTTATTTAAATCAGGATAGTCACCTAAGCTCCTCAGTGTCAGATCTCATTTCTGTCAGGCTCATAGCCTGAGCTCCACAGTTTTAGATCTCATTTCTATCAGACTAGTCACCTAAGCTCCTCAGTGTCAGATCTCATTCCTATCAGACCTCATATGCTGAGCTCCACAATTTTACATCTCATTTCTACCAGGATAGTCACCTAAGCTCCTCAGTGTCAGATCTCATTCCTATCAGACCTCATATCCTGAGCTCCACAATTTTACATCTCATTTCTACCAGGATAGTCACCTAAGCTCCTCAGTGTCAGATCTCATTTCTGTCAGGCTCATAGCCTGAGCTCCACAGTTTTAGATCTCATTTCTATCAGACTAGTCACCTAAGCTTCTCAGTGTCAGATCTCATTCCTGTCAGGTACATAGCGTGAGCTCCTGAGTGTCAGATCTCATTTCTGTCAGGCTCATAGCCTGAGCTCCACAGTTTTAGATCTCGTTTAAATCAGGATAGTCACCTAAGCTCCTCAGTGTCAGATCTCATTTCTGTCAGGCTCATAGCCTGAGCTCCACAGTTTTAGATCTCATTTAAATCAGGATAGTCACCTAAGCTCCTCAGTGTCAGATCTCATTCCTATCAGACCTCATATTCTGAGCTCCACAATTTTACATCTCATTTCTATCAGGATAGTCACCTAAGCTACTCAGTGTCAGATCTCATTCATATCAGACTCATAGCCTGAGCTCCACAGTTTTAGATCTCATTTCTATCAGACTAGTCACCTAAGCTCCTCAGTGTCAGATCTCATTCCTATCAGACCTCATATCCTGAGCTCCACAATTTTACATCTCATTTCTACCAGGATAGTCACCTAAGCTCCTCAGTGTCAGATCTCATTTCTGTCAGGCTCATAGCCTGAGCTCCACAGTTTTAGATCTCATTTCTATCAGACTAGTCACCTAAGCTTCTCAGTGTCAGATCTCATTCCTGTCAGGCACATAGCCTGAGCTCCTCAGTGTCAGATCTCATTTCTGTCAGGTTCATAGCCTGAGCTCCACAGTTTTAGATCTCATTTAAATCAGGATAGTCACCTAAGCTCCTCAGTGTCAGATCTCATTTCTATCAGACTCATAGCCTGAGCTCCACAGTTTTAGATCTCATTTAAATCAGGATAGTCACCTAAGCTCCTCAGTGTCAGATCTCATTCCTATCAGGCTCATAGCCTGAGCTCCACAATTTTAGATCTCATTTCTATCAGACTAGTACCTAAGCTCCTCAGTGTCAGATCTCATTCCTATCAGACTCATAACCTGAGCTCCACAGTTTTAGATCTCATTTCTATCAAACTAGTCACCTAAGCTCCTCAGTGTCAGATCTCATTCCTGTCAGGCACATAGCCTGAGCTCCTCAGTGTCAGATCTCATTTCTGTCAGGCTCATAGCCTGAGCTTCAGTTTTAAATCTCATTTAAATCAGGATAGTCACCTAAGCTCCTCAGTGTCAGATCTCATTTCTATCAGGCTCATAGCCTGAGCTCCATAGTTTTAGATCTCATTTCTATCAGACTAGTCACCTCAGCTCCTCAGTGTCAGATCTCATTCCTGTCAGACTCATAGCCTGAGCTCTAGTTTTAGATCTCATTTAAATCAGGATAGCCACCTAAGCTCCTCAGTATCAGATCACATTCCTGTCAGGCTCATAGCCTAAGCTCCTCAGTGTCAGATCTCATTCCTGTCAGGCTCATAACCTGAGCTCCACAGTTTCAAATCTCGTTCCTGGCAAGATGGTAAGCTGTGGTACATGTTTTCAGATCTCATTCATGTCAGGCTCGAAACTACAGATCACATTCTGAAAGGCTTTAAAATGATTTCCCCAGTTTTAAATCTCATTTATCCCATGCTCGTAAACGTAGATCCCCAGTTTTGGAAATCATTCCTGCTAAGCTCTCAACCTGAGGTCTTCAGTTTCATGCTACCTTCTTGATAGTCTTGTAACTTGAGCATCTAAGATCCTTACGCCATTCTTGACAGGCTCTCGTAAATTCAACTCTTAAGTTTCAGGCCTCTGCCAAGGTGCCAGGTTTTTCTATACGAACATGACTGATAACCTAAAACCTAAATCGATCAGGAAAATTACTCAAGTAAAGCATTGTTCTTATTCAATCTGTTATTTGTAATTTAATGAATGATGCGAAACGCGGTTTGTCTCTGCTGAATAATTTTAGATAAAAATGTAGTTTTCCGTTAAATAAGGGATGGTCCTTACGGGCATCAAACTCCTAGACTAACAACTTCGGGCAAAACAATGAATAGAAAATAAAGGAATTTAAACTTCGCATAAGCAAATCTGCAAGAGGAAAAGAGTAACAAGGCTTAAATTCATGTGAGCTAAAGATTGCAATACGACCTTGACATGATACAGTCTCTCAAAAAAATATTTGAACACCATAGTTGATTACAGAATTCAGAAAAAATATCTGGCTACGATTTGTTTTAGAAATTAGTGATCTGGCAACCTTCGTGTCAAGTGACACGAAGGTTGACCATTTAGAAGGATCTAAGGGACCTGGGTTCGAGCCCCGGGTAAGGCATGGATGTATGTGTTGTTTTTTTGCTGAGGTCCTGCCATCCTCACAGACCTTCTACTATGGCCTATAAACTGACAGGCTCCTGTCAGACCTCTGTGGCAAGCAGCTGCTTGAGGGGGTATTTATTTAATCACAACCAAAGAGGATTATTGTCAAATTTACGTCAAACGAAAGAGTGTAGTTGTCAGCTCTTAGTCCGAGTAAATGCAACAGGTGTTAACCACTACATCCAGTTAAAGAGGTGATGCGGGGGTGGCTCAGTCGGTAGCGCCTCAGGCCCGTAAGCTGCAGTTCCCAGGTTCGAGTTCCAGCTGGGTCAGTGTTGAGATTTATCTCAACAAAATGCTCATCTTGTCCATGGTCAGTAGGAGATACTGAAAGGCTTGGAAAGGCCGCCGTCCGTCGGATGGGACGTTAAGTCGGTACTCAGTGTATGCGGGAGAGTCGTACCTCGTGCACGTTAAAGAACAAGCTGGATGGCCTTGAAGGGAAGTTTGCTTCTGTCTCCCAACAGCTGTCCAGTGGGTCCCCTTTCCCCATTTTCTCTGAGTCATTGGGGTCCTTGTGACCTGGCCATTTAGCCCATTGTGTGCAAAAAAAGTGCTGTTCAGAGGGAACCCAACCTAAATCCACATTATATCAATGGAATCTATATTCCATGCTCTATAGCTTCTAATTTTTTTTACTAATGGAAAAATGTGACTAAGGATAAATAATAAAGATAATTTTCAATGAATATTTTCAAAAATATTCCTCCAGTATTAAAAGGGTATGGTTAAAAACGCAACCTAGTTATAGAGGATAATTGTCACATTAGGTCTAATGAAAGAAGACGGCTTTCAATCTCTGTCAAAAGAAAGAGGATGGTTTCAAACTCTATCAATAGAAACAGGATGGTTTTCAAACTCTATCACAAGAAAGAGGATAGTTTACAATCTTTATCAAAAGAAAGAGGATGGTTTTCAATCTCTATCAAAAGAAAGAGAACCGCTTTGAATCTCTATCAAAAGAAAGAGGATGGTTTCCAATCTCCATCAAAAGAAAGAGGATGGTTTCCAATCTCCATAAAAAGAAACGGATGGTTTTCAATCTCTATCAAAAGAAAGAGGATGGCTTTCAATCTCTATCAAATGAAAGAGGTGGTTTTCAATCTCTATCAAATGAAAGAGGATGGTTTCCAATCTCTATCAAATAAAAGAGGATGGTTTTCGATCTCTATCAAAAGAAAGAGGATGGTTTTCAATCTCCATAAAAAGAAAGAGGATGGTTTTCAATCTCCATAAAAAGAAACGGGATGGTTTTCAATCTCTATCAAAAGAAAAAGGATGGCTTTCAATCTCTATCAAAAGAAAGAGGATGGTTATCAATCTATATCGAAACAGAGAGGATGGTTGTCAATTCTAGGTCTTACCGTAGACGATGATTGTCAACACTAATTATAACTAGAGCTAAATATCGGAAAAAAATTAATTTAAATTTTCAAAGTTACCGTATCAAATTGCAGTCTACCAGAACACAAGCTTCGTAGGTTTCAGGTGTTTATTTCTTCATGGAAAGACATATTATTCTGGGGAAAAAATGGCGAAGAGGTTGGTTAAATTATGCCTGATCTCACCACAACGAGGTTTTAGAGTTTTTAATTTGTGCCGTAAATTATTTTCGCCAAATTAAAAATACTTATTTTTTCTTATTCTTACAAAATATGTGCCATATATAAGTTAATATAATTTTCACTCCAGTTTCGATTGCTAGAGTTATTTAGGAAGGTGAACGATGAACATCCCAGTCCTGTTCATTTTTAATCTGAACTTTTCTGATTAACCAACTTTAATCATTGATGCTGACTTTACAAAGTTGTTCATTTTCTGTTTTTACTTTTCTTAATTTTATTTCGTCCTTTCTTTTATCTTTCAATCAACTCTTTTAACTTGGGGCGGGGGTGGCTCAGTCGGTAGCGCGCCAGGCTCGTAATCTGTAGTTCCCAGGTTCGAGTCCCAGCTGGATCAGCGTTGAGATTTATCTCCTCAAAATTCCCCGCCCTGCCCACGGTCAGTAGGGGACACCGATGGGCTTGGAAAGGCCGCCGTCCGTCGGATGGGACGTTAAGCCGTGGCCCCGTGTGCGGGAGAGCCATACCCTGTGCACGTTAAAGAACACGCTGGATGGCCTTGACGGGAGGCTACCATCTGTCTCCCAACAGCTGTTCCAGTGGGTCCCCTCCCCCAACATTCTCTGAGCCTTCGGGGTCCATGTGACCTGGCCATTAACCCATGGTGTGCAAAAAAGTGCCGCTCAGAGGTAAAACAACCCAACCCAACTCTTTCAATTTGACTTATTCTCTTTCCCAGCCTTTTTCCAAAAAATAAATAAATGTAAGAAAGTAAAGTTCGATAAGCCCAATTTGTGTAAAGGTACATTGTGCTCCCAACAGAACCACACATATCACTTTTTTCTCTCCAAACTAACCATATCAAATGTCAAAATACGTATCCCAAAAATTCTGAAAGACGTACATTCTTTTCTTATATCCAGTCGTTCGCTCCAAATTGAAGTATTTTTTATAGATACATTTTTCGATCTTTTCCATCTTTTGAATGTTTTGAAACTTTTTTTATCAGAGCAATTTTCTTTTCGTAACGCTATCAAATGTACTTTTATAAACAAATCACAATCAGTTTAACACTATTAAAACTGCGTCGATAGTTTCCAGGTTCGAGTCTCACCTGGGTCAGCTTGAGGTTTCTCTCTCCAAATCTCCCTGCCTTGATAAGTAAGAGGCACCGGTGGGCTTGAAGAGGCCTATCACTATCAATTTCATAACACGAAATGAACACTATTAATTTAGAACAATGAAATGCACTTTCACAAAAAAATCGCTATCAGTTTCTTACTATCAAATGCACTTTCAGAAACAAATCACTATCAGTTTCCCACTATCAAATGTACTTTCAAAAACAAATCACTATCAGTTTCCCACTATGAAAAGAACACTATCAAATGTACTTTCAAAAATAAACCACTGTTAGTTTTCCTACTATCATATACTTTCATAAGCAAATCGCTATCAGTTTCCTACTATCAAATGCACTTTCACAAAAAACGCTATCAGTTTCCTACTATCAAATGCACTTTCACAAAAACGCTATCGGTTTCCTACTATCAAATCCACTTTCACAAAAAGCGCTATCAGTTTCCTACTATCAAATGCACTTTCACAAAAAGCGCTATCAGTTTCCCATCAAATGTACTTTCAAAATCAAATCACTATCAGTTTCCCACTATCAAATGTACTTTCAAAAACAAATCACTGTTAGTTTTCCTACTATCATATATACTTTCATAAGCAAATCGCTATCGGTTTCCCACTATCAAATGCACTTTCACAAAAAGCGCTATCAGTTTCCTACTATCAAATGCACTTTCACAAAAAACGCTATCGGTTTCCTACTATCAAATGCACTTTCACAAAAAACGCTAACGGTTTCCTACTATCAAATGCACTTTCACAAAAAGCGCTATCAGTTTCCTGCTATCAAATGCACTTTCACAAAAAGCGCTATCAGTTTCCCACTATCAAATGTACTTTCAAAAACAAATCACTATCAGTTTCCCACTATGAAAAGAACACTATCAAATGTACTTTCAAAAATAAATCAGTGTTAGTTTTCCTACTATCATATATACCTTCATAAGCAAATCGCTATCGGTTTCCCACTATCAAATGCACTTTCACAAAAAACGATATCGGTTTCCTACTATCAAATGCACTTTCACAAAAAGCGCTCTCAGTTTCCCACTATCAAATGTACTTTCAAAAACAAATCACTATCAGTTTCCTACTATGAAAAGAACACTATCAAATGTACTTTCAAAAATAAATCACTGCTAGTTTTCCTACTATCGTATATACTTCCATAAGCAAATCGCTATCGGTTTCCCACTATCAAATGCACTTTCACAAAAAGCGCTATCAGTTTCCTACTACCAAATGCACTTTCACAAAAAGCGCTATCAGTTTCCTACTATCAAATGCACTTTCACAAAAAACGCTATCGGTTTCCTACTATCAAATGCACTTTCACAAAAAACGCTATCGGTCTCCTACTATCAAATGCACTTTCACAAAAAAACGCCATCGGTTTCCTACTATCAAATGCAGTTTCACAAAAAGCGCTATCAGTTTCCCACTATCAAATGTACTTTCAAAAACAAATCACTATCAGTTTCCCACTATGAAAAGAACACTATCAAATGTACTTTCAAAAATAAATCACTGTTAGTTTTCCTACTATCATACATACCTTCATAAACAAATCGCTATCGGTTTCCCACTATCAAATGCACTTTCACAAAAAACGCTATCAATTTCCTACTATCAAATGCACTTTCACAAATCACTTTAAGTTTCTCATTATCAAATGTACTTTCAAAAACAAATCACTATCAGTTTCCCACTATGAAAAGAACACCATCAAATGTACTTTTATAAACTAATCATTATCAATTTGAC
This sequence comes from Ryuthela nishihirai, assembly GCA_038380435.1. Taxonomy (NCBI): domain Eukaryota; kingdom Metazoa; phylum Arthropoda; class Arachnida; order Araneae; family Heptathelidae; genus Ryuthela; species Ryuthela nishihirai. The sequence continues at coordinate 58,306,486 of JAWZYU010000008.1, forward strand.
ATTATCATATGTACCTTCATAAACTTATTATCAGTTTAACACTATCAACTGTACTTTCAGAAAAAAAAAATACTCCCAATTTCACATTTTCATATCTTTCCCAAAATAATCGTTATCAGTTTACAACTATCAAATATACTTCATATATTCAACACTATAAATTTAACACTATGAAATGTACTTTCATAAGCAAATCACAAGCGCATGTACTTTTTTTATCTGAACTTTTTTAATCTGAACCGCTGTCAAATGTAAGCTCATAAACGAATCGCATCAATTCCACACAGAGGGGAGAGAATTCGAACAAAAATGGGGTCCCTGAAAATCCTAGAGCATCCGATCCGCCGCTCCCCTTGGGCCGATGGTTAATCCAGCCCTAACTTTGTCTACCCCACTTGACCTCGGTCCATAAGGGGCGGGGGTGGCTCAGTCGGTAGCGCGCCAGGCTCGTAATCTGTAGTTCCTAGGTTCGAGTCCCAGCTGGGTCAGCGGTGAGATTTATCTCCGCAAAATTCCCCTCCCTGCTCACGGTCAGTAGGGGACACCGATGGGTTAGGAAAGGCAGCCGTTCGTCAGATGGGACGTTGAGCATGTGTGCGGGAGAGCTATACCCTGTGCACGCTAAACACGCTGGATGGCCTTGACGGGAGGCTCCATCTGTCTCCCAACAGCTATTCCAGTGGGTCTCCTACCCCAACCTTCTCTGAGCCTTCGGGGTCCATGTGACCTGGCCATTTAGCCCATGGTGTGCAAAAAAGTGCCGCTCAGAGGTAAAACAACCCAACCCAACCTCGGTCCATATCTAGGAAGATATAATTGCAACTCCTCTTATAATGAAATTCAGTAAATTCTGTGATGGTATAAAGTTACATTAAACGTGGATGTGAGGAGCTTCCAAAAAAAAATATATTTCCGTGAATTAAATATAAACTTCTGCATAAAACTTTCTATAACTTCTCTTAACCAACAAAATTCGGCTTTCTAATTAAAATTAACAATTATCTTAAGAGCATTTCTTATACTTAGATGAATAATAAGAGTTTTATTACTTTTCGTTTTCGCCATAAGTAATCTTCCAAATGAAATCTTCCTAAACTAATTCTGTTATGCTAAGTTGCCTAAAGCCATTCTGATTCCATGGGGAACAAATTTTTACCGTAAAGAAAACTAACGATCTGGTAATTCTAGAAAAACCTCCAAGTACAAAACTGCAATTAATGATCTGTAATTAATTATGCTATTTTTATTGCGAATTTCAGAAAGTTGTCAACAGCAGCCTTCTCCAAGTCATGAATAAATTATCTGTGCTCAAAAAGCAGATTTTAAAGAGAATTTGATAAATTTTATTGAAGGATTATTTTCAGCAATTTAACTCATATGAATTATTGCTTTCTATATTCGAGTCGGTGATATTTCCTTGTGGTTAAGTAAACATATTTCAGGAGCAGGACCGAATCGAGAAAAAAATATAGGGGGGGGGGGGGGGGGGCAAGAGACAGGATTTCCATTGCTGTCTAATATTTTTCTTTTCGCTTTATAGGTTGGTTCGATCCCTAGTTGGGCCAGTGTTCAGATTTATCTCCGTAAAAATTCCCATCCTGCCCAAGGTCAATAGTCATCGATGGGCTTGGAAAGGCCGCCGTCCATAGGATGGACGGCCTTTCCAAGCCCATTGGTGACTACTGACCGGACGGCGGCCTTTCCAAGCCCATCGGTGTTCCTACTGATCGTGGGCAGGGCGGAGAGTTTTTGCGGAGACAAATCTCAACGCTGACCCAGCCGGACTCGACCCTGGGAACTGCAGATTGCGAGCCTGGCTGAGCCACTCCCGCCCAGCTGCGGAGAAGTGATGGCTCAATCCGCGTAGTAACGCGTCAGCTCTCAATATGCAGGTCTTAGGTTCGATTCTCACCTGGGTCACCTTGGAGATTTATCTCCAATAAAAACTCCCCTGACCACGGTTAGAAAAAGGACACCATTGGGATTGGAATGGCTGTCGTCCATCGAATGGTACGTTAAGCCGTGGTTCCGTGTGCGGGAGAGCCATACCCTGTGCACGTTAAGAACACTCTGGATGGCCTTGACTGGAGGCTACCATCTGTCTCCTAACAGCTGTTCCAGTGGATTCCCTCCCCAAACCTTCTCTGAGCCTTCGGGATCCATTTGACCTGGCCATTTAGCCAATGGTGTGCAAAAAAGTGCCGCTCAGAGGTAAAACAACCCAACCCAACCAGGAAAAAAGAAATAAAAGATATCATGGATGAAATCAGCATTCTCCATATTGCAAAGTCAATAAACTACCCATTCGGATATATTTATCCTTTTTCAAATGTGAAGAAGACTGCGACGGTGTTTCAGAGAGGATTGGGTTGGGTTGTTTTACCTCTGAGCGGCACTTTTTTGCACACCATGGGCTAAATGGCCAGGTCACAAGGACCCCGAAGGCTCAGAGAAGGTTGGGGGAGGGGACCCACTGGAACAGCTGTTGGGAGACAGATGGTAGCCTCCCGTCAAGGCCATCCAGCGTGTTCTTTAACGTGCACAGGGTATGTCTCTCCCGCACACGGGGCCACGGCTTAACGTCCCATCCGACGGACGGCGGCCTTTCCAAACCCATCGGTGTCCCCTACTGACCGTGGGCAGGGCGGGGAATTTTGCGGAGATAAATCTCAACGCTGCCGCAGCTGGGACTCGAACCTGGGAACTACAGATTACGAGCCTGGCGCGCTACCTACTGAGCCACCCCGCCCTATTTTTCAGAGAGGAAGAATCAGTTGTGTGTGCGTTAAACTGGTTACGTGTTGTTCGACGGTTTATTTTGGCGGGAATGGATTAACGGCCTTTTTTGAAATTCGCGCCTTTTGTGATCGGGTCGGGAAGTGAACAGAAGAAAGTAGGTACTAATTTGGCATCAAGAACCTGTTTGGACTGTGCTTTCAAGCTGAACATTTTGATATTGGTGAAGTGAATTTTTGAAGACCCCTTTTCTGTCTCGTATCAAAATAGGTATATTATACATAGGATGTCTTTCAGATATTAGAGAAAGGTTTAATCTCTGTAGAGTTCGTCCTGATTTCGGTGATCTAATATGAGCTCAGTAGTAGCTAAGAATACCAGATCTGCTAAGAAAAAAAGTAAAGCCGATGGCTCTGAGCCTTCTAAAGGTAGTACTAAACCTAAGAAACGAGATGTAGCTATTAGGTTGACAGACCTTGTTGAAATAGGAGCGAACCCTGTTTCTGAGCCTGACGGACACGATTATAATACGATAGATAGCGATTTTGATGATGACAACATGGCTGAATTGGAGCTACCCTTCCTACAGCCTAAAAGGAATTTAGATTCTTTTACAATAGTTAAAAATGGTAAAAAATAAGAAGAATCAGACAAGAATATCATCACAAAATGTAGAGAATAGAACAATAGTTGCAGTTCTTTCTTGTGAATCAAAGAAGTTAAGATCTTTTAAATGTACTAAAGGTAACAAAATCACTTGAGAATTTCTTGGATTGTAAAGTTAAAGGGAAGTTTACCAGAAAAGGTAATCTGCTTATTTACCTTGAAACACAACAGCAAGTTGAAAAATTAAAAAAGCTTAAAACGATTTTGGGCCTGAATATTTCTTGCAGTTTCCCAGTCAGAAATTTCAAAACAATGGGACGAATTTCGGATGTTTGCGAGGATTTGTTCGAGACAGAAATGTTAGATGCTCTAAAGGAGCAAGGGGTTACGGCATTGCAGAAGAAATGTGAGATACACGAAAGGGAGAAAAGGCGTCGCACCTGAAAGAATAATTACTGATTATATTGTGCTAACTTTTTCCGTAAGCAAACTACCACGCAATATTTATTCAGGAGCTGGTAGCTTTCCTGTTAAGGAGTATTTTAAACGGCTATTCTTTGCTTCAACTGCAATGAGCATGGGCACCGAGCTGTCATGTGCAAAAACGCAACGAAGTGTAAATGATGTGCAGGAGACCATGGATATAAAGAGTGCACTGCTGAAGCATTATGTTGTCCTAATTGTGGCCTTGATCACCCAGCCACATACGCAGGGTTCAAGGAAAAGATAAAAGCAGGTCAAATAAAAAATTACAAGTGAAAAAAAATATTTCATGGGCCGAAGCAGTCAAAGGGTATAATTCTTTCCGTCAAACTTTCAACGAGAATGAAGAGGTTACCTCCCCCTAAAAGACAAGACTTCAGGCCTTTTCTGTCTCCGTCTTTGCATGACTTCAAAGCTTCCTAGCTGTAGAGAAGAAGAAGACGCCACCAGTGACAAAACACAACCTTATATTGACAAATTGGAAGTTCTTGTCCTCAAGTGCATCGATTTCATAAGTGCAAAAGTCACATTAAGCGAAGAAGAATTAAACTCCTTTAATGATATGAAAAACCAATTCCAAGATGGCCATCTTTAAAGATTATTATAATATTCTACAATGGAACTGTCGGAGTATTGGAAGCAAATATTTTAATTTAAACAGATTAATTTCACAATACAATTTAAAAGTCCTGGCACTTCAGGACACCTTTCAGAAAAAGTGAAGATTCTAGGTTTTGTTTGTTACCAGACGAATAAAAAACAGAGAGGAGGTGGAGTGGCTATCCTTGTAGACAGAAATTTAATTCAAAAGCAGATTGTTTTACCTCATAATCATTCATTAATGGAAGCAATTGCAGTACAAATAAAGATTCGTAATAAGAAATTCACTATTATTTCTTGCTACAACACTGAAGAAAATGTCCCTTTTGAAGTATTTTATGGCTTATTAAAGGCCTGCCTTCCGCCTAGAATTATTTTGGGCGATTCAATGCCCATAATCCCCTGTGGGGATCTACCTTGGAAAATCAAAGAGGAACCGTATTGTATCAGATCATTGAAGAATTTAATTTAGTTATTAAAAACGATGGCCAGCAACGTTTTGGAATGATAGACAAGAATCAGTTATTGATCTTACTTTAGTAGATCCAGATATAGCTCCAACTCTTGATTTTTCTATATTGAATGATAAAAACCTTAGTGACCACTTCCCCGTTATAATCACTGGACTAGGGGGATCTCAAAATAAGTTGCAAAATAAAACTAAGATCACAAACTGGACATCATTTAGACTAAGCCTTGAGGAAGAATTAGAACACAATGTGACGTCTATAGAGCAGCTTACCAATATATTTAAAGAAGCTAGAGATAAAAGCACAATTCTTGTGGACAATCCAAAATATCTAAAACACAACATTGTATTTATTAACAGACTAATAGCGTTACGTAGGAGGGCGGAGAGAAGGGCTAGAAGGACAAGAAGATTGGATAACTTCATCTACTATAAGAAAATCAATGTCTGTTAAAAAGTAGATCAAGGAAGCTAGACGAGTTGAGTGGGAACGGTTATGTGAGAATTTAGACAATTTTTCGAGTTCCGAGAAGATTTGGAAGATTATTAAATCTATTGGTCAGCCTGTGAAACCAGTTTCTCCTTGGGAATTTTTAGTCCTTGAAATGTATCTCTCCACACAAGACCTAGCTAATACGTTCGCAGAATTCTTCTCTTCTTCTGAAGACACTTCGACTCTCCCATGCTTTATACAAACTGAAACGGAAGTGTTAGAAGAACTTAAAAAATTTCATTTCCTTACCCTAAAGAGAAGTGATGTTTTAAATTTAAATTTTAGCATCTCTGAACTTAAGATAGCTGTAAAATTCTGTAAGAACTCCACACCCCAGGACCTGATGAACTTTCTTATAAAGTTTTCAAAAATCTGCCTGACTTCGCATTATATAAATTACTAACTTTTATCAACACCATGGGGACTATGGGAAATTACCCAGAGAGCTGGAGTACTTTATATGTGGTCCCGATTCTAAAACCAGGGAAAAATTTATCAGAAGTAAAATCATTTAGACCAATTTCACTAAGCTCATGCATGGGAAAGGTTGTGGAAAGAATGGTCAATAAAAGATTGAATTGGTTTATTGAATCCCAGAATATTCTATCTCCTCGTTTTTCAGGTTTTCGCTTTGGGAGAAGTGCTCAGGATAGTATATTGGACCTTGTCACAGATGTTCAAATCAATATTGGAATAAAAAATACTTATACATTTGCAGTCTTCTAGGATTTAAAAAAGGCATATGATAATGTATGGATAGACGGATTGATTTATAAGTGTCTAAAGCTTATCATTAAAGGTAAAATGTTGAAATATTTACAAAATTTTTTAATCAACAGAAATATGAGAGTTAAACTAAATGGCATCCTCTCAAGGCCAATCAAACTTCAGAGAGCTTGCCTCAGGGCGGATCCTTGAGTCCCTTATTGTTTAATTTATTCTTACACGATCTTCGAAATGCCTTTCCTACTACTGTCAAGTTCTCTGTTTTTGCGGATGATATCGCAATATGATATCTGGAAGAAATTTACAATCATTGGAGGAACAGCTTCAGAAAACGCTTTTGAAGTTAGAAATTTACTTCGATAAATGGGGACTGCAGGTGTCACCAGAAAAAACTGTTGTGCTCCCCTTTTGCTCCCTCCGCAAAGTTTCTTCAAAATGTCCCTTTTTGTCCTGTATGAACAATACAATACTAAAGGTTGTTAAATTTCACAAATTTCTCGGAGTTGTATTAGATTCAGAACTGAAATGGTCAAAATACATCGAATTCATGGAAGAAACTACAAGACCCTTCGTAAATATCCTGCAATGTCTGGCTCCGAGGAAACGAAGAACATCCATTCAACAAATGGCAAACATTTATAAAGTGTTAATAAGATCCAGACTGGAATATGGAGGATTTCTTTTGGAAAATGCTAGCTACACCTTATTTAAAAAAGTGGAAAAAATCCAAAATAGACCCGTAAAGATCTGTCTGGCCAAACTCCCTCCTTGTCCTACTGTCTCGCTTCTTGTTGAAGCCAATCTGGAACCTCTTTCTCTAAGGAGACCCAATATCCTCTTCCAACACTTTTTATTTTGGAGCTTTAAACAGAGGACTAACCCCACTGGTTGAGAAGATTTTCAGTCATTCTCCGAGGAAAACATGTCCTATTTATGAAGTAATCAGAGGGTTTCCTCTGTTCGAAGACGTTCGGGGCCTCCACCGACCAGTGGACCAATGGAATGATTTGCCCCCATGGATTTTTGAAAAAATTCTTTGTTTTCATAAGATACAGGGTATTACTACTAATCAAAATCAAGATGTCTATGTACTCAAGAATCTAGCTGAAACTTTAATTGAGGCAAAGTATGCTTCCTTTACAAAACTATTTACGGATGGCTCTGTGAACAAGGATGAGGGAAGAGCGGCTGCTGCAGTTTGGATCCCAGATCAAAATATTCATTTAGCAGTTAGACTACCGGACCAAACAGAAGTTTCCACAACTGAATTAGCAGCCATAGAAATGGCCCTTAAGTGGGCTACTGCTCTGTCCTGTGACAAAGTTGTTATTCTGTCTGATTGCCGATCAGTTATTCAATTTCTAGGAGATCCGGGAAGATCTAGCAACAATGAGCTTTTTTGCAACATTTTGAATTTGGCGAATAAAATGATGAAAAGTGGTATTGAGTTAAACGTGCACTGGATTCCCAGCCACGTCGGCGTTATCGGAAATGAAATTGTTGACAAATTTGCTAAGGAAGCGTTATTACGTCAAAACTGGCTCAATATTCCAAGTGTCTCAATTTTTATAAAAGCAAAAATAAGCAAATTTTAAAACGAAATTTTCTGCATTATTTTAAAGTTCATTCTTCCTCGCATCTGAATCATAGGAGTTTGATTAGTCAAACCATTGATCCATTTCAAGATTTCGGACTGACTAAAAACGACATAGTGACCATTATCAGGCTCAGAACAGGGACCACAAGACTGAATGATCAAATGCATAAGATGAAAAGAGCTGAGTCATCTTCCTGTGATAAATGTAGAACAAAAGAAACAGTCTCTCATGTGTTACTTAATTGCAGGAAATTTGATACTCAAAGATATCAAATGTTTCACTCACTGGAAGAAATTGGAATTAAGGAATTTACACTCAAAGGTCTACTCGGACATCAGAATTTAATAAAAAGAAAATATACCGTTAAACTAATTGTACAATTTTTAAAGAATACTAATTTGATTGACAGAATTTGATTTAGTGCCCAAATAGTGCCACGATGTTTCTGCATTAGGAGATTGGACGCTCTTAAAATTTTAATAATGTTAATCAAGAACTTTCAGTTTCTACTGAACTACCTCCTTCCTTCAGAGAACTCTGGAATGTTTATGGAATGTTTATTTAACCTCCAATCTAAGATTACTGACAATTTTATGGTTTTGCTTTTGAAATTTTGGTTTTCCCAGACTCAGTTGGGAGAACTCTCCGACATAGTGTACGGACCGTTCTTAAAAGAATTTCCGGACGAGAGGGGCGAAAGACCCCGAGTGATTTCCGGAAAAATAGTTTATGTTGAAGAAGAAGAAGTAGAAGACGGTGTTTCATCATACCACCAGAGCAAAAATTGCTCATTATGAATTAATGTTGTGAGTATCCCTATTTATTTTTAGCAACTGACTTTAAAGCAGTTTCCTTTTCGTTATATCCTAGCTCTCTTTCTATAAAGGAAAAGTCATATAAAAATTTCGCTTTAAATCACTTCTCTCTACGAATAAGCGAAGTAGAAACTTTGAGGAAGATTTCACAATGAGAATTAAAACTGGACGAAAAACCCCTGAAATCAATCATTCGAAAGCTTCCGGCCTCTGCTTTTGCTGCATCTTCCAAGATAGTTCCTAAAATATCGCATATTTCAAAAAGGACGAAATCCTCTCTAAAACCTTCTTTTGTTGTTGAAGACGGAAATGACAGATGGAGTAGTTCGCGCGCCTGCGCATTTGATGCAACAATTGCCATTGTCACTTAAGCCGCTTCCGACAATAGCCGGAGACACGTGATTAGCGTTGCCAAGGCAACCGATGCTAGGAGCCAGCGCTTGAAAACACGATTCAGGTACCGCCCAGGCGAGTAAAACGATGTGGAAGTTCATTCTGCTTTACGTTATCAGCAAGGACTCTAAGAGGCAGATCAAGCAGTGATGTCGGATGGTTGCCAAGGGGACAGATTCTTCATGGTGATTACGAAGAGACTTGAGATCTTCACTGTTAAGCTCATCTGATACGGGAAGAAATGTTTCTGACAGCTCGGGATATTTTTAATGCAATTATTCAAACAATTCTATGGATTTTTCTTTTTATTTATTCAATAAGCATTTTCTAACAGAGCATGAGAACATTTAATTAATTCGAATAGCTTTAAGTTTTCCTTTTTTTAGTCTTTTTTGCTTGCGGACAGCAGAATAGGTAGGAAAACGATTGACGTTTAAGGGGGAAACGAATGTAAAACAACTTAGTTTATGAAAAATAAGAAGTCCAAAAAAAAGGGAAAATAGAAAGTTGAAAAAGCAAAAAAAAAGTTAAAAAAAGAAAACAACGAGAAGTTTAAAAAAAGAAGAAAAAAGAAGCTCAGAAGAGAAGGAAAAAATACGATGTTCAAAAAAGAAGAGAAGAAAAGAAAAAAACAAGTTCAGATAAAAGGAAAAGAATGGAAGTCAATAAAACGGGAAAAATGAAAAGTTCCAAAAAGAAGAAGCAAAAAATAGAAACTTCAAAAAAATATATATATAAAAAAGGGAAGTTTAGAAAAGAAATAATAGAAATTCTAAAAGAGAAGGAAAAGTAAAAAATAGGAAATTTTAAAAAGTAAAAGTACAAAGTTCAGAAAAGAAAAACAAAATAGGAAGTTTAGAAAAAGGTAAAAGAATGAAAGTTAATGAAGAAAAAATAAGAAGCTCTAAATAGAATCAAAGAAAAGCAAAAAGTTGGGGGAAAAGATAGAAAGCAAAAAAAGGAGAAAAGTAGGGATTTCAGAAAAGAAAAGAGAAAAAGTAGGAAATTCAAAAATTGAAAAGAGGAAGTTCAAAAAAGGAAAAAAATAGAAGGTAAAGAAGTATACGAGAGAAAAATAGGAAGATCCAAAAAAAGGAAAAATATAATAAATAGAAACATCAGAAAAGGAAAAAAAATAGGAAACTGAAAAAGAAAAAATAATAGGAAGATAAAAGGAAGAAAAATATAAAGTTCAGAAAAAGAAGAAAACATAAATATAGAAAGTTCAAAATAAAAGACTTTTTAAAAATAACAATTACAAAAAAGTAAAAAATAAGACGTTCAAAAAAAAAGGAAAAATGGATGTTTAAAAGAGAGAGAGAGAAATTGAAAAAAAAGTTCCAAACAGAAAAAAATAGAAGAAAAAATGAAAGTTGAAAAAAAGGGGAAAAGGGAAATAAGGAAAAAATAGATGTTCAAAAAGAGGGGAAACAGAACTTCAAAAAGGAAAAAATATGAAGTACGTAAAAGAGCGAGGCAATAATCTGAGTTAAAATATTGTAATTCAAATCTTTACCTGACAGCATTAATGTTTTGTTTCTATATCTACACAACTGGAAACGAAACAAAGTCGGTCTTTCTATGTCCTCCACACGATCAGACATTTAAAAAGAGACATGAAAGTGGAATTGCAAGATTTAATCTGGTCAATAATGATGTTACATCAAGCCCATCTACAACGAGTAGATAATTGGCAAAATTTAAAGATGTCTATCCTAATATGATGGTAAATTTTAAAGATACATAATTTGCTAAGTTTTAAAGGAGGTTAGAAATAATTTAAAGTATCTAGTTTATTTGCAAAAAAGTTTGGCAAAATTAAAATGAATAAAGCTTTATTTAGAGGGGGGATAGCTGGAAAAATTAGGAGGGATTGAATTGTATCTAAAGAGAACTGATAAAATTTAAAGTGTCTGACTTAAATCCAAAGACGTATTGAAAGGTTTAAAGGAATTGATTTGCAAGGGAAATGTTGCAGGAATAGATTTATAAAGGGAAAGTTTACAGGAATAACCAAAGACAAAGAGAACAATTGAAATCGAGTGATTTATACCAAAAGAGAGCTGACATTTTTAAAGCTGATGGCTTATATCCAAGAGAGCTGATAATGTTTAAAAGGGAGACCTATATCCAAGGGACTTACATCTAAAGAGGGCTGATAAGACCCCAAATTCAGAATCAATAGACGTACTTTATGAAGCATTCATAAAAAAAATATACGGCGATTGTTAAAAATTAAACAACGCAATTGTAGCAAAGACTGGATAAATCAGGAAATAATAAACTTAATGCGTAAAAGAGACTCGGCTTGGATTGATTACAAAAATAACAAGAGAAACAGAAATTTTAAATTACTATACACAAACTTAAGAAACACGGTCACGTCCGTTATTAGGCATGAAAAGAAAAAATATTACTTCAAACAATTTGAGTCTTGTAAAAATAATCCAAAGCAAAATTGGGAATTCATCAACCAAATTATCAACAATAAACCTAAAATTGCCATTGACGATTTTATCATGAAGAATATGCCACAAGGTATGTCTGAAACTCAAGCAGCAGAGAAATTTAACACCTTTGCAGACATTATTGTCAATCTCAGAGACGATAACCGTATACAGAATCTCTCTACAGTTCCTAAACATATCCAACCTTTTGTCCCCTCAATTTTTATTCCTCCCATCTCAAAACAAGAAACTTTCAAAATTCTAAGTGACTTAACTGAAAGAAAATCATTTGGATACGATCAGGTACACATAAAGCACATTAAAGCATGCAAAATCTCCTTAGCTGATCTCGTGACGAACTTTATCAATGAAAGCATATCTACAGGAAACATCCCTAATAAACTCAAAATTGCTATTCTAAGACCAATTTACAAAAGTGGAACTAAATCCGATTGCACTAACTATAGGCCCATTGCCATCTTACCCCTCCTTCACAAAATACTTGAAAGATATGTAGCTAACGTTCTAGCCGATTTCTTGAAAAAACATAACATTATTAGTGAAAAGCAATATGGTTTCCAAAAAGGTAAAAATACAATTACACTTTTAACGGAGTTTTCTGATGTCATTAATGGAACTTTAAACAACGGAAAAAAAAGCAGCAGCTATCTTTCTGGACTTTCGTAAGGCATTTGATACGTTGGATCACGATATTTTACTTCAAAAATTGTATATTTATGGTGTCCGAGGTATTACCCTTAAATGGTTTGAAAATTATTTAAAAAACAGAATGCATGTTACCAAAATTAATGGCGTTTTAGTGAGAAGAGAACAGTGTACACTGGTGTTCCACATGGTTCAATTTTAGGTCCGCTTCTATTCATTATTTATATTATGATCTAGCTAACCTTAAACTGAAGGGCTCTCCTTATATATATGCTGATGACACCGCCTTGGTTAACGTGAATCACAATATAGGAGACGCAGTCCGAGGTACACAGGATGATTTTAACAAAATTACTTACTGGTCTAACATTAATCGTATTTACATAAATTCAGAAAAAACCAAATGGATGAGCTTTCATTCACCAGGATACTATGATCTTTCATCTTATGCAATTAAAAACCACGAACCCTTGTGTCCCCACAACATGATAAATCATGACCCTGACTGCTGCGACTGTGGTGTTATTGAGCGTGTTGAGAGCCATAAATATCTTGGACTTTACATGGACACAACCTTCCGATGGAATACACATATTCAAAAGTTAGCAGGTTGGGTGGATTGTTTTACCTCTGAGCGGCACTTTTTTGCACACCATGGGCTAAATGGCCAAGTCACATGGACCCCGAAGGCTCAGAGAAGGTTGGGTGAGGGGACCCACTGGAACAGCGGTTGGGAGACAGATGGTAGCCTCCCGTCAAGGCCATCCAGCGTGTTCTTTAACGTGCACAGGGTATGGCTCTCCCGCACACGGGGCCAGGGCTTAACGTCCCATCCGACGGACGGCGGCCTTTCCAAGCCCATCGGTGTCCCCTACTGACCGTGGGCAGGGCGGGGAATTTTGCGGAGATAAATCTCAACGCTGACCCAGCTGGGACTCGAACCTGGGAACTACAGATTGCGAGCCTGGCGCGCTACCGACTGAGCCACCCCCGCCTCAAGTTAGCAGGGAAATTGCATCTATGTGCATCTAAACTTTATAAACTACAATTTGTTGCAAGCAGACATACATGTATTTTGGTTTACAAAGCTATCTGTGAATCTATATTGACTTATGGTTTGACAATATACGGCTCAACTAACCTCACAAATATAAAGAAAATAGAAACTATTCAATCATCCATTGCTAAAAATATAATCCCATACAACTTAAGAAATTCATTTTATCATAGCGAAGAAAGACTAAATTTTCTAGGCATACTCTCTTTTCACAACCTTTACAAACACAGCATCACTTTAAAATATTTTTTTGATAATCAATTTAAATCTAAAATCTGTCATGGGAAAAACACAAGGTTACAATCCAAAAATTATTTCCAACTTCCAAAAATATTAAACAATTACGGGAAATGTACAAGGACATATACAATACCTTACGTGTTCAATCAATTGCCAAGGGAAATTATTTTATTAAACAATTTTAAAGAAATCAAAAATAAGACTAAAAATTTTCTTTTAGGCACTAAATTTTAAATAAAAATTTGAACCACCACAATGGAGCTTCCACTGAAATTCCCATAATTCGATGACATTGTTTTAAACTATATCTTATGTATTTTCATGTAACATTATTATTCTTTCTCTCCTGCAGATAAGCAGATGCTTTGCGGGTCATTTGTTTAAACTTTTGTATAACTAACATGAATATGAATAAAGATTATTATTATTATTAATTCTTTTTATAATTATTTAGTGTTCATATTTCTTTTTATAATATTTTTCTATTTATAATATTTTCTCTTATTATTCACTGTATATACTTATTGTTTTATACTGCTTATAATACTTCTAATTATTATTTACCCTCTGTAATTCTTATTATTATTGTATACTGTTTATAATTCTTATTTACTGAATTTGTATTATCTTAGATTCATTATTTCAGTATGAGGCAGGATTTCTTCCCCTCTGATCATCTTTTTTTGCACACAATAAAAGCCAGGTGGGAGCTTCCAGCCAAAGTCATCCAGCGTGTTCTTTAACGTGCACAGGATATGGCTTTGGGTTGGGTTGTTTTACCTGTGAGCGGCACTTTTTTACACACCATGGGCTAAATGGCCAGGTCACAAGGACCCCGAAGGCTCAGAGAAGGTTGGGGGAGGGGACCCACTGGAACAGCTGTTAGGAGACAGATGGTAGCCTCCCGTCAAGGCCATCCAGCGTGTTCTTTAACGTGCACAGGGTATGGCTCTCCTGCACACGGAGCCACGGCTTAACGTCCCATCCGACGGACGGCATCCTTTCCAAGCCCATCGGTGTCCCCTACTGACCGTGGGCAGGGCGGGGAACTATTGTGGAGACAAATCCCAATGCCGACCCACAGGATATGGCTCGTCCTGCACAGGGACGGAGGAAATGGTTTAACGCGTCACCAGGCGGATGTCAGCTTTCCTAAGCCGATTATTGTTCCCTTTTCCACCGAGGGAGGGATGGAGATTTGTTGTGATAAATATCAACTCTGGAACAGTTCCGACTCGAATCTGAGAACTATAGATTACGAGCCTGGCACGTTATCCCCCCTGCTGCGGGGGGGGGGGGAACTCAGTCAATAGTGCTCCAGGGTCATATTCTGCGGTTCCAAGGTACGAGTCCCACCTGGGTCAGTGTTGAGATTTATCTCCGCAAAACTCCCTGCTCTGTCGACGGTCAGTAGGGGACACCGATAGGCTTGGAAAAACCGCCGTCCGTCTTGTGGGACGTTAATCCATGGCTCCGCGTGCGGGAAAGCCATATCCTGCGCACGTTAAAGAACACGCTGGATGGCCTTGATAGGAGGCTACCATTTGTCTCCCAATAGCTGTCCAGGGTTTCGATCCTTGGGACCTGACCATTTAGCCCATTGAACACTATGGTTGAATATAGAACACTATGGTTGATTATAATAAAATAAATAAAATAAATACCCCCTCAAGCAGCTGCTTGCCACAGAGGTCTGACAGGAGCCTGTCAGTTTATATGCCACAGTAGGAGATCTGAGAGGATGGCAGGACCTCAGCAGAAAAACTAGAATTCAGAAAAAATATCTGGCAACGATTTTTTTAGAAAATAGTGATCTGGCTGTGGAACCTTCGTGTCTCGTGACACGAAGGTCGCCAGATCACTAATTTCTAAAAAAAATGTCGTTGCCAGATATTTTTCCTGAATTCTGTAATCAACTATAATGCTCGGATACTTTTTTGAGCGACCGTACCCCCCCCCCCTCGCCCACACACACACACACACATAGCGAATTCTCCTTCAAAATATAATCCCAGGGAAGAGATTTCCTGCAAATGAAGACAAGGCTTTTCTCTCTCTCTCTCACCCCCGGGGCGGGTGTGGCTCAGTCAGTAGCGCGCCAGGCTCGTAATCTGTAGTTCCCAGGTTCGAGTCCCAGCTGGGTCAGCGTTGAGATTTATCTCCGCAAAATTCCCCGCCCTGCCCACGGTCAGTAAGGGACACCGGTGGACTTGGAAAGGCCGCCGTCCGTCGGATGGGACGTTAAGCCGTGGCCCCGTGTGCGGGAGAGCCATACCCTGTGCACGTTAAAGGACACTCTCGATGGCCTTGACGGTAGGCTACCATCTGTCTCCCAACAGCTGTTCCAGTGGGTCCCTTTCCCCAACCTTCTCTGAGCCTTCGGGGTCCATGTGACCTGCCCATTTAGCCCATGGTGTGCAAAAAAGCGCCGCTCAGAGGTAAAACAACCCAACCGAACTCTCTCCCCCCTCCATCAGCTTTTCCAAACCATTTGGCGATAGAAAAGCCCCCTCCCCGAGTCAGAGCAGTGTTTAGCAGAATATTTATGCATGCAGTAGAACTAAGATTCATTTTCAGGGCTAGATGCCAAGAAGTCATTTCTCTCGGCAATCTCAGAACATCTTCGCAGAGATCCAGAGTCCCCGTACATCAACTTCTTCCACGGTACCAGGATGAAACTATTCCCTTGGAGCTCTACTGACACGGAGGAAAAAGATTTACGAACGAGCGTGATCTATGCTGAAAGAGGAATATATTATTTAAGACAGCCGCCATCCCAAGAAAGATGGGGAAAAATATTGAAACCACGTATTCACGTGAAGCAGTTACTCATAAAAGCGTGATTATTGTATCACGAGATATGGCATGTGCTGTGAAAAGGCGTCATGTCTTCAAATAAACAGACAGTTCAGTTCGAAAAGTGTATTAGAAGTAAAATGGCTAACTTACTTTGTTTTTGTGGAGTGTGGAATTAGCATGATCTCCTGTCAGCCACAGAGAGTGACTAGGATATTTCTCGATTTTTAGCTCTCTAGTAACGGTAGGACTTAATCTGACCTTTCGTAACGATTCCGAGATCTACAACCCGAAATACACCCGGGACACAAATTTTCATATTTTTAGCCCTCTATGTGACCTCTATGTAACCTTAAAGGACACGTCAGAGGTCAAATTTAGGATTTTTCGCGACATCTACACCCTGGATTACCCCTAGGCGCAAATTTTCAGGGTTGGGTTGGGTTGTTTTACCTCTGAGCGGCACTTTTTTGCACACCATGGGCTAAATGGCCAGGTCACATGGACCCCGAAGGCTCAGAGAAGGTTGGGTGAGGGGACCCACTGGAACAGCTGTTGGGAGACAGATGGTAGCCTCCCGTCAAGGCCATCCAGCGTGTTCTTTAACGTGCACAGGGTATGGCTCTCCCGCACACGGGGCCACGGCTTAACGTCCCATCCGACGGACGGCGGCCTTTTCAAGCCCATCGGTGTCCCCTACTGACAAATTTTCAGGGCTGTACCATTACTGCATAACAATTAAAAATAACGTGATTTCCCATCAGTCAAAAGACTAAGTGAATGCCTAAATGAGTGACTCAATTCCTCATCAAGTTTTATATGTTAGCTATGCATTACAAATTAACATTAAATTTACAAACACTAACCTATACTTCAATTCCGCAGATAAAGTGTAGTTTCTAGAAAAATCCCGACGAAGCGCGGGCGTTATAGAACTAGAAAAATGACTGTCGAGAAACTTGACCTGTCGGCACAAATACAAGAATCAGCGATAAATTATATAGTAGCAATTGTCATAAGTGACTATTTTTTTCTCTTACTAAAAGTATTAATTTATTTCGCTTTTATTTGTACGTCAACTGAATAGAAGCACCTGAAGTAAAAGAAATGCTTTTTATTTAATTAAAGAATTATTATTTTCTGTAAACGTTGAAGCTTTCAACACACACAAAAAAAAATCAAATTTATGTTACTTAGCAAAAAGCATAAAAAGCAACGAATCAGATTTTAAAAGTGATTAGAATAACAACTCTTATTGTGTTTACTGTTTCAATATAAAATATTCTTTATTTTAAATATCTAACGGTAGTAAGGATTATGTAATAAAAGTAAATAAGAAATGTTTTGGAGAAGGAATTTTATTTCATCAAAAAATTAATCCAATTTTTCGAAATTGAGATTTCGTTTCTCTTGAAAAGCTTAACTGATATTTTTGCTGACGCTTTTTTCGCAAACGAAAGTGCACCCAAATGAGACTAGACGTAACTGAAATAAAAGCATATACAACTTACAAGACAATGTTTCTAAAGAAAATTCGATTCCTACATCTCTTTAATCTTTAACTATTAATGTTTTATGAAATACAAATAACACAAAAAGTGCGCGCTTAAACTACAGATTTCTATGTTTTGCAATTTTTTGGTAATCTTAAGAAAACTCTTTTGAAAAACACAGGTGTTCATAATTGTTGAGATTTCTGTGACTTATTCTTACCTTCATAAAGAACAAAAAGCACAAACGAAACACTCTGAAAACATAATTTTCCACAATAAAAAAAATAGCAAAGTTAATCTTCAAATATTAATTTCCTAAAATAAAAAAAAAAACAGAACAAGCCTCATCATTGTTAGAATTGCATACAGTCGTATGAATTATTTTAGGGGATTGATAGTTAGAATTTCATACAGTCGTATGTAATTCTAACTATCAATCCCCTAGAATATACTCTTTCTCTCCCTCTTTCCATAAATGATGGTGGCATTATCAGTCCCTAAAATGTGCTCTTTCTCTCATTCTTTCAATAAATGGTGGTGGCACTATGTATCCCTAAAAATGTGCTCTTTCTCTCACTCTTTTTTTTTTATAAATGGTGGTATCTTTATGAGTCCCTAAAATGTGTTCTCTCTTTCTCTCTCTCAATAAATGATGGCATTATCAGTCCCTAATATGTGCTCTTTTTCTCATTTTGTGAATAAATG
Source organism: Ryuthela nishihirai (assembly GCA_038380435.1). Lineage (NCBI taxonomy): Eukaryota > Metazoa > Arthropoda > Arachnida > Araneae > Heptathelidae > Ryuthela > Ryuthela nishihirai. The sequence continues at coordinate 58,324,809 of JAWZYU010000008.1, forward strand.
GTGGTGGCATTATCTATCCCTAAAAATGGGCTCTTTCTCTCTCTCCCTCAATAAAAGATGGTGACGTTAACAGCCTCCTAAAATGTGCTCTCTCTCATTCTGTCAATACATGGTGGTGGCATTATCTGTCCCTAAACATTTGCCCTTTCTCTTACTCTCTCAGTGAAAGATGGTGGCGTTAACAGTACCCTAAAATGTGCTCCTTCTCTCACTCTCTCAAACAACGATGGTGGCATTATCAGTCCTTAAAATATGCTCTTTCTCTCATTCTGTCAATACATGGTGGTGGCATTATCTATCCCTAAATATATGCCCTTTCTCTCACTCTCTCAATAAAACATGGTGGCGTTGACAATCCCCTAAAATGGGCTCTTTTTTTTCTCTCTCTCTCAATAAAAGATGGTGGAGTTAACAGTAACCTAAAATGGGCTCTTTCTCTCACTCTTTCAACAAATTATGGTGGCATTATCAGTCCTTAAAATATGCTCTTTCTCTCATTCTGTCAATAAATGTTGGTGGCATTATCTGTCCCTAAACATTTGCCCTTTCTCTTACTCTCTCAATGAAAGATGGTAGCGTTAACAGTACGCTAAAATGTGCTCCTTCTCTCACTCTCTCAATAAATGATGGTGGCATTATCAGTCCCTAATATGTGCTCTTTTTCTCATTCTGTCTAACAATGTGCTCTTTCTCTTACTCCCTCAATAAAACATGATGGTGTTAATGGTTCCCTAAAATGTGCTCCTTTTCTCCCTCTCTCAATAAATGATGGTGGTATTATCAGTCCCTAATATGCTCTTTTTCTCATTTTGTGAATAAATGGTGGTGGCATTATCTATCCCTAAAAGTGGGATCTTTCACACACTCTCTCAATAAAAGATGGTGGCGTTAACAGCCTTCTAAAATGTGCTCTCTCATTCTGTCAATAAATGGTGGTGGGATTATCTGTCCCTAAAAATGTGCTCTTTATCTTACTCCCTCAATAAAACATGGTGTTAATGGTCCCCTAAAATGTGTCCTTCCCTCACTCTCTCAATAAATGATGGTGGCATTATCAGTCCCTAAAATATGCTCTTTTTCTCATTCTGTCAATAAATGGTGGTGGGATTATCTGTCCCTAAAAATGTGCTCTTTCTCTTACTCCCTCAATAAAACATGGTGTTAATGGTCCCCTAAAATGTGTCCTTCTCTCACTCTCTCAAATATATGATGGTGGCATTATCAGTCCCTAAAATATGCTCTTTTTCTCATTCTGTCAATAAATGGTGGTGGGATTATCTGTCCCTAAAAATGTGCTCTTTCTCTTACTCCCTCAATAAAACATGGTGTTAATGGTCCCCTAAAATGTGCTCCTTCTCTCACTCTCTCAATAAATGATGATGGCATTATCAGTCCCTAATATGTGCTCTGTTTCTCATTCTGTCAATAAATGGTGGTGGGATTATCTGTCCCTAAAAATGTGCTCTTTATCTTACTCCCTCAATAAAACATGGTGTTAATGGCCCCCTAAAATGTGTCCTTCCCTCACTCTCTCAATAAATGATGGTGGCATTATCAGTCCCTAAAATATGCTCTTTTTCTCATTCTGTCAATAAATGGTGGTGGGATTATCTGTCCCTAAAAATGTGCTCTTTCTCTTACTCCCTCAATAAAACATGGTGTTAATGGTCCCCTAAAATGTGTCCTTCTCTCACTCTCTCAATATATGATGGTGGCATTATCAGTCCCTAAAATATGCTCTTTTTCTCATTCTGTCAATAAATGGTGGTGGGATTATCTGTCCCTAAAAATGTGCTCTTTCTCTTACTCCCTCAATAAAACATGGTGTTAATGGTCCCCTAAAATGTGTCCTTCTCTCACTCTCTCAATATATGATGGTGGCATTATCAGTCCCTAAAATATGCTCTTTTTCTCATTCTGTCAATAAATGGTGGTGGGATTATCTGTCCCTAAAAATGTGCTCTTTCTCTTACTCCCTCAATAAAACATGGTGTTAATGGTCCCCTAAAATGTGTCCTTCTCTCACTCTCTCAATAAATGATGGTGGCATTATCAGTCCCTAAAATATGCTCTTTTTCTCATTCTGTCAATAAATGGTGGTGGGATTATCTGTCCCTAAAAATGTGCTCTTTCTCTTACTCCCTCAATAAAACATGGTGTTAATGGTCCCCTAAAATGTGTCCTTCTCTCACTCTCTCAATATATGATGGTGGCATTATCAGTCCCTAAAATATGCTCTTTTTCTCATTCTGTCAATAAATGGTGGTGGGATTATCTGTCCCTAAAAATGTGCTCTTTCTCTTACTCCCTCAATAAAACATGGTGTTAATGGTCCCCTAAAATGTGTCCTTCTTTCACTGTCTCAATAAATGATGGTGGCATTATCAGTCCCTAAAATATGCTCTTTCTCTCATTCTGTCAATAAATGGTAGTGGCATTATCAGTCCCTAAAAATGTGCTCTTTCTCTTACTCCCTCAATAAAACATGGTGTTAATGGTCCCCTAAAATGTGTCCTTCTCTCACTCTCTCAATATATGATGGTGGCATTATCAGTCCCTAAAATATGCTCCTTTTCTCATTCTGTCAATAAATGGTGGTGGGATTATCTGTCCCTAAAAATGTGCTCTTTCTCTTACTCCCTCAATAAAACATGGTGTTAATGGTCCCCTAAAATGTGTCCTTCTTTCACTGTCTCAATAAATGATGGTGGCATTATCAGTCCCTAAAATATGCTCTTTCTCTCATTCTGTCAATAAATGGTAGCGGCATTATCAGTCCCTAAAAATGTGCTTTTTCTCCCACTCTCTCAATAACTGATGGTGGCATTATCCGTCACTAAAATGTGCTCTTTCTCTCTCTCAATAAATGGTGGTGGCCTTATCAGTCCCTAGAATGTGCTGTTTTCTGATTAGATGGGCGATAGCCTTATTAATTTCAGCAATGGACCTTAGCAAACTATATTGTGTCTCTCTTCTCGACATACTTTTAATTACGAAGCGCGTCTGTTTGTCGTAAGAAGACATCGATGAATATTTTCGTCAATTTGTGCATTTTAATGCCTTCTGTTCCTCATATTTATTGTCTTTTCAAGCACATGTCAATAAGATTCTATTTTCTTACTTTCTCCTGCCGATAATCTTCTTATACAACATCTTTTACATCAGATCTTCGCTTATTCGTTAAGCCTCTTCCTCATACCATTCGTTTCAGAGGATTAGTTTCTGTCTGTGAAGAAAGAGGTTCGTGCCTTACGTTAGAATTACAGAGAAAATTATCCTTTTTCGACCGAAGCCTAGGAAATGAGTGTTCTTTAAATCTTTTTAGTTCGCTACTTATGAGTAATTTGCTTACACCTTCATTATTCTTACATGCAAACGCATGTAAACAAGCTCTCTTCTCGCAGCAATATGAAGATTTTAATCTGTAACGATTTTACGCATGAATTTCAGAATCTTGGATATATAAGTATTGCAAGGTTAAAGTTTAATTTCAACATTTTCTTCTGTGTATTCTGCTTTTATTAGAATACTTTCTTATCTAACTTATGTGAGCCTTGGCTGAGCCAACTTCACCTAGAAGAGAAGGCCATGCTACTAAGTTATGACGTCAGCATTAGTAAACCAAAAGAAAAAAAAAGACCAATTTCTTATATATTTATTTCTGTTATTTCTACTGGTAAGTTTTAAAATTATTCTTTATATTAATTTATATTTACAAATATACATTATTCAGAAAACATATTCGCATATATATATATAAGCATTATGATAATCCTAATATATATGAATAATTTTTTAATTATACTAATTTATATTTATAAATATGGATTTTTTTTAATATTCGTTTTATATTAGGATTTGATAATTCTTATATATATATATACGAATACTATTTTCTGAATAATATATATTAGTAAATATAAATTAGTATGAAGATTACTTTTAAAACTTACCAACAGAAATAAATATGCAAGAAATATGTAAATATTTATGTTTTTAGGTCCACTGCTGACGTCGAAACTAGTTGATTGGCCTTCCGTTCTAGGTGGTATTGGCTGGGCCGAGGCTACCTCGGTTATTAAGGCCGTGACAGCATTTTGATAACGTCATGAATAGTAGAAAATTCCATTAATTTTAACATTACTGTAGACAATTTTAATATAAAATATATATTTATTAAATGAACATAATATTAAATATACTACTTTCAATTTAATATCACACAAAAAAAACCATTAGGGGAATATATATTCATTATTGTTACATTAACTATTCTAATTAATTATTGCTTTACTAATTTATTTGATATATATACCCTAAAGCAACTAATAGTAATATTATTCTAAAAATTTAAAAATATTTCCTTTCGCAAAGATCTGAACATTGCTACAATGATTTTCATTATTAGAGTAGTTTTGATACTTAAGGTATGCAACATTGTTATTGAAATTACCAACTGAGAGATAAATTAACTATTATAATATTGTTGTTTCAGGATATATCTAACAACTGAGTAAAACAATTTAATAACAGTAATTAATTACGTATTAATCTACGAGTTATAATCAAATAATAAAAAAAAATGAACAATTTTTCTGATGCATTATAAGACTATATATTCATAAATGTATATCGTTAATAATTCATTTTTATTCTTATATTATTAATACAAAATAATTTTCCGACAAATTTAAAATATTAATTCTATTTGGAACGAAGAATACTTTTGTTTCTACAAAATGGTTTGCAAATATTTAAGTTTCTACTAATATTTTAAAAAATCTTTTTCTAATATTTAAGTTTCTACTGGTGATAAATTACCAGTAGAAACTTAAAGATTGAAAATGAAAATAAATACCTGTCTTAATCAGCTGCTTACCACAGTGATTTGACAGAAGCCTATCAGTTTAACACGCCATAGAGAAGATCGTAAGGAAGGCGAGATCTCAGCAGGAAGACAAAAACAGCCGTTTAACTTACCCGGGACTCAAACGCATATCCCTATGATCAGTAGCCAAGCGCGCTAACTAATCGGCCACCTCAACGGAAAGATAACGAATATTTAAAAAAATAATCAAACGCCACGGTGCATATTTTTAATTACTAAATACTCGATTAAAAGGTGGAAATCAAAATAAAAAAAAATTATATTTTCACTTATTTTTTTTTCACAATTATAAAAAATATTTATAATTGTGATGCTTTCATGATTCTTTAAATATTAAAAAAATACTACACAATATATTAACACACTAGATAATAATATGTACGAATATCTATAAACAACATAGTTACTTTGAATTTTGTCAAAAAAAAAATACACGTAAAAAAAAAAGGTTTTTTTGAAGTCCAAAAGTTTAAAACTCTATAAACTAGAAAACGTTTCTCCTATTTATTTCATCATCATCCTCAAGCAGCCATGGGTTACAGAGGTCCAACCAGACCACGCAGTTTAATTCTCCTAGCATATCTGTCCTGAGCTACATCTGCTGCATCCGGCCACTGCACACCAATTCTAACAAGGTCCTGTTTGACATTGTCTGCCCACCGCATCCTAGGTCTCCCCTTCCTTCTGAGGCCTCTAGGCACACTGTTCATAACCGTATTCGCCAATCTATAATTATCCATGCGGGCAACATGGCCGAACCAGCGGAGTCTCTCTCTGCACAATATGCTGCTTAAAGGAGGTTGCAGACTCCTTTGCCTAACCTCATCATTAGTTACAAAGTTAAACCACATAATGCCCAAGATACTGCTTAAGCACCTGGAATCAAAAGCATCTAGTTTCCTGTTATCTTGTTTACACAGCGTCCACGTTTCACTACCATAACTAACCCTAGAAAGAACCAAACTATTATACAGTCTAATTTTAGTCTTTAGGTGTATACGCCTATTTCTCAACACTCTTCATAGATTCTTAAAAGTCCCGGCAGCAATACCTATTCGTCTGTTAATCTCATGCCGCACATCACCAGTATCAGTTATATAGCTCCCAAGGTAATTAAATTGTGACACCTGCTCAAGACTGCAACCATTCAGATTAACTGAATCACAGCCTGCCTGACCAATTTTCATGGAGTATAGTTTCATGGAGTTTAGTTTTCTCTCTGTTTATAACCAAACCTACTCTACTACCAGTCTCATCAACAGCTCGAATGAAAGAGTTCATCTCACCAACATCATTTGCCGAAAGGGCTAAATCATCAGCATAATCTAAATCAGATATTTTCGTATCTCCAGCCCATTTAAGGCCAAAATCTTTCCCTTGAAGTGAATTTCGCATAACATAATCAACAACCAAACTAAAGAGAAAAGGAGACAAAATGCACCCTTGTCGGACACCAGACGTAATGCTAAACCAATTGCTATAAGATTTACCAACTCTCACACATGACTCAGTGTTATTATAGAGAGCTTTCATTATGTTAACTAACTTGTCTGGTATACCATGTGATCTCACAATCAACCACAAATTATGACGATCAACAGAGTCGAAAGCCTTTTTGAAATCAACAAAGCTAGCAACCATGGGTTTCTGAAACTCTAAACATTTCTCAAGAATCTGCCTAAGTGAAAATATCTGATCTACACATCCCCTACCACTTCTGAATCCACATTGCTCATCACGCAATTGCCTGTCAACCAGATTCTTAATTCTATTAAGCACAATCATGGAAAGAACTTTACCAGGAACAGAGTAGGCTGATACCCCTATAGTTATCACAAGAACTGCGATCACCTTTTTTGAAAATAGGGATAATAATAGCTCTGGTAAAATCTTTAGGAACCATGCCTTTATCATAAAAGTTATTCAAAATTTCAGTCATCCAAGTGGTAACCGAAACATTCCCAGCTCTGAGCATTTCTGTAGTAATTTCATCTACCCCTGGGGATTTATGAAGTTTAAGTTTAGAGATAGCCAAAATAATTTCAGATTGTGTTATAGGGCCAACATTAAAGCTGCCAATGCATCTATCATCATTACAAACAATGGGAGTAGAACTAACCCCATTGTTTAGAACATCACTGAAATGCTCAGCCCACCTAGCCATGACAGAATCCTCACCTTCTATAACCTTACCTTGTTTATCCTGCAATCCTTGTATGCCTGTCCGTTTTCTACCACATAAAACATTAGCTATCTGGTACAGCTCTCTTCTGTTGTGCTGCCTAACTGCTTCCTCAGCTTTGTCAGCCAAGCCATCAAGTCAAAGATTCTTATCAGTAGCTAACTGATCCTTTACACGTTCATTAAGCTCTCTGTAATCCTTTCTATTAGGACTAGTAGGGTACTGATTAAGGACATTCCTGCAGTTCCTTCTTTCTGAAATAAGCTCAAGTGCCTTATTACTTAAATAATTCTGTCTCCTCTGCTCCTTTTTTCCTAAAAGAGTACTGTTAGTTTCCAAAAAAGCCTGTTTAAAATGGCCCCATTCTTCCTCAACTTCAGTATTAAGCAAACCATGACTGTCATAATGACTAAGTAACCTATCATGGCAAGCTTTAGCTATAACTGGGTCTTTCAGAGCTTCAGTATTAAAGGTAAATTTTTTAACCCTAGCACAACACTTTTTAAGTTTAAGTTGCAAGAGACTTTTAACAAGGTAATGGTCAGATCCAATTTCAGCTCCCCTATATGCCCTGGTATTTCTAACAAAACTAGCCCATTTGCTGTTAATTAATATATAATCAATCATATTCCTATGCAGCCCATCAGATGAAACCCATGTGTATTTATGTATGTCGCGGTGTTTGTAATATGTGTTAGTTATTCTGAAACCATTGAGTTTACTTACCTGTAGGAGACGTTGCCCATTGCAGCTATCAATACCAAAAGGGCCTATCACCCCTCCCCAAAGATCAGAGTCAGTACCAACTTTGGCATTGAAGTCACCTAGAACAAGGGTAATATCTCCTTTCTTGACAGAATTCAAAATATCCTGAAGTTGTTCATAAAACCTATCCTTCTCATCCTCATCGGCATCCTCAGTGGGGGCATAACAGCAGATAACATTCAAGTCTTTAATGCTTGTCTGAAATTTTGCTGTAAGAAACCTTTCATTAATGAACTCATATCCTAGAAGAGCATCACTAGCATGTCTGCTGAGCAGCAGACCTACTCCTTGGTGATGCTTTCCATCCTCCCTCCCTGTAAAGAGAAATTTAAAGTTATTTTTAAGTATCTCACCTTTAGCTGTCCATCTGGTCTGTTGCAAGCCTAGAATATCTAGGTTATAGCGCTGGAATTCCTGCATGGGGACATCAAGAGAATAATCTCTATGTAAATGTCCTCACGTTCCACGTTCCCGCAGAGAGAAAATGATTAGCAGGATTTTTAAAGAAATTAGGTTTATTGAGATTGGTAGGGCCAACAATATCAAACAGCCCCCTGATCGCAGGCATGGGGCAAAGACCTGTTCCTCCTCCGCTAAAGGCTGAAGTCACCGATGCTGGTAGGAACTTCAGGCACCACCTTTTCAAGTGGACTTTTTCCAAGAGCCACATGGCCTGCCTGAGACATATTACTCCAGTTTAGGCTTGACGATGTCCAACTAGCTAAGTAAGGTTCAGGTACCTGCGATGGCCTCTGATTAGGATTATCCACCAGCTGATATAAGGTATCCCATGCCTCTGTTCACTTAGAGCTGACAACCCAGAAGCAAACAGAAAACAGCAGCAGATTCTCCCTCAACGGAGGCCCACCAGTGCAGCAAGTTTAGGATCCATAATCAAACTCAAATCCATAAACAAGTCCAGTCTAGTAGGTATAAATGGTCAGCACCAGGACCCTGTGAAGTTGACCACTCCACAGCAGGGTTGAAAAAAAAAGAAAAAAGTGGCCATAGATGACCAGATCAGTAGGCCATACTGAACTGGCAGCCCTCCCCTTCCGTTCCCTTCCAAAAGAGAATATCTCTTTTGAAAGGTACTAACGGCCTGCACCACGAGAAGGCGGGGTCGGACATTAGGTGCTAAACCTGGCCGGTTCTGTGCATCATCAGTAGGGATTGGTACACAGCTCTCCTTCCAGTTTATGCCTAGCTACCATTTATACCACTCAAAACTTTTATTTATATTGTTACGACAGATGAACGTACTACAATGAATTTATGATAAACGCGTCATGAACGCTCGCGTATGCTCCAGCGTGAGAGTTACGTCACCAACGACACCGAAAGAACTTGACTGAAAGAATAAGAATAAGGAATAAATGGTAATTAAGAGTAATTTGAGTGAGAAGAAATACGTAATTGTAGAAATCGATACAGTACAGTGAATAAGAAATGTTTTTTTGGTGTGTTCGCAGAAAGATCATAAATTAATTAGTGTGATCCAGTTAGTGGACCGGTAAGAAAAAGAAAAATGTTTCGGATAACTGCTTGAGGAGGTTATTTATTATTATATTAGGACACTTAAAGATGTGTCCTAAGAGGTTTTATGTAAGTCGAACGAGTAGATTTAATCTCAACTTTTCTGCGGAAGAGTTCTCGTTTGTTACATAGTTGTATTTAGTTCCTTAGGAATTGGTAAGGTTAATCTTACAGATTACAGGTTTGTTCACATATATGATTCGTGTTGACTTTAGTTTATATAAATGATTTTATCCATACTTTGGTAATAAATTGCATTGTTTTAGAATTAGAATTGTTATATACTATTTATTTGAACTCATGCTCAGTTTTCATTAATAATTTTTAAAACTTACTCCATTTGTAAATAAATGCAACATGGACGCTTTGTAAATAAGATAACAGGAAACTTTATGTTTTTGATTCCAGACCCTTACGCAGTATATTGGGCATTAGGAGATTCAATTTTGTAAATAATTATGAGGTTAGGCAAAGGAGTCGGCAGCATATTGTGCAGAGAGAGACTCCGTTGGTTTGGCCATGTTGTGCGTATGGATAATTATAGATTAGCGGATAGCGTTAAGAACAGTGTGCCTATAGGCCTCAGAAAGAGGGAGAGTTTGGGTTGGGTTGTTTTACCTCTGAGCGGCACTTTTTGCACACGATGGGCTAAATGGCCAGGTCACAAGGACCCTGAAAGCTCAGAGAAAGTTGGAGGAGGGGACCCACTGAAACAGCTGTTGGGAGACAGATGGTAGCCTCCCGTCAAGGCCATCCAGCGTGTTCTTTAACGTGCACAGGGTCTGGCTGTCCCGCACACGGAACCATGGCTTAACGTCCGATCCGACGGACGGTGGCCTTTCCAAGCCTATCGGTGTCTCCTACTGACCATGGGCAGGGCGGGGAGTTTTGCGGAGATAAATCTCAACGCTGACCCAGCTGAGATTCGAACCTGGGAACTGCAGATTACGAACCTGGCGCGCTACCGACTGAGCCACCCCCACCCAAAAGAGGGCGAAACCTAGGATGTGGTGGGTATACAACATCAAACAGGGTTGAGTTGTTTTACTTCTGAGCGGCACTTTTTTGCACACCATGGGCTAAATGGCCAGGTCACAAGGACCCCGAAGTCTCAGAGAAGGTTGGGGGAGGGGACCCACTGGAACAGCTGTTGGGAGACAGATGGTAGCCTCCCGTCAAGAACATCCAGCGTTTTCTTTAACGTACACAGGGTATGGCTCTCCCGCACACGGGGCCACGGCTTGACGTCCCATCCGACAGACGGCGGCCTTTCCAAGCCGATCGGTGTCCCCTACTGACCGTGGGCAGGGCGGAGAATTTTACGGAGATAAATCTTAACGCTGACCCAGCTGGACGTCGAACAGGACCTTGTTAGAATTGGTGTGCAGTGGCCAGATGGAGGAGATAGAGACCAGGACAGATATACTTTAAAAACTAAATTGCACGGACTGGTTGTACCTCCGTAGTACATGGCTGGACGTCCTTCAGGATGATGATTTGTTCTTCAATACCAAATCTTAATTATTACCGGTAGAATAATTATTTAAAAAAAACTTTCCTGCATAATCTATTTATTCTGTGATGTACATTCTGAATTTCTTACTACAGCTTCTAGCAAAATTTCTAAATGTAGTAGTAGTAGTATCCTTTATTTCCATTTATATTAAATTTTGATACAATATAAGTATTTACAAAAATTTTGGAAATATACAACTCCACAAGAGTTCATAGACTCGCACGCGGAGTATAAGGTTAAAATAAAAAACATATAAACATTAGAAGCAACGTTTTAAGTATATTACCATATTAATATTTTCTATCATGGTTACGTCAACAACACAGTAACAGAATCAATAATAAACTATAAATACACCAATTTTTATTCAAAAATTTAACATCCTAAAGAGCAAACAAATAAAAAGAAAATTTTACAATCAGAAATATAGGGGAAAAACCCTCCAACCTAAAGAAATTTTTCTATATCATCTATATTACAAATCCAATCTCTTAGTTTTCGAGAAAACGTAAAAGAATTTATTTCATCCTTTATAGTTTCAGGTAAACTGTTAAATATTTTAGGCGCCAAAAATATATAATGCTTTTGCGTAATAGTTTTCTTCGGAAGTGGTACAATGAAATTAACATGTGCACTTGTTCTGGTATTCTGCATCACATTTTTAATGTCACTTTCTCTATAGTGCTTTTTAAAATATAAGATTATATTATAAACATACATTTTCCATAGTGGTAAAATTTGAAGATCATTATAAAAATATTTAACACTTTCATATTTTCTTTTTCTTAATATACATCTAATTACTCTATTTTGAATAGTAACTAAGGATTTAATATTACTATAAAACATTCCTCCCCAAGATATTATTCCATAACTTAAATATGACTTAACCCAAGCATTATATATAAGCTTTAAAAAAGTAAGATTCATAAAATTTCTAATATAAAACAATTTTGGAATTATTGCATTAATTTTTTTATCAAATATTTAATATGTTCATTCCAATTTAACTGACTGTCTATATATACGCCCAAATATTTATAATATTCTACTCTTTCAATTGCTTCACATGCACACTAATGTCCTAAACAGTTTAAAGAATGATATAATAATTTATTTTTTAACTTATCGACTTTATTACGTTTTAAATTGAAATATAAATATTCGTTTTATTAATATTCAATAACAATTTATTTTTTAAGAACCATTTTCTAATATTACCCAAGTCTACATTTATTTCTTCAATTAAAATATTCTCATTGTCAGCCGCATATATCAAAGCTGTATCATCAGCGAAAGTTATTATTTTTCCTTTAAGTTCAAGATTACAAAGATCGTTTATAAAAAAACATTAAATAATATTGGCCCCAACACAGAACCCTGTGGAACTCCATATTTTAGTTCAATTCCCTTACTAAACAAGTTTACCATTTTTACTCTTTAAATTCTACTTTTTCAAATATGTTTCCAACCATTTCAAAACATTTCCTCGAATTCCAGCCATTTCAAGTTTTTTTATCAGCAAATCATGCGAAACCAAGTCAAACGCTTTTTTGATGTCCAAAATAGCACAACAGTTTTCAAATTATCATTTATAGATCTGTATACTGCGGAAGACAATTGTAATATAGCATCCTCAGTACCTACATTTCCTAAACCCATACTGATGATCAGAAAAAAATTTATTTCTATTCAAGAAATTTAAAATTCTAGTTTTAAGTAGCTTTTCGAAAATCCTTGAAAAAACTGAGAGCAAGGATATCGGTCTGTAATTTGCGATATCTAAATATTCACCTCCTTTCTATATTCGGACAACGGTTGAATCTTTCAAAATCGAGGGAAAACATCCAGATGATAACGATAAGTTAAATAGGTAACATAATACAGGGTAATTCAGAATTCATCATCAATATTTAGTGGGGAGGAAGGGAATAAGAAAAGAAAGAGATTTCACATAGGAAAGTATGGGGGCAGACGAACGCATGGTGGTGTAGAGGGCGCTGTGTGTACACACCTCTCATACAGAAGCACAGCTGTTTGACGCGTGCAGTCAGTTGTCATTCGACAAGGTGAATTTGCAGAAGTAACATGAACCGGTATACGTGGAATGAATGTGCAGATATGCATGTAACTTACGGTGCGGCAGGAGAAAGATGTCTTCGAGCCAGGCAATTGTATGCAGCGCACTTCCCAAACCGCCGTGTGCCACAGCATCAAATGCTTTCACGTATTCATCGCCAACTGCGTGAAACAGGATCGTTTGCTGCTAGTAATGTTAATCGAGGGAGGCGCAGATCGGCACGGCAAGTAGCAGTAGAGGAAGCTGTCTTACAGGAAATCGAGGAACAACCTGGTGCTAGCACACGAGGTATGGCTAGGCAGTTTGGAATTTCGCAAGCAACAGCGTGGCGGATATTACACGATGAAGGGTTACATCCGTTTCATCTGCAAAGAGTGCAATTATTGGCAGCAGACGACCATCCCAAGCGTGTTATTTTTTGTCAGTGGTTCATGCAGAGAACAGCCGTTGATCCCAATTTCCCAACGTATGTTCTTTTCACCGATGAGGCGTTGTTCACTCGAGAGGGTGTCTTCAACACACACAATTGGCATGTGTGGGCTCATCAGAACCCACACGGTACAAGACCTGGAGCTGCGCAACAACGTTTTGCTGTCAATGTGTGGACTGGGATTGTCGGTGACTGTTTGTTGGGCCCGTATTTACTACCATCCCGTTTGGACGGTGACAAGTACCTAACATTTCTTCAGACTGTGTTACCGGATCTTCTGAACGAGGTTCCTGATGGTAGTCTCCGGCGAATGTGGTTCCAGCATGACGGCGCTCCTGCACATTTCGCAAATGCTGTGCGTGCTTACCTACGCAGACAGTTTGGTGGTCAATGGAATGGCCGTGGTGGACCGGTTTCTTGGCCACCACGTTCACCGGATTTATCTCCAATAGATTTCTTTGTATGGGGTGCTATGAAAAACATGGTGTACGAGACCCCTGTTGATAGTGCTATGGATCTTGTAGCACGCATATCAGTTGCTGCCTCAAACATCCGGGAAATGCCAGGCATCTTCCACAGGGTCCGGCTGTCCATGCAACGCCGTTGTGAGTCATGCATTCTAGCACATGGTCGGCAGTTCGAGCACCTCTTGTAAGTCTGTACAACCAATGCAAAGAAATGTTACATGTAAGATAATAAATGTTTTTTCCTTACCACTTCCTTCTTATGTGTTCTTTCCATCATTGAACTGGGGTCATTTTGCCCTACTACATGGCATATGCGCCCATGCTTTCCTATGTGAAATCTCCTTCGTTTCTTATTACCTACCTCCCCACCAAATATTGATGATGAATTCTGAATCACCCTGTATATCTACAATATACCTTTTTATCTCTTTTAGTGTCTCCACAGATATCTGATCACTTCCAACTGCTTTTCCTAATTTTAATGATGCAATAACTGCAAAAATCTCATTCTCTGATATATAATCAGTAAAAATAGAATTTTGAGACGAAATCGATTTATGACTTTCATTATCAGCATAATCAGGAATTTCCTTTACAAGATTACCAACAATTTCTCTATAATAGGTATTAAATTTATGAATAAACAACACAGGATTTTCATTAAAAGAATAAATAATATCATTTATTTTTATTTCTCAAGGGGACATTAAGTTCTTTTGCTGTCTACCAGACAAATCATTTATAATTTTCCAATATTGTTTAGTATCATCGTCACTATCTAAAAATTTTGCAATATAATACTTTGATTTTGCTTCTTTGATTAATTTTAATATTAAGTTTCTGCATTTTCTAAAATAATTATTTAGGTTTGCATTAAATGGTTGATTTTTACTCAACTTATATAACTTATTTTTCTTTTTAATAGAATTTAAAAGAGCATTTGTTATCCATGGTTTCAACCTCTTTTCTCTATTCTTTAAATATATAGTTTCTTTTGATAACTCTATCATATCCTGCAATTTCAATAAAAATAACCTAAATGAAGCATTTACATCATTTCCCATTTTAATTTCATTCCAGTCTTTACCCTTCAAAGATTCTTTTAACTTGTCCACATTTATCCTACGTATTGTATTGATTTTTTTCCGATTTCTGTTCAATTCTAACTGGAAATTCATTTTTTTAAAATAATGATCGGTAATATTAAGTTTAATAATATAAGTAGTTAAATTATTTTGGATCGTACTTCTTACAAATACATGGTCCAAACAAGTTTTTGCTTCCTCTCTAGTGATCTCTCCATGACACACAATAAAACCATTTGACTTAATCAGCTGTAAATATTCATGTTTAATTTTATCATTTCCTTTTAGATTAATATTCATATCACCTATTATTAAAACATTATTATTATTTATAGTTTCTAGTTTATTCCCTAGTTCTGTAACAAAATTTTGTTTTGTATATGAATGTAACCTGTAAAATGCCAGTAGGAGAAATGTTATATTATTTAGTTTAAAAGAAATTTCTACCATATTGGCAGTAACAAACGCATTATTAAATCCATACACTGTTATGCACTGCTTAACAAACACAATCACTCCACCTGATCTACTTTCATTTTGGCATTTATAATAAACTTTATAATTAGATATTTTATACAATTGTATTTCATCATCACCAATCCATATCTCTGTTAAAACAATTATATCAGATTTCAGTTCTATTAAATTTAAGTAAAGTAAAAAATGATCAAAATTCCTCCGCAAACTTCTGATGTTACCCATAATAACATTTATACCCCCAGGCCATTTATACAAATTCCTATCATAAACATTGTCACTATCTATTTCACAGACCCTGTATATTTCATCCAAATTACAATCATCAAAAACAGGAATTGTTTCCATGTCATTGCCATTGTTCATCATCTCAGTACCGGTAACAATATTGTTACTCGTCGTTTTATTTTCCATTTCACTAATCCATTAACAGATTTAAGTCATCACTATCCCTAATCCTTAGCCCCCTGGATGTTTCCGTTTTCCTTACGTGAAGTTTTGAGTCCTTGACCCATACAAACTTGAAATCTTTTTCCCTCTGTAATTTCTTTAATTCATACAGTAGCTGCTTGATTTCTTGTGTTAGATGATCATTTACGTAAACTCTACCATCAGACAGCACCTCATGCATTTCCTTAGTGAATAATGTCTTCTTTAATTTCCAACACTTGATTCAATTTTCTTTCATTTTTCTCATAGCTAGTTGGACAATTATTGGTTTAATTTTTTGTTTATTTTTTTGTTGGCACTCTATGAACAGCTTGTATATTCATATCTTCATCCTGTACATTTAATACACTTGCGATATGAGTAACTATCTCCTTCACATTTTCATTCATTGTTTCAGGAACTCCCACTATCTCTAAATTACAATTCCTACTGTTTTGCTCTAAATCATTCATTTTCCCTTTTAATCCCTTAATTTCTTTCTGCAAAGTTTGATTTTCAGTCATAAGTCTTTCATTTTGTTGTTGGACATCTTTAATTTGTTTAGTTAACTCAGTCAAAATTCTCAAAAAATCGTCTAATTTATCAGAACAGTACATAGTGCATTTTTTATATTCCTCCAGTTCTTCTAATAATTCTTTTTTGGACCTATCATTTATTTCTATCACGTCTTTCCTAAGATCGGTCGTCTGTTTACTGAACATTTCATCAATGTGTTGAATCATTTCAACAGACATGGCTCTATCTTCTGGCTCTTTCGATGTCACAGTGTCACGTGAACCACTTGTGCCAACACTCTCTTCCCTTTCCCTGTAGATTCTGCCCTACACCTGTGACATTCCCATCGATTTTTGCTCTCTGAGCTCATTTTGCGAAAATTGGTCTCTCCAATTCCAACACAATAAAAATGAAATCTTAAACTACACTTTCCAGCGCAGTGCAAAGTCTCTGTCAGATCAACAGTATCTATACCACACTCAGCACACGGAATTCCCATCTTATAATTTAATATACCCAAAATATTTAATTTATAATATATCACCTAGTAATCTATTTATTTTCTTAACAAAAGATATATACTACTCTACTAAATCAATACAATTTAGGAACAAGAAACGTAGAACATCAAGTTGACGACGCCAGATCCCTTCTTGAATGAACTAATTATTTCAGCAGATAGGCTAACTTAGTCTCCAGCGTAAGAGCAGACGACAATTCTCGGCGTTTCACCATCACACGTTACACTCCATGCATATGCGCATTAGCACATCAGCCTACGTATCTTCGTAGTAACGTGGCAAGTCTAGATTATCGTGAATAAGTCAACTTATAAATAATCACGAAACATATAACTTACACACTTTGCTCTTCTCCAACTAAAATATCTTCATGAGAAAAATCAATGAAAAATTTAAGATATTAGCTAAATGAATAACATATCTTAAAGCATCTGAAACATAACACACCTAACTTCTACTGACTGTTGCCACCAGAAACTTCAAAATGTTAACTTTAAAAGTATCACACGAAATTCTATAACAGAATCTCAAACAAACTAACAAAATACGTCTCCATAAGGTGTTATAAATATCTATAAATCAATAGAAGAATTTGTGATTCGTCGCTACTCAGGATCAGTTAGCTAATCCAGTTCAATACTACATTCCATAGAGTACACGAATGCTTAGTTTCAGATTAATAACTGATTCAAAAATAAATAAATAAATATAAAAAGTTAGATTGGAAAAAATTTTAATAACTGTTAATGGATCAATGGCTTATATAGGTAATATCATAGACGAGGGTTGTATGGAAAGTATTACCCGTAGGATTGTAATACGCATAATAATTGTTGTGTGTTATATACTTTGTGATATATCGCGTGTTCGGTTGGGTTGTTTTACCTTTGAGTGGCACTTTTGCTCATAATGGGCTAAATGACCAGGTCACAAGGACCCCCGAGGGCTCAGAGATGGTTTGGGAAAGGAGATCCAAGGGAGAGCTGTTAGGAGACAGATGGTAGCCTGCCATCAAGGCCATCACGTCACATGGCATGGTTCTCCCACCACGTGGTTCCGTTTGCCACTTAAGCCGTGACAGACGGATTAACGTCCTATCCGACGGACGGCTGCCGTTACAAGTCCATCGGGTGTCCCCTACTAACCGTGGGCAGAGAGTTTTGCGGAGATAAATCTTAACGGTGGCCCAGTTGGGACTCGAACTTGGGAACTGCAGGTTACGAACATGTCGCGCTACCGACTGAGCCACCCCCCGCCCCAAGAGATATCCCAATGTGACGGACTTTACAGCTATCTCAGCAGTGTCATCATCCATCTCTCTGTTATCATGTGGAATCGGCAAGAAACCATTTTTGGTACGAATGCTCTTATCCTCAGAGCAAGGAAAGGGCCATTTGAAAACCTTCCGAACTGCCTGGAATTGATCTGGATCCAAATGAGCGTCATTCGTTTGAGAATCAAACTGATTTTGCTGTGAGGATTTTGCTGTGAGGTAGCAACAACTTTCTTCATTAGTATTGCAGAGTTGCAAAGGGTTGGGTTGGGTTGTTTTACCTCTGAGCGGCACTTTTTTGCACACCATGGGCTAAATGACCAGGTCACATGGACCCCGAAGGCTCAGAGAAGGTTGGGGGAGGGGACCCACTGGAACAGCTGTTGGGAGACAGATGGTAGCCTCCCGTCAAGGCCATCCAGCGTGTTCATTAACGTGCACAGGGTATGGCTCTCCCGCACACGGGGCCACGGCTTAACGTCCCATCCGACGGACGGCGGCCTTTCCAAGCCCATCGGTGTCCCCTACTGACCGTGGGCAGGACGGGGAATTTGCGGAGATAAATCTCAACGCTGACCCAGCTGGGACTCGAACCTGGGAACTACAGATTACGAGCCTGGCGCGCTACCGACTGAGCCACCCCCGCCCCGCATCGAACCTGGGAACTACAGATTACGAGCCTGGCGCGTTAGCGACTGAGCCACCTCCGCCCCCAGAGTTGCAAAGTCCAATGCATTGGTGTTCATTAATTTCTTATTAAATCGTGCCACAAAGTAATTTTCATCGTCAGTACTAAGCGTTGAGATCGATGTAATCATAGGATAATTATTAATTTCGTTTGTGATTACTGTCCACCATCTCTTTCTTACTTAGAATATCGAGAACTTTGCTACTTTCGTCCATGACATCAGAGGTCTCTCCCATGGCCGATTGGGGCAGGGGTGGCTCAGTCGGTAGCGCGCCAAACTCGTAATATGCAGTTCCCTGGTTCCAGTCTCAGCTGGGCCAGCGTCGAGATTTCTCTCCGCAAAACACCCCTCCCTGCCCTCTTTCAGTAGGGGACACCAATGCTTGTAAAGGCTGCCGTCCTTCAGATAACACGTTAAGCCGTGACTCGTGTGGGAGAGAGCCATGCCCTGTGCACGTTAAATAACACACTGATCGGGTTTTGAAGGAAGGGCTACTATCTGTCTCCTCAGTTGTCCAGTAGGTCTCTTCCCCAAGCTTCTCTGAGTCTTCGGGGTCCTTGTGACCTGGCCATTTAGCCCATTGTGTGCATAACGTGCCGCTCAGAGGTAAAACAGCACAACCTATTTAAATATTAACCCTTACATTGCCTGCAGTCTGTTAGATGGCAATATCTTTTCATTTTACCAGAATTTTAAATAATAATTTCTTACATTTCGGTCCGATGAGCTTGGAAAGGCCTTCATCCGTCGAATGGAACATTAAGCCATGGTCCAGTGGGCATGAGAACTATACCTTGTGCACGTTACTATATGCAACTATACCTTGTGCACACACTGGATGGCCTTGACGGGAGGTTATCATCTACCTCCTAACAGCTGTTCTAGTGGGTCTCCTCCCCTAACCTTCTCTGAACCATCGGGGTCCTTGTGACCTGTCCATTTAGCCCACGTGTGCAGAAATGTATGGTTCAGAAGCAAAACAATCCAAATTAATATCTGTTCGTTTTGCCCTATATTTTTTGTGGAATTATTTTCAGTTAGTAAAGCATTTTCTGTCGTCCCCAGCTGATGGGCTAAAGAAGGCCACCGTCCTTTTGATCGGACATTAAGCCATGAGCAAGTGTTCAGAAGAGCTACATCCTCTACACGTTAAAGAAAACACTGGATCACTTTGATCACTCTCCTGACAGCTGTACAGTAGTCCTTCCCCCCCCCCCAAGCTTTTTTGTGCCCTTGCAATCCTTGTCACCTGATTATTTGTGGCGGGAGTGGCTCAGCCGGTAGCGCACCAGGCTCAAAATTTGCAATTCCAAGGTTCGAGTCCCGTCTGGGCCAACATTAAAACTTATTTCGGAAAACATTCCTGCCCCACTCAGAAAGGAGACACCATTGGGTATGGAAAGGTCGCCGTCCTTCGGATGGGTCGTTAAACCCCGTGTGCAGGAGAGCCATACCCTGTAGTTAACGAATATGCTGGATGGCCCTGATGGCGGGTTTTATCATCAGTCTTCCAACAGCCTTCCCCAACCTTTTCTGAGCTCTAGAGATCCTTGTGACTCGGCCAATTAGTCCAACGTATGCAAAAAAAGTGCCGCTCAGAGGTAAAAAAAAACAATCCAGAGTTACGAGTTAAATATTTCTGTTACTCCAAATTTAGATAATTATGATTGAAATCTCATGTGATATTTTCCAGTTAAAAAAAATCTGATTTCCAAAGTTTGGAGTTTTAAATATGACTTCGCAAACTAAGTGTCAAAACACTTTTGGTAACAAAGTGTATTCCCTTTTATGGTATTTGCAGCGTTTCCATTACAGACATTTCAAAAGAACTTTCTTGTGTTTTTAGCTCTATCGAATTAAACGGAAATAAACTAGCTCTCCAACTGCTTTTCACCAAACTTCCATTTATATTCATCAGCCTTAAAACCACTCTGGCAGTCAGAAAACAGATTTGATCAGCAAACAGAGTCCGTTGGGCCGAAGCATTAGTTCGTGTGTGTGATTCGTCTTTCCCGTCGCCAATTCCTGCTTGTTGCATGATAGAACTGGCGCCTGTTTCATCTTTCCTTCCCTGCTGAGTGCAATTACCGACCTCGGACGGCCACGCACACAAGGGGAGTTGGAACCTGCGTGCGAAACTTTCATTAAACGGGGTTGAGGATTTAGCGACTTGGCTTCTCTACCAGAAAGCAGTGGAATACAGCAGTTGGTAATTGGTAAAATTGTGAGGCCAGCGCTGCAGCATCGTCTACGGGTATTCCGAATTACTTCAGATTCACTTAAAGATAGCGAATGAAACGGAGAGAAATTCCCAGCGGTGATAATATGCGACTAATGTTATTACCATTCAAATTTCAGTTCAAAGTTTCAGATATTTCAGCATTCTTCAAGAATGTTTGGAACGAAATTCTCTAGCAAATGATTACGTAAGCATACTTCCGTGTTTTGTGAGGAGACTAATTAATTAGAAACATTGTTTGGTGTAACAAAGCTCAGCGTAATATCAAAGTAAGCTTGATCTAAAATAACTCTATTCAGTTCTTGACTAACACTACCGTTGGAAGACACGTGCCTAGGATTTCGGGAGGAGGGGGGCTGACCAGCACCACCATTGGAAGACTCGTACCCAGTATTTTGGGGAAAGAGGGCTGACTAACACTAGCATTGGAAGACACGTACCCAGAATTTCGTGGAGAGGGGTTGACTAACACTAGCATTAGAAGACACGTACCAAGGATTTCGGGGAGAGGGAGCTGACTAACACTAGCATTGGAAAACACGTACCAAGGATTTCGGGGAGAGGGAGCTGACTAACACTAGCATTGGGAAACACGTACCCAAGATTTCGGGGAGAGGAAGCTGACTAACACTAGCATTGGTAAACACGTACCCAGTATTTCGGGGAGAGGGAGCTGACTAACACTAGCTTTGGAAGACACGTACCCAAATTTCGGGGGAGGAAGCTGACTAACACTGCCATTGGAAGACAAGTACCCAGTATTTCAGGGGAGGAAACTGACTAATACTATCATTGGAAGATAAGTACCCAGGATTTCGGAGAGAGGGGGCTGACTAATACTACCATTGGAAGACTCATACCCAGTATTTCGGGGAGAGGGGGCTGACTAACACTAGCATTGGAAGACACGTACCCAGTATTTCGGGGAGAGGGGACTGACTAACACTAGCATTGGAAGAAATGTACCCAGTATTTCGGGGGGAGGAAGCTGACTAACACTATCATTGGAAGAAATGTACCCAAATTTCGGGGGGAGAGGGAGCTAACTAACACTAGCATTGGAAGACACGTAACCAAATTTCGGGGGAGGAAACTGACTAACACTACCATTGGAAGAAATGTACCCAGTATTTCGGGGAAGGAAGCTGACTAACTCTATCATTGGAAGAAATGTACCCAAATTTCGGGGGGAGAGGGAGCTAACTAACACTAGCATTGGAAGACACGTAACCAAATTTCGGGGGAGGAAACTGACTAACACTACCATTGGAAGAAATGTACCCAGTATTTCGGGGAAGGAAGCTGACTAACTCTATCATTGGAAGAAATGTACCCAAATTTCGGGGGGAGAGGGAGCTAACTAACACTAGCATTGGAAGACACGTAACCAAATTTCGGGGGAGGAAACTGACTAACACTACCATTGGAAGAAATGTACCCAGTATTTCGGGGAAGGAAGCTGACTAACTATCATTGGAAGACACGTACCCAAATTTCGAGGGAGGAAGCTGACTAACACTACCATTGGAAGAAATGTACCTAAATTTCGTGGGAGGGAGCTGATTAACGCTATCATTGGAAGACATGCACCCAAGTTTTCGGGGAGAGGGAGGGTAATTAACACTACCATTGGTAAGCATGTACCTAGTATTTTGGAGGGGGAGTAAGAATAAGATTTCAATAGGATTTCCCAATTACTATAACATTCCAGCTGAAAGCAAAGATTAAAATTTTATTTCATGTATAATATCATTTAAGAGTTTTTTTTTTTTAATCTATTTTTAGTGTCGGACATGTACTACGGGCTAAAATAAAATTATACAAAGAAAACTGATTTGGAATTGCAAACAATCAGTCAAGTTTGATATTTCGTATAGGATGACAAGATTTTCGGTGAGGGGGGGGGGGATCCTAATTCCCTGCTCCACCCCCACCTTCCGGTACTTCTCTGATTTGATAAAGACAGTGCCTTTTTTTCAAAATATCGCTTATGGTAAAAGCGTGTTATAATGGACACGAATTTTTCATAAGAAATAATGTAAATAGGGAGTAGGTGTTTCAGAATCTTAAATTTTAAAATTTGATTATTCTTATAAAAAATTTATGGTTAAAAAATTAGAATTTTTTTTTCATCTGAAATCTCTTAAATAATTAATATCTGATTGACATATCAATCAATAGCAAATACTCAGATTACCTGCTGATATTAGGAGCCAAGAAATACTTTTGAGGATAAAATGAGTTTTGACGATGAGTTGGATTCGAACCCACGTCTCACAGATATCTGCCGTGTATTCTAATACTAACGAAATTATGTAGCAAATGAATATTCCCAATTTTATTAAGTTTACATTCCTTTATTCTACTATTCAGTCTTATTCAGCTGTAACACCCCACACCCCTACCCAAGGTCAACAAAGGACTCCTTGTCAAGGTCACCTTGATACCTAAAGCCTGAATACTGCAGTAACAGAAGAACTAACTTTGAAACATATGCAGAATATGTTTATTAAATTACCTATCTAAAATTCTACTGGTTATTATTTATTTTTAAACCTTTGTTAACCCTTTCAGGACCATAAGGTTTCTAAGAGTAAATATTAGTTTGTAACTGTTTATTTTAGTTTGTTTAGACGTAAAATAAATAAAAATCATAAGCAAAATACATAACAATGTGTAGTTTTTTTGGAATTTTATGGGAAATATTTTTCCCAATGGACTATAAAGGTAACACAAATTATAGTTAGGCTTATTATGCAATGTCTTTTATTTATTGGTTTATTAGAACAAAATGTTAACTAAAATAATACAAAATTATGAAATAAAATTACTATACAAAATGATGTGCTAATTATGATATTCTGCGAAGCAATTTCTTTTGGTAGTGAGGCAAAGATGGACATTGCACATAGTACATATATTATGCGTCCTGACAGTTCTGTTTTTGTTTTCTAAACGTTCCCGTTTACGTAATTGCGTTCGGCATACGTTCTATTTTGCCATTCTGTATAAAAAATGCAGATAAGGTTATAATTAAATACGACAATCACCAATTTTAAAATGGGAAAAATGTTTCCCTTGGTCGTGAAAGGGTTAAATAATTTTAAAATATTCCTAAATGTTTTAATAAATGCTGCTTGAGGAGGAATTTATTTTTTATTATCATTATTCTATTTCACGTGATTTAAAAATAACTGCTTTATATTAAAGTTTAAATAAAAATCAGTTAAAATTTTTTTGCAGAGGCTTTTAGTCGGGCTTATTTTTATTCCCACAAGACTTCGCAGCCCATCAAATGGAAATAAAATTAATTCCCTTTCACAGCAATTAGAATAAAGTTGGAAACACCAACAGAATTCATCATCTTCACGTGTACACAATTCATATTTACTCTCTAAGGTAACTTACAACGCCCTGAGGTGTCGCTTCATTCATTTCAAAAATGCAAGAAGACACAGTCTAGACGTAGCCAAAGAGAACTGATAGCATTTGTTAAGGCCCAGGAAGACAACGTCTATGCTTTCGTAGTGAAATCGATTCGGAGCTGTGGACAGATGACTAGGATGTGTTCGGATTTCTGTCTCCCTATCCGAGCCCTAAACCAATCAAGATTGGCTACCGCAGTAACGACTGTAGCGAGAGCAGAGAGAAAAGAGGCTCAACAGCAATACTCGAAGAAGCTGCCTTTCTCTCGGCGTTCGTCTAGGGGGAAAAAGAGACTAGGTTGACACCGGCGTATGGAGTGGTGCAGCTTCTATCGCTCCTGGCAATCTGACTGCTTCTTCTAGGTCGTCTTATCTCAAACGGGATAAAGACTTTACTTTTTTTTTACACTTTTTTTCTCTTCTTGTAGAAAAATAAAACTGTACCCTCAAAAGAAGGCTGATTCATATCAAACAGAAAAGGAGATATAATGTCTTACGAGAGATCATGCTATTGTTTCAAAGTAAAATTTAATTAATATAAAAGAAGATACTATTTTTTCCCCTTTTAATCCACAGACTCACACCAAGGAATCTACAAGTCATCTACAGGAGTCGCCTCCGTAAAATGTATAAGTCATCAAGAATGGAAAGCTAAGAATTACTAATACATGGAAGTATTAGTGGATGACTAATACCTAGAATGTATTAGTCATCAAGAGATGACGGCTCCACAGAATGTATAAGTCATCAAGAAGGAGCAGCTCCATAGAATGTATAAGTCATCAAGAGATGATGGCTCCATAGAATGTATAAGTCATCAAGAGATGATGGCTCCATAGAATGTTTAAGTCATCAAGAGATGATGGCTCCATAGAATGTATAAGTCATCAAGAGATGATGGCTCCATAGAATGTATAAGTCATCAAGAGATGATGGCTCCATAGAATGTATAAGTCATCAAGAGATGATGGCTCCATAGAATGTATAAGTCATCAAGAGATGATGACTCCATAGAATGTATAAGTCATCAAGAGATGATGGCTCCATAGAATGTATAAGTCATCAATAAAGAACGGCTCCACAGAATGTATAAGTCATCAAGAGAGGGCAGCTCCATAGAATGTATGAGTCATCAAGAGATGATAGCTCCATAGAATGTATAAGTCATCAAGAGATGATGGCTCCATAAAAAACATAAGTCATCAAGAGG
Organism: Ryuthela nishihirai; assembly: GCA_038380435.1. NCBI lineage: Eukaryota > Metazoa > Arthropoda > Arachnida > Araneae > Heptathelidae > Ryuthela > Ryuthela nishihirai. Next base: position 58,350,537 of record JAWZYU010000008.1, read on the forward strand.
GGATAGCTCCATAGAATGCATAAGCCATCAAGAAAGGATGGCTCCATAGAATGTGGCGCATTATGGCCTAGTCGCTGATGCGCCATAAAACCCAAAACAACCAACCAACCACAGAATTATAAGTCATCAAGAGGGTGAAGCTCCATAGAATGTATAAGTCATCAAGAGATGATGGCTCCATAGAATGTATAAGTCATCGAGAGGGGAAGTTCTATACAGTAGAATTCATATAAGATCGTGCCCCTGGATGGTTGCTACTTTGCATTACTATTGCACGCTTCAGGGAAAACAACCAACAGAGAACGCTTTTACACTTTTGACACTTTACTTCTTATCCTTTAGCCACAAAAGACTACTTTTGGCGCTCAGAGGAAAACCAATATAACATATATTGGTATATATATTATATTAAAATTTATTTTTTCAGCAGGCATTGTATTTTAAATGTTTCTTACCTTAATCAACAATAGCGATAATTTTAAGATAATTCATATGACATTTGTAAAGCACATATTCAAGCTTAGTGCTCATAACATCACAATAATATTTTTACGTTTGAAAACCACTAACATACAATAAAAGATATCAAAATTTCATATAATATTTGGTTATTTATTTTGAACTTTCAATTGTTTTAATGTTCTAAGTGAGACACTTAAAATCGGCTTCCCTGCATTACAGTTCGTACCCTCAAATAAAATTGGCCACAAGAGGCGCCCTTGACTATTTTGTTTACTATCCGTTTCTCCTCTACCTTTAACCACGAAGAGAGTTAATTATTGATAATTTTATTAATAAAAATATACTGGTAGTTAATTACTTTTTAAATGTTACTAGTTAAGTATAAAGTACACTGAACCTCCTTTTAACAAGAAGGGTTACTTGTACTTTACAATTGGTTCATCATACGATCAATTTACTTCTCCATAATAAAATAAGGTTCACTGTACGATAAGTATGCATTTTTACTAATGTCGGGAAAAACTGTAGCATGTAAATATAATGGTGCCTAAACGGTAGTAAGTTCTCTTGCGACAAATTGTAACTCTTGGGGAGTAAATTCACTCTAGAGATTGATGCAGAAGATCTGGAGGAGTTAATTGAGGATCATGGAAAGGAGTTGACAATAGAGGATCTCCAGGAATTAGAGAAGATTAGTTGGGTTGTTTTACCAGTGAGCGGCACTTTGTTTACACAATAGATTAAATGGCCATGTCACAAGGACCCCGAAGGCTCAGAGAAAGTTGGGGAAGGGAACCCAATGGAACAGCTTTTAGAAGACAGATAATAGCTTCCCATGGCTTAACGTCCATCGGACGGACAGCGGCCTTTCCAAGCCTATTGGTGTCCCCTACTGATCGAGGGCGGGGAGTTTTGAGAAGACAAATCGAAAATCTGGCCCAGGTGGGATTCGAACCTGGGGACTACAGATTATGCGTTTGAGGCGATGCATGCGTATGAATAAGTTCACCTCTGCTAACATCTAATAAATATAGCTTAAGACGAAACAGAGGGGTTGTTTAACCTCTGAGAAGGGCTTTTTTGCCCACAATGGGGTAAATGGCCAGGTCACAAAGACCCCAAGGGCTAAGAGAAGATTGAGGAATGGCATCTACTGTACAGTTGTTAGGAGACAGATGGAAGCCTCCCGCCAATACTATCCAGAGTATTGTTTAACGTATAGAGTGTATGGGTTTCCTGCACACAGAGTCATGGCTTAACGTTCCATCCGATGGATGGTGGTATTTACAAGCCACTCGGCGTCCTTGCACACAGGGTCACGGCTTAACGTCTCATCCGATGGATGGTGGTCTTTACAAGGCCCTCGGTGTCCTTACTTTCGAAGGTCCTCGGTGCACAGAGTTACGGCTTAACGTCCCTGTGTCGATGGTGGTCTTTCCAAGCACCTCAATGCCAGTATCTTAACACTGGCACAGTTGGAATTCGAACCTGGCTGAACTTGCGGTTGAATTACTCTCCACCACCTGATAATTTCCTCTACTAAGCCTCCTTCCCTCTGTGAGGTAGGGGACAACGTTGGCGTTGAAATGACAGCAGCCCGTCGGATGGGGCATTTAGCCATGGATCAGTGTGCAAGATAACCATACCCTGTGCATCTTATAGAAGACTCTGGATGGCTTTGAAGTGAGGCTTTTATTAGTCTCCTAGCAACTGTCAAGTGGATTCTCTTTCCGAAACTTCTCTGCGCCTTTGGGGTCCTTATTACCTGACAATTTAGGCCACTGTATGCAAAAAAGTGCCACTCGCAGATAAATTAACAGCAACAGCAAAAAAATTAATAAATCTTATCTGCGATATTTTACAAGAAAACGAATAACACCCACGTTTCATGAAAACACTTTTCAATAATTGTAAGATTTATAAAATCCTTACAATTATCGATAATTGTAAGGATTTATAAAATCCTTACAATTATCGAAATTAACAAGTTTCACAATTAGTGTAACAAACCAACTACAGGAAACAATTACTTCCTTATTCATTTCGGCAGTAGATTCCCAAGAGCAACCAAAAATAAAACTGATAGAGTGATCTCTGTTCTTCTTGTCATGTGTAGCTTCGGGATCAGTCCTTTTGTCCCCGAAAAATTAGACCAATAATCACTTCTATGCTTTGCTCCGAGACACGGGGGGAAAGGGAGAATGCACGCTCGTGGACTTGTCCCAACAAAAAGCAATCATCAGGAGCCCCTGGACGTCGGCAGCAGAGCAGAAGAACTCAGTTACACCGTCCGTCAATATCTTCTGGGGTCAACATTGCCTTCCCTCCTCTCTTTTCTCGTTCCCCCTTTTCCCTTCTAGTTTCACCCCTCCCCCTTGTTCTATGTATTCGCTCGGGTGCTTGGCGCAAGTCACCTGTGACACGGCAACAGTCGCCTTGGACGTCATCTATTGTTGCCAGAGAAGCAAGCATGGTGGTGTAGATCCTTCTGGTGATCTGTTTGTTCTGTTGATGAAGGAGACATATCCGAGGAAGGGACGAAGTCGAGGAATTTTTGTTTGGTGCTCCCTTTTGTTTTGCAGCCGCTCTTTCGATCTTTTTCTCCTGCTACTTGTTGAGAAGCACGGAGTGCTTTGGGAAAACCTTAGCTGATAAAGATAGGGAGGTTGTTTAATCAGGCTCTTTATTTTATTAGTGAAAGTTGTTCTCGAAAAAACTCTGGAGGATAGAGATTTTTCTTTATATATTTATGGGTAGCTTATTTTAGCGAAAAACAACAAAAATTAATGAAAGAAAAAGTGAAAATGCGAGTACAAAATAAAATGAGTTAAACAGAGAGAAAACATACGAAACATGTTTAAAATGAACAAAAGTTGTAGTGGAAAAGAAGTTAATTGAAATAAATGAGAAAAACTGATTTAAAAAAATGAGGATTATAAAGAAGCGAAATAAGGGAAAAGAAATGGAAAGAAGACGAAATGGAAAAGTAATTTTGAAATGAATAATTGCGAAACAAAAAATGTTTGCATGTTTCTTATTTGCTAAATATGTACCTATGAATCCGCAATAATAATTATTATTTGTATGAACATTTTTTTTACAAACCTGCAATAAATAATTCAAAATTAATGCATAATTTGTTTCTTTCCGTATTTTATGACAAAGTTTAAGTCTGTTTTTAATATTAATAAACTTTATAATATTTTCTTAGATTGCGAAATAAGAAATATCTTTTTAATGCATATAGGAAAGTTGTTTCATTGGATTTCTCTCACTGACTAACTTACGAAAGCAGAGTTAGCGATGTGATCTTTTGCCTCGAACACAAAATTAATTTTCTACTGAGTTCTCTTTTGAAATACTTTCTTTTTTTGGTTCTTTTTTTTACAGTTGTTGCGGTTTTTTTTCCTTTCTTTTTATAAAAAAAAACAACAACTGAATATGTATTCTTTAGAATTCATTATAACTACCTAGTTGCGATTCAAAATCCAATCTGTCATGGAGTCGCATACATGTAAAAATATTGTCAATCATGTTAAATCTACTTTCTATTTATTTATGTTTCTGAGTCAATAATAACGAGTCCAACACATTTTTTTACGACTTCCTATTCTCATAGAGTCGTCCCATGGCCGGGTGGTTATCACGCTTGGTTACTGATCAAAGGGACATGGATTCGAGCCCCGGGTAAGGCATGGGTAATTGACTTTCTACTGAGGTCTTGCCTTCCTCATAGATCAATCCCCTCTCCCAACCTTCTCTGAGCCCTGGATGTCCCTGTGACCTGGTCATTTAGCCCATTGTGTGTAAAAATGTGCCTCTCAGAGGTGAAACATCCCAAAATCCTCACAGACGTCACATGGCTCCCCCACATACAGTGCGCAGGCTTAACATCTCACCAATGGACGGCGGCCTTTCCAAGCCCATCTGCGTTCCCTACTGACCGAGGGCGTGGAGTTTTGTGGAGATTAATCTCAACGCTGACCCAGCTGGGATTCGAACCTGAGAACTGCAGATTACGAATCTGGCGCACAACCGACAAAGCCACCCCCTCCGCTTTTCTAAAGTTCTCCAGGGAAATCATGATCCCCCCCCCCTCAAATCCGGTCTAAAAATGTAACATTTTTATTTATTCATGGAAACGTATACATAAATTCTGTGGATAGGAAAAATATATAGTAGATCAATCATCATCATCCTCCTCAAGTAGCCATGGGCTACGGAGGTCTAACCAGATTATGTAATTTAGTTCTCCAAACACATCTCTCCTAAGCTGCATCTGGCCACTGCAGACTAATTCTAATAAGGTCCTGTTTGACATTGTCTGCCCACCGCATCCTAGGTCTCCCCCTCATTCAGGTCTTTGAGTACGCTGTTCATAACCCTATTCGCTAATCTGTAATTATTCATACGGGCAACATTGCCAAACCAACGGAGTCTCTCTCTGCACAATAGGCTGCTTAAATGAGGTAGCCGACTCCTTTGCCTAACCTCATCATTAGTTACAAAGTTAAACTACCTAATGCCCAAGATACTACGTAAGCATCTAGGATCAAAAGCATCTAGTTTCCTGTTATCTTGTTTACAAAGCGTCCATGTTTCTCTACCATAACTAATCCTAAAAACAACCAAACTATTATATAATCTAGTTTTAGTCTTTAGGTGTATACGCCTATTTCTCCACAATCTCCATAGATTCTTAAAAGTCCCGGCAGCAATCCCTATTCGTCTGTTAATCTCATGCCGCACATCACCAGTATCTGTTACGTAGCTCCCAAGGTAATTAAACTGAGACACCTGCTCAAGAGTGGAACTATTTAAATTAACTAAAACACAGCCTGCGTGACCAAATTTTATCACTTTAGTTTTCTCTCTGTTTATCGCCAAACCTAATAGATCAATAGTTGAATAGATTTTAACTTTTTTTCCTTATCTCATATATGTAATAGTGATTTGTTATTTACGTATTTCTACCACGCACTTCTCTCATTATCAGGTGCTTTGAACATGTTTAATTTCATCCCAAACTCTTTGTACTGCTAAAACTGTAGATATTGACGAAGAGGTTATGCCGTGAAAACAAATCAACAACTAAGCCATGCTTTAAAGAATGATAGTATGTTTACAAAAGACTTTACTGCAAGTATATGCTTATATATATACACGTCCGTAATTCTAGAGGCTTTCACTTAATTTGCATGTCATTCAAGACAGTGAAATAGCGTTAGACAGAGAGAATAGCACAATGTGAGATTCACTGAAAGCCTTACTTTGATACATCCCGTCCAATACTCTGGATCCACTGCCTGGAGTCTTTTCGATCACTGGAGTGGACTGAAGAGGAGCAGTTGCACACAGAGGAGCGTTGCTAAGGAGTATAGCAAACATGTTTTGAGGAAAATGCTGGTGAAACGCATTTCTGGCTACACCTTCCCATTACTGTTGTGAGAGATCTCCAGTTTAGGAACGTACATGTTTACTTTGTAACTTAGATGTTCCGTGCAACTATTGGAATGAGTTTGCAGCTAGAGATCGTTAAAGTGGAGCAGCAAACTCATGATGAGGTATAGATATTAAAATTAGCAAAAGCTACCGCTAGCAATCTGTTTATTTAAATTTCTCCTTAAAGATTTCTCTTACTACTTTATTTTTTGCCGCTTAGTTACTTGGTAGTATTGCGTTGGCTAGGGATGACACTGCGGTTGGGGTGGTGGCTCGTAAACTGTAGTTCCCAGGTTCGAGACCCAGCTGGGTCAATCTCCGCAAAATTTCCCGCCCTGCCCACGGTCAGTAGGGGACACCGATGAGCTTGGAAAGGCCGCCGTCCGTCGGATGGAACGTTAAGCCGTGGTCCCGTGTGTGGGAGAGCCATACCCTGTGTACGTTAAAGAACACGCTGGATGGCCTTGACGGGAGGCTACTATCTGTCTCCCAACAGCCGTTCCAGTGGGTCTCCTCCCCCAACCTTCTCTGAGCCTTCGGGGTCTTTGTGACCTGGCCATTTAGCCCATTGTGTGCAAAACAAGTGCCGCTCAGAGGTAAAACAACCCAACCCAAACAACACTATGGTTGTCTGAGTCCGGGTTCGAGTCCTGTGTATGTCATGGTAGTTTGTACTGACATATATTTATTCTATTGAGAGGAAGGTACAAAAATGTACCTAATGACGCTCAATAATGTCAAAAATAAGAAATATAAATTGATAAGCGTGTAAACAGACATGAACAGTACATTGCTGGATGGTCAGAAGCTGCGAGGATCTTAAAAGGGAACAGAGAAATATTTACGATGCGGTTAACATACAGAAGAGGAGAACTATATGCAACAGATGTCTTTACATTTAAAGCTGAGAGAAAAATAGAAATGCACTTTTAAAGCTGTAATAACCAATTTGACAACATATATAAGCACGATACCTAAATGAAAATTAAAACTTGAAGCATGTTAAAAAATTAACAAATTTAAGTAAATTTGCTTTAATCGAACGTTTGGAAGTTCATAAATTTGGGGGCAACACAACATCAGGAGGTAGAGAGTTCCAAACCCGACCAATTCAGCTAATGAAGGAATGATGTTTGCAGTTTGTTTTGCATAACATGAGAAATATGAATACACAGAGGATGCCTCCTTGTTCTGCTAGAGTCCAAGACATTAATTAAAAGCTCGGCCGGATTTAAATAGATGAATTTATTAATGATTTTGCAACAGATTTTTAGATCATGGGACAACCTCCTCCATTCCAAAGAGTGAATGTTGAGAACTCGTAATTGTTTCTCGTAGTTTGAGCTGGAAAGTCCAGGTAGTCTCTTACTAAACAATCTGAGTGGACGTTCAACTAGACTGATGTCAGAGGTCATGTGGGGAGATCAGACAGATGCATATTCAAGAATAGACAAAGCAAAGGTAGTGAATGCCTTGAAAATAGTGGTCCTATTGCATATTTTATAGCAGCGCAAAATCACGAAGGCCTAATGGTTAGCCTTCTTGGTGATGTTTTGATAGTTTAAGGAAAATGAGATGTTGGGAGAAATTGTAACATCCAAATCTATTTGAGATGATACAGTGAAGATTGGGGAGCCATCGATAATACACTATACAGGGTGTCCCTGAATTCATGGCCCAAACGTTAGGGGATGGTAGTACACACGGAACCCACCAATATTCGTCATAGAATATGCGGCCGCAAACGCAGCCCGGTGCCTATAGGGGGCGCATATGAGGCGGCTTAAAAGCGCTGTATCGGCCAAACCCCAGCATTCTCAGCGTCGACCGGACACGAGATGAAGGCGTAGTGAATGTCCATAATGCGCATTTGTGGGCGGCCCAGAACCCTCATGGTACACGTCCAAATTCGAACCAGCAACGGTTCGTCGTCAATGTCTGGGCGGGGATCGTGCATGTCTGGCAGGGATCTGGGCGGGGATCATCCTTAATTGAACCCTACCTACTGCCGGACCGCCTCGATGGGCGAACGTACCGTATTTTTCTGCAACAGGTTTTGCCGGAATTGCTTCAGGATGTTGCAGCCGCAATCCGCGCCCGTATGTGGTTCCAGCTCGATGGGGCACCCGCCCATTTCAACATGGACGTGCGTCAGCATCTTCATAGCACATTTGGGAACCGATGGATTAGGCGCAGTGGTCCCATCCAGTGGCCCTCCAGATCGCCCGATCTTTTTTGTATCGATTTCTTTCTGTGGGGACATTTGAAGAGTGTCGTATATGAGATGCTGTGCAGTCCACGGAGGATCTGGTAGCCCGACTGTCCGTCGCAGCCACCGATGTGCGCGACAAGTCTGGTGATTACGAGCAGGTACGCCGATAACTACTCCGCCTTGTGCCGCCTGTATCAACGTTGGTGATCGGAAGTTTGAGCATTTGTTGTAATGATCTCCAATAAATGTCACTCTGGAAACCTCTGTCTGTGTCCTTCATTTCCGACTCCTCACTGCGTTTGCGGCAGCATATTCTATGACGAATATTGGTGGTTTCGGTGTGTACTACCACTCTTCACGTGTGGGCCATGAATTCAGCCATGAACCCTGTATTCCAAAAAGTGTTCGAACATTTTCATATTAAGTGAACGAATAGCCACATTCAAAACTACCTTTTTTTATTTTTATTTTTTTTGATTTGCGACATATAGGACAGAGAAGAAACCTGGAAGCTACTCCTAGCTTAATACAGGCCTTCTCATATAAGGACATGCCCTCCTAAGACCGAAGTCACTGCTGACCACTGCCTTAGTTAGAGCTAACACAACACACAAAGTTTGCCTTGCTGGAACAGTCGCTAGCTGCCTAACCACTAAGCCAGTTAAGGCATACCTAACTTTGAAAATAAGCTTTTTGCGGAAAAAAGTCACTAGACATAAATTGAAGATCTCTCTCAGAGTTCTCTAAAATAATCTCTGTTTTATAAATCTATATCTCTATTTTATAATTCACTAATCGACATCTGTGGTCTGAAAATGGAACACAAAACAAAAAATTGGCTCTAACTCTCAGCAATCAATTTGAAAAAAAAAATGTTTTGTCTAATTTAAATTCATTGTCTTTAATGGATACCTGCTATAATAGAAGACCAGTAGAACTTTTTATGACCTCACTATAAATCGTTCTATCATCTAGACCAGTGGTTCTCAAAGTGCCCCCTCCCCCCCCCCCCCCCCCAGGAAGCCACGCAATACTTCAAGGCCACAAATTCATTGCAAGGGAAAGATTTTGGCCTTAAATGGTCTGGAGATACTAAAATTTTTGATTTAGATTATGCTGATGATTTAGCCCTTTTGGCAAATGATGTTGATGAGATGAAATCTTTCATTCGAGCTGTTGATAAGACTGGTAGTAGAGTAGGTTTGGTTATAAACAGAGAGAAAACTAAAGTGATGAAAATTGGTCAGGCAGGCAACCATTGTTTGCCAGTGTTTGCCGTGACACGAAGTTTGCCAGATCACTAATTTCTAAAAAGAAATCTTTGCCAGATATGTTTTCTGAATTCTGTAATCAACCATAGTGTTCGGATATTTTTTTTGAGCGACTGTACTTCATCCCCTACTGTGTCAACCGGAAATGGCAGTTAGGTATAACATCCGTATACCTAACGTGAACCTTGCCTGCTCAGAATGCAGTAAACAGACGCTAGAAGAGAAGGATTTGATGCAGTGCAAAAGTTGCGATTCAAAGTATCACTTCTCTTGTGCTAGCATAAATGAAAATAATTTTAGAAGAATATCGAAAGAACAGAGAAATAAATGGATTTGTCATCACTGTTCCAAAGGGAATGCAGATTCCGATAAATCGGTTGCAAACAAAAATACTCCTACGCAATCATTTATAGCGAAGCAGTCATCTCAGGACAATACAGCGTCTGCCTTTCTGAACTTTCAGGTAGAGGATGAGACTTGTAATAGAGAAGTGAAATCCATGTTACTTCGTATCGATACGAAGTTATCCATACTAACCGACATGAAGGACAAAATAGATTCGCTGGAAACCTCTATGAGCTTTTTGTCAGAAAAGTATGACGTATTAATGAACAAATTTATGGACTCTGAGAAGAACAATAACAAGCTCACAGAACTGTTCACTGAATGCAAAACACAAAACTCTCTGCTCGAGAAAGTGATTCGAGATCGAAAAATGGTGAATAATGATCTAGAACAATACAGCCGAAACAAAGACATTGAAATACACGACATCTCGTTAAGAAGAGAAGAAGATGAAAGTGTTCTGCATGGCTACGCCAAAAATTTAGCTGATAAGTTAGATATTACGGATTTTCAAACGAAAGATATTGAGGTGATTCACAGTCTCTTTTCGGGATAAACAAAAATTACTCTATGTTATCGTACAATTTAAGAGTAGATGCATTAAAAATAAGTGGATTACTCGGAAAAAAAAAACTAGAATTAATAGTGGTGAGATTTTTCATGACAGTTCCAATAATTCAATTTACATTAACGAAAATTTGACACAGGTGAACCAAGAAATTTATTGGAGATCTAGAGTTTTTGCTAGACAACATAGCTATAAATATCTGTGGTGCAAGAATAACAAAATATTTGTTGAAAAAGGAGATAACGATAAGCCGATTAGGATTAATATGTTTCATACTATCGAGGATTTAACTAAAGATTAATTTTTGCCTTTTTAAATTATAATTTTTTCCATTTTTAAATAATTATGGAGATTATTGAACTAATAGATAATGAATTAAATTTGGATGGCCCTGATACTATACAAGAGTTTAATCCTAATATTTTTTTACAAGGCAAAGATTATAACGAATTAGGCATATTCTATATTAATGTGAGATCAGTTTAAAAAATTGGGACGTCTTTATTGTATATATCGATTCGTTTATCGATTATTTGGATGTTATTATTCTAGTAGAAAGTACAACTAACACTATGGAAAATTCACTTATTAATTTAGCTGGTTTTGATAAAATCACTATTCATGTTAATATTTCAGGTGGCAGAGGTCTTATAGTTCTCTATAGACATAAGCTGAATGTTTCTGAACTAAACATTTCGATTTCACCTGGGGAAGTAATTCATCTACAGATTGAAATTAATGGCTTTTTATTAAACGTGATTGCTCTACACAGATCACCAAGTTTTGTTAAAGAATTTCTATCAAATCTGAAAAATTGGTTCGACTTAAATTTAAAACGAAATGATATTTTCTTGATTGGTGATTTTAATATTGATACTGCAAATATAGACAAATATGGTAGCGACCAATACTTGAATCTCTTATTGGAGTATGGTATGGAACAGTTGGGTTGTTTTACCTCTGAGCGGCACTTTTTTGCACACCACGGGCTAAATGGCCAGGTCACAAGGACCCCGAAGGCTCAGAGAAGGTTGGGGGAGAGAACCCACTGGAACAGCTGTTAGGAGACAGATGGTAGCCTCCCGTCAAGGCCATCCAGCGTGTTTTTTAACGTACACAGGGTACGGCTCTCCCGCACACGGAGCCACGGCTTAACGTCCCATCCGACGGACGGCATCCTTTCCAAGCCCATCGGTGTCCCCTACTGACCGTGGGCAGGGCGGGGAACTATTGTGGAGACAAATCCCAATGCCGACCCACAGGATATGGTTCGTCCTGCACAGGGACGGAGGAAATGGTTTAACGCGTCACCAGGCGGATGTCAACTTTCCTAAGCCGATTATTGTTCCTTTTTCCACCGAGGGAGGGATGGAGATTTGTTGTGATAAATATCAACTCTGGAACAGTTCCGACTCGAATCTGAGAACTATAGATTACGAGCCTGGCCACGGCTTAACGTCCCATCCGACGGACGGCGGCCTTTCCAAGCCCATCGGTGCCCCCTACTGACCGTGGGCAGGGCGGGGAATTTTGAGGAGATAAATCTCAACGCTGACCCAGCTGGGACTCGAACCTGGGAACTGCAGATTACGAGCCTGGCGCGAGTATGGAATAGAAGGTATCAGGTTTTATTAGAGAAGTCGTTATGGAAACGTTGCAACAATCTCAAATTGATCATGTGGTTCATAAAATTAAAAACTTTGAAGCAGATGTAAGAGTCTATAAAAAAGTTTGCTAATCACTATGGAATATTAATTAGAACAAAAATAAAATCCTTAATTTATAGAGATAGAAATCCTGCAAATAAAACCAGTGCTTATAGTAATAACGCTTACTAAGGTATATGTCGATGATAAAAACTTTCCCAAAAACTGGGCTTATAGATTGGGATGTTATTGGAACTGAGATTATTAATCCGGAAGATTTGTTAAAATTGATATTAGATAAAATTAATGAAATTAGGAATCAGTGTTATTTCAAAGCATCTAGAGTTAAAAAATTCAAAAGGAAATCGAAAAAATGGATAACTGAAGGGATAATTAAGGCTATTGAAGAAAGAGATCTGTTGTGGGTTAAATATAAGAAAAATATGCAAAGTACGATATTATATGATGAATATAAAAAAGTAAGGAATACTGTAAATAGTTTGATAAGGAAGCAAAAATGTTTTTATTATAGAAATAAAATCAATTTAAATAAAGATAACAATAAGAAAATTTGGAAGCTGGTAAAAGATATTATTAATGACAAAAAGAAATTATCTGTTGACATGCAAATAAAGCGCTATTTTGGTCAAAATAAAGCGATGGAGTTGATAGTGGATGATTTTAACAATTACTTTGCGAGTGTTACAGAAAATTTAATCCTGAAATATTCAAAAGATATAAATATAGCTGTCAACGAGATTATTACACCTTCTAATTCACATTCTATTTTCATACCTGAAGGAAATAGCGATGAGGTAGTACAGATCATTAGCAATTTAAAAACTAGTAATGCAGTGGGCTATGATATGGTGAAAACTTCATATATAAAAAGCAATGCAAATGTTTTTTTCTGAAATCCTGCAACGCTTTATTAATTTGAGTTTGAACACTGGCATTGTTCCTAACACATTCAAAACTGCAATTGTGTGTCCTATATTTAAAAAGGGATCGAAAAATATAGTAATTATTGACCGATCATGATCTTATCAGTTATTGAAAATTTTTAGAAAAATATGTATACAAATATGTTAATAATTTTTTAGAAAAATGTAAAATAATTACAGATAGGCAGTACGGGTTTAGGAAGAACAGAGGAACTATTGATTTATTAGAGCATTTCTCACAATACATTAATACAGCACTCAATTCTGGAAAAAAGGTTTGTGCTATATTTATGGATTTGAACAAAGGATTTGACACGGTTGACCATAACATATTGTTAAAAAAGTTATCATTGGTGGGAATTCGAGGTTCACTAAATAAATGGTTCAAAAATTACTTGTCTAACAGGGCTATCATCACTAGGATTGAAAATTGTGAGAATAGAGATCAAATTTTAAAATCAGGTGTACCACAGGGCTCAGTTTTGGGGCCACTTTTATTTGCAATTTATATAAATGATTTAGAAGAAATAAATTTTCAGGGTAATTTGTTTATATTCCGTTCTGCTGAATGCAGGTAGAAGAAGTAGTTAGATGTGCACAAAACGACTATAATGTAGCAAATTCTTGGTTTCAGAAAGACAAACTCTTCTTAAATGAAGAAAAAACCAAATATATGATCATTCAGAGTAGCACAAGTTAAGTAACTTATGCATTAAACCACATAATTATAACTGTCAACATAAATTAAACATTTACCAAAATTCATGTTCTTGCCCAATTGTGGAAGAGGTTAACAATATTCAATATTAAGGGCTTTATATTGACCAAGATTTTAAATGGAAATCGCACATAAAATATACTTGTGATAAACTAAGGTATGCATCTTACCAAGTGTTAAAGTTGAATACACTTATTTCAATGGATGTCATAACAATGATATATAAAGCTCTCTGTGAATCAATCATTAGGTATGGTATCAGTATATAAGGATGCACATATAAATCTGTTTTAAATAAAATTAAACGAATACAAAAAAAGTACTCTAAATAATATTGTTAAATTCAATAAACATGTAATTAATGAAGATCACTTGGGCAAAAGTTTTAATTTTTCTGAACATTTTACCAATTGACTTGTTATATATTTATGTATTAGAAATTACTTCAAATGCCTTATCCGGAGCTCGAACTCAAGTTCCTCATATCAGTAGCCAAGTGCTCTAACCACTCGGATCATTAACTAAGGCATAAAACAAAAGTTATCATCATCATCATCATCAAAGGCCGCCGTCCGTCAGATGGGACGTTAAGCCGTGGCACCGTGTTCGGGAGAGACATACTCTTTGCACATTAAAGATGAATATCCTTGACGGGAGTCTACCATCTGTCGCCCAACAGCTGTCCAATGATTCCCCTCCCCAAAGCCTTCTCTGAGCCCTCGGGGTCCTTCTAACCTGGACATTTAGCCAATTATGTGCAAAAAAAAGTACCGCTCAGAAGTAAAACAATCGAAGCCCCTTCCCGAAACTTTCTCTAAGTTTCGGGAAGTGACCTGGTCACTTAGTTCTGTGATTCTCAACGGGGCTTTGGTTAGGGTTGTTTTACCTCTAAACGGTACTTTTTTTGCACACCATGGGTTAAATGGCCAGGTCACAAGGACCCCGAAGGCTCAGAGAGGACTGGAACAGCTGGAACAGCTGTTGGGAGACAGATGGTAGCCTCCCATCAAGGCCATCCAGCGTGTTCTTTAACGTGCATAGTGTATGGCTCTCCCGCACACGGGGCCACGGCTTAACGTCCCACCCGACGGACGGCGGCCTTTCCAAGCCCATCGGTGTCCCCTACTGACCGTGGGCAGAGCGGGGGAATTTTGCGGAGATAAATCTCAACGCTGACCAGCTGGGACTCGAACCTGGGTCTCAACGGGGCGTTTTCTTGAGCGTTTCGGAAAAAATAACATAACTAAAATCAACCATTAATCGTAGTTAAAAATATTTTTTAACATTTTTGTGGGTAATTTTTGTTTAGCGTAATTAGGGCAAAAGTTACATTTATGGTGAAATATATCATCCTTAACGTTTAAAATTAAATGCATTTTTAAAATCTTCAAAGTTCATCATCATCCTCCTCAAGCCATGGGCTACGGAGGTCCGACCAGACCATGCAGTTTAATTCTCCAAGCATATCTGTTCTGAGCTACATCTGCTGCATCCGGCCACTGCACACCAATTCTAACAAGGTCCTGTTTGACATTGTCTGCCCACCGCATCCTAGGTCTCCCCCTCATTCAGGTCTTTGAGTACGCTGTTCATAACCCTATTCGCTAATCTGTAATTATTCATACGGGCAACATGGCCAAACCAACGGAGTCTCTCTCTGCACAATATGCTGCTTAAAGGAGGTTGCAGACTCCTTTGCCTAACCTCATCATTAGTTACAAAGTTGAACCACCTAATGCCCAAGATACTGCGTAAGCATCTGGAATCAAAAGCATTTAGTTTCCTGTTATCTTGGTTACAAAGTGTCCAAGTTTCACTACCATAACTAACCCTAGAAAGAATCAAACTATTATAAAGTCTAATTTTAGTCTTTAGGTGTATACGCCTATTTCTCCACAATCTCCATAGATTCTTAAAAGTCCCGGCAGCAAACCCTTTTCGTCTGTTAATCTCAGCCGCACATCACCAGTATCTGTTACATAGTTACCAAGGTAATTAAATTGTGACACCTGCTCAAGACTGCAACCATTCAGATGAACTGAATCACAGCCTGCCTGACCAATTTTCATCACTTTAGTTTTCTCTCTGTTTATAACCAAACCTACTCTACTACCAGTCTCATCAACAGCTCGAATGAAAGAGTTCATCTCATCAACATCATTTGCCAAAAGGGCTAAATCATCAGCATAATCTAAATCAGAAATTTTCGTATCTCCAGACCATTTAAGGCCAAAATCTTTCCCTTGAAGTGAATTTCGCATAACATAATCAATAACCAAACAAAAGAGAAAAGGAGACAAAATGCACCCTTGTCAAACACCAGAAGTAATGCTAAACCAATTGCTACAAGACTTACCAATTCTCACACACGACTCAGTGTTATTATAGAGAGCTTTCATTATGTTAACTAACTTGTCTGGTATACCATATGATCTCAAAATCAACTACAAATTATGTCGATCAACAGAGTCGAAAGCCTTTTTGAAATCAACTCTGCCTAAGTGAAAATATCTGATCTACACATCCCCTACCACTTCTGAATCCACATTGCTCATCACGCAATTGCCTATCAACCAGATTCTTAATTCTATACCAGATTCTTAATTCTATTAAGCACAATCATGCAAAAAACTTTCGCTGGAACAGAGAGTAGGCTGATACCCCTATAGTTATCACAAGAACTACGATCACCTTTTTTGAAAATAGGGATAACAATAGCTATGGTAAAATCCTTAGGAACCATGCCTTTATCATAAAACGGATTCAAAATTTCAGTCATCCATGTCGTAACCGAAACATTCCCAGCTCTAAACATTTCCATAGAAATTTCATCTACCCCTGTAGAGTTATGCAGTTTAAATTTAGAAATAGCCAAAATAACTTCGGATTTGTTGTAGGGCCAGCATTAAAGCCACCAATGCATCTATCATCATTGCAAACAATGGGAGTAGAACTAACCACATTGGTTAGAATATCACTGAAATGCTCATCCCACCTAGCCATGACAGAATCCTCACCTTCTATAACCTTACCTTGTTTATCCTTCAATCCCTGTTACCTGTTCGTTTTCTACCACACAAAACATTAACTATCTGGTACAGCTCTCTGCTGGTTGTGCTGTCTAACTGCTTCCTCGGCTTTGTCAGCCAAACCATCAAGCCAAAGATTCTTATCAGCAGCTAACTGATCTTTTACACGTTTATTAAGCTCTCTGTAATCCTTTCTATTAGGACTAGTAGGGTACTGATTAAGGACATTCCTGCAGTTCCTTCTTTCAAAAAAACTGTTCTCAGAGAAACTGATGCAACACTGCACTACGTCAATTAGAGAGCCAATTTATCGTCGGCCATTTACCCGGGAAATCAACTCACCCAGTTAAACTCCTGCAGTAGAAAAGCCGAAGACAGGAGATGTAAATCACTTGTGATTCATTTGCGAACTATTCATTTGTACAGAGCATTTATTGACCCAATTAATGCTCAGGCGAGTTTGATGCAACCGATACTGTGATTTCAGCAGAATTGGGCTCTGCAATTAAGCAGCGATATGATTAAAATATACTTCGTTCCAAACACCCAATCGATAATAAAATTGATTTGCAGAGCCGTTGGTTGTTACACTGGTCGTCCACAGCACGTGCTTCGATCATATTTGGTGCTTTAAGTGGGTTGTTACACCTCTGAGTGGCCCTTTTTTTTGCACACAATAGGCTAAATGGCTAAGTCACAAGATTGGGTTGTTTCACCTCTGAGCGGCCCTTTTTCTTGCACACAATGGGCTAAATGGCTAAGTTACAGGATTAGGTTGTTTCACTTCTGACCAGCCCTTTTTTTTGCACACAATGTGCTAAATGGGTAAGTCACAAGGTTGGGTTGTTTCACCTCTGACCGGCCCTTTTTTGCACACAATGGGCTAAATGGCTAATCACAAGATTGGGTTGTTTCACCTCTGACCGGCCCTTTTTTTGCACAAAATGAGCTAAATGGCTAAGTCACAAGATTGGGTTGTTTCACCTCTGACCGGCCCTTTTTTTGCACAAAATGAGCTAAATGGCTAAGTCACAAAATTGGGTTGTTTCACCTCTGACCGGCCTTTTTTTTTGCACAAAATGAGGTAAATGGCTAAGTCACAAGGTTGGGTTGTTTCACCTCTGACCGGCCATTTTTTGCACACCATGGACTAAATGGCTAAGTCACAAAGTTGGGTTGTTTCACCTCTGACCGGCCCTTTTTTTGCACAAAATGAGCTAAATGGCTAAGTCACAAGATTGGGTTGTTTCACCTCTGACCGGCCCTTTTTTTGCACAAAATGAGCTATATGGCTAAGTCACAAAATTGGGTTGTTTCACCTCTGACCGGCCCTTTTTTGCACAAAGTGAGCTAAATGGCTAAGTCACAAGGTTGGGTTGTTTCACCTCTGACCGGCCATTTTTTTGTACAAAATGAGCTAAATGGCTAAGTCACAAGGTTGGGTTGCTTCACCTCTGACCTGTCCTTTTTTTGCACACAATGGGCTAAATCACATTGAGTTGTTTCACCTCTGACCGGCCTTTTTTGCACACAATGGGCTAAATGGCCAGGTTAGAAGGACCCCGAAGGCTCAGAGAAGATTGGGGGAGGGGACCCACTGGAACAGCTGTCGGGAGACAGATGGTAACCTCCCGTCAAAGCCATCCAGTGTGATCTTTAACGTGCACAGGGTATGGCTCTTCCGCACACGGGGCCACGGTTTAATCTCCCATGCGACGGCTGGCGGTCTTTCCAAACCCTGGGGCGGGGGTGGCTCAGTCGGTAGCGCGCCAGGCTCGTAATCTGTAGTTCCCAGGTTCGAGTCCCAGCTGGGTCAGCGTTGAGATTTATCTCCGCAAAATTCCCCGCCCTGCCCACGGTCAGTAGGGGACACCGATGGGCTTGGAAAGGCCGCCGTCCGTCGGATGGGACGTTAAGCCGTGGCCCCGTGTGCGGGAGAGCCATACCCTGTGCACGTTAAAGAACACGCTGGATGGCCTTGACGGGAGGCTACCATCTGTCTCCCAACAGCTGTTCCAGTGGGTCCCCTCCCCCAACCTTCTCTGAGCCTTCGGGGTCCATGTGACCTGGCCATTTAGCCCATGGTGTGCAAAAAAGTGCCGCTCAGAGGTAAAACAACCCAAACAACCCAACTTTCCAAACCCATCGGTCCCCTACTGACCGTGGGCAAGGCGCGGAGTTTTGCGGAGATAAATCTCAACGCTGACCCAGCTGGGACTCCAAGCTGGGAACTACAGATTAGGGGCCTGGCGCGCTACCAACTGAGCCACTCCCTCCCCTAGAAGGTTATAGACCCACTGGATAGCTGTTAGAAGATCCAGTCAGGGCCATCCAGCGTGTTGTTTAGCGTTCACAGGGTATGGCTCACCCAAACAAAGAGGCACGGTTTAACGTCCAATCCGACTGACGACTGTCTTTTTTTTGTCATTTATTTATTCAGACAAATTCAAATAAATCATTTTAATTACAAGTGTCCCGCAAAGCTAACAGCTTATCTGCAGGAAAGAATAATACATTGACATAATACTATTCCAGTTGAAAATTTCGGCATTTAATAATATGCTCTCTTTACTAAAATTTTAACCTTTTTTCGTTCAGAATATTTCAAAATAACATTGTGATTTACATGATTTGTTAATCGGTGTTATTATTAATTATTTAATTTTTCAATAAAAATCAGATGGACTCACAGATTGCTTCATAAAACATAATACATGTGTTAGTATGCATAATATATCGTAATTTATTCAATTTCAAAGCACAAAGCCTTAATATGGGGCGGGGGTGGCTCAGTCGGTAGCGCGCCACGCTCGTAATCTGTAATTCTCAGGTTCGAGTCCCAGCTGGGTCAGCGTTGAGATTTATCTCCGCAAAATTCTCCGCCTTGCCCACGGTCAGTAGGGGACACCGATGGGCTTGGAAAGGCCGCCGTCCGTCAGATGGGACGTTAAGTCCTGGCCCCGTGTGCGGGAGAGCCATACCCTGTGCACGTTAAAGAACACGCTGGATGGCCTTGACGGGAGGCTACCATCTGTCTCCCAACAGCTGTTCCAGTGGGTCCCCTCCCCCAACCTTCTCTGAGCCTTCGGGGTCCATGTGACCTGGCCATTTAGCCCATGGTGTGCAAAAAAGTGTCGCTCAGAGGTAAAACAACCCAACGTTAAAGAACACGCTGGATGGCCTTGACGGGAGGCTACCATCTGTCTCCCAACAGCTGTTCCAGTGGGTCCCCTCCCCCAACCTTCTCTGAGCCTTCGGGGTCCATGTGACCTGGCCATTTAGCCCATGGTGTGCAAAAAAGTGCCACTCAGAGGTAAAACAACCCAACGTTAAAGAACACGCTGGATGGTCTTGACGGGAGGCTACCATCTGTCTCCCAACAGCTGTTCCAGTGGGTCCCCTCCCCCAACCTTCTCTGAGCCTTCGGGGTCCATGTGACCTGGCCATTTAGCCCATGGTGTGCAAAAAGTTCCGCTCAGAGGTAAAACAACCCAACCCAAAGCCTTAATATGCCGCAGAGTTTCTCAGTCGGAGGACACTGTCGAGATGCAATCCTAGATATTTTATTGTATGTACTCTATTAATTTTTATGCAGCCACAGATATCTATATTTCAGAACTGATTCTCCTTTTTTGAGCAGTTCAATTTGTGCGTTTTAATGATTAAGTTAGTGTTAATTTTAAAACTTTTTGTATATGTTTAACCGTATCTTCTTCCAATTTGTTCACATTAACTAAAACTATATCATCGGCATATAAAAACACGGTACTATTTAGTTTCAATTTTGTTAAGTCGTTTATGTAAATCAGAAATAAAAATGGGCCTAAAATAGCTCCTTGAGGAACCCAGAATTTAACTTCTCGCTGTACTTGTTGTTAATTTTCGTTACCGTAAATCTATTTGATAAGTAGCTTTGAAACCACTGTAATGCAGTTCTTCTAATTCGAAGCTCATTAGTGTCCCGTACTGAGAGAACACAAGGCGGGGAGTTTTGAGGTGATAAATCTCAACCAACTGGGATTCGAATCTCGGAACTGCAGATTACGAACCCGACAAGCATCCGACTGAGCCACCCCACCCTGGGATTGGATGGTTTTGATGGGAGACTTCCATCTGTGTCTTCCAATAGCTGTACAGTTGGTTCCCTTTCCCTAAGCTTCTCTTTACTCTTCAGGTCTTTGTGTTAGGTTAGATTGTTTTACCTCTGAGCGGCACTTTTTTTGCACACCATGGGCTAAATGGCCAGGTCACATGGACCCCGATGGCACAGAGAATGTTGGGGGAGGAGACCACTGGAACAGCTCTTGGAAGACAGATGGTAACCTCCCGTCAAACTCATCCAGCGTGTTCTCTAACGTGCACAGCGTATGGCTCTCCCGCACACGGAGCCACGGCTTAAAGTCCCATTCGACGGACGGCGGCCTTTCCAAGCCCATCGGTGTCCCCTACTGACCGAGGGCAGGGCGGGGAATTGTTACAGAGATAAATCTCAACGCTGACCCAGCTGGGACCCGAACCTGGGAACCACAGATTACGAGTTGGGTTGGGTTGTTTTACCTCTGAGCGGCATTTTTGCACACCATGGGCTAAATGGCCAGGTCACATGGACCCCGATGGCACAAAGAAGGTTGGGGGAGGGGACCCACTGGAACAGCTGTTGGGAGACAGATGGTAGCCTCCCGTCAAGGCCATCCAGCGTGTTCTTTAACGTGCACAGGTTATGGCTCTCCCGCACACGGGGCCACGGCTTAACGTCCCATCCGACGGACGGCGGCCTTTTCAAGCCCATCGGTGTCCCCTACTGACCGTGGGCAGGGCGGGGAATTTTGAAGAAATAAATCTCAACGCTGACCCAGCTGGGACTCGAACCTGGGAACTACAGATTACGAGCCTGGCATGCTACCGACTGAGCCACCCCCGCCCCTCAAGCCTTTGTGACTTGAATTCCCATTGATATAACAGCAAATTAAAGATCATAATCAAATGTGGCCCTTTGATTTCATTTGCATAATAGATGCCTTTCATTTGATTTGCCTACAGTGAGCCATACAGCCCATTGTGTGCAAAACATTTCCCCTCAGAGGTAAAATAACCGAACCCCTTCCCCAACCTTCTCCGATCTTTGGGGTCCTTGTGACCTGGAAGTATCGCACATTTTTTGCCTAAAATTGCGTCTAAGAGGTCAAACTCTCAACATGCCTTCAAACTACATGCTTGAAGCTCCATTCTATGACAATTCCAACGATAAGACTCTCTTACCCAGCGATCTAGGGAAAAGCGAAATCAAAACTGCCTGGAAGCACTCTTGAACAACCTCTCCATCACTCTCAGCTATTAGTGATTACAAACAGCACACACGCGCTATGATGCTGTTGTCTGTAGTGTGACGTAAAACGGAACTTTCTCTCCACGCGCATGAGGTAGAAACTCATGGTGAGTGTGGGGAGGGAGGAGTAAAAGAGGGGGGGAGGAGATATGAAAAGAGAGGAACATAGGAGCGGTCTGGAAAGTGAACTTGGATAAACGACACTTATTAAATTAGTATGAGCTGCAGCACTCTAGGATCGTGGCCTCGTGTTCGCTGCTGTCATCTGCTATCAAAAGAGTGAACCTGGATAACCAACTTTGGGGTCGCTGGGTATGTCAGGTGTCACATTAAAGGAATAAGAAAAAGGAATTGCTTTTACGAGAAGATTGGAAGTGGAAAGTACTTTATTGCGAACTGACAAGTTTGGAGTTATTTTAATGAGGAGACTGAGCTAGATTAAAGCAACTGAAAATGGCTTAATATCGAAATGTTAGAATTCATTTATTTTTATGACTATCATTCTTTTGGTCTGAGAGAATAGTATTTTGTGTTAATTCAGAAAATGATATTTTGGAAAAACTATGTTTTTTATTTTGGTTGAAAGACGTTTTGTGATTTTATTCATATTTTGTGTAATGCACTATTTATATTTGGTGTGAGGCATATTTTTTATTGATATAATGCACTATTTTAGATGGAAATTATGAACTATTTACACTACTCTATCAAAATATTAGAAATTTGCTGTTATATCAATGATAATGCAAATTTAAAGCTTATAATTTTAAAATACGCACTTAATGGGAAAATGTGACCGAAGATAAATTAAAGATCATAATCTAATCTATTTAAATCTCGATTTTCAAGAATAATCTTTCTCTATTTAAAGAATTATGGAAGCTGGAATTTTAACAACAAAATCTTGTTTTTATTATCACGATCATTCAAAATTGTCTAATATTTGAAATAATCATTATGCAAACTTTAAAAACATATATTTATTTGATTAAATGGTTTTAAATAATACTTATTATTTTAAATTAATTTCTGAAGTAATTTCTTATGAGGGATTGCTGTTGTTAAATATTTCAGCTTCATATAACTCTTTAAATACCGAACGAATATTGTTGAAAATCGAGATTTAAATAGATTGGATTATGACCTTTAATTTATCTTCAGTCAGATTTTTCCATTAAATGCATATTTTAGATTGGGTTGTTTTATCTCTGAGCGGCACTTTCTTTGCACTCAATTGGCTAAATGTCCATGTCATAATGTCTCTGACCCCGAAGGGTCAGAGATGATTTGGGGAGGGGACGCAGTGGAACAGCTGTTGGGAGACAGATGGTAGCCTCCCATCAAGGCCATCCAGTGTGCTTTTTAACATGCGCAGGGCATGGCTCTCTCCAGCACACGGGCCACGGCTTAACGTCCCATCCGACGGGCGGCTACCTTTCCAAGCCCATCGGTGTTCCATACTGAGCGAGGGCAGGGCGAAGATAACTTTACGGAAATAAATCTCAACGCTGGCCAAGATGGGACTCGAACCTGGGAACTACATAATAGGAGTTTGGCGCATTATCAACTGAGCCATTCTAGATCTCTCATATTTTAGAAGTTATAGAGATTCGAAGTTAGATTCCCATTAACATAAAATATTTAGGCATTGAAGTGTGTTTGAGGTATCGAGTTTATTTCATGCAATTAACCATTTCGTGTAATTCGCCATTTATATTTCATGTACGTATGGCTTGCGCATGATATGCACGTTTAACTCAATACCACTTTTCATCATTTTATTCGCCAACTTCAAAATGTTGCAAAAAAGCTAATTGTTGCTAGATTCTTCCCGGATCTCCTTGTAGAAATTGAATAACTGATCGGCAATCAGACAGTATAACAACTTTGTCCCAGGACAGAGTAGTAGCCCACTTAAGGGCCATTTCTATGGCTACTAATTCAGTTGTGGAAACTTCTATTTGGTCTGGTAGTCTAACTGTTAAATGAATATTCTGATCTGGGATCCAAACTGCAGCAGCCGCTCTTCCCTCATCCTTGTTCACAGAGCCATCAGTAAATAGTTTTGTAAAGGAAGCATACTTTGCCTCAATTAAAGTTTCAGCTAGATTCTTGAGTACATAGACATCTTGATTTTTCTTAGTAGTAATACCCTGTATCTTATGAAAACAAAGAATTGTTTTGGGGAAAATCATTCCATTGGTCCACTGGTCGCTGGAGGCCCCGAACGTCTTAGAAAACAGAGGAAACCCTCTGATTACTTCATAAATAGGACATGTTTTCCTCGGAGAATGACTGAAAATCTTCTCAACCAGTGGGGTTAGTCCTCTTGGACTAAAGCTCCAAAATAAAAAGTGTTGGAAGAGGATATTGGGTCTCCTTAGAGAAAGAGGTTCCAGATTGGCTTCAACAAGAAGCGAGACAGTAGGACAAGGAGGGAGTTGGGCCAGACAGATCTTTACGGGTCTATTTTGGATTTTTTCCATTTTTTTTAAATAAGGTGTAGCTAGCATTTTCCAAAAGAAATCCTCCATATTCCAGTCTGGATCTTATTAACAGTTTATAAATGTTTAGCATTTGTTGAATGGAGATTCTTCGTTTACTCGGAGCCAGACATCGCAGGATATTTACCAAGGGTCTTGTAGTTTCTTCCATGAATTCGATGTATTTTGACCATTTCAGTTCTGAATCTAATACAACTCCGAGAAATTTGTGAAATTTAACAACCTTTAGTATTGTATTGTTCATCCTTAACTCTAAGGAAGGAAATTTGTGGACGGAGCAAAAGGGGAGCCAAACAGTTTTTTCTGGTGACACCTGCAGTCCCCATTTATCGAAGTAAATTTCTAACTTCAAAAGCGTTTTCTGAAGCTGTTCCTCCAATGATTGTAAATTTCTTCCAGATATCATATTGCGATATCATCCGCAAAAACAGAGAACTTGACAGTAGTAGGAAAGGCATTTTGAAGATCGTGTAAGAATAAATTAAACAATAAGAGACTCAAGGATCCGCCCTGAGGCAAGCCGCTCTGAAGTTTGATTGGCCTTGAGAGGATGTCATTTAGTTTAACTCTCATATTTCTGTTGATTAACAAATTTTGTAAATATTTCAACATTTTACCTTTAATGTTAAGCTTTAGACACTTATAAATCAATCCGTCTATCCATACATTATCATATGCCTTTTTTAGATCCTAGAAGACTGCAAATGTATAAGTATTTTTTATTCCAATATTGATTTGAACATCTGTGACAAGGTCCAATGTACTATCCTGAGCACTTCTCCCAAAGCGAAAACCTGAAAAACGAGGAGATAGAATATTCTGGGATTCAATAAACCAACTCAATCTTTTATTGACCATTCTTTCCACAACCTTTCCCATGCATGAGCTTAGTGAAATTGGTCTAAATGATTTTACTTCTGATAAATTTTTCCCTGGTTTTAGAATCGGGACCACATATAAAGTACTCCAGCTCTCTGGGTAATTTCCCATAGTCCACATGGTGTTGCTAAAATTTAGTAATTTATATAATGCGAAGTCAGGCAGATTTTTGAAAACTTTATAAGAAAGTTCGTCAGGTCCTGGGGCTGTGGAGTTCTTACAGAATTTTACAGCTATCTTAAGTTCAGAGATGCTAAAATTTCAAGTGATCCAATCTCAAGTGATTTTCAAGTGATCCAATCTTCTTGTCCTTCTGGCCCTTCTCTCCGCCCTCCTACGTAACGCTGTTAGTCTGTTAATAAATACAATGTTGTGTTTCAGATATTTTGGATTGTCCACAAGAATTGTGCTTTTATCTCTAGCTTCTTTAAATATATTGGCAAGCTGCTCTATAGATTTCACATTGTGTTCTAATTCTTCCTCAAGGCTTTGTCTAAAAGATGTCAAATTTGTGATCTTAGTTTTATTTTGCAACTTATTTTGAGATCATCCTAGTCCAGTGATTATAATGGGGAAGTGGTCATTAAGGTTTGTATCATTCAATGTAGAACAATCAAGAGTTGGAGCTATATCTGGATCTACTAAAGTAAGATCAATAATAGATTCTGGTCTTCCATTCCAAAACGTTGCCTGGCCATCATTTTTAATAACTAAATTAAATTCTTCAATGATCTGATACAATACGGTTCCTCTTTGATTTTCCAAGGTAGATCCCCACAGGGGGTTACGGGCATTGAAATCGCCCAAAAAAATTCTAGGCGGAGGGCAGGCCTTTAATAAGCCATAAAATACTTCAAAAGGGACATTTTCTTCAGTGTTGTAGCAAGAAATAATAGTGAATTTCTTATTACGAATCTTTATTTGTACTGCAATTGCTTCCATTAATGAATGATTATGAGGTAAAACAATCTGCTTTTGAATTAAAGTTCTGTCTACAAGTATAGCCACTCCACCTCCTCTCTGTTTTTTATTCGTCTGGTAACAAACAAAACCTCGAATCTTCACTTTTTCTGAAAGGTGTCCTGAAGTGCCAGGACTTTTAAATTGTATTGTGAAATTAATCTGTTTAAATTAAAATATTTGCTTCCAATACTCCGACAGTTCCATTGTAGAATATTATAAGAATCTTTAAAGATGGCCATCTTGGAATTGGTGTTTCGTATCATTAAAGGAGTTTAATTCTTCTTCGCTTAATGTGACTTTTGCACTTATGAAATCGATGCACTTGAGGACAAGAACTACCAATTTGTCAATATAAGTTTGTGTTTTGTCACTGGTGACGTCTCCTTCTTCTCTTCAGCTAGGAAGCTTTGAAGTCATGCAAAGACGGAGACAGAAAAGGCCTGAAGTTTTGTCTTTTAGGGGTAGGTAACCCCTTCATTCTCGTTGAAAGTTTGACGCAAAGAATTATACCCTTTGACTTCTTCAGCCCATGAAATATTTTTCTTCACTTGTAATTTTTTTTATTTGACCTGCTTTTATCTTTTCATTGCACCCTGCATATGTGGCTGGGTGATCAAGGCCACAATTAGGATAATCTGTGCTGGTTGGTTCTCATGACGACAAATACCCATTTTACCTAAATCCATCCAATAAAAATAACCTACAAAAATATTGGCCAAATTTGTGGCAAAAAAACAACAAACCTTCCGAATTCAAAATCGCCTCCCCCCCCCCACTTTATCCCGACACTAAAATAGGGAGTACGTGCTTGACAAGAAGTATTAACAAGACAAATTATTATATAATTTTTTTTTAGATTAAACTACCAGTTAATAAATAAGTAAAATTCATTGACTATTCTTTTTTTAATTCTGTCGCGAGAAACAATTAGCAAATCTAGTTAGTATTGTCGTGATTCCACCGCGAAAATTTGTACTTTTCAATTACCTTCGGTGACATTTTAACAACATGGCAGTCTTTACTGATTCGTTGTCACTTGGCTTAAAAACGTTTGGGGCGTTTTTATATAATTCGGTCGACTGTTTCGTGTCTTACTCTGATTCCTCTAGGCACTGAGAGTGTCTTTAAATTTTTGTGGCAAAATCTACGTTTTCTGTGCTGCTTTGATGTTTATTTTTCGTCAACATAAGTAGCAGAGAAAACTTACATTTTTCCACAAAAATTTAAAGACACTCTCAATGGCTAGAGGAATCAGAGTAAGACACGAATCAGTCGTCCGAATTATGAAAAAACGCCCCAAAATTTTGTAAGCCAGGTGAGAACGAATCAGTAAAGAGTGCCATGTTGTTAAAATGTGACCGGAGATAACCGAAAAGTGCCCGAAAATTTTATGCCGGATATCTCCGACCAAATAAGGTTGGCGACTCGGCAGTATGCCATGCTCATACCTTCAGTTCCCAGGGACGCCGATGAGCTCGTAAAGGCAGCCGTCCATCGGAAGCGATGTTAAGCCGTCTTCCGTGTGTGGGAAACCATACCCTGTGCACGTTAAAGAACTCGCTGGATGGCCTTGAAGGTAGGCTGCCATCTACCTCCTAATACTTCTCCAGTGGGTCCCCTTCCATAAGGGGCGGGGTGGCTCAGTCGGTAGCGCGCCAGCTGGGTCAGCGTTTAGACTATCTCCGCAAAAACTCCCCGATCTGCCCACGGTCAGTAGGGGACACCGATGGGCTTGGAAAGGCCGCCGTCCGTCGTATGGGATGTTAAGCCGTGGCCCCGTGTGCTGGAGAGCCATACCCTGTGCATGTTAAAGAACACGTTGGATGGCCTTGACGGGAGGCTACCATCTGTCTCCCATTAGCTGTTCCAGTGAGTCCCCTCACCCAACCTTCTCTGAGCCTTCGGAGTCCATGTGATCTGGCCATTTAGCCCATGGTGTGCTAAAAAGTGACGGTCAGAGGTAAAACAACCCAACGTGTCAATTTAGCTCATTGTTCGCAAAAAAGCGCTGCTCAGAACTAAAACAACGAAACCTTACGGAAATTATACCGACTTTCAGCAAAATTCGACGGAAAAAAAATCTAAACAATTTTTGGAACATAAATGCACGATTGCCCAACATCAAAAATTGATTCAGAAATCCTTGAAAGGAAAGAGTTAACACATGGATTTTGCGAAAAGCCCATTTTTTTTCTTTTCATCAGAGTCCAAAGGAGGCAGAGTCCAAATTAGGAAGAACTCCGTAGAGCCCATTAAGGCACGGGTCGTTCCACAACAGATGCTGACTCAGGAGATGGCTGAAGAGCTTGGCTAGACTCTGCGCCTGGAAATCTTGTTAGGTACCGATGTGATTTACATGCATCCACGGCTGATGATTCAGCAGTCATCATCGGAGTACTCCTCATCCCTTTCCCGAGATGAAAAGGGACGGGTATAAAATAAAAACTAATTTGATCAGTACCACGACATAGCTTCACGGGAATCAGACTGTTTCAAGTCAAGGAATGTCCCGTGTACGTTCTTTTTTTAAAGACAAATTAATCGAAAGCTGCATGATGAAAAATTTTAATATTTCTAAAAAATGTCAAATAGGGAATAAAATGGGGATGAATAATATGAGACTTGGAGCAAATTAATCATTTTAGCTCATTTTTTTTTTTTATAAAAAGAAGCCAGTGTTTTCATTTTTTTTTTCTCTGTTTGCCTTTTTTCGTTTTATTTTTAGAGATATGTTTGATTTGGACAAGTTTTGATGAAATATAGGATTACGATTCGCCGTTTACAAATATTTCAATAGCTTTAATTAGCTTTTTTTTAACGGTGAAAATTTTTTTAAAAATGATAAAATACTTATTCATTGTTAATCATCCCAAATACTTTTCCTTCTAAATAAGACATATTTAGAAATGAATATTAGTAAAAATATTAGTATGAAAACTACCCCAGAAATAATAACAGAAATAATTGTATAAAGAATATTGATATTACAGGCCTACCTATGGTGACGTCATAATTTTGTCCACTGGCCTCTGTTATGGGAGGTGTTGCTCGAACCCAGGTAATATAATTATTAGACAAGTACGCTAACCCTTCAGAATGCGAGTAAAAGAAACGAAAAAAAACAATCTTTTTTTGCCCATCTGATTATGTGGAACATCTGATTACGAACACGCATTACCCGCTAAACTCTTCAGAGTTGGGGCGGGGGTGGCTCAGTCGGTAGCACGCCAGGTTCGTAATCTGTAGTTCCCAGGTTCGAGTCCCAGCTCGGTCAGCGTTGAGATTTATCTCCGCAAAATTCCCCGCCCTGCCCACGGTCAGTAGGGGACACCGATGGGCTTGGAAAGGCCGCCGTCCGTCGGATGGGACGTTAAGCCGTGGCCCCGCGTGCGGGAGAGCCATACCCTGTGCACGTTAAAGAACACGCTGGATGGCCTTGACGGGAGGCTACCATCTGTCTCCCAACAGCTGTTCCAGTGGGTCCCCTCCCCCGACCTTCTCTGAGCCTTCGGGGTCCATGTGACCTGGCCATTAACCCATGGTGTGCAAAAATGTGCCGCTCAGAGGTAAAGCAACCCAACCCAACTCTTCAGAGTCCCTTAACTATTGGCGAGACTGTCTTTAACGAGATTAGTAATTAATTTGAAGAGGAGAAAGTGTTTCGCATCCATCCAATGACTCTCACTCCTCTGCCTACTATGATTTGTTATCTTCCATTGAATTATGCTCCATTCTGAATTGCAGCATTTAGCACTCCTAATTCCCAACCTCGTTCATTCTATATCATTTGAATCATCCCTACACACTTCGCTGTCAAATAATTCAAAGTATCTTCACGAAGTTCTAAAACGAATATTTATATTTGATATCTCAGTTTCCAATTTACATCTGCATTGTGCTTAAAACAGCTATGCTCTAATACGAAATAATTCAAATGAATAAACATTTCATATCTGCGCAGACTAATTACTACCGCCCATCATGTCAGACTCTTTCTTCGTCAATCTTGAATTCCTTGTCTAATTGCACCCAAATTACGCTCATTATTTTTGACTATAACGGAACTTCTTCGTAGCAATGTACTTCTCTAATAATTATATTACCTGGGTTCGAGCAACACCTGCCATAACAGAAGTCCAGTGGACAAGGTTATGACGTCACCATAGGTAGTCCTGTAATATCAATATTCCTTATATAATTATCTCTATTATTATTTCTGCGGTAGATATTATACTAATATTTTTATTAATATTCATTTATAAATATATCTTATTTAGAAGGAAATTTTTTTGGAATGATTAACAATTATCATAATGCTGATAAATACGAATAATGTTTCTTCCAAATAAGGTATATTTAGAAATAAGCATTAGTATAAAAATACACCACTGATAATAATAGAAAGAAATATATAAGAATTATCTACGTTACAAGACTACTTATGTTGACGTCACCTTCTATTATAGGAGATATCCACCAAAATCATAGTCGACTGGGATATTGCCCTAATCAAGTAATTGTTACTGTCCATATTACTTGGGTTGTTTTTACCTCTGAGCGGCATTTCGTTTCCACACAATGGGCTAAATGGGCAAGTCACAAGGACCCCGAGGGCTCAGAGAAGGCTCAGGGAAGGGGATCCACTGGACAACTGTTGGGACACAGATGGTAGCCTCCCGTCAAGACCATCCAGCATGTTCTTTAAGATACAAGGATTGGGCTGTTTTACCCGTGAACGGCACTTTTTTGCACACATTGGGCTAAATGGCCAGGTCACAAGGACTCCGAAGGCTCAGAGAAAGTTGGAGAAGACCCATTGAACAGCTGTTGGGAAACAGATGGCAACCTCCCGTCAAGGTCATCCAGCGTGTTCTTTAACATGCACTGGGTATGGCTCTCCCGCATACGGGCCGCGGCTTAACGTCCCATCCGATGGGCGGCGGCCATTCGAAGCCCATCGGTGTCCCCTACTGACCGTGGGCAGGGCGGGGAGTTTTACGGGGATAAGTCTCAATGCTCAGCTGGGACTCGAACCTGAGAACTTCAGATTAAGAGCATGGCGCGAAGCCAACTGAGTCACCCCCTCCCCAGATACCATAGGAATTCATGAGTTAACATTAAGCAATTTATTAGGACACAAGAATTTAGAAAAGAGGAAACTTCGTTTTAAATTTATTTTGAAATATTTGGCAGCTTCAAAATTTTATGAAAGAATTTAACTTTGTGTTCATTACAAGGAAAAGTAATTTTATACATTAACACGATTCTTCCGATAGAAATTTACAGAAGTGTTGGCTTTCAAAGACTGATCTCTGAAGACTAACAGTTCTTTCTTTTACATTTGAGTCTGCTAAATTTTAACCTGAAATGGAAATTCGCCATTTTGCCGAATAGAAATAGTTCAGTTGGGTTGTTTCACCTCTGAGCGGCACTTTTTTGCACACCATGAGCTAAATGGCGAGGTCACATGGACCCCGAAGGCTCAGAGAAGGTTGGGGGAGGGGACCCACTGGCACGGCTGTTGGGAGACAGATGGTAGCCTCCCATCAAGGCCACCCAGCGTACTCTTTAACGTGCACAGGGCATGGCTTTCCCGCACACTGGCCACGGCTTAACGTCCCATCCGACGGACGTTCCATCGACGTACACGGTTGCCAGATCACTAATTTCTAAAACAATGTTGCCAGATATTTTTTCTGAATTCTGTAATCCACCATAGTGCTCGGATATTTTTTTGAGCGACTGTACACACAGCTGCTCGGCTCCACATCGACCGCAGCGTTGTTTTCTGCGGCAGTTTTTGGCAATGACTACAATTTCTAGGTTTATCAACAAAGATAGTCGTTTTCTGAACTATACACAAGCGTCTTTGGGGCAATGAAGTCCTAGAATAGTCACAAAAACAGTGGATGTAGGAATTGTTGCAGAGCATTCACGACGCAAGAACCGACGCAACTCCAAAATAATCAGTTTTATGATTGGAGTTCATTGCGCAATTCTTCCATTGTGACATTGGTGTCTATGTCATACAGCAAAAAATGGGTTGGGTTGTTTTACCTCTGAGCGGCACTTTTTTGCACACCATGGGCTAAATGGCCAGGTCACATGGACCCCGAAGGCTCAGAGAAGTTTGGGTTGTTGTTGGGTTGTTTTACCTCTGAGCGGCACTTTTCTGCACACCATTGGCTAAATGGCCAGGTCACATGGACCCCGAAGGCTCAGAGAAGGTCGGGGGAGGGGACCCACTGGAACAGCTGTTGGGAGACAGATGGTAGCCTCCCGTCAAGGCCATCCAGCGTGTTCTTTAACGTGCACAGGGTATGGCTCTCCCGCACACGGGGCCTCGGCTTGATGTCCCATCCGACGGACGGCGGCCTTTCCAAGCCCATCAGTGTCCCCTACTGACCGTGGGAATTTTGAGGAGATAAATCTCAACGCTGACCCAGCTGGGACTCAAACCTGGGAACTACAGATTACGAGCCTGGCGCGCTACCGAATGAGCCACCCCCGCCCCACAAAAAACGGTTAGATAAAGTATCAGTAAGTAAAGTAGCAGTTACTTCGGTTGAGATTAATTCTGTAATGTGAAGTATGTCACACGCAAAACAAGCTGAAGCAGTATGTACAATGAGATTATTATTTCTTGCGAGGCGAAGAGAAGTAATGTCTTCTGGTACTTTCAGGCATTTAGATAAAGCTCTTTTTAATGCTTGAGGTTTAGTGGCTGGAATGGGATGACTTATCCCTTTCAGCAACACGGTGAAATTTTTAGTTCCAGCGTCTGTAGCAAGGCGGACGATTTCTTCATCCTGGAGGAAAGTTGACTCTCCTGGGTTGGGTTGTTTTACCTCTGAGCGGCACTTTTTTGCACACAATGGGCTAAATGGCCAGGGTTGGGTGGGTTGTTTTACCTCTGAGCGGCACTTTTTTGCACACCATGGGCTAAATGGCCAGGTCACAAGGACCCCGAAGGCTCAGAGAATGTTGGGGGAGGGGACCCACTGGAACAGCTGTTGGCAGACAGACGGTAGCCTCCCGTCAAGGCCATCCAGCGTGTTCTTTAACGTGCACAGGGTATGGCTCTCCCGCACACGGGGCCAAGGCTTAACGTCCCATCCGACGGACGGCGGCCTTTCCAAGCCCATCGATGTCCCCTACTGACCGTGGGCAGGGCGGGGAATTTTGCGGAGATAAATCTCAACGCTGACCCAGCTGGGACTCGAATCTGGGAACTACAGATTACAAGCCTGGCGCGCTACCGACTGAGCCACCCCCGCCCCTGCCCCTAAATGGCCAGGTCACATGGACCCCAAAGGCTCAGAGAAGGTCAGGGGAGCGGACCCACTGGAACAGCTGTTGGGAGACAGATGGTAGCCTCCCGTCAAGGCCATTCAGCGTGTTCCTTAACGTGCACAGGGTATGGCTCTCCCGCACATGGGGCCAAGGCTTA
Organism: Ryuthela nishihirai; assembly: GCA_038380435.1. Classification (NCBI taxonomy): domain Eukaryota; kingdom Metazoa; phylum Arthropoda; class Arachnida; order Araneae; family Heptathelidae; genus Ryuthela; species Ryuthela nishihirai. Next base: position 58,384,296 of record JAWZYU010000008.1, read on the forward strand.
ACGTCCCATCCGACGGACGGCAGCCTTTCCAAGCCCATCGGTGTCCCCTACTGACCGTGGACAGGGCGGGAAATTTTGCGGAGATAAATCTCAACGCTGATCCAGCTGGGACTCGAACCTGGTAGCTGCAGATTACGAGCCTGGCGCGCGACCGACTGAGCCACCACCGCCCTACAAATGGTGCATTTATAGAAGGAGGCATTGGCTCACTAACTCTTTGAAATACTTGATGATTTCGCCATTGCTTGGAGCAGGGGTTTTCAACGTGGGGTACGCGTACTCCTTGTAAGTATGCAGTAAAATATTTTTAGGTACGCCGTGAGAGCTAAAAAGTCCCTACAACTAGTAGCTAAGTTGGCAACACTGCTGTGCAAAAATGTCTTTTTTTGTGTTTATCGATACATGTAATTTAGAAATATAAAATTTTATGTATTTATATATATGTTTTATTTTATATTCCCTTTGTTATACTATAACTATAGTTTTATCTATCTATACAAGGGGTACGCTAGTTACATACACATTTCCAGGTACGTGAAGCATAAAAGGTTGAAAACGACTGATATATATGTTTTATTTTATTCCCATTGTTATACTATAACTATAGTTTTATCTATCTATACAAAGGGTACGCCAGTTACATACACATTTCCAGGGGGTATGTGAAGCATAAAAGGTTGAAAACGACTGATATATATATGTTTTATTTTATTCCCATTGTTATACTATAACTATAGTTTTATCTATCTGTACAATGGGTACGCCAGTTACATACACATTTCCAGGGGGTACGTGAAGCATAAAAGGTTGAAAACCACTGGCTTAAGGAACCACCCACGTTTTGTTTCACTTTTGGTGAAAAAAATGTTTATGTGAATTTTTCACAAATGAAGTGTAAAGCTTGCACTTGAAATAAATTTATATACTGATAACAGATAAATTTAAATATCAAATATCACTCAGGTACTATGGTACTGAAAATTATAATATTTTCAAAGTAAAGTGCAAAATACTATAAGAAAAAGCACGAAAAACTTACGAATTCACAGCAGATGAAACAGGTTCATTACGTAGATAGCTCCGCGGAGCACAGCTAGCAGACGACCGCACAGGTGCATGCTACTTTGCATATCCCCACACGCCTGGACTTAAGTTTAATAGCTGCTTTTATTAAGATACGAGGACATAATTCCTTCTTCAACATAAACTATTATTCCGGAAATCACTCGGGGCCTTTCGTCCCTCTCGTTCGGAAATTCTTTTAAGAAAGTCCCGTGCACAATGTCGGAGATTTCTCCCAACCGAGTCTGGAAAATCGAAATTTCAAAAGCAAAACCATAAAATTGTCAGTAATCTTAGATTGGAGGTCAAACATTCCGTAAACATTCCAGAGTTCTCTGAAGGAAGGAGGTAGTTTAGTAGAAAGTGAAAGTTTTTGATTAACATTATTAAAAATTTAAGAGCGTCCAATCTCCTAATGCAGAAACATCGTAGCACTATTTGGGCACTAAATCAAATTCTGTCAATCAAATTAGTGTCCTTTAAAAATTGTACAATTAATTTAAAAGTATATTTTCTTTTTATCAAATTTCTCTGTCCGAGTAGATCTTTGAGTCTAAATTCCTTAATTCCAATTTCTTCCAGTGAGTGAAACATTTGATATCTTTGAGTATCAAATTTGCTGCAATTAAGTAACACATGAGAGACTGTTTCTTTTGTTCTACATGTATCACAGGAAGATGACTCAGCTCTGTTCATCTTATGCATTTGATCATTCAGTCTTGTGGGTCCCTGTTCTGAGCCTGGTAATCGTCACTGTGTCGTTTTTAGTCAGTCCAAAATCTTGAAACGGATCATTGGTTTGACCAATCAAATTCCTATAACTTGAATCCGATAACTTCTTCTATTAGAATCCTAAGTTTTTAAAATTCAGCTGGTAGTTATTAGTCGTTAAAAAAAAAACTGAAATTTTAAACTATACGATTTAAAAATAGGCAGATTTTAATTAAATTTTAGAGAAGTGAAATCGCTTAATTTTCATGCATATTTCATTCCCCTGCTTCTCTGTCTGTTTTTGCTCAAAGCCGTCTAATCCTGGTGTATTAAGTTGGCTTTCGCGTGGCACGCTACTAAACCAATCGACTGCATAAGCAGTCATTCCTGCTGCAGATGGAAGGATAAACAGTTAATCAGTAGTAAAGAATCACAGAAAATGTCCTGTAGGAATGGAACTCATGATATTATAAGCTGGAAAAAATTGGTTTTGCCATGAGTGGGATTCGAACCCACGTCTCCAGGAAACATGTCTGTTATGCTACCACTACACCACCAATGGCTAACCTTTTCTCAGTTTGTGTGACCTTATAAAATTTTTGTATTTTATTTATTTGATTCGCACAGTGGCGCCATCTATCAGCGAAGTGGACAACTCTATTGCCTCATACAGTTGTATTTAATATTTGTCACTCGCGCTCATGGCGTTAAATCAATAAATCAGTAATAAAGAATCACAGGATATGTCCTGTAGATTTTATGGAAGGTAAAGATTCAATCATAGAAATTTAGGCACAGTGGGATCGCATCTTCCACGAGGGTATGTTGTAAAGTTAGCGATTAAGGCGAAAATCGGATATAATTAAAATTTCCATTGAAAATCTCTTTAATCTCCCATATAATACAGTATATATATAGTTTTATGTATATAATCCCGTAAAGTAATACGTGTAATATGTACAGTTGGGGTTATTTTAGCTCTGAACAGCATTTTTTGCATACAGTGAGCTAAATGACCAGGTCACAAGGTCCTCTAAGGCTCAAAGGTGGTTGGGAAGAGGGGATTCATTGGAGAGATGTTAGGAGACAAATGGTAGCCTCCCGTCAAGGCCATCCGGCGTGTTCTTTAACGTACACAGGGTTATGGCTCTCTCGTACACGGTGTCACGGCTTAACGTCCCATACGACAGACGGCGGCCTTTCCAAGCCCATCGGTGTCCCCTACTGACCGTGGGCATGGCGGGAAGTTTTGAGGAGATAAATCTCAACGATGACCCAGCTGGGACTCGAACCTGGGAACTGCAGATTACGAGCCTGGCGTGCTACCCACTGAGCCCCCCCCCCCCCCTTAATGCAGAGAATTTCCATGTTATGTGAATGGGAATCTAACCTCGAAGCTCTATAACTTCTAAAACATGCATTTCACGGAGAAATGTGACTGTAGATAAAATAAAGATCATAATCACATCTATTCAAATCTTGATTTTCAGCAATAATCGTTCATTCATAATTGTCTAATACAAAAATAATCATTACGCAAATTTCTAAAATTACATTTATTTTATTAAGTGCTTTGAAGCAATACTTATTATTTGAGGTTTAATTAATATCTGAGAAAAATTCTTAAGATCTATTACTGTTGTTAAATATTTCAACTCCTAAAACTCTTTAAATACTGAATGAATATCATTGAAAATCGAGATTTAAACAGATTTGATTATGATCTTTAATTTATCTTCAGCCCCATTTTTCCATTAAATGCATATTTTAGAAGTTAAGATTCCCATTGACATAACATGGAAATTCTCTAATACTTTGGTATAGCAGGGAAGAAAGGATGTTGGAAGACTGATCACTTGCATTCAAAGGGGGAAACATTGCTAAGAGACGGTCTGCTACAAGAGGAGGCCCAAAAGAGCAATAAAAGGATATATACGAGTTCACCATCGACCCAGTTACAAGCTATTGAGCGAAGCGTTCAGTAAGGCACTGCATTTCTTTCGTCCTACTATTGGCAGAGATTTTGACCAGATTGGAAAGAATGCTGTGCAGGAGATGCGACCTTCGGTTGGTATTTTATGACGTGCACCTTTCTGCGTTTGAAAGTGCTCACTGCATAGGTTTTCTTCATGATGAGTATTTAAGTAGCGTTATTCGTAATGACTGCGCAGTCTACTTCGCAATAAATTTCATCAAGGGTTGAGTTGTTATAGCACTTTTTTTTGCACGTAATGGTCTAAAATCAGGCATGTCAAACTCGTTAACCACCGAGGGCCATATTAAGTATTATATATTAAATCGCGGGCCGCAAAACAAAAAAAAAATAAATGGAAATAAAGATGAAGCATAGCTTAATCAATACATACAAAATAATAATACACAGAATATAAACGTATTAAAAAAATACATATGTATGTAGGAAAGTTTCTTTTTTTCAATTTAACATTATTTAAATAAAATAATATCATCTTTTTTTTTGAAGAAACTTGGCATCGTTTTTCATTAACCAAATCTTCAAAATTTGGTTGAATTTGTTGAGCTGTAGTTATTTTTAAAATTGCTTACACATGCTTGTCTGTTAATCTTGATCCTTCCGCAGTTTTATTATTTTTTAAAGTGGAAAATAGTTGTTCGCACAAATATGTGCTACCGAACATAGATAAAATACGTTTAATTGCTAAGAACACATTGGGAAATCGGTCCGGTGATAAATAATTATAGAAATGTGGAATCCCAACATTCATATATTTTTGTTTCAATACGGAATCGCACTGAATTTCGATTAGTTCCAGTTGTAAATTTTCATCCAGTGTTGTCAAAAGTTAAATAAACGTCTTGGTTATCAATCTTGGCGGGCCGCAGAACAGTTCCCGGCGGGCCGCGTGTTTGACATGCCTGGTCTAAATGGCCAGGTCACAAGGACACCATAGACACAGAGAAGGTTGGGGGAGGGACCTATTAGGTTTGTTTCACCTCTGAGCGGCAATTTTTTTGCACACAATGGGCGAAATGGCCAGGTCACAAGGACACCATAGACACAGAGAAGGTTGGGGAGGGGACCTACTAGGGTTGTTTCACCTCTGAGCGGCAATATTTTTGCACACAATGGGCGAAAAGGCCACGAGGACCCCGAGAGCTCAGATAAGGTTGGGGGGAGGAAAAGGGAAACCTCCCGTCAAGGCCATCCAGCGTGTTCTTTAACGTGCACAGGCTATGGCTGTCCCCCACATGGGTACACAAATTAAAGTCCCATCCGACGGACAGCAGCCTTTCCAAGTCATCGGTATCCTCTACTGACTGAGGGCAGGGCGGGGAATTTTGTGGAGAAAATCTTAACACTGGTGCAGGTGGAACTCGAACCTGGAAGCTGCAGATTACGAGCCTGGTGCACTACCGATTGAGCCACCCCTATCCCAGTAATGAAAAGAAGGCGTTGGGAAACCCGAGCATCTCCGGGTAAATCTGCTAGCAAGAAATGTAATAATAACGTCCGTTGGATGGGACTTGATCGCGTTGCCTCGTGTGCAGGAGAGCGCTACACGTTAAAGAACACGCTGGATGACCTTGACCGGACGCTTCCGGTTGTCCAGTGGATCCCTTTCCCCCAAACATCTCTGAACACTTGAAGTCCTTTTGACGACGGCTACCGGGATCGCGATTGCACTGCTGTTGCTCCTAAGCATTTCCACTTCACAATAACATCATTCATGATCACAATAACATCATTCATGATCAAATAACATCGTTCATGATCACAATAACATCGTTCATGATCACAATAACATCATTCATGATCACAATAACATCATTCATGATCATATCATGATCGGAGCAGCTGCAGGGCCGAAATATCCCGAACTTACTTGTTGCTAAAGTGGCATCCTATGACCGTGCCATGCTGAAAGTCACTGAGCTCTGCCATACGGTCCATTCTCCTGTTCATGAGTACCGTTGAGGTTTGTCAGGCTACAGGCGAATAAGAGTCTCCAGTGTCTTTTGATCAGATAATGTATACAGACGATTGTGAGTGATTGACGGACAGACAGGCGATCACACTAATTCTAACAATGATGCAGAAATTGTACAGCTCTCAGTATTTGCACCTGTGAGTAATCCGGGTCGTAGATCTCGAGAGAAATACAAAATTTAACCTCCGACACGTTTTTCAAGGTCAAATAGAAGTCAAGTAGAGGTCAATCATGATTTACGGGTGCTAGAAACATTGGTGTCTGGGAGTGTTTGGGTTATAGCTGTAGGAAATGTTACAAAATTTCGGTTCCGAAGGGTGCTTCGAGGTCAAATGTCAAATTTAAATCTATAGGTTCTAGAGAGCTAAATATCGGTTCCTGCGGATATTTTGAGTCGTAGATCTCGGAAATGCTGCGAAATTTCTGATGCGATGGGTCCTTCGAGGTCAAAGGTCAAATATATATATATATATATATGTAACTGGTATATATAAATAAATATATATATCAGTACTAGAGGGCTAAAAATTGGTGCCTGGGTGTATTTTGTCTTGTTGATCTCAGTAATTATGCCAAATTTTTCGTACGATGGGTCTTTCGAGGTCAAAGATTAAATTTCAATACACCTGTGCTAGAGAGCTAAAAATTGGTGAAAAGGGCTATTTCAGGGTTGGGTAGTTTTACCTCTGAGCAGCACATTTTTTTGCACACAATGGGCTAAATTGCCACGTCACAAGGACTCCGAAGGCTCAGAGAAGGTTGAGGGGATGGGATCCATTCGAACAGCTGTTGGGAGACAGATGGTAGCCTCCCGTCAAGGCCATCCAGCGTGTTCTTTAACGTGCACAAGGTATGGCTCTCCCACACACGGAGCCATGGCTTAACGTCCCATCCGATGGACGGCTGCCTTTACCAAGCCCATCGGTGTACCTTAGTGACCGTGGGCAGGAAGTTTTGCAGAGATAAGTCTCAACACTGACCCAGCTGGGACTCGAACCTGGGAACTGCAGATTACGAACCTGGCGTGCTACTGACTGAGCCACCTTGGCTTGCTTGGAAACCTTGTGGCCTGAACATTTTGAGTATTCTATTTCAGTCAGCAGATGTGACAGCAGTGTCCCCCTATTTCAGGCAGCAGAACTCAGAAATGAAAGGAATTTTCTGATTCTGTGTGGCATATTCAAGGTCAAATAGGGGTCGGTTGGGTTCGGTTGTTTTACCTCTGAGCACGACTTTTTTTGCACACAATGGGCTAAACAGCCAGGTAACAAGGACCTCAAGGGCTCAAAGAAAGTTGGGGGGAAGGGACCCATTGGATAGCAGTTAGGAGACATATGGTAACCTCCCGTCAAGGCCATCCACTGTGTTTTTAAACGTGCACAGGATATGGTTCTCCCCCAACTCGGGGCCATTGCTTGCTTAACATCTCATCCGACTGTCGGTAGCCTTTCCAAGCCCATCGATGTCTCCTAATGATCGGGGGCAGGGGGGGGGGGGTGTTTTGCGGAGATAAATCTCAATGCTAGCCCAAGAGGGACTTGAACCTGGAACTGCAGATTGCGAGCCTGGCGCGCTACCGACTGAGCTGCTGTGGTCCGCAGAAGAGTCTTTGTCCGATCCAGTCCCAGACATGCTCGATTGGAGACAAGTCCGGAGAGAATGCTGGCCAATGGAGTTGGTGCATTGCCTGAAGAGCATGTTGAGTTGCCCGGGCGGAGTGTGGGCGAGCTTTATCCTGCTGGAATGTCTCTAGTTTTCTAGTAAAGCAAAACTCATTTGAATCCTAACAGTTTATTAAATTTTCTCTACTCAGTTCTGAGTGCTTGGGATCCTTCTGACCTGGACATATATATAGGATGATTCAGTTAAGCGTGTACAAACTTCTGGGAGGGGTAGGTTGCACAAAGACGAATGGGAATCATATAGCAATGCAGGGTCGGTAACGGCATCAACATGTGCTAGTGTACAGAGAGGACATGAATGAAAGAGTTGCACGTAAGTGAACAAAATGCTTTTTTATTAATCACAATAGGTACATTTGCGAAATGCACAGAGGTCACAGAAGGTGTTGGAAGTTGCGACCACGAACTGTAACATAGGTCTGACATCTTCGGCTAATGGAATCAGGTACATTCTGGAAGATTCCTGGTGTGTCTCGGACTTCCGAGGCAGCTACGGAGATGCGTGCGACAAGGTCCTTAGCACTTTCAACGGAAGTGTCGAACACCAGTCCTTTGATGTAACCCCAGAAGAAGTAATCAAGGCATGATAGGTCCGGCGATCTTGCAGGTCAATGAACGGAACCACCACGCCCGATCCACTGTTGTCCAAATGTCACATTCAAGTGTTGACGAACTTCATGACTGAAATGGGCGAGGGCCCCATCGTGCTGGAACCGCATTGCACGGCGCAGCAACTGAGGGACCTGTTGTTCATCCAAAAGTACTGGCAAGACGTCCTCCAGAAATATCCGGTAACTACTTCCGTCCAGACGAACAGGCATGAGGTATGGGCCTATTAAGTGGTCCCCGACAATGCCGGAACAAACATTTACAGCAAAACGGTTTTGTGCTGCACGTGTTCGTGTAGCATGGGAGTTCTCCACCGCCCATGCATGCGCGTTATGTGCATTAAATCTACCTTCCCGTGTAAAGCATGCCTCGTCTGTGAACAGCACAGACGCAGGAAATTGGGATTCTGCCGCACTCATCTGCAGGTACCATTGCGCAAATGCAATGCGCTATGGGTAATCCTCAGGCTTCAGTGTCTGGACACGCTGCACATGATATGGATGCAATTTGTAATCGTGCATAATCCTCCGTACGGTGGATTGGGAAAGATCGACCCGGTGGGCGATTGTTCGAGTACTGGTACTTGGAGTGTCTTCTGTATGATGTAGCATATTCTCTTCCATGTCATGGGTCCGTACCCATTGTTCCCGACTCCTGGCAGGTCTCTGGAAGCAACCAGTGTCACATAACTTCTGATGCAGTCGTACAAACATCTGGTGGTTGGGAGTACGCCTCATCGGGTACCGTTCCTGGTACACGGCACAGCGGCTCGCCCGTTGCAGTCCACAGCCCCGTATGTGAGATGCATATCGGCCAACTCCGCGTTTGTGTAATCGGCCATCCTACTACCTCTGCGGGCGGTTCGCGAATGACGGTTACCTGCGAGAACGTTGTGCAGTCCCGCGGCCGTACAATGCCATCTACCGCGTCGAACAACGCCGTCTACCGCGTGAAGATGCCGTTACCGACCCTGCATTGCTATATGATTCCGATTCCTCTTTGTGCAACATACCCCTCCCAGAAGTTTGTACACGCTTAACTGAATCACCCTGTATATATATATAGCCTATTATGCAAAACAATTGCCGATCAGAGATGTAACAACACAAAATAATATTATTTTATCCCTAAATATGTTTCGTGCCATTTTCTGCTGAGGTCCTGCCATCCTCTCAGATCTCCTACTGTGGCATATAAACTGACAGGCTCCTGTCAGACCTCTGTGGCAAGCAGCTGCTTGAGGGGGTATTTATTTATTTTTTATAGACCATTAACTGCATTCATTCTTTAGAACTTTTAATACTTAGGATTCTTGTAACCTGACCATTTAGCTTATTCTGTAGTAAAAGAGCTGCAGCTCAGAGTTATAACACACAATAAAATACTTATCAAATAAGTTATAAATAATAACGCTGGCCATTACAACTCATAATATTCCTGAATGCTTCTCGTACTGTAAAGAGCCTTACTGTATTAAGGTTGGGCAACCCTGAGTGCTTGGGATCCTTGTGACCTGAACATTTTGAGTATTCCATATAAATAAAACTACTCTCTAACTCAACTGTACAAAGACAGAAAGAAATTCTAGTACTAATTTAAAATTTACGTTTATTCTAATAATGATCATTGTAAATAATAATGTCCCCGAAATATATCCTCTAGGACTGACGAGTATTAACTCTACTAAACTTGGACATGGACCATCCATTATCAAGTATTCACGTGCATGCCAAGCAGAGCAAGTACTTTGACACAAATATTGCTGTTAGTTTCACAAAGCATTTTAATTCATTTATAAATATAGTTTTTAATTTAATAGCGGTAACTGAAATTGACAGGTTTTTATTTTACCCAGAAAACTCTTGATTACACATTTCATAAATATTAATTGTAAAAAGTTCTTCGATATATTTTTTATAGTTAGTAAGAAAAAATATCAGATTGGTGAAATAGATAAGATACCTGAGTTAGCGCCTATACGCATGAGTACTAGTCATATCGTAAAGCATTCAATCAAATTTTCCACGAATTGCTGATCATAAATTTCGTTAATGCATATTCACAAATTGCTTTTGCTGGAACATGTATTTAATTTTCGTCATTACCTCACATTTCCTTAATGCAAATTACAAAAAAAGATATTATGGCATTTTGTTAATAAATTTTTATAAACGTATTATTTCCCTGTAGAATATAAAATGCTACCAATTACAACTACCGGTACTGAAGTAAAGAATTATTTTTAAAAATAAATAAACTGGAAAAAGTAACAGCGAAATTTATTCAGTTATGTTTGATAATAGATGCGACCCTTAGTCAAATTTTCTGTCAACAGGACTCCATTTCCCAATGCTAGGTGTTTACAATTCGCTATGAGCGAACGGCCTCATATAATATATAGAGCTACAATCATTGTATCCCAATAAGGTTCATTGTCGCTCGGACGGTTTTAACAGAAAGAGACAGGCCACTCTAAAATGGCAGGATGTCGTATTCCGTTCCAGTACGAGCTGAGTGCACAGGTCTTGTGAACAGGGATCAACTATAGCAAGGTTGTATTGTTAGCCATTGCTCCAAGCAAATTAAATCTCACCTGCTGCTCCAACTTATGCATCTATACGCTGTTAGCTTGTATCAGCAAATGCAGTTAACAGCAAATGAGGATTAGTATGGAACATGTGAAACAAGCTCTGTCATTCATTAGTGGCTGGATTGCGAATTCTGGTAATGCAGTTCCTAATATCTTTCCGTGAACTACAAATTTATGGAATAAGAGGTTGTTTGCCAAATGGAGGGCAAGAACTGGATAAGAAGTAGAGAACTACCTACATAAAATGATTTTCGTGGTTCAAATTCCCACTCTAATTCGGATTGTTAACTTCAGTTAGTGAATCATGCCTGGAGAGTGTACTAACAGAAGTATTATTTGAGTATATCGGTGTTTTAATTAAAAATCTTATTTCTTAAAACACTTCTAGTAACTATTTATTTTTTTAATTTAGTAATAAATTCCAAAATAACTAATAATAATTTTATAAACTCGTGGTAAGTAAATTATCTTTTATAATGTTGTTCTAAATTAAATAGCTTTTAGTTAAACTTCATGCAAATAAATTATTTAAAACTTTATACGTATTTAATTTTCTTGCTTTGTTCGACGGCTGTCCAGGCCCGGTGTATTGATGACGCTCGTAATCTGCAGTTTCCAGGTTCGAGTCCCAGATGTGTCAGCGTTGAGATTTATCTTCCTAACAACACTGATTGCACACTGTTGCACTTGGAAACCGCCGTCCGTATGATATGACGTTAAGCCGTAGTCTCATGTGTATGAGAGCCTTACTGCAAGCACGTTAAAGAATGCATTAGATGGCCTTTATGGAGCGGGTTGTTTTACCTATGCACGTAAATTTTTGTATACAATGGGGCAAATAACGCGCACAGGGTATGGATTTCCTTCACACGAGGCCACTGCTGCCTTTCCAAGCCCATCGGTATCCCCAACTAACCGAGGGCAAGGCGGGAGGTTTTGCAGAGATAAATCTCAACGATAGCCTAGCTGGGACTCGAACCTGGGGCCTTTAAGGGGAGACACTCATCTCTCCGATAAGAGTTGTCCAGTGGAACTCCCTGCCCAGCAGTCTTCTTTAAATCCTTGGTGTCCTCTAATCTGGGGAAGGGGGTGGTTCAGTCGGTAGAGCGCCAGGCTCGTAATCTGCAGTTCCCAGGTTCGAGTCCCAGCTGGGTCAGCGTTGAGATTTATCTCCGCAAAACTCCCCGCCCTGTCCACGGTCAGTAGGGGACACCGATGGGCTTGGAAAGGCCGCCACCCGTCGGATGGAACGTTAAACCGTGACTCCGTGTGCGGGAGAGCCATACACTATGCACGTTAAAGAACACGCTGGATGGCCTTGACGGGAGGCTACCATTTGCCTCCCAATAACTGTTCCTATGTTCAAAAGAGTAAGTGACCTGAAATTCCTATGTACGAAAGAGTAAGTGGTTCGTAATCTCAAGTTCCTCAATTCAAAAGGGTAAGTGGCTCGTAATCTGAAGTTCCTATGTTCGAAAGAGTAAGTGGTTCATAATATGAAGTTCCTATGTTCGAAAAAGTAAGTGGTTCATAATATGAAGTTCCTATGTTCGAAAGAGTAAATGGCTCGTAATCTCAAGTTTCTATGTTCGAAAGAGTAAGCGGTTGCTAATTTGAAGTCCCTATGTTCAAAAGATTAAGCGGTTGCTAATTTGAAGTCCCTATGTTCAAAAGATTAAGCGGTTCGTAATATGAAGTTCCAATGTTTAAAAGAGTAAGTGGTTCGTGTTCCGTTCAAAAACTGGGGTCTAATCGTTGAGATTTATCTCCCTTAACGCTCCCTCTGCCCTCGGTGAGAAATAATAATTAATTATTATAATAATATATTATAATAATATATAATAATGGCCGCGTTATTAGCGCTATAAAAAGGAAAACAAGTAAATACCTAAATTCGATGACCAATACATTGCATTTGACAAACATGGAATATTCGTTTTCAATTAGAATAAAGTTTTGAGATAGCTGTTTTGCCTCTGAGCGTCACTTTTTTTGCACACAATGGGCTGAATGGTAGGTCACAATAACCCCAAGGGCTCAGAGGATGTTGGGGGAAGGGGACCCACTGGAACAGCTGTCTGGGAGACAGATGGTAGCCTCCCGTCAATGCCATCCAGTATGTTCTTCAATGTATAGAGAATATGGCTCTCCTGCACGACGACCATGGCTTAACGTTTCATCTGACGAACGGCAGCTGTTAGGAGACAGATGGTAGTCTCCCGTTAAGGTCATAGGGGATGTTGTTAACGTGCATAGAATATGTATCTCTTGCACAGGGGACCACGGCTTAACGTCCCATCGGAAGGACAGCGGTCTTTCCAAGCCATTATGTGTCCCCTACTGATCGTGGGCAGGGCGGAGAGTTTTGCGGAGAAAAATCCCAAAGCTGACCCAACTGGGACTCGAACCTGGGAACTGCAGATTACGAGTCTAACGCGCTACCGACTGAACCATCCCAGCTCTAATAAATGATGGGTAAAGTGCAAAAAGCAGCACTAACGCCTATAACACGGCAAAAGAATTTTTTATTTTCCCCTAAAATGGAAAAAAAAACGCGTTTTTGCACCCACCCCAAGGGGTTTGTGAGGAAATCAATGCTATCAATTTAAACCACTTGAACAACAAGAATCATGTGACAACCACTAGTCACAAGGATCCCAAGGACTCAAAACCGGATAGGGAAAGAGATTGAATTGATTTACCTCTGAGCGGCACGTTTTTGCTCATAATGGGCTAAATGGCCAGGTCACAAGGACCCTGAAAGCTCAGAGAAGGTTGGGTGAGGGAACTCACTGGAACAGCTATCTGGGTAGCTGTTTAGATGGTAGCCTCCCGTCAAGGCCATCCAGCGTGTTCTTTAAAGTTGAATTGTTTTACCTCTGAGCGGCATTTTTTGCTCATAATGGGTAAAATTGCCAGGTCACAAGGACCCCGAAGGCTCAGAGAAAGTTGGAGGAGGGAACCCACTGGAACAGCTGTCTGGGAGACAGATGGTAGCCTCCCGCCAATGCCATCCAGTATGTTCTTCAACGTATAGAGAATAGGGCTCTCCTGCACGACGACCATGACTTAACGTCCCATCTGACGGACGGCAGTTTTTCCAATCCCAACAGAGTCCCCTACTCATCGAAGACAGGTAAGGAGGTTCTGTGGAGAAAACTCTCAAAGCTAACAAGGTGGAATCGAACCTGGAAACTGCAGATTACGAGCCTGGCGCGCTATCGACTGAGCCACACCTCCCCCATTCAGAGGTAAAACAATCAAACAAATTAACAAACATATCTTTCCTTGAAAAAATACTTTTCTTGTTTATTAACGTTGTAATAACGCTAACTATTGCGAATCATTTTCGCTCCCAAAAATGCATATTTGTAAATAGACATTAGCATAACTATTAGTATTAAAATTCACCAGTAATAATAATAGAAATAAGTATATAAGGAATTTCTAGATTTTTTAGGACTACCTATTATGACGTCAGAACTTAGTTGTAAGGCCTTCTTTTATAGGAGGTTTTACGTTAGCCGTAAACCTTTTTGACTTACCCTCGTATATAAATGTATAGCTCCTTTAGGTATGTCAAAAATTCTTTCAGGGTTCATAGGTTTTTGAGTTGCATGAGAGATTCCAAGTCTTGATCGTAAAATCTATTCTCCATTCGTAAAAATTTTCCAATAGCATCATCCTCGCCTGAACCTTACGAGTTCTCTTTTTTCCGTTTTCCACTACAATCTGTCTCTAAGGGTGAAAAAAAAAACCTGCCTAACCCATTAGATTTTGATTTTAAATTCTTTGAAACGAGAACTGTTTCTTAAGGACAAAAAAAGAGAGAGAATACACCTCACTAAAGATCTTCGCAGGTTTTAAAAGCATTCGCCCACTTGCAAATGATAAAGTAAAATAATCCTTATATACTGTGCAAATTCGAACTGGAAGACAAACAAAAAAAAAGGTAAAGTAGATTTCTGTTTTCGAAGAATCAGCGCTTTCGAACTAAAGAAGAAAAAGCTGTAGGTAATTAAAGGTAGACTACCTGAAGAGTTTTCAACAAAACTGTGTCTAGAATTCAGTCTGTCCAAAGCATCTTTTTAAAGAAAGCTTTAACACCTGTAGAATCAATTGAGACGTGGAGCCGACGTGCTTCCTTCTCTTTCCGTAAATCGTGCATCTTCTAAACTCTCTCTCCGATTCTATTCATCTTCTTTTTTTTCATCCTTTGGGGGGAAAAGACTAAAGGATCTTTTGTGATCCGAACGGCTGCATGAGGAAACAGATGTGAACAATAGAATTCAATAGGATTGGTTTGTTAGGGTATCAGATGGGGAAACGGATAGCAGGTGAAGGAATGCTTCAACGAATACGAACATTTAAAATAGACTTACAAGGAAAGAAAGACAGAATTTTTTATAACATTAAGGACGAAATGCAGACAAAATACTGGCCAAACAACTAATCTGTAGGAATAAAATAATCCCTGCTTTCTGTTTTGTAATCAGAATAAGGTTTTGGGTTGTTTTAGTTCTGAGCGGCACTTTTTTTGCACACAATGGGCTAAATGGCCAGGTCACAAGAACCCCGAGGACTCAGAGACGGATGGAAGAAGGGGACCCACTGGACGGCTGTGGAGAGACAGATCCTAGCCTCCAGTTAAAGACATCAGGTGTGTTCTTTACCGTGCACAGGGTATATGTATATAGGAAATTGCTCTCCCGCACACGGATCCACGGCTTAACGTCCATTCTGACGGAAGGCATCCATTCTGATCGTAGGCAGGGGCTTAGCAGAGATAAATCTCCACGTGATACAGATGATACTCGAACCTGGGAACTGGAGATTTACGAGCCTGGCACACTACCGACTGAGCCAAATCCTGCCTCAATATTTACTAGAAATGTGTTTTTGTATTAATAAATATACCTTAATTTATAGAGGAAATGGCATAAGACATATGAGTAAGAAGAGAGCATGAAATATAACTTGATGCATTCTTTCGATGGATACGTTTTTACCACTCAGCTAAGGGGCGGGGGTGGCTCAATCGGTAGCGCGCCAGGCTCGTAATCTGTAGTTCCCAGGTTCGAGTCCCAGTTGGGTCAGCGTTGAGATTTATCTCCGCAAAAATTCCCCGCCCTGCCCACGGTCAGTAGGGGACACCGATGGGCTTGGAAATTCCACCGTCCGTCGGATGGGACGTTAAGCCGTGGCCCCGTGTACGGGAGAGCCATACCCTGTGCACGTTAAAGAACATGCTGGATGGCCTTGACGGGAGGCTACCAGCTGTTCCAGTGGATCCCCTCCCCCAACCTTCTCTGAGCCTTCGGGTCCATGTGACCTGGCCATTTAGCCCATGGTGTGCAAAAAAAGTGCCGCTCAGAGGTAAAACAACTGAACCCAACCTCTCAGCTAAACTTTTCTGCAAAAGTGGCCATAGCCTGTACTTGTTAAAGAACAAGCCTTGTTAGTCTTGACGGGAGGTTTCCATCTGTCTCCTAACAGCAATTCAGTGGGTCCCATTCCTCTACTTTGAAATTTTTCTCTGCAAAACCCCTACCCTGCCTCGTTATCGGAGAACACAGATTGGGCTTGCAAAGACCGCCGTCCGTCGAATGGGACGTTAAGCCATGGCACTGGGTGTAGGAAAGCCATACCATGTACACGTTGAAGAACACACTAGAGGGCCTTGACCGGAGGCTACCATCTGTTTATCAACAGCTTTGCAGTGGGTCACCTCCTCCAATCTTATCTGAACGTTCAGGGTCCTTGTGACCGGGGAGGGGGTGGCTTATACTGTAGCACGCCAGGCTCGTAATCTGTAGTTCCCAGGTTCGAGTCCCACCTGGGGCAGCATTGAGATTTATCTCTACAAAACTTCCCGTGTCCTGCCCTCAGACAGTGGAGAACACAGATGGGCTTGGAAAGACTGCCGTCCGTCGGATGGGACGTTAAGCCGTGGCACCGTGTGCGGGTGTGTCATACCTTGTGCACGTTAAAGAACAGACTGGATTGTCTTGACGGAAGGCTATCATCTGTCTCCCAACAACTGTTCCAGTGGGTCCCCTCCCCCAACCATCTCTGAGCCTTCGGGGTCCTTGTGACCTAATCATTAATCAATTGTATGCGAAAACGTGCAGCACAGAGGTCAAACAACCAGATTCATTCCTCTACCGAAATCTCAGCCCTTGGGGTTTTTGCGACCTGGACATTTACCCACTGTGTGCATAAAAGTGTGGCTCGGTGGTAAAATATTCATCGCAACTAATATGTTTTTGTTCCTTGAGTTCCTTTTGCAAAAAAACACCCAACTGATTTCCCTCTTCAGTAATCATTTATACGCATCTTCCCTAGAGAAATACTTCCGTCCAATTTCCACATAAAGCCATCTCTACTGAGATGCCGAGCTTCAAATCTAATTTGGCGATTCGCGACTAAAGATCAGTAACGTGGAAGAAAAGGAAAATTGAAAACAATTATGATTTTTCTTGAGGTTTTTATGCAGATGAGCTGAACAGCAGAGGAAACAAATTTCATTGGACGCAAGAGACAACGAATTAATGGGAAACTTACGTGGGAAGTGAATTCCTGAGCTGTCCTTTTTTATTGCCCTAGATACAAAGCTTCTGGATTATGTGGGTCTTTGGTTAATTATCGTTGCTATCGAGCAAACATTTATTGACCAAAGAATCTGGATGTCTTTGGAATTCGTAGAATGTTTCGGATGTATCTATTTCCAAGAGTGTTCCCCCATGGCCAACAATTCAACGATCTCTTGATTCCATAAATTAGCTGAGAAATGTTTGTTAGAAATCCGAGTCTTTGATGTTTATTCCTAATGAAATCGAAAACTTATTTGGCACTATGCTTCGTTTCCCTGATTAGCAGTGTGGTTCGTAATGTGTCCTGTGCGAATGCGAAGTTGTTGCCCTAGTCACGTGATGAGAACATCACATTTCGTTTGTCCAGTTTAATGAGTGCTTTACAGTGAAGACCAAAGATATTTGGATAAGTTGTTATTTGAAGGAACCTTTCCTAATATCATGTGTCGTCTTACTAGGTGGTAAAATGGCTATCATGGATATCTTCTAAGCAGTTGACACGAGTTCGATTCCTGACTTTACTTTTTTTAATGTCAAAAAGGTTGGGTTGTTTTACATCTGAACGGCGCTTTTTGCACACAATGGGCTAAATGGCCAGGTTACAAAGACCCCAAGAAGGTTGGGGGGAGGGAACCCATTGGACAGCTATTCAGAGATTGATGATAAACTCTCGTCAAGGCCATCAGCGTGTTCTTTAACATGCAAAGATAATGGCTCTCCTGCACCCAGGGTCATGGCTTAATGTCCCATTCAACGGACGTGGGCCTTTCAAAGCCCATCGGTGTCCCTAATGATGATCGGTGTCCCTAGTGAGGAGAGGGCTGAGATTTTTGCGGGGATAAATGTCAACCCTGGCCCAGACGGGACTATGGAAATGATGAGGGGAGGTTCCTCCCCAAGTAAATCGGAGTTTGCAACATTCAATGTGACTTGGTAACTGAAGATTACGAGCCTGGTGCACTACCGAGACTAGGGGAGATCAACCCTCGCCTCCCTCCAAGTAAATCGGAGTTCACAACATTCCAAGCGACTTGATAACTGAAGATCACGAGACTGGCGAGCTACCGACATGACGGTAGGTTCACCTCCCCCCCCCCCCCAAGTAAATTGGAGTTGACAACATCCGAAGCGACTTGGTGACTGAGGATTAGGATATTAGCGCGCTACTGAGATGAGGGGAGGTTCCCCCCAAGTAAATTGGAGTTGACAACATTCGAAGCGACTTGGTAACTGAGGATTAGGGTATTAGCGCGCTACTGAGATGAGGGGAGATTCCCCCCAAGTAAATTGGAGTTGGCAACATTCGAAGCCACTTCTTAACTGAAGTTCACGAGCCTGGCGACATACCGACTGAGGCACTCCCCGTCAAGTGTGAAAACGTAGCAGTATTAAAATAAATACGGTCCAAAGCAGGCCCAGATATAGAAAACGATAGGGTGGGAAGGAAAATAACGCAATCAAGCCAGGTTAGGTTTCACCTCTTAGTGGCACTTTTTTGTACACCATGGGCTAAATGGCCAGGTCACAAGGACCCCGAAGGCTCAGAGAAGGTTGGGGGAGGGGAACCACTGGACAGCTGTTAGGACACAGATGGTAGCGTCCCGTTAATGCCATCCAGTGTGTTCTTTCACGTGCTAAGATTATGGCTCTCGTGCACCCAGGCCAATGGCTTTACATCCCATCGAACGGATAGCGGCCTTTCCAATCCCATCTGTCTCCCCTATTGACCGAGAGCAGGGAACTTTGGAGGAAACAAATCTCAACGTGTGAATTGAACCTGGGAACTGCCGATTACGAGACAACCCCGCCCCAATTATTTCTACAAGAATTATATTAGTGCTCAGTTATTTGTTTGTAAATTTTCCGCAAGAGTTCGAATTTTATTGTGTCTGATATATTAAACGACCGTCGAATGCTTCGTACTCAAATATTTCTACTCTAATATCGTAAGGAGTCGTAAATAAATATTGAAACCTATGCCACGAAAAATTTTTGTTCCCAGGTAACAGAAGCCACATAATAGTATCCAGTTCATCGATATAAAAACACACGATAACTTTGTCCCTGCGAGTGTGATTCTCTGCATAGCATTTCAAAACAGGATTCTCTCTTTAATAGCTCTTCAGGTGACAACCTTCCTTTGAAGTAATGTTAAAAGGAGTGATATTAAAATAAAATATTGTACAAAGTATTAACAAAAATAATGGAATAATTGCATTTATATTCATTTATTTGCTCACGAAAGTTTCCGGAACAGTTTGAATATTATTGTGTCTGACCTATTAAACTGTCAATAGTTGTTTCCAATTCTAATAATTTCTACTGTAATATCGTAAATAGTTTTTATTAAATCCTAAGACAGCATGGCGTTTCCAGTAATTTTTCCAAGGCGCAGAGGCGCAAAACAGCAAATCAATGTTTCATTAATGAACATAACAGTTGCGAATCCACTTATCAGGCTCTTCATCAAACCATAATACAACCTAGGATGCCAGAAAACGCAAAAAAAAATGCAAACCTATACTTGAAAGCACAAGTAAAAAAATTTTTAATAATAATAGACGATATTATTCCCAAAAGGAAACAAAAAAAAATACTGAATCTTTCGATTTCGTTAAATAAACAACATTAATTTTTGGTATCCCTGATATTTTTCGGGATTAATTAGTTCTTCAATTAGTTTTGCACAAGGATGCCATCTTGATACACCAGGCTTGCGTTGTTTTTACCTCTGAGAGGCACTTTTTTTGCACACAGCTAATGGCTCCCGAAGGCTCAGAGAAGGTTGGGGGACCCACTGGAACAGCTGTTGGGAGACAGATGGGTAGCCTCCCGTCAAGGCCATCCACCGTGTTCTTTAACGTTCACAGAGTATGGCTCTCACGTACACGGAGACCACGGCTTGAAGTCCCATCAGACGGACGGCGGTCTTTCCAAGCCCATCAGTGTCCCCTACTGACCGTGGGCAGGGCGAGGAGTTTTGCGGAGATAAATCTCAACGCTGACCCAGCAGGGACTCGAACCTGGGAACTGCAGATTACGAGCCTGGCACGCTTCCGACTGAGCCATCCCCACCCTTCACCAAGCTTGGATGATGCCAGTAATATAATAATAATAATTTATTTTCGGTATAGTTGAAACAGAAGGGTCGGATGGTGAATAGTACTCTTACTCCTTTCCTATTGGCTTAAAAACAAAAGAGATGCAAAGACTACAAGAAATAACATTTATAGGAACAAAGTTCATTATGATATTTAAAATTTAAAGCACCGAAGAAATGGTGACAAGTTCACTTCTTTCAGTTTTCTGCTGAAACTCTCTAATGTTGGTGAAAGCATCTCGTCCGTTTGAAGTTGGTTCCAAACACGAAAGAGTGATTTATATTTACAATTTTTCTTGGTCAATGGAATGTTAATACACAATGGGAGTCTTCTCGTGTTGCTGCTTGAAATTGTTAGAAAGGGATGTTCTTAAAACATGTTAATATTTTCGTAATGTACAGGGTGGGGCACAGAAACTTCCTTTTCCTGACTGCACATTATGAAGGGAGGTAAGGTCGTAGAAAAGTGGGGATGGGCTTGGCGAACGCAGCAGTCACGGAAGTTGTTGTCCAGTACCCCTCAGTAGAAAACATGAGGTGGACGAAGGAGCAGCGTGCGTTTGCGGTCGAAACCTATTTTTCGAACAACCGTTCCTATGTGGCGGTGCAACGTGCGTTGCGTACTCACTTCGGAATTCAGCCCAGAGGTCCGGTTCCTGACCGGAAATCGATTGTTTTGTGGGTAGAGAGCTTTAGGACAACCGGGAGTGTGGTGAAAAAAAAGCCCAAGACCACGACGGACCGTTACGACGCCAGAAAATGTGGAGCCATTTCGACAGTCGATTTTGAGATCTCCGAGACGCTCCGCTCGCAAACATGCAGTCGCCCTAGGAATATGCAATCGATCAATGCGTCGAATTCTTCACGAACATCTTCATTTCCATCCCTAGATGTGTATCGAGCAAGAATTTCGCCACGTCATTTCCCGAACCGAATAACGGCGTGCGAAATTTTATTCGAAACTGTTCCCCTTGACGCAATTGTTTTCTTTAGTGATGAGGCACATTTTCACCGATTCGGATGTGTCAATAAACAGAATATGCGCTATTGGAGTGGTAACAACTCTAGAGAGCTCCATGAGAGGCCACTTCACAGTGATAAGGTGACAGTATGGTGTGCGTTGTCGAGAGTTGGAATTATTGGCCCTTATTTTTTTGAGGAAGACAATCGAGTAGTTGCTGTCAATTCACAGCGGTATGTGGACATGATTCAAAACTTTTTCGAACCAGCTCTTGAAGAAATGAACCTAGGAAATGTCTGGTTCCAACAGGATAGTGCCACGGCCCACACAGCCCGAGCTTCAATGACAGTTTTGAAGGCAATGTTCCCGGACGGCTCATCACGATTCGAGGTGACATCCCGTGGGCAGCGCGCTCGCCCGATCTAACGCCCTGTGATTTTTTTTTTGTGGGGATACTTCAAGGCAGAGGTTTTTAAACATCGCCCCACAAACCTGCTTCAGCTGAAGAATGTTATTCGGCAGGAAATAGCCCGAATTCCGCTGGACATGTTGGAACGTGTAGAGGGAAACGTCAGAAATCGGTTGCATCAGTGCATAGAGAACGGTGGCCACCACCTTCAAGATATTTTATTTAAAACAGCACGATTTGAAATTTAAAATTATGTTCTTTCATTATCAAAAAATAAATTTTGTTTTTCAGCAACAATTTTTCTTTCATTCGCCTTCAAAAAAAGGAAGTTTTTGCGCCCCACCCTGTATAAAGTATTTAATTTGATGATAATTTAAAATTAATTATATTTTAGTTAAAGTTTAGTAGAGTAAATTCCTAAAATTTTAATGTATAATTAATTCCCCACCTTTTGTTCAATGGCTGCCGGCCAAGAGTATCAAGGTGGCATTAGCCCATGTAAGCCAGTTAAAATTTCCGCACCACAGTAATCGAAGGCATGTAATAGAGGATGGTTAAGTGATGTAAAAACAGACGAGATAATCTAGGAGTGGGATTCTCTGCATAGAATTTCGAAACAAGAACTCTCTATCTCAGGTGAACAACCTGTGCCGGCTTTCATCACAATACAAAATGTCCCGCCAAATTTTTATCATAATGCAAAGTGTTCCGCCAAATTTTTATCATAATGCAAAGTGTTCCGCCAAATTTTTATCAGAATGCAAAGTGTTCCGCCAAAATTTTATCGAAGTAAAGAATGTTCCACAAATTTTTATCGTAATAAAGAATGTTCCACCAAATTTTTATCGTAGTGAAGAATGTTCCACCAAATTTTTATCGTAATAAAGAATGTTCCACCAAATTTTTATCGAAGTAAAGAATGTTCCACCAAATTTTTATCGTAATAAAGAATGTTCCACCAAATTTTTATCGTAGTGAAGAATGTTTCACCAAATTTTTATCGTAATAAAGAATGTTCCACCAATTTTTATCGTACTAAAGGATGCTCCGACAAATTTTTATCGTAATAAAGAATGTTCCACCAAATTTTTATCGTAATAAAGAATGCTCCACCAAATTTTTATCGTAATAAAGAATGTTCCACCAAATTTTTATCGTAATAAAGAATGTTCCACCAAATTTTTATCGTAGTGAAGAATGTTTCACCAAATTTTATCGTAATAAAGAATGTTCCACCAAATTTTTATCGTACTAAAGGATGCTCCGACAAATTTTTATCGTAATAAAGAATGTTCCACCAAATTTTTATCGTAATAAAGAATGCTCCACCAAATTTTTATCGTAATAAAGAATGTTCCACGAAATTTTAATCATAATAAAGAATGCTCCGCCAAATTTTTATCGTAATAAAGAATGTTCCACCAGATTTTTATCGTAATAAAGAATGTTCCACCAAATTTTTATCGTAATAAAGAATGTTCCACCAAATTTTTATCGTAATAAAGAATGTTCCACCAAATTTTTATCGTAATAAAAAATGTTTCGATTTCATCCCCCACATTGCAAAGTGTCCTGCCAAATTTTTATCGGAACAAATATTTTTCCCTCAAATTATTATTATAAGCAATATGTTCCGCCAATATGTTATCGCATTTCACATAACGTTCCGCCACTCGAAAAAAGTTCAAAATAGCGAGTTAATACGGGTCTTTTTTTTATTCGTTCACAGCTTCACTCCTAGAACTTTCTACATTGTGTGAAATTGCGTACTATTGAGATTGTAAATTATTTCAATGTATACAATAGAACTGATCCATATAATGTACAATTTCCTGTAGATAAGCCCCTGACTTCATAGGATCATATTCATTTTGTATGTATTATTTATTTCATTGCTTTAAATGTGATGTAAATAAGGACTATTATTAAAAAAATGTCATTTTCAGTTAACCATGTACAAACAGAATGCTCTCTACAGCAGCTGTTTAGATGAACAACCTCTCATTTAAGTGAGAAACATGGAACACATTTTCTAGGAACGATGCTGGTATAATGGTTCGCTAATCTATACACGTTAAAGAACACTCTCGATGCCTTGAAGGGAGGTTATGGTCTGTGTCTTAACAGCTATCCAGTGAGTCCCCAACTTTCTTGGGTCCATTGCGTACAAAAAATGTGCCACTCTAATAAAACAAATCAGCCTTGGGACTCGTGGCATCTAAATTTTCGCAAAATTTATGACATCTATAACTAAAAATAATAACTATTACTTCTCCCCCGGCCAATGATACACACCCATGAAAGTCAATTAAAATTTCTGCATCCAGGGTAACAGAAGACTTCTAATTCAGGCCAGTTAATCAATTAAAAAAAATTATACGAGAGCTTTACCCCTAGCAGTGTGATTCTCTGCATAGCATTTCAAAACAGGATTCTCTCTTTAACAACTCTTCAGGTGAACAAACTTCCTTTGAAGTAAGAAACAAGGAAGGGAGTCTTTCGAGCGACGGTGGGTATAATGGTTAGCATAGCTGCCTTCCAAGCAGTTGACCCGGGTTCGATTCCCGGCCGTCGCAAGTATGTTTTTTTATTTCTCTTATATATACACTATACTACGAAAATTAACCAGACAATTCGATATTATGTGATTGGAAAGCTATATTCAAAGCTCTCTACCCTTCGAAATAAACTTTTT
Organism: Ryuthela nishihirai; assembly: GCA_038380435.1. Taxonomy (NCBI): domain Eukaryota; kingdom Metazoa; phylum Arthropoda; class Arachnida; order Araneae; family Heptathelidae; genus Ryuthela; species Ryuthela nishihirai. Next base: position 58,408,676 of record JAWZYU010000008.1, read on the forward strand.
ATAGAGAAACCTGACTAGAGATAAATTACTCACCTAAATCTTTCTAAATCTCAACAATATTCGATTACGATTTTGAAGAGTTGTTGATGTTGGAACGCTTAGCAGAAGACATAGTTGTCACAGATAATTTTTTTTTTCTTCCTTCAAATTGATGGAAACTGAAAATATCGTTACACAAACTTCAAATATTCCATTTAGGTTAATAAAAAATTTGAGTTAAAATATTTTTAAGTAAATTTTATGAATAGCAAACGATATATTTAAAAATTTCATCTTCTACAATTCTTTAAATATTAAACGAGTATTCCAAAAATATAAATATTTAGTTAGATTTGCAATAATAGAAAGAACGGAGAGTTGTCCGTTGTATTTTTCAACGTTTCAAAATGATTTTTCACATTAGAGTTACTTCCAATTTTTAACCCATTAAAGAGTGTTCCGTGAAATTTTATCATATTACAAAGTGTTCCGTCAAATTTTTATCACACTGCGAATTGCAGTGTTCCCCTAACTTTTTTTTATCACATTACAGAGTTCCGTCACATTTTTTAAACACAATACAAAACTTTCTGCCATTTTTTATTACAATACGAAGTGTTTCATATAATTTTTATCCGATTACATACTGATCCGCCATCCGAAAAGTTGAAACCGCGAGTAAAAAATGTTTTTTTGTGTGTGTGTGTGTGATCAAAGCCTTACCCTAAACAGTGTGATTCTCAGTATGGCCCTTGTAAAATCGCGAAACAGGACGCTCTCTATAACAACTTCTCATTTTAGTACGAAACAAGGAAAGAAGTCTTACAAACCACAATGGTTAGGCATATCTGAAATCCAAGAAATTCATCTGCGTTCGATTCCCAGCCATCGCAAATTTTGATTTAGTCCTTATTTCATCCTTTTTAAAAATATGGTTCAAACTATGAATGAACGAAAGATGATAATGAATGAGGTGTATTCATAATATATGAACAGGGAAATTCACAATCTTGTTAATCTCGTCAAGTATTCCAACCATTATCAAACTGTCCTTAATCAACAGGGTATAAAGATGGGTGTAGAAGAAATATTGTCTTATGCCGTGTGGGACCCGAACCTACGTCCTCCTGATGACATGTAAGGTGTTCTGACCCCTGAGCTACCGGCCGCTGAGCAAACTTTCCTCCACTGACAATGTTATCGCTACACACCATCTAGCAGAAGCTTGTTAATCTCATCAAGTATTCCAACCATTATCAAACTGTCCTTACTCACAGGGTATAAAGATGGGTGTAGAAGAAATATTGTCTTATGCCGAGTGGGACCCGAACCTACGTCCTCCTGATGACATGTAAATGTGTTCTGACCCCAGAGCTACCGGCAGCTGAGGAATCTTTCTTCTACTGACAATGTTATCGCTACACACCATCTAGCAATCACTGTCATTCTATATGCGTTTGGGGATTTCATCTCCACGTATCCTTCATAGCCACAGGCACGTGATAACACCACAATAGCCTCCTAGCTAATGTTTTTTGTGAGTAAATAGGATCTGCATCATTTGGTCTAGTCAATAGTACCAGTATATATATATGCATGTATATATATAGCACAGGGAAATTCACAGCTCTCGGTTGATTTCATTAATCGGTGACAAGTACCTCAGCTGTCAGAGCACCTGACATGTCTGCAGGAGGTCGTAATAATGATAACATATCTCTTCATCATCATCGTCATCTCACAAAACACAGATGCAGAGAGATTTTATACATTTGACCCGCAAAGCTAATAGCTTATCTGCAGGAAATATTGATGAGCATTAGATTCAACCGGCCAATACAATTTTTCCTCTACAACGATCTTTATCCCGTTGATGAAGGACAGCTTCATAGTGGTTGGAATACTTGATAGATTTGTTTTCATTCATTTGTTTGTAAATTTCCGGAAAGAATTTGAACATTATTGTTGCTTTACATGTTGAACGGCCTTTAAATATTTCCTATTCTGATAATGTCTACGCTAATATCGTAATTGGTTTTTATTACAATCTTAGCCAGCATGTGAGTTGGTGGGAATTATTCCAGGTGGGCGGGAAAATTGTTTCAATTGGGAAAGGCGGAACAAAAAGCGAATCAATATTTTTAAATATAAACGTTTACTTGGAGCTGTTTATTAATGAGTACATTTACGAATACAGCAATAATATATACGTCACATTATAACACCAAAGTACGATAATACAACTCAGGATGCCAGAAAACAAAAAATTACGAAATTATTGAAAACATATATATAAAAGGTTTCCTATTAAAAACAAATGATGCAATTCTGAAAATAAAATAAAGCGTAAAGAAGAACACGATCTACAATTCGTTAAATCAAAAAAATAAATCTTTGGTATACCTGATGTTATTCGATATAAATTAACTTTTCCATCAATTTTTTCAGGGAGGGCTAACTTCACCTTCCCCCACTAACCCTTACCAACGCCTACGTAAGCAAGTGAAAATTTCTGTATCTAGGGTAACAGAAGACATCTAATTCAGGCCAGTTAATCGATTTAAAAAAAAATATATCAGAGCTTTACCCCTAGCAGTGTGATTCTCTGCATAGCATTTCAAAACAGGATTCTCTCTTTAACAACTCTTCAGGTGAACAACCTTCCTTTGAAGTAAGAAACAAGGAAGGGAGTCTTCCGAGCGACGGTGGTATAATGGTTAGCATAGCTGCCTTCCAAGCAGTTGACCCGGGTTCGATTCCCGGCCGTCGCAACTTTAATTTTTTCCTTTTTTTTTCTCTCTCTTATATATATATTACGAAAATTAACCAGACACTTCCATATTATGCGATTGGAAAGTTATATTCAAAGCTCTCTAACTTTCGAAATAAACTTTTTATAGAAAACCTTTACTAGCGATAAAGATCTCACCGTAATCTATCTAAATCTCAACAATATTCGATTAATATTTTCAAAAGTTGTTGATGTTCGAACGCTTAGCAAAAGACATAGTTGTCACAGATAATTATTTTTTCTTCCTTCAAGTTGATGAAAACAGAAAAATCGTTGCGGAAACTTGAAATATTCCATTTAGGTTAATAAAAAATTTGACTTAAAGTATAATATTCTTAAGTAAATTTTATGAGTAACAAATGATAAATTTAAAAGTTTCAGCATTTGCATTTTTTTGAATATTAAAGAGAATATACCGGAAAATAGCTAGTCAGACAGGTTTGTAATAATACAGAGAATAAATAACGGTTCGTCCTATTTTTTTAGTATTGGAAATTTCTTTTTAAAATTGCAAAGTGTTACCTCAAATTTTTTAACCCATTAAAAACAGCTAATGTTATGATATTGCAATTGAAATATGATCTTATCATATTGCAAAATATTTCGTAAAATTTTTATCCCAATACGAAACGTTCCGTCAAATTTTTAAGCGAATGCAAAGTATTCTGTTAATTTTCTATCGCATTACAAAGTGTTCAGTTAAATTTTTTGAATTTGAAAAAGTGTTCCATCAAACTTTTATCGTATTGAAAATGTTCCTTGAAATTTTTCCTCCAATACTAAACGTTCCGTCAAATTTTTATCTGAGTGCAAAGTGTTCCATTAAATTTCTATCACATTGCAAAGATATCATATTGTACAAAGTATTAACAAAAATAATGGAATAATTGCATTAGCTAGTTTCCGGAACAGTTTGAATATTATTGTGTCTGATCTATTAAACTATCATTAGTTGTTTCCAATTCTGATAATTTCTACTGTAATATCATGAATAGCTTTTATTAAATCCTAAGACAGCATGACGTTTCCAGTAATTTTTCCAAGGCGCAGAGGCGCATAACAGCAAATCAATGTTTCATTAATGAACATAACAGTTGCGAATCCACTTATCAGGCTCTTCATCAAACCGTAATACAACTTAGGATGCCAGAGAACGCAAAAAAAAAATGCAAACCGATATTTGAAAGCACAAGTAAAATAATTTTAATAATAATAGACGATATTATTCCCAAAAGGAAACAAAAAAAAATACTGAATCTTTCCATTTCGTTAAATAAACAACATTAATTTTTGGTATCCCTGATATTTTTCGGGATTAATTAGTTCTTCGATTAGTTTTGCAGAAGAATGCCATCTTGATACACCAGGCTTGGGTTGTTTTACCTCTGAGCGGCACTTTTTTGGAAACCATGCGCTAAATGGCCAGGTGATAAGGACCCCGAAACCTCAGAGAAGGTTGGGGACCCACTGGAACAGCTGTTGGGAGACAGATGGTAGCCTCCCGTCAAGGCCATCCACAGTGTTCTTTAACGTTCACAGAGTATGGCTCTCCCGTACACGGAGTCACGGCTTGAAGTCCCATCAGACGGACGGCGGTCTTTCCAAGCCCATCAGTGTTCCCTACTGACCGTGGGCAGGGCGGGGAGTTTTGCGGAGATAAATCTCAACGCTGACCAAGCTGGGACTCGAACCTGGGAACTGCAGATTACGAGCCTGGCACGCTACCGACTGAGCCATCCCCGCCCTTCACCAGGCTTGGATGATGCCAGTAATATAATAATAATAATTTATTTTCGGTATAGTTGAAACAGAAGGGTCGGATGGTGAATAGTACTCTCACTCCTTTCCTATTGGCTTAAAAACAAAAGAGATGCAAAGACTACAAGAAATAACATTTATAGGAACAAAGTTCATTATGATATTTAAAATTTAAAGCACCGAAGAAATGATGACAAGTTCACTTCTTTCAGTTTTCTGCTGAAACTCTCTAATGTTGGTGAAAGCATCTCGTCCGTTTGAAGTTGGTTCCAAACACGAAAGAGTGATTTATATTTACAATTTTTCTTGGTCAATGGAATGTTAATACACATTGGGAGTCTTCTCGTGTTGCTGCTTGAAATTGTTAGAAAGGGATGTTGTTAAAACATGTTAATATTTTCGTAATGTACAGGGTGGGGCACAGAAACTTCCTTTTCCTGACTGCACATTGTGAAGGGAGGTAAGGTCGTAGAAAAGTGGGGATGGGCTTGGCGAACGCAGCAGTCACGGAAGTTGTTGTGTAGTACCCCTCAGTAGAAAACATGAGGTGGACGAAGGAGCAGCGTGCGTTTGCGGTCGAAACCTATTTTTCGAACAACCGTTCCTATGTGGCGGTGCAGCGTGCGTTCCGTACTCACTTCGGAATTCAGCCCAGAGGTCCGGTTGCTGACCGGAAATCGATTGTTTTGTGGGTAGAGAGCTTTAGGACAACCGGGAGTGTGGTGAAAAAAAAGCCCAGGACGACGACGGTCCGTTACGACGCCAGAAAATGTGGAGCCAGTTCGACAGTCGATTTTGAGATCTCCGAGACGCTCCGCTCGCAAACATGCAGTCGCCCTAGGAATATGCAATCGATCAATGCGTCGAATTCTTCACGAACATCTTCATTTCCATCCCTAGATGTGTATTGAGCAAGAATTTTTTCATGTCATTTCCCGAACCGAATAACGGCGTGCGAAATTTTATTCGAAACTGATCCCCTTGACGCAATTGTTTTCTTTAGTGATGAGGCACATTTTCACCGATTCGGATGTGTCAATAAACAGGATATGCGCTATTGGAGTGGTAACAACCCTAGAGAGCTCCATGAGAGGCCACTTCACAGTGATAAGGTGACAGTATGGTGTGCGTTGTCGAGAGTTGGAATTATTGGCCCTTATTTTTTTGAGGAAGACAATCGAGTACTTGCTGTCAATTCACAGCGGTATGTGGACATAATTCAAAACTTTTTCGAACCTGCTCTTGAAGAAATGAACCTAGGAAATGTCTGGTTCCAACAGGATAGTGCCACGGTCCACACAGCCCGAGCTTCAATGACAGTTTTGAGGGCAATGTTCCCGGACGGCTCATCACGATTCGAGGTGACATCCCCTGGGCAGCGCGCTCGCCCGATCTAACGCCCTGTGATTTTTTTTGTGGGGATACCTCAAGGCAGAGGTTTTTAAACATCGCCCCACAAACCTGCTTCAGCTGAAGAATGTTATTCGGCAGGGAATAGCCCGAATTCCGCTGGACATGTTGGAACGTGTAGAGGGAAACGTCAGAAATCAATTGCATCGGTGCATAAAGAACGGTGGCCACCACCTTCAAGATATTTTATTTAAAACAGCATGATTTGAAATTTGAAATTATGTTCTTTCATTATCAAAAAATAAATTTTGTTTTTCAGCAACAATTTTTCTTTCATTCGCCTTCAAAAAAAGGAAGTTTTTGCGCCCCACCCTGTATAAAATATTTAATTTGATGATAATATAAAATTAATTGTATTTTAGTTAAAGTTTAGTAGAGTAAATTTCTAAAATTTTAATGTATAATTAATTCCCCACCTTTTGTTCAATGGCTGCCGGCCAAGAGTATCAAGGTGGCATTAGCCCATGTAAGCCAGTTAAAATTTCCGCACTACAGTAATCGAAAGCTTGTAATACAGGATGGTTAACTGATGTAAAAACAGACGAGATAACCTAGGAGTGGGATTCTCTGCATAGAATTTCGAAACAAGAACTCTCTATCTCAGGTGAACAACCTGTCTGCCAGCTTTCATCACAATACAAAATGTCCCGCCAAATTTTTATCATAATGCAAAGTGTTCCGCCAAATTTTTATCATAATGCAAAGTGTTCCGCCAAATTTTTATCGTAGTAAAGAATGTTCCACCAAATTTTTATCGTAGTAAAGAATGTTCCACCAAATTTTTATCGTAATTAAGAATGCTCCACCAAATTTTTATCGTAGTAAAGAAAGTTCCACCAAATTTTTATCATAGTAAACAATGTTCCACCAAATTTTTATCGTAATAAAGAATGTTCCACCAAATTTTTATCGTAATAAAGAATGCTCCGCCAAATTTTTATCGTAATAAAGAATGTTCCACCAAATTTTTATCGTAATAAAGGATGTTCCACCAAATTTTTATCGTAATAAAGAATGTTCCACCAAATTTTTATCGTAATAAAGAATTCCATCAAATTTTTATCGTAATAAAGAATGTTTCGATTTCATCCCCCACATTGCAAAGTGTCCTGCCAAATTTTCATCACAACAAATATTGTTCCCTCAAATTATTATAATGCAATATGTTCCGCCAATATGTTATCGCATTTCACATAACGTTCCGCCACCCGAAAAAAGTTCAAAATAGCGAGTTAATAGGGGTCTTTTTTTTATTCGATCACAGCTTCACTCCTAGAACGTTCTACATTGTGTGAAATTGCGTACTATTGAGATTGTAAATTATTTCAATGTATATGTTACCGGCAATGTATGAAAAGCCGGCATTCTAGAGAATACCCGGCGTTTTTAGGCAATGTATGAAATATGAGAATTATTACATACTTTCCCTAGGCATTGTATAGAATACCTAGGCATTATATAGAATGACAAATACTATTTCGCCAAAGTATGAAAAAAGGCTTTTATTGAAAAGATGCATGTGAAAATGTAAGAAGTACAAAATATAAGATACGGGATTTTTCTACAAAAAGAGAAAAAATACCATTGCTGAACTACCGCCAGAAATATTAACATCATAACCTGTAATGAATCTGTCGCCCGCATTATAGAAAACGCCCCAAATGAGGTAAAGCCAAGTGAGAACGAATCAGTAAAGTGTTGAATATTCGAAGTTTGCAATTCGAGTTAGGATACTCGTATTTCACTTTACTACTTGTCAAATCTATTTCAGTGGAGTTCCGAGATGCTTGTAATATGTCGTTTTTTGATGACATTATTAATCTGTTTTTTTACCTTAACTCTCTTTCTATGGAAGCTAGGGTTCTCAAACTTTGGGATCCCTATTGAGGCAACCCTCTTTTACACTCTTACAACGCTAAGGGGCGGTTTTCGAATTGGAAGGGTGTCTTTTTGGTGTCCAAAGTGACCAACTACGGCGCTCTTTTTTACCGAAACTAGGGACTGGCGGATCTGGCAATCAGGGTGAGCCTATATATTTACTGGTCAATTCGAATTGGACTGAGTGCTCTGGCTCTCTGTTTGAGGCGAGCGTCGAGAGTCACGTGACTCGCATTGCGACATTAAACATCACTGCCGGGAGTATTTTATACTTTGCCGATTTGCCTTTTGGCATTCTATAGAATGCCTAGGAAATGTGTGAAATATGAATCGTTTCATACATTGCCGGCTAGTTTTAGGCATTATATACAATGCCTAGGCATTCTATAGAATGCCGGATTTCAAACTTTGCCGGTGACATATACAATAGAACTAATCCATATAATGTACAATTTCCTGTAGATAAGCCCCTGACTTCGTAGGGTCATATTCATTTTGTATATATTATTTATTTCATTGCATTAAATGTGATGTAAATAAGGATTATTATGAAAAAATGTCATTCTCAGTTACCATGTACAAACAGAATGCTCTCTACAGCAGCTGTTCAGATGAACAACCTCTCATTTAAGTGAGAAACATGGAACACATTTTCCAGGACGACGCTAGTATAATGGTTCGCTAATCTATACACTTAAAGAACACTCTCGATGCCTTGAAGTGAAGTTATGGTCTGTGTCTTAACAGCTATCCAGTGAATCCCCTTCCCCCAAATTTCTTTGAGCCCTTGGGTCCATTGTGTGCAAAAAAAGTGCCACTCTAATAAAACAATCCAGCTTTAGGACTCATGATCTAAATTTTCGCAAAATTTATGACATATGTAACTCAAAATAATAACTACTACTTCTCCCCCGGCCAATGATACACACTCATGAAAGCCAATTAAAATTTCTGTATCCAGGGTAACAGAAGAGGATTCAGGCCAGTTAATCAATTAAAAAAAATTATACGAGAGCTTTACCCCTAGCAGTGTGATTCTCTGCATAGCATTTCAAAACAGGATTCTCTCTTTAACAACTCTTCAGGTGAACAACCTTCCTTTGAAGTAAGAAACAAGGAAGGGAGTCTTTCGAGCGACGGTGGTATAATGGTTAGCATAGCTGCCTTCCAAGCAGTTGACCCGGGTTCTATTCCCGGCCGTCGCAAGTATTTTTTTTATTTCTCTTATATATACTACGAAAATTAACCAGACAATTCGATATTATGTGATTGGAAAGCTACATTCAAAGCTCTCTACCCTTCGAAATAAACTTTTTATAGAAAAACCTGACTAGAGATAAATTACTCACCTAAATCTTTCTAAATCTCAACAATATTCGATTACGATTTTGAAGAGTTGTTGATGTTGGAACGCTTAGCAGAAGACATAGTTGTCACAGATAATTTTTTTTTCTTCCTTCAAATTGATGGAAACTGAAAATATCGTTACACAAACTTCAAATATTCCATTTAGGTTAATAAAAAATTTGAGTTAAAATATTTTTAAGTAAATTTTATGAATAGCAAACGATATATTTAAAAATTTCATCTTCTACAATTCTTTGAATATTAAACGAGTATTCCAAAAATATAAATATTTAGTTAGATTTGCAATAATAGAAAGAACGGAGAGTTGTCCGTTGTATTTTTCAACGTTTCAAAATGATTTTTCACATTAGAGTTACTTCCAATTTTTAACCCATTAAAGAGTGTTCCGTGAAATTTTATCATATTACAAAGTGTTCCGTCAAATTTTTATCACACTGCGAATTGCAGTGTTCCCCTAACTTTTTTTTATCACATTACAGAGTTCCGTCACATTTTTTAAACACAATACAAAACTTTCTGCCATTTTTTATTACAATACGAAGTGTTTCATATAATTTTTATCCGATTACATACTGATCCGCCATCCGAAAAGTTGAAACCGCGAGTAAAAAATGTTTTTTTGTGTGTGTGTGTGTGATCAAAGCCTTACCCTAAACAGTGTGATTCTCAGTATGGCCCTTGTAAAATCGCGAAACAGGACGCTCTCTATAACAACTTCTCATTTTAGTACGAAACAAGGAAAGAAGTCTTACAAACCACAATGGTTAGGCATATCTGAAATCCAAGAAATTCATCTGCGTTCGATTCCCAGCCATCGCAAATTTTGATTTAGTCCTTATTTCATCCTTTTTAAAAATATGGTTCAAACTATGAATGAACGAAAGATGATAATGAATGAGGTGTATTCATAATATATGAACAGGGAAATTCACAATCTTGTTAATCTCATCAAGTATTCCAACCATTATCAAACTGTCCTTAATCAACAGGGTATAAAGATGGGTGTAGAAGAAATATTGTCTTATGCCGAGTGGGACCCGAACCTACGTCCTCCTGATGACATGTAAGGTGTTCTGACCCCTGAGCTACCGGCCGCTGAGCAATCTTTCCTCCACTGACAATGTCATCGCTACACACCATCTAGCAATCACTACGCTATATGCGTTTGGGGATTTCATCTCCACGTATCCTTCATAGCCACAGGCACGTGATAACACCACAATAGTCTCTTAGCTAATGTTTTATTGTGAGCAAACAGGATCTGCATCACTTGGTATAGTCAATAGTACCAGTATATATATATGTGCATGTATATATATAGCACAGGGAAATTCACAGCTCTCGGTTGATTTCATTAATCGGTGACCAGTATCTCAGCTGTCAGAGCACCTGACATGTCTGCAGGAGGTCGTAATAATGATAATATATTTCTTCATCATCATCGTCATCTCACATAACACAGATGTAGAGAGATTTTATATATTTGACCCACAAAGCTAATAGCTTATCTGCAGGAAATATTGATGAGCATTAGATTCAACCGGCCAATACAATTTTTCCTCTACAACGATCTTTATCCCGTTGATTAAGGACAGCTTCATAGTGGTTCGAATACTTGACAGATTTGTTTTCATTCATTTGTTTGTAAATTTCCGGAAAGAATTTGAACATTATTGTTGCTGACATGTTGAACGACCTTTAAATATTTCCTATTCTGATAATGTCTACGCTAATATCGTAATTGGTTTTTATTACAATCTTAGCCAGCATGTGAGTTGGTGGGAATTATTCCAGGTGGGCGGGAAAATTGTTTCTATTGATAAAGGCGGAACAAAAAGAGAATCAATATTTTTAAATATAAACGTTTACTTGGAGCTGTTTATTAATGAGTACATTTACGAATACAGCAATAACATATACGTCACATCATAACACCAAAGAACGATAATACAACTCAGGATGCCAGAAAACAAAAAATTACGAAATTATTGAAAACATATATATAAAAGGTTTCCTATTAAAAACAAATGATGCAATTCTGAAAATAAAATAAAGCGTAAAGAAGAACACGATCTACAATTCGTTAAATCAAAAAAATAAATCTTTGGTATACCTGATGTTATTCCGTATAAATTAACTTTTCCATCAATTTTTTCAGGGAGGGCTAACTTCACCTTCCCCCACTAACCCTTACCAACGCCTACGTAAGCAAGTGAAAATTTCTGTATCCAGGGTAACAGAAGACTTCTAATTCAGGCCAGTTAATCGATTTAAAAAAAATATATCAGAGCTTTACCCCTAGCAGTGTGATTCTCTGCATAGCATTTCAAAACAGGATTCTCTCTTTAACAACTCTTCAGGTGAACAACCTTCCTTTGAAGTAAGAAACAAGGAAGGGAGTCTTCCGAGCGACGGTGGTATAATGGTTAGCATAGCTGCCTTCCAAGCAGTTGACCCGGGTTCGATTCCCGGCCGTCGCAACTTTAATTTTTTCCTTTTTTTTTCTCTCTCTTATATATATATTACGAAAATTAACCAGACACTTCCATATTATGCGATTGGAAAGTTATATTCAAAGCTCTCTAACTTTCGAAATAAACTTTTTATAGAAAACCTTTACTAGCGATAAAGATCTCACCGTAATCTATCTAAATCTCAACAATATTCGATTAATATTTTCAAAAGTTGTTGATGTTCGAACGCTTAGCAGAAGACATAGTTGTCACAGATAATTTTTTTTTCTTCCTTCAAGTTGATGAAAACAGAAAAAATCGTTGCGGAAACTTGAAATATTCCATTTAGGTTAATAAAAAATTTGACTTAAAGTATAATATTCTTAAGTAAATTTTATGAGTAACAAATGATAAATTTAAAAGCTTCAACGTTTGCATTTTTTTGAATATTAAAGAGAATATACCGGAAAATAGCTAGTCAGACAGGTTTGTAATAATAGAGAGAATAAATAACGGTTCGTCCTATTTTTTTTAGTATTGGAATTTTTTTTTTAAATTGCAAAGTGTTACCTCAAATTTTTTAACCCATTAAAAACAGCTAATGTTATGATATTGCAATTGAAATATGATCTTATCATATTGCAAAACATTTCGTAAAATTTTTATCCCAATACAAAACGTTCCGTCAAATTTTTAAGCGAATGCAAAGTATTGTGTTAAATTTCTATCGCATTACAAAGTGTTCAGTTAAATTTTTTGAATTTTAAAAAGTGTTCCATCAAACTTTTATCGTATTGAAAATGCTCCGTGACATTTTTGCTCCAATACTAAACGTTCCGTCAAATTTTTATCTCAGTGCAAAGTGTTCCATTAAATTTCTATCGCATTGCAAAGTGTTCCTTCAAACTTTTTATCACAATATAAAGGTTTCTGTAAACATTTATCACAATAGAAAGTGTTCCATGAATTTTTATCCTATTATATAGCGATCCGACACCAAAAAATAGCCGAAACAATGGGTTGAATTTTTTTGTGATCCCAGCTTACTCCATGCAGTACGATTCTCACTTTGGCATCTCAAAAATCACAAAACAGGACGTTCTCTCTAACAGCTGTTCAAATGAACAACCTCTATTTTAGATAAGAAACACATTCTCTCAACGATGGTGTTATAAATGGTTAGCGTAGCTACCATCCAAGCAGTTAACCAGGTTCGATTCCAGTCAGGGGCAAATTGTGTTTCAGTCCTTATGAAATTTTTTTTAATCTGAAAACGAAAAAGCATTAAAATGAAATATGATCCAAAGTATGAATTAATGAAAGAAATACTCGAAGAATTGTATTTGTATTCATTTATTTATTTGTAAATTTATGGCAAAAATTTGAATATTATTGTTTCTGGCATTTTGAACGGTCTTCAAATATTTCGGAATTCTAATACTATCTATTCTAATGTCGTAAAGAGTTTTTATTATAATCAAAGGCAGCATGAGAATCGATAGGAATTTTTCTAGGGGGAAGCAGAAATTGATTGAATTGGGATGGGAGTGGTTTGGGTTGTTTTACCTCTGAGTGGCACTTTTTTTTGCACATCATGGGCTAAATGCCCAGGTCACATGGAACCTGAAGGCTCAGAGAAGGGGACCCACTGGAACAGCTCTTGGGAGACAGATGGTAGCCTCCCGCCAAGTCCATCCAGCATGTTCCTCAACGTGTAGGGCGGGGGTGGCTCAGTCGGTAGCGCGCCAGGCTCGTAATCTGTAGTTCCCAGGTTCGAGTCCCAGCTGAGTCAGCGTTGAGATTTATCTCCGCAAAAATTCCCCGCCCTGCCCACGGTCAGTAGGGGACACCGATGGGCTTGGAAAGGCCGCCGTCCGTCGGATGGGACGTTAAGCCGTGGCCCCGTGTGCGGGACAGCCATACCCTGTGCACGTTAAATAACACGCTGGATGGCCTTGACGGGAGGCTACCATCTGTCTTCCAACAGCTGTTCCAGTGGGTCCCCTCCCCCAACCTTCTCTGAGCCTTCGGGGTCCATGTGACCTGGCCATTTAGCCCATGGTGTGCAAAAAAGTGCCGCTCAGAGGTAAAACAACCCAACCTCAACGTGCACAGGGTATGGCTCTCCGACACATGTGACCACGGCTTAAAGTCCCATCCGACGGACGGCGGCCTTATTCAAGCCCGTCGGTGTCCCCTACTGACTGTGGGAATTTTCCGGAGATAAATTTCAACGCTGACCCAGCTGGAACTCGAACCTAGGAACTACAGATTACGAGCCGGGCGTACTACCGACTGAGCCACCCCCTCCCGATGGCAGGGAGGGAGCCAAAACTTAAATCAATGTTTCAAAAACAGAAATGTTTTGGTCGTGTTCTTCATTAATGAGCAAAGTTATGAATACAGCAATCATGCATACGTCACACGATAATACAAAAGAAAGATAATAGGACTCAGGATGCCAAGAAACAAAAAATAACGGATATTATTAAAAACGTATATAAAAATGTTTCTTATTAAAAATAAATGATATATTTCCGAAAATAAAAGAAAACGTAACGAACAGCAATAATGATATTTCGTTAAAGAAAACAATAATTAATCTTTGGTATACCTGATAGTATTCAATATAAATTAATTTTTCTATCAATTTTTCCATGCGTGGATTTGGGGGATTTTTTGAGTTGTTTCACCTCTGAGCGGCACTTTTTTGCACACCATGGCCTAAATGGCCAGGTCACAAGGACCCCGAAGGCTCAGAGAAGGTTGGGGGGAGGGGATCCACTGGAACAGCTGTTGGGAGACAGATGGTAGCCTCCCGTCAAGGCCATCCAGCATGTTCTTTAACGTGCACAGGGTATGACGCCTCCAGCACACGGGGCCACGGCTTAACGTCCCATCCGACGGACGGCGGCCTTTCCAAGCCCATTGGTGTCCCCTACTGACTGTGGGCAGGGCGGGGAATTTTTTGCACACCATGGGCTAAATGGCCAGGTCACAAGAACCCCGAAGGCTCAGAGAAGGTTGGGGGGATGGGATCCACTGGAACAGCTGTTGGGAGACAGATGGTAGCCTCCCGTCAAGGCCATCCACCATGTTCTTTAACGTGCACATGGTATGACTCTCCAGCACATGGGGCCACGGCTTAACGTCCCATCCGACGGACGGCGGCCTTTCCAAGCCCATTGGTGTCCCCTACTGACCGTGGGCAGGGCGGGGAATTTTGCGGAGATAAATCTCAACGCTGACCCAGCTGGAACTCGAACCTGGGAACTACAGATTACGAGCCTGGCGCGCTACCGACTGGGCCACCCCCGCCCCCTGGATTTGGGGGAACAACTCCACCTGTACCGACGCCCATGAAAGCCACTTAGAATTTATGTAGCCGGGGTAACAGAAGACATCTAATTCAGACCAGGTAATTAATTTAAAAAATATTATATTGATATATGAGAGCGTTACCCCTAGCAGTGTGATTCTCTGCAAGACATTTCATAACAGGATTCTCTCTTTAACAGCTTTTCAGGTGAACAAACTTCCTTTTAAATAGGAAACAAGGAACGGTAGTACAAGGCGACGATAGTATAATAGTTAGCTTAGCTGCCTTCCAAGCAATTAACTCGGGTTCGATTCCCGGTCGTCGCAGACACTTACAGGTTTATGTGAAAGGAAAGTCACATTGAATGCTGTCTAACTTTTATAATAATCTTTTCATTTAAAAATGTCACTAGAGATAAAGATCTCATTCAAATCCCTAATCTCAATTTTTAATAATATTCGATTAATTTTAAAAATGTTATTCATGCTGGAACATTTAACAGCAGACACCGCCGTCACACTTTCCTTTAAAGGGTTTTCCTCCAAACTGATAAAAGCTGAAAAACAAATCGACATTCAAAACGTTAAATATTAGATATAATGTTCGTAAACGATTTCTTATAAAGCATAATGCTCTTTAGAGTAAATCTCTATGATTAGCAAAAGTTACAGTTAACAGTTTTAGCTTATATAATTTTTTGAATTTTTAAAGAACATTGCGGATAATAGATATTTACAAAGGTTTGGAATAACAGGGAGACGTAGAAGGGGGGGGGGGGGGGGGTAAACGTTACAAAATGATTTTTCACATTACAACATGTTTCGACAATATTTAATCACATTATAAAGTCGCGCCCGGCTCGTAATCTGTAGTTCCTAGGTTCGAGTTCCAGCTGGGTCAGCGTTGAAATTTATCCCCGCAAAATTCCCGCCCTGCCCACAGCCAGTAGGGGACACCGATGGGCTTGAAAAGTCCGCCGTCCGTCGGATGGGACGTTAAGCCGTGGCCCCGTGTGCAGGAGAGCCATACCCTGTGCACGTTAAAGAACACACTGGATGACCTTGACGGGAGGCTAACATCTGTTTCCCAACAGCTGTTCCAGTGGGTCTCCTCCCCCAACCTTCTCTGAGTCTTCGGGGTCCATGTGACCTGACCATTTAGCCCATTGTGTGCAAAAAAAGTGCCGCTCAGAGGTAAAAACAACCGAACAACCCATAATTTACCAGTTTCTTTAGCTGACCATTACAAGCATATCGAATTTGACTTTTGACCTCGAACAACGGGCTTGGAAAGGCCGCCGTCCATCGGATGGGACATTAAGCCGTGGTCTCGTATGCGGGAGAGCCATACTCTATGCAGGTTAAAGAAAACCTCGATGGCCTTGACGGGAGGCTATGGTCTTTGTCTTAACAGCTATCCAGTGGGTCCCCTTCCCCAAACCTTCTTTGATCCCTTGGGGATCCATTGTGTGCAAGAAACGTGACACTCAGTAATAAAACAACCCAATCCAGCCGTTGACCACAAAGGACTCGTGGAATCTAAATTTTCGCAAAATTTATGAACTCTATAACTCAAAATTATAACTATTACATCTCCACCCCCAACTGATACACGCCCATGAAAGTCAGTTAAAATGTCTGTATCCAGGGTAACAGAAGACTTCTAATTCAGGCCAGTTAATCAATTAAAAAAAATTATACGAGAGCTTTACCCCTAGCAGTGTGATTCTCTGCATAGCATTTCAAAACAGGATTCTCTCTTTAACAACTCTTCAGGTGAACAAACTTCCTTTGAAGTAAGAAACCAGGAAGGGAGTCTTTCGAGCGACGGTGGTATAATGGTTAGCATAGCTGCCTTCCAAGCAGTTGACCTGGGTTCGATTCCCGGCCGTCGCAAGTATGTTTTTTCATTTCTCTTATATATACACTATACTACGAAAATTAACCAGACAATTCGATATTATGTGATTGGAAAGCTACATTGAAAGCTCTCTACCCTTCGAAATAAACTTTTTATAGAAAAACCTGACTAGAGATAAATTACTCACCTAAATCTGTCTAAATCTCAACAATAGTCGATTTTGAAGAGTTGTTGATGTTGGAACGCTTAGCAGAAGACATATTTGTCACAGCTAACTGTTTTCGCTTCAAATGGATGAAAACTGAAAAAATCGTTGCGTAAACTTGAAATATTCCATTTAGGTTAATAAAAATTTTGACTTAAAATATTTTTAAGTAAATTTTATGAATAGCAAACGATATATTTAAAAGTTTCATCTTCTACATATTTTTGAATATTAAACGAGTATTCCGGAAAATTAAATATTTGGATAATTTTGGAAAATAGACAGAATAATAGACAGTTCACATATTTTTAAACGTGCAAATTATTTTTCGCATTGTTACTGACAAAATGACATTGACACATGTTACTTCAAAATTTTCACCCTTTACAAAGAATTCCGTCAAAATTTTATCACATTACAAAGCGTTCCATCAAATTTCTATCATGTTGCAAAGTGTGCCATCAAACTTTTATCACATTTTTTTAAGAAGAAGAATATAGATTTTTATTCGTAAAAGTAAAGAATATAGTACATATGCTAAATAATTTATTCATTTTCCTGCAGATAAGCTAAATTAAACCTAGGTGGTCATTCAGCCACGAAAATGGTAATACATCAAATAAAGTCACAAAACACAACACATAATATTCAGCTAATTTGAAAATCCCAAATATTTTTTTTAATTCGATTTTCCGTCTATTAAAAGAATCTATATTTAGAATTTTTTTGGGATAGAGTTAAATATAAGTGGTATTTGATATTCGGAGGTACATTTTCAGTAATTATTTGGAAAAGTAGGCATTTTCTAATACCCTTGGTTTTGAGGTCTTGTATTTTTATTGTGTTGAATTTTAAGTTTGTATGTTTCGTCAAAAAATTTTGAATTCTTAAATTATATTTATATAAATTACTGTAAGATAAAAGATTTAAATATTTTAATCTATCTTTTGAAGTTTTATAATTTTTTTGCAAATGAATCGGAATATTATATTTAGTTATTATAGATTGCAGTTTTTTCTAATTTATTTATGTTAGTTAAGTTAGTTGTTCCATGCACAATTATTCCATAATTTAAAATCGATTCGCATATTGCTTTATAAAATTATACACAGGTTTCCGTATTTAGTACGCATTTTAATTTTTGAATTTTTAATACTAATGTTCTCAAGCTTTCACAAAAATGGAATATATGAGAATTCCCCTAAAATATTCATCAATAATGATTCCTAGATATTTTGTTTGATTTACTTGCTCAACACGTGAAAACTACATAATGATTCACAATTAGATGTTTCCTTTTTTGCAATTTATTTTATATGTTTTGATGAAGTTTCGATGAATATTAAATCCTGGTGAATGTATAATCATCCATTTTGTTTCATTCTCCTTTAAGTAGATTTTATTATGATTTTACCATCTAATTGCATTATCGAAATCTGTTTGAATCTCTGAAATGCTATCATTTAAATATTTGTGATTGTTTATTAAAACAATATTAGCATATAGATAAATAGCACTTTTTAATTTTATATTGAACAAATCATTTATATATTCCAGAAACAATAAAGGACCTAAAATTAAACCTTGGGGAATTCCATATGGTGTAATTACTTTTCTGCTGTAATAATTTTTTTAGTATTTTATTTACTTTCTGTCAAATTTTATCATAGATAAGTCATTTAGCTTTGCGCGTCAATGGTAAATATACTGTATTCTTTACTTTTATGAATAAAAATCTATATGTTTCTTCTTCTTCTAAAAAAATACAATGTTCAATCTTTCATAACATTATACAGTGTTCCTTCAAATTTTTACCACATTACAAAATGTTCCGTTAAAATTTTATCACATTACATAGCGTTCCGTCAAATTTTAACACATTACAAAATGTTCCGTAAAACGTCTATCACATTATACAATGTTCCGTCAAAATTTTCCCACATTACACAGTGATCCATCAAATTTTTATCGCATTACACAGTGTTCCGTCAAATTTTTACCTCACTATACAGCGTTCCGTTAAAATTTTCCCACATTACACAGTGTTCCTCAAATTTTTACCTCATTGTTCCGTAAAATGCTTATCACGTTACAGAGTGTTCCGTTAAATTTTTACCTCATTACTCAGCGTTCCGTTAAAATTTTACCGCATTACACAGTGTTCCTCAAATTTTTTTCCCGCATTACACTGTGTTCCGTCAAAATTTTCTAGCTTTACACAATGTTCGGTTAAAATTTTATAACATTACACAATGTTCCGACAAATTTTTTATCGCAATGCAAAGTGTTCTGCCGAATTTATTAGCACATACAAGGTGTTGCATTGAATTTTTTATCATATTACATAGTGATCCGCCAAAGAAAAAAAAAAGTTTAAACAGTAGGTTAAAACGCCTTTTTTCCGATCAGATATATAAACCTAGTTCTGATTTTCTGCCTATCATTTCAAAACAGAATGCTCTTTATAACAGCTATTCTGGTGAACAACTTTTCTTTTAAGTAAGAAATAAGGAACGATGCTTTTCAAGCGACGGTGATTAGCATAAGCTGATGCCTTCCAAGCAGTTGACGCGGGTTCAGCTTTTATATTACGAAAAACAACCATACACTTCCATGTTTTGTGAATGGAGAAACACATTCAAAGCTTCCTAACTTTGGAAATAAACTTTTCGTGGGATTGGATTGTTTTACCTCTGAGCGGCACTTTTTTGCACACCATGGGCTAAATGGCCAGGTCACATGGACCCCGAAGGCTCAGAGAAGGTTGGGGGAGGGGACCCACTGGAACAGCTGTTGGGAGACAGATGGTAGCCTCCCGTCAAGGCCATCCAGCGTGTTCTTTAACGTGCACAGGGTATGGCTCTCCCGTACACGGGGTCACGGCTTAACGTCCCATCCGACGGACGGCGGCCTTTACCAAGCCCATCGGTGTCCCCTACTGACCGTGGGCAGGGCGGGGAATTTTGCGGAGATAAATCTCAACGCTGACCCAGCTGGGACTCGAACCTGAGAACTACAGATTACGAGCCTGGCGCGCTACCGACTGAGCCACCCCCGCCCCATTTATTCCTAAGAAATTCGTAACTTATATCATTTAAGGGTTAGTTACAGCGCACATCTTATTATTGCAAACGTTACATCAGACACGATGAATATGGATGGAAGCTGAATATCACGCCACATTGAAGTCTGTTGAAGATAAAAAGTAACTTTGAGAGCTTCTTAACATTTTGTACACTAAATTAATTTTGTCCTTTAAATATTTAATAAAATATAGCACTTCAAAATACAGGTATTCCTATTAAATAAAATTTTATTGACTGGCTGCTGGGAATGGTATAGGTCAGGTGTCGGCAACCTTTTAATAGTGTGCCGAAGTAATGTTGCAAAGTCACTCAGCGTGCCAACCTAAGTCCACCATATTTTTTTATAAAACAACCATTGAAACAAATTAATTTGATCTTGTATTAACATGTTTCCGATACATTAAATAATTATTTTATTCTTTGTAATGGTTAGCGCGCTTGGCTACTGATCAAAGGGACCTGGGTTCGAGCCCCGGGTTATGTGTGTTGTTTTTTTGCTGAGGTCCTGTCATCCTCACAGTCCTTCTACTATGGCATATAAACTGGCAGGTTCCTGTCAGACCTCTGTGGCAAGCAGCTGCTTGAGGGGGTATTTATTTATTATTTAGATTATTCAATATTTTAATATAAATAGGAACAAATGCAAATATTACATTTTGCAAAGTATAAGTTCTAAACACATTATTTTGAAAATCTATTATAAAATTACCATATGTATATTTTGTTAACCCTTTCACGACTAAGAGAAACATTTTTCCCATTTTGAAATTGGTGATTGTCGTATTTAATTATAACCTTATCTGCATTTTTTTATACAGAATGTCAAAATAGAACGTATGCCGAACGCAATTACGTAAACGGGAACGTTTAGAAAACAAAAACAGAACTGTCAGGACGCATAATATATGTACTATGTGCAATGTCCATCTTTGCCTCACTACCAAAAGAAATTGCTTCGCAAAATATCATAATTAGCACATCATTTTGTATAGTAATTTTATTTCAAAATTTTGTATTATTTTAGTTAAAATTTTGTTCTAATAAACCAATAAATAAAAGACGTTGCATAATAAGCCTAACTATAATTTGTGTTACCTTTATAGTCCATTGGGAAAAATATTTCCCAAAAAATTCCAAAGAAACTACACATTGTTATGTATTTTTCTTATGATTTTTATTTATTTTACGTCTAAACAAATTAAAATAAACAGTTACATACTAATATTTACTCTTAGAAACCTTATGGTCCTGAAAGGGTTAAGACAGAAAGTCCAATAGTTTGAAGAACAAAACAATTAAATAATTCAAACATAAAACACGTTATTAAAATTTTAATATAAGAAATCATTGATTATTATTGATCTGAGTCATTAATCAATTAATGGGACCCTTGTCCTTGTTCTTCTTGGTTATTTGTTCAATATCAGGTGTGTATTTGGTCACTTTCAGCTTCACACAGGCTTCTGAATGCACAAGTGTTAGGCGACTTCTCTCTCGACTTAAAACAGCTTTCATGTGTGAGAAACTTTGTTCACATGTATAAGTTGACCCAAAAGCCGAAAGCAGAGCAAATGCAACTTTCTTCAAACAGGTGAACGCTTCAGGCAGGGATGTCCTGCAGTTGAGGATGGCAGCTGACTTTTCCAAGAAGTTTCCTTCAAGAGTTTTCTGCAATGCTACAAATTCTATCGTCCATAACTTTGATGCCTTGAATTCGATGTGTTGCATTTCAAAATTGTCAACATCCATCCACTCGAAAAGAGATAAGTCAAATGGGATGGTAGTAAGATCAATTAAGACGGGCTTGATGAGGTAAGAAAATATGGGTTCGAGAATTTGGAAGTCTTGACCTTGTTTAGCAAACTCTCCTTTGAGAGGGGCGGGGGTGGCTCAGTCGGTAGCGCGCCAGGCTCGTAATCTGTAGTTCCCAGGTTCGAGTCTCAGCTGGGTCAGCGTTGAGATTTATCTCCGCAAAATTTCCCCGCCCTGCCCACGGTCAGTAGGGGACATTGATGGGCTTAAAAAGGCAGCCGTCCGTCGGATGGGACGTTAAGGCGTGGCCCCGTGTGCGTGAGAGCCATACCCTGTGCACGTTAAAGAACACGCTAGATGGCCTTGACGGGAGGCTACCATCTGTCTCCCAACAGCTGTTCCAGTGGGTACCCTCCCCCAACCTTCTCTGAGCCTTCGGGGTTCTTGTGGCCTGGCCATTTAGCCCATGGTGTGCAAAAAATTGCCGCTCAGAGGAAAAACAATCCAATCCAATACTTCCCAATTCAGTCCATAAATTGTATAAGACTACCATAATCCCCCTAAAAATATCCTTGAAAGATTTAACACGTAACTGCCGCAAGAAACGTTTATAATGGCCGTATTTACAGGCACTGTTTTCGAATAAATGGAGAATAGATATTCGAAATAATTATTTTAATTTAAGCACAAGACACCTGCTCTGTAATGGACAAAGAAAGTAATCAGTTAATTAGAAGGCGAGACGATTCTTCAATTACTGAGTCCGGAGGAATCTCAATCTTCCATTTACCTGCATCCAAAATTAAAACTAACGGAAATAAAGCGATTTAGAAACTGCTAGCTTGTTTTGTTCACCGAAAAACAAGTCCAATGAGGATAAATAGTATGGCTTTGCTCACAATGTAATTGGTTGCAGTTTTATTTAAGACTAGATCCATGTTAATTTAATAGAGAGAGGCAAATAACTGAATAGGTACTACATCAATGGAAGCAAATATTTTATTCTCTAATTACTGAAGGTAGCTTTAGGATATAACAAACAAATGATTATAATATTAAATTTATTTATTTATCAAAAGAGCACAAAATAAAAAAAACAGAATTTCCAGATGGATATATATTTAATTATTCATATTAGTTATTGTGTTTTCACTTGTAAATTATATCCCAAAAGCAACTTGCAATAATGTTATATCGAAATTTATAAGAAAAATATCTCTCCATTGTAGGAGGTGACGTCACTGGTGGTGGAAGTTTCTGTCGCTTACCTTATGAATGGAGAGTGGAAAGCTATCAATGGAGTAGTAATTTTTATCGATGTCAAAAGTTATCAATCGAATAGTACGTTATATATGCGAAAAGTTATCAAAGAAATAATATGCTATCGATGAATAACTTATGAATGGAGTACTACGTTATTGATGCAAAAAATTATGTATAGAATAGTACGTTATCGATGAGAAAAATTATCCGTGGAGTAGTACGCTATCGATGAGAAAAATTATCCGTGGAGTAGTACGCTATCGATGAGAAAAGTTATCAATGAAGCAATGCATTATCGATGGGGAAGTTAGCAATTGAATAGTACGTTATCGATGCAAAAATTGTCGGAGGAGTAGTATGTTATCAAAGAAATATTTATGGAGTATTACGTTATCCATGAAATATTTATGGAGTATTACGTTATCCATGAAATATTTATGGAGTATTACGTTATCGATGCGAAAAGTTATCAAAGGAGTAATACGTTACCGATGAAAAAATTATGAAGAGAGTAGTACGTTATCGATGTGAAAGGTTATCAGTGAAATAGAACGTTATCAATGTAAACGTTATCAGTGGAGTAGTACATTATCGATGAGAAAAGCTTTCAGTGGAGTAGTAACGCTTTCGATGAGAAAAGTTATCAAAAGGAATAGTACGTTATCAATGAAAAAATTATGAATGGAGTAGTAGGTTATCGATACGAAAAGTTATGAATAGAGTAGTATGTTATCGATGCGAAACATTATCAATGGAATAGTACGTTATCGATTCGAAAAGTTATCAATTGAGTAGTACGTTATCGATGTGAAATTTATCATTGGAGTAGTACGTTATCAGTTATGTTATGAATTTAGTTATGAATGTAGTGTTGCATTATCGATGCAAAAATTTTCAATGGAGTAGTACGTTAGTGATGTGAAAAGTTATCAATGGATAAAAGTTTCGCAGCCAACTTTGGGGGAACGCATAATTTTGTGGGGTCGAAACCCACACAGTGCACTAAGTTACGATAAGATGAAGCTGTAGACGACTTTTGGCGCTCCTAGCTTTGGCCTTCTAGGAGGAGGTGGCGAACAAACAGACAAATTCTCGAAAATGTATAATAGTTATACAGAAACATACAAAAGTCATATTACATGATTATTTGTGACTTTCTTTTTGTGACTTCTATTTCATTATAAACTTATTTTTTATGATCATTATTACATTATTTTTGTGATAAATATACTTATCATTGAGAAATTTTACTAGTCTCTCAATTCATAATCGCTGACTGTACTGGCGCCTAATTCAGAATTTTTGCACCCTGACCCAGAATATCTAGTTCCAATCAAGTTTCAATATCAAGTTATTGGGGCGACAGTTGGCTAAGTCATTAGCGATCCAGGATCACAATCTGTAGCTCCCAGGTCCGCCCCACCCCTGGTACCGACGCTGAGATTTATCTCCGCTAAACCACCCCCCTGCCCTTGGTCCCAAGATGACAGCGATGGGCTTGGAAAGGCCGCTCGTCCGTCGAACGGACGTTAAATCGTGGTCCCGTGTGCGTGAACGAGCCATACCCTGTGCACCTTAAACATTGGATGGCCTTAATGGGAGACTACCATCACTCTCCAAGCAGCTGTCCAGGGACTCCCCTTCCCCAACCTTGTCTGAGCCCTTGAGGTCCTTGTGATATGGCTATTTAACCCATTGTGTGAAAAAAAGTGCTGCTCAGAGGTAAAACAACCCAACCTTACAATTTGACTGTCTTTTGTTAGTATTTCAACGTTGAATTACAGTTTAAAAACATTTACTTTCAAAACTTTTATTTTACATCTATATAGGACCATGGCCGAGTGGTTAGCGTGCTTGGCTACTAATCTAAGGGACCTGGGTTCGAGCCCCGGGTAAGGCATAGATGTATGTGTCGTTTTTCTGCTGAGGTCCTGCCATCCTCACAGACTTTCTACTCTGGCATATAAACTGACAGACCTCAGTCCTGTCAGACCTCTGTGGCAAGCAGCTGCTTGAGGGGGTATTTTTTTATTTATAGGATTAAAATATGACGAAAAATACTATTCCTGTCTGCATTTGTATTTCATTCCGTTTATATTCTGTTTAATCAAAATATATAAGAATCATTTTGAGGAAAGAAGATGCAGAATTAGTGAGCAAGAGGTCCAAAGGACCGACAAAGTTTAGAAACAATGATTAAGCCCATTTTATGGCCCAATCTGATAGAACAACTGAATCTAGCTGCAGAAAAGCCATTTTCACAACACACTTGTACTCAGAATGCAGAGTTTTTAAAAACAAACTCAACCAAGAAAATCGTTTTTTAACTTGCTCGGAAACCAAGTTTGTTTTGCGAATAGATGCATGAATATCATTAACTCAACGCCTTCGCTAACTGTTTGTTCAGATGTGGTATTTCCCCACAGCCCTATGCTATTTGCGTTGGTTTCACGTATGCTTTTCTCTGGAAAGATTTTTGTACACATAAACATTCTTAAGTTTAAAAAAATGTTGAAAAAACTCACCTCAAGGGATTCTTCTCAATCTCGCATCCCGGCATTCAACTTCTCAGCTTCATGAATTAAACATTTAATCTTATCTCTAGCTCAAGTGCTCACGACGTGAATTCAAGGTGACACTTTCCCCAGAATCTACTAACTGCAACCAACTCCTGGTCTGCATAGCCACAATGTGATACACAGTAGACACAGCGTGTTGCGGTTATAGTTAGAGAAAAAGAATTAAAAATCCCTAACTATTTTTCAAAGGATGAATCTGCATTATTTAGTGGAATACACTATTTCCCATGTGACGTACAACTTCGGCTAATGTATTTCTTAGAAGATAAATTTCTTTAAAGATTCTGTCGATTTGCATACAGTAGAGTGAATAAACATAAGATGTATAGGTTTTTTAGCACGATTCTTTGAAATATATAACTTTCTATGCCACTTTTCTTAGAAACCATTACGTTGATGGAGAGTTTGTTTAATTCCTCGAATTTTGGAATTTTATTGACGGTTACTGGATAAGTCAGAGATGATATGTCCAAATCATTTTCATTAAACTAATTTCCCAAAACTGTATTGCTTCTCTGGACTTCTCCGATTTAAACGGATTTTTTACACCCCAACAGCCCAATAATTCAGTGGTGTTGATAACTGCAACATTTTCCCAACAAAACCCCCTCGTGTCTTCCCTTTCACGCAGAGCGTCTTCCCAAAATTAGTTTAAACTAATCTCCAGCTCATCTCCCCAAAAGTTTCCCCTAGGTTAACATGGGATTCCCTATACTTTAACATTGGCCCAGAACTCCCAACAACTACACAACTAACATAGGAACATTTGTCATGGATTAGTGACTTTTTTCCAGTATTTGAACAGTAGTCAATTATTTTAAATAACTGAATTACCGGTAGTTTCTTAAATTTAATACTTTTTTATTCAGTGAATATCAACTTTGATGGTGCAGAGGTCTCGAGTGGAAAGCAATTTTGATGGCACAGGAACTAATCTCGGTGCAATACCCATCAAGTCGGTATTTCAGACTTGATGGGTATTGCACTCTCAAACCTATGACTACTATCATATAATCATATATTCAAATCAGTAAGTAGAAATTTCCAACTGGATCAGCCTTTTAAAGTTTCCAAAATTCTTTTTATTGATCGTATTCACTTGAAACTCTCTTTAATCTTGGTTAATGGTTTCTTTCGAAATCGTATTATTCATTCAATCAGTCCATTATTATTAAGTCAATCAATCTAAGTTTATTTTGCAAAGAAATAGAAATTGATGACTCAGAGATCCATATAATGGATCGAAACTGGTACAAATGAAGATGAATGAATAATTCAGTTTGTAATAATCAGCTTATAATTATTCTGAATCTTCTTTAAAGCATTCATTTCTTTCCTCTGTTAGATTTACTTTCTTCTTATCATAAAAGCAATGGCATATAGCGAGGAACAATTAAGAATATTGTGACAAATCACAGTTGATACTTCGAATGTTTCAACATGTTGATTGACAGGTGTTTGATAGGTCATTAGACTATGATCTTTGATAGGTCATTGGTCTATGATTGAGAAGTACTGTCTTAAATACTCCTGTCTACAGAACTACTGTCTTAAATACTACTGTCTACAGAACTACTGTCTTAAATACTACTGTCTACAGAACTACTGTCTTAAGTAGCGTAGTGTCAATCGAAACTGAGGAGTTTACCTCACTGCACAATCAACATCTGCAATACAAGGCCGAACAACTAAATCGTGACGTCACATACTTAGCTCTAATAATCTAGTTAATTCTCTCTAGTTATTACTCCTAAATACTTGCAAGATTTAACTCTTTCGAAAATAGGACAATCACAATACTGGAAATTAATAGAATACAATTGATGATACTTAATATCAAAAAAGTATTTCTCTTCACTAATTCAAAATAAATAAATTTAGTTTTTTATGTATTTAATATACTTTATTTGTAGTGAACCAAAAACGAATAGTCAGCAAATCAGACTCAATATAATCGCCTAACTGCTCAAAATTTTCAGCATTATAAACTGTTGCTACATCATCTGTAAAACAAGTCAATGAACCATTCAAATTTAAGCTGCAAAAATCATTCAAATAAACCAAAAAATAAAATCGGTCCTAAAAGAGACTCTTATGGAACACCTGTTTTTACAATGAAATAATTACTAATTTCTCTATTTAGTCTTACAATTTTTCTATTTCACAAATAACTTTTATTCCAAGTATGCCTAATTCATCTTATTCCACTATTACAGAATTTTTTCAGCAAAAATTACATAATCAACAGAATCGAAAGCTTTTCTAATATCTAAAAATAACAACAGTTTATTTATTGTCATTAATTCCAATATAAACTTTTTTTGCAACAGCCAATATCACTTTTTACGCAGCTGTTTTTCCTGAATCCATACTGAGTGTCATGAAAAAAATTAGTCTGTTTTGTAAATATTTGTCATTCTATTTTTCATTATCCTTTTCAATCACTTTTGAAAAAGCCGGTAATACTCACATAGATCTATAATTACTTAATAAATTTTTATTTCCTAATTTAAATATTGCTGAAATAACACCTGATTTCAAATCATCATAAAATATTCCATACTCTATAGATACATTCACCAATTTTTGTTTAAAAAACTCAGATGATATTTAACAATAATATTTAACCTTTGAACGTAAAACCATCATGTCCACCACTTTTATTATTGCTTAAACTGCTTATAATATCCTTGGCTTCCTTTTCACTAGTACTGTCAATAAAAATAGCACTGTCGGGTTGTTTTACCCCTGAGCGTCACTATTTTGCACACCATGGTCTAAATGGCCATGTCACATGGACCCCGAAGGCTCAGAGAAGGTTGGGGGAGGGGACCCACTGGAACAGCTGTTGGGAGACAGATGGTAGCCTCCCGTCAAGGCCATCCAGCGTGTTCTTTAACGTGCACAGGGTATGGCTCTCCCGCACACGAGGCCACGGCTTAACGTCCCATCCGACGAATTGCGGTCTTTCCAAGCCCATCGGTGTCCCTTACTGACCGTGGGCAGGGCGGGAAATTTTGCGGAGATAAATCTCAACGCTGACCCAGCGGGGACTCGAACGTGGGAAGTACAGATTACGAGCCTGGTGCGCTACCGACTGAGCCACCCCCCCCCCCCCCCAATAGCACTGTCAAACAAATTCTTAATTAAAACATAGCTCACTGAATTTAATTCTCTGGCCAGATTTCTCGACAAAGATAACCTGCCTTTTTTTTTTATCGACTCTTGAACCCTAAAACTACGATATCATACCTCCTGATTGAGTACACTTTTTTTTTTGCGTGTCCTATCATCTGGCGCACTGCAAGGAATACCACAGCCCTTGGGGACAAGAAATTTCTGATTCACTCTTGAGAAACTATATATATATATACAGCAATATCGCCTTAATGACAGAAAACAAGCACATGGTGCAACGTCTAAAAGGAAAAAAAGGAAAAACGAAAAGGCAAAGATAAAAAATAGAACTCAATCCTTGTCTAGCTCTGTCGCAGTAGGAGGGATGGTGGTTTAACTGCTTCATGAATGAAACATGCCGGACTTCCAGTGACGCTCATGTAAGTTACAAGACCGTGGCTAAAGCTGGAGGACAATGTAAATAAGGAAGGGCGGTGTGATGGCAGTGGGAGAGGTGGAACACTTCTTTCTCTAGCATCCAGGGGAGGGAGACACCTTGATCGCTAGGGAGAAAGTCGAGGAGCTGAGAGAGCCGAAATGATGCTAGAGAAGAACATCAAGATGAACATGTAAATATCCCAATAGGGTAGAAGAAGGTTTGTCTAATATTGACGCACCAGAAGTATTTCCTTTGGATCAATGCAATACTTGCACAAAAAAAGGCTTTGAAGAAAATGTAGCATTTCAAAATAAAAAAGGCGAAAATATAGCATTGTTTGATCATTACCAACAAAGAAATGTTTGTTTGTTTGTTTTTTTTCTGTATGCAGTTTCATTTGCTTTTCCTTTTTAAACAATCTTAAAATTTTCCCTTAAATTTTTATGAAAGTGTTTCAAGAGAAACTTTTTTTACACATTACAGAAATAGCGTATTCCGTATTCTAATTATGACATTATTGCTTATGAATTGATTTTTTTATATTCGATTCTTCTAAACGGTTTTGTTTTACCTCTGAACGTCACCTTTTTGCACACCATGGGTTAAATGACGAGGTCACAAAGATCCCAAAGTCGTAGAAAAGGTTGGGGTGAGAGACCCACTGAGAAGCTATTACTGGGCAGATGTAGCCTCTCGACAAGGCCATTCAGTGTGTTCTTTAACGTGCTCAGGCTATGCACTCCTGCACACGGAGCCACGACTTAAAATCCCATTAGACGGACGGAGGGCTTTCGAAGCCCATCGGTGTTCCTTACTGACTGAAGGCAAGGCGAGGAGTTTTGTGGAGATAAATGGGATTTGGGCAAAGGGGCCCATCGGACAGTTTTTAATAGATAGATCGTAGACTACTATCAAATAGACATGCGCACAAAACTACGGTTTAACTTCGGAGGATTCCGTTCCAAGCCTATCAGCTTCCTCTTTCTCGCCAAGAGCAGTGTGATGGGTTGGTACAGATAAATCTCAAAGCTAGCATAGTTGGGAATCGAACCTGGGAAATACATATTACGATCCTGAAGCCCTGCTGACTATATATCATCCATTACGTACATAGAGATTCAGATACTTTTCCTTAAGAAGTGGAGGTGCAGATGGACCAGCGTTTATAAACAAACTTAAAAAAGAGGATTTGAGAGGAGACATTACTGATCTCATGGCAACCTGGTGTTTTAAATCACCTTCCTTTTATACTGAAATTCCTTCTTTAAACTCTAAAGCTGAACTTTCAAATGAAAATATCTTACAACTATTCTACAATTATAAAAATGAAAACTTTTACAACTTTTTTGAAATTTATACAGATGGATCTTATATACAAGATACAGGTTCTGCTTCTGCAGCAGTATTCATTCCATCCAAAAATATATCATTACAATTTAAATTACCTAAATTTACTCCTATTTTACATGCGGAAATTTTTGCAATTCTGGCCACACTCAGATGGACACTCCAAAATATTAAAAATCAAAACATTGTCATTTTTATAGACTCCAAAGGGGCAATTTTAACTTTAATGCAAGATAACTCATATTCAACATATCCATTTTATACAAACTCTATTTTAAAATTAAATACTGAAAATTTTGAACAAAATGGTAATAAAATTTATATAAGCTGGGTTCCAGGTCATACTGGAATAAAGGAAAATGAAGAAGCTGATAGAGTAGCAAAATCTTCACATGAACTTGAAAATATAACTAACATACATAAGTTTTATAGTAGATCTAAAAAAGAATTAAAAAATCTTGAATTTGTTATGACTGAAAATTATTTTCAAATTAACTCTCTGGTTAAATCTAATTATAGATTCAATCTTTCAAATAAAATTAATTACCTTTTAAATATTCCTTTTAAAAGACAAGAATTTAAATTTATTTTAAGACTCAGAACAGATATAATTATGTTAAACAAATCAAAATATTATTTGAAACTCAGTGATTCTCCAAATTGTTCCACCTGTAACTTAATAGAAAATTCTAACCACATACTATTAAACTGTGATAAATATCAACTTCAAAGAAATAAATTTTTTAGTAATCTTGAAAGTATAGGATTAAAAGATTACAATATAAATACAATCTTAAATTTTCCAATATTATCTACACAAATTAAAATTTTTAATTTCCTGCTAGACTTCTTCCTTGAGACTATGGCAAAAAATATAAAAAAGAAAAAAATAATAATAAATAAATATTAAAAAAGAAAAAAAAAATGGAAAAAAAATGGAAAAAAAATTTAAAAAAAAAAATGTTTGTTTTAAAAAAAAAAGTATATATTTCTGCCACATAAAATAAAAAATTTTTTGGAAAAGATTTCCAAAGAAGTTAGAAGCTTTTTTCACTAAATCAAATTTGGGAAAGCTTGAGAGAAGACCTCCCATTTAACTGTGACGTTAATTGAATTGAATTGGACCAGCGTTGAAATTTATCTCCGCAAAACTCCCCGCCCTATCCATGGTCGTTAGGGCTTGGAAAGACCGCCGTCCGTCGGATACGACGTTAAGCCGTGACTACGTGTGAAGGAGAGACATAATCTGTGCACATTAAAGAACAGGCTGGATGGCCTTACTGAAGGCTACTATCTGTCTCCCAGCAGCTGTTATAGTGGGTCCCTTTTCCCCAACCCTTCTCTGAGACTTTCGGGTCCTTGTGACCTGGACATTTAGCCCATTGTGGGCAAAAATGTGCCGCTCAGAAGTAAAGTAATCCAACCAATTAAAGAACACGCTGGATGGCCTTGACAGGAGGCTACCATCTGTCTCCCAACAACTGTTCCAGTAGGTCACCTCCTCCAACGTTCTCTGAGCCTTTGGGGTCCTTGTGACCTGGCCATTTAGCCCATTGTGTGCGAAAAAGTGACGCTCCGAGGTAACGTAATCCAACTCATTAAAGAACACGCTTGGTGGTCTTAAAAGGAGGCTACCATCTGTCTCCTAACAACTGTCCATTGAGTCCCCTCCCCCAACCTTCTCTGAACCTTCGGGGTCCTTGTGACCTTGCCATTTAGCCCATTGTGTGCGAAAAAGTGATGCTCCGAGGTAAAGTAATCCAACCCATTAAAGAACACGCTTGGTGGTCTTAAAAGGAGGCTACCATCTGTCTCCTAACAGCTGTCTAGTGAGTCCCCTCCCCCAACCTTCTCTGAACCTTCGGGGTCCTCGTGACCTGGCTATTTGCCCATTGTGTGCGAAAAAGTGATGCTCTGAGGTAAAGTAATCCAACTCATTAAAGAACACGCTTGGTGGTCTCAAAAGGAGGCTACCATCTGTCTCCTAACAGCTGTCCATTGAGTCCCCTCCCCCAACCTTCTCTGAACCTTCGGGGTCCTTATGACCTTGCCATTTAGCCCATTGTGTACGAAAAAGTGATGCTCCTAGGTAAAGTAATCCAACCCATTAAAGAACACGCTTGGTGGTCTTAAAAGGAGGCTACCATCTGTCTCCTAACAGCTGTCCATTGAGTCCCCTCCCCCAACCTTCTCTGAAACTTCGGGGTCCTTGTGACCTTGCCATTTAGCCCATTGTGTGCGAAAAAGTGATGCTCCGAGGTAAAGTAATCCAACCCATTAAAGAACACGCTTGGTGGTCTTAAAAGGAGGCTATCATCTGTCTCCTAACAGGTGTCCAGTGAGTCCCCTCCCCCAACCTTCTCTGAACCTTCGGGGTCCTTGTGACCTTGCCATTTAGCCCATTGTGTGCGAAAAAGTGACGCTCCGAGGTAAAGTAATCCAACTCATTAAAGAACACGCTTGGTGGTCTTAAAAGGAGGCTACCATCTGTCTCCTAACAGCTGTCCATTGAGTCCCCTCCCCCAACCTTCTCTGAACCTTCGGGGTCCTTGTGACCTTGCCATTTAGCCCATTGTGTGCGAAAAAGTGATGCTCCGAGGTAAAGTAATCCAACCCATTAAAGAACACGCTTGGTGGTCTTAAAAGGAGGCTACCATCTGTCTCCTAACAGCTGTCTAGTGAGTCCCCTCCCCCAACCTTCTCTGAACCTTCGGGGTCCTCGTGACCTGGCTATTTGCCCATTGTGTGCGAAAAAGTGATGCTCTGAGGTAAAGTAATCCAGCTCATTAAAGAACACGCTTGGTGGTCTTAAAAGGAGGCTACCATCTGTCTCCTAACAGGTGTCCAGTGAGTCCCCTCCCCCAACATTCTCTGAACCTTCGGTGTCCTCGTGACCTGGCCATTTAGCCCATTGTGTGCGAAAAAGTGACGCTCCGAGGTAAAGTAATCCACCTCATTAAAGAACATGCTTGGTGGTCTTAAAAGGAGGCTACCATCTGTCTCCTAACAGCTGTCTAGTGAGTCCCCTTCCCTTAAACTTCTCTGAGTCTTCGGAGTCCTTGCGATCTGGCCATTTAGCGCATTGTGTGCAAAAAAAGTACCGCTCAGAGGTAAAATAACCAAACAACCTTAAAAAGTTTTTAATTTTTATATTAATTGATTAAAATAATTTTTTTATCTATAAGAAAATAAAATACTCCAATCGTGGGTTACGACTACAATCTCAAAGTCTATAAAGCTTCGAGATTTTTATATTTAGAAACATTTTTGTTTATATTAAGATACACTGGTCTTCAAAATTTAAGAATGGACCCCAGAAGAATGAAGAACACCAAACCGATTCATCAAGAAAGAAAAAACAAGATTGCATACGTAAGCTCTTGTTTAAGGGTTGTTTTACCGCTGAGCTCTACCTTTTTTTGTACACAATGAGCTAAACGGCCAGGTCACAAGGACCCCAAGGGCTCAGAAAAGGTTGGTGGAAGACTCGACTACTGTTAGCAAACAGAGCAGTCTCTCGTCAATGCCACTTAGCATGTTATTTAACGTGTACAGGTTTTGGGTTGTTTTACCTCTGAGCGGCACTGTTTTTTTTTGCACACAATGGGACTAAATGGCGAGGTTACAAGGACCCCGACCTTTGGTTAGAGTCCTGCCTGGGCTAACTATATGATTTATCTCCGCAAAACTCTCCACTCTTCCCTTGGCCAGTAGAGCACACTGATAGGCTTGGAAAGGCCGCCGTCCGTCAGATGGAACGTTAAACCGTGCCCCTGTGTAGGGGAAAGGGTTGTTTTAGGTTGTTTTACCTCTGAGCGGCACTTTTTTGCACACCATGGGCTAAATGGCCAGGTCACATGGACCCCGAGGGCTCAGATAAGGTTGGAGGAGGGGACCCACTGGAACAGCTGTTGGGAGACAGATGGTAGCCTCCCGTCAAGGCCATCCAGCGTGTTCTTTAACGTGCACAGGGTATGGCTCTCCTGCACACGGGGCCACGGCTTAACGTCCCATCCGACGGACGACGGCCTTTCCAAGCCCATCGGTGTCCCCTACTGACCGTGGGCGGGGCGGGGCGGGGAATTTTGCGGAGATAAATCTCAACGCTAACCCAGCTGGGACTCGAACCTGGGAACTACAGATTACGAGCCTGGCGCGCTACCGACTGAGCCACCCCCGCCCCGTGGGGAAAAGCCATACCCTGTGAACATTAAATGACACGCTGGATGGCCTTGCCAGGAGGATACCATCTGTCCAGTGGGTCCTCTCCTCCAACGTCCTCTAAGCTCTCTGCATCCTTATGACCTGGTCATTTAG
This sequence comes from Ryuthela nishihirai, assembly GCA_038380435.1. Classification (NCBI taxonomy): domain Eukaryota; kingdom Metazoa; phylum Arthropoda; class Arachnida; order Araneae; family Heptathelidae; genus Ryuthela; species Ryuthela nishihirai. Next base: position 58,443,597 of record JAWZYU010000008.1, read on the forward strand.
CTCATTGTGCGAAAAACATTGCCACTCATGGGTAGCCAAATTACTGTACTGTACTTTTTGTATACAATGAACTTAAAGGCCAAGTCACAAGGACCCCAAGAACTCCGAGAAGGATGGGGGAAGAAACCAACTGCACAGCTGCTAGGAAACAGATTGCAGTCTCCCGTCAAGCCCATCTAGCTTGTTATTAAACGTGCACAGGATATGTCTTTCCTATTATGGACCACGGCTTAACGTCCCAACCGATGGACGGCGGCCTTCGAAGCCCAACGGTGCCCCCTTTCTCACCAACGGTATAAAAGTATGAAAAATCAATTTTCAACAAACATTAAATGCCAAAAGTCACGCGGAGAACTTCCTTCGCCCTAACAACTAGATATCACTATCTAATGCACCCTACGAATAATTGCGTTGACGAAAACTAAAGCGAATATTTGTGTAAATATTTGACTTTAATCATATTAAAAGCACTTTTAAGCCAAAGATAACTTAACTTTGAACCGTGTGGGATACGAAAACATATCTTAAGGAATCGTTTCATATTACAATTCCTGAAATCAGTTTTTCTGCCTGTCTAAAATGGTCTTCTGATCTTACGTCTACTGCTTTTAAGTTATTAATGATAAATTAGAATTATAAATGAGAGGAAAATAGGGCTGTTGTTCATGCAAAATGTAAATATCATGCGCTGAATTATTTCAGGAATGAAATTTAAAATTTTAATCGAAATTATCTTCCTCCGACTTTTAAAGGAAGACAATTATTATTACTATTTCGTCTACTCAAGTTTAATTAATTTCAAAGGAATTTAATTGGGTTACTTTACTTCTGAGAGACACTTTTTTTGTACACAATGAGCTAAATGACCAGGTCACAAGGACCCCGAAGGCTCAGAGAAGGTTGGGGGAGGGGACCCACTGCAACAGCTCTTAGGAGACAGATGGTAGCCTCCAGTCAAAGGCCATCCAGCGTGTTCTTTAACCTACCCCCCTTCCTCAACATTCTCGAGTCATTTGGGGTCTCTGTTACCTGCGCATTTAACCCACTCTGTGCAAAAGTACCATACTTTTATGCTCGTTAAAGAATACGCTGCAGGACCTTGCTTCCGTCTCTCCTAACAGCTGACTTATGAATCCCCATCTCCCAACATTCTTTGAGATCTTGGGGTCCTTGTGACTTGCCATTTAGCAGATGTTTTTTTTTTTAAACTTCTATTCATAAGTAAAACAAGAGAAGATTTCTTTCTTCCATTCTGACGGCAACTATTACAATATGATTTCGGCCTTCCATTATTTCGGTCTAATTAAATATCACGTATATCAGCATCTGGGTTCTTATGACCTGACTATTTAGCCCAATGTGTAAAAAAAATGTCGCTTAGAAGTAAAACAACCCAAACTGGGACTCAACTCGGAAACACATTATCCTTACAATCAAACACGTTAATCTCTTTGGGACGGGAGAGCCATACCCTGTGCACGTTAAAGAACATACTGGATGGCCTTGAAGGGAGGCTACCATCTGTCTCCAAACAGCTGTTCCAGTGGGTCCCCTACCCCAACCTTCTCTGAGCCTTCGGGGTCCTTGTGACCTGGCCATTTAGCCCATGGTGTGCAAAAAAGTGCCGCTCAGAGGTAAAACAACCCAACTCTCTAGGTCAGTAGGGAATAGCGATGGGCTTGGAAAGTCCGCCTCCCGTCGGATGGGACGTTAAGCCGTGGCCCCGTGTGCGGGAGAGTCATACCCTGTGCACGTTAAAGAACACACTGGATGGCATTGACGGGAGGCTACCATCTATCTCCCAACAGCTGTTCCAGTGGGTCCCCTCCCACAACCTTCTCTGAGCCTTCGTGGACCATGTGACCTGGCTATTTACACCATGATGTGCAAAAAAGTGCCGCTCAGAGGTAAAACAACCCAACCCCCAACCTTCTCTGAGCCTTCGGGGGCGGGGGTGGCTCAGTCGGTAGCGCGCAAGGCTCGTAATCTGTAGTTCCCAGGTTCAAGTCCCAGCTGGGTCAGCGTTGAGGTTTATCTCCGCAAAATTCCCCGCCCTACCCACGGTCAGTAGGGGACATCGATCGGCTTGGAAAGGCCGCCGTCCGTCGGATGGGACGTTAAGCCGTGGCCCCGTGTGCAGGAGAGCCATACCCTGTGCACGTTATAGAACACGCTGGATGGCCAGACGGGAGGCTACCATCTGTCTCCCAACAGCTGTTCCAGTGGGTCCCCTCCCCCAACCTTCTCTGAGACTTCGGGGTCCATGTGACCTGGCCATTTAACTCATGGTGTGCAAAAAAGTGCCGCTCAGAGGTAAAACAACCCAACTGTTAATCTCTTTTGTACACGAAAAATTAATTACGCATAAATAACAAAAAGAAATGCAACCATTGCGAATATATACGTCACAGAACCAGCCAGAAATCCCTCTCCAAACACAAGTTGACAAACATAGCACTAGCCATATTGACGCTTTACTGAACTAGAAGCATTTAATTCCTTTTTTTTTTGTCCTCATTGCACATTATTCACCTTTAATTGCTGCCATTTTTCTCCCAGTTCATTCGTTATGGTGCTTTCGCTAGTTTTAACCAAAAAATCGCTCCTAATTCTTGCAAAAATCCGTAATGCTTCGCTTATTTTTTTTAGTTCATACAGCATTAGGTTTCCATTAATCTCCTTAGGGCACGAAGAGTCCGTCTTTCATTTCGTCAGGACTTCAGTTTTTTCCACTCCTTTGTCCATCTATCGGTTTCATCTGGCGCAGCGCAATTGGAGCGATATTAATCAAACAAAACAACGGCCTTTCAACAGCGAATCCTTCAGCACAGACTTCACCAACGATAGGAGATGCACATCTCCAGCATCCGAAATCGATTCCAGCTTTATTCTCTTTCGTCACATTATTAATAGCACATTAAATCCCATTCTTTCTGTTACATTGATGACTTCTCTAGAATCCGAAACCGGCCCGAACCTGTCTCCTGAAGTCATTTCATACACGTATATCGGAATAGGTGTGCATTGGTAAAGGTTGTGGGAGCTTTTCTTCAGGAAATAGAGGTGTGATACTGTTGTAGATAAATGTGATATTTAATAGCTTGAATGTAGTAGAAGTTCCTGCAGAAACAGTCCATTAAAGTGTCTTCTTTTATCGTGCCTACGAATGAAAGGGAGGTTTTATTCCAGAATAAATAGGAACCTGTGTAGCTCACAGATCACATTTTGATTTGTACGGGATTTGCCTGTAATGTGTAGTTGACACCGCCATTGCTGCTAGAGAAGCTTTGGAGCAGAGGAATCAATAAAACAAAAATATGTAAGGTGCTTATATAATAGTAAAGTTTATATTTCTTCTGGTAGGTAATAAAATCATTAATTTTTTTCCCATCAATGCCCATTCTATTAGATACAGTCGCTCAAAAAAGTATCCGAACACTACAGTTGATTACAGAATTCAAAAAAATATCTGGCAACGATTTTTTTAGAAATTAGTGATCTGGCAACCTTCGCGTTACGTAACACGAAGGTTGCCAGATCACTAATTTCTAAAAAAATTATTGCAAGATATTTTTTGATTATCTAATATATTAATTTGATTTATAATTTATATGCACATAGCATGTGCTTATACATAATAAGCTCATCGTAGTGTTCGGATACTATTTTGAGCGACTGTACATTCCAGTAATGTCAATAGTACAGATATGGTGGGAATATTAAAAGCCCCTCAACTTTGGTCTTACTGTTATCCTAGGCAACAACTAAGACAACTAAATTAAAATAGATGAAAAAATAAATTCTACGTTCTGAAATTTTAAAAGTTCCAACTTAAGCAGAATAAATTTTTCTGTGGTCCAATACTCTTGGATTCCAATTTGCTTTCCTTTCTGCACCAAAAATGACTTCAAAAACAGGAATCAACAGATCAAACAAGGTATAAAAAAATAACAACAGAGGCACAGTTTTTTCTCCATTCAGTTCCGCAACTAAAAATAACCATGATGGAAATGTTTATCACTTCAGAAAGTTTATGTAAAAAAACACATTTTGCTTTAAAAAAAAATCAATACTGTTCATTGTAGATTTATTTTTTTATTTGCAAAAGCGAAACCTTTATCAAATGGAGAAATTAGATTCCTTTTATTATAGAACTCTCCTCCAGGAATTTGAGAAGAGCTGTTGGGATTTTGAATCTAGTGCTTTAACTTTTTTTTGATCGATTTATTTTTGATTTGTTTATAAACGAATTTATTGCAGAGGATTTCGTAGCTTCTATTGAGAAATGATTTTCAGAGAATTCGTCGTTAGTAACCTTCTTCGTTTCTTTTTTTTTCAATTTATATATATATTGTGTAATACCTATGATATGCATAAATTAAACAAATAAAACGATTAGGGAAAAATGTATAAGAAATATCTCAATCTATACTAACGACATAACAGAGTTGTACAGTCGCTCAACAAAAATATCCGAACACTATGGTTGATTACAGAATTCAGAAAAAATATCTGGCAACGATTTTTTTTAGAAATTAGTGATCTGGCAACCTTCGTGTCACGTGACACGAAGGTTGCCAGATCACTAATTTCTAAAAAAAATCGTTGCCAGATGTTTTTTCTGAATTCTGTAATCAACCATGGTGTTCGGATACTTTTTTGAGCGACTTAGGTGGTCATATTATTTTGATACTAGATCGTGTGGGCTCACTCACGGAAATATTGAGCGTGTGCAGTTACCGTTCGCAGCAAACTGGAGCGTGTGCAGTAACTGCACACGCTCCAGTTTGCTGCGAACGGTAACTGGAGCGTGTACAGTTGCTGTACACGCTCCAGATATTTTTCCTGAATTCTGTAATCACGTGACACGAAGGTTGCCAGATCACTAATTTCTAAAAAAAATCGTTGCCAGATATTTTTTCTGAATTCTGTAATCAACCATAATAAAATAAATAAATACCCCCTCAAGCAGCTGCTTGCCACAGAGGTCTGACAGGAGCCTGTCAGTTTATATGCCACAGTAGGAGATCTGAGAGGATGACAGGACCTCAGCAGAAAAACGACACACACATCCATGCCTAATCCGGGACTCGAACCCAGGTCCCTTAGATCAGTAGCCAAGCGCGCTAACCACTCGGCCATAGTGTTCGGATATTTATTTCAGCGACTGTACAGTCTTTTGTTATAAGAGATGTCGACTTCATTTACCATAACATATTCCACTATAATCCAACACTAAAGTCACAGTTCTGTTTCGATATTTCCGCTGTGCGTTTCTGTGCCACAGAAGATGACCATAATCGGAGAAATAAAAATGCTCGGCGTTGGAAGAAGAATACGCATCGCACCAAAGACTTACTTCTCCACCAAGTTTTTCTCTCCATTACGTCAAGTTCGCACTCTCTCCCCCATTACGTTGTCCATCAGGCCTCGCAGCCACCATCAGCGGAACACATTTATAGAGTTCGGTACCGAAATGTCTGAGTACTCAGTTTGATGGAGTCTCATCCTTTTCACGCAGTCATCGCCTTTTTCTCATTTTCTACTCTGGAAGAATTTTTCTCTCGAATCAGCCATTCCCAAGAGAGGAAAGGATGAACGATTTTACTGCAGAGGATTTTAGGAGGAGGATATCGTGATGGAGGGGGGGGAGGGGAAGGGGGAAGGAGCTTCTGCAAAATGCTGCTCTTTTATTGTTTGGTTTGACTTTCATCAAATTTTTTCGTTTTTGGGTTAGAGAATATTTGCCAGCTAAACTTGTTATTTCGATAGAAATTTCTCCATTGTGAAATTCCTCATCTCTTTTATGTAAGGGTGGAAAGAGCGTATATTTTTGCGAATAGAATGGTTTTAGCTATTTTGGTTTGATGATTAATTCAAATATTTGCACAGGCGATTGGGGAAGTTTTATGCAATGGGTTTTTGTTTTTATTTAGTGGTTTGTTTTGTGTATGGGCATTTACTGCTAGATTGGACGAGTTGTTTTACCTTTGAGCAGCGCTTTTTTTTCCCACACAATAGGCTAAATGGCCAGGTCACAAAGGACCACGAAAGTTCAGAGAAGGTTGGGAAACGAGGAATCACTGAACATGTGTTTGGAGACACATGATAACAGACAGATGGTGAATTGATTGTAATTTTTAAAATGTCAGAGTTTTTTTAGTGTATTTATTTCAGAAACACAGTTTCTAATTCTAAGATCGCTTTTGTTGGATTAAAAGCTTTCTTAGGTCATTGCATCGTTTTAACAATTTCAAGAACATGCAAACTATAACTGTTGATTGTTGCCAATTGGCAATATTGTTAGGCGCATTTTAAATTGATTTGTCTGTCTGCCTTATCTCAACAATTGAGATTCCTTGTCCCTGCACACATGTTTGGGTGAGGGGTGATAAAAATCCATTGCCGAGCGTAGGGGGCGCTGTTATAGAGAGTTTTTTGGTTTGGTTTACCTCTGAGCAGCACTTTTTTTGCACACCATAGGCTAAATGTCCAGATCCCAAGGACCCCAAAGGCTCAGAAAAGGTTGGGGGAGGGGACCCACTGGAACAGCTGTTGGGAGATAGATGGTAGCCTCCGTCAAGGCCATCCAGTGTGTTCTTCAACGTGCACAGGGTATGGCTCTCCCGCACACGGGCCCACCGCTTAACGCCTCATCCGATGGACGGCGGCCTTTCCACGCCCATCGGTGTCCCCTACTGACCGTGGGCAGGACGGGGAGTTTTGCGGAGATAAATCTCAACGCTGACCCAGCTGGGACTCGAACCTGGGAACTGCAGATTACGAGCCTGGCGCGCTATCGACTGAGTCACCTTCGCCCCATTATAGAGAGTAAGGAAACCACTTTCATAAGTATCATGGACTTAGAAATCCATGATAAATTATAGATAAATTAAATGTAAAACATTCGTTACGATGTGCAGACCACCAATCAGTTGGTTTGTTTGCCATGGCTCGACGTGGCACAGTTTGTGCGCCAGGATCGTGAACTGTAGTTCCCAGGTTCTAGTCCCAGCGGTACCAGCGTTGAGATTTATCTCCACTAAACCCTCACCTTGCCCTCGGTGAGGAAAGGCACACCGATGGGCTTGTAAAGGCAGTGTCTGTGTACAGCAGTGTCTCGCAAACTTTTTTATACTGCGGCACACTGAATGTAATTTTTTTCCGCGGCACACCTAAAAAAGAATGAAAGCCAACTCTCAATAATCGTCATTATATTTGCGCTTTGTTGAAGTCATCAGCCTGGTTTTACTTGAGATTTGCTCTCGTTCTTTAATTCATAACTCGGTGTTTGTTTTAAATATTTGACCATTCTATGGCTTGAAATAATCAAAAATTAATACCAAAATTTGGAAAAAGCTTGGTAAATATTTACAAGATCCCAGTTGATAAAATGTGAAAGATTTTTATTAAAGCACGTCGATAACACAAGTCAAGTCAAAATGAAATCTTTGGAATATCTAGTGTCAATTTGAAAATCTCTTGCGGCACACTTGGAATCACTCGCGGCACACTTGGAATCACTCGCGGCACACTACTGTGCCGCGGCTCACAGTTTGCGAGACACTGGTGTACAGGATGCCATAGCATGTGCAGTATAAATAATACGTTGGACGGCCATGTCGGGAGGCTACCAGTTGTCTCTTATCAGCTTACAGTAGGTCCCTTCCCCCCCCCCCAATCTTCTCTGAGTCATTGGGGTCCATGTGACTTGTGGATCCTCCTGGGTCCGCATTGAGAAAACTCCCAGCCCTGCCCTCGGTCAGTTGGGGACACCAATTGGCTTCAAAAAGCCGCCGTCCGTCGGATGGGATGTTAAGCCCTGGCTCCATGTGCAGGACAGCCGTACCCTGGATGATCTTAACGGGAGGCTACCATATGTCTCCTAACAGCTCTCCAGTGAGTCCACGCCCCCAGCCTTCTCTGAACCCTCGGGGTCTCTGTGACCTGGTCATTTAGACATTATGTGCAAAAAAGTGTCGCTCACAGAACCCACTGAACGACATTTTTTTGCACTCTTTGGGTCACAAGAAACCCAAAGGCTCGTAGCAGGTTAGAAAGGTTGGGTTATTTTACCTCTGAGCGGCACTTTTTTGCACACAATGGGCTAAATGTTCAGTTCACAAGGACCCCCGAGGGTTCGGAGAAGGTTGGGAGAGGGGATCCACTGGAACAGCTTTAGGAGAAAGGAAACTAATGGACAGCTGTTAAGAGACAGATGGAAACCTTCCATCAAGGCCATACAGAGTATTATTTAAAGCGCACATACTATGGATCCATTACACGGGCCACGACTTAACGTCCCATCAGACGGACGGCGGTATTTCCAAGCCCATTGGTGTTACCTATTGACCGAGGGTAGAGCGGGGAGTTTTACGGAGACAAACCTCATCGGAGGAACAGTTAGGATTCTAATTTAGTAACTGCAGATTCCGCCCTGCCCACGGTCAGAAGCGGACACCGATGGGCTTGGTAAAGGCCGCCGTCCGTCGGATGGGACGTTAAGCTGTGGCTCCGTGTGCGGGAGAGCCATACCCTGTGCACGTTAAAGAACATGCTGGATAGCCTTGACGGGAGGATACCATCTGTCTCCCAACAGCCGTTCCAGTGGGTCCCCTCCCCCAACCTTCTATGAGTCTTCGGGGTCCTTGTGACCTGGCCATTTAGCCCATGGTGTGCAAAAAAAGTGCTGCTCAGAGATAAAACAAACCAAACCAAAAACTACAGATTACGTGCCCAGAGCATTAACCGTTACCACTCCCAAAGTAATCATTCATTAATACAAAAAATTCGGCTGACCACTGGTCAGTAAACTAGACCATAAGACAACAGAAATTTTTTTTTCGATATGTTTCACCTTCCAACATTAGATGAAATACAAGACTCAAAAATAAAAAGATTTTTCTTGCTCACAACATGCAAAACTCACTTAAACAAATATTTATCTTACCCACCAATAAACGAAAATTGGATTTATTACCTTAATGGTCCATAGCTTTTAAAGACAGCTCTATCACTTCCCGCCTTAATTGGCCATGCTGTTGAATTGTATCAGATCTCCCCAAAGCACGATGGCTCAAACCACGGTCATTACTCTATTATCCCGTGACCTAAGGCTCGATGTTCCAATTACTGATATTCTGAAATCGCTTTGCGTCTGAAAGAATTTCAAGTTTGTTACCCCCACCCCACAAAAAAATAAATTAATAAATAATGAGGCAATAGAAGTCATTCGAAAAAAGTTTCCTTTCTAAGGCACGGTGCACACCGCGGCAATTTGCAACGAGCAATGCGACATGATCCTTTTTAAAGATGCATCTTATGAATGTACTTAAACGCTCTTAGAATTCTAAAGGTTTATGAATGTACCTAAAGGTACTTAGAATATTCTTAGACTGCATTTTAAAGAAGAAATTGCAATCGACATCATTGCAAATTCCGGCAGTGTGATCCCTGCCCTAAAGTATTTCTCTTTTTACGGAGACCTGAACGCCGAGGAAGCACATTGCAACTTAATGTGAGTTTCGAGTGATTTCTACACGTTTTGATTATTCACCGGTAGTTTTTATGAGAATGGAATTTAAGTAATATTTGTTTTATTGCAGTTTTGTAACAAAATGACACAGAAATAATGGAAATTTTTTCAGGGGATTTGATTTTGTTTCGGAAGTATAAATTGTTTGAAGCCAGTGCCGTTGGAACAGATGCATTTCAGACATTACATTGAGACGTGAAAATTTTTAACGCAGTTTGCGAAGAGGAAGATCAGTTCCATTAAACCGGGAAAATCAGGTTATGATGGCGGGTTGTTTTACCTCTGAACGGTACTTTTAGGCACTCAATGGGCTAAATGACAAGGGCAGAAGGACCCCAAGGGGTTCTAAATGGTAGGGGGAAGGGGCTCCACTGGACAGCTAGGAGATAGATGGTAGCCTCCAGTCAAGGTCATCCAGCGTGTTCCTTAATGTCCAGTGTATGGCTCTTATGCACCGGAACCACGGCTTAACATTCCATACGACGGGCGGCGAATGGTGTGTTAAGCAAATTGGTATCAGATATGACAGACTATGAGAGGTACTTCCTCCAAAGCCATTATTCAAATCAGGTTCTTTAAGAGGAACACAGTATAGGTCTCCTGCATACGGAGCAACGGCTTAACGTCCCATCCGGTTAAACCTTTGCCATCAATTTTTTTTTATCGTGGTTCGAGTGGAAGAAAAACTATTCCACCTTTTATTTTAATATAACTACAGGTAGCTTAGGATATACTTAAAAACTGAATACAATATAATATACACCCTATTCTGTTTATACATGGTAGATAGGTTCCCGAAAAAACCGTGTAATAAAAAATACAGTGCACATGAAAAAATAGAAGATTGGTTCCAGATGTGAAAACCCAGCATAAATAATAAGTCATTTTCAAACAAATCATATCAGAATCTTTAATTAAATATTTGATTTTATAAACATATTTCTTTTATTTTATAAACTTATAAAGAGAATCATATGTACATATATAAAGTAAATTATCTTTCATAAAGAAAATAATATGTCAGTAATTCAAGAATACCAAAGTGCAAAAAAATATGACTTACATATGCTTATTAACTAGATTTTACTCGTTGTCACTTTCTGACAATAGACGCATTCTTTGCGTAAGACTGGAATTAAATCACTTCCATCGCTTGGAACATTTTGGCCATCGTGTTCATACTCCAATGGTGAAATGCTCTCTGTGGCATGGGGAACCAAATTATCACTTGTTTCCAGTGATTCTGAAGTTTGATTAGTTTTGAGAACGAAATCTGTAATCAATCGTTGAGATCCTGCTTTGACTGGATCTTTGTATAATTCTTGATAACGCACCATACATGGCTTCATGTTTAAACTGCTCAGCTCCTTCGACAATGGGATCATGTGTAAGAAAATGACTTTCCAATTTACTAGCCATTTGAAGCCCTACTTTAATTAAACCTGCAGTGAGTAGAACCTCTTCATCACCATCACTTTTTTCTTTTTCATCAGGAGTCTCCAGGACAACTTCTATTTTTTCATCTTCGCTAAGAGCTTTGTCAACCAGAAATTCATCAATATCTGCAAACGATAACTCAGCGAATCCTTCTCCACCAACTTCATGTGCTAAAGTGATGATATTAGGATATTCAGTCGTATTTGGGGGTACAGGATCTTTGCTTTTTACACATTCTGGCCACATGGCTTTCCAGCATACTTTTAAAGTTGATGATTTTAATTCTGATAACGTTAATCCAGCATGTCTGATACAATCTAAAATAGAAAATTTCTTCCACACAACAATAACCGTTAGTGTTTTATCCTTATCTGATTTATCCAAAATATATTGGAATGTTCGTCTTACGCAATAAGTTTTAAATGTGGCAATTATACCCTGGTCTATTAGGCGGCAGAAAACAAAATTACACATTTGGGTGTTCCAAAAAAGGTGGCCAGGCGCATTGTCTATAATCAATATAACTTTAAATTCGAGATTTTTTCCTTCAAATAGCGTTTAACTTTGGAACAAAACATTTATGGAACCATTCATTAAAAATTTATTTTGTAGCCCAGGCTTTTTTGTTTGCCATCCAATACACTGGCAATTTACTCAAATCTACATCTTTCATTGACCGTGGTCTTCCGGATCGATTGATGAGCAGCGGTTTTAACATAGGATCTCCTGAAGCATTGCTGCAAAATAGAAAAGTCACACGATCCTTAGCTGCTTTAAAGGCACAAATAGTTTTTTGTGATTTTGCTACGTAGGTTCTACTCGGCATTTTTTTCCAAAAAAAGACCAGTTTTATCTCATTCCAAATCGAAAAATGTGACCATAAATGTATCCACCATCTTCAATAATTTAGATCAATTTTAGACAAAATTCTTTAGCAGCCGGCTCATCTGCAGATGCAACTTCACCTTTTATCTTTACATCATTTAACGCGTGTCTTTGAAGAAATTCTGCAAGCCAACCTGTACTTGCAGAAAATTCAAATTTTTGTTTAACTGAGCTGATGTGGTTGGTTCCATTTCTTGTATCTGCTTATATATTCGTAATGCCATCTGTTAATGGTATTTCCGTCTAGATGTATTCTTTTTTGCGAGTTATCTTCAATCCACAATACTAGTGCCTTTTCCATCTTTACTTTTTCAATCTCTCTCGTGTACGATGACGACTTAGCGCTCATTTTTTTCCAGAACGTACAGATTTTCTAATAGCATCTTCATTTTTCTTGATGGTTCTTACGGTAGCTTCGTTCAAACCAGAATATTTACCTACGGATGTTGAACCTTCTCCAGTTGCAAGACGATCTAAAATTTGTATCTTACTATCCAAAGAGATAGCTTTCCTTTTCTGCTTTTGTATAGTTGAATTATCCGACATCGTGATAAGAAAAAAAGAAATAAATTATCCCTCAAGCAGCTGCTTGCCACAGAGGTCTGACAGGAGCCTGTCAGTTTATATGCCATAGTAGAAGGTCTGAGACGATGGCAGGACCTCAGCAGAAAAACAACACAAACGTCCATGCCTTAACCGGGGCTCGAACCCAGGTTCCTTAGACCAGTAGACAAGCGTGTTAGCTTACGAAAAATATTTGAATTGTAATTAATAAATCAGATGATGAAAAATTGTAAATTACCTATCAGCAAAATTTAATAAATTGTATTACGGAATAAAACTTCAAAAAACAAAACAAATTTTTTTCGATTTCTTCTATTAAACATCTAAACACTTCTAACTTTAAACACGAAATGAGAGACCAAGACTAACGTATGTATTGAAGATAAAATTGAGGGGATCAATGTTGCCACTTTATTCCGAATAAAGTTGGTTTTGTACAATTCTTCCATTAAATAGAGGATAAAATAGAGAAGACTTGTGTAGTTATGTTAGTGTAGTTTATAATTTGAAGATTTTAGTGCACAAAATGTACATTTTCAAAGTTAAAACTATTCGAAAAATGTGACCATAAAGTGGCATCTTTGTTATAAATGTAAATTCCAGGAATTTTTTTCTTGAATAGGAATATTTTTTCAGAATTAAATTCAAATGGAGATTTTTCAAAGGCGCCGTTTGAACCGTGTTAGATCAAAATAAACGCGTGTAAAAAGAGAATTGGAATTTTTTTCTAAACCGTGTTAAATCAAATTGGTGTAAAACAAATCTGTGTAAAAACAGAATTGGGTGTATTTACTTTTATTGTACTGTTACAAAATAAAAAAAAACTTTTTCCAAACAAATACACCAAATTCTGTTTTTACACGGACTTTTCTTTACACAATCTTGATTTGTGAAATCAAGATTTTCGGTTAGAAAAAAATTCCAATTCTCTTTTTACAAGATTTATTTTGATCTAACACGGTTCAAACGGCGCCTTTTTAAAAATTTCCATTTGAATTTAATTCTGAAAAAATATTCCTATTCAAGAAAAAAATTCCTAGAATTTACATTTATAACAAAGATGTCGCTTTTATGGTCACATTTTTCGAAGTGGTTTTAACTTAGAAAATGTACCATAGATACACCATTGCAGTATGAACACGAGAGCATGTCACCATTGAAGTATAAACACGACGGCCAAAATGCTTCAAGCGATAAAGTGATTTAATTTCCAGTCTTATGCAAACGAATGCGTCTATTGTCAGAAAGTGACAACGAATAAAATCTAGTTAATATGCCTAAGTCATATTCTTTTTCACTTTTGTATTCTTGAATTAGTGACATATTATTTTCTTTATGAAGGATAATTTACTTTATATATGTACATATAATTATCTTTATAAGTTTATAAAATAAAAAATGTGTTTAAATAAATAAATCAAATAAAGATTTAATTAAAGATTTTAATTATCTTTATAAGTTTATAATATAAAAAATGTGTTTAAATGAATAAAAATCAAATAAAGATTTAATTAAAGATTTTAATTATCTTTATAAGTTTATAAAATAAAAAATGTGTTTAAATGAATAAAAATCAAATAAAGATTTAATTAAAGATTTTAATTATCTTTATAAGTTTATAAAAAAAAATGTGTTTAAATTAATAAAAATCAAATAAAGATTTAATTAAAAATTTTGATATGATTTGTTTTAAAACAACTTATTATTTGTACTGGGTTTTCACGTCTGGAACCAATCTTCTATTTTATCCTATGCACTGTATTTTTTTACACGGTGTTTTCGGGAACCAATCTACCGTGTAAAAACAGAATTGGGTGTATGTATTAAATACATATATTAAATTATTTTTAGGTTACAAATTATTATTCACAATATTCTCATTTTTTATAAATAACCCAAGCCGTTTCTTGACCGAGTGGTTAGCGCGCTTGGCTACTGATCAAAGGAACTTGGATTCGAGCCCCAGATCATGGATGTTTGTGCTGTCTTTCTGCTGAGGTCTTATCTTTCTCACAGATATACTATGGCGCATAAAACTGATAGGCTCCTGTCAGACTTCTGTGGCAAGCAACTGCTTGAGTAGATTTTTCATCTCCTAAAGCAGCCTGCAATAATAATAAAATAAATTATAATAAAATATCCTTCCAATCATAACATCATTAAAATAGATGTCATGGACTTCATTGTCAAAAACGTTTAGCGCAACAGGCTCCTAATCTGCAGTTCCCAGGTTCGAGTCCCAGCTGGGTCAGCGTTGAGATTTATCACCGCAAAATTCCTCGCCTTGCCCACGGTCAGTAGGGAATACCGATGGGCTTGGAAAGACCTCCGTCCGTCGGATGGGACATTAACCCGTGGCCCTGTGTACGGGAGAGCCATACCCTGTGCACGCTAAAGAACACTCTGGATGGCCTTGACGGGAGGCTACCATCTATCTCTTAACAGCTGTATCAGTGGGTTCCCTCCCCCAAACTTCTCTGAGCTTTCGGGGTCCTTGTGACCTGGCCATTTTGGCCGTGATGTGCAAAAATAGTTCTGCTCAGATTATTAAATTTAATCACGATTAAAGTTGTAAAAACATCAATGCTCTTAAAGAACTACACCACAAAGCTTCTCAGAGGTAAGAAAACGCAATCCAGCCCTTCTTCGTTCTAGAATATAATGCTCGGGTTAGATCACACCGGTCTAATGACAGTTTTTTTTTCCTCTATATTAATTCACTAGGTTGGCATTTTAACTTCTGAACGGCACATTTTTTGCACACAATGGACTAAATGACCAGGTCGTAAGAACCTCGAGGGCTCAGAGAACTTTAAGGTAAGGGAACCCACTTGACAGCTGTTAGTAGACAGATGGGAACCTTCCTTCAAGGCATACAGCGTGTTATTTAAAATTGCACAGAGTATCGGTCTCTCGCACACGTACAAGATTTAACGTCCCATCCGACGGACGACGGCCTTTCCTATCCCATCGCTGTCCCCTACTGACCGTGGGTAGGACGGGTAGGTTTAGCAAAGATAAATCTCAAAGCTGGCCCAGCTGGAACTCGAACCTGGGAACTGCAAATTACGAGCCTGGCGCGCCACCGACTGAGCCACTCCGACCCCTAACATCAATGATAACTAATAAAATGCAACAAAAGTAAAACAAATATTACAAAGAGCAACGGGACTAACATTGAAATAAATAATATTTTAACAAAAGGATTAATATCCTCAATAACAACTAATAAACTGCAAAAAATTGCAGTAACTTCAATAATAACTAATAAAAAAGCAAAAGAATGACAAATAAAAACAAACCCAGCATATCAAGCTGCGAAAATGCGTGTGTTTAAAGTGCAAGGGTTGGGTTGTTTTACCTCTGAGCAGCTCTTTATTTTGCCCAAAGTTGGCTAAATGGGCAGGTCACAATGGCTCAGATAATGTCGGCACAAAATGGGCTAAACGGCCAGGTCGCAAGAACGTCAAAGCTTGGGGGAAGGTGACCCACTGAATTAGGAGACAGATGGTAGACTCGCGTCAAGGCCTTCCAGCGTGTTCTTTAACATGCAGAGAGTATGGCTCTCCTATACACCGGGTGCCACGTCTTAACATCCTTTCCAATGGGTTGGGTTGTTTTTACCTCTGAGCGGCACTTTTTTTGCACACAATGGGCTAAATGGCCAGATCACATGGACCCCGAAGGCTCAGAGAAGGTTGGGGGAGGGGACCCACTCCCTTCCCCAACCTTCTCTGAGCAGCTGTTGGGAGACAGATGGTAGCCTCCCGTCAAGGCCATCCAGCGTGTTCTTTAACATGCAAGGGTATGGCTCTCCCGCACATGGAGCCACGGCTTAACGTCCCATCCGACGGACGGCGGCTTTTACAAGTCCATCGGTGTCCCTTACTGACCGTGGGCAGGGGGGGGAATTTTGCGGAGACAAATCTTAACGCTGGCCCAGCTGGGACTCGAACCTGGGAACTACAGATTACAAGCCTGGCGCGCTACTGACTGAGACACCCCCCCCCCGGCCTCTTTCTAATGGATGGCGGCCTTTAATAGCTTATCTGTGTACCCTTTCTCACCGAGGATAGGATGGTATAAAGGAAAAAATATTCAGCAGAGGTGGGATTCGAACCCGGAAACTGCAGATCACCAACCTGGCATGCTGCTGGCTGGGAAAAGGGACAGATTGCGCCCCCTATTACGAAAACGAGTTTAAAATTTTTCATCTTTTCTCCAATTCAGTGTTTACAGTCAACACCAAAACTCATAGTCTATCTTTACAGATTAAAAACAATTAACTCTCATAATCATCACAGAGCAATCTGGAGAGGTTACAAATCTAAAGTTTCTAGGGGACATTAAGAGACCTGTGAAGAATTTTTCAGTCCAAATGTAACACTCTTTACTAAAAAATTATCTAGTAATCTAATCCCCATGCTCCTAATTTCTTTGCGGCGGGGGTGGCTCAGTCGGTAGCGCGGCAGGCTGGTAATCTGTAGTTCCCAGATTCGAGTCCCATCTGGGTCAGCGTTGAGATTTATCTCCGCAACAAGAGTGTATTTGACAACAATCAAACCGTTATACTATGTGCAGAATCACATAATTAGATGTCTGATGAACTCTCCAAACTGCAAAAATTGTTACGTACCCGAAACAATTAATCATATTTTACTTAACTGTATAAACAACACAACTCGAAGGAAAAAAATCTTTAAATCGCTAGAGGAACATGGGTTTCAGGAGATTAGAACTGATTTAATTTTGAACCAGAAAGATTTTGATTCTAAAATTAAAATTTATAAAATTTTATTTGAATTTCTAATCTCTACAGATTTATGGAACAAAATCTAAAAAATAAATAATTAAATAAGTAAATAAACAAAAGCAAAAAGAGTGAAATGAAAATTAACTAAAAAAGTATTATAGTTAATTATTTTTAAAAAATTTATAATGAGAAAGTCTGTATAAGGACCTCTCAAATATCTGTAACGTTGAATAATAAAAAAAACTAAGAAAATTTTAAAGCGTTGCCAATGTATACAATGAATGAGGTATTTTACAAATAAGGAAATTATATGTATTTCAGGTACTGAAATACATAAGGATGAATTTTAATGTTCAAACTTTACGGACATTTGAAAAGAATACTCGACTGTCAAAAAACCTTTTCTTACTTGATTTAAAAGCGAACAAAATTATTGTTGAAAAACATTATGTTTATTTGGCGCCAAAGTTTTTTAACTGCTTACCAAAGTACATCAAAGGAATAAGAAATGATAACTTTTTCTATAAGGAATTAAGAAAATGGATTTTGAATGTGGTAAATATTGAGACTATGTTTTAGAAATAAAAGAGATTTAAATGTAATAAAATTTCATTTGATGCTGAGTTGTCCTTAAGGTGCTCAACTGAACCACTTACTAACGCACAATTCAATATAGATTTTTTTATATTTTTTTTTCTTTCTACCCAGTAAAGTTTTTTTTATTTCATTTATTCTTAATGACAATTTTCAAACTTATAAATTGGTTAAATATTTACTTAGATTTTTTGATCAAGCTAGCAAAATGTGAAGAAATGTGAAACTGAAGCATGTTGCCTTTGCATTTTTATTACAACATAACTGTTAAATTTCTTCCACAAGCGATTTTTTACTCTCGTGGAAGACTCAACATTTTTCCTCAGACTTTTACTGAAAAATGTAGGTAAAATTATAAAACACTAATGAAATATAATATTAAAATTTTCCATATATATGGTATGAATAAATATATGAATTTTATTGGACAAACTATGTATAAAGAAGAATATATATTAGAAAATGTAATACTTTAAAATTGTGTATCTGAATATACATTATATATATTTCATTATAATTTCAGTTCTAAGGTAAAAAAACATGTAAATGTAAAGTACTGCATATTCTGAGAATAAATTATCTATCTATCTATCTAATTCCCGCTCTGCCCACGGTCAGTAGGGGACACCGATGGGCTTGGAAAGACCGCCGTCCGTCGGATGGGACGTTAAGCCATGGCCCCGTGTGTGGGAGAGCCATACCCTGTGCACGTTAAAGAACACGCTGGATGGCCATGACGGGAGGCTGTCTCCCAACAGCTGTTCCAGTGGGTCCCCTCCCCCAACCTTCTCTGAGCCTTAGGGATCTTTGTGACCTGGCCATTTAGTCCATAGTGTGCAAAAAAGTGCCGCTCAGAGGTAAAACAACCAAACCTTAATTCCTTCAGGAATGTATAAACGGTTGCTTGCCGAATGAAACAAGAAAACAACAACAACAAAAAAACTAGCAAGTCTCTAGCACGGGGCCATGGTTCCGTGTCCCACTCCTTATGACGATCCACGGTAAAAATATATAGGATGATGTTTGTGTTCTTTTGTATTTGAACAGAAGAGGTAGTCTGCGAACCATATTTTGAGCTAACCTTCCTCAAAGTGTTAGCAAAACAAGACAGAGTTTCGTAAGTAGCAGTACCCATACTCATCTCACACTTTCTTCCCCCAAAAGATAATTAAGTCATCTCTGGTATTGTTAGGAAGAGCTCCCACTATTCTTCATCACAAAAGACCTCCCTCGGGTTTCCCTTTTTAATCTTCACTTCAATTTAAAATCTCTTTTGTAAGTCTTATTTTCGAGATTCCCCTTTGTGGCATTGAGAGATCGTCCACGGCGTTTCCAATAGCAGTGTGACGTAAGCGGCTCCCGCATTTCTCTGAACACTTCGATGCCCTGGCGGCTGGAGATGCTTTATGACTGTTGATTAATTTACTGCTAAGGTAGGTTCATCACTCAACAAAGGCTGCCTATGCAGCTGTAAATATGTATTATGAGTTTCTGGAATTCTTGAAGATGCTTGGAGCAGGGTTGGTGTTATTAAATTTGTGTGGTTTACACCAAGAGAATATTCCTAGCGTCTTGATTTAAATTATATTTCCTTTATATATATATGTGTGTGTGTAATATGAAAAATCAATACAGTATTCGTCGATGGCGTGATGTTATTATGTATTGTGACATGATTGTAGTGTTATTAGGTTTATTAAATAAATAAGAAGGATTAAAAACTTTTCAGTTTAGATTTTTCACTTCAAAAATAAAGAAAATTGTTCTGTTCTGTCTTGAGAAAAGGTTATTTATTTTATGCTTTTGGTAGAAGAATTTATAATATGTCCTGTGAAATTTTATCTGAATTTCAGTCACTTTGGGTTGGGTTATTGTTTTGCCACACAAGGGCTAAATGGCCAAGTCACAACGATCTCAAGGGTTAAGAGTAAGTGGGGGAAGGGGATCCGCTGGGCAGCTGTTGGGAGACAGGTGGTAGCCTCCCACAAAAACCATCCACTCTTCATCATACACAGGGTATGACTGTCATGAACACAGGGTCACGGCTTCACTTCCCATCTGATGGAGAGCAGCTTTTCCAAGTTCAAAGGAAAGGCTGCTCAAACTTGGGAGATGCAGAGTACAAGCCAGGCGTGTTGCCAACTGAGCCAACCCAGCACCTTTTCAAATAGGTAGCAGTGTTCACAACTGCAAAGACTTCAATACAAAATACAGATTTAAGCATACTGAAGCTTTGGAAAGCAATCTGCAGTTCCCATGTTCGAGTCCCATCTGGGTCAGCGATTTATCTCCTCAAATCTCCTCGTCCTGCCCACAGTCAGTAGGGAACAAAGATGGGCTAAGAATTATCAAGAAAATGAGAAGATTATATTGAGAAATTAATAACATTATATCGATAAAATAATAAGATAATATAGAAAAATAAGCAAGATTATATCGAGAGAAATAATAAGATCATATTGAGAAATTAATAAGATCTTGATAATTTCCCCAAAGATTACATTCAGAAATTAATAAGATTATATAGAGAAAATAACAAGATTACATAGAGAAATTTATAAGATTATATACAGAAAATAATAAGATTATACCGAGAAATTAATAAGATTATATGGAGAAATTATCAAGATTATATTGAAAAATTAATAAGATTATAACGAGAAAATAATAAGTTATATAGAAAAACTAGCAAGATTCAATCGAGAAAAAATAAGATTATATTGAGAAATTAATCAGATTATATCGAGAAATTTATATGATTTTACAGAAAAAAATCCAGAAAATAATATTTTATCGATAAAATAATAAGATAATATTGAGAAATTAATCAGACTATATTGAAAAATTTATATGATTTATGGAGAAAATAATAAGATTATATCCAGAAAAAAATAAGATTATATCGATATATTAATATTATACAGTAAAATTATCAAGAATATATGGAGAAAAAAAATAAGATTATATATAAAAAATTAGCAACATTATATCGAGAAATTCATGATTATATGGAGAAATAATCAAGATTATATTTAGAAATTAATAGGATTATATCGAGAACGTAATAAGATTATATAGAAAAATTACAAGATTATATTGAGAAGATAATTAGATTATATCAAAAAAATAATAAGATTATATAGAGAAATTATCAAGAATATATTAAGATATTAATAATATTATATCGAGAAAATAATAAGATTATATAAAGAAATATATAAAATTATATTGAGAAATTAATAAGATTATAGAGATGAATTAATAAGATTTCATGCAGAAAATAATAAGATTATATCGAGAAATATATAAGATTATATCGAGAAATTATTCAGATTACATAGAGAAATTTATATGATTTTATCGAGAAAGTAAAAAGCCTAAATGCAGAAAATAATAAGATGATATCAAGAAAGTAATAAGATTATATGGAGAAATTATCAAGATTATATTGAGAAATTAAAAACATTATATCTAGAAAATAATAAGATTACAGAGAAAAAATTATAAAAATATTATCGAGAAATTAATAAGTTTGTAGAAATAAATTAATAAGATTGTATGCAGAAAACAATATTATATAGAGAAATTTATAAGATTGTATTGAGAAATTAATAAGATTATAGACATTAATTAATAAGATTATATCGAGAAAATAATAAGATTATATAGAGAAAATAAAAAGATTATATAGGGAAATTATCAAGATTATTTTAAGAAATTAATAAGAAAATAGAGATAAATTAACAAGATTGTATCGAGAAAATAATAAGTTTATATCAAAAATTATCAAGATTATATTCAGAAAATAATAAGATTCTAACAAGAAATTAATAAGATTACATGAAGAAATTTTCAAGATTATATTAAGAAATTAATCAGATTAAATCTAGAAAATAATAAAATTATATTAAGAAATCAATAAGATTATATCGTTCCCTTCCAAAAGAGAATATCTCTTCTGAAAGGTACTAACGGCCTGCACCACGAGAAGGCGGGGTCGGACATTAGGTGCTAGACCTGGCCGGTTCTGTGCATCATCACTAGGAATTGGTACACAGCTCTCCTTCCAGTTTACGCCTAGCTAACACCGCGACATACATAAACACGCATGGGTTTCACCTGATGGGCTGCATAAGAATATGATTGATTATATATTAATTAACAGCAAATGGGCTAGTTCTGTTAGAAATACCAGGGCATATAGGGGAGCTGAAATTGGATCTGACCATTACCTTGTTAAAAGTGTCTTGCAACTTAAACTTAAAAAGTGTTGTGCTGGGGTTAAAAAATTTACCTTTAATACTGAAGCTCTGGAAGACCCAGTTATAGCTAAAGCTTACCATGATAGGTTAGTAATTATGACAGTCATGGTTTGCTTAATACTGAAGTTGAGGAAGAATGGGGCCATTTTATACAGGCTTTTTTGGAAACTAACAGTACTCTTTTAGGGAAAAAGGAGCAGAGGAGGCAGAATTATTTAAGTGATAAGGCACTTGAGCTTATTTCAGAAAGAAGAAACTGCAGGAATGTCCTTAATCAGTACCCTACTAGTCCTAATAGAAAGCATTACAAAGAACTTAATAAACGTGTAAAGGGTCAGTTAGCTACTGATAAGAATCTTTGGCTTGATGTCCTTGCTGACAAAGCTGAGGAAGCAGTTAGACAGCACAACAGCAGAGAGCTGTACAGATAGTTAATGTTTTGTGTGGTAGAAAACGAACAGGTATACAGGGATTGAAGGATAAACAAGGCAAGGTTACAGAAGGTGAGGATTCTGTCATGGCTAGGTGGGCTGAGCATTTCAGTGATGTTCTAAACAATGTGGTTAGTTGTTCTAAACAATGTGGTTAGTACTACTCCCATTGTTTGCAATGATGATAGATGCATTGTTGGCTTTAATGTTGGCCCTATAACACAATCTGAAGTTAGTTTGGATATTTCTAAACTTAAACTTCATAAATCCCCAGGGGTGGATGAAATTACTACAGAAATGCTTAGAGCTGGGAATGTTTCAGTTACCATTTGGATGACTGAAATTTTGAATAACTTTTATGATAAAGGCATGGTTCCTAAAGATTTTACCAGAGCTATTATTATCCCTATTTTCAAAAAAGGTGATCGCAGTTCTTGTGATAACTATAGGGGTATCAGCCTACTCTCCATTCCAGGTAAAGTTCTTTCCATGATTGTGCTTAATAGAATTAAGAATCTGGTTGACAGGCAATTGCGTGATGAGCAATGTGGATTCAGAAGTGGTAGGGGATGTGTAGATCAGATATTTTCACTTAGGCAGATTCTTGAGAAATGTTTAGAGTTTCAGAAACCTTTGGTTGCTAGCTTTGTTGATTTCAAAAAGGCTTTCGACTCTGTTGATCGTCAAAATTTGTGGTTGATTGTGAGATCATATGGTATACCAGACAAGTTAGTTAACATAATGTAAGCTCTCTATAAAAACACTGAGTCCTGTGTGAGAGTTGGTAAGGCTTGTAGCAATTGGTTTAGCATTACTTCTGGTGTTCAACAAGGGTGCATTTTGTCTCCTTTTCTCTTTAGTTTGGTTGTTTATTATGTTATGCGAAATTCACTTCAAGGGAAAGCTTTTGGCCTTAAATGGGCTGGAGATACGAAAATTTCTGATTTAGATTATGCTGATGATTTAGCCCTTTTGGCAAATGATGTTGATGAGATGAGCTCTTTCATTCGAGCTGTTGATGAGACAGGTAGTACAGTAGGTTTGGTTATAAACAGAGAGAAAACTAAAGTGATGAAAATTGGTCAGGCAGGTTGTGTTTCAGTTAATCTGAATGGTTGCAGTCTTGAGCAGGTGTCACATTTTAATTACCTTGGGAGCTATGTAACAGATACTGGTGATGTGCGGCATGAGATTAACAGACGAATAGGTATTGCTGCCGGGACTTTTAAGAATCTATGGAGATTATGGAGAAATAGGCGTATACACATAAAGACTAAAATTAGACTGTATAATAGTTTGGTTCTTTCTATGGTTAGTTATGGTAGTGAAACTTGGACGCTGTGTAAACAAGATAACAGGAAACTAGATGCTTTTAATTCCAGATGCTTACGCAGTATCTTGGGTATTAAGTGGTTTAACTTTGTAACTAATGATGAGGTTAGGCAAAGGAGTCTGCAACCTCCTTTAAGCAGCATATTGTGCAGAGAGAGACTCCGCTGGTTTGGCCATGTTGCCCGTATGGATAATTATAGATTGGCGAATAGGGTTATGAACAGTGTGCCTAGAGGCCTCAGAAGGAGGGGGAGACCTAGGATGCGGTGGGCAGACAATGTCAAACAGGACCTTGTTAGAATTGGTGTACAGTGGCTGGATGCAGCAGATGTAGCTCAGGACAGATATACTTGGAGAAACTGCGCGGTCTGGTTGGACCTCCGTAGCCCATGGCTGCTTGATGATGATGATGATGATGATGATGATGATGATGATGATGATGATGATGATGATGATGATGATGATGATGATGATGATGATGTCGAGAAAAAAATAAGATTATATATCGAGAAATTAACAGATAATAGAGATAAATCAATAACATTGTAATGAGAAAATAAGTAGATTATATCGAGAAAATAATAAGATTATATCAAAAAATTATCAAGATTATTTTGGGATTTGGGTTGGATTGTTTTACCTCTAAGCGGCACTTTTTTGCACACCATGGGCTAAATGGCCAGGTCATATGGACCCCGAAGGCTTAGAGAAGGTTGGGGGAGGGGACCCACTGGAACAGCTGTTGGGAGACAGATGGTAGCCTCCCGTCAAGGCCATCCAGCGTGTTCTTTAACGTGCACAGGGTATGACTCTCCCGCACACGGGACCACGGCTTAACTTCCCATCCGACGGACGGCGGCCTTTCCAAGCCCATCGGTATCCCCTACTGACCGTGGGCAAGGCGGGGAATTTCGCGGAGATAAATCTCAACGTTGACCCAGCTGGGACTCGACTTGGGAACTACAGATTATGAGCCTGGCGCGCAACCAACTGAGCCACCCCCGCCCATTTTTTTTTTTTTTTGTTTTTTTTTGGGGGGAAATTAAAAAGATTAAATCAAGAAAATGATAAGATTATATCGAAAAATTAGCCAGAAAACATAGAGAAATAATAAGATTATATGGTGAAAATAATAAGATTATATGGTGAAAAAAAATAAGATTATATCGAGAAAATAATAAGATGATATCAATAAATCAATAAGATCATTTGGAGAAATCATCAAGAATATATTGAGAAAAAAATAAGATTACATTGAGAAATAAATAAGATTATATAGAGAAATTTATAAGATTGCATTCAGAAACTATTAAGATTATATACATTAATTAATAAGATTACATTGACAAAATAATAACATTATATCGAGAAAATAATAAGATTATATCAAGAAATTAAAAAGATTATATGGACAAATTATCAAGAATATATTAAAATATTAATAACATGAATAAAAAAAATAAATACCCCCTCAAGCAGCTGCTTGCCACAGAAGTCTGACAGGAGCCTGTCAGTTTATATGCCACAGTAGAAGTTCTGGTAGGATGGCAGGCGCTCAGCAGGAAATCGACACAAACAGCCATGCCTTACCCGGGGCTCGAACCCAGGTCCCTTAGATCAGTAGCCAAGCGTGCTAACCACTCGGCCATGGGACGGCCACTCGGCCATCGAGACCACTCGGCCACTCGGCCATCGAGAAAATAATAAAATTATATAAAGAAATATATAAAATTATGTTGAGAAATTAATAAGATTATAGAGATAAATTAATAAGATTTTATGGAGAAAATAATAAGATTATATCGAGAAATTATTCAAATTACATAGAGAAATTTATATGATTTTATCGAGAAAATAAAAAGAATAAATTCAGAAAATAATAAAATGATATCGAGAAAGTAATAAGATTATATGGAAAAATTATCAAGATTATATTGAGAAATTAAAAAAATTTTATCAAGAAAATAATAAGATTACATAGAGAAAATTATAAAATTATATTGAGAAATTAATAAGTTTATAGAAAAAAATTAATAAGATTTATGGAGAAAATGATGAAATTATACAGGGTGAATCTGAAAAAGTGGGCAAAACTTTACGGGGTGGTAGAACGCAGCTATACGAGCAATATTCGTCATAGAATGTATGCTCGGAACGCAAACGGCGAGCCGCTAGGTGGCGTTGGAAATGGTATAAAAGGGTCGGTCCTCGCACCCAACGGCATTTCTACCGTGGATTGCCGAGAGGATGGCTGCTTATACTAACCACGAAATGGCGGATATGCACTTTGTGTACGGTGCGGCGGACGGGAATGCAAGTGAGGCACAGAGATGTTACCGCGACCGGTTTCTGATGAGATGCACTCCAGATCGGAAAACCTTCGAGCGTTTGCATCGGCGGCTGTGTGAAACGGGATCCTTCGCCGCGGCCAAGCAAGACGCAGGGCGTGAAAGGAGTGTCAGGACGCCGCAACTTGCAGAGGATATTCTGCGTAGGGTGGAAGAGCGACCAGGATGTAGCAGGCGAGCGGTTTCCCGTGCAGTACACGTGTCCCAAATGTCGGTTTGCCGTGTGCTACAGGAGGAAGGAATGCACCCCTATCGTACGCAGAAGGTACAAGCGTTGTCACCGGCGGACTATCAGCCACGTGTCGATTTCGCACGTTGGTACCTCCAGCAGAATGCAGCGCAGCCGGATTTTGGTGCACATGTTCTGTTTACGGACGAGTGCACTTTCACCCGTGAGGGCGTTTTGAATACCCACAATTCACACACGTGGGCATATACGAACCCGCATGCCACACGTCCTCATTCGTTCCAGCAGCGGTTCTCCGTAAATGTTTGGGCAGGGATCCTCCATGACCATTTGATTGGCCCATACCTCCTGCCACACCGACGGCAAATCGTATAACACATTCCTACGAGAGGTGTTGCCGGAGCTGCTGCGTCCGATTCCAACCCCCAGCAGGTCGAAAATGTGGTTCCAGCACGACGGTGCGCCTGCACACTTCAGCTTAGATGTGCGGAACACTTTACATGCAACGTTCCCAGGGCGATGGATTGGTCGAGGTGGTCCCATAGCTTGGCCACCAAGATCGCCGGATCTCTCGTGTTTGGACTTTTTCCTGTGGGGCCATATGAAAAGCCTAATCTACGAGTGCCCCATTGAAACCGATATGGATCTAGTCGCCAGGATCGCCGTTGTTGCCGGCGATACTCGGGAAATGCCTGGTGTCTTCGCAAATGTGCGTCGGTCCCTATCCCGCAGGTGTGAAGCCTGCATTACAGCTGGCGGCAGCTCTTTTGAGCAATTTCTTTGAGCATGTACCTCAATTACATTCCTGTTAATAAAATGTTTTCTGAAGTATCTCCTCTCCTTCTTGTGTTCATTCTTTAAATGTGACAGTGGAAAACTACCTTTTAACTTCTCACCGCTTGCGTTCCGACCATACATTCTATGACGAATATTGCTCGTATGGCTGCGTTCTACCACCCCGTAAAGTTTTGCCCACTTTTTCAGATTCACCCTGTATAGAGAAATTTATAAGATAATATTGAGAAATAAACAAGATTATATTAATTAATAAGATTATATCGAGAAAATAATAAGATTATATAGAAAAATTATCAAGATTAATTTGAGAAATTAATAAGGTAATAGAGATAAATTAACAAGATTATATCGAGAAAATAATCAGATTATATCGAAAAATTAGCAACATTATATTGAGAAAATAATAAGATTATATCAAGAAATTAATAAGATTATATGGAGAAATTTTCAAGATCTTATTGAGAAATTAATCAGTTATATAGTTTTTATATAATTTTTCTTTTTTTTCCCCTAATTTTATACGTTTTTATATAATTTTGATATATTTTTATATAAATCGGAAGGCGAACAAAAATGGTAGCCTCCTGTCAAGGCCATTCAGTGTGTTCTTTAACATGCACAGCGTATGGCTCTCCGTCATATGGGGCCAAGTTTTAGTCCCTTATCAGGAGGATGGTGGCATTTCCAAACCCATCGGTATCCGCTATGATCGAGGACATGGAACTTTGCCGAGATATATCTCAACATTTTCCCAGGTGGGACTCAAACCTGGGATCTACAGATCACAATTTGGTCAGCTATTGACTGAGTGAGAAGAGTTGAGTACTCTTCTCACTCCTAAAAGCGTTTTGACTTGAACCACTTTGACTTGAACCGTTGAAGAACTCCTAAAAGCGTTTTGGTTTTAAACCACTTTGACTTGAACCGTCAGAAGTATGTTTGAGTCAAGTGATCAATGGAAAAATTTCTATGTAATAATAAAATCAGAAAACAACTTGTGATAAGCAAAATTGCAAGAAAAAAAAAAGGAGGGAACAAGAACAATAAAAAAAAACAAAGAAAAATAGCCAGTAATAAATTACAGTCTCTTTAAAAGAAGTTTTTTTTTTAAAGATCGCATCGGTGATGTTAATTTGAAGTAACGTTCACTTAGGCCTTACTTTTAGTGAAGCCCACGTACCAGTGCATATACCTGTACTTTTCATTCTTCATTTTTAGATTAGCTTGCTGATTTGCCTGCGTGAAAAAAAAAGGAAACACTTATACAAGAAAAGCGAAAGAAAAAAACATGAAACTTAGAAGCAAACAAAGCAACGAGCTAAATTTAATGAATATGCAGATTATGTTTTGGAATAGATTATAGAGGGGTATTAAGCAAACAAAATTCGATTGTGCAAAGACTCCTCGAGAAGTTTAAAACTCCTTTGGAAGTAAACAAGAATCACGTGATTTATTGGTAGCAATCTCTCACCAAGGATGCTTTGATACTAAATGTGTGTCATCCCCGATTCAAAAATATAAAATACACATTTTTCTTTGTCAATTACTCGTTGGTATTTGTCTTTCGAAAAATTTCAATTTAAATCTGAAAACTAAGTTCTAAGAAATATTAATGGGAAAGATATTGATCCTTAAAGTTATTACCAAAGCTTTTATATCAACTTTAAGTTTATTCTAAGACAAATTTAAAATAGAGTTTTAATATTTTTTTTTAATATAGCATATTTTGTTAAAAAGCAGTCTGTTCTGATGGGAGTTGTTTTATTAATCTGTAGTTGATAAATTTGTTTCAAAATATTTGCTAAAGTATGAATTGGATTTTTAACAAGTGACGTAAAAAGTATTTAGAATATTTATGGGATATTTCCCTTTCTTGAAATGTACCTAGTTTTTTAACACTAAAATTCAGGAAAAAAATTTCTACCCAAATTTTCTTTATTTTTCAAAGTTTATTACGGATAAAACCTCACACGATAATGAAATGCGTTAGATTGGGTTGTTTTACCTCTGAAAGGCACTTTTATTTTGCACGCAATGGGTTAAATTTAAAAAGTTAAATAGTTATTTGTTACGCAAATGGACAGGTCACAAGGACCCCGAGGGCTCAGAAAAGGTACGGGGAATGGACCCACTGGACAGCTGTCAAGAGACAGGTGGTAGCCTCCCGTCAAGGCCATCCAGCGTGTTTTATAACATGCATGGGGTATGACACTATTGCACATGGAACCACGGTTTTAACGTCCCAATCGATGGACGGTTGGCAGAGATAAATCTCAATGCTGACCCAGCTGGGGCTCGATGCAAAAATTTAATGCATGCAAAAGATTTTTTGTTAATTTTGGTATAAATTTTTTCTCACTAAATAATAAAACTAAGATTAAATTTAAAACTAAGATTGACGTCAACCCAACGAATAAAATCTTGCCCACTTTGTAATTGCCGCAAATAATATTTTCATTATTTGTGGTAGTTATATATTAGCCTCTGCTCTCGTTATTCTTTCATTATGTGACTTGTTGAACACAGTGATGACCGAAGCCGAACAGGAGAGAGATGCGATGATGATTACTGCTTAATTCTCTTCGTTGAAATTACAAGTTCTCGGGTTTTTAAGCCGGTGCCACTGTATGTCTCAACTTTACTGTGTTAAATGAAGGATAGGAACTGTCCATCAATTAACTGCACGAGAGTAGATAGGGACGGCACACTTTATTTATAATATGTACAGTTACGTGCTGGGAATGAGCTCCACTCCGTGGGCCTTTGCTGCTTCACTGCTGCAAACAATAATACTGAGGTGGACTTAAACTTAAAAAGTGTTGTGTTAAATTTAAAAAATTTACCTTTAATACTGAAGCTCTGAAAGACCCAGTTATATCTAAAGCTTACCATGATAGGTTACTTAGTCATTATGATAATCATGGTTTGCTTAATACTGAAGTTGAGGAAGAAATGGGGCCATTTTAAACAGGTTTTTTTGGAAACTAACAGTACTCTTTTAGGAAAAAAAGGAGCAGAAGAGGCAGAATTATTTGAGTGATAAGGCACTTGAGCTTATTTCAGAAAGAAGGAACTGCAGGAATGTCCTTAATCAGTACCCTACTAATCCTAATAGAAAGGATTACAGAGAGCTTAATAAACGTGTAAAGGATCAGTTAGCTACTGATAAGGATCTTTGGCTTGATGGCTTGGCTGACAAAGCTGAGGAAGCAGTTAGGCAGCACAACAGCAGAGAGCTGTACCAGATAGTTAATGTTTTATGTGGTAGAAAACGAACAGGTAACAGGGATTGAAGGATAAACAAGGTAAGGTTATAGAAAGTGAGGATTCTGTCATGGCTAGGTGGACTGAGCATTTCAGTGAGGTTCTAAACAATGTGGTTATTTCTACTCCCATTGTTTGTAGTGATGATAAATGCATTGGGGGCTTTAATGTTGGCTCAATAACACAATCTGAAGTTATTTTGGCTATTTCTAAACTTAAACTGCATAACTCCACAGGGGTAGATGAAATTTCTATGGAAATGCTTAGAGCTTGGAATATTTCGGTTATGACATGGATGACTGAAACTTTGAATATGTTTTATGATAAAGGTATGGTTCCTAAGGATTTCTTCTAGAGCTATTATTATCCCTTTATTTAAAAAAGGTGATCGCAGTTATATTGTGATAACCATAGAGACATCAGCCTACTTTCTGTTTCAGGTAAAGCTCTTTGCATGATTGTGCTTAATAGAATTAAGGATCTGGTTGACAGGCAATTGCATGATGAGCAGTGTGGATTCAGAAATGGTAGGGATGTGTAGATCAAATATTTTCACTCAGGCAGATTCTTGAGAAATGTTTAGAGTTTCAGAAACCTTTGGTTGCTAGCTTTGTTGATTTCAAAAAGGCTTTCGACTCTGTTGATCGTCATAATTTGTGGTTAATTGTGAGATCATATGGTATACCAGACAAGTTAGTTAACATAATTAAAGCTCTCTATAATAACACTGAGTCGTGTGTGAGAGTTGGTAAGGCTTGTAGCAATTGGTTTAGCATTACTTCTGGTGTTCGACACGGGTGCATTTTGTCTCCTTTTCTCTTTAGTTTGGTTATTGATTATGTTATGCGAAATTCACTTCAAGGGAAAGATTTTGGCCTTAAATGGGCTGGAGACACGAAAAATTCTGATTTAGATTATGCTGATGATTTAGCCTTTTTGGAAAATGATGTTGATGAGATGAACTCTTTCATTCGAGCTGTTGATGAGACTGGTAGTAGAGTAGGTTTGGTTATAAACAGAGAGAAAACTAAAGTGATGAAAATTGGTCAGGCAGGTTGTGATTCAGTTCATCTGAATGGTTGCAGTCTTGAGCAGGTGTCACAGTTTAATTACCTTGGGAGCTGCGTAACTGATACTGGTGATGTGCGGCATGAGATTAACAGACGAATAGGTATTGCTGCCGGGACTTTTAAGAATCTATGGAGATTGTGGAGAAATAGGCGTATACACCTAAAAACTAAAATTAGACTGTATAATAGTTTGGTTCTTTCTAGGGTTAGTTATGGTAGTGAAACTTGGACACTTTGTAAACAAGATAACAGGAAACTAGATGCTTTTGATTCTAGATGCTTACGCAGTATCTTGGGTATTAGGTGGTTTAACTTTGTAACTAATGATGAGGTTAGGCAAAGGAGTCTGCAACCTCCTTTAAGCAGCATATTGTGCAGAGAGAGACTCCGCTGGTTTGGCCATGTTGCCCGTATGGATAATTATAGATTGGCGAATAGGGTTATGAACAGTGTGCCTAGAGGCCTCAGAAGGAAGGGGAGACCTAGGATGCGGTGGGCAGACAATGTCAAACAGGACCTTGTTAGAATTGGTGTGCAGTGGCCGGATGCAGCAGATGTAGCTCAGGACAGATATGCTTGGAGAATTAAACTGCGCGGTCTGGTTGGACCTCCGTAGCCCATGGCTGCTTGAGGATGATGATGATGATGACATTGTGGTTCCTTCTGAACCACAAGAATAAAAAGACAGATTCGCCAAGAATCTGGATTCCCTCTTGGAATCGCACCCTCACTCACTCCAAAGAACTCCTCCTTTGAATATGGCGGCGTCCTTCTGACGTGTATCGAAACGACTCCCTCTCGTTCGAAAGCTCACGTCAAAACTGATACTTCCAACTCCCCCTAGCCTCATGCGCGGACTTCGCGCCGCAGGCTAGTTTGTCAGATACTTCCAACTCCTTCCCCTAGCCTCATGCGCGGACTTCGCGCCGCAGGCTAGTTTGTCATATGCGGCATAAACAACCTCTGGCATTGATTCTTTCTACAAGCAGCAAGCTTCAGACCCGAAAATAACAACAGTGAGTTATCCCAGCACAAACATTTCCAGGAACACATAAAAATATATACAACAATAAAATACAACAAAAATATACAATAAATAAATATAAAATTCGAGGGACATGACAAACACACCGCCAATTTAATTTGCATTTGACTAACAGCTGGTCAAATATAAATTTGGCTGCTAACAGCCTTGTTTACATTTGACCAGTTTTTCTTTTTTTACCAGACCTTCTGTGGATCCTTCCCCCAACTTTCTCAGGGTCCTTGTGAGCTGGCCATTGAAACCATTCTATGCAAAAAAAAAGGTATTGTACAGAGGTAAAACAACACAACCTACACAGCTGTTTCCAATTAGCAAAATTATCACACTGAATATTATTATATAACAAAAACGCAAAAAAATTATGAACTAGATTTAAAGATGGTTGTTTTCTCCTAAAACTATATAAACTCAAAAATGATATGTATGATCTACAGATACTGGATATAAAAATGGAAAGAGTTCCATGTTATCTGAATAGAAAATCGCTTTCAGAGCTCAACATGATTTTTAATGAAAAATACGTCTGAAGATAAATTAAAGATCTCAATCGAATCTATCTAAATCTCGATTTTAAACGATATTCGTTCAGTATTTAAAGAGTTATAAACGCTGGGTTATTTAACAGGTTACAAAAAAATTTATCTCCAAAATTTAATTAAAACAGGTTAAGAAATCAAAAATCACGTATCTGCCGGTTGTTGGGTTGGGTTGTTTTACCTCTAAGCGGCACTTTTTTGCACACCATGGGCTAAATGGCCAGGTCACATGGACCCCGAAGGCTCAGAGAAGGTTGGGGGAGGGGACCCATTGGAAGAGCTGTTGGGAGACAGATGGTAGCCTCCCGTCAAGGCCATCCAGCGTGTTCTTTAACGTGCACAGGGTATGGCTCTCCCGCACACGGGGCCACGGCTTAACGTCCCATCCGACGGACGGCGGCCTTTCCAAGCCCATCGGTGTCCCCTACTGACCGTGGGCAGGGCGGGGAATTTTGCGGAGATAAATCTCAACGCTGACCCAGCTGGGACTCGAACCTGGAAACTACAGATTACGAGCCTGGCGCGCTACCGACTGAGCCACCCCCGCCCCATCTCTGCCGGTACTCTATTAGAGTCAACTATGATCTATTATCTCTTAATATGTTTTAATATTTAATTAAAATCTGATGTCAATTTATTGCATAGTGTTAAATATTCCAGCGTTCATAACTTTGAATAAATAAAAATAAATAAATACCCCCTCAAGCAGCTGCTTGCCACAGAGGTCTGACAGGAATCTGTCAGTTTATATGCCACAGTAGAAGATCTGAGAGGACGGCAGGACCTCAGCAGAAAACAACACGAACATCCATGCCTTACCCGGGGCTTGAACCCAGGTCCCGTAGATCAGCAGCCAAGCGCGCTTACCACTCGGCCACGGGACGGCTACTGATCAAATATTGTTTAAAATCGAGATTTAGATAGATTTGATTGATATCTCAAATTTATCTTTAGACATATTTTCCATTAAAAATCATATTGAATTATTGAGATAACAATGGAACTGTTTCCATTTTCAAGTCCAGTGTCCTTTCGATAAAACCCGTATGGTAAAAACCCTCTTATATGTAAATAACCCCCTCAAGCAGCTGCTTGCCACAGAGGTCTGACAGGAGCCTTTCAGTTTATATGCCATAGTAGAAGGTCTGTGAGGATGGCAGGACTTCAACAGAAAAACGACACATACATCCATGCCTTACCCGGGGTTCGAACCCAGGTCCCTTAGATCAGTAGCCAAGCGCGCTAACCACTCGGCCACGGAAAGGCTTGGGATAGTAAAGATCACTTTTATTTCAACAATAAAAATTAAAAAAACTTATTTTTGTGTTTTATAGATACTGACAAAAAGATTATTATCCGCATTTTCCCAATTATTCATTAGGTAGAATTTCCTATTAACAAGATGATAAATGCTAAAAAGAAAACAAAAAAAAAACATTCTCTTTGAAAACGAACATTCGATATTCGCCAGAGGCGATGTTATTCTTCTAATTTTAAAACAACATTTTTAATTAAAATTTGAAAAAAAAATTGGCTTCGTACAGTGATTATTACATCATTATTCCAAATTTCGCTTTGCACTGTTGAAACAACATCATTATAAAAGTTGCCCTTAGCTCGTCCAATTAAGCCTTTGCTAATTTTGTAACCAATTAATATCAACTTTTCTTTTTTGGCATTTCTTTCTTCACGTCTACTCACTTCTACCTCTACTCTTTTATGCCATCCACTAATTGAATATTTTAGAGTCGCATTTACTTATTCGCATTTACTTAGAGTATCATTTTTTTAGAGTGCATTGTGTGCAATTGAACTGCTCGTTTCTTGGCCAAAGCCACTACGATAATTATTTTGGATTTTCTGCTGTAAACGATCAATTTAGTCCCATTTGTCACTATAATTGCGTATATTACACGAATTAAAAGAGATTAAAAAGGAGTTTGAAACAGTGCATTGCCCAAATTGTTTGCTGTCTCAATTTTTGTTCAATGACTTCTTTTTAAGCTTTGTAAGGGTTGAGTTGTTTTACCTCTGAGCGACACTTTTTTGCACAAAATGGGCTAAATAGTCAGGTCACAACGATCCCAAAGGCTCAGAGAAGGTTTGGGGAGGTGACCCACTGGAACAGCTGTTAGGAGACAGATGGTAGCCTTCGTCAAAGCCATCCAGCGTGTTCTTTAACGTGCACAGGGTATGGCTCTCCCACACACGGGGCTACGACTTAACATCCCGTATGACGAACGGCGGTCTTTCCAAGCCATCAGTGTACCCTACTGACCGAGAGCAAGGTGGGAGTTAATGGAAATAAATCTAAATGCTGGCACAGGCGGGACTGTAACCTGGGTTATGCAAATTACAAGCCTGGTGCGCTACTGACTGAGCCACCCCACCCCTCTCTACCCTCGTTGAGACGAGAGGCACAGTTCGCTTTGAAAGGCTACCTTTTTTGGGTTGGGTTGGGTTGTTTTACCTCTGAGCGGCACTTTTTTGCACACCATGGGCTAAATGGCCAGGTCACATGGACCCCGAAGGCTCAGAGAAGGTTGGGGGAGGGGACAGCTGGAACAGCTGTTGGGAGACAGTTTGTTGCCTCCCGTCAAGGCCATCCAGCGTGTTCTTTAACGTGCACAGGGTATGGCTCTCCCGCACACGGGGCCACGGCTTAACGTCCCATCCGACGGACGGCGGCCTTTCTAAGCCCATCGGTGTCCCCTACTGACCGTGGGCAGGGCGGGGAATTTCGCGGAGATAAATCTCAACGCTGACCCAGCTGGGACTCGAACCTGGGAATACAGATTACGAGCCTGGCGCGCTACCGACTGAGCCACCCCCGCCCCACCTTTTTTGGGATGGGGAGCAAATCCGTAGTCCTGTGTGAAGGACAGCCATACCCTTTTCACATTTAAAAAAAAACACGCTGGATGGCCTCGGTTGAGGCTACCATCTTTCTCCTGACTGCTGCTGTTCAACGGTTTCCCTATCAAACTCTGAGCACCGGGAATCCTTCTGACCTTGTTAATTTTCCCCATTCTGTGCAAAAAAAAATGCCGCTCAGAAACAAAACAACCAACAGTTAATTTTCCTGCAATTCAGAGGAATACCGAAAAAAAAAGATTCTGGTATTTTGCAAAAGCAAACCTTTGTGTTCTCTGATCTTTATATATTCTACGATTTTTTTTAAATCTCCGATTGCAGGTTTTGGGCTCGCTATAGTTTTTTTATTTCATGCCTCATAAGAATGGGAATCAGAAACTAAACCTTTATTTCTTTGTCTTTACTTAAAAGATAATAATTCATTTGTCCTGTAATTAAGGAACAGTTAAAGTTTAAACGTTTCGTCTGATCTCCATTTAACATTTGCTAAAATGAACCTGTTGTTCAAGCTACCAATCAGTTATTAAAACCATCCAGTTTATAACGATGAGAGTCTTTTCTAAACACAAGGAGCAATATCACACATCACGTTAGAGGATAAACATCCCTCTCTCTCCCCATCCCATCACTATCATCTCTGCATCCTACAAATACCACATCTCCATTCCACCACTAATCGTCTCTATATCCTACAATTACCACTTCTCCATCACACCACTGTCATCTCTGCATCTTACAACTACTGCATCTCCATCCCACCACTATCATCTCTGAAACCTACAACTACTACATCTCCGAAACCTACAACTACTACATCTCCATTCCACCACTATCATGTCTGCATTCTACCATTCCCATCGCTCCATCCCACCACCACCATCCCACAAGAACATCCGCACTGCTTCTCTCTTCCATCCATCCCCATCCACAGCCGCAGAAATCTCCGCTGTTTCTGTATTCTGTTCAGCGACCGACTTCCATCTGCGGATCCAGTGCTCCTCGGGCATCAATTCGACGAACAAGCTGAAAGGATAGATAACCCCTGACCCCCCGCAGCCATTACCGCCGGCGCTGATCGCGGCAGATGGGCGACTGACAGCGGTGGCACCGCACTGTCATTAATTACCCGAGTCAGATCCCAGCTGCTGTTGGAGGAAACCGAGTGTTTTTCTTTCTCTTCCTTCTCCTCCTCCTCCACTTGCTCTCTATCTGCACGACGGATCAGTGATGCTGCGCCTTAGTCTATCTACCTATCCATGGTGGTCCAATTAGGTTCTCGGGAAACTGCACTTACAACGTTAAAGGGTGAGATTTGGGGGAAATTTTTTTATTCTGGTATTCAGCCTAATCCACAAATTCCTCTCTTCTCTATCTCCAAGTTCCGGCCCACGTGCGCGATGAGATGCCGAGGGATTGCAAGGACGGGAGGCGGGATGAATGGATGAAGATGGAGGAGGGAAGACATGGGGGTGGTGACTGATGGTAGAGAGGTGATAGTATCCTCTCCTGATGAACTGTCTGATTAATGACGTGATTAATTCTCCAGTGTAATGTATCACCTCCAGATATTTGCTCTCCACGAGAGAAAAAAACCGTGTAGTGTTTGCGAAAGGATGGAGATCTTTAAAGAGAAGGTATTAAAAGATACCGGATAGTGTTTGGATGACGACAAGCAAAGGAAATAGTAAGAAAGGAGGAGGACAAAGAACAGGAAGGACAGACGGAAGGGGATAATCACACGTAATTAACCGAAGGAATCACAGAGCGGGTGTTGGAAAGGCGTCGCAGTGGAAAG
Source organism: Ryuthela nishihirai (assembly GCA_038380435.1). NCBI lineage: Eukaryota > Metazoa > Arthropoda > Arachnida > Araneae > Heptathelidae > Ryuthela > Ryuthela nishihirai. Next base: position 58,481,307 of record JAWZYU010000008.1, read on the forward strand.
AAATGCATCTACCTAAACTAGAAAAGCTATAAGAAACCAAAAGTAACTTTAAGGAACAAAATCAGTTTTATAAGATATGTTTTATTCATGTATACGATGAGAATTTAAAACTTTGTGAATATTAAACGAAGTTATATTATTATCCACAGGATATCACATTAACTAAACATTTAATCAGTAAGCTTTCTTTGTATCGTATATATTGTATTGAGCCAGGTGAGATCCGAATCATGTCATCGGGAGGTCGTGAGTATGGATCCAGCAGGATCCTGGCAATTTTTCCTGTCCTTCACATCATGAGACTTGGGATGGGTTGTTTTACCTCTGAGCAGCACTTTTTTCACATAATGGACTAAACGGCCAAGATACAAGAGCCCCGAGAGCTCAGAGAAGGTTGGGGGACAGATGGTAGCCACCGTCAAGGCCATCCAGAATGTTCTTCAACATGAACAAAGTATGGCTCTTCCACACACAGGGCCATGACTTTAGGTCCCATCCAATGGACGGCGGCTATTTCCAAGCCCTTAGGTGCCTCCTACTAACCGAGGGCAGGACGGGAGGTTTTGCGCAGATAAAGCTTAACGCTGGCCCAGGCGGGTTGGGTTATATTACCTCTGAGCGGGACTTTTTTGCACACCATGGGCAAAATGGCCAGGTCACAAGGATCCCGAAAGCTCAGAGAAGGTTGGGGGAGGGAACCCACTGGAACAGCTGTTAGAAGACAGATGAGATCCTCCCGTCAAGGCCATCCAGCATGTTCTTTAAATTGCACAGGGTATGGCTCTCCCACACACGGGGCCACGCTAAAAGTAAAGCTTGATGGCGATGTCCATTGTCAGTAGAAATTTAAAACAGCATGACAGAGATTAAATGCGCAATAAACTGAGTGATGTTTCTACAGTTTTGTCAGAAAAGAAAGTCCACGTTAAAAATTTATTACTGTTTTCTGTGAAATATGTAAGAGATTTAAGCAGAGCTCGTGCATCAACCCTTTTCCGTAATTCGGCACATCGGTAAATTAAAATAACAGCGTACACAACACAACTAGATCTTGTAATAGTAGACACATATAATTTATACATTTCAAATCTTCTTAGTACAACATACAAAATACATAAGATATTTTAGAAAAGCAAAACCGCTACTAACTTTTTTGTATTAAATAACAATAATAAACGTTTGTTCTTAAACTGCTTAATTGATGTTTTAAATACATCGAGACTACTGAAATTCTCATTATCCAAATTCATAAATCTTGACAGAAGACTTTTCATAAGACTGGTCGAAAATAGAGTCCATTTTGAAAAATATTCTTTTCCTTATACAGAGGGGGAGGGAGTGGCTCAGTCGGCAGCGCGCGAGGCTCGTAATCTGCAATTCCTAGGTCTGAGTCCTGCTTGGGCCAGCGTTGAGATTTATCTCTGAAAAAATTTCCACTCTCCACCCAACCCTCAGTCAGTGGGGCGGGGGGTGGCTCAGTCGGTAGCGCGCCAGGCTCGTAATCTGCTGTTCCCAGGTTCGAGTTCCAGCTGAGTTAGTGTTGAGATTTATTTCCGCAACATTCCCCACCCTGCCCACGTTCAGTAGGGGACACCGATGAGCTTGGAAATGCCGCCGTCCATCGGATGTGACGTTAAGCCATGGTTCCGTGTGTGTGAGAGCCATACCCTGTGCACGTTAAAGAACACGCTGGATGGCCTTGACGGGAGGCTACCATCTGTCTCCCAAGAGCTGTTCCAATGTGTTCCCTCCCCCAACCTTCTCTGAGCCTTCAGGGGCCTTGTGACCTGGCCATTTAGCCCATGGCGTGCAAAAAAGTGCCGCTCAGAGGTACAAAAAACAAACCAACGAAATCGAGCGGGTGACAATAATATATTCGTTATACTGAAATGCTATGATAGTTGCATACTACAAAATAGTCATTATGAAAGAAATTTACCGTTATAGAGCTTCTTAAAAAGTCGGTAATAATTTTAAGTCTGTTCCAAAAAACATTTTTCCGTGAATTCTTAAATAAATGGCGAAGACTTCGCGTCATATTGGCTTCTAATAACGAAACTAACCTAATTAACAAACTTAATTAAAACAAAAATAACGAACAAATGTAGCAATAATACCTTAAATTTAACGAATGATAATAATAAAACGCTTGTATTGGAACTGCGCTGACGCTATCGTTACTTAAAACGAAAAGAAATCAGAATCACATAGATCTCCAAGTTTGAAAATATCCTTTTATGTTAGAACAATTGGCAACGCAGCTTTGAAGCATTATGCCGGCACTTGTAGAGAGGAAGAGAGCGTTATGTGACGCACTAAGACTGGCAAACATGCGTGACGGGAGATATACAATAAATAGAACGTGATTCTTAGCGCTCTAATTGGTTAAATATTGCGCGGGGTTGGGTTGTTTTATCTCTGAGTGGCACTCTTTTGCATACAATGGACTAAATGGCCAGGTTACAAACACCTTCTCCCTTCTCCAAGGGCTTTTGCATACAATGAACAAAATGGCCAGGTTACAAGAACCCCAAGGGCTCTCCAGGTTACAAGGACCTTCACCCTCCTAATGGTTTTTGTATACAATGAACTAAATGGCCAGGTTACAAGAACCCCAAGGGCTCTCCAGGTTACAAGGACCTTCACCCTCCTAATGGTTTTTGCATACAATGAACTAAATGGCCAGGTTGCAAGGACCCCAAGGGCTCTGAGAAACAGATGGTAGCCTCCAGTCAAGGCTATCCAGGTTGGGTTGTTTACCTCTGAGAGGAACTTTTTTTACACATAATAGGCTAATTGTCCAGGTCACAAGGACGCCACAGGCTCAGAGAAGATTGGGGGAAGGGATCCACTGGAACAGCTGTTGGGAGACAGAGGGTAGCCTTCCGTCAAGGCCATCCAGCATGTTCTTTAACGTGCGAAGGGTATGGCTCTCCAGCACATGGAGCCATGGCTTAACGTCCCATCCGACGGACGGCGATCTTTCCAAGCCATCAGTGCCCCCCCCCCCCCCCACTGACTGACAGCAGGGCGGGAGATAAATCTAAAACCTGGCCCAGGCGGGACTCGAACTTGGGAACTACAGATTACCAGCCGCCCCCCCAGCCCTCCCCCCCAGACATTGCATAAGCTTTAATTAATTTTTTTCAGCGTTGCAAGATGTTAAATGTACTTTGATATATTATTTAAGATTTTTCTTTTTTTAAATTTCGTTATTCTGGTCATATTTTTTGCAGTGGAATGAATTTTAATTTCGTTAAACGGTTATTTTCGTCATACTGATACTCGTTAAAATGAAATATTTTTTACATAGACCTAAATAATAAATTAGTAGAGGCCAGAAAACATTTCGTTATACTGAATATTTCGTTATTCCGACGTTCGTTATGCTAATATTGCACAGTAATTGTCTTCTGAATATTAAATCATCAATTATAATAACTATTAAATACTTCCTCAAGCAGCTGCTTACCATAGAGGTCTAATAGGAGCCTGTCAATTTGTACAGTCGCTCAAAAAAGTATCCGAACACTATGATATACTTCGTGTCACGTGACAAGAAGGTTGTCAGATCACTAATTTCTAAAAAAAATCGTTGCCAGATATTTCTTCTGAATTCTGTAATCAACTATAGTGTTCGGATACTTTTTTGAGCGACTGTACGCCATAGCAGAAGATCTGTGAGGAAGGCGACACCGCAACAGAAAGACAACACAAGCAGTCGTGCCTTACTCGGGGCTCGAACCCAGGTCCCTCTGATTAGTAGCCAAGCGTGGTAACCGCTCTTCCAATTATAGTAAACGTAAAAATCATGTGTAAGCTTGGAAATGTCGCCGTCCGTCGGATGGGACGTCCAGCCGTGGCTCAGGTGCGGAGAGCCATACCCTGTGCACGTTAAAGAACATGCTGGATAGCCCTGACAGCTGGCTCTAATCTGTCTCCCAACAGCTGATCCAGTGTGTTCCCTCCTCCAACCTTCTCTGAGACTTCGGGGTCCATGTGACCTGGACATTTACCCCATTGTGTACAAAAAAAGGTTGTTCAGAGGTAAAACAACCCAACCTATGGGTAATCGAAAGTTCATATAGGTTGAGACACCTCATCTTTTGATATTTAAAACTCGAAGTTATCAATTCCAAATTATGTATTTCGCGTGCTATCAAGTGTACTGTCGTGTCTCCCAAAGGTAATAAGACATTTTGTAACTGTTTTGTTTCTATACAAAGCATTCACTACAGAAGGCTTGGGCAAAATCTATTTCCATTGTTTCTAAAGAAATTGAAACAAATGTTACTTCTTTTTCTCTGTGACTCCAAAGAGGCATCACACTCACGCACAAGGCGCACGTGCAGGTAAGAGGAAGGTATTCGCTCGCAAAAATAAAAGGGAGAGGCCGAAATTTATCAGACACGAATGAACGCATTTAACACGTGAGTTGAAAAATAATTTGCCGGGTAAATTGCATTCAAACAGTCAAGTGTAGTGAATGTGTGTGTGCGTTTGTTTATCCAAATGCAGTAAACATACACCAGGGAAGTGAAAAATCAAAGAAAATTACGAAATAAAAATTACAAAAAAAAACAACATAAACGATTATAAGAAATGAACATGTCTTCTAGGCAATGGGAAATGACATGGAATAAAAAGTTTGGCTGAAACTATGGGATGTTCAGAATTATCTTTTATCGAAATTCTAAGAGAAAGTCTTGGGAGTTGATATTTGAAAAGGGGGATAGTTCTAAAGACGTTGAGTCTAGCCTCGTATTCATTAACTCTCCTTTTCTCTCTAATAAATGAGTCATTGCTAGATATGCATTCATGCACAGTTCGGTTCAAACCAGCAATGCTGAAAAGAAGGACTTCTGGCTCAAGAGCTTTTCATTGGTTCTTGAAATTCATTTACTCTCCTTTCACCACACCAACTGATGAAGCCACGCTGCAGCTAATGAATGCCACATCAAATATATTTGAGAAAGAAAAAGAGATGAAATGAAACAAGATGAGGATTCCATTCTTACTTGTCAGTTTTATTTACTGAGGGTGAATAATTTATATCTCCTATCGTCTTCCCAGTAATGCAAATCCTGTTTTAGGAAGCTAATTATTTTCCTCATAGTCTTTAATGTTCCAGTCTTTGATGTCGTTCTTCATTTCCCTAATTAATTTTAGATCACGACTCTATTACTTCAGTGCGATTTCTTAAATCCAGATCCTGCTTTGTTCATCCGTGTCTTTGGGTGATTATGTGTGTCTTTGTTCTTCCAGTTCATCAGTTTCGCATTTCCGCATCTCTTTCTTCTGTGGAGAGTTTAACTTTCAGTTATTGAACGTATTAAATGGTTTTTTTTTAACTTCTTTCATTTACAAGAATGCCAGAGGCAACTCCAATGCGTACTCTGAATTCAAACATATTAAACTTTCGGTCTTTTTAAAATCGACGTTGAAAGACACATATAGAAAGAGTCGAAACCTCCATTTCACTCTCCAAAAGTTTGTACGACTTTCGGCAAATATTTTGACTACAGAAGAGGAAATCGTTTTACTCTTTGAACGTCAACAGAATTATTAGAAAAAACCAAAAGAGAAGTTGAGGGTTTATTTGAACAACGTTCTTCAGGTTTAATTGTGATTTGGGGTAATTTAATGCATCGATAGAATTTCACGCTTCGATTAAAGATGATGTTTCAGTGTCTAATTCTTAAACATGATCATTATATTTATTAATTTTTTCAGCAATGGATATCGACACAGAAGATTAAAAATTGGCCGCCTTTATTTCACCAATGATTATCTACACAGGGGAACAGTGATTTACTATTTTTCTCCATCGATGTTTAACTTAACAAGACAACAGCGGCTGATCAAGTCTTTCTATCAAAGTTTAGCTTCATAAGCAAAGAGGAATTAACTAGTTTTTTCATCAATATAGGGTTGGGTTGTTTTACCTCTGAGCGGCACTTTCTTGCACACAATGGGCTAAATGGCCAGGTCACAAGGACCTAGAAGGCTCAGAGAAGGTTGGAGGAGGGAAGCCACTGGAACAGCTGTTGGGAAACAGATGGTAGCTTCCGTCAAGGCCATCCAGCGTGTTCTTTAACGTGCACAGGGTATGGCTCTCCCGCACACGGGGCAACGGCTTAACGTCACATCCGACGGACGGCAGCCTTTCCAAGCCCATCGGTGTCCCCTACTGACCGTGGGCAGGGCGGGGAATTTTGCGGAGATAAATCTCAACGCTGACCCAGCTGGGACTCGAACCTGGGAATTACAGATTACGAGCCTGGCGCGCTACCGACTGAGCCACCCCCGCCCCCACAGGGAGAGAGAAACTGACTTTTATTTTAATCGACGTGTAGCTGTTTCAGGAGATCAGTGGTTGCCCACTTTTCCGTTCAATGATTAGTGTACAGGAGAATAGAAGATGAACACTTTTTTTCATACATATATACCTGCTTAGGAGAACAGATGTTGATTACCATTTCCCATCAATATTTTTAACTTCGCAGAAAAACAAAAGTTGGTAGCTCTTTTTCTTATTAATTAAACTTCCATTTTTTTTTCTTCCCAGTAGCATTAATCTAAACGCCACATCAAACACCCATCTCTGCATTCAACTATTTATTTTTACCAATATAATTAATCCCCTTAACCGGAGGGAAGGGGAGAGAATATAGGCGAGCCCCAAAGTTGAAAATTCTTGTGATTCCTCTACGGCAGGTATCCTGAAGTTACCACGTCTCCGGGCTAGTGTTCGCTCATTGTTAATGATATCTTAATTACTATAGAAACTATTCAAATTTTTCTCTTTCATAGATTTAAGCTCCACATTTTTCCCCCTAATACTTGAACATCCAGTCTCAACCTTTTCCAAACATCGTGTGCAGAAGAGTCGTGTGTACAGTCGCTCAAAAAAGTATCCGAACGCTATGGTTGATTACAGAATTCAGAAAAAATATCTGGTAACGATATTTTTAGAAATTAATGATATGGCAACCTTCGTGTACTGTACACGAACGTTGCCAGATCACTAATTTCTAAAAAAATCGTTGCCAGTTGTTTTTTCTGAATTTTGTATACAACCATAGCGTTCGGATACTTTTTTGAGCGACTGTACATGAAAGAACACAATGGATGGCCTTGACGGGAGGCAACCATCTCTGTCCTGTACAGTCGCTCAAAAAAGTGTCCGAACACTATGGTTGATTACAGAATTCAGAAAAAATATCTGGCAACGATTTTTTTTTAGAAATTAGTGATCTGGCAACCTTCGTGTCACGTGACACGAAGGTTGCCAGATCATGCCATAGTGATCAGGTGATCATAGTGTTCGGATACTTTTTTGAGCGACTGTACAGTTCATCCCTTTCCTCAAACTTTCTCCGAGTCCTTGCGGTCATTATGACCTGGCAGTTTAACCCATTGTTAACCCCCAACTCGGAGAAAAACAATCCAACTCTGTGTACATTAAATCTTCTGGATCTGTCTTGAAGGGAAACTACCATGTCTCCCATCCAATGGATCCTTTTTCTCAAACATCCTATGAGTCCATGTGGTCCTAGTGACCATTTCATTAAGACCATTGTGTGCAAAACAGTGCTACTGAGAGGGGAAAAAAATCCAGTTATCTGCCCAGTGAATCCTTACCCCCCTCTCCCCCCATATTCTCAAAGAATTTAGTGTCCTTGTGACCTGGCCATTTAGCCAATTGTATGCAAAATCGTCTACTCACAAACAATAAAAAACAACCCTGTGCATGAGATTATCTGAATGGCCTTGACATGGCTGTCTCCTAACAGCTGTCTAGTGGATCATTTTCCACCAACCTACCTACTGTATGCAAAAAAATGGATCCCCTTCACCCAACCTTCCCTGAACCCTTGATGTACTTGATCCCTGGCCATTTAGCCCATTACCTTCAACGAAAAGAAGGTTCCACATCAGGTTAAAACAATCCAGTGCTTTCCATGTGAAATAAATCATTTATTTAAAAGCCTGAATAATGCTCTTCCATGAACATTATTCAGGCTTTTAAATAAATGATTAAAAAGAAGGATCAATCGAGTTTTCTTTTTACGAAAGACGAAACATAACCCACTTGCAAACCTGCCTTCTAGATGTCATAACGACTAGCAGAAACCTCTGTTATCACCACGAAAACAGAAAGTTGATGACGGCAGATGTAAATAAATACCCCCTCAAGCAGCTGCTTGCCACAGAGGTCTGACAGGAGCCTGTCAGTTTATATGCCACAGTAGGAGATCTGAGAGGATGGCAGGACCTCAGCAGAAAAACGACACACACATCCATGCCTAATTCCGGGGTTCGAACCCAGGTCCCTTAGATCAGTAGCCAAGCGTGCTAACCACTCGGCCACGGGACGGCAGATGTAGCAACTAAAACAGACATAAATGTCATCCAAAAAGAGATCTCTGACAAGCTCCCTTCTCTGCTAAATACTATACCTTGGGGTTAAAAAAAAGGAAAATTATAATTCTACGAAAAGCTCTCATATCTTATTAGAAAATTCCTCTTTATTCATCAAGCTCTAACGGACTTATGCCACCCATTTATCAGTACTATGCAGGATTAAATCTCTTGCAAGCTCCCTAAGCGATTTGTCTCCGATGCATCTCCAGAACAATATTATCTATCACAATTCTATGAATAATTTTCAGTCAACGGCACAACTAGATTTATTTCTGCCACTCTTCCTATTAATTTTCTCTTTGTTATTTGTTATTTGATAGTCGGTGGACTCTTTTTTTGCGTGGGAACAGTTATTCTTTAATATTAATCTCCCTTATCGTAAGTCAATCGTAATCAGTTATTTATCAAATCATGCTACGTTAATGGTTTAATAAACTTATTTTCAATATTCCGTTTAATATGGGGCGGGGGTGGCTTAGCCGGTAGCGCGCCAGGCTCGTAATCTGTAGTTCCCAGGTTCGAGTCCCAGCTGGGTCAGCGTTGAGATTTATCTCCGCAAAATTCCCCGCCCTGCCCACGGTCAGTAGGGGGACACCGATGGTATTGGAAAGGCCGCCGTCCGTCGGATGGGACGTTAAGCCGTGGCCCCGTGTGCGGGAGAGCATACCCTGTGCACGTTAAAGAACACGCTGGATGGCCTTGACGGGAGGCTACCATCTGTCTCTCAACAGCTGTTCCAGTGGGTCCCCTCCCCCAACCTTCTCTGAGCCTTCGGGGTCCATGTGACCTGGCCATTTAGCCCACGGTGTGCAAAAAAAGTACCGCTCAGAGGTAAAACAACAACACAAACAACTTCAAAGCCCTACTTATAAAATATGCATTTTAATGGAAAATGTGACTGAAAATAAATTAAAGATCTTAATGAAATCTATTTAAATCTCGATTTTCAACGATATTTTCAATTTTTAAAGTGTTATTAAAGTTGGATATTTCACAACACTAACGGAATTAAAGGCGGGCAGCGGTCTTTTCAAGGCCATCGGTGTCACCATTTTAAATGATGGCAGGGTAGAAGTTTAGCGAAGAAATCTGCAGTTCCCAGGTTCGAGTCCCATCTGTGCCAGTGTTGAGATTTATCTCCGCCAAACCCTATCCTGCCCTCTGCCAGTAGATGACATCGATGGGCTTGGAAACTCTCCCTCCAGCTGTCTGATGGGAAGTTAAGCCATTGCCCTTTATGCAGAAGATACCCAGAACACGTTAAAAATCACATTGGATGACCCTGAGGAGATGCCTCCATCTGTCTCCTAGCAGCTATCCAATGGGTCTCCATCCCCCAGCCATCTCTGAACCCTCAGGGTCTCTATGACCTGGCAATTTAACCTATTATACACCTTAAAGAACAGAGTGGACAGCCTTGATGGATGGCTTCTATCTATGTCCTAACAGCTGCCAGTGGGTCCCCTTCCCTCAACTTCTCTGAGCCCTTGGGGTCCTTGTGACCAGAACATTTAGCCCGTTTCGCTTATTGTGTGCAAAAAAAGTGTTGCTCATAGGTGAAACAACTCAACCGAAAGACACAGGCATAACTCCAACCTGGGAACTGCAGATTAGGAACCTAGTAGCCGCCATCCCCCCCCCCCCCCGAAAAAAAAAACAACAACACGGGAACATAAATATTTCTGTGCATTTAATCTCCAGAACTCCTAAAAAAAACCTGTTTTCCCCAATTTTGGCTCTATATGATACAGGTCCCGTTGACTTTTCGCTTGAAATCCGACTCCATTTTCGAAAAGGCCACTGCACTAAACAGTACAGTTGCTCAAAAAAATATCCGAACACTACGGTTGATTACAGAATTCAGAAAAAAATATCTGGCAACGATTTTTTTTTAGAAATTATTTATCTGGCAACCTTTGTGTCAAGTGACAACGAACGTTGCCAGATCATTAATTTCTAAAAAAAAATCGTTGCCAGATATTTTTTCTGAATTCTCTAATCAACCGTAGTGTTCGGATATTTTTTTGAGCGACTGTACGCACAAACATCTACTCCAAAGAAGAGAACAAACATGAGTACAAATCGATCCACGAAAATGAAATTTCACTAACTATATCTCTACAAAGCAACGCTTTTAAAACATTTTGCATATTTCGTCGTTTTACGCAAAGTAAATATAACCAGATTTTCCTTTAACAAACTGTTTGCAGAGTTAATATAATTTGCAAACCTTTCCCCATAAATGATTTTTTTTTTCAGAACAACGAAAGTGCATCTTCCACTAATATACTCGAAAGATGTTTGCAGTTAGCACTCTTGCGCGACAAAAACCTATCTGAACCCAAACACATTAATAATCTAACTGTTTGCAGATAACGTTCCTCGCAATCTCAGCGGAAATTTCGCTTGTAACTTTCAACGGCTACTGAGAATTCTCTCATTCAAACAGAGAGCTTCTGATAATGCATACATTTCCCACTTACTGCCAGCTCTCGGTAATAATAACTTTTCTTCTGAATAGGTCTGCAGTTAAATTTGCTTCCTCAGCTCCAGTGTAATGCAGTGAACGAACAGTTGCCACCCCCAAACGGGATATATTCCTCTCAAACAAGCAAACTTAGACGCGTACAAACAAATTGTAGAGCAGTAATTTTTTTTACAGTTTCATTCGTTATCCGTATGAATTTTGGTTTAGTTTCCTCAACTGAACTTTTAACTTTATTATTTTTTTTTTCAAGTATTTCTTCTGTAGCTGACTCTTTACTAATTTACTTGAGGATTTCTTTTTCCTACTTTCGGTAATTACCAAATTCCCTGTTCTCTCTTTACGTACATTTTTTTTTTTGCGTTTCAAAGCATATTTTTTCTTCTTATACGTTGGGTTGTTTCACCTCTGAGCGGCACTTTTTTGCATACCATGGGCTAAATGGCCAGGTCACGAGGATCCGGAATGCTCAGAGAAGGTTGGGAGAGCTGTTGGAACCCACTGGAACAGCTGTTGGGAGACAGATGGTAGCCTCCCGTCAAGGCCATCCAGCGTGTTCTTTAACGTGCACAGGGTATGGCTCTCCCGCACACGGGGCAACGGCTTAACGTCTCAGCCGACGGACGGCGGACTAGTTCCAAGCCCATCGGTGTCCCCTACTGACCGTGGGCAGGGCGGGGAATTTCCCGGAGATAAGTCTCAACGCTGACCCAGCTGGGACTCGGACCTGGGAACTGCAGATTACGAGCCTGGAGCGCTACCGACTGAGCCACCTCCGGTCAAAGCCATCCAGCGTGTTCTTTAACGTGCACAGGGTATGGCTCTCCCGCACACGGGGCAACGGCTTAACGTCCCAGCCGACGGACGGCGGACTAGTTCCAAGCCCATCGGTGTCCCCTACTGACCGTGGGCAGGGCGGGGAATTTTCCGGAGATAAGTCTCAACGCTGACCCAGCTGGGACTCGGACCTGGGAACTGCAGATTACGAGCCTGGAGCGCTACCGACTGAGCCACCTCCTGCCCCTTCTTCTTATACACTGTACTACCAAAAAATTACCGAATTTCCATTTTATACCAATGGGAATCTAGCTTCGAATCTCTATAACTTCTACAAATGTATTTAACCCTTTCACGACTAAGGGAATCATTTTTCCGATTTTAAAATTGGTGATTGTCGCATTTAATTATAACCTTATCTGCATTTTTTTATACAGAATGTCAAAATAGAACGTATGCCGAACGCAATTACGTAAACGGGAACGTTTAGAAAACAAAAACAGAACTGTCAGGACGCATAATATATGTACTATGTGCAATGTCCATCTTTGCCTCACTACCAAAAGAAATTGTTTCGCAGAATATCATAATTAGCACATCATTTTGTATAGTAATTTTATTTCATAATTTTGTATTATGTTAGTTAACATTTTGTTCTAATAAAACAATAAATAAAAGACATTGCATAATAAGCCTAACTATAATTTGTGTTACCTTTATAGTCCATCGAGAAAAATATTTCCCATAAAATTCCAAAAAAACTACACATTGTTATGTATTTTTCTTATGATTATTATTTATTTTACGTCTAAACAAACTAAAATAAACAGTTACATACTTATATTTACTCTTAGAAACCTTATGGTCCTGAAAGGGTTAAGAGAAAAATGTGACTGAGGATAAAATAAAGATCAGATTGAAATTTATTTAAACTCGATTTTCAACAATATTCATTCAGTATTTCAAGAGTTATGGAAGCAGAAATATTTAGCAATAAATTCTGCTTTAAAAAAGTTATAATTGTTTTCATTGAAATAATTATTACGTAAACTTCTAAAAGTTTATTTATTTCATTAAATGGTTTGACATGATACTTATTATTTAATTTTAAATTAATTTCTGGGGTAAATTCCTATGACGCACTATTCTTGTGAAACATTCCAGCTTCCATAACTCTTTAAATACTGAACGAATATTGTTGAAAAATCGAGATTTAAATATATTTTATTACCTTTAATTTTCCTTCGGAAATCAATTCTATTTAAATCTCGATTTTCAACAATATTCTTTCTCTATTTAAATAGTTAAGAAGGCTCGAATATTTCACATTTCAATGAGTCATAAGTTTTCCTCAGAAATTAATTAAAACTTAAACAGTAAGTATCGTATCAAACCATTTAGTAAAATAAATATACATTTTAAAAGTTTGCGTAATGATTATTTTAATATTAGAAAATTTGTATGATTTTTATAGAAAAAGAAAATTTATTGAGAAGAGGTTTCCATCTCTCTCTCATAACAGATGTCCGTTAGATCCCCTTCCTCCAAGTTTCTCTGAGCCCTTGGGGTCCTTGTGACTTGGATATTTAGCCCATTGTGTACAAAAAATGTAGCTCGGGGGTAAAACAACCCAAAAGTAACACATTTTGTAAGACATGCCTGGAAGATTCATCATAGTGAGCTCCTTTGCAAAATGCGATCTTGTTGCTAAATTAAATTTTGTTTAAAGAGATTAAGTCGACTCTTGATAGTTTTGTCTCCAGAAATTTTCACTCTCTTGGGCATTCGGTAATTTGATTTTGCAAATAATAATGAGTCGACAAAGGAGTTATCCACCACTATCGACAAAGCATCGTGTGTAGGGAACAATTTGCATCGGCTTGGTGAAGTTAAAGGTGATAGATTAGCATCAAAAACAATAAAGATTATTTCTGAAAGTGTAAATTGAAGAGTCAATTGAAAATATGTTTGGTACACAATGTCAAATGGGATCTTATTAGAATCGACCCTTATTGACAGATACTTCAGTTCGTTGCTTCTGGCTCAACATTTCCATAATCGAGCCGCAGCCTTCCCATCACAGAACAGATATCCACAGATTACGTAGTTAGCACAGACCTCCATAGGGCGGGGATTGCTCAGTCGGTAGCGCGCCAGGCTCGTAATCTGCAGTTCCCAGATTCGAGTCCCAGCTACGTCAGCGTTGAGATTTATCTCCGCAAAACTCCCCATCTTGGTCAGTAGAGGACACCGATGGGTTTGGAAAGATCGCCGTCCGTCGGATGGGACGTTAGGCCGTGGCCCCGTGTGCGGGAGAGCTATACCTGTGAACGTTAAAGAATATGCTGGATGGCCTTGATGGGAGGCTATCATGTCTCCCAACAACCAAATGTTTAGGGCGTTTGTCTACTGATCAAAGGGACCTGGGTTTGAGCCCCGAGTAAGAATGTTTAGGGCAAATGTTTAGGGCGTTTGTCTACTGATCAAAGGGACCTGGGTTTGAGCCCCGAGTAAGACACGGATATTTGTGTTGGTTTTCTGCTGAGGTCCCGCCAGCCTCACAGACCTTCCTACAACCCATTAAAACCAGGCACCTGAACTCTTTGCTTCTACTGGCATCGTCAAATTCAACATTAGGGGAAGTCTTCCAGTGTAGATGGCTTCAGCCTTTAGTGGTGGGGGAACGGGTCTTTGTGCCATGTCTGCGATTAGGGGGCTGTTTGATATTGTCGGCATTCCCTCTCTCAATAAACATAGTTTCTTTAAACATCCCACTAACCATTTTCTCTCCATAGGTAGTTGGAATGTGAGGACTCTGCACAGAGCTTTTTCTCTTGATGTCCTCACACAAGAATTCCACCATTATAATTTAGATATTCTCGGCTTGCAAGAGACCAGATGGACAGATAAAGGTCAGATTCTTAAAAATAATCTGAAATTTCCCTTTTCAGGGAGGGACGACAATAAGCATCACCATGATGCTCTTCTGGGATATGAGTGCATTAATGAAAGGTTTCTTACAGCAAAATTTCAGACAAGCATTAAAGACTTGAATGTTATCTGTTCTTATGTCTCCATTGAGGATGCCGATGAGGATGAAAAGGATAGGTTTTACGGACAACTTCAAGATATTTTGAATTATGTCAAGAAAAAAGATATTACTCTTGTTCTAGGTGACTTCAATGCCAAAGTTGGTACTGACTCTGACCTTTGGGGAGGGGTGATAGGCCCTGTTGGTATTGGTAGCTGCAATGGCAATGGGCAACGTCTCCTACAGGTAAGTAAACTCAATGGTTTCAGAATAACTAACACTTATTAGAAACATCGCGACATACATAAATAAACATGGATTTCACCTGATGGGCTGCATAAGAATATGATTGATTATATATTAATTAGCAGCAAATGGGCTAGTTCTGTTAAGAATACCAGGTCATATAGGGGAGCTGAAATTGGATCTGACCATTACCTTGTTAAAAGTGTCTTGCAACTTACACTTAAAAAGTGTTGTGCTAAATTTAAAAAATTTACCTTTAGTACTGAAGCTCTGAAAGACCCAGTTATAGCCAAAGCTTACCATGATAGGTTACTTAGTCATTATGACAGTCATGGTATGCTTACTACTGAAGTTGAGGAAGAATGGGATCATTTTAAACAGGCTTTTTTGGACACTAACAGTTCTCTTTTAGGAAACAAGGAGCAGAAGAGACAGAATTATCTGAGTGATTTCACTTGAGCTTATTTCGGAAAGAAAGAACTGCAGGAATGTCCTTAATCAATACCCTACTAGTCCTAATAGAAAGCATTACAGAGAACTTAATAAACGTGTAAAAGATCAGTTAGCTGCTGATAAGAATCTTTGGCTTGATGGTTTGGCTGACAAAGCTGAGGAAGCAGTTAGACAGCACAACAGCAGAGAGCTGTACCTGATAGTTAATGTTTTGTGTGGTAGAAAACGGACAGGCATACAGAGATTGAAGGATAACAAGGTAAGGTTATACAAGGTGAGGATTCTGTCATGGCTAGGTGGGCTGAGCATTTCAGTGATGTTCTAAACAATGTGGGTAGTTCTACTCCAATTGTTTGCAATGATGATAGATGCATTGGTGGCTTTAATGTTGCCCCTATAACACAATCTAAAGTTACTTTGGCTATTTCTAAACTTAAACTTCATAAATCCCCAGGAGTAGATGAAATTACTACGGAAATGCTTACAGCTCAGAATGTTTCTGTTACCACTTGGATGACTGAAATTTTTAAAATCTTTTATGATAAAGGCATGGTTTCTAAGGATTTTACCAGAGCTATTATTATTCCTATTTTCTAAAATGGTAATCGCAGTTCTTGTGATAATTATATGGGTATCAGCCTACTCTCTGTTCCAGGGAAAGTTCTTTGCATGATTGTGCTTAATAGAATTAAGAATCTGGTTGATAGGCAATTGCGTGATGAGCAATGTGGATTCAGAAGTGGTAGGGGATGTGTAGATCAGATATTTTCACTTAGGCAAATTCTTGAGAAATGTTTAGAGTTTCAGAAACCTTTGGTTGCTAGCTTTGTTGATTTCAAAAAGGCTTTCGACTCTGTTGATCGTCATAATTTGTGGTTGATTGTGAGATCATATGGTATACCAGACAAGTTAGTTAACATAATGTAAGCTCTCTATAATAACACTGAGTCGTGTGTTAAGAGTCTTAGTTAAGTCTGAGTCTGAGTCGTTGGTAAGGCTTGTAGCAATTGGTTTAGCATTACTTCTGGTGTTCGATAAGGGTGCATTTTGTCTTCTTTTCTCTTTAGTTTGGTTGTTGATTATGTTATGCGACATTCACTTCAAGGGAAAGATTTTGGCCTTAAATTGGCTGGAGATACGAAAATTTCTGATTTAGATTATGCTGATGATTTAACCCTTTTGGCAAATGATGTTGAGGAGATGAAACTCTTTCATTCGAACTGTTGATGAAACTGGTACTAGAGTAGGTTTGGTTATAAACAGAGAGAAAACTAAAGTGATGAAAATTGGTCAGGCAGGCTGTGATTCAGTTAATCTGAATGGTTGCAATCTTGAACAGGTGTCACAGTTTAATTATCTTGGGAGCTATGTAACAGATAATGGTGATGTGCGGCATGAGATAAATAGAAGAATAGGGATTGCTGCCGGGACTTTTAAGAATCTATGGAGAGTGTGGAGAAATAGGCGTATACACCTAAAGACTAAAATTAGACTGTATAATAGTTTGGTTCTTTCTAGGGTTAGTTATGGTAGTGAAACGTGACGCTTTATAAATAAGATAACAGGAAACTAGACTCTTTTGATTCTAGGTGCTTACGTAGTATCTTGGGTATTAGGTGGTTTAACTTTGTAACTAATGATGAGGTTAGGCAAAGGAGTTTGCAACCTCCTTTAAACAGCATATTGTGCAGAGAGAGACTCCGTTGGTTTGGCCATGTTGCCCGTATGAATAATTATAGATTGGCGAATAGGGTTATGAACAGTGCGCCTAAAGGCCTTAGAAAGAAGTGGAGACCTAGGATGCGGTGGGCAGACAATGTCAAACAGGACCTTGTTAGAATTGGTGTTCAATGGCCAGATGCAGTAGATGTAGCTCAGGATAGACTTGCTTGGAGAACTAAAATGCACGGTCTGGTTGGACCTCCGTAGCCCATGGCTGCTTGAGGATGATGATGATGAATTTTAAAATATTCATAAATATTATAATAAACTCGTAACAAATAAATTGTTATATTATGTGTTATTTATAATGATTTGACACTTTTTTTTGCACACAATGGTCTAAATAGCCAGGTCATAAGGACTCAAACACGTCAGACTTAGAAATATTTGAGGGAAGGAGACTGGTTGGACAACGGCTGGTTGTAGAACCGTTATATGAGATATGATCAAAATATTTATATACAGGGTGATTCAAAACTTATCGTTCAAATTTCGTGGGGAGGTAGGGAATACGTCAGGAAACCGATTTCACATAGGAAAGTATATCCGCAAATGTACGCATGCGTATGTAAAGGGCGTTGTGTGTACCCAACCAGTGTACAGCTCGCCCGACCACTCCCGCTGTCATCAGTGATCGCTTGGCCACCCAGGTCACCTGATTTATCGCCCATGGATTTTTTTGTGGGGGGCCATGAAATACCATGTGTACGAGACCCCCGTCGACAGTGAAATGGACCTTGTTGCACGAATAGTGGCCGCCGCAATCATTGTCCGTGATATGCCAGACGTTTCTGAAAATGTTCGGCGGTCAATGCAACGGCGCTGTGAATCCTGTGTCCGTGTAAATGGTCGCAATTTTGAGCACCCACTGTGAACCTGTACTTTACCTTGTTGGAATAAAAGTCGCATTCGTTACCACTTAACTGTACTGTTTCCTTGTGTTCACTTTACTTGTCCATTTTGTTCATGTAGATGACGTTTGCGGACATACTTTCCTATGTGAAATCGGTTTCCTGACGTATTCCCTACCTCCCCACGAAATTTGAACGATAAGTTTTGAATCACCCTGTATATATATGTCGCAGGGAGATGATAAAAATAGTGAATTGATCAAATCCCTAAGGTATATGATCAATTCACGGAAGATGTTAAAATAACAACTCTGCGGGGTGATTTCCCTGAAGAAAGTAAGTGATTTGATCAAATCCCTTAACTGTTTTAGTGAAAAGATGAAATAATATTGTTTAGATATTAAAAGTATTTATTTAGTAGACCATGCATTATTAAATGTAGAATAGTTAATACAACAATAGTCATTGACACACAAATTATTTCGGCTATTACGGAATTGTAATAGCCGGTATATTGTACTTTTTTCGTTTTTTCCGAATCGCCTTTTTCACCTCTTATTATCTCCTTTCCGAATCGCCTTTTTCACCTCTTATTATCTCCTTTCCGAATCGCCTTTTTAAGGTATTCTTAATGTATCTCGATCTACAATACACCGCCTGCCGAATTATTCAAAACGCCCTTCATGAGCGAAGGCCAAGTGAGAACGAATCTGTAAAGTGATGAATCTCTTGAGTATGAATCTTCGGGTCACGTGACTCCGTGGTCCGAATTATAATGAAACGCCCCGAATGAGCGGAGGCCAAGTGAGAACGAATCCGTCAAGTGGTGAATCTCTTGAGTATGAATCTTTAGCTCAAGTGACACTACTTTCGACACTAGAAAGGGTCCTTTTTTTACCTTTCTGGGAAAAATGTTTGAGTAGTGGTGCTAATTTAAATTGTTCAATGATTGTGACAGCTTCTTCTATCCTTTCGCGAGTCCACAAAGGTTTTTCTTTTTCGTGCCGCTTGTTCAAAAACGTTCTGATAGTTTCATTAAACTGTTCTTCAGATACAAATTCGGTCAGAGTTTGATTTTTTTCTATATCTGAACTCATTTTTCTACGGTAGGTACTTGATAAAACTCGAAATATAGAAAACAATAATGAAAATGCGCGCAACCTTCCTCGCGTAATGTTTGGGCGCTGGCCGGCACGGACGCCAGAGGGGAGCGGTGAGGTAAAGGGGAGTGGTAACAAGCGAAACATAGAGCTGTGCGAGTCCTGACTTGTTTATTTCATCTTTTCATTAAAACAGTTAAGGGATTTGATCAAATTACTTACTTTCTTCAGGGAAATCACCCCGCAGAGTTGTTATTTTAACATCTTCCGTGAATTGATCATATACCTTAGGGATTTGATCAAATCCCTATTTTCATCATCTCCCTGCGACATATATACTACTGTAGTAACTTGTAATGTATGAAAAACTAATGCATATCTATATTTCCTGCAGATAAAATATTAGCTTTGCGGGTCAAATGTAAAAAAAATATATCTCTCTATCTGTGTTTTGTGAGATGACGATGATGATAAATAAATATATAACTCTACTATTTAAAAAAACGCTGTCCAGTTGATCCCCTCCACCAACCCTCTCTGAGCCCTCGGATCCTTCTGACCTGCCCATTTAGCCTATGGTAAAAAAAAAAGTGCCACGCAGAGGTAAACATCTCTAAGTCCTCGTCCCTTATTCGACTGTCTGCAAAAAAAAGAAATAATGCCCAGAGGTAAAATAACCAAACCTTTGTTTGACTCACCCAAAAGTAATAAAAACATGGTAAAATTGGCATTTAAGAAAAAATAATAACTTAGAAACTAAAGAATGTATAATATAAACCATCAAAGAGAAAAAAATTAATTTTTATTGCAATCATTCATTCTCAGTATTACTATTACAAAAAAAATCCCATCGTTCTAACTTTCATTATTCCAAAAAAACCAGATTAACGTCGAATTAGAAATAAAGACTCCGAAAAGGATTCTGCATCGAGAAAAAACTACTGCAATTCCGATATATAATTTGGAGCGCATGCTTTCCCTCCTGATTAATGATTCAAATTACAGAACATAAAACTCCCAGATGACGGCGAAAAAACGATGTTGATAAATCTTTTAATCCACTTACTTCGGCAATGGAGATTTGTTTCGAGACAAGGTAGCATCTTACTATAATCAGGTAAAACGTTTTTTAAGGTCTATTAATGGTACGTAAGCTTTGCATTGGGGAAAGTGGCTGAGGTGGTTCAGTCGGTATCGCGCCAGGCTCGTAATCTGCAGTTCTCACGTTCGAGTCCCACCTGGGTCAGCTTTGAGATTTATCTCCGCAATACTACCCACCTTGCCCTCGGGCAGTAGGGGACACTGATGGTCTTGTTAGAGAGGCAGCCGTCCATCGGATGGAACATAAAGCCGTGAGATAGTGTGTGAGAGAGAGCCATACCCTGTACACGTTAAAGAACTCGCTTAATGGCCTTGAAGGGAGGCTACCATCTGTCTCCCAACAGCTCTCCAATGAGTCCTCTTCACTGAGACCTCGGAGTCCTTGTGACCTGGCCATTTAGCCCTTTGTATGCAAAAAAGTGCCGCTCAGAAGTAAAACTACCCATTGGGGAAGAACTGTACATCCTTTATATCTGATGATATCTGGGTAGAGCAGACTTTGGAAACTAATAACACCCTTCGTAATAACTAATAACACCATCAGTCGGTAGCGTGTCAGGTTCGTAATCTGCATATACCAGGTTCGAGTCCCAAGTGTGTTCGCATTGAGAATATTTTCCCAAAAGCCTGTTATGCCTTAGATGGCATAACAGAAGTTACCCTCAAAACATACCCCTCAAAAGAAAATGGAAAATTTATGGCCGCTGATGAGCTGAAGGTTTACGAGTTGTACGTTCTCTGTACGCAAGCAGGTAGCAGTTTCGAAGATAGGTGGTTTCAATGAGGGAGGAAAAATATAAATTTAAACTTTTAAAAATATTTGTCTTGCTCACTCTAAAATGTAAGAAATAAAACTAAAGTATACAAACGTTTTAATCAGTCACTGAATTCGTATTTGCTTCAAAGGAAGATAAATAAAAAAAAATAAATAAATACCCCCTCAGGCAGCTGCTTGCCACATATGCCACAGTAGAAGATCTGAGAGGATGGCAGGACCTCAGCAGAAAACAACACGAACATCCATGCCTTACCCGGGGCTCGAACCCAGGTCCCGTAGATCAGTAGCCAAGCGCGCTAACCACTCGGCCACGGGACGGTAAGATAGGATGCCAGCAATTCTTGTTGAATAGGTAAGATTAGGTTGGCTTGCCTCTTAGCGACACTTTTTTTGCACAGAGTGGGCTAAATGGCCAGGTCACAAGGATCCCGAGGACTCAGAGAAGGTTGTGGTGGGACCCACTGGACAGCTGTTGGGAGACAGATGGTCGCCTCCTGTCAAGTCCATCCAGTGTTCTTTAACGTGCACGGCTCTCCCGCACACGGGGACGGTTTAACATCCCATCCGACGGACTGCGATCCTTCCAAGCTCATCAATGTCCCCTACTGACAGAGGGCAGGGCAGGAAGTTTTGCGGAGATAAATCTCAACGCTGGCACAGCTGGAACTCGAACCTGGGAACTTCAGATTACGAGCCTGGTGCGCTACCAACTGAGCCCCCCATTTTCCTAAATCAGCGACCTATCTTCCTTTGAAGGGAATATAAATTCAGTGATTGATTGCACCATCGATATACTTGAGTTTTATTTTCTGATTTTTAGGGTTTATGTAAGAAGATGTATTTTTTTTAAACTTTCGATTCATATTTTTCTCTGTTTTCCATTTCTTTACATAACTATCTTCACTCTACATAACAAACACCAACAATCAGTTATACGGATGAAAGTGTAACCTACACCTCTTCTGAACAAACTTAACCAAGTGATGTGATCTGAAATTTACCTGATTTTCCCGGCGTCCACCTTCTTCACCATCACCCAAATCTTCCCCGACAAATCATCATTTACCGAAGAGCATCTCAGCGATGACTTCTCAAAAAAAAAAGACAGAAAAAAATCAGAAAATACAGAGAGATAGACTTTCAGTCCATGATGCGTTACCAATATATGGGTCAATATCTTCCAGCCAGAGCTACAAGGTGACAGTCTATACAGTCCCCTAAACATCATTTCTGCAGCAACCAGCGTAATCTGATACATTTCCTTGCAAACACTCTATGTCCGGAAGACGGAGCTGAAATGCATCAATGGTGCAAGGAAAAGAACCTTAATATCTTCCAAGTCTTCTGCCTCAGGATCTTTAGCGATATATTTGTGGCATATGTCGCCCTATTCCATTGTTCTCAGGCATTTGCCGTGACCTAGAAAGCTAATTACGAATGGACATCCTTTGCTATAAAAGAAGGCTAGATATGTGATAGCATCCCAGTATTGTCGGAGAACAGAGACGACAAAGAGCAGGAGGAAAAAGTCCTTTTTTTTATTCGCTTTCCGAGCTCGAGATGCTATGTATCTCAGACGAAGCAGAGAGCTTTGGGAAAATCCTATTCAGTCGCATCACACAAAAAACGAAAGGGCATCCTGTGATTGTGTTTAGGGCATTTTGGTTCTTAGAAATGTCACGGGGAATTAGGCGTCCTTCGTCACATGGGGGTTGACTTTTTTTAAACGAATTAATAAGTACACCAGAGACGGAAGTTTTGACACTTATAATTAAGTAGATTTAGTAGGGGATTATATTTCGTACGTTGGGAAATGTTTAATTCATGGGGACTTGGGACTTGACGTGATTTTAAGTTTCAGAAAAATATTGCTCTCTAGGATTTTCCGTGCTCTCTTTAAAATATGCATAATAAAGATTTTTTTTTCTTAATATTTGAGTCTTGGAGATGACTGAAGCTTTATATAAACACATTAAATACACGGCCCTATCAAAATATTAGAAAACTTCCATGTTATGTCAATGAGAATTAACTTCGAAGCTCTATAACTTCTAAAATATGCATTTAATGGGAAAATGTGACTGAAGATAAATTAAAGATCATATTAAAATCTATTTAAATCTCTAATTGCTAAAATTTGGTGCCTTGGTTATTTTGAGCTGTATATCTCAAATTTTGAATGTGACGGGTTCTTCGAGTTCGAAGGTCAATTTCCGATATATCGGTGCTTTAGAGTTAAAAAGTTGGTAAAGGGCAATTTCCGGCTGCAGAACTCAGAAATCGGAGGGATTTTCAGATCTGGTGTTACATTCAAGGTAAAATAGGGGTCAGAGTGACAGACTAGAAATCAAGAGTGTCGAGGCATTGTTTGATTTTTAATAATTCATGTACCTGTTTTATTTGAAATTGATTATCCGATTTTTGAATTATCCGAATTGCCTACATCCTCAGTTAATTCGGATTATCCAATTTGGGAGTGGTTAGCATGCTTGGCTACTGATCTAAGGGACCTGGATTCGAGCCCCGGGTAAGGCATGGATGTTCGTGTTGTTTTTCAGCTGAGGTTCCGCCATCCTCACAGATCTTCTACTATGGCATATAAACTGACAGTCTCCTGTCAGATCTCTGTGGCAAGCAGCTGCTTGAGGAGTATTTATTATTTATTTATAATCAAAGAAGCTGTCACAATCATCAATGCAAGTTTCCATAGCACAGAAAATGAGAGGAAATATCCTATAAACATGGAACAGCGTGACTTTTGTTACTAAACAGAAATCAATATAAAGATATGTTCATTTATTCAAGAATCTTTTACTGCTTAATTTTGAAACATTATTTTTGTGCATACCCTGTATAACAGGCTACTATCAGCTACAGAGATTGGATTGGATTGTTTTACCTCTGAGCGGCACTTTTTTGCACACCATGGGCTAAATGGCCAGGTCACAAGGACCCCGAAGGCTCAGAGAAGGTTGGGGGAGGGGACCCACTGGAACAGCTGTTGGGAGACAGATGGTAGCCTCCCGTCAAGGCCATCCAGCGTGTTCTTTAACGTGCACTGGGTATGGCTCTCCCGCACACGGGGCCACGGCTTAACGTCTCATCCGACGGACGGCGGCCTTTCCAAGCCCATCGGGTCCCCTACTGATCGTGGGCAGGGCGGGGAAATTTTGCGGAGATAAATCTCGACGCTGACCCAGCTGGGACTCGAACCTGGGAACTACAGACTACGAGCCTTGCACGCTACCGCCTGAGCCACCCCCGCCCCTCAGCTACAGGGTTGGGTTGTTTTACCTCTGAGCGGCACTTTTTTTTTAACACCATGGGCTAAATCGCCAGGTCACATGGACCCCGAAGGCTCAGAGAAGGTTGGGGGAGGGGACCCACTGGAACAGCTGTTGGGAGACAGATGGTAGCCTCCTTTCAAGGCCATCCAGCGTGTTCTTTAACCTGCACAGGGTATAGCTCTCCCACACACGGGGCCACAGCTTAGCGTTCCATTCGACGGACGGCGGGCTATTACCAAGCCCATCGGTGTCCCCTACTGGCCGTGGGCAGGGCGGGAGAATTTTGCGGAGATAAATCTCAACGCTGACCCAGCTGGGACTCGAACCTGGGAACTACAGATTACGAGCCTGACGCGCTACCGACTGAGCCACCCCTGCCCCCTATCAGCTACAGGGTTCGAAAGATATATTGGAACCGGACGCGAAAGACTAACGAAAGTTTGGGTGTCACCAAATCCCTATCCTCAACTAAATTGTCGTGACCTGTCTTATACTTCCTATGTTAGAGAAAACCTACATCTGACTTCACTATTCACGAATGTATTGATTTTGTGTTCCAAAATATTTTCGTTTAAATTTACTCTTTTGAAAAAATTCTCTCAATATTGCGCAATTATACACCGAAGAGCCAAAACATTATGACCACCTGCCTAATATGATGTTGGTCCCCACGTGCCACCAAAACAGCTCTTACCCGGCGAGGCATGGAGACTACAAGATTTCTATAGGTGTCTTGTAGTATCTGGTACCAACACGTTACCAGCAGATTCTTTAACTCTTGTAAATTACGTGGTTGAGCTACCGCAGATCAGATATGCTGTTCTAGCACAAACCACAGATACTCCATTGTATTGATCTCTGGGGAATTTGGAGGCCAGGGCAATACCTGGAAGTCTTCCTCCTATTCCGGAACCATTCTCGAACAATCCGGGCAGTGTGGCATGGCGCATTATCCTGCTGAAAGAAGGCACTACTAGAGGAGAATACCGTTGCCATCAAAGGATGTACCTGGTCTGTAATGATGTTTAAGTAGGTGGTAGACATCATAGTTCCTGTACATGAATGACTGGATCCAGGGTTTCCCAGCAGAACATTGCCCAAAGCATTACACTTCCTCCACCGGCTTGTTTTCATCCCATGGTGCATCATGGTGCCAACACTTCCCCAGATAAACGACGCACACGTACCGTTCCGTCCACATGGTGCAACAGGAAACGCGATTCGTCAGACCAGACGACCTTCTGCCAATCATTCAAGGTCCAGTTTTGATGCGCGTGTGCCCATTTTAGGCACTTTCGACGGTGAACCGAGGTCAGCATGGGCACTCGGAATGGCCTGTGGCTATGCAGACCCATTTTCAGCAGGGTTCGATATATTTTGTGTTGTAACACATTACTCCCGTCACCAGCATTCAAATTACCAGCAAGCTGCGCCATAGTATCCATTCTGTTGGCTCATACCATACGGGATTGTCTTCATTCACCTCTAGCACTAATGAGCCGTGATCGGCCCACACCTTGCCGGCGGTTCCTAACCACGGTTAAACGTGAGCTTTGATTTGCATAAAGACGCGGTGGTCATAATGTTTTGGCTCTTCGGTGTATACCAACATCCTGTTCAGTTCCCCCCCGATAGGGGACCACCTTGTCGTGGTGGGGGGGCCTAGGGCCCAGCAACCCGGCTGAAGGCTGTGCCGACCGGGTTGGGCGCCGGTTGGACATGGCCAAGGCCAACCGAGGTTGAAGACGCTGCTGGCCGGCTTGATTGCCGGTCGGGTGGTGACGGCGTCGGAGACCTCACTTTCAGGGACCTTGGGTGGTCAGTTCGACGGCTCGGTCGAAAGGTTCCTCCTGCCTAGTAGGCACGAGCCGTCCAAAAAGTCTGGGTCCTACTAAGAGTCTCCACCCCGCGTGCCGATCGAGCTTGGATCTTTATATCCTTGCACATTTGCAAACCGGGGAATAGATTAAAGTTAGGTTTCTTCCGGTGGTCAGCTTTCCTTCTATAGGACTGCTGCCATGTGAGGCCGGGGTTGAGGTGCGCCTATAGGACGTATTCCTTGCCCCCGGCTCTAGATAGTCATGGCTTTTCTTTAACTAGGTAGTGCTGTCAGGCGGAACCGGGAATTGCCGTGGTTGCACAAGATCGCAACATAGAGATCAATCCTGTTCAGTTGAATATAGAAAAAAAAAAGGTTTTCGTGAAGATAAAACTATTATCAGTTGGGTTCTTTTACTTTCTGAGCAGCATTTTTTTGCACACAACGGGCTAAATGGCCGGGTCACAAGGACGTCGAAAGCTCAGAGAAGGTTGGGGGAGGGGACCCACCGGAACAGCTTTTGGGAAACAGATGGTAGCCTCTGGTCAAGGCCGTCCAGCGTGTTCTTTAACGTGCACATGGTATTGCTCTCTCACACACGGACAACGGCTTAATTTCCCATCCAACGGACGGCGGCCTTTCCAAGCCCATCGATGTCCCCTACTGACCGAGGGCAAGGCGGAAAGTTTTGCGGAGTTCCAGCTGGTCCCGAACCTGGGGACTGCATATTACGAGCCTGGCGCGCTACCGACTGAGCCATTTCCTCTTCTAAAACTATTGTGGAAGGAGTGAGACAAAAAGATTTAAATGCTGTTGAGGTGAAATTGATAAGTTGATAATAATGATGACAGCAAATGGTGGTGGTGATGATGATGATGTCGATAGCAATGGTGGTGGTGGTGGTAGTGACAGCAAAGATGGAGGGAATTGATGATTAGAACAAAGATGAGGAATAAAAATAATGATGACAACAAAAGTGGGAGGAATGATGATGACAATAAAGATAGAGGGGTAAAATGATTATGACAACAAAAGTGGGTGGTAAAAATGATGATGAAGGCAAAGGTGGGGGAAATGATGATGACAAAAAAGATGGGAAATGGTGATGAAAACCAAGATGGAGGGAGTAAAATGATGAAAACAAAGTTTGGGGTAAAATTATGACAAAAAGGCAAAGGATTTTAGGAAATGATCATAGGAAAAATGGAGGGGTAAAATGATGATGATGATGATGATGATGATGATGATGATGATGATGATGATGATGATGATGATGATGATGATGATGATGATGATGATGATGATGATGATGATGATGATGATGGTGATGATGATGATGGTGATGATGATGGTGATGATGACGACGACGACGACGACGACGACAGCAAAGATGAATAGGTGGAAAATTATGATGATGACAGCAAAGATGGACGGGTTTCAAATGATGATAATAGCAATGATGGTGATAGTAGATGCTGTATGTTGGTTGCAGTAATGACCACAGCGAAGGTGGTAACGGGTAGAATAATGGAAATAGTGATATTGGTGGTTGAAATGATAACAACAAAGGTGTCAGTGATGTCTGTTGTGCAAAGATGATTATTACAGCGATGATGAAGATGATTACGTGATGGTGGTGGTGGTGAGCATAATGATGATGTAATAAAATGCTACAGATCATGAAAACACGTGGGAATACAATAGATATTAACTTTTCGCATTTAATCTGGATATTGAATTTCGCATTCTTCTGCCTAAACAAATTTCTCTCAAAAATTTTAAAGAACGAAAACTAAAACAAAGTATTAGAACAAAAAATTTTTTACTTTACACACTAAGTTAACAAACGCTGCAAAAATTACAATACAAAGCTTTCACGCTTCAAACGTAAATTTTAAAATTATCTCTTGTTTTGAACTGAAAGCTCACAACAGTTGCAAAATCTTGAATTTTCTCCAGTCAGCACAGTTTCCTAACCAAAATCAGTTCAGTCAACAGTTTCAAACATTCTCTTCCATACTCTCTTCCCCTTACATCTTATCCGTGGATTTTTATTCATTCTGTAAGCCCAGCTATCAGCGACGAATCTGTGCTAAGGCCATAGCATGGAATGAGAGTCATTAAACTATGCACGATAGGATAGCGCAAAGGGAGATGCTGTGATCATCGCTAAGCATAAAACAAGCCATTACCGTAAAAAAAGTTTTTATTAGAATTATAATAATAAACGTGCAATAGCTCGGCAGGAACTACTTACTGCTTATGGAGAAAGCGGAAGGGCGATAGTAGATCTTCCAGGATTAAAGAGGCTGAGCTGCGCATCTTTGGCATGCTGCTTTGTGCATTTCCATTTACGAAGCTACTGGGAAGTTTCAAGGCACGTCATTAATGTAAATGAATGACGGATGGGAGAACGGAACACAAAGGCAGCGATGAGATAAAACGATAATATGAAAATGAAATTAAATATTATATATCAAGGGGAAAAGACGTGAAGCAACAAAATGCTCAAGTTCCTGTGCTTTATAAAATGCGGGTTTCATGACCGTGATATTGTAGAATATTAACAATAATAACTTACTAAGTAATCGATGCTAGAAATTCACATTTCCAGAGTTTTGGATTTTTAAAACAGCAAATATGCAACGCATGGGCTGTTTCGCGTGTTTGACTAGTTACGCAGGACTACACAGTCTTATGAAATATTTTGTTTTGACATTTTTTTCTTCTTGTTAAGGGACCTGGGTTCGAGCCCCGGGTAAGGCATGGATGTATGTGTCGTTGTTCTGCTGAGGTCCTGCCATCCTCTCAGATCTCCTACTATGGCATATAAACTGACAGGCTACTGTCAGACCTCTGTGGCAAGCAGCTGCTTGAGGAGGTATTTATTTTTTTTTATTTTTTTTATTATTGGCTGTTATGTTGGTATTTGATTGAGATTTATTTTTATCATCAACACTGCAGTAACTAGCTAATTTTCCTACTAAGGAGAGAATATGAAATTGCCTCTCCCCCTAAGGGCCCCTCAAGAAAAATATCATTTAACTAAGGTGTAGAATAAATTTTTTAGTACTGCCCTTCAAAAAACTTAAATTAACGTTATCCGCTGTGTCGCAATTTTATTGGATCGTTTTCCTCTGAGCCCAATTTTGGGCACAAAAGCCTAAATGGTTAAGTCACAAAGACCCCGAGGGCTCCGAGAAGGTTTAACAAACATGTAAAGGATCAGTTAGCTACTGATAAGGATCTTTGGCTTGATATCTTGGCTGACAAAGCTGCGGAAGCAGTTAGACAGCACAACAGCAGAGAGCAACAGCAAAACATTAACCAGATAGTTAATGTTTTGTGTGGCAGGAAACCGACAGGTATACAAGGGTTGAAGGATAAACAAGGTAAGGTTATAGAAGGTGAGGATTCCGTCATGGCTAGGTCGGCTGAGCATTTCAGTGATGTTCTAAACAATGTAGTTAGTTCTACTCCCATTGTTTGCAATGACGATAGATGCATTGGTGGCTTTAATGTTGGCCCTATAACACAATCTGAAGTTATTTTGGCTGTTTCTAAACTTAAACTTCATAAATCCCCAGGGGTAGATGAAATTACTACGGAAATGCTTAGAGCTGGGAATGTTTCGGTTACCACTTGGATGACTGAAATTCTGAATATCTTTTATGATAAAGGCATGGTTCCTAAGGATTTTACCAGAGCTATTGTTATCCCTATTTTCAAAAACGGTGATCGCAGTTCTTGTGATAACTATAGGGGTATCAGCCTACTCTCTGCTCCAGGGAAAGTTCTTTGCATGATTGTGCTTAATAGAATTAAGAGTCTGGTTGATAGGCAATTGCGTGATGAGTAATGTGGATTCAGAAGTGGTAGGGGATGTGTGGATCAGATATTTTCACTTAGGCAGATTCTTGAGAAATGTTTAGAGTTTCAGAAACCTTTGGTTGCTAGCTTTGTTGATTTCAAAAAGGCTTTCGACTCTGTTGATCGTCATAATTTGTGGTTGATTGTGAAATCATATGGTATACCAGACAAGTTAGTTAACATAATGAAAGCTCTCTATAATAACACTGAGTCGTGTGTAAGGCTTGTAGCAATTGGTTTAGCATTACTTCTGGTGTTCGACAAGGGTGCATTTTGTCTCCTTTTCTCTTTAGCTTGGTTACTGATTGTTATGCGAAATTCACTTCAAGGCAAAGATTTTGGCCTTAAATGGACTGGAGATACGAAAATTTCTGATTTAGATTATGCTGATGATTTAGCCCTTTTGGCAAAAGATGTTGAAATAGATGAACTTTTAGTACATGTCTCATTCGAGCTGTTGATGAAACTAGTATTAGAGTAGGTTTGGGTATAAACAGAGAGAAAACTAATGTGATGAAAATTGGTCAGTCAGGCTGTGATTCAATTAATCTGAATGGCTGCAGTCTTGAGCAGGTGTCACAGTTTAATTATCTTGGGGGCTATGTAACAGATAATGGTGATGTGCGGCATGAGATAAATAGAAGAATATGGACTGCCGCTGAGACTTTTAAGAATCTATGGAGAATGTGGAAAAATAGGCGTATACACCAAAAGACTAAAATTAGACTGTGTAATGGTTTGATTCTTTCTAAGGTTAGTTATGGTAACGAATTATGGACCCTTTATAAGCAGGATAGCAAGAAACTTGATGCCTTTGATTCTAGATGCTTACGCAGTATATTGGGCATTACGTGGTTTGACTTTGTAAGTAATGATGAGGTGAGAGGAAGGAGTCATCAACCTCTTTTGAGCGGCATATTGTGCAGAGTTGTTGGGTTGGGTTGTTTTACCTCTGAGCGGCACTTTTTTGCACACCATGGGCTAAATGGCCAGGTCACATGGACTCCGAAGGCTCAGAGAAGGTTGGGAGAGGGGACCCACTGGAACAGCTGTTGGGAGACAGATGGTAGCCTCCCGTCAAGGCCATCCAGCGTGTTCTTTAACGTGCACAGGGTATGGCTCTCCCGCACACGGGGCCACGGCTTAACGTCCCATCCGACGGACGGCGGCCTTTCCAAGCCCATCGGTGTCCCCTACTGACCGTGGGCAGGGCGGGGAATTTTGCGGAGATAAATCTCAACGCTGACCCAGCTGGGATACTGGATAACTGGGAACTATAGATTACGAGCCTGGCGCGCTATCGACTGAGCCACCCCCGCCCCATATTGTGCAGAGAGAGACTCCGCTGGTTTGGCCATGTTGCCCGTACGCATAGCTGCAAATTGGCAAACAGGATTATGAACAATATGCCTAAGGGTTTGATAAAAAGGAGACCTAGGATGCGATGGGCAGACAATGTCAAACAGGACCTTGCTAGAATTTGCTTACAGTGGCCAAATGTAGGAGCTTTAGCTCAGGACATACACGACTGGAGAGAAAAATTACGCAGTCTGGTCAGACCCCTGTTGCCCATGGCTGCATGAGGATTTTTGTATGTCTCAAATTATTAATTTAGTACCGTGCCTTAAGTTCCTAATTTAGTACCGTTTCTCAAGCTACTAATTTAGTATCGTACCTTAAATTATTAATTTAGTATTCATGCCTTAAGTTATTAATTTAGTACCGTTTCTCAACTTACTAATTTAATAACGTGTCTCAAGTTACAAATTTAGTATCGTGTCTCAAATTACTAATTTAGTACCGTGTCTCAAGTTACTAATTTAGTACCGCGTCTCAGATTACTAATTTAGTACCGAGTCTCAAGTTACTAATTTAGTACTGTGTCTCAAATTACTAATTTAGTACCGTGTCTCAAGTTTCTAATTTAGTACTGTGTCTCAAGTTTCTAATTTAGTACCATGTCTCAAGTTACTAATTTAGTAATGTGTCTCAAGTTACCAATTCAGTACCGTGTCTCAAGTTTACTAATTTAGTATCATGCCTGAAATTACTAATTTAGTACTGTTTCTCAAGTTATTAATTTAGTAGCGTGTCTTAAGTTACTAATTTAATACCGTGTCTCAAATTACTAATTTAACACCGTGTCTTAAGTTACTAATTTAGTATCGTGTTTCAAATAACTAATTTAGTACCGTGTCTCAAATTATTAATTTAGTACCGTGTCTTAAGTTACTAATTTAGTGTCGTGTCTCAAATTACTAATTTAGTACATGTCTCAAATTAGTATCTCAATAAAATGCGGGTTTCATGACCGTGATATTGATTCAGTTCCAATTAATACGTCTCAAATTAATAATTTAGTACCGTGTCTCTAATTTACTAATTTAGTATCGTGCCTGAAATTACTAATTTAATACCGTTTCTCAAGTTATTAATTTAGTAGTGTATCTCAAGTTACTAGTTTAGTACCGTTTCTCAAGTTATTAATTTAGTAGTGTGTCTCAAGTTACTAGTTTAGTACCGTATCTTAAATTACTAATTTAGTACCGTATCTTAAGTTACTAATTTAGTACGTGTCTCAAGTTGCTCAGTATCTGCAATAACAATAGAAATTATTTTGTTTAAATAAATTTAAATTGTGCTTTGAAATCACGCAACTGAAATACCATTTGTTATTTATAAAAAAATCTGTCGATCAACGAAGTCTGTAAAGCACACACGGAGCTTTTATGCCTAATTATTCTTCTCATTAAAAAACAACATCAATTAGAAACGCATTTAAACTGGTAAAGTGAAAAAAGCCAAATATATGAACTGCAAATTATACATCGGGACAGCATTCACGCTCTCGAAATCGAAAACACTAATATTAATCTTTTGGAAAGGTAAAAAAAAAGGTAAAAGAAAAGTCTTTTTTTCTTTTCCTTTTTAATTGTCATGTTAACGAATCACAAGCCTTAGATCCCTTGGTATTAAGCCTGAATCATGGTTGTTGAACGATTTGCTTATTTCTCGATTTTCTTATTGATATTTCTTTTTTTTTTTGCCTGAAATGGCAATTACCGTTTCCTGGCAAACGGAAGCCGAAGCAACATTATACACTCTTGATTGCTTTCTATTTATTCTTTCGGCGTTGCGATGAATTTAAGAGTTTTTTTTTCACCTCGTCGGCCATCTTCGAACGGTTAAAGACTTCATTTCGCAATAAACTATTTATTGAATAGAAGAAGCCATGAATTTGTAATTGTTTCTTTCAAGAATTTTCTTCAGCAGAGAAGTAACAATTAAGACAATACAATTTCAAAATAAAACTTTGCAGTTAGGTTGTTTTTACCTTTGAGCGGCACTTTTATTGTCAGATCACAAGGACTCCGAAAGCTCAGAGAAGGTTGAGAGAGGGGACCCACTGGAACAGCTGGTAGCCTCCTGTTAAGACCATCCAGCATGTTCTTTAACGTGCACAGGGTAGGACTCTCCCGCACACGGAGTCACGGCTTAACGTCCCATCCGAGGGACGGCTGCCTTTCCAAACCCATTAGTGTCCCCTACTGACCGTGGGCAGGGCGGGAAGACTTATGGAGATAACACTTCGCAGTTAAGAGCTTCAAATAAACCTGCTTCTCATAAATATAATATAGATT
Source organism: Ryuthela nishihirai (assembly GCA_038380435.1). Classification (NCBI taxonomy): domain Eukaryota; kingdom Metazoa; phylum Arthropoda; class Arachnida; order Araneae; family Heptathelidae; genus Ryuthela; species Ryuthela nishihirai. Next base: position 58,514,895 of record JAWZYU010000008.1, read on the forward strand.
ATAACACACCTTTTTCTATAGAGTGAAAAAGATTATATATTCCTTGGAATCAGGGCCGGATCTAGGGAGGGGGCAAGGGTGTTATGACCCCATCTCTTTCAAAATGCTAATAAGGATAATTAATAGAGGCAAAAATTATTAAACTTATTTACATTTCATGCATTTTTCAAGAAAAATTTTTAAGACCTGTAAAAACCGAGTGGGAAATGTTATTCTGCATCGGAAATTTCTGCATCCGGAACAAAAGAAGTAAAGGCAATATACGAGGTGTGATCAAAAGGATCACACCTCGTATATTGCCTTCACTTCTTTTTCTTTCACATTTTTCCGGCTTGACTGTGTTTCTTATCCCCCCCTCCTCAAATTCTTTTCTAGATTCAGTTCTACTTAGAATCAATTCTTTTCTTTTTAGATCATTTTCAAAAAGGTGTCACCCGCAACTTTTTTTTCTTCGAGACATGCGGTATGAACTTAAAATGTTCCGCGTTTACTAAAATAATTATCTTATCTAGAACTGCATGTCAATATCTTGATGATCTGACTTCGAAATTTAATGCCTTCAAACAAATATTTTTGAAAGAGTGGCCGAAAGATTTTAGATTCGAACCAGGAACAATCTACAAGCTAGCAATACGCAGTCCCGTATTCTCTAACTGTAGTTGCGACGAGTAGAGATTTCACATGATTGACCAAGACCCAATTTTTGTTTGAACAATAACAAAATTTTGAATTTATTTAAATTTCACACTTAACAAAGTTCCACCACTGGCTTATAAAGGTGGATGATTTTACATTACAATTAATTGACTAAGTACTCACTCCATTCAGGTAAGCTTGAGTTCGAACAACATTCAAAACAAAATAATGAAAGTAAAACTTAAGTGAAAGTGACAACAAGCAGAGTAAGTTAAATTAAAATAACTCTACCATGTTGAAGTTTCTCCGGAACGAGAACTGTATTCTGCTAAGTTATTGTGATGTGCACACGGCGTAAATTTTCATGAAGCACCCACTCCAGATTTCTCTGATCGTGGTTTTTCCCAAGCAAAGCAAATTTCTTTAAATTTCGCCTAACGTATTTAGGTAAAATTTTATCATCTCACTAATTTAAGAGATGTCTAATATAACAATTTCCCTCCCTGAAATATGGCCTAAAAGTCAGTCCAGTGAATTTCACTAAAGTTGGACTTAGCAAAGATAGCAAAAGAAAGATAGAAAAAGACCGAACCCTGGTCTGTTAGCCTAATCAACCCACACCGAACTGTTTCTCCCAGGTCGAGCGTGACAATATCTTTCTGGCAACCCCGGGAACTCTCCGACCAAAAGGGCCAATCAGAAGCAAGCCCCGGGCAAAAACCCGATTCCACTTCCATATTTCACAAGTGGAACGGAGTTTTGTTGCCAGCCAGCAATCTGCATTCCTCCCGAAGGTCAATGTTTGCTTTTGGGGGAGCTGCAATTGTTTCACAAGATACTTCCTGTCATTTCACACGAGCTAAGTTCTTTCTCGGCAATCATCAAAGTAAACAGATGAAACGGAACTCTGAAAGATATTCGCAACCGAGATCTTGCACCCATTAACCTCCGAAGACATCTCCGTCAGACACAAAGTGGTTGCATCAGGATAGAAATGAAATAAAAAAATTAAAATTATTAAAATCAATAATTCTGCGACCTACCAAAGGTAAGGGCCAGCAGGGCCAGCGTTGAGATTTATCTCTGCAACAACTCCTCGCTCTGCCCACAGTCAATAGAGGATACCGATGGGCTTGAAAAAGCCGCCGTCCGTCAGATGGGACGTTAATCCTTGGCTCCGTGAGTGAGAGACATAACCTCTGCACGTTAAAGAACACGCTGGATGGCCTTTACGGGAGGCTACCATCTATTTCCTAACGGCTGTTTCCTAACTCCCCCAGCCTTCTCTGAGCCTTCGGTGTCCCTGTGGGATGGCCATTTAGCCAAAAAAGTGTCGCTCAGAGGCAAAACACCAAAAAAGGGATTTTTTTTCCAGATTTTTTCCAAAAGCTAGATGAAGATTCTTTTCTTTTTAAATACTTGTCAGAAAACTAGATACCATCCGACCCCCCCCCCCCCACTTTTTTTTTTCATGCGTTTTTCAACACTTAGCTATTGTTTCGGCTTTGTCGTCAGAGCGGGAATTATTCAGTCCCAGGTCATTCAGTCCCACCTACGCATGAATTCAGATTTATCTTCGCTAATTCCCCACCCTGCCCGTCGGTGAAAAGTTGGGCACCGATGAGCTTGGAAAGGCCGCCGTCCGTCAGACGAGACATTAAGCTATGGCGCCGTATACAGGATCTCTGTGGCAAGTAGCTGCTTGAGGAATAGAATAAACATTCCCTTAAGCAGCTGCTTGCCACAGAGATCTCACAGAGAGCCTTAGTATAATACTCCATAGCAGAAGATCTGTGTGGAAGGCGAGACCTCAGAAGAAAGAGTTGTTTGGGTTGGGTTGTTTTACCTCTGAGCGGCACTTTTTTGCACACCATGGGCTAAATGGCCAGGTCACATGGACCCCGAAGGCTCAGAGAACGTTGGGGGAGGGGACCCACTGGAACAGCTGTTGGGAGACAGATGGTAGCCTCCCGTCAAGGCCATCCAGCGTGTTCTTTAACGTGCACAGGGTATGTCTCTCCCGCACACGGGGCCACGGCTTAACGTCCAATCCGACGGACGCCGGCCTTTCCAAGCCCATCGGTGTCCCCTACTGACCTTGGGCAGGGTGGGGAATTTTGCGGAGATAAATCTCAACGCTGACCCAGCTGGGACTCGAACCTGGGAACTACAGATTACGAGCCTGGCGCGCTACCGACTGAGCCACCCCCGCCCCGTGGGCAGGGCGGGGAATTTTGCGGAGATAAATCTCAACGCTGACCCAGCTGGGACTCGAACCTGGGAACTACAGATTTCGAGCCTGGCGCGCTACCGACTGAGCCACCGCCGCCACAGAAGAAAGACAAAACAAGTATCCATACCTTACCCGGGACTCGAATCCAGCCTCTTTTGAACAGTAGCCAAGAGTGCTAACAACTCAGCCATACCCTATGCACATTAAAGACATGCTCGATAGCCTTGACGGGAGGCTTCCACGTCTGCAAACGGATGTTCAATGATCCCCTTTCCCCAACCTTCTCTGAGCTCTTGGGGCCCTTGTGACCTGATGATTTATCCCATTGTGCGCAAGAATAGGGTCACCAAGAGGTAAAACAAACCAATTCTGTCATCCATCCGTCGGAATTCAACTCTCTTTTTAGTTTTAAGATATAAACGCAAACATCTTTTTCGTTGGTGTTATTTAAATACACATTTTCAGAACTTTCTTGTTAGCTTGAAATTTCACGAACAGAACGATATAAATTTGGAAAATATCTTTTAATCTTTCTTTATCAAACAAGCTTTTCGTCTTCCAAGGAGTTAGCTAAGGTACATCTTGTTTTACCTATCAGTTGCACTTTTTTGCGCATTATGGGCTAAATAACCAGGTCACAAGGTCCCCAAGGCTTAGAGAAGGTTGCGGGGAGGAGACCCAATGGACAGCTGGTAGGAAACAGATAGAAGCTTCCAGTCAAACCAATCCAGTGTTTTTTAGCGAGCATAGTGTATGGCTCCTCTCAGTATATATGCTAAGGGGTGAGGGTGACTCAGTCGGTAGCGCGCTAGGCTCATAATCTGCAGTTCCCAGTTACAATCCCTCTGGGTCAGCGTTGAGGTTTGTCGCCCCAAAACCATACCCTTTGTCGGTCAGTAAGGGACACCGATTGGCTTGGAAACACCACTATCCATTGGATAGGACGTTAAGCCGTGGCACCGTGTGCGCTTTAAAGAACATGCTGGGTGGCCTTGACAGGAGTCTACCATCTGCTTCCATGTGCCCCAAAAGTCCTTGGGAGTCCTACGAGGAACTTTCGGTGACCTTGTAAAGTGGGTTCCCTCCCCCAGTCTTCTCTGAGTTGTTGAGATCCTTGTGACCTGGCTATTTAGCCCATTGTATGCAAAAAAGTGCCGCTCAGAGGTAAAACAACATAACCCAACCTTTGAACTACCTGAAGTCTGCTTTTGCTTTTGCAATACCTAAAGTCTTATAGCTTTTGATCACACCTCGTATATATACCACTTCTGTTTTCAGTATTCCGAATGCTTCCACAGATTTTTATTATACTCACGTTGCAAATGCTTATACATTTTTTTTTCTGACTTAACAGTTTTTGCATCAATGTCAATTGCTGGCATTTTCAGCGCAGATTTAAAAATAGAATAGCAGGTACTTCTTTTTAATGCGGAAGCGAATTGCGACCAGCTTAGTGTTAAAACTGATGGAGTATGATTGAGACCTTGGGAAGCGATTGGGGAGATATCTCAAAACATTTCCCGCTCGAACATTCAAATCCGCGATTCATAAACCCACATAAAAAAAAGAGAGCGTTATTGAAATAAAACACGAAAAAATTCCAGGCGCTACGCAAAATAAAAAATATTCCGTTATTGAAAGGTTTGAAGACGATTTACTCTTTCTTCCTCAGCATGTTGCAAAATAATATTAGTTTCTTTGAATAACATTTTTACAATGATATATATTAACCAGATGCACTAATTTAATGCCAATATTAACTGGGCGAATTCATTTAATGTCGACATTAGCTAAAGGAACTCATTTAATTTCGACATTAGTTAAAGTAACTAGTTTAATGTCGATATAATAATAATAATATTTTTTATTGAACGTCATATTTAATACATAATGATTATGATCCTATGAAGCCAGGGGCTTATCTGCAGGAAATTTTGCATTATCTAGATCAGTTTTATCGTATATAATGAAATAATTTACAATCACAAATAGTACGTTATTTCACAGAATTGCTATCAAATAAAATAAGTAGAGAAATATGAAAAAAAACATTTCATTTGTAAAATATAAAAATCGAAATATTAATTTAACATGTTTTCAAATAATCAATTTTTGTTTTATTTTTGGTAGTGGCATATCTTTTAAGCTATAACAGATGTCGTGGCATTGAATTGAAGATGAATGGTACTTGGTACGCTCGAGTATTTTTACCACAGTTGTTAATGATTTTAGGCAATAAGTAGTATTCTTTAGTGTTCAACCTTGTTGCTAGATGCAGAGAGCTTTTTTCAGTTTTGAAGTCTTTACTAAAGTAATAATTTAGAATTATGATATACTTGTATAAATCGTCCAATGGTAAGATAATTATAAGATTATAAGACTGGAGAACTCATATAATGTCGACATTATCTAAAGATACTCGTTTAAATGTAAATAATAACCAAAGGAATTCGTTTAATTATCCGACATTAGCTAAAGGAACTCTTTTAATGTTAGCAATTGTCAAAGGAACTAATTCATGTCGACATTAACTAAAGGAACTCTTTTAATGTTAGCAATTGCCAAAGGAACTCAATGTCGACATTAACTAAAGGAACTTTTTAATGTTAGCAATTGCCAAAGGAACTCAATTAATGTCGACATTAACTAAAGGAACTCTTTTAATGTTAGCAATTGCCAAAGGAACTCAATGTCGACATTAACTAAAGGAACTTTTTTAATGTTAGCAATTGCCAAAGGAACTCAATTAATGTCGACATTAACTAAAGGAACTCTTTTAATGTTAGCAATTGCCAAAGGAACTCAATGTCGACATTAACTAAAGGAACTCTTTTAATGTTAGCAATTGCCAAAGGAACTCAATTAATGTCGACATTAACTAAAGGAACTCTTTTAATGTTAGCAATTGCCAAAGGAACTCAATTAATGTCGACATTTACTAAAGGAACTCTTTTAATGTTAGCAATTGCCAAAGGAACTTAATTAATGTCGACATTTACTAAAGGAACTCTTTTAATGTTAGCAATTGCCAAAGGAACTTAATTCATGTCGACATTAAGTAAAGGAACTCTTTTAATGTTAGCAATTGCCAAAGGAACTCAATTAATGTCGACATTTACTAAAGGAACTCTTTTAATGTTAGCAATTGCCAAAGGAACTCAATGTCGACATTAACTAAAGGAACTCTTTTAATGTTAGCAATTGCCAAAGGAACTCAATTAATGTCGACATCAACTAAAGGAACTCTTTTAATGTTAGCAATTGCCAAAGGAACTCAATGTCGACATTAACTAAAGGAACTCTTTTAATGTTAGCAATTGCCAAAGGACCTCAATTAATGTCGACATTAAACTAAAGGAACTCTTTTAATGTTAGCAATTGCCAAAGGAACTCAATGTCGACATTTACTAAAGGAACTCTTTTAATGTTAGCAATTGCCAAAGGAACTGAATTAATGTCGACATCAACTAAAGGAACTCTTTTAATGTTAGCAATTGCCAAAGGAACTCAATTAATGTCGACATTAACTAAAGGAACTCTTTTAATGTTAGCAATTGCCAAAGGAACACAATTAATGTCGACATTAACTAAAGGAACTCTTTTAATGTTAGCAATTGCCAAAGGAACTCAATGTCGACATTAACTAAAGGAACTCTTATAATGTTAGCAATTGCCAAAGGAACTCAATTAATATCGACATTAACTAAAGGAACTATTTTAATGTTAGCAATTGCCAAAGGAACTCAATGTCGACATTAACTAAAGGAACTCTTTTAATGTTCGCAATTGCCAAAGGAACTCAATTAATGTCGACATTAAACTAAAGGAACTCTTTTAATGTTAGCAATCGCCAAAGGAACTTAATTAATGTCGACATTTACTAAAGGAACTCTTTTAATGTTAGCAATTGCCAAAGGAACTGAATTAATGTCGACATCAACTAAAGGAACTCTTTTAATGTTAGCAATTGCCAAAGGAACTCAATTAATGTCGACATTAACTAAAGGAACTCTTTTAATGTTAGCAATTGCCAAAGGAACTCAATGTCGACATTAACTAAAGGAACTCTTTTAATGTTAGCAATTGCCAAAGGAACTCAATTAATGTCGACATTAACTAAAGGAACTCTTTTAATGTTAGCAATTGCCAAAGGAACTCAATTAATGTCGACATTAACTAAAGGAACTCTTTTAATGTTAGCAATTGCCAAAGGAACTTAATTAATGTCGACATTTACTAAAGGAACTCTTTTAATGTTAGCAATTGCCAAAGGAAATTAATTAATGTCGACATCAACTAAAGGAACTCTTTTAATGTTAGCAATTGCCAAAGGAACTCAATTAATGTCGACATTTACTAAAGGAACTCAATTAATGTCGACATTTACTAAAGGAACTCTTTTAATGTTAGCAATTGCCAAAGGAACTTAATTAATGTCGACATTAAGTAAATGAACTCTTTTAATGTTAGCAATTGCCAAAGGAACTCAATTAATGTCGACATCAACTAAAGGAACTCTTTAATGTTAGCAATTGCCAAAGGAACTCAATGTCGACATTAACTAAAGGAACTCTTTTAATGTTAGCAATTGCCAAAGGAACTCAATTAATGTCGACATTAACTAAAGGAACTCTTTTAATGTTAGCAATTGCCAAAGGAACTCAATTAATGTCGACATTAAACTAAAGGAACTCTTTTAATGTTAGCAATTGCCAAAGGAACTTAATTAATGTCGACATTTACTAAAGGAACTCTTTTAATGTTAGCAATTGCCAAAGGAACTGAATTAATGTCGACATCAACTAAAGGAACTCTTTTAATGTTAGCAATTGCCAAAGGAACTCAATTAATGTCGACATTAACTAAAGGAACTCTTTTAATGTTAGCAATTGCCAAAGGAACTCAATGTCGACATTAACTAAAGGAACTCTTTTAATGTTAGCAATTGCCAAAGGAACTCAATTAATGTCGACATTAACGAAAGGAACTCTTTTAATGTTAGCAATTGCCAAAGGAACTCAATGTCGACATTAACTAAAGGAACTCTTTTACTGTTAGCAATTGCCAAAGGAACTCAATTAATGTCGACATTAACTAAAGGAACTCTTTTAATGTTAGCAATTGCCAAAGGAACTTAATTAATGTCGACATTAAGTAAAGGAATTCTTTTAATGTTAGCAATTGCCAAAGGAACTCAATTAATGTCGACATCAACTAAAGGAACTCTTTAATGTTAGCAATTGCCAAAGGAACTCAATGTCGACATTAACTAAAGGAACTCTTTTAATGTTAGCAATTGCCAAAGGAACTCAATTAATGTCGACATTAACTAAAGGAACTCTTTTAATGTTAGCAATTGCCAAAGGAACTCAATGTCGACATTAACTAAAGGAACTCTTTTAATGTTAGCAATTGCCAAAGGAACTCAATTAATGTCGACATTAACTAAAGGAACTCTTTTAATGTTAGCAATTGCCAAAGGAACTCAATTAATGTCGACATTAAACTAAAGGAACTCTTTTAATGTTAGCAATTGCCAAAGGAACTTAATTAATGTCGACATTTACTAAAGGAACTCTTTTAATGTTAGCAATTGCCAAAGGAACTCAATTAATGTCGACATCAACTAAAGGAACTCTTTTAATGTTAGCAATTGCCAAAGGAACTCAATTAATGTCGACATTTACTAAAGGAACTCAATTAATGTCGACATTTACTAAAGGAACTCTTTTAATGTTAGCAATTGCCAAAGGAACTTAATTAATGTCGACATTAAGTAAAGGAACTCTTTTAATGTTAGCAACTGCCAAAGGAACTCAATTAATGTCGACATCAACTAAAGGAACTCTTTTAATGTTAGCAATTGCCAAAGGAACTCAATTAATGTCGACATTAACGAAAGGAACTCTTTTAATGTTAGCAATTGCCAAAGGAACTCAATGTCGACATTAACTAAAGGAACTCTTTTAATGTTAGCAATTGCCAAAGGAACTCAATTAATGTCGACATTAAACTAAAGGAACTCTTTTAATGTTAGCAATTGCCAAAGGAACTTAATTAATGTCGACATTTACTAAAGGAACTCTTTTAATGTTAGCAATTGCCAAAGGAACTCAATTAATGTCGACATCAACTAAAGGAACCTTTTTAATGTTAGCAATTGCCAAAGGAACTCAATTAATGTCGACATTAACTAAAGGAACTCTTTTAATGCTAGCAATTGCCAAAGGAACTCAATGTCGACATTAACTAAAGGAACTCTTTTAATGTTAGCAATTGCCAAAGGAACTCAATTAATGTCGACATTAACTAAAGGAACTCTTTTAATGTTAGCAATTGCCAAAGGAACTCAATGTCGACATTAACTAAAGGAACTCTTTTAATGTTAGCAATTGCCAAAGGAACTCAATTAATGTCGACATTAACTAAAGGAACTCGTTTAATGTTAGCAATTGCCAAAGGAACTTACTTAATGTCGACATTTACTAAAGGAACTCTTTTAATGTTAGCAATTGCCAAAGGAACTTAATTAATGTCGACATCAACTAAAGGAACTCTTTTAATGTTAGCAATTGCCAAAGGAACTCAATTAATGTCGACATTTACTAAAGGAACTCTTTTAATGTTAGCAATTGCCAAAGGAACTTAATTAATGTCGACATTAAGTAAAGGAACTCTTTTAATGTTAGCAATTGCAAAAGGAACTCAATTAATGTCGACATCAACTAAAGGAACTCTTTTAATGTTAGCAATTGCCAAAGGAACTCAATGTCGACATTAAGACATTAACTAAAGGAACTCTTTTAATGTTAGCAATTGAGAAAGGAACTCAATGTCGACATTAACTAAAGGAACTCTTTTAATGTTAACAATTGCCAAAGGAACTCAATGTCGACATTAACTAAAGGAACTCTTTTAATGTTAGCAATTGTCAAAGGAACTCAATTAATGTCGACATTAACTAAAGGAACTCTTTTAATGTTAGCAATTGCCAAAGGAACTCAATTAATGTCGACATCAACTAAAGGAACTCTTTTAATGTTAGCAATTGCCAAAGGAACTCAATGTCGACATTAACTAAAGGAACTCTTTTAATGTTAGCAATTGCCAAAGGAACTCAATTAATGTCGACATTAACTGAAGGAACTCTTTTAATGTTAGCAATTGCCAAAGGAACTCAATGTCGACATTAACTAAAGGAACTCTTTTAATGTTAACAATTGCCAAAGGAACTCAATGTCGACATTAACTAAAGGAACTCTTTTAATGTTAGCAATTGTCAAAGGAACTCAATTAATGTCGACATTAACTAAAGGAACTCTTTTAATGTTAGCAATTGCCAAAGGAACTCAATTAATGTCGACATCAACTAAAGGAACTCTTTTAATGTTAGCAATTGCCAAAGGAACTCAATGTCGACATTAACTAAAGGAACTCTTTTAATGTTAGCAATTGCCAAAGGAACTCAATTAATGTCGACATTAACTGAAGGAACTCTTTTAATGTTAGCAATTGCCAAAGGAACTCAATGTCGACATTAACTAAAGGAACTCTTTTAATGTTAGCAATTGCCAAAGGAACTCAATTAATGTCGACATTAAACTAAAGGAACTCTTTTAATGTTAGCAATTGCCAAAGGAACTCAATTAATGTCGACATCAACTAAAGGAACTCTTTTAATGTTAGCAATTGCCAAAGGAACTCAATTAATGTCGACATTAACTAAAGGAACTCTTTTAATGTTAGCAATTGCCAAAGGAACTCAATTAATGTCTACATCAACTAAAGGAACTCTTTTAATGTTAGCAATTGCCAAAGGAACTCAATTAATGTCGACATCAACTAAAGGAACTCTTTTAATGTTAGCAATTGCCAAAGGAACTCAATTAATGTCGACATTAACTAAAGGAACTCTTTTAATGTTAGCAATTGCCAAAGGAACTCAGTAAATGTCGACACTAACTAAAGGAACTCGTTTAATGCTGACATTTTTCCAAAGGAACTCAGTGAATGTCGACATTAACTAAAGGAACTCGTTTAATGCTGACATTTTTCCAAAGGAAATCCTTTAAAGTCGACATTACCAAAGGAACTCATTTAATTCCGACAGAAAAAGAAACTCATTTAATATCGAATTTAGCTGCATAAAATTTGAAGAAATTAATCATTTAACCATTTTTCAACATTCATGTAAAAAAAATTCTAGCTGCTTTTGGGTAGAATCCAAGAACTAAATACCCAAATAAATCAACATCTGATTAACGGGAAAAAATCTACTAGATATTGCTTTTGGAACATTCTTAATATTAATGAAATACAAAACAAATCAAGAAAAAAAAATGCTTAGCGAGTGGAAAAAAGATCAAACGTACAGAAAAGAGAGCCGATTTTAAAAGAGTAATGAAACGAGTTAAAAAGCAGACGAGCTGTGGAAAAGTCCAAAACAACACAGATAAAAAAATAATAGAAAGTTTCAGAGCATTACCTTCCAACAAGATGCCAAGTAGGGGGGAAAAATCCAACCTTTTTATTGTCTCTGATGATCCTGGTGACGTAACATCTGCTGGATGCCATGAAATATTCATGCGCGTAAGACTAAAGAGAAATGTTATTGCATACTTCAAATGATGGGCAAAAGTGGCTTAGCAATGATAAAGTCGAATAAACAAAAATACAACGGTAACTTTTTTCCGTCAACTTTTCAAATTTCGAGTTTTTGGAGAAAAAACAATATTGTTTATCGTGTATTATTTATCTTAAAACTATGCAATTTAGGGACAAGATTTCGTTTCGCAGGGAGAACTGGTTCCAGTTCAGTTCCAGGGTCATTGTTTACGGAACGGCTTTGAATAAATGAGATTTGAACAGATGGTTTTTTAGCATTCTCATTGTATTATCTGTTTTAAGGTGAAATTGAATTCATAATGAAAGGGAAGAAAACGATAAATCTGAAGTTTTTTTAGTTTTTTTATCTTTATCTTCTAGCTCCACTTTTTTTATGCAGATTAAATACATTTGATTATTTTTTTTAACTTGCACTATAAAAGCAGCTTGTAATATTATATCAGTTTATGGTGTGACCTTGCAATATAAAATAGTGTCAGGCAGAATATTATAGTTTTACAGAATTCCAGAATTCACATATACTGTCAATGGAACTCCAATTCGATTCTCTTTATTTCTAAAATATGCATTTAATGGAAAAATGAGACTGAAGATAAAGATCGTAATCAAATCTATTTAATCTCGATTTTCAAGGGCGTATGTGGCTCAGTCGGTAGCGCGCCAGGTTCGTAATCTGTAGTTCCCAGGTTCGAGTCCCAGCTGGGTCACCGTTGAGATTTATCACCGCAAAATTCCCCCGCCCTGCCCACGGTCAGTAGGGGGACACCGATGGGCTTGGAAAGACCGCCGTCCGTCGGATGGGTCGTTAAGCCGTGTCCCCGTGTGCGGGAGCGCCATACCCTGTGCACATTAAAGAACACGCTGGATGGCCTTGACGGGAGGCTACCATCTGTCTCCCAACAGCTGTTCCAGTGGGTTCCCTCCCCCAATGTTCTCTGAGCCTTCGGGGTCCATGTGACCTGGCCATTTAGCCCATGGTGTGCAAAAAAGTGCCACTCAGAGGTAAAACAACCCAACAAGTCGATTTTCAATAATATTCGTCCAGTGCTTGAAAAGTGTTATGGTAGCAGGAATATTTAGTAATAAATTATCTTGTTTAATAAAAAATAATTCATAATTATCTACATTGCAATAATCATTACGTAAACTTTTGAAATATATATTTATTCCATTAAACTGTTCGAGAAATTTAAGCTCGTGTGGGATATAATAATTGTGCATCGTACATGCAGGGAATGGTTCGAAGATGGAAAAACGACACGTCGGATATTCTTGATTGGAACATTGTCCAAACACTGGACCTAATCCACAAACAACCCCACAGGAAGATCACCATCTTCAGAGGCTGTCTATGGCCTTGGCCTAACAGTGGGGGTTAATAACACATCTCCCAATGTTGGTACTAACAGTTCCGTGCAGTTTATTGCAATTCGGAATGTACGCCCTTCGGCCATTGCTAAGACTGCCTGTGATACCTCAACACAAAGTAACCAGACTACAGTGATACATCGCCTTTTCTTTCGTCATCTTTTCTGATGAATCCTTCTGTCTGTTCGAATTTGATGGTAGAATCCTCGTCCACTGGCTGATTGATGAGAGCCATTGAGAATAATGTATTTGGACGAGGCATACAGGGGGCGGGGGTGGCTCAGTCGGTAGCGCGCCAGGCTCGTAACTGTAGTTCCCAGGTTCGAGTCCCAGCTGGGTCAGCGTTGAGATTTATCTCCGCAAAATTTCCCTGCCCTGCCTACGGTCAGTAGGAAACACCGATGGGCTTGAAAAGGCCACCGTCCGTCGGATGGGACGTTATGCCGCGGCCCCGTGTGCGGGAGAGCCATACCCTATGCACGTTAAAGAACACGCTGGATGGCTTTGACGGGAGGCTACCATCTGTCTCCCAACAGCTGTTCCAGTGGGTCACCTCACCCAACCTTCTCTGAGCCTTCGGGGTCCTTGTGGCCTGGCCATTTAGCCCATGGTGTGCAAAAAAGTGCCGCTCAGAGGTAAAACAATCCAATCAAGGCATACAGCACAACTGCGTGGGATTATGGTGTGGGATGTGATCAGTTATTAAAGCAAATCAGTCCTAGTATGGATTCACAATACCAGTGGCTCATTACATCCAGAACATTTTGCAACCGTAGCTCTTCCGTACTTACAGACTCACCCAACTCCGTATTTCAAAAGATTGGGTTGGGATGTTTTACCTCTGAGCAGCACTTTTTTTTGCACACACTGGATAAATGGCCAGGTCGCAATGACCCCGAAGCTCAGAAAAGGTTGGGGGAGGGGAATCACTGGAACAACTGTTTGGAGACAGATGGTAGCCTCCCGTCAAGACCATCCAGTGTGTTCTTTAACGTGCACAGGGTATGGCTCTCTCGCACACGGGGCCACGGCTTAACGTCCCATCCGACGGACGGCGGCCTTTCCAAGCCCATCGGTGTCCCCTACTGACCGTGGGCAGGGCGGGGAAATTTTGCGGAGATAAATCTCAACGCTGACCCAGCTGGGACTCGAACCTGGGAACTACAGATTACGAGCCTGGCGCGCTACCGACTGAGCCACCCCCGCCCAACTCTTAGACCGAAAAAAGGTGATCTGGGTTGTTGTTAATGATGACTGCAAACAGACGCCAGAAGTGTTTTGATTTGGTAGCGTTTTTCTGAATTGATATCACTAGAAAGAACGGGTGAAAGTCTACAGAAAGGATTCCTTGCCTCAGGCAATCGGTCTAGGAAGATAGATTGAAAGCAGCAGATCATTCATCCGGTTTCCAACAGATCTGGAGTTTTCTCTTGTTGCGGGGATTTTTTTCTATGGCGCTTTATAAGAGAGGAGAGTATAACACCGTTGTAGAGGAGTCTTCCATCATGCTAGCTGTGAACTAAAACAGGACACCGAGGGAAGAGGGGACTTTCTCGCACACTTTTGATAGAAGAACCTAGGAACACACTCTACGTAGAAGTGAGGAACTTAGTTAACGTCTAGAGAGGAATCATGTCTTACTTATTACTATCAAACGAGGGTAGGAATCATGTCTTACTTATTACTACCAAACGAGGAATTTTAGCTTATTCCCCAGTAGAAGAAAGAAATCCTGCCTCACTTCTTACCTAAAAGAGAGGAATTTTGGATCATTTCTTACCTAGAAGAGACGAATCTTGGCTTACTCTTATAAGAGACGAATCTTTGCTCATTCTTACCTAGAAGTGGGGCGCGGGTGGCTCAGTCGGTAGCGCGCCAGGCTCGTAATCTGTAGTTCCCAGGTTCGAGTCCCAGCTGGGTCAGCGTTGAGATTTATCTCCGCAAAATTTCCCCACCCTGCCCACGGTCAGTAGGGGACACCGATGGGCTTGGAAAGGCCGCCGTCCGTCGGATGGGACGTTAAGCCGTGTGCGGGAGAGCCATACCCTGTGCACGTTAAAGAACACGCTGGATGGCCTTGACGGGAGGCTACCATCTGTCTCCCAACAGCTGTTCCAGTGGGTCCCCTCCCCCAACCTTCTCTGAGCCTTCGGGGTCCATGTGACTTGGCCATTTAGCCCATGGTGTGCAAAAAAGTGCCGCTCAGAGGTAAAACAACCCAACACAACTTACCTAGAAGAGACGATCCTTGGCTATTACTCGCTAGAAGAAACTATCTTTGGCTTACTTCTTAACTGGAAGGTGTATTCATCGCTTATTTCTTACCTAGAAGAGAGAGAGATCTTGGCTTACTTACTATTGTGAAACGAGGAATCTTAGACGTTAGGAATATTGGCTTATTTCTTACCTACAACAGAGAAATCATGGCTTCTTTCTTACATCAGAATTTCCTTACATCATCATTTAGACATCTTTCTTTATATCATCATTTTCCTTACATCATCATTCTTTCTTGCATCAAAATTTTCTTACATCATCATTTAGAGAAAAGGGGTCTTGGCTTATTTCTTACCTAGAAGAGAGGAATCTTGGCTTACTTCTTACTTAGAAGAGAGGAATCTTGGCTTACTTCTTACCACGAAGAGAGGAATAGTGACTTTACTGCTATCCTAACGTAAACTTTTTGATCTTGATTTAAATTAATGAGAAAAATGATTTTTTTATAATAATATATTAAATTATATTACAAATTGCTGCGCTTCAGCATTATAGATGTTCCATCAATATCATCTTAAATCTCCTAGCAGCGGTTTCCATTGTGCGCGGGGGTTGGTTCAGTCAGTCGCGCGCCAGGCTTGCAATATGCAGTTCCCAGGTTCGAGTCCCAACTGTGCCAGCAATGGGATTTATTACCGCCAAGCATTATTTTGCCTTCGGTCAGAAAGAGGACACCGATGGTCTTGGAAAGGCCACCGTCTGTCAGATGGGACATTAAACCGTGACTCCGTGTGCAGAGAGCCATACCTTATGCACGTTAAATAACACACTATATGACTTTGGCAGGAGGTTTCTATCTGTATTCTAATAGCTATTTAGTGGGTTCCCTATCCCCAGGGTCGGGGTAGGCTCAGTCGGTAGTGCGCCAGGCTCGTAATCTGCAGTTCCCAAGTTCGAGTCCCAGCTGGGTCAGCATTGAGATTTATCTCCACAAAACTCTCCGCTCTGACCTCGGTTAGTTGGGGACACTGATGGGCGTGGAAAGGCGCCGTCCCTCGGATGGGACGTAAAGCCGTGGCGCGGTGCAGGAGAGAGTCATACCTTGTAGACGTTAAAGAACACGCTGGATGGCCTTGACGGGAGACTACCATCTGTCTCCCAACAGCTGTCCTGCGGTAACCTACACAAGCATCTGAGAGCAGCGCTGTTCTCAAAAATCAAGCACTGCGCATGTATGAAACGAGGATTTTTGCCTGGCTAAACTAATTGCTAAAAAAGGAATCATGCTATCAGCCTGGAGATTCCGCGCATGCGCGAAATGTGGAATAGTGCTCTGAGTGCGGGAGATATCAAGGGAATCGTACTACCTGCCTATGGATTTTGCGCATTGGCAACATGTGCAAGTGTTTTGAATACGAGAGAAAACTTTCTTCACTGAGAAAAACATCATTAATTGGTACAAATTTATCCAAGTTTATGCAGCATGAATGTTTGAAAGAATTAGCCATTCACTGCTAAAAGTATGATAAATTTAGCACGTTGTTATTTACACTCAGATCTCGATTTTCAGCAATATTCCCTTAGTATTTAAAGAGTTATGGAAGTTTGAATATTCAACAACAGCAATGCCCAACGTCAGAGTTGGGTTGTTGGGTTGTTTTACCTCTGAGCGGCACTTTTCTGCATACCATGAGCTAAATGGCCAGGTCACATGGACCCCGAAGGCTCAAAAAAAGGTTGGGGGAGGGGACTCAGTGGAACAGTTGTTGGGTGACAGATTTTAGCCTCCCGTCAAGGCCATCCAGCGTGTTCTTTAACGTGCATAGGGTATGGCTCTCCTGCACATGGGGCCACGGCTTAACGTCCCATCCGACGGACGGCGGCCTTTCCAATCCCATCGGTGTCCCCTACTGACCGTGGGCAGGGCGGGGAATTTTGTGGAGATAAATCTCAACGCTGACCCAGCTGGGACTCGAACCTGGGAACTTCAGATTACGAGCCTGGCGCGCTACCAACTGAGCCCCCCCCCCCCCCCCAACGTCAGAAGTTAATTATAATTTGAATAAGAAGTATTACTTCACATCATTTAACGTAACAGATGCACATTTCAAAAGTTAGTGTAAATCATTTTTCGATATTTTTTATTTTTCCTAAGACTTGCATTGTTGCTCTTAAATATTCAAACTTCCACAACTCTTTAAGTACAAAGCGAACATTATTGAAAATCGAGATTTAGATAGATTTGTTTGAAATCTTTAATTTATCTTCCGTTACATTTTCTCATAAAACGCTTAGTTTAGAAGTTATAGAGCTTCGAAGTTAGCTGACTCTTATATAACCTGCAGGGAAGTGGTCATAATTTAATGGGCACTGAGTGTATATAAGTAAAAGTGTTGTTCAGTTTTAGCCAATCTCTCAGTGCAAAATCATGATCTCATAAATTACTGAGGAACAGTAAGTTCCAGCAGTATTTTGTAAGTATAAAAACATCTTCCGAGTTTAAATATATATGAACTTCTGAAATAATAAGCTGAAAAAAAAAACAAGCTGAGAAAAGGTTAGCCGTTAGTGGTGTAGTGGTAGCATAACAGGCATGTTTCCTGGAGACGTGGGTTCGAATCCCACTCACGGCAAAACCAATTTTTTTGTCATTTTTTTTTTCAGCTTATTATTTCCTGAGTTCCATGTCTACAGGACGTATCCTGTGATTCTTTACTACTGATATATGAACTTGTTTTCTCAAAATCATGGCATGTTGTAAATTGCAGTATATCGCATATGAATAAGTGTATAAAAGCTTTTTTTGTTTTTGTTTTCTAAGTTAGCCAATAGGAATAGTGGTCGGGTCGGAATCTAAGGTTTTTAAAAGAGTGCAGGACCTTGCAAAATGCGTTCATTCAGAATTGCGGACTATTCCTCAACAGGAGTACCACAAAACATCCCAGAATTGGCGTAGACGTCTGATGCTGATGAAGCGTAGATCTGATCTGATGAAGCATATATGCTGGAGTTAGGTTGGGTTGTTTTACCTCTGAGCGGCACTTTTTTGCACACCATAGGCTAAATGGCCAGGTCACAAGGACCCCGAAGGCTCAGAGAAGGTTTGGAGAGGGGACCCACTGGAACAGCTGTTGGGAGACAGATGGTCGCCTCCCGTCAAGGCCATCCAGCGTGTTCTTTAACGAGCACAAGGTATGGCTCTCCCGCACACGGAGCCACGGCTTAATGTCCCATCCGACGGACGGCGGCCTTTCCAAGCCCATCGGTGTCCCCTACTGACCGTGGGCAGGGCGGGGAATTTTGCGGAGATAAATCTCAACGCTGACCCAGCTGGGACTCGAACCTGGGAACTACAGATTACGAGCCTGGCGCGCTACCGACTGAGCCACCCCCGCCCCTATATGCTGGAGCGGAATGTTCTGAAGGAGAGTAAAAGTTTTGTTGAGGTAAGTGCAATGGTTTTTGTTCTGCAGATGCTTGTCAAGAACTTTTTGAACGCCCCTCGTATGTAATTCCCCGCCCTGCCCACGGTCAGTAGGGGACACCGATGGGCTTGGAAAGGCCGCCGTCCGTCGGATGGGACGTTAAGCCGTGGCCCCGTGTGTGGGAGAGCCATACCCTGTGCACGTTAAAGAACACGCTGGATGGCCTTGACGGGAGGCTACGATCTGTCTCCCAACAGCTGTTCCAGTGGGTCCCCTCCCCCAACCTTCTCTGAGCCTTCGGGGTTCATGTGACCTGGCCATTTAGCACATGGTGTGCAAAAAAGTGCCGCTCAGAGGTAAAACAACCCAACCCAACCCCTCGTATGCATATTTATTTTTTCTCCTTCTTCAATGGATTTCCAAGCATGCTATATGAAGGTGGGCTTTCCCCACCCAACAAAATAATCTTTCCCTTTCCTTCCAGAACATATCTTTCCGAGAAACTGACTCAAGAATAACATTGAAGTTGCAAAATCACTAATTCAGAACCAAAACGAATTCAGATCAGCTTTTCTCGCTGTTGACTATTTGTGCTTAGAATTTCCACAGTCATATGAAAAGGGAACGTATAGAATCTCCTCGTGCAGCATCCGCAACGGATTGTTTGCCTCCGGACCTCCCGTGTCCACATTCTCTCTATCCACATCTCTGCACACCCGTGCATCTCATTTGCAAGTTGAGAGAGGGCAAAGCACAACACCTGCGGGGTGGGCTGAGACGGACTCGCTAAATAGATAAAGTCAACAGGAACATGTGCTATGACCGCCTAATCAGCAGGAATGCAGTCTCTGGGAGCTAGCTAGCCCCTCTGTCCCTTGACAGTTGCTTCGTTAATGTCAGCTCTCTGCTGTTGGGTATTGCACAAAGGAGGTGGTGCTGCTTGCTCCTATACTTTATGCATTCTCGCTGGCTAGTATGCGCGTGTATGGACGAATGTGTGTGAGTGTTCAGACACCGTGGAGTTTCAATATTGATTCAATGAAAAGGGGAAGTCATTCTATCAATGAAAATGTCTAATGTTCATGGAAAGGTAGGAGCAGGCCTTGAATTACTGAAGTTAAATCTTGCTACACTATTTTATAAACCTGTCAAAGATTTGGTTGTTTTACCTCTCAGTGGCAATTTTTTGCCACAATAGACTGAATGCCCAAGTCATAAAGACCCCAAAGGCTCAGAGAATGTTAGGGAAGAGGACCCACTGGACAGTTGTTAGAACACAGATGGTAGCCTGCTGTCAAGGCCATCCAGCGTGTTCGTTAATGTTGCTGTTTAGTTTTTCTACCTCTGAGCGGTACTTTTTTTGCACACAATGGGCTATATGGCAAGGTCACAAGGACCCCGAGGTTCAGAGAAGATTGGGAGGAGAGGACCAACTGGAGACATCTATTAGAAGACAGATGGTAGCCTTTCGTAAAGGCCATCCAGCGTGTTCTTTAAAGTGCACAGAGTATGGTTCTCCCGCACACGGAGATACGGTTTAATGTCCCATCCGACGGACAGCTGCCTTTCCAAGCCCATCGGTTTACCTATTGATCAAGTACAGGGAGGATTGTGGAGATAAATAAAAACTCTGGTCCAGGTGGAACTCGAACCTAGGATTTACAGATGACGAGCTTGGTGCGGCACCGACGGAATTATCCCCGCTCCGACTTAATCAAGAAAAAGCTAACGTTATCAATAGAAAAATGCCACTCATCTTGCTAAGAACCCTAATAAATTACAATTATTATTTCATCCCTTATAACTGTTAAAGTATCATAATATACTTTTAACAACATAAAAAAATTAATGACCCTATATTTGATTACTGTCAGTCATAAATCATGCATCAGTTGCATTTCACCTTTTTAATTACCTTTGTTGTTGCTGACAGCTGTGCTGCGACTCACTGCACTATGGAGACAGTCCCCCACCGGTGCTATTGACCATATCTTGTCGATAGACGGTGCCACAGGAACCACTTAGGTTAGACAGGCATGTATAATTAAAATTTAATCGCCCCCAAAGCAAGCCGAAGATGCTTCCAGTAAGTGGCAGTATCGATCGAATTTTGCCTGGTGTTGCCCGACGACAGCTTGCAATTGAAAAGTTTTTACAAAATTTATCTTGGACGGCGACGACGACTCCATAGCACGGTGATGGATGTAGCTGCTTCGTAAATTGAAGCCCAGAGGAGAATTATCAATCTTCTTAAACTGCAGACCGACTCTCTATCCTCGAGAATTAGAACAGGGATAGTTCAGAGAGATAGAAAGTAAGAAACAACTGTACTTGGTGAGAATTTAGTTTTGTTATTCAAGTTCTAAAACGATTGATGCATTAGGAAAACTTTTAGCTTCCTTACAAACAATTCAGTCATTATCCCGATAGCACAGCCGCAATGGCACAGACAAATTGAAAAGCTGCAATGCCACTTCGATAATCACATATCCTGGACTGCAAAGGCGTTCTCGTTACTAGTAAATTATGCATCTTCATACTGTTCTGAAGTCCGTAATTTGTTAGAGAAAAACTTTGTAAATTCGTGTTGGAAAGCAGACAGTGCAAGAACAATGAGTATTGTATTTTTGTATCCTATTAAGTGGTGGTGTTGCGATAACTAACGTTACGGCTGTGATGATGTCGAGAATGCTGCTATTAATAACTTGGTGTTAGTTCAGAAATGTTACAAACTAAATGAAGACATAATCCATAAAATTGCGAAATAATGCCTTGTTATTTGTTGGTTAACTGTTTGTGTAATGTTGAAGAATCTCTAACATCCACAGAGAGAGAGGGGGGGTGAACTTAAAACCCCGTAGAAATCTGGAATGTGTTTTTTCTTTTTAAGTTATAAGAAAAGTGAATAATTACCTATTTTTCTGTCTTGCATTGCGAGTGCTTTGCACGATGAAATTTTTGTTAACAAAGTTGCATTTAACTGAAAGAAAATTATTATTAGAAGCAAGGACTTGTGACCTTATTTTGGCGAAGGTAAAGCATTTTTAAGTTTCGATTTTCCTTGAATTAATTGACGTTTTTTGACAAATCAAAGATGACTATTGCGTTTAGAGAACAATAAAATTTTTTGTGTTAAAGGTTTCCGTCTGAATTCTTCCAGAATTTTAGCATTATTGAATTTTCAAAAAAAAAATTTTTTGCGTTATTTTAAATTAGGTTAACAAATAAAAAATGCCTAATTTTTTTTTTGTTTCGCTTTTTCGTGCGTAACAAATACAGTTAGTTGTTGGGTTGTTTTACCTCTGAGCGGCACTTTTTTGCACACCATGGGCTAAATGGCCAGGTCACATGGACCCCGAAGGCTCAGAGAAGGTTGGGAACCCACTGAAACAGCTGTTGGGAGACAGATGGTAGCCCCCCGTCAAGGCCATCCAGGGTGTTCTGTAACGTGCACAGGGTATGGCTCTCCCACACACGGGGCCACGGCTTAACGTCCCATCCGACGGACGGCGGCCTTTCCAAGCCCATCGGTGTCCCCTACTGACCGTGGGCAGGGCGGGAAATTTTGCGGAGATAAATCTCAACGCTGACCCAGCTGGGACTCGAACCTGGGAACTACAGATTACGAGCCTGGCGCGTTACCCACTGCGCCACCCCGCCCCAATACATTTAGTAAAAAAGACACTAGATATGATTAAATCTCAATCAATAGCAAGTACACAGAGTAACTGTTAATATTGAATTCAATAAATACTTCGTAGGAAAAGATTATTTTGCCGCCACTGCAAGTCGTTGATTTTATCGAATTCTATATCAACAGGTTAACTGTGCAGACACGCACCTTGTATTTATTTTCGTAGGTAGAGGTTCGAGATTTTAGTTTCCTGTGGTGGTGGGGGGGGGGGAGTCTGAGAGTAACACTTTAATAGAGTTTTCCAATTATTAAAATATTTCAGCCAACAGGAAAGGTTAAAATGGTATTCTATATGGGTTGGGTTGTTTTACCTCTGAGAGGCACTTTTTTGCACACCATGGGCTAAATGGCCAGGTCACAAGGACCCCGAACTCTCAAAAAAAGGTTGGAGGAGGGGACTCAGTGGAACAGTTGTTGGGTGACAGATTTTAGCCTCCCGTCAAGGCCATCCAGCGTGTTCTTTAACGTGCACAGCACATGGCTCTCCCGCACACGGGGCCACGGCTTAACGTCCCATCCGACGGACGGCGGATTTCCAAGCCCATCGGTGTCTCCTACTGACTGTGGGCAGGGCGAGGAGTTTTGCGGAGATAAATCTCAATGCTGACCCAGCTAACTCTCGAACCTGGAAACTGTAGATTACGAGCCTGGCGTGCTACCGACTGAGCCACCCCCGCCCCGTATTTTATATGAAATGATATTTTATAGTTGCTTTTTTTAATCTATTTTTAGTGTGGGACATAAAATATGGGGCTAAAATAAATTATACAAAAAAAAACTCTGTTGTATTTCAGAGCAGGTAAACAAGTTTGAGATTTCGTATAAGACGATCGGATTTTCGGTGGGGGGGTACCCCTTGTCACACACCCTCCAGGTTATGTTCCTAAATCTGTGTATTTGCTATTTATTGATTTTTTTATTATTATTAATAACTCTTTAGCGTGGGTGATTTTCTTATTTACATCTTATTCAAAAACAACATTCGGAAAAATAAGTGGCCTTTTCCGATTATAGATGGCGCCAGGCCTGCCACGTTCGGTGAAAAGATATGTCACACTGCAAAAATTAAATGAGGCAGCCGATGTTTAGTACAGTGATTAGTACACTCATACATTAATCTGCAGAGACGTGGGTTTCTGTTCCGCAGTGTCAGCAAAACTCAGTTTTTCCGCTGAAGTGTGGATGCTTGGCTTGCCTCTCTGCTCAGGTCTCGCCTTTCTCACAGATCTCTATGGCGTATTATACTGACAGGCTCCTATTAGATCTCTGGGGCAGGGACATACACCACAGAGGAAAATTCCCACCCCCGAAGAAAAAAAAAACATTTCTTTTTCTCTGATCCCCCGAAACCAAATTCTGGGTACGTGCATGCTCTGTGGTAAGCAGCTACTTGAGGGGATATTATATTTATTATTATTTATTAAACTTATTCTAAGAAATGTTATGCTACTATTATACTGTTAAGTCCATTATTTAAATAATGCGCTCTTCCAAAGATTCAGCATCAATATAAAACTAAAACCCAATAGTAATACTGATGAACTTTAAATATGGACTGCGACTGGGTGGTTTTCCCTCAGAGCGCCACTTTTATTTTGCACACACAATGGGCAAAATGTCCAGGTCACAAGGACCCGAGGCCTCAGAAATGGTTGGGGGAAGGAGATCCACTAGATAGTTGTTAGAAGACAAGTGGTAGCCTCTCGTCAAGGTCATCCAGTATGTTCTTTAATGTGTGCAATGGGCTGAATGGGCAGCAGGTCACGAGGGCCCCTAAGGCTCAAAAAAAGGCTGGGGAAGGAGCATTCAACTGAAAGAAAATTATTATTAGAAGCAAGGAAAATACCTGGTTTTAGCGAAGGTAAGGCATTTTTAATTTTCGATTCCCCTCCCCTCCCCAACCATAATCCTTCGCGTAGCGATGGATTATTATCCAATGCGAAAATCAAATTTTGCCAACTGAGAAAATAATGCTTCTGTCAGGTTTTTACCTAGATTTTCGCACCATGGAGGTGGTGGGGGGGGGGGGGGGGAGTTTGAGGCAATTTTTACAACTCTCTTGCATTTTGCCATTTGACTTCCAATTTTGCCAACTAGCTAGAATTTCACAGAAATAATCCCAATATTTACATTCTCGCCTGAATTGCAGCAAGTCAGGGGCGGGGGTGGCTCAGTCGGTAGCGTGCTCAGGCTCGTAATCTGTAGTTCCCAGGTTCGAGTCCCAGCTGCGTCAACGTTGAGATTTATCTCCGCAAAATTCCCCGCCCTGCCCACGGTCAGTAGGGGACACCGATGGGCTTGGAAAGGCCGCCATCAGTCGGATGGGACGTTAACGTCCCGTCCGTCGGATGTCGGATGGACGTGGTCCCGTGTGTGAGAGAGCCATACCCTGTGCACCTTGAAGAACACGCTGGATGGCCTTGACGGGAGGCTACCATCTGTCTCTCAACAGTTGTTCCAGTGGGTGCCTCCCCCAACCTTCTCTGAGCCTTCGGGGTCCATGTGACCTGGCCATTTAGCCCATGGTGTGCAAAAAAGTGCCGCTCAGAGGTAAAACGCAGCAAGTCAGTGTTTTTCTCAACTCCCCTTGATTTGGCCAACTCTCCCCAAGTTTTCCCGATTTTCTCAACTCCCCTTATTTTTACAAAAACAATCCAAATTTTCACAACTCGCCCATATTTTATCAAATGGATTCGAATTTCGCCAACTGCCCTAGATTTTGCCAAGTTTCTTCGATATTCCCAACTCGCCACAATTTTACAGAAAAAAATCCCAATTTTTACATTTCACCTGATTTTTGCAAAGTCACTCTGAATTTTGCAAACTCCCCCAAGATTTGTCAACTCTCCTACATATTTCGAAGTTGCCTCGATTTTTCCGACACGCCATAATTTTACAGAAAAAAAATTGCAATTTTACATCTCACATGAATTTTGCCAACTCCCCACAATTTTCCCAAGTCACTGCGAATTTTGCCAACTCTCCACGATTTTGCAACTGCCGAATTCAGCCAACTGTCCCTAGATTTTGCCAACTCCCCAAGTTTTGCCAACTCTCCTAGATTTTGCCAACTCGCCATAATTTTACAGAAAAAAAATCCCAATTTTTACATCTATTTTGATAAGTCACTCCGAATTTTGTCAACTCCTATTAATATTGCAAAAAAATTACAAATTTTGACAACTCATCTAGATTTTACGAAGTCGCTTCGAATTTTGCCAACTCCGAGTTACTTTGGGGGGAGCCTCCCCCCCAAAAAACTCCCTATAGTTACGCCCCTGCTCACTGGATAGCTATTAGAAGACAGATGGAATGCAACAAAAACAAAAAACGTTTTTCCAAAATATAATTTAAGTTCCTTTTACAAAATTAAACAATATCCAGCATAAAAATATGTTAAATCCTTCTACTAACTGATACTAACTTATCACAATAAAAAGTTTTTTTAAAAGTGTGCTATTCGCTTTTTACTCAAGAGCATCGTAAATCAGTATCAACTTCGGAAATCAAAGAATTTAAAATACTCAGCGAGAGCATTACACAATTTAATAACTGGTATGCTAATCCCAAAGAGTAAGTACCAAAGAGTAAGTAAAATAAACACTTAATTTTGTTAATTAGCCTGTTACATTAGATAAAAGAGCAGATACAAATCACATACTTCTAACTTTCTGGACGAATGATTTTATAGAAAAACTCTTTGCGGTCAGAAATCTGAGATCTGTCGCATCAAATAAACATTCTGCTATTCTAGTCGTGTTGCGCCATCTGTCGGAGATCATTTTAAACATTTCTTAACAATTTAAAGAAAAATGGTATCCTGATCTAGAAAAAAATAAGAGGGTTGAGGGGTTGAGGATCAAGTGACGAAACCGATCCGATAAAAAAAAAGTAAAGTGTGGAATGCCAAGAAACTATTATATTTGAAATATGTCTTAAAAATGTGTGAAATATGCACAAATTTCAGAATTTTATTGTACCCATTACGGTTACGAACATTCTCAAAGGGGGGGAAGGCGAATCGTAAGGCTTTTTGTTAGGACTAGTAAGGTGTTGATTAAAGATATTCCCGAAGTTCTTTCTTTCAATAATAAGCTCCAGTGTCTTATCACTGAAATAATTTTGCCTCCTCTGCTCTTATTTTACCCAAAAGAGTATTGTTAGTTTCAAGAACAGTCTGTTTAAACTGAGCCCACTCTCTCTCAACAGTGGTAAGCAAACAACGATTGCCATAATCACTGAGTAGCCTATCATACTATGCTTTAGCTATATTTGATTCTTTCAGAGCTTCAGTGTTAAACACTTCAGTCTTAAGACACTTTTGGCGGCATAATGGTCAGACTCAATTTCAGCTCCCCTACATGATCTGGTATTTCAACTCAAATTAGTCCATTTGTTATTAATTAATATTTAATCGATCATATTCCCATGCAATCCATTAGGTGAATACCATGTGTATTTATAAATGTCCTGGTGTTTGTAGTACATGTTAGTTATTCTCAAACTGATATATTTTCTTACCTGTAGGAGACGTTCCCCATTGAAACTACCAATGTCAAAGGGACCTAAAACTCCTTCCCAAAGGTCAGAGCCTTTCCTGAGAAAATTCAAAATATCCTGAAGTTATCCTTAAAACAGATCTCTGGGGGCATAATAACAGATAACATTCAAGTCTTTAACCTTAGTTTAA
The DNA here is from genome assembly GCA_038380435.1 of Ryuthela nishihirai. Classification (NCBI taxonomy): domain Eukaryota; kingdom Metazoa; phylum Arthropoda; class Arachnida; order Araneae; family Heptathelidae; genus Ryuthela; species Ryuthela nishihirai. The sequence continues at coordinate 58,541,783 of JAWZYU010000008.1, forward strand.
AATTTAACTGTAAGAAATTTTCCATTAATACAGTCATAGCCTAAAAAAGCATCACTGGCGTGTCTGCTGAGAAGCAAAACTATATCTCGCAGAATCTTTCCATCGTCCCTTCCTGAAAAGAGAAATTTTAAATTATTTTTAAATATTTCACCTTTATCTGTCCATCTGTTCTCTTGAAAGCCTATAATAATTAGGTTACAAGCTGGAATTACTGCGTGAAGACGTCAAGAGAATAATCTTTATATAACGTCCTCACGTTCCACGAACCTACTATATTAGGTACAGTCGCTCAAAAAAATATTCGAACACTATGGTTGATTACAGAATTCAGAAAAAATACCTGGCGATGATTTTTTTTAGAAATTAGTAATGCAAACAATCTTACATTGGCAGCCACAGAGAAGAATGGGACTCCTCAGCTCTAAGTAATATTTATCCACACATCTCTCGATTCCCAAAGCCTTTGGACATGGATATTTCCTCCAGGGCTATGAAGACTCTTATCACTAGATTAAGACTGAGTGTAGCACCGCTACAAGATTTCCTGTTTCATGTCGGCTTAGTAATTCCAATAAGTGTTCAGCATGTGGAGAGCGTGAAACAGTTTCACATTTCCTTCTACCAGTGCCAACGAAATAACAAAAGTCGTTCTTCAATGATCAGTTACTTCAGATCACATGGACTACACACGAATGCACCTGATGTGATTTAAGATATTTTTTTCTTTATCCTCAAAGATTTTTTTTCCTGGACTTGAACATTTCATCAGATAATCTCACAGATTTTAAAACCTGCATCCTTTATCCTGAAAATTTTTGCTTTCTCAGCGATAACGGACATTATCTGATCTTCTAGAAGAACTCATTGCATGACTCTTGTTAAAAATTGGGATCAAAAATAATATATTTAGATCTCAAAAATAATTTTTGAGATCTAAATATTTCAAAAAACCATTTTCAACAACAACAACAACGAATCTACACAGAGAAAATGATTAGTTGGATGTTTAGAGAAACTAGGTTTATTGAAAGAGTTAGAATCAACATTTACAGACGGAAGAGGAGGGCTGCCAGATTAGTGTGGTATACTGATCTGGACAACTACGGCCACTTTTCTTTTTTTCTACCCTGCTGAGGAATGGTCAACAACACAGGGTCCTGGTGCTCATCATATACACTAACCGGATAGGAATAATGCTCTGAGCTTGATTATGCATCCTGAATTTGCTGCACTGGTGGGCTCCTGTGGAGGGAAAATCTTCCGCTGTATTTTCTGTTTGTTTGAAGGTTGACAGCTCCAAGTGAATAGATTCACAGGATATGTTTTATCAGCTGGTGGATAATCCTGAGAAGAGGTCATCGCAGGCATCTGAACTCTAGCTTTTACGGGCATCGTCAAATCCTACATTGGAGGAAGTCTTCCAGTGTAGATGGCTTCAGCCTTAGGCCCCATGCCTAAGATTAGTGGGCTGTTTAATATTGTCGGCATTCCCTCTCTCAATAAATATAGTGTCTTTAAACATCTCCCTAACCATTTTCTTTCCATAGGAAGTTGGAATGTGAGGACTCTGCACAGAGCTTATTCTCTTCATGTCCTTACACAAGAATTCCACCGTTATAATTTAGATATTCTCGGCTTGCAAGAGACCAGATAGACAGACTCTTCTAGGATACGAGTGCATTAATGAAAGGTTCTTAATGCAAAATTTCAGATAAGCTTTAAAGATTTGAATGTTATATGCTGTTATGTCCCAACTGAGGATGCCAATAAGAATGAGAAGGATAGGTTTCACGGACAACTTCAGGATATTTTGAATTCTGTCAAGAAAGGAGATATTACCCTTGTTCTAGATTACTTCAATGCCAAAGTTGGTACCGACTCTGACCTTTGGGGAGGAGTAATAGGCCCTTTTGGTATTGGTAGCTGCAATGGCAATGGGCAACGTCTCCTACAAGTAAGTAAACTTAATGGTTTCAGAATAACTAATATTTATTACAAACACCGCGACATAATAAGCACATATGGGTTTCACCAGATGGGATACATAAGAATATGATTGATTATATATTAATTAATAGCAAATGGGCTAGTTCTGTTAGGAATACCAGTCCATATAAGGGAGCTGAAATTTGATTTGACCAATACTTTGTTAAAAGTGTCTTGCAACTTAAACTAAAGAAGGGTTGTGTTAGGTTTCAAAAATTTACCTTTAATTCTGAAGCTCTGAAAGACCCAGTTATAGCTAAAGCTTACCATGATAGGTTACTTAGTCATTATGACAGTCATGGTTTGCTTACTACTGAAGTGGAGGAAGAATGGGGCCGTTTTAAACAGGCGTTTTTGGAAACTAACAGTACTCTTTTAGGAAAAAAGGAGCAGAGGAGACAGGTAGGGTTGTTTCACCTCTGAGCTGCACTTTTTTGCACACCATGGGCTAAATGGCCAGATTACATGGACCCCGAAGGCTCAGAGAGGGTTGGGGGAGGGGACCCACTGGAACAAGCTGTTGGGAGACAGATGGTAGCCTCCCGTCAAGGCCATCCAGCGTTTTCTTCAAGGTGCAAAGAGTATGGCTCTCCCACACACGGGGTTGGGTTATTTTACCTCTGAGCGGCACTTTTTTGCACACCATGGGCTAAATGGCCAGGTCACATGGACCCCGAAGGCTCAGAGAAGGTTGGGGGAGGGGACCCACTGGGACAGCTGTTGGGAGACAGATGGTAGCCTCCCGTCAAGGCCATCCAGCGTGTTCTTTAACGTGCACAGGGTATGGCTCTACCCGCACACGGGGCCACGGCTTAACGTCCCATCCGACGGACGGCGGCCTTTCCAAGCCCATCGGTGTCCCCTACTGACCGTGGGCAGGGCGGGGAATTTTGCGGAGATAAATCTCAACGCTGATCCAGCTGGGACTCGAACCTGGGAAATTCAGATTACGAGCCTGGCGCGCTACCGACTGAGCCACCCCCACCCCTCATAGAAGAAAGAATTATTTTAGTGATAAGACACTTAAGCTTATTTCAGAAAGAAAGAACTGTAGGAATGTCTTTAATCAATACCCTACTAGTCCTAATAGAAAGGATTACAGAGAGCTTAATAAACGCGTGATCAGTTAGCTGGTGATAAAAAACTTTGGCTTGATGGCTTCACTGACAAAGCCGAGGAAGCAGTTAGACAGCACAACAACAGAGAGCTGTACCATACAGTTAACGTTTTGTGTGGTAGAAAACGAACAGTTAACAGGGATTGAAGGATAAACAAGGTAAGGTTATAGAAGGTGAGGATTCTGTCATGGCTAGGTGGGTTAAGCATTTCAGTGAGGTTCTAAACAATGTGGTTATTTCTACTCCCATTGTTTGTAGTGATGATAAATGCATTGGGGGCTTTAATGTTGGCTCAATAACACAATCTGAAGTTATTTTGGCTATTTCTAAACTTAAACTGCATAACTCCACAGGGGTAGTTGAAATTACTACGGAAATGCTTAGAGCTGGGAATGTTTCAGTTACCATTTGGATGACTGAAATTTTGAATAACTTTTATGATAAAGGCATGGTTCCTAAAGATTTTACCAGAGCTATTATTATCCCTATTTTCAAAAAAGGTGATCGCAGTTCTTGTGATAACTATAGGGGTATCAGCCTACTCTCCGTTCCAGGTAAAGTTCTTTCCATGATTGTGCTTAATAGAATTAAGAATCTGGTTGACAGTCAATTGCGTAATTAGCAATGTGGATTCAGAAGTGGTAGGGATGTGTAGATCAAATATTTTCACTCAGGCAGATTCTTGAGAAATGTTTAGAGTTTCAGAAACCTTTGGTTATTAGCTTTGTTGATTTCAAAAAGGCTTTCGACTCTGTTGATCGTCATAATTTGTGGTTGATTGTGAGATAATATGGCATACCAGACAAGTTAGTTAACATAATGAAAGCTCTATAATAACACTGAGTCGTGTGTGAGAGTTGGTAAGGCTTGTAGCAATTGGTTTAGCATTCCTTGGTGTTCGGCAAGGGTGCATTTTGTTTTCTTTTCTCTTTTCTTAGTTTGGTTATTGATTATGTTATGCGAAGTTCACTGAAAGGGAAAGATTTTGGCCTTAAATGGTCTGGAGATGCGAAAATTTCTGATTTAGATTATGCTGATGATTTAGCCCTTTTGGCAAATGATGATGATGAGATGAACTCTTTCATTCGAGCTGTTGATGAGACTGGTAGTAGAGTAGGTTTGGTTATAAACAGAGAGAAAACTAAAGTGACGAAAATTCGTAGGGCAGGCTGTGATTCAGTTAATCAGAATGGTTGTGGTGGTGGCCCTCTAATCACAGGCATGGAGCAAAGGCTCGATCCCCAACTGCATAAAGGCTGAAGCCACCCATGCTGGTAGGGAATTCAGGTACCTCCTTTTCAAGTGGGCCTTTTCAGGGCCATATGGCCTGCCTAAGACACATATTCTAGTTTAGGATTAACGATGCCCAACTCGCTAAGTGAGGGTTCAGATACCTGCGATGGCCTCTATCACGATGCGATGGCTACTATAACGGTAATCAGGATTATCCACCAGCTAATATAAGGTATCCATTGCCTCTGTTCATTTAGGGCTGGCAACCCACAAGCAAACAGAAAACACAGCAGCAGATTTTCCCTCAACAGAGACCCACCAATGCAGCAAGTCCAGGATCCATAATCAAGCTCAAATCAATGAACCAGTCCAGTCTACTAGGTATAAATGATCAGCACCGATCTGGCAGCACTCCTCTTCCGTTCCCCTCAAGAAGAGAATATCTCTTTTGAAAGGTACAGTCGCTCAAAGAAGTATCCGAACACCATGGTTGATTACAAAATTCAGAAAAAATATCTGGCAACGATTTTTTTTAGAAATTAGTGATCTGGCAACCTTCGTGTCACGTGACACGAAGGTTGCCAGATCACTAATTTCTAAAAAAAAATCGTTGCCAGATATTTTTTCTGAATTTTGTAATCAACCATGGTGTTCGGATACTTCTTTGAGCGACTGTACTAACGGCCTGTACCATGAGACACATTAAGTGATAGTCCTGACCGGCTCTATGTATAATTTCCTAAAAATAGAAATAAGATAAACTTCAACCTATAAAAACTTGTGGCTTCAACCTTAAAAATTCCAACCTATAAAATTTTATTCCATATAAAATATTTCAATCTTTCCTGTCCTGTGAAATGTTTTAGTAGTTGAGAAACCTTACTCAAGTCTTATTCTTAGATCACCAACACAACCCGAAACTAAATCCTGTATACAGTATCCTGTGAACAAGTATAGGTCAAGGAAATGAGCAAAGGAATGCATCCAAAGTGCCTTATATGGTAAATACAATATTATAAACGAAGTAGAGAAATAGTGGAGAAATCCTTTTAAACCGAGGACCAGTGAAGTTAGTAGACAACCTGCCTTACCTTATCAAATGTGTTAGTAAATTGTATTAGTGTAATTGCAATCTGAACAATGCTCACTGAAACCTCAGTTACTGCAGTCTGCAACAATGCTCAATGAAACTTCTGTTACTGCAGTCTGCAACAATGTTTAATGAAACCTTTGTTACAGTCTGTAACAATGCTCAATGAAACCTCATTTACTGCGTCTGTAACAATGCTCAATGAAACCACTGTTACTGCGTCTGTAACAATGCTCAATGAAACCTCTGTTACTGCAGTCTATACCAATACTCAATGAAACCTCTATTACTGCAGTCTGTAACAAAGTTCAATTAAAACTCTGTTACCGCAAACTGTAACAATGCTCAATGAAACCTCCGTCGTTACTGCAGTGTGTGACAATATACGAGAGCTGAAATTTGATTTCACCATTACTTTGTTAAAAGTGTCTTGCAACTTAAACTAAAGAAGGGTTGTGCTAAGTTTAAAAATTTTACCTTTAATTCTGAAGCTCTAAAAGACCCAATTATAGCTAAAGCTTATTAAAAAGTTATTAAAAGGAAAACTAATGCATTTTACAATTTTTTTTTTGACAATGAAACTTCTGTTGCTGCAGTACGTAACAATGCTCACTGAATTCTCTGTTAACTGAAGACAATGAAACTTCTGTTGCTGCAGTATGTAACAATGCTCACTGAATTCTCTGTTACCGCAGTCTGTAACAATGCTCACTGAAACCTCAGTTACTGCAGTACATAACAATGCTAAATGAAACATCTGTTATTGTAGTATGTAACAATGATCACCGAAACTTCTGCTACTATAACGGTAACAATGCTCAATGAAACCTCTGTTTCTATAGTCTGTAACAATGCTCATTGAAACCTCTGTTACTATTGTCTGTAACAATGCTCACTGAAACCTTTGTTACTATAATCTGCAAAAAATGCTCACTGAAACCTCTGTTATTATTGTCTGTAACAATGCTCAATGAAACCTCTGTTCTGCAGTCTGTAACAATGCTCACTGAAACCTCTGTTACTATTATCTGTAACAATGCTCAATGAAACCTTTGTTACCATAATCTGTAACAATGCTCACTGAAACCTCTGTTACTATTGTCTGTAACAATGCTCAATGAAACCTCTGTTCTGCAGTCTGTAACAATGCTCACTGAAACCTCTGTTACAGCAGTCTGTAACAATGCTCAATGAAACCTCTGTTACTGCAGTCTGTAACAATATTCACTGAAACCTTTCTTACTGCAACTACAATCAGTGCTCTTAGTACACATTCTGGTGGAAAAACTATTCCCTTAATAAATCATCTGCAACGTGTATTGTCTTAATGTCGTTTGCTCAACAAAAGTATCATACGAAGTACAAATCCTATCAGAAATAAAAAGTCTTATGAAAGATAATCACTAATCAAAACTCCTACCCACTTTTAGAAACTTTTTTTTCCTCTGACAAAATAAGTGATTTGAAAATCAGAATGCTTTACAGAGGAGGGTTTTAAAGTGAACATTTCCTAGCAACGCTTGTCCATTTATTTAAAGTTGCAATGAGTCAACTTTTATCAGACGCTAAGTTATTCTTCAAAGCAAAAAGAAAATAAACAGACTCACACGAAAACATGGCTGTTTGGAAGATTAATTCGGGTATTATCGTGTAATCAGCAACTTGACCTTCACTGTAAAAGCTGCATTGGTAGAATGTACTTCTCATTTTCCCTGAAGTCCAGGCTTTCTGAAAAGTTTGCCATCTGTAACGATTTAATCCAATCATCCATGCTTTTCGGATGACTACCTTGATTTAACAAAACACTTTCCTCAGAAACGCGTGTCTTCTCCCCTTAATCACGTTGCCTAGCAACCAGGCAAGAATAGCCTCTGGACAAAGAAAATATCGCGTTCGTTGCCAAGACAACAATTATATGAATAAATGAGCGACAGTGGCAACACCTCAGTCGCCTTCTCGCGCTCCACGTTTTCCTTTCTTTGCCTCTAATTAATGACACGATTGTTCGGTAACAGAAGCAATGATCTGGGCTTTAACGAGCAAGAATGGCTCATTATATCGCAGTTCAGAACTCAGTAATTAGGGGGAGAATTCAAATGCAAATGGCGGTCAACTCTCATTACGAAGGTAAATAGGGCTCTGTTCTGAGTTTGCTGAAGAAAGCGAAGCGAGTGTGATGTGTTAAGGGAAGTGTGTGGTGGGAGGGAGAAAGAAGAAGTGGTTTTGTTCAGCGGCAGTGATTCGAAAAGAGAGAAAGCTCATTTAGAATGGGGAAACTACAGACGTCACCTGATAGAAATGAAGAAGATTGGGATAAAAAAAAGAGGAATTGTTTTGAGAAAAGACAGAAACGCTATATAAAAAAATCCGACGGATTCGGTAATTTAAGTGTTTTTTAAATGTAAATTTAATTGCAGAACTTGGGACTAATTTGGAGCGAAAAATTGCTGTGAAACTGGTGGGGTGAAATAAGGTACCAGTTATTAAAAGGAAAACTAATGCATTTTACAGATTTTTTTTTTTTGCTTTTTTCAGTAGCTTAGTACATTTTGTCGTCGATTGCATATTTTCTTCCTACCACTAGTGGTTATATATACTCAAGTAGTAGCTTTAGTAGTATAGCTTTTCCGCATAAGGCACCACGATGTAACGTCGCATCCGATGGACGGTAGTCTTTCTAACTTCATCGGTGTCCCCTTTCTCACCCAGGGAAGGGCGAGTTTAGTTGAAATAAATCCCAATGACTCGAACCTTGGAACTGCAGATTACGAATCTGTTGCACTACCGACTGAGCTAAACTCCAAACGGAAAACAATTCAAAGTTTATTTACGCCTTACTAAAGCAGAAAGGATAAATGACTTCGAGAATTATTATACTCTCTAGAACAGTGTTTTTCAAACTGCGGGTCGCGACCCATTAGTGGATCGTAAAATCAATTTAGTGGGTCGCGACCAGCATTTTTTTTTAATGAAATAGAATGGAAGATATCAGACTGGATCTCATACACTGGGTCGTGATGTAAAATACATTTCATATTGTGGGTCGCGATCAAAAAAATTAAAAAAAAAAAACACTGCTCTAGAGCACAAGTTATGGCAATCGGTACACCCAAGTGCAGCGTTTTTCAAACTGTGGGTCGTAAAATAAATTTAGTGGTTCGAGACCAGCATTATATTTAATGAAATAGAATAGAAAATAGCACAGTGGATCTTATAGACTGGGTCGCTGTTAGAAAAGTTTTAAAAACATTGCTCTAAACCAGTGGTTCTCAACCTTTTATGCTTCATGTACCCCCTGGAAATGTGTATGTAACTGGCGTACCCCTTGTATAGATAGATAAAACTATAATTATAGTATAACAATGGGAATAAAATAAAACATATATATAAGTGGTTATCAACCTTTTCTGCTTCACGTACCCTCTGGAAATGTGTATGTAACTGGCGTACCCCTTGTATAGATAGATAAAACTATAATTATAGTATAACAATGGGAATAAAATAAAACATATATATCAGTGGTTCTCAACCTTTTATGTTTCACGTACCCCCTGGAAATGTGTATGCAACTGGCGTACCCCTTGTACAGATAGATAAAACTATAGTTATAGTATAACAATGGGAATAAAATAAATTTAATGTGTATATATATATACACATTAAATTTTGTATTCATAAATTACATATATAGATAAACACAAAAAATGACATTTTTGCACAGCAGTGTTGGGAAATTAGTGACTTTGTCACTAGATGTAGCGACTTTTGAGAAAATTCTACCACATACCCCCAAGGGGTACGCGTAACCCACTTTGATAATCCCTGCTCTAGAATATGTAGAATAAAAAGAACGAGCGGTATCTCAATTCTTAAAGTAAGGAAGATCAAAGAATCCAAAGGATATTTACACCTCCATAGAGGAGAAAAAATTAGAATATAAGAGTAATTACACTCCCTAGAAAGAGAAGAAGAGTTCAAGGGTTATTAATACCACCCCAGACAAGGAAGGATAAAAAAAATTGAGAGTCATTACACTCCCCAATGGAGAAAGGAAAAAGGATTTCGAAAGTCATTACTCTCCCCAGAAGAGAAAGGTTAAAAATAATTCGAAAGTCATTAATCTCTCCAGAAGAGACAGGATAAAAGAATTCGAAAGTCATTAATCTCTCCAGAAGAGAAAGGATAAAAGAATTCGAAAGTCATTAATCTCTCCAGAAGAGAAAGGATAAAATAATTCGAAAGTCATTAATCTCTCCAGAAGAGACAGGATAAAAGAATTCGAAAGTCATTAATCTCTCCAGAAGAGAAAGGATAAAAGAATTCGAAAGTCATTAATCTCTCCAGAAGAGAAAGGATAAAAGAATTCGAAAGTCATTAATCTCTCCAGAAGAGACAGGATAAAAGAATTCGAAAGTCATTAATCTCTCCAGAAGAGAAAGGATAAAAGAATTCGAAAGTCATTAATCTCTCCAGAAGAGAAAGGATAAAAGAATTTGAAAGTCATTAATCTCTCCAGAAGAGACAGGATAAAAGAATTCGAAAGTCATTAATCTCTCCAGAAGAGAAAGGATAAAAGAATTCGAAAGTCATTAATCTCTCCAGAAGAGACAGGATAAAAGAATTCGAAAGTCATTAATCTCTCCAGAAGAGAAAGGATAAAAGAATTCGAAAGTCATTAATCTCTCCAGAAGAGACAGGATAAAAGAATTCGAAAGTCATTAATCTCTCCAGAAGAGAAAGGATAAAAGAATTCGAAAGTCATTAATCTCTCCAGAAGAGAAAGGATAAAAGAATTCGAAAGTCATTAATCTCTCCAGAAGAGACAGGATAAAAGAATTCGAAAGTCATTAATCTCTCCAGAAGAGAAAGGATAAAAGAATTTGAAAGTCATTAATCTCTCCAGAAGAGACAGGATAAAAGAATTCGAAAGTCATTAATCTATCCAGAAGAGAAAGGATAAAAGAATTCGAAAGTCATTAATCTCTCCAGAAGAGACAGGATAAAAGAATTCGAAAGTCATTAATCTCTCCAGAAGAGAAAGGATAAAAGAATTCGAAAGTCATTAATCTCTCCAGAAGAGACAGGATAAAAGAATTCGAAAGTCATTAATCTCTCCAGAAGAGAAAGGATAAAAGAATTCGAAAGTCATTAATCTCTCCAGAAGAGAAAGGATAAAAGAATTCGAAAGTCATTAATCTCTCCAGAAGAGACAGGATAAAAGAATTCGAAAGTCATTAATCTCTCCAGAAGAGAAAGGATAAAAGAATTCGAAAGTCATTAATCTCTCCAGAAGAGAAAGGATAAAAGAATTCGAAAGTCATTAATCTCTCCAGAAGAGAAAGGATAAAAGAATTCGAAAGTCATTAATCTCTCCAGAAGAGACAGGATAAAAGAATTCGAAAGTCATTAATCTCTCCAGAAGAGAAAGGATAAAAGAATTCGAAAGTCATTAATCTCTCCAGAAGAGAAAGGATAAAAGAATTCGAAAGTCATTAATCTCTCCAGAAGAGACAGGATAAAAGAATTCGAAAGTCATTAATCTCTCCAGAAGAGAAAGGATAAAAGAATTCGAAAGTCATTAATCTCTCCAGAAGAGACAGGATAAAAGAATTCGAAAGTCATTAATCTCTCCAGAAGAGAAAGGATAAAAGAATTCGAAAGTCATTAATCTCTCCAGAAGAGACAGGATAAAAGAATTCGAAAGTCATTAATCTCTCCAGAAGAGAAAGGATAAAAGAATTCGAAAGTCATTAATCTCTCCAGAAGAGACAGGATAAAAGAATTCGAAAGTCATTAATCTCTCCAGAAGAGAAAGGATAAAAGAATTCGAAAGTCATTAATCTCTCCAGAAGAGAAAGGATAAAAGAATTCGAAAGTCATTAATCTCTCCAGAAGAGACAGGATAAAAGAATTCGAAAGTCATTAATCTCTCCAGAAGAGAAAGGATAAAAGAATTCGAAAGTCATTAATCTCTCCAGAAGAGAAAGGATAAAAGAATTCGAAAGTCATTAATCTCTCCAGAAGAGAAAGGATAAAAGAATTCGAAAGTCATTAATCTCTCCAGAAGAGACAGGATAAAAGAATTCGAAAGTCATTAATCTCTCCAGAAGAGAAAGGATAAAAGAATTCGAAAGTCATTAATCTCTCCAGAAGAGAAAGGATAAAAGAATTCGAAAGTCATTAATCTCTCCAGAAGAGAAAGGATAAAAGAATTCGAAAGTCATTAATCTCTCCAGAAGAGAAAGGATAAAAGAATTCGAAAGTCATTAATCTCTCCAGAAGAGAAAGGATAAAAGAATTCGAAAGTCATTAATCTCTCCAGAAGAGAAAGGATAAAAGAATTCGAAAGTCATTAATCTCTCCAGAAGAGAAAGGATAAAAGAATTCGAAAGTCATTAATCTCTCCAGAAGAGAAAGGATAAAAGAATTCGAAAGTCATTAATCTCTCCAGAAGAGAAAGGATAAAAGAATTCGAAAGTCATTAATCTCTCCAGAAGAGACCGGATAAAAGAATTCGAAAGTCATTAATCTCTCCAGAAGAGAAAGGATAAAAGAATTCGAAAGTCATTAATCTCTCCAGAAGAGACAGGATAAAAGAATTCGAAAGTCATTAATCTCTCCAGAAGAGAAAGGATAAAAGAATTCGAAAGTCATTAATCTCTCCAGAAGAGAAAGGATAAAAGAATTCGAAAGTCATTAATCTCTCCAGAAGAGACAGGATAAAAGAATTCGAAAGTCATTAATCTCTCCAGAAGAGAAAGGATAAAAGAATTTGAAAGTCATTAATCTCTCCAGAAGAGACAGGATAAAAGAATTCGAAAGTCATTAATCTCTCCAGAAGAGAAAGGATAAAAGAATTCGAAAGTCATTAATCTCTCCAGAAGAGACAGGATAAAAGAATTCGAAAGTCATTAATCTCTCCAGAAGAGAAAGGATAAAAGAATTCGAAAGTCATTAATCTCTCCAGAAGAGAAAGGATAAAAGAATTCGAAAGTCATTAATCTCTCCAGAAGAGACAGGATAAAAGAATTCGAAAGTCATTAATCTCTCCAGAAGAGAAAGGATAAAAGAATTCGAAAGTCATTAATCTCTCCAGAAGAGACAGGATAAAAGAATTCGAAAGTCATTAATCTCTCCAGAAGAGAAAGGATAAAAGAATTCGAAAGTCATTAATCTCTCCAGAAGAGACAGGATAAAAGAATTCGAAAGTCATTAATCTCTCCAGAAGAGAAAGGATAAAAGAATTCGAAAGTCATTAATCTCTCCAGAAGAGACAGGATAAAAGAATTCGAAAGTCATTAATCTCTCCAGAAGAGAAAGGATAAAAGAATTCGAAAGTCATTAATCTCTCCAGAAGAGAAAGGATAAAAGAATTCGAAAGTCATTAATCTCTCCAGAAGAGACAGGATAAAAGAATTCGAAAGTCATTAATCTCTCCAGAAGAGAAAGGATAAAAGAATTCGAAAGTCATTAATCTCTCCAGAAGAGAAAGGATAAAAGAATTCGAAAGTCATTAATCTCTCCAGAAGAGAAAGGATAAAAGAATTCGAAAGTCATTAATCTCTCCAGAAGAGACAGGATAAAAGAATTCGAAAGTCATTAATCTCTCCAGAAGAGAAAGGATAAAAGAATTCGAAAGTCATTAATCTCTCCAGAAGAGACAGGATAAAAGAATTCGAAAGTCATTAATCTCTCCAGAAGAGAAAGGATAAAAGAATTCGAAAGTCATTAATCTCTCCAGAAGAGAAAGGATAAAAGAATTCGAAAGTCATTAATCTCTCCAGAAGAGACAGGATAAAAGAATTCGAAAGTCATTAATCTCTCCAGAAGAGAAAGGATAAAAGAATTCGAAAGTCATTAATCTCTCCAGAAGAGAAAGGATAAAAGAATTCGAAAGTCATTAATCTCTCCAGAAGAGAAAGGATAAAAGAATTCGAAAGTCATTAATCTCTCCAGAAGAGAAAGGATAAAAGAATTCGAAAGTCATTAATCTCTCCAGAAGAGACCGGATAAAAGAATTCGAAAGTCATTAATCTCTCCAGAAGAGAAAGGATAAAAGAATTCGAAAGTCATTAATCTCTCCAGAAGAGACAGGATAAAAGAATTCGAAAGTCATTAATCTCTCCAGAAGAGAAAGGATAAAAGAATTCGAAAGTCATTAATCTCTCCAGAAGAGAAAGGATAAAAGAATTCGAAAGTCATTAATCTCTCCAGAAGAGAAAGGATAAAAGAATTCGAAAGTCATTAATCTCTCCAGAAGAGACAGGATAAAAGAATTCGAAAGTCATTAATCTCTCCAGAAGAGAAAGGATAAAAGAATTCGAAAGTCATTAATCTCTCCAGAAGAGACAGGATAAAAGAATTCGAAAGTCATTAATCTCTCCAGAAGAGAAAGGATAAAAGAATTCGAAAGTCATTAATCTCTCCAGAAGAGACAGGATAAAAGAATTCGAAAGTCATTAATCTCTCCAGAAGAGAAAGGATAAAAGAATTCGAAAGTCATTAATCTCTCCAGAAGAGACAGGATAAAAGAATTCGAAAGTCATTAATCTCTCCAGAAGAGAAAGGATAAAAGAATTCGAAAGTCATTAATCTCTCCAGAAGAGAAAGGATAAAAGAATTTGAAAGTCATTAATCTCTCCAGAAGAGACCGGATAAAAGAATTCGAAAGTCATTAATCTCTCCAGAAGAGAAAGGATAAAAGAATTCGAAAGTCATTAATCTCTCCAGAAGAGACAGGATAAAAGAATTCGAAAGTCATTAATCTCTCCAGAAGAGAAAGGATAAAAGAATTCGAAAGTCATTAATCTCTCCAGAAGAGACAGGATAAAAGAATTCGAAAGTCATTAATCTCTCCAGAAGAGACAGGATAAAAGAATTCGAAAGTCATTAATCTTTCCAGAAGAGACAGGATAAAAGAATTCGAAAGTCATTAATCTCTCCAGAAGAGACAGGATAAAAGAATTCGAAAGTCATTAATCTCTCCAGAAGAGACCGGATAAAAGAATTCGAAAGTCATTAATCTCTCCAGAAGAGAAAGGATAAAAGAATTCGAAAGTCATTAATCTCTCCAGAAGAGAAAGGATAAAAGAATTCGAAAGTCATTAATCTCTCCAGAAGAGAAAGGATAAAAGAATTCGAAAGTCATTAATCTCTCCAGAAGAGACCGGATAAAAGAATTCGAAAGTCATTAATCTCTCCAGAAGAGAAAGGATAAAAGAATTCGAAAGTCATTAATCTCTCCAGAAGAGACAGGATAAAAGAATTCGAAAGTCATTAATCTCTCCAGAAGAGAAAGGATAAAAGAATTCGAAAGTCATTAATCTCTCCAGAAGAGAAAGGATAAAAGAATTCGAAAGTCATTAATCTCTCCAGAAGAGACAGGATAAAAGAATTCGAAAGTCATTAATCTTTCCAGAAGAGACAGGATAAAAGAATTCGAAAGTCATTAATCTCTCCAGAAGAGACAGGATAAAAGAATTCGAAAGTCATTAATCTCTCCAGAAGAGACCGGATAAAAGAATTCGAAAGTCATTAATCTCTCCAGAAGAGAAAGGATAAAAGAATTCGAAAGTCATTAATCTCTCCAGAAGAGACCGGATAAAAGAATTCGAAAGTCATTAATCTCTCCAGAAGAGAAAGGATAAAAGAATTCGAAAGTCATTAATCTCTCCAGAAGAGACAGGATAAAAGAATTCGAAAGTCATTAATCTCTCCAGAAGAGAAAGGATAAAAGAATTCGAAAGTCATCGCAGTAAATGGACTCTTTGAGCAGTGTGTCGTGGTAAATGGACTATTGCAAAAGTGTGTCACGGGAAATGTACAATTTCAGAAGTGTGTTTTGCGGCAAATGAATTATTTCTGAAATGTGTCGTGGTAAGTGGATTATTTCAAAAGTGTGTCGCTGTAAGTAGACCATTTCATAAGTGTCGCGGTAAATGGATTATTTCAGAAGTGTGATGCGGTTAATGAACCATTTCAGACATTAAAATAAAAATTATTTCCCCCAAAACTGAACGTTAAATGCTGTAACGTATTAAATTTTGTTTTATTCTTCATAAATGTTCTCTACTGAAATAGTGGGATCTGTGTTTCATAAATCATAAAAATACCGAATAACTTTTTTTTAGCTTCTTGGGAACACACAGCGTAGTAATATTGAAATTAATGTAAATTAAAAAATTATTTAAATTTTAAGGACAGATCACTTTAAACTTACTAATGAAATTTGTGTGTTAATGGCCAATATAAAGTTATTATTCTAGGATTTTCGAATACCCAAGTTTTGCAATATTAGATTCCGAGAATAACTGTTTTGGTAATATTTTAATACTTTAATGGAAATATAAACGTACAAATTTAAATGCTTCATAAAGTTTCGTTGATCGGCGTGTGCTGCCATCTATTACGCTATTACAGAACTAAAATATTTTCAGTAACCGGAGAAACCAACTTTCTTCAGTAAAATAACACAACTAAGGGCCGGAGCTAATGGCTAAATGACAACTAAGGGCCCACGGTTATAAAGGGCAAAAAAAAATTAAGTTTGAAATTTATAGAGATCAGATAATTAAAATACGGAGCCACCGGGCAACATGTTGATGCCCATAATCTCCTTCTTCTAACTTGTAGAGAACAAATAGCGCCGATATCGCATTGATAAATAAGACAAAAACAATGATCCACCTTAAAGTTAAAATGGCAAGCGCCACAGAACGAAGGCTACAGTTACATCAAAATGGCTAAGGGCCTTTTCAATCTATGTTCCTTGATGACTTCGTACTTGACTAGGCCAGAAATAATAGGAAATGGATTGTTTTCAACCTTTTCAGAGAATTGGCTTGATAATGGTACAGGTCGCAGTGTAAAATTGAGTTGGTTTTGGTGTTGCAGTAGCTGATCTGAGGTAGCGGTTTTGAAAAACTTGTAATTTCTTGATCTTGTCCTCACTGCAGTATTGTTTTACCTCTGAGCGGCACTTTTTTGCACACCATGGGCTAAATAGCCAGGTCACATGGACCCCGAAGGCTCAGAGAAGGTTGGGGGAGGGGATCCACTGGAACAGCTGTTGGGAGACAGATGGTAGCCTCCCGTCAAGGGCATCCAGCGTATTCTTTAAAGAGCACAGATCATGGCTCTCCCGCACACGGGGCCACGGCTTAACGTCCCATCCGACGGACGGCGGCCTTTAACCAAGCCCATCGGTGTCCCCTACTGACCGTGGGCAGGGCGGGGAATATTTGCGGAGATAAATCTCAACGACTGATCCAGCTGGGACTCGAACCTGGGAACTACAGATTACAAGACTGGCGCGCTACCGACTGAGCCACCCCCGCCCCTACAGGTGCTGCGTACAGTAGGATAGGTCTGAAAATAAGTTTATAGAGAAGCATTTTGTTTTCAATTGTAGTGCAGATTTTCCACATAACAGTGAGTTTAGTTGGTATTTAACCGACTATGCTTTCGTGATGACTTCCTTAATACGGTCTGCACTCTTTTCCTGGTGAAAAAAGGGCTGAGCTTTTGTTGCCATTTAGTTTTATCCTCCATTTAGTACACCACATCTGAAAGAGAGTTAACATCTGTTTTAATCGGCGAATAGCAAAATGTATGTTCAATGATGAGGCAATTATAGCAGTATCGTCCACGTATAATGTCAACTTCCCATTACACATGGTTGGCATGTCACATACGTAGATAAATGTTAAAAAGCGTAGGCTCCAATATTGAGCCCTGAGACACTCCAGCTAAGATCTGTTTGAAGTAGAAAATGATTCTCCAACCCTGACTTTGAAATTTCTATTTAGAAGGTAGTCTGAAATAAGATGAATCAACGCATCTGGGAATTTTACATCAAATAATTTATTAATGTTGAAGTTTACAGTTTTAATTTTATATTCAAATTAATCTATTGTGCAAATACTGTTCATCTCATCTTTTTCACAGTCATTATTATATACCAATGCTAGTATAACGTTTTAACTACATCAATTTCATATTTATTTTTAAATGTTCCTTTCAAGCAGAATAATAAATAAATAACTTATTTCGACTTTTGAAATTTTGGGGCCTCTTAAACTTATTATAGCTTAGGGCTTCTTTTCATAGCTTAGCTTAGGACCTGAAAAGGTCAAAATCGGACCCTGACACAACTCATACTAAATTTTACAATTTATTGCCACACAAGGTAAATCTTCGTCAAATTAGCATAATTGTTTGATATTCAGATGTAGCTAAGAAAATATTGAATTACAATAAAGAGAAGATATTACCATTAAATTCTGATTACCCCAACAATTTTTTTTTAATCAGATAAATAAATTAGAAACAAAAAAAATTTAACTGAAATAATTGGAAAATACAACTATAGATTATAGACAATATTATTAAACTAACAATTCAAATACTTCAAAAGAAAATAGCATTCTCGCTAAAGCCTTGAACAAAATATTTAGTTCTTTTATTGTGTAGTAGATGGCAGCACATGTCAATAAATTAATATTTTGGGAATGAGAATTTATTTTGTGTTAAAGTAGTACATTTATGGCCAGAGGGAGCATTTCGTGCAGCATGCAACGCTTTTGCATAATCGAAAACTATAAAAATATATGCAAATTATATCAAAATAAATTCTATCTTCTGAATATCTTCATTCCTGGGGACCTCAAAAAAGTAAAATTTTCATTTATTTTTTTTCAACATTTCATTCAGAAAAATGTTTTAAAACCAGTATAATCTACGATTTAGGTATACAGGTACATATATCGTGCCTTCAGTTAAGCTAATACCAAACATAATGTGATTTATTTTTTAGATACACTACAAAGAAAAATGGAGCAGGAGGGGGGGGGCTACTAACACATTAGTGCCAGAGTGGTAATCTGAAACTTCCAGGTTCAGGAACGTATCCAGGACAGCGTAGAATTTCCCATTTGCTGAAATATTCAACTGGACAGGAAGAGCAAAAATGGTTTTCTATACGGAATAAAATTTTATAGTTGTATTTTAAATCTATTTTTAGTGTTGGACATATATCATGGGGCCAAAATAAAACTATAAAAATACAACTAATTTGGATTTCAAAGCAGGCAGGCAAGTTTCAGATTCCGCATAAAATGACAGGCTACCGGCAGTCGGAGGGACGTTAAGCCATGGCTCTGTGTGCAGTAGAACTATGTACATCAAAGAACACGCTGGATGGCCTTGACGAGAGGCTACCATCTGTCTCCCAGCAGATGTTCCAGTGAGTCCCCTCCCCCAATCTTCTCTAAGCCTTCGGGTCCTTGTGACCTGGCCATTTAGCCCATGGTGTGCAAAAAAGTGCCATTCAGAGGCAAAACAACCCAACGTTAAAGAACACTCTGGGTGGCCTTGACGAGAGGCTACCATCTGTCTCCCAACAGCTGTTCCAGTGGGTCCCCTTCCCCAATCTTCTCTGAGCCTTCGAGGTCCTAGTGACCTGGCCATTTAGCCCATGGTGTGCAAAAAAGTGCCATTCAGAGGTAAAACAACCCAATGTTAAAGAACACGCTGGATGGCCTTGATGAGAGGCTACCATCTGTCTCCCAAGAGCTGTTTCAGTGGGTCCCCTCCCCAAATCTTCTCTGAACCTTTGGGGTCCTTGTGACCTGGCCATTTAGCCCATGGTGTGCAAAAAAAGTGCCATTCAGAGGTAAAACAACCCAACTTTAAAGAACACGCTCGATGGCCTTGACGAGAGGCTATCATCTGTCTCCCAACAGCTGTTCCAGTGGGTCCCCTCCCCCATCCTTCTATGAGCCTTCGAGGTCCTTATGACCTGGCCATTTAACGCATTATGCGCAAAAAAAGTGCAGCTCAGGAGTAAAAATTATACAACCCAAACTCTGAGTTGCACTTTTTTTTGCCACAATGAGCTAAATGGCCAGGTCACAAGGACCCCCAACAGCTCTGAGAAGTTTAAGGGAAGGAATCCACTTGACGCTGTTAGGAGGCAGAGGGGAGCCTCCGGTCAAGGCCATCTAGCAAGTTTTTCAACGTGCACAAATATTGGCTCTCCTGCACAAGGAGCACAGCTTTACCTGTTTTCTGATGGACGGCGGCATTTCTAAACCCATCGATCCCCCTACTAACTGAGGGCAGAGAGTTTTGCGAAGATAAATCGCATTGCTGGCTCAAGTGGAACTCGAACCTGGAAACTGCAGATTATGAGCCTGGCGCGTTATCGAGTGAGTCACTCTCGTCCCTACAGGCTGGGAATTTTGCACAAAAATATAGATAAAACACTAAAGTTTTACTTAATTGACTAGATAAGAAGTAAATGAATAAGATTTGTTGTTTTGGGTTGTTTTAGCTCTGAGCGACACTCCTTTTGCACTAATAGGCTAAATGGCCAGGTCACAAGGACCCCGAAGCTGGGGGAGGAGACTCGCTGGACATCTAGTAGGAGATAGATGGTAGCCTCTCGTCAATGCCATCCAGCATGTTCTTTAATGTGCACAGGGTATGGCTCTCCGACACACGGGGCTACGGCTTAACTTCTCATTCGATAGACGGCGGCCTTTCCAAGCCCATCGGTGTCCCCTACTGACAGTGGGCAGAGCGGGGAATTTTTAGGAAATAAATCTCTCAGCTGCCACTCGAACTTGGGAACTGCAGATAACGACAGCTCCCGACTCTAGAAGTTAAAAACGAAGTGAATTTATCGGCTAAATCATCGCTCTCTAAATCAGTTGTAAAGAATCACAGGATATGTTCTGTAAATATGGAACTAATGAAATAATAAGCTGAAAAAAATTGGAATGCCTGAATGGCTAGGAATCTACTGGAAACAAATTCTCCGCGAGTCGAAGTTCATTTGCTTAATATTGTCTCCATATTAGGTACATAAATTTGATCCTGTTAAACAAATAACAAATATTATCTAGGGAAAATCCAAAGAATATCAAATTGCAAAGGTCAGGCCAATGGATCAGAAAGAAGATATTAAATAATGGACTTGCTGTCTAATAAGAACAAAATGTTTATATTATGGAGTGGAAACATGTGTTGCAGTGGATGATAAAGTCTGGAAGTTCTTCTATCGTGACACTAGTTGCATTTTTTAATGAAGAACAAGTCTAATATCCAAAGAAAGAACAAAATAATAGAACACGATGTTCTGTCCATTCTTAGATCTACACATCCGTGTAGATGAATTTTGATACTGGATGAACAATTTCTCGAATCGGAAAATCTCTAATAGGTGTGGGGTTGGATTGGCTCAGTCAGTAGCGCACCACGCTCGTAATCTGAAGTTTCCAGGTTCGAGTCACACCTGGGCCAGCATTTAGATTTCCGCTAACTCCCACCTTGCCCTCGGTCAGTAGGAGACACAGATTGGCTTTGAAAGGCTTCCCTCCGTCGGATGGGACATTAAGCCGTGGCTCCGTCTGCGAGAGAGAGCCATATCCTGTGCACATTAAAGAACACGCTGGATGGCCTTGACAGTAGGTTACTATTTATCTCTTAACAGCTGTCCAGTAGGTTCCCTTCCCCCAAACTTCTCTTAGACCTCTGGGTCCTTGTGACCTGACCATTTAACCCCATTGAGTGCAAAAAAAAGTGCGGCTCAGGGGCAAAACATTGAGTGCAAAAAAAAGTGCGGCTCAGGGGCAAAAAAAAGTGCGGCTCAGGGGCGCAACCTTCTCTGAACCCTTGGGAGTCACTGTGACCTGGTCATTAGCCCATTGTGTGGAAAAAAGTGCCGCTCAGAGGCAAAACAACCCAACGCAGAACCTTCTCTGAACCTTTGGGGTCATTGCGACCTGGTCATTTAGTTCATTGTGTGCAAAAAAAAGTGCCGCTCAGAGGCAAAATAACCAAATGCGCAACCTTTTCTGAATCCTTGGTGGTCATTGTGACCTGGTCATTTAGCCCATTGTGTGCAAAAAAAGTGCCGCTCAGAAGCAAAACAACCCACGCGCAACCTTCTCTGAAACCTTGGGATCATTGTGACCTGGCCCTTTAGCCCATTGTGTGCAAAAAAGTGCCGCTCAGGAGCAAAACAACCCACGCGCAACCTTCTCTGAAACCTTGGGGATCATTGTGACCTGGTCATTTAGCCCATTCTGTGCAAAAAAGTGCCGCTCAGGAGCAAAACAACCCACGCGCAACCTTCTCTGAAACCTTGGGGATCATTGTGACCTGGTCATTTAGCCCGTTGTGTGCAAAGGAAATGTTGCTCAGAGGTAAAACTACTGAACTTTAAAACCAATGCAAAAGAATTGGATTGTTAAGTGCAAATGAACATTAACTTAGAAAAGTTAATGTTCATTTACACTTAAAAGAAAGCAAATAATATGAGCAACAAAATAGTTGTTGCACGTTAGTTGATACTCCAGAAGCGTAAAGCTTAATCCCCATAAAAAAAAATTCTAATAAAAACCGATTAAAGAACCTGAATAGCAATGACTTAGTTCGTGCATGATAATCAGATTGATTTGACAGAATCTCCTTTTTCCTGAAAGCATTCGCGAAATCCTTTGAGTGTCTGTCTTTCATTTAAACAAAAAACGCGTATTTTAAACATATTTTCTATAAGAAATGCGCTTTTTATTATTATAAAAAAAAACTGTAAAAAGAAAAAGGTCCCAAACGCAACTAATACAGAAAACGGAGAAATCTACATGTAAAATAAGGGTTCCAAAAGCAGCTGTAATTATTTTTTTTTTTTTGAAACGTGTGTAACTTTTTTTTTTTTCTTTTTGGAAATAGCTGTAAAAAACATTCCGAAAACAACTGTTGTTAAAACTAATGTAAAAGTAGAGGCTCCCAAACCAGCTGTGAAAACCGGAGGTTCTGAAGAAAAAATAAAAAAATAAATAAATTTCCCATCAAGCAGCTGCTTAACACAGAGGTCTGACAGGAGCCTGTCAGTTTATACACCATAGGGAAGATCTGTGAGAATGGTGGGACCTCAGCAGAGAGACAACACAAACATCTTACCCGGGGCTGGAACCCGGGTCCCTTTGATCACTAGCCAAGCGCGCTAACCACAGCAAGTGCAAAAGAAATTCTGAAATACCCCCTCAAGCAGCTGCTTGCCACAGAGGTCTGACAGGAGCCTGTCAGTTTATATGCCACAGTAGAAGATCTGAGAGGATGGCAGGACCTCAGCAGAAAACAACAGCAACCATTAAAAATGGGATTCCTGAAAGTAACTCTGAAAGAGATTTCGAAAGCAAGTGTAAAATAAAGAGGTTCGAAAGTAACTATAAAACAAAAGGAAGTTCCAAAAACAACTGTGATAAACAAAAGTTCCGAAAGTAACTGTGTAACGGTGTTCGTCAAACAAGTTGTAAAAAATAAAGGTTCGAAAAGGAACTGTAAAAAAATTCTGAAAGCAAAACGTTACAAAAGGGGTCCGGAAACATCTCTAAGAGGTTCCGAAATCAATTATAAAAAATGAGGTCTCAAAAGCAAATATAAAAGGGAGGTTCGAAAGCAACTATAAAAGGGAGGTTCCAAAAGCAGTTATGAAAAAATGTTTCCGAAAGCAATGGTAAAGAAGTGGCTTTGAAACCAGTTGTGAAAAATAGAGATTCTAAAAGCATCTGTAAAAGAACTTCAGAAAGCAACCGTTAAAAAGGAGGTTCCAATGGCAACTGTAAAATAAAGAGGTTTCGAAAGCAACTGTAAAAAAAGGAAGTCGAAACCTATTGGGGGGGAAAAATGAAGAGGTTCTAATAGCAACTGTAAAAAATTTCTGAAAACAGCCTTTAAGGAAGGCAAACTGCTAAATTTTTCCGTTGTAGAGAAGTATCACTAAGGCGGGGGAGGGGGGAATGCGGTTTGGTTGTTGGTTGTTTTTTCTCTGAGCGGCACTTTTTTGCACACAATGGGTTAATGGCCAGGTCACAAGGACCCCGAAGGCTCAGAGAAGGTTGAGGGAGAGGACCCACTGGAACAGCTGTTGGGAGACAGACCTCCCGTCAAGGCCATTCGTGTTTAACGTGCACAGGGTATGGCTCTCCCTCACACGAGGACACGGCTTAATGTCCCATCCGACGGACGGTGGCCTTTCCAAGTCCATCGGTGTCCCCTACTGACCGTGGGCAGGGCGGGGAGTTTTGCGGAGATAAATCTCAACACTGACCCAGCTGGGACTCGCACCTGGGAACTACAGATTACGAGCCTGGCGCGTACCGACTGAGTCACTCCCGCCCCGGGTGGAATGCGGGTCCGAAATCAATTGTTAAAAAGCTGTTCCGAAACCAACTGTGAAAAAAGATGTTCCAAAACCAACAGTATAAAGAAAGATATTAAAAAACCGTTAAGAATTCTAATCTTTAGAAAGAACGTCACAGGAAGCATTGTCATTCTGCTCAAACATTAACGCATTTTCTGATATTTAATGCTCCTCCCACTTCAAATGACAGGAACGCAGCAAATACTTATCGATACTTCTCTTCTACAAACGGAAAAGCTTCGTAGTTTGCCTTCCTTATCTTTCCTAAGTCAAATGCCGCTGATAAGAGCAGGTGTGTCAGCTACCTGATCCAAAGACTGTCCTTCAATCTAAAGCTGAGGCGTCATGTTGGCCCCAATTCGTCATTGAAACATTACCACTCCTAAGCTAAAGTCTTAGTTTTATTTTAGAGTATTTACTCAATGCTATTAAGCAAAATGAATGCTTCAATGTTAA
The DNA here is from genome assembly GCA_038380435.1 of Ryuthela nishihirai. NCBI lineage: Eukaryota > Metazoa > Arthropoda > Arachnida > Araneae > Heptathelidae > Ryuthela > Ryuthela nishihirai. Next base: position 58,565,874 of record JAWZYU010000008.1, read on the forward strand.
TAGTTGTGGTAATGTGTTTGGGATGTGTTCACAGCTTCAATCTACAGGAATCAGTTGATGAAGTAGTTGATTTTGTATCAGAAGAAGGTAAAGCTTTATTTGAGACTGCTGTAGGATTTGTGTCCAGTCTTGATATTCATTCACTGAAAGGTAATTTCCCGAAATTTTATATTTTCCCAAATATTTCTTGTCATACTAGCAGATCAGGCTCATCAACGAAACAGGCCGTGATTTTTTGATGTGATTAAACTTATATTTAATATTTAAGATATTAAATTACTTTCTTTGTTTTCATAAACCTTTATTTAATATCTGTAATCATATAGATCTACACTCAACACTTTTGCTTGAGTGATCTATGTTACGTCAGTTTAGGTGTATTCGAAACTCTATAACTTCTAAAACAATCGTTTTATAAGGAAATGTGACTGAAGATAAATTAAAGATCTGAATCAAATCTGTCTAAAATCGAATTTCAAGAATATTCGTTCGCGGTGGCCTAGTGGTTAGAGCGCTTGGTTACTGATAAGGCTTGGATGTTTGTGTTGTCTTTCTGCTGAGGTATCGCCTTCCTTACACCTTCTACTAGGGCATATTAAAATGAGAGGCTCCTGTCAGACCTCTGTGGCAAGCAGCTGCTTGAGGGGATATTTATTTCTTTTTCTATTTAACAACAAAAGTGCCGAATATTAGAATTTACCTCAGGATTTAATTATAATTTGAATAATAGGTATTACTTCAAACCATTTAATAAAATGCACGTACATTTAAAAAGTCGATATAGATAATTCGATATTTTTCAATTTTCAGAGGAATTCTTGCTGTGAAATATTCAAATTTCCATAAATCTTTAAATTTAAAGCGAATATTATTGAAAAATCGAGCTTCAGAGATTGAGATTTTTAGACATTGTAAAGCTTCAAAGTTAGCTTTCACTGGCATCGCATGGGTGCACACCAATAATGCTGCACAATACAAAATATAAATTATACAAAAATAACTTTATTAATAAACTGAGCGTTAAATATTTCTTTTGTAAATACAATTCAAACAGAATTTATTTTAATAATTCCAGAACTTAGACCAAAACAGATTCGATGATTACACTAGACAAGAAATTGAAACTTTTTTTTTTTATAATATTGGTGAAATAGGATACGTTTAACTAATTTTGGGGTATTTAATTCAAATATGGCTGTGAAAAAACTGCAGCACGTAGTTTTTTTTTTTAATTAAGGATTGATGTATTTCAAATTTCAATGAATACCCATATCTGGGAAATGAAAATAAATGTGACTATTTTATTAAATTGAGACTTAAAACTCATTGATTAATTACATGATTACAGCGAAAAAAATTAGAAACATCATAGTTATAGACCACCGAATAGAAAGTGACAAATGAAATAATATTGAAACGCAAAATAAGAAAACATTGGTAAGGATCTTTTATACTTACAAGAAGTTCATTTTTGTCTTTTAAGAAGTTCATTTTTGTCTTTTATGTGCTGAGGTATCTTCCTTCTGCAAGAACCAGCAGTAGTCACCCATCATTGCTGGGCGCGACCTGCCTTCGTATCTCTCCTCTGTGGTTCGGATATCATGGTGAAATCTTTCCCCAAGTCGAGATGCGAGTGTAAGAAATGAATCGTCAAAGACATTCGGCAGCCAAGATTTTCATAGTTTTTGAGAAGATCTTGAATGAGCTAATGGTAGTTTTCCTCTTTGTGATTCCCCAGAATACCCTGGACCATAGACGTGAAGGATTTCCATGCAGCGCGCTCCTTCATATTCAGTTTTTCTTTGAAGACAGTATCATTCAGTAGCTTCCTGATCTCAGGACCAACCTTCTTCAACCAATACCTTCTTTGAGTTTGGCATCACTTAGTTTCGGAAATTTTTTCTTCAAGTGCAAAAACCCTTTACCAGTTTTGTCCACAGCCTTTACAAAGTTTTTCATAAGCCCAGTTAAATATGTAGTGGTGGGAGCAGAACATCAGAGGGGTCAACTAGAGGCTTATACCTCACATTACTCTTTCCAGGAATAAAAACATCTCTTTTGGGCCAGTCTTTTGTTTTGTAGTGTTCCTTTCTGGCCCTACCGTCCCACAAACACAAAAAACAGCAAAATTTTGTGAAGCCTCTTTGCAGCCTGAGCAAGAGAGATATAACTTTTAGGTCACCATATATTGTCCAAGTAAACTGGCCGTATTTATTAAACTAGTCGTTATTTTTTCCATGCTTTCATAAGTTTCCTTCATTCCCACAGCGTGTGTCACTGGAAAGTTTTTGGTTTCCTTTATGCAAAAGGAGAGCTTTTAGGCTGAATTTTGATGAATCTATAAATAGATGCCATTCCTTAGGGTCATGAGTTGTTCCAATTTCTTCCATCAGCCCTGACATATCTGTGCAGAAACACAAACTATCTTGCATCTTGTAATAAGCAGATAAAGCCAAATTTCTCTTTCTGAACAGAGAAACTCTGGTACCCTTGGCCAGAACATTCCACTCTTGAAATCTTGAACCTAAAACCTCAGCTTGTTGTTTGGAAAGTCCTAGGTCTCGAACAAGATCATTTAGTACATTTTGTTGAATCAGATGAGGCTCGTCTAACTTTTTAGGGGTATATGTAGGATCAGGATCTGTATGTGCCTCAAAGTCTTCCTCTGATGAATGTGAATCCATCTCCTTCCAGTTGGTTGGAGGTGTTGGTATAGGAAGATCTTCTCCATGAGGAACTTGCCTTATGGCTGAAGGCACATTTGGATATTGTATTTTGCTTATGTTCTTTTTCGAAAAACCCGACACTTTAGTTAAACAAAAAAAAGCAATCATGTAAGTGATTAGTTGGCTCACGCCAACCATTGGCACTGCAAAGAGCATGGATTTTATCTTACCTTTCAACCATTCACTCAGGCCAACAAAGCGCGAAATGCAGCACACATGTTTAGCCCATGTTTTGTCCTGATCTCCAACATGACATCCAAAATACAAGTTGTAGGCTTTCTTCACAATCTTTGTCAAAGAACACCCTGGGATTTTAAAATATAATTTACACACACACATAACAAAACTTATCTGGTATATTAACATATCCGGGATGCAGTCTTTGTGTCATTTAAATGCCAAAATTCACTCTTCAACGTACAGCATGTGTTCCTCCTACAATGAAATCAACAAGAATGGCCGTCTGAGGTTAGGTTACTGTTACATGTTTTCTCCCACTTGGCAATCAGTGTTGCCAGTCACAAAAAAGTAATATATCTAGTATCCTCCCAATTGCCTGGAGGTGTTGGTATAGGAAGATCTTAATAGGAGTCAAAATGACCAATAACATAAAAACGTGACGTGCTAGCCATTTTTTAAGGCAAGATCTGAAATCAGCACCTGAAAAATAGTTAAAGGTATCTACAAATGTTCATGTTATAAAAACCTTCTAACCAGTGTAATTTATGTAAAAAGTATTATTTAGTACTAAATTCATTTTTTGGGTATGTCCTAAAGCTGCCGACAGTAGTATTATACTAATATTTACTTGACGAAAAAACATAATCTTTTTCTGGTTAATTTGCTTCCTATATTCTTTCTAACAATTATTTATTTTATTCTTAGCTGACACTCCTGCTGCTCCCACCGGAGAAAACTGTGAAGTTGCTAACATGCGAGGAATGGGAAAGTTCGACATGCAAAAAGTAAGGGTTTGAAATGGAAGTTAAAAAATCGTATTCTGATTAATACGGTGTAAACAGATGTAAATTATCTTTTCATAATGGAGAAGAATTCTACACCCAGTCCTCAACAGCACGAGAGATCCTTTCTTAAAAAAAAATTCGTTTAAGTTGAAATCGTGTTAGTAGATATGAATTTCTTATAACAAATAATGAAAATAGTTGGGGAAGGGGGCTATGTTTTAGAATATTAATCTGATTGATATATTTTTAATTCTATTCCTTTATTATGACTGTGATTTGTATTTTAGTTGTTTTATGAATATTTCATATACATGGTTTCCATAAATTAAAGAACGATCCTATGATATGTCAATGGGAAGCTAACGTCGAAGCTCTAACTCCTAAAATAAGTCTTTTTGTTTTAGAAATATGATAGCAGATGAAGATCTCAATCAAATATATCAATATCTCGATTTTTAGCAATATTTTTCCACCATTTGATGAGTTGGAAGTTTTAATATTTAATAATAACAATGCTAGACACAAAAATTTACTTCAGAATTAAAACCTAGTGATAAGTATTGTATCAAAATGTTTAATCAAATAAATGTGTATTTTAGAATCTGTGTAAAGGATCATTTAACTATTCATCAGTTTCGAATAAGTTTCTTTTAACTGATATTAATTTGCATGAATCAGAATTTGGCGCAAGCAACATGAGGTCGTGGAGCCATCTTGTCTGGTGTTAATAGTACAGGCCGGTGGTGACAGTGTGATGGTATGAGTTGAGTTGTTTACCTCTGAACAGCACTTTTTTTACCACAATTGGCTAAATGACCAGGTCACAAGGACCTCTAGGGTTCAGAGAAGGTTGAGAGCTCAGAGATGGCTTAAGGTCCCATCCGTCGGACGGCTTGGTATTTATTTCCAAGCCCATCGATGTCCCCTACTGACTGAAGGTTGGGTGGGGGTCTGGCGGATATAAATCTCAACGTTGACCCAGCTGGGACTCGATCGTGGGAACTGCAGATTACGAGCCTGGCACGTTACCGAATGAGCCATCCCTGTACCGTGTGATGGTGTGGGGAATGTTTTCCTGGCACACATCATACAATTAGAAAGATATCTGAACGCCATGGAAATATTTGAACATCATTGCTGACCAAGTTCATCCTTTCATGGCTACAATTCATCGTCACTCAGATGGGCACGTTCAAACACGTTCGTCACTGAATAATTCCAGGAATATTCTGACGAGTTTTCGTTGCTTCTTTGGCCTGCACAGTCCCCAGATTTAAACCCTATCGAGTATCTTTGGGATGAGATGGTAAGGGCTGTTCGCAGCGAGGCTGTACATCTGTCCAATTTGCAGCAACTACGCGACACATTCATTTCCGCATGGTACAACATTCCTGCACAACGCATCCAGCATCTTATAAGTTGCATGTCCCGACGAATTCGGGTTGTTCTGAAGGTCAAAGGAGTACAACACACTACTAGGCAGATGTACTAGATAAACTGGCATCTCAGTGTAGGTGATTGTCGAGTACTCAACATTGAAAATGAGGAATTGATTGTTGTATAGCATTGTTGTCTAGTAATGAAGATAACAATCTGTACGTTTCCACAACAGGCTACTCTACACGTAACAAGTTAAAATCTTTAAGCCAATCGGGTTGAATTTGTATATGCCTACATTTTTATATATCAGCGCCAATAAAAATGTTCTTTATTGTTTACAAAATGTTACGTGTTATAGTTGTTTAAACACATTAATTTGCATACACCAAATTGAAACATCTTTTTGGATTGGATTTTACCTCTGAGCGGCATTTTTTTGCACACAATGGGCTAAATGGCTAGGTCATAAGACCCACGAAGACTCAGAGAAGGGTGGGAGGAGGGAACCCATTGGAACAGCTGTTGGGAATCAGATGGTAGTCTCCTGAAGGCTCAGAGAAGGTTGTGGGAGGGGACCCACTAGAACAGCTGTTGGGAGTCAGATGGTAGTCTCCTGAAGGCTCAGAGAAGTTTGGGGAAGGAGACCCACTGGAACAGCTGTTGGGAGTCAGATAGTAGTCTCCTGAAGGCTCAGAGAAGGTTGGGGAAGGGGACCCCACTGGAACAGCTGTTGGGAGTCAGATGGTAGTCTCCTGAAGGCTCAGAGAAGGTTGGGGAAGGAGACCACTGGAACAGCTGTTGGGAGTCAGATAGTAGTCTCCTGAAGGCTCAGAGAAGTTTGTGGGAGGGGACCCACTGGAACAGCTGTTGGGAGTCAGTAGGTATTCTCCTGAAGGCTCAGAGAAGTTTGTGGGAGGGGACCCACTGGAACAGCTGTTGGGAGTCAGATGGTATTCTCCTGAAGGCTCAGAGAAGGTTGTGGGATGGGATCCACTGGAACAGCTGTTGGGATACAGATGGTAGTCTCCTGAAGGCTCAGAGAAGGTTGGGGAAGGTTTACGGCTATTGGAACAGCTGTTGGGATACAGATGGTAGTCTCCGGTCAAGGCCATCCAGTGTATTCTTTAATGGCTCTCCCGCACAGGGGACCACGGCTTAACATCCCATCTGAAAGACGGTGGTTTTTCCAAGCCCATTTTTGGAAGTGTTGAAATTATGAACAAGAATTGGTCAGATAGATGAGGTATGGGGATTCAAGGTGTTTCCTTATTATGGAAAAAACCAAACAATAAACGATAGCAGAGAAGTAGTGAAGGAAATCGTGTTTGATCAAAAGACCACTCTTATAACCCAAAAATCAGCTTTACCATGAAAACTGTAATCGTGTTGATAACATTGTGACAGTTGGGAACTGGGAATATTTGCTTTAAAATGAGTTTATATTTATTCAGACAAGGATCTAGAAAACAATAAAGGGGGAGAGAAACTCATTCGAGCAGCAGAAGGGTAAAAACAGAGACAAGAGACGGGATTTGCATTGTAGTATAACATTTCCCCCTGCTTTTTAGAAGTCTTCTACAATTTCTTGAAAAATCCCTGAAACATAAATTGGTTTAAAATTTTTTTTTTGCTTCTATTACGAATATTAGTATTTGCCACTTGTCCCCCCCCCCCCCCAAATCTGGTCCTGCATTTATTGATGCTCTTATTGAACCTAAACGTTTGAAATTAATGGAAGTTTTTATTTTTAATTTCTGATTTTTTTTTTATTCTGTTGTTCTGTATAGAAAAGTTTTTACACCCCCTCCTGTCTCAAAATATCTCTTATTCTGCAGTGATATGTCTCGGCACACTGTATACTGCTTCTTTTACTTCTGAGCGGCACTTTTTTTGCACACAATGGGCTAAATGGCCAGGTCACAACGACTCCGATGGTTCAGAGAATGTTGGGGGAGGGGACCCACTGGAACATCTGTTGGGAGACAGATGGTAGCCTCACGTTAACGCCATACAGCGTGTTCTTTAACGTGCACAGGGTATGACTCTCCCGCACACGGGGCCACGGCTGAAAACGCTTAATACGTTCTTGGAAAGGCCGCCGTCTGTTGGATGAGTCTTAAGCCGTGACCCCGTGTGAGGGAGAGCCATACCCTGTGCACGTTAAAGAACAGGCTAGGTGACCTTGAGGTTCTTGTGATCTAGTCATTTATCCCATTGTGTGCCCTAACAAAGGCCCCTAACAATGGGAGTCACACGGGGCCACGGCTGAAAACGCTTAATACGTTCTTGGAAAGGCCGCCATCTGTTGGATGAGTCTTAAAGCCGTGACCCCGTGTGAGGGAGAGCCATACCCTGTGCACGTTAAAGAACAGGCTAGGTGACCTTGAGGTTCTTGTGATCTACCGTATATTTCCGCAGATAAGACGACCTTCAGATAAGACGAGATATAAATTTTCGTCAAAGTTTTATAGTTTTAGCATATATCTGTCCTATAAGACGACCCCAAACTATCAACGGCCTATGAATTTAGTTCAGATCGGCGATCATCATCTGGATAATAATACTGTATAGCGTATACGGAATTATGTCCTATTCGCAAACATTCGCACTGATTCGGGCATTCGGGTAATGACCTTGACTATTCACAAAAGCGTCGTTATGGGCTATTCTATTTTGTGGACATACCCTACTCTGTACTAGTAAATAATTATGGTTTGTCCGTTTTTTCCTCAGTAGCTCAATAAAAATAACTTTTAATATTTATTTTGTTTTAGTATTGTTTTACTATTACAATGTAATGTATTATCATATAGCGTATTTAAATAATATGATAGATTTTTCGATAAGTTGTAGTAATTTTCAAGATCAGTCGCAGTCGGTGGTTGCACGCATAAAGGAAAAGCCTCCTTTAGCATTGTTACGGTTTTTTTGTATCTGTCCTATAAGACGACCCGGATTTTGGGGACCTTTTTTTTATGATTCAACTATCGTCTTATCTGCGGAAATATACGGTAGTCATTTATCCCATTGTGTGAAAAAAAGTGCATCTCAGAAGTATAACAACCAAACTGAATCAATCCCTACCCCTTGTTACCCAGAATATTTTGCTATTTTTAGGTACACAATAACTTGAAGAACGCTTTAAATATAATGGCCAGATTACGACCGTGTTTCGTTAAAAAACAATGAAACTCTTTTTATAGTTTTTTAAGTAGGAAGGGAACGATGGTCGTTTGATAACTTAGACACAATGAGATTCAAATCCTTCAAGAAAATATCCGATAATATAATTATAAATACAAACACAATTCTTCCATTAATTTTTTTCAGCTGTTTACTAATTTGGATTATGTTTCATTTGAATAATTCCTTTATTTTATGCGTCTTAAGATAGGAAAAAAAAAGTTGATAAATTTTTAAATGCAATTTTAAATGCACCTATGCTAACCATTATACCAGCGTCGCTCAAAAGAATACTTTCCTTGTTTCTTACCTAATAGAGAGGATGTTCAACTGAAGAGTTGTTATAGAGAGCATCCTGTTTTTGAGAAGCTATACTGAGAATCACACTTTTACGGGTAAAGTGTTGGGTTGTTTTACCTCTGAGCGGCACATTTTTTGCACACAATGGGCTAAATGGCCAGGTCACATGGACCCCGAAGGCTCAGAGAAGGTTGGGGGAGGGGACCCACTGGAACAGCTGTTGGGAGACAGATGGTAGCCTCCCGTCAAGGCCATCCAGCGTGTTCTTTAACGTGCACAGGGTATGGCTCTCCCGCACACGGGGCCACGGCTTAACGTCCCATCCGACGGACGGCGACCTTTCCAAGCCCATCGGTGTCCCCTATTGACAGTGGGCAGGGCGGGGAATTTTTGCGGAGATAAATCTCAACGCTGACCCAGCTGGGACTCGAACCTGGGAACTACAGATTACGAGCCTGGCGCGCTACCGACTGAGCCACCCCCGCCCCTTTAAGGGTAAAGAGCTCTGATCGAAAAATATAACTGTTAACCCACTGTTTACAACTTTTTTTGGATAGCGGAACACATTGTACTGTGATAAAAATTTTAACGGAAACACTTTGTAGTTTGATAAAAATTTGGCGGAACACATTGTAATGGGATTTTAAAAAATGGCATAACATTTTCTGCTGTGATAAAAATTTTCCCTGAACGCTTTGTAGTTCCATAAAAATTTGACGGGATATTTTGTAATATGATGAAAAATGCGGAACACTTTGAAATGGGATAAAAAAAATTGGAACACTTTGTAATGTGAAAAAATTTTTGTGGTATTTGTAAATTGCGCTTTGTATTTGTGGTAAAATGTAAACTGCGACGGCCGGGAATCGAACCCGGGTCAACTCCTTGGAAGGCAGCTATGCTAACCATTATACCACGCTTGAAACACTTCTTTCCTTGTTTCCTACTTAAAGGAAAAGTTTGCTATGCAGAAACTCCCATTGTTAGGGGCGTTGGGTTGGGTTGTTTTACCTCTGAGCGGCACTTTTTTGCACACCATGGGCAGGTCGCATGGACCCCGAAGGCTCAGAGAAGGTTGGGGAAGGAGACCCACTGGAACAGCTGTTGGGAGACAGATGGTAGCCTCCCGTCAAAGCCATCCAGCGTGTTCTTTAACGTGCACAGGGTATGGCTCTCCCACACACGAGACCACGGCTTAACGTCCCATCCGACGGACGGCGGCCTATTTCCAAGCCCATCGGTGTCCCCTACTGACCGTGGGCAGGGAGGGAAATTTTGCGGAGATAAATCTCAACGCTGACCCAGCTGGGACTCGAACCTGGGAACTACAGATTACGAGCCTGGCGCGCTACCGACTGAGCCACCCCCGCCCCTGTTAGGGGCGATGCACTGCTACTGAATGAATGCATCAATTCGCTGCCGTACCATAGTATTAGAGAATTCCCATGTTATGTCAATGGGAATCTAACTTTGAAGATTTAATGGAAAAATGTTACTCGGAATAAATTAAAGATCGTAATCAAATCTATTTCAATCTCGATTTTGAAGCATATTCTTTCAGTATTTAAAGAGGCGCGGAAGCTGGAATGTTTGACAATAATTCTGAGTCATAAGAATTTTCCTCCGAAATTAAAACTTAAATAAGTACTGTTTCAAACCATTTAATAAAATAAATATACATTTCACAAGTTTGCCCAATGATTATTTCAATATTAGATAGTATAAATAATTCTTATAAAACAAAATAATTTATTGCTAAATATTCCAACTTCCATAACTCTTTAAACAGTGAAGGAACATTGTTCAAAATCGATATTTAAATAGATTTGATTATGATATTAATTTATCTTCAGTCACATTTTTTCATTAAATGCATATTTTAGAAATTATGGAGCTCCGAAGTTAGATTCCGATTTACATAACATGGAAATCCTCTAATATTTTGGGGGGCGGGGGTGGCTCAGTCGGTAGCGCGCCAGGCTCGTAATCTGTAGTTCCCAGGTTCGAGTCCCAGTTGGGTCAGCGTTGAGATTTATCTCCGCAAAATTCCCTGCCCACGGTCAGTAGGGGACACCGATGGGCTTGGAAAGACCGCCGTCCGTCGGATGGGACGTTAAGCCGTGTGCGGGAGAGCCATACCCTGTGCACGTTAAAGAACACGCTGGATGGCCTTGACGGGAGGCTACCATCTGTCTCCCAACAGCTGTTCCAGTGGGTCCCCTCCCCCAACTTTCTCTGAGCCTTCGGGGTCCATGTGACCTGGCCATTTAGCCCATGGTGTGCAAAAAAGTGCCGCTCAGAGGTAAAACAACCCAACCCTCTAATATTTTGGTAGGGCAGTATATAACATCTGAGTAGGGGGGGGGGGGTGCAAAAGGAGAATTTCCCCCTGCCCTGAAAAGATTTATTGAAAAATTTATTTTTATTAAATAATATAAGCGTACCAAAAAATAATGCTCTTTTTCCTTAACAAAATGCAATCTTGAATTTTGATGTTTTCTTTTGTCTTCAGAACCGTATCATTTATTTTTATATACATCAATATGAAAAACATTTTTACAAGTATTTTCGAAAATAAGTTTCCATTTTTTCGTTTTGTTTTCCTGTATTTAATGTCGTATTATGGTGTAATGTAATGCATGATTGTTGTATTCGCGACAGCACTCACATTAATAAACGGCTATCTTAAATATTTCTGTCGTAAATCATTGATTTGATTTTGCTCGCTTCTATTCGCTAACCTTATGCTCACTTCCCCCTTAAAACATTTTGACCCACATTAAAAAAAATCTTGGGTCGTGGGAAGAGTCAAAAATAATTTCAAGGACGAAGCCATAAAACTCAAGGTTGAGGGGAAGTCAAAAATAGTATGAGGGGAAAGTGCAATATGAACTTAATAAACTCATCAAGTCAATAAACTTATCAATAGCAACATCAGGACAAAAAATTCAATTTCTTATTACTAGGTTACTCTGAATGCAAGCTTATAAGCAATCATATAACTCGCTTTCAAGAAACCCAACCTTGTGGTCAAGCTTGATATCTCTGTAAATCTTTTTAAACAAAAGTGGAATGAAACAAAAAAGGAGTCGGTTAATCAATAATAAATAAATGGATTACCTGTTCTCACAGAACTCATTAAACGAATAAATAATTTCTATTGAAAAGTTTAGTTATAGCAGGGGTTCTGAACGTGGGGTACGGGGTAAAAGTTTTTGGGGTACGCCGTGAGAGCTCAAAAGTCGCTAGATCTAGTAACAAAGTCGCTAAGTTGGCAACACTACTGTTCAAAACTGTCATTTTTTGTGTTTATCGATATATGTAATTTATGAATACAAAATTTAATGTGTATATATATATGTTTTATTTTATTCCCATTGTTACCCTATAACTATAGTTTTATCTCTCTATACAAGGGGTACGCCAGTTGCATACACATTTCCGGGGGTACGTGAAGCATAAAAGGTTGAGAACCACTGATATATATGTTTTATTTTATTCCCATTGTTATACTATAATTATTCCCATTGTTATACTATAATTATAGTTTTATATATCTATACAAGGGGTACGCCAGTTACATACATATTTCCAGGGTGTACGTGAAGCATAAAAGGTTGAGAACCACTGATATATATGTTTTATTTTATTCCCATTTGTTATACTATAATTATAGATTTATCTATCTATACAAGGGGTACGCCAGTTACATACATATTTCCAGGGGGTACGTGAAACATAAAAGGTTGAGAACCACTGATATATATGTTTTATTTTATTCCCATTGTTATACTATAATTATAGTTTTATATATCTATACAAGGGGTACGCCAGTTACATACACATTTCCAGGGGGTACGTGAAGTATAAAAGGTTGAGCACCACTAGTTTACAGGATAATTTAGTGGTTGCCTTCCCCGATCATAGATGGCACCACTAGTCGTTCAGGAGCCGATTCTAATTTTTACTACACTGGCTGTGGCAAGCAGTTGCTTGAGGGGGTATTTATTATTTTTTTTCCTAAAATTAAGGAAAATCCCTATGTTAAGTCAATGGGAAGCTAACGTCAGAGCTCTATAACTTCTAAAATAAGTTTTTTTGTTTTGAAAAATGTGATTGCAGATAAAGATCTCAATGAAATAAATCAATATCTCGATTTTCAACAATATCCTTTCAGTATTTAATGAGTTACGGAAATTTGAATATTTAACAACAGCAATGAAGAAGAAACTTAAGAAACTTATACAAAACTGAATAGTGAAAGAATTCTTTACACAAAGTTCTAAAATACAAACTTATTAAACACTTTGATCCAATACTTATTACAAAGTTTTATTTAACTTCTGCTGAAGTCAATTTTTGTGGCTGGCATTGTTATCGCTAAATTTTCAAACTTCCATAACTCATTAAATACTGAACGAATATTGTTGAAAATCGAGATATTGATTTATTTGATTGAGATCTTTATCTGCAATCACATTTTTCAAAACAAAAAAAAACTTATTTTAGAAGTTAAAGAGCTTTGACGTTAGCTTCCCATTGACTTAACAGAAGGATTTTCCTTAATTTATGGAAACCAGTGTAGTTAGCACACTCTAACACGAATCTATAGTGATAACAAATTAATCATAACCAATTTATGTTTTACATTTGAAATTTTTATCGTATAACAGTTGTGTAAATTTATTTTCTATTTCAGTTTGCAGGCAACTGGTTTGAACTGGCAAAGACTGTTCCAGGTCATATAGACACGGATGATGGCATGTGGAAAATAACAGCACAAAACTCATCAAATAACAACCAGTTCAAATTCCTCTATAGTGGCCGAGCCAAGTAAGAATTAATTTTTTTTAGCTTTTACTAGCAGATTCCGGGAGTTGAAATCAGAGATTAAGTAGCTACTACAGAAGAGATGTTAGCACTCCTATTGAACAGCGGCTTAATTAATTTTGTTCCAACTATTATTATCATCATCATCATCCTCAAGCAGCCATGGTCTATGGAGGTCCAACCAGATTATGTAATATAGCTCTCCAAACACATCTCTCCTGAGCTATATCTGCTGCATCTCGCCACTGTAGTCCAATTCAAACAAGGTCCTGTTTGATATTGTCTGCTCACCGCATCCCAGGTCTTCCCCTCTTTCCGAGGCCTTTAGGCGCTCTATTCGTAACCCTATTCGCTAACTTATACATATGGGCAGCATGACCAAACCAAAGGAGTCTCTACACAATATGCTGTTCAAAGAAGGTTACCGACTCCTTTGCCTAACCTCATCATTACTTACAAAGTTCAACCACCTAATTAATGCTCAAGAATATGCGTAAGCATCTATAATCAAAGGCATCAAGTTTCTTGTTATCCTGCTTACATAGAATCCATGTTTCGCTACCATAACTAAATCTAGAAATAACCAAACTATTATACAGTCTAATTTTAGTCTTTAAGTGTATACGCCTATTTCTCCACACTCTCCATAGATTCCTAAAAGTCCCGGCAGCAATCCCTATTCGTCTGTTAATCTCATGTCACATGTCACCAGTATATGTTACATAGTTCTCAAGATAATTAAACTGAGCCACCTGCTCAAGACTGCAACCATTCAGAATAAATGAACCACAGCCTACCTGACCTATTTCATTACTTTAGTTTTCTCTCCGTTTATCACCAAACCTATTCTAGTACCAACCTCATAAATATCTCTAATGAAAGAGTTCAACTCATGAACATCATTTGCCAAAAGGGCCAAATCATAAGCATAATCAAAATCAGAAATTTTCAGATCACTAGACTATTTAAACCCAAAATCTCTCCCTTGCAGTGAATTTCGCATAGCATAATTAATAATGAAACTAAAGAGGAAAAGAGACAAAATGTTCCTTCTCGAATACTAGAAGCAACGGTAAACAAATTGCTACAAGCATTACCAATTCTCACACGTGACTCTGTATTATTATAGAGAGCTTTCATTATGCTAACTAACTTGTTAGGTATGCCGTACGATCTCACGATCAACCACAAAATATGACGATCAACAGAGTCTAAAAACTTTTTGAAATCTACAAAGCTAGTAGCCACAGGTTTCTGAAACTAGACATTTCTCAAGGATCTGCCTAAATGAAAAAATCTGATCTACACATCCCCTACCACTTCTGAATCCATACTACTCATCACGAAATTGTCCATCAACCAGATTCTTAATTCTATTAAGCACAATCATGTAAAGAATTATTGCTATTACCTGAAACAGAAAGTAGGCTGATACCCCTATAATTATCACAAGAGCTGCGATCGCCTTTTTTAAAAATAGGGCTAATAACAGCTCTAGTAAAATCCTTAGGAACAACAACTTTATCATAAAAAATATTCAAAATTTCAATCAGTCATGTGACAATACAAATGCTCCCAGCTCTAGCATTTCAGTGATGATTTAATCCACCCCTGGGCATTTTTGCAGGCTCATTTTAATTTCCAGATAGCAAAAGCGACTTCAGAATGTAATATAGGACCATCATTAAAGCCAGTAATGCATCTATTCTGATTACAAAGAATGGGAGTAGAAATAATCACATCATTTAGAACACCTCTGAACTGCTTAGCTCACCTAGACATCACAAAATCCTCACCTTCAACCGACTTACCATATTGATACCTCGATCCTTGTGTACCTGTCTGTTTCTTTCCACATAAAATATTAACTTCCCCCTACTATTATGCCGTCTAACTGCTTCCTCTGCTTCGTCAGCCAAGCTATCAAGCCAAAGATTCTTATCAGCTGTTAACTAATACTTTACACGTTTATAAAACTCAGTGTAATGCAGTCTGTTAGGACTAGTAGAGTATTGATTAAGGGCATTTGTATAGTTCTTCTTTCTAAAATAAGTGCTTTACCACTCAGATAATTTTGCCTCCTCTGCTTCTTTCTTCCTAGAAGAGTACAGTTAGTTTCAAGAAAAGCCTGTTTAAAATGATCCCATTCTTCCTCAACTTCAGTAGTAAGCATACCGTGACTGTAATAATGATTAAGTAACGTATCATGGTAACCTTTAGCTACAATTGGGTCTTTCAGAGTTTCAGTGTTAAAGGTAACTTTTTTAACCTTAGCACAACACTTTTTAAGTTTAATTTACAAGACACTTTTAACAAGGTAATGATCAGATTCAGTTTCAGTTCCCCTATATGACCTAACAGAACTAGCCCACTTGCTGTTAATTAATATATGTGTAATCAATCACATTCTTATGCAGCCCATCTGATGAAACCTTGTGTATTTACGTATGTCGCAGTGTTTTCAACTAGTTATTCTCAAACCATTAAGTTCACTTACCTGTAGGAGACCTTTCCCATTGCCATTGCAACTATCAATACCAAAGGGGCCTATCACCTCTCCCCAAAGTCAGAGTAAGGACCAACTTCAGCAAGTCGCCTAGAACAAGGGTAATATCTCCTTTCTTGATAGAATTCAAAGTATCCTGAAGTTGTCGGTAAAACCTATCCTTCTCATCGGCATCCTCAATGAGGTTGATGCTTGTCTGAAATTTTGCTGTAAGAAACCTTTCATTAATGGACTTATATCCTAGAAAAGCATCAGTAGCATGTCTGCTGAGAAGCAAACCTATGCCTTGGAGATGCTTTCCATCTACCCTCCCTGAAAAGAGAAATATAAGATTACTTTTAAGAATCTGACCTTTATCTGTCCATCTGATCTGTTGCAAGCCGAGAATATCTAAATTTTAATGGTGGGATTCTCGTGTAAGGACATCAAGAAATAATCTCTGTGCAGAATCCTTACATTTCAACTGCCTATCGAGAGAGAATAGTTAGTGGGGATGTTTAAAGAAACTGTTCATTGAGAGAGGAAATTCCGACAATATCAATCAGCTCCCTAATCGCAGGCATGAGGCAAACACCTGTTTATCTGACTACTAAAGGCTGAAGCCATTCACATCGGAAGACTTCCTCCAATGTACGTTTGGCGATGCCCGCAGAAGCAAGAGTTCAGTGTCTGCGGTGACCTCAGATCAGGATTATCCACCATTTGATAAAGCATAGCCTGTGAATCTATTCACTTCGTGCTGTCAACCCACAAACAAACAAAAGACACAGTGGAAGATTTTCCCTCAACAGAAGCCCACCAATGGAGCAAATTCAGAATCCATAATCAAGCTCAGAGCCATTATTCCATTCTGGTTGGTGTATATGGTCAGCACCAAGACCCTGTGTGGTTGACCACTCCTCAACAGGGTAGAAAAAAAGAGAAGCCATAGTAATCCAGATCAGTAGACCATACTGATCTCCCCTTCCGATCACCTCTACAAGAGAGTATCTCTTGAAAGGTACTAACGGTCTGCACCACGAGAAGGCGGGGTCAGACAATTAAGTGCTAGGCCTGGAAGACTCTGTGCATCATCACAGGGAATTGGTGCATAGCTCTCCTTCCAGTGATTACCTAGATACCATTTACAAATCAATATTATTCTATATATATATAATTTAAAAATTATACTACAGTAGATACCATCTAATCCGGCCCTTACGGGACCGGACCCCTGGCTGGTCCCTTAAGGGCCGGATAATCCGAAAATTAATTTAATGGAACGAATGATCGTTTAATCCGAAAATTGTGTCAGAAAATAAATAAAAACGGCAAATGACAAAAAATACTAATTGTACTGTATTTAATTTAATAATTTGTTGTACAATATTAACAATTTACTCACACTCACTTAAAAAAGTCCGTGATTTTCTTTTGTTTCTTTGAACTTAACACTTTTTTACCTGCAAAGTCTTGCCATTTTTTAATAAACATCACATCAATCGCAGATGAGGCCTGTTGTTATTCAAATATCTTACTGCAACATCAAACTTCTTCTCCGTTCCCTTCTTGACAGACTGCATTGATAATTTCGTCATCATTCAGTCTTTCATTTTCCAACTGTTCATCACCTTTTAACCATTTTTCAATGTCATCTTCTTCAAGTGTGTCACATCCAGGCAGCAGTTTAAAGTCATTAAGCAGTGAAATATTATCATTATCCGTCATATCTTCGGCAGGCGCAAGCTCATTCGATACTTCCGTGTTGTCGTCTTTAGTACTTTCTACAGTTTTCAACTTCGGGCCAAAGTTTTCTCCATGACTTCACAAACATTGTACGAGGCATTTCTTCAAAAGCTCTTGCCAACATGTAGATCACATCCTTGATATTTATTGTTTTCAAAGCATTTAAAAGTCTTATTCAGTCATTTTCATATCATCAGTCATTTTCAATCATCATTTTTTTATCAGTCATATCAAGTCATTTTCGGTTCGCTGTAGTATTTCTGAAAGAAGCATTCTCCTGTATCGCCTTTTTAAACTTACAAGCACACCTTGATCCATTGGTTGCACTAAAGATGCTACATTAGGTGACAAAAACATGGTTTTTATGCTGTCAGAAATGATAGCATAAAACCAGTTCGTTTGGGTGTGTTGTTCGTTTGGGTGTGTTGTTCGTTTGGGTGTTGTTCGTTTTGGCAAGTTCGTTTGGGTGTGTTGGGGCATTATCGAGAATGAGTAGGGCCTTTACAGGCATTTTAAGACTTGTCAAGTGGTTTTTTACTTTTGGAACAAATTTTGTAAAGAACCATTCTTTAAACAAATACGGGTCTATCCAAGCAGACTTTTGAGCTTTGTAGTAAATTGACAGTGCAGCTAAATTTAAATGCTTTAATGCTCGGGGTTATGCTGATTTCCCAATTACAAAAAGAGGAAGTTTGTGCGTACCTGCAGCATTCGTACACACAGCCAGGGTAATTCTTTGTTTGTTTTAAATCCTGATGCTGAGGTTACTTGCACTGTCACAAACGTTTAACGCTTTCGTTGGAAGAAGTTTAAAATTCAACCCAATCTCATCTACATTGTAAATTTGTTCTGCGCATAGGCCTTCTTCTTCAATAAGCACTAAAAGTTTTTCTGAAAATTCCTTTGCTGCTAAAGGAGCAGCTGACAATTTCTCACCACAAACACCAAGGTAGTGAACACCATGCAGTTTTTTCCAGCGAGAAAGCCGTCCCTTTCTTGGTGAAAAATCTCCCCCATTGCCGATTTTAGAATGAATGATTAATGCTTTTTCTTTCAAGATTGGTCCACTGATTAGCATTCCTTTTCGACGCTCTTGCATGAACCATAACCAAAGTGCATCATCGACAATTTCATTTTTCGACTTTTTAAGAGTGCACCGAGAAGAAAGCGTTTTTTCAAACTCGACTTGAGTGCAAAAATCTTGTAAAGATTTTCTATTCCATCTCAAGGGACCTGGGTTCGAGCCCCCGGTAAGGCATGGATGTATGTGTTGTTTTTCTGCTGAGGTCCTGCCATCCTCACAGACCTTTCTACTATGGCATATAAACTGACAGGCTCCTGTCAGACCTCTGTGGCAAGCAGCTGCTTGAGGGGGTATTTATTTTATTATTTATTTTTTTTAATTGAAAATCTTGGTCTAGAAGTCACTTTTCAAGTTAGTATACACGACCAAAACCCATCAAGTGCCATGATATTTTTATTCCAACCTGGAAAGTGCCTTGTAGACCAGACTCTTGAATTGCACTCGCTCGAAAAAGTATCCGAACACTTGAGGGGGTATTTTTTTTTCTCCAGTCATTTACTGTGCTTTTACCAACACTTAGTTCATCGCAAATATGCTTTATTGGATCACCTTTGTCAGTACTTTCTAAAGTTTTTAATTTCATCTCCATTGTAACGACATTACGCTTACTGTTGCACCCACTCATTTTGTACCACACAATAATTAATAGATCACAACACACTCCTGTATACGTACAGTACATTGAACACTGTAATATTCCCAAAGAGGAACTCAAGCAAATCTGTACTGTACTATAAACAAAACACGCGGCGACTTGCCTTCGCTTCTTAGAACTGAAGCAAATAAACAAGAGGCGACTTGCTTCCGCTTCTTTTAACGACCGGTTAAAGCGGAAGCCGGTTTGAGAAGAGACCGGATAAGAGAGAGTCTACTGTATCAGTTATTTCCTTTAAAAAGACAGCAGTTAATTTCTGATTATTCTGAAATATTCTTTCTTATACAATCTTAAATATATTTTTTTCCGTTTCATATTTTTTCTAAAAGGCAATAAAAATTCAAATAATAGTCAGATTCAGAACTGTAAAACAAGATAAGACGTCCAAGCACTTTGAAAGTTAGTGGGAAAATGAGAATTACGGCTGGCTGCTACAGGTGGCGCAGAAAGCAGTGGTATTGAGGCGCCACCTTTGCCAGTTGTTATTCTGTGGTTGCAATAGGCCATGATTTTTTTGGTTTCATTCGATTTGTTTTTAATATTTAAAGAAAAAATTATTCTTTTTTACAAAACTTTATTCAAAATCTTGTAATATACCTTGTGTCACGCACCTGTTCCCTAATGATAAAGTTTCGTGAAAATACTCGGATTATTCATAAATGACCCTTGATTATCTTGGCTTTTTAGCCTTGCAACTGTGCATGGGAAAAAAATGAGATTCTTTGTATCCATGTTATGTCAGTGGGAATCTAACTTCGAAGATCTATAACTTCTAAAATATGCATTTAATGAAAAAATATTACTGAAGATCAAATCTACTTAAATATCGATTTTCAACATTATTCGTTCTGTATTTAAAAAAGGTGGAATGTTTCAGAACCATAATGCGTCCTAAGAGTTTTTTCAGATATTTATTAAAATGTGAATAAAAGTATTGTTTCAAACTATTTAAAGAAATAAATGTACATTTTAGAAGTTTGAGTTATTATTGTTTTAATATTAGACAATTATGAATGATTTTTGTAAACAAAATTATTGTTAAATATTCCAGCTTCCATAACTCTTTAAATACTGAACGAATATTGTTGAAAATCGAGATTTATTTCACTTCATTGAACATTTTAAGGGTAAACTTCCTTTGGACAAAGCCGCAGGATATCTGTAACTCAGTTGAACAGTAGTACTTCACCACTATGGGGTAGAAAGGGTTGAGCCACAAGGGCTGACCTTGACCCCGAAGGGTCGGTAGATTTCCAAGCAGAAAATAAGCAGGCTGTAAAAGATTTGATTATGATCTTTATCTTCAGTCGCATTTTCCGATTAAATGTATATTTTAGAAGTTATAAGGCTTCAAAGTTAGATTCCCATTGACATAACACGGAATTTTTTTTATATTTTGGTAGGGCAGTGTCTTTCAAAGCTTATGCAAAGCCTTTTACATCGTACCAGGCCTGGACAGAGCAGTAACAAAATTAATTTTGAAATATATAGCAGTATTAATTATATTTGTCTCTTAAAATTCAACTGGTAACAATTAAAAAACTGGTTAGGGTTATTTTACCTCTGAGCGGCACTTTTTGCACACAATGGGCTAAATGGCCAGATCATAAGGACCCCGAAGGCTCAGAGAAAGTTGGGGGGAGGGGATCCACTGGAACAACTGTTAGGAGACAGATGGAGCTCCCGTCAAGGCCATCAAGTGTGTTCTTTAAAGTGCACAGGGTATGGCTCTCCCGCACACGGGGACACGGCTTAATGTCCTATTCAACGGATGGTGGGTGGCTTTTCCAATCCCATAGATGTCCCCTACTGACTGTGGGCAGGGCGGTGAGCTTTGCGAAGATAAATCTCAACGCTGACCCAGCTGGGACTCGAACCTGGGAACTGTCAGATTAGGAGTCTAGTGCGATACCGACTGAGCCACCCCGCCCCTAAAAAACTGATAACCAGTTTTAAAATATAATATAGTCGTATTGAGTAAACTAATTTATTCTATACAGTTTAAAAATAAATCGATTTTATTTAAATTGAAAAAAAAATTTAATTGTTCAAAGCTATTTCATTTCCTGTCCTCGGTGTCTGTCAAGGTCTGGTCATCTGGACAGTGCACTATCAAAAGAATCAATTTTTAATATATGTTGTTTCTAGCTGTTTTAATTGTATATTCATTGGATAAAATTCTACTGGTAGCTATTGATATTTAAAAATTGGTGACCATTTTTAAAATATTCATAAATATTTTATTATGGTCATAACGAAAAAATTATTTTACTTTATACGGTTTAAAACTAAATAGATTTTAGTTAAATTTCAGAAATATTAAATCTCTTAAATTATATCCAAGCCTGGTAGATCAAGGTGACCTTGGCTGGCCCATTACCGACCAAACCAATCACTGCTCCGGGAACATCTATATGTTACCGAATAAATTAGTACACATAAACAATAAGAATCTACCATTAGGGGCGTGGCGAATACAATTAGAGTGAATATTAAGTTGCTGTGAAACAACGATACGAAAGCAAGACTT
Organism: Ryuthela nishihirai; assembly: GCA_038380435.1. Classification (NCBI taxonomy): domain Eukaryota; kingdom Metazoa; phylum Arthropoda; class Arachnida; order Araneae; family Heptathelidae; genus Ryuthela; species Ryuthela nishihirai. The sequence goes on from JAWZYU010000008.1 coordinate 58,587,758, forward strand.
GCTTTAATACTCGTTTATATTTTTATCGTTCCAGAGACTTAAACTGCATCCGTCCTGTATCAGGATCTATTCTACCATCAATGATAACTCCTGGAGAAATGACTTTCACGTACAGGACTTATTCTACTAACGTCGGAGGTAAATTTTTGTTTTATTCTCTTTAAAAAAAATATTGCTCCTCAAGCAGCGTGCTTGTCACAGAAGTCTGAGAACAAGCTGTCAGTACACACAGATTAATTACACACAGCCATTGAATTAGAAACCTTTATTCAATACCGAGTTGGACCTCCTTTAGCCCGAATTACAACACGTATGCGGTTTGGCATAAATCCCCAAAGGAGTGCCTTTACATCTCCAGCATACCAGGCGTTCACCAGGCAGTCCTTTAACTGGCTCATATTTGACGGAAGAGGATTTTGCCCCCGCATCTGTTTTCTAACATTCCCATACATTCTCCATGGGGTTCAGATCCGGGTTCTGTGGTGGCCAGGGAAGATGGTGAAAGTTCCTGTCATGCTCGCTGAACCACTGCTGAACACATCTTGCGCGATGGACAGTAGCATTGTCGTCCATGAAACAGCCGTCACCTGCTGGATAAAAAATCAGCATTGCAGAATGGACTTGATCGGCAACAATGTTCAGTTAATCCTTGGAGGACACCCGACCGTCCAGCAATATTCATGTTCACGTTCCGTACCAACAGAACGTGCCCCACACCATGATACCGCCTCCAGAACCTGACCACCGTTGGATTGTTTTACCTCTGAGCGACATCTTTTTTTGAACATCATGGGCTAAATGGCCAGGTCACAAGGACCCCGAAGGCTCAGAGAAGGTTGGGGGAGGAGACCCACTAGAACAGCTGTTAGGAGATAGATGGTAGCCTCCCGTCAAGGCCATCCAGTGTGTTCTTTAACGTGCACAGGGTATGGCTCTCCCGCACCCGTGGACACGGCTTAACCCTCCCCCCCCCCCTTTTGAAGCCCATCGGTGTCCCCTACTTACCGTGGGTACGGCTGTGAGTTTTGCGAAGATAAATCTCAACGCTGACCCAGCTGGGACTCGAACCTGGGAACTAGAGATTGCGAGCCTGACGCGCTACCGACTGAGCCATCCCGCCTCTCAGCGGCCGGTAGCTCAGCGATCAGAGCACCTGACATGCCATCAGGAGGTCACGGGTTCAAATTCCACCCAGCCCAACACAAATTTTCCTCTATGTACAAGTTGGCCTACAGCATATGTTCAAAAAGTTGTTACTATGAAGGGCTATGATTAAAAACGTTACTAATATAACAGATAATGTAACCCATAATATATGTCCGACACTAAAAACTAGATTTAAAAACCAACTATAAATTTTATTCCACAAAAAATATAATTTTAACCTTTCCTATTCGGTGGAATATTTTAGTAATGGTTCCCCTCCCCAAAAATAAATCTGTGACCCTTGGGGTCCTTGTAACCTGGCCGTTTATACCATTGTGTGCAAAAAATGCCGCTCAGAGGTAAAACAACCATGGTTATTTTTAAAAAAAACTACCATAATCTTTATCTTTTAAAGAAACTGTTAAAAATTAATATCAAATATCACAATGCTGTTTTGATTTCTTTCACAGAAACGATTCGAGTTTTGTTCACAGACTACGATACTGTGGCAGCCATTTATGCATGTCGTCACACCATGGGAAGTACTGGCAAATGTCACCCGGCGGGAGTGTATGCTGCAGTGTGGACCAGAAGGTCACACGTGGATCTGAAAGTTTACGAAGAGGCCGTCACCGAACTTGAGAAGGCCTGCATTGATAAAAAGAGCATTCATATACGAAGTGTCAAAGGTATATTTATTCATTTATTTATTTTTAATATACAGGAACAAAAGGCTAGAATTTCTAAACATTTGTTCCTTGTTATCGTGAAGAGTTTTGACAGTGTCACCTATATACTGTAGTGCCGGTATATAGTAAATAGTAACGGGGTAATAGAATAATAAAAAAATAGAAAGGTAATATTTGGTAAAATTTTAAGTGATTTAATTCTTCAAATTTTACTTTTTTTTTTTTGTTAGAAACCTGTAAAGTAAAATAATTTGTTTAGAATATATTATTACGTTAACAAATAATTTCGAAATAATTATTTAGAGATGAATAGCTACCAGTGAAATTTTAAATTATTAATTCGTATTTAAATAAAATAATTTATTTTATTACAAATTTGTACCTTAAAATTTTACTGGCAGCTATTAATTCCAAAACGTTTTATTACTTTGAAATTGTTTGGTAACATATATTCGTAATAAATGCAGGATTCCAAAATTCTGCTTATATCTTTAAAAAATTAAATCTATTAAAATTTATCTGATTGTTATATTTAATTCCTAATATGGTAAGTTAAGCCGTGGCTCTGTGTGCAGGAGAGCAGTACCCTGTACACGTTACAGAATATACTAGATGGTCTTAACGGGAGATTTCCATCTGTCTCGTAAAAGCTGCTCAATACATACCCTTTCCCAGTCTTTTCGGAGTCTTTGTGACCTGGCCTTTTATCCCACTCTGTTAAGCTTACCCTACTGTATTTATAATACAGTAATTTTCCCATTTCACTGTAGTTACATTACTGCACTTTTCAGTTTTCACTGCACTTACTATACTGTAGTTTTTCAGCTTTCACTCTATTCACTGTACTGAAGTTTTCATTGCAGTTACTATAATTGAAACTGTTAAGCAACAGATTGGCAACAGAAAATTATATAGTAGTAGTATTATTTTAGATCATATAAATATTGCAGAGTCGATGAAGGGGGCTTTACAAAGAGTGAAGAGTTCTTGGAAGGGATAAAGGATGCATTAGAAAGAGTTAAAGGGTGCGCAAAAGGCGTCAGGAAGAGTAAAGGGTGCGCAAAAGGTGTCAGAAAGAGTAAAGAGAACGTTAGAAGGTTAGAAAGAGTTAAGGATTCAGCAAAAAAACAAAAGGGCGTCAAAAACTTTTAAGGATTGATTATAAAGGGTAAGTTCTCTAATAGTATGCTAAGCCATTAACAGAAACTGTTATGGGTTTATTAGGAAGAGTAAAAGTGCGTTAGAAAGAGTTAAGGATAAGTTTGGAATAGTAAAACGGCGTTAGAAAGAGTGCATTAGAGAGACTAATGAGGTGTTAGAAAGAAGAAAAGGGTTAGAAAGTGTTAAATGTTTATTGGAAAGAGTCAGGAGGGGATATTAGAAAGAGTACAAGTACGTTACAAAGAGTAAATAATACGTTAGAAAGAGTAAAGGAAGTTAAAAAGTGAAAGAGTAAAGGGAGATTAAAAAAGGGTGAAGAAGACGCTCGGCTGAAAGGTTGTGAACCACTGATCTAAAATATTATTTTAATAATTCTCTGCATTCCATAGCGTCATATGTAAAGTTAACATCTTGAACTTAAATATTGTTTCAACTGATTTTAGGTCCATGTAATGTTGAAGAATTGGGAACAAGAGATGATCTACTTTTAGGTAAGTAATTCGTCGTAGTAATCCTTATATAAGTTTAGAGAGCTTGTTTTTCTATCTGTTCAATAACTCCTCCTAAACGATAAGAACTACGAACACCAAATTTGCTATGCAGCTACTCACATCATAACTTAGTGTACTGCAAAGGTTTCGACCGCATAAAATTACGCCCGCCTCCAAATGTTGGGACAAAAACGTCTATCCATTCATAACTTTGCACACCGATAACGTGCTAGTCCATTCATAACTTTCAACTCCATTCCTAAGTTAGGCGATGGCAGCGACCCCAGAGATTTCGAACACTTGCAACAGGTTTAATCCTGACCCACCGTAGCTCGAAATCTGATCTCTAACCCTATGCAGAAAGGTGAAAATGGACCACTACATCAATTTGGGACCGATCAGTCAAGTACCTGTGGAATTAGGGGATGCCGAAAACTTCTGCTACCAGTGACTTAACCCTGGACAGAAACGAGTATCCAGGTAGAGCAAACCAGACAATTTTACAATTTTACTAATAATTAATAAAATGATACAATTTCTGCTTCAAAGCATTGAATATTAATTTTTCACCAAAGGTTTTGAACCGCCAAAAAAAGGGTTCAAGTTTCATGATTAAAAAGTAATTGGGTTCAAGTTATTTTAATGAAAATAAAATGGTTCGGTTACGGTTTCAATAATTAAATAATTGCATGAGAAAAATACGTTTTATATAAGTAATATTTTTATTGTTTTAATATAAATATAAAAATAAATGGAAAATGTCGATTAAATAGTATCTTTGCTTAAAAATATGTAAAATTAAAAAAAATATTTTTTCGCAGAATCAATAAAACATTTTGTATCATTTCTATAGAACAATTAGATTGCTGTTGTTATGATAAATATTAATGCAGAAAATAAATTTCCGTACTAACTTGGGTAGCAGGAACTGCTAAGATTATTTCAGCAGTATCATATATGAATATGTATTGAATTTCAACAGATTTCTTGCCTTAAAAATATTTAATTCTACCAATAATAAAACCTGATTTCCAAATATGAACCACTTTTTCCCTCCTTTACTTTTACAATATCAAATTTTCAGTTTTGCCTGCCGAATTTCGATGAGCTTTATGCTAGTACATCTAATAAGAGAATATATACAACCATCACTAAAATTACATACCAGTATAAAACCTGCCAAAAATTTGGCGCAAAACATCAGTTCATTCATTTTCCCATCAACAATGTATTACTCCATTCATAACTCTCCATCGTTATTGCACTACTCCATTCATAACTCTCCATCGTTATCGCACTACTCCATTCATAAGGTAAGTGACGGCAGCGCCCCCAGAAATTTCGTATACTTGAAAAAGGTTTATACCCGGCCCATAGCAATATTCTTTAGGTTAAGGAACCCCATCTCTTAACCTAACACAGCTAGAAATAAATAGGTCCACCACACCAAATTTCGGGCCATTCAGTCAAGTACCCACAGAATCACAGGAAACCAAACACTTCTAACACCGATAACGTCACAAACTGGAAGTACAAGAGAAATGCGTGTCTGCCAGTTCAGAATTATACGCCTGTTATATAGGTAGAAATCAGTCAGTGCCTTTAGCACTTCTTGATTTCTAGACCATCACTCCTACCCATATTTGACCTTAAATGAGACAACAGATCTGAAAATTCCTGAATTCTACTGCCTGAAATAGCCCTATTCACCAATATTTAGCTATCCAGCAGCTGTATATCGAAATTTGACCTTTAACCTTGAAGGTCCCATCGCATTCAACATTTCTGAGATCTACGACCCAAAATACACACAGGAACCAATTTTTAGCACCGATAGATCTATATTTCCCTTTGATCTCGAAGAACCCATTGCATCCAAAATTTCTCATTTCTGAGATCAACGACCTAAAATAGCTCCAGGAACCAGTTTTTTAAACCTCTAGCATCTGTAGATCTAAATTTTACCACCGATCTCGAAAGATCTTCCTGCTCCAAAATTTCATAACGTGTCCAAAATCTAAAGCCTGAAACACCTCCAGATAAAATATTTTTAGGTTTCTAGCAGTCGTAAATCGAGATTGACCTCCGTTTGACCTTGACGGATATGTCGTAGATCAAATTTCGGATTTTTATCCAGATCTACAACCCATATTACCCCTAGGTGCAGAATTTCATATCCCTACCATTTCTGCATCATAGTTAGAATTTGCGTGATTCCCTGCCAGCCGTCAATCACTCGCTATACATATATTTTATAATACAAAGAATGATATTCTAAGAATTTTGTGAAAAATCTAATTTTTTGAAATTGAACCCTAACCGTTCAGGAACGATTTCGCTTTTTTGACAAGGAAAATATAGGTTCAAGTTCGGTTGCAATCAAAATGGTTCATTCGGAAAGGTTTCTGTTTGAAACCCTGCTCTTTGCTAGGTCGGTGATGTTCAAAATCTTTGTTTTTGATTTTAGGTCCAGACATCTGCTTCCAAAACTTAGAGCCAGGATCATGTCAAGGATCCCTGCAGAGATATTACTATGACAACAAGGACAAGAAATGCCTTTCATTCGAATACACAGGCTGTGGAGGAAATGATAACAGGTTCCTTACACTCACTGAATGCGAAAATAAATGTAAAGGTAAGATGTTTTTCATAAAATGCACACACTTCCTACAAAATAAAAGGGAATTTTCATTTTTATGTAAATGAGAATCTAACTTTGAAGCTCTATAACTTCTAAAATATGCATTTAATGGAGAAATGTAACTCGCAAATTAAAGATCATAATCAAATCTATTTAAATCTCGATTTCCAACAATATTTCTTCAGTATTTAAAGAGTTATGAATGGTGGAATATTTAACAATAAATTATCTTGCTTTATAAAATATCATTCATAATTGTCTAATATTGAAATACATTACTCAAACTGTAAAATGTATATTTATTTTATTAAATGGTTTGAACAATACTTATTATTTAAGTTTTAATTAATTTCTAAAATTAATGAAATAAAAAATAATAATTAAAAAAAATTCTTATGATGCACCACTATTGTGAAATATTCCAGCTTCCATAACTTTTTAAATACTAAACGAATATTGTTGAAAATCGTGTTCAGATTTGATTGGGATCTTTAATTTATGGGTTATATTTTTCCATTAAATGCACATTTTAGAAATTAAAGAGCTTCAAAGTTAGATGAAATTTTGATAATTTTTGGAAATTTGACAATTTAAAACGTTACACGTGATACTAACCCTTCGCAGTAGTCATAATAAGGAACCTTCTCGAGTTGTTTTACATTTTGGTCACAGAATTCTATTTTTACTTAATTATTTAGTAATAATTGTATTCATGGCTGTCTGAGAATAGGTAGTGTATTAATTATACTTTAAAAAACGTAAGGCAATTAGATTTACTTACTTGTGAGTAACTTTACTAATATTTCGACCCCTGACTGGGGTCGTCATCCGAGGAGGTTACAGCTTTATTGGAACCACAGTGGTTGCCAGATCATAGGTAACCAAAATCCTTCTACGTCGTTCATGGCGCCATCTGTTGACTGTATTAATAATCCTTCTGCTTTTCTTACGAATGCATATTTTTCCTTTTTTAATTATTGTTGCGTTTCAGTCTATTTTATGATTAGTTTCTTCTATTCTGTCCAGTCCTATTTTATTTTGTTTTTTTTATTGTGGCTTTTTGTTCTTTTATTCTTGGTTTTAGTGTTTTTCCTGATTGTCCAATGTATGTTTTTTTTACATTTAATATTACTTTATAAATTATTCCACTTTCTCTGTATATATTTTTTCTTGTTTGATGTTTGGGGTGTATTTTTTTATTTTCTTGTCCAGGTCTGGTGTTATTGAATTTATTGCTCACTCTTTGGATTTTTTTCAAGTAGACCTTTATAATAAGGCAGTTTTTTTGGGGGGGAAGTACGGTTTTTCTTTTCTTTCATTTATCTACTTTTCGTTTTTTTTTATCTTTACGATGAAATTAGTTCGATAATGGTTTTCTGCAAGATTTTTTTCGTTTTTTAATTTGCGTTACTGTTTGTTCTTCCTCTATTTTGTAAATGAATTTTCTTTATTGCTTGGTCGATTAGATTTTTTTTTACATGCGTTGGGTGGTTAGAGTGAAGTCTAGTATTTTTCCTGTATTGTTTGGTTTTTTTGTAATTAGTGATTGAGATGTTTTCTTCTGTCATCTATTTCTATTGTAAATTTTAAGTCTTTTTTCTAATGAGTTGATTTTGTTTAAAAATTTAATAAACTAAACACTTAAAAATATGGGTACCCTTTCATAGTGACCTTGTATATGAAACTATGTAATAAAAATGAACTTTCTTGAATAAATCTTTCCAAATTGTACCAAAAAGGGCTATTAAAATCAGACTATGGAGTCTTTTAAAAAATGTTATTAATTAAAATTTAACAATTTAAAAAGATTTGTCAGATTTGGTAAAAAAAATGCGTTTTGTCGTGGGTGGACTTGGACACTTTTCACCCTGCCCACTATCAACAACCAGTTCATTTATCTGACAATTGATACAGACTAGCCAATGATACTCGCAATTGAACAATGTAGGAATAGCCTTTAACTCACAACTGGTGAGAATACCTGGCATGTAACTGGGAGACATGGGTTGGAGTGTCACTCATGGCGAAACTCTTTTTTTCTGTTAAATTATTTCTTAAATTCTATATGCACAGATAATCTATGTATTTACTAGTGGCGTCGCGTCATCAGGTGATAGCGGGGTCCCATCTCCATACGGAATTCCTAAAATTTTCCTTTAAATTGAGAAAACAAAAACTATGTTAAAATTTTGGTAGAAAACGAAAATTTAATGTCTGATCTAGTTTTAAGCTAACTCAATCATGGCTACTTCCGATTCGCGTTTTGCTATTGATTGCCAGTGTCGGTGGTAAAAGGAAGATCATTTGGGATCAAACTACTATGGCCATTGGCAGAAATAATTTCTGGTTTCTAGGAGTTGGGTTCGGTTGTTTTATCTCTGAGGAGCACTTTTTTTGCCCACAATGGGCTAAATGGTCAGGTCACAAGGACCCCAAGAAGGTAGGGGGAGGAAACCCTCACACAACTGCCCAGCACGTTCTTTAACGTGCACAGGGTATGGCTCTCTCTTACACACAGAACCACGGCTTAACATCCCATCCGCCGAACGGCAGCTTTCCATCCATTAACATCCCATCTGACGAACAGCAGCTATCAGTGTCCCCTACTGATCGAGGGCAGGAAGTTATAAAAATAAATTCCCCTCAAAGCAGCTGCTTGCCACAGAGGTCTGACAGGAGCCTGTCAGTTTATACGCCATAGTAGAAAGTCTGAGAAGATGGCGGGACCTCAGCAGAAAAATGACACATAGATTCATGCCTTACCCTGGGCTCCAACCCAGGTACCTTAGATCAGGTATCTAGCTCCCGTGGCCACTCGGCCATGGGAGTTGTGTGCAGATAAATCTCAAAGTTAGCCCAGCTGGGACTCGAACCTGGGACTGTAGATTACAAGCCTAGCATGCTACCGACTGAGCCATCCTGTCCCTTCTGGGTAGGAGATGGGCAAAAAGTATATCAATATTTCGATAAAATATTTAAGCCATACAATTCATTAACGAACGGTTGCGATCATGCATATCTGTCAGATTTCGATCCCTCTGATTGAGAATTGTATAATCACTCTCAATAATGCTCGTTTCGTCTCGTAATCTGGTATTCCTACGTTCGAGTCCACATTGTGTCGGTATTAAAATTTCCTACCCTAACCCCACTTTGTAGAGTTCGGTTACCTCCAGCTGCACTTTTTTGCACACAATGGGCTAAACAGCTAGGCCACAAGGATCCAAAGGGCTCAGAGAAGACTGGGGGAGGGAACCCATTAGACAGCTGTTAGGAGACAGTGTATTGTCCCGTCGAGGCCACCCAGCACGTTCTTTAATATGCACAGGATAGGCCTCTCTCTCTCTCGCACACGGGACCACAGCTTAATGTCCCATCCGATGGAGACAGCTTTTACAAGTCCATCAATTATCCACTACTGAAAGATGGCAGTGCGGGGAGTTGTGCAGAGATAAATCTCAACGCTGGGACTCGAACCTGGGAACTGCAGATTACGAGACTGGGGCACTACGGACCGAGTCTCCCTGCCACAAAATCTTGGCTAACTGTTATTAAAATCAAGACAAGTTCAGTTTTTCTGATAAAAAAGAAAACAATAGCAAACTTTGAAGTGTTTTAACCCTAATTTTGTTTTGCCATAAAGTTGTTTCAGTCACTTGTTTAACACAATGGCGTAAAAAGTTATTCATGCAAGTTATTCTCGTTGGGTTTAAAGTGCATTTTAAAAAGCATTAGACCAGAAGAAAATTTTAGTCACGCAACACCACTGGTATTTACTAAAGGTTTCAGTTATCTTAAAGTAGTTTACTTAAACTTACTAAATTAATGTCAGTCTCTTACAATTGAGAAGTCATACTTATAATCAGTTATTTGTTTATACTTACAGGTGATGCCATGACCAGTCCTTTGTGTACGGAAATAGCTAAGTGTGCCCTGGCATGTCCACCGTGCTGTCGGGAACACGACAATGGGTGTTTGGAATGTGACTGTGAACACATTGTTATAGGTATGTTGTACAAATAACTAACACTGTGTGAAATATAACTTTTAAAAGCTAGATCATTAGAAGAAAATAATCATTATATGAGGGCAAGTCAAAAGTTCTCAGTTCGTTCCCCATCAAACATCTGGGATTGTGCCACTACCATATTAGTACCATATTGTGGCATTAACATGGAACATACGCCTACTATATAATTTTTTGGCAATAAGTCATAGTAGTCATCACTGTTAGACTTACAGGCCCGCTACTTCCACTACATTTTGTGGTTGGTATGGAGACCTAAAACATTTTATGTAACTACCATCTGTCTCCTAACAGATCTTCAGTTTGTCTCCTTTCTCATCATCTTCTCTCTGAGCCCTTATGACCTGGCCATTTAGCTTATTGTGTAAAAAAACCGCTCTGAGATAAAACAATCCAACATAATTTGATATCCTTCCTTTGTCTCCCCCCACCCCCTATCCCAAAGTAGGAAGCTGCAAGTATATTGTAAAGTAAAATAAGGAACAGTTTATTATTGTAATAATAATAATCAATATGGGGAACTATCTGGAAATATATGGATTTGGAGAATATGTCAGTAAGGAATATCATTTAATCTTGCATGCATTTTTGTAATAGGACACAGATAAAGAAATGACGTTCACGGAAATTTCTCCGGTGAGGGGGCAAGATAATGAATACGGTTTCTTAGAATAATCCTATCTAGTGTAGTTTCTGTTAACTGTATTTGTTACAAAACATACCAATTATATAGTAATATATAGCAATAAACAAAAAATAAATACCTCCTCAAGCAGCTGCTTGCCACAGAGGTCTGACAGGAGCCTGTCAGTTTAATATGCCATAGTAGAAGGGATCTGTGAAGATGGCGGGTCCTCAGCAGATTTTTTGTCAATTGCACGCGGTGTTCCCAGATGGTAACCCTCCCAGGTTAGCAAAATATAACTTAAAACCTAAAATTTTTTATCATTTTTTTGTCGAAAAAAAAATTAGCTCTAAATGAAATAATTTATTAAACTATATATACATAATCAGTATTACTAAATATTCTCGATAATTTCCATCTATTTGATATAGTCGAGGTTTGATTCATATATATAGTAGAAGTTTGATTTTGAGTAAGCCCCATGCCAACTTACATGTGTACCATGGCATTTTCCAACTTACACCACCCTATTGTTACACCACTGCACCCACGTTGTGAGCATCAGTCGGAGTGTGCATGGTGAAGACACTGCACGTGTATATGAAGCTGGAGATCCAAGCAGTAATTCGTTTTCTGTGGACACAGAAGACCCAACTAGTGAAAATCTATCGACATATTGTGGACGTGTACGACTCAAATGTCCTGCCAATGCAACATGCGAGGAAATGGTGGACCACCTCGATCTGCAATGGACTTGGTGACGAACAACTGTTCACCACCATCAGATTTTCGTGTTTGGGAAGCTGAAGAAGCATCTCCAAGGATGGTTTCCATTGGATGACATCTTCAAACAGAAAGACACAAAGTAGCTTCTGGAGCAAGACATGTCCTTTTATGACAGGGCTTCAAGCTGATCAACCATTCACAAGTACCTCAACATTCTGGTGACCATATGGAAAAACAATACACGAATGTTGGGACATTTTCTCAATTTTATTCTATGTCATTACTTTTCCTCCACAGGAGTTAAAGAAACATACTTTCTGGCTTACCCTCGTAAGTCTCTTCATTGTAGTGATATTCAATCCCCCTCCCTCTCCCAGGAAAAATAATCGAAAAATTTATGTTAAATACTGGTGTACCAAAAATTCACGTTTTGTCTCAACAAAATATAGTCTTGAAACTTTACGTTTTCTTTTGCTTTCGGAAGCAAATTATTTTTATTCATTAACAGAAAAAACTTTTTCATGCATTTTCAATGCTTTTGTTATTTTAAATCGTCCTTAGATGTGTTATATGATGTATGCATATTACTGTATACACAGCTACACTGATTAATGAATGGCTTGACCAAAATATTTCTAGCTTGAAACACTAATTTGTTTATTGCTCCCCAACCCCAGATCTTGGAAGCGTTGTGAAATTTTGGATGTGATGTGTCCTTCGAGATCAAAAACACTAACTTCAGTATACTGGTGACAGAGCTAATAATTGGTGCATAGAACTATCGTGCCTTAGATTTGAGAAATGTTATGAAATTTCAGATCCAGTGTCCCATGAAGGTTAAATATAGTCTAGAAATCAAGAGGTGCCAATTAATTTCTATTATATTTCTACTAGTATTCTTATATGGATATTATTTTCCTTTTTACATTGTTCTGTTTAAGCATAACGATCTAATATATTTTTAACAAACTTTTTTTCGGATTTGTTTATAGAAGACTTCCTGAATTGTCTTAGCAGCCCTTCACTCTGTCCATCAGTTTGTGCAGCCCAAGAAATGCACAAGGGATGCTATGTATGCCTTTGCGATGATATCGACAATGATCAACCAGGAGGTAAATGTTTCTTTCCTATTAATTACTTATTTTCCAGTGGTATAGTGTAAGTGGTAACTGGGGAACGTAAAACACTGTGCATCTAACCTTCAACGGTTCTCATGCAGTATGAAATACATGGGTGTCAGTGAGATGGGAATGGCTCAGTTGGTATAGTGTCATTGTAATTTTCCATTCCCACATTCGAATCCCAACTGTGCCAGCATTGAGATTTATCTCTGCAAAAAAAAAAACACTCTGCTCTCAGTAAGAAAGGGGACATCAATGGGCTTGGAGAGGCTGTGGTGTGAAGGATGGGGCATATAACTGTGGCCCCATGTGCAGGAAAGCCATACTCGTGCACAATAACAAAACACTGGATGGCCTTGACGGGAAGGTGTCGTCAGTCTCTTAACAATGTCCAGTGGGTGCCCTTCAACATTCTCCGAGTTCTCCTTGTAAACCTGGCCATTTAGACAAAAAAGCGCCACTCAGAGGTAAAGCAAACCAACTTGGGTGTCAACAGTGTTTGTGGGGGGGAGACAGTTGCCTCTCCCCGTGGAAAATTTTATCAAAAAATTTACATTGCATAATATCAGGTGTACCAAAAATTAATGTACAAAAGCAACATTCAAGAGCAGTGATTGCAATACAACATTAGACTGGATATGGAATGCATCAACGAACGGTATAAAAATAATATTATGTTAATTTTTATTCATTTTCAATATTTGAATTAAAGTTAAATTTTATACAGAAAGTTTTGAATGTTTAATTTTCAAAACAGTAAGGAATTTTTAATACATAATGTAAAACAGTTTTCCGACAGGGGCCACTGTGCAGGCTAGGATCTAAAAAAACAGGTTTTTGGTTTGTTTTACCTCTGAGCGGCACTTTTTTGCACACCATAGGCTAAATGGACAAGTCACAAGGACTCCGAAGGCTCAGAGAAGGTTTGGAGAGGGGTCCCACTGAAACGACTGTTGGGAGACAGATGGTAGCCTCCCATCAAGGCCATCCAGCATGTTCTTTAACATGCACAGGGTATGGCTCTCCCAGACACGGGGCCACTTCTTAACATCCCATCCGACAGACGGCGGTCTTTCCAAGACTATCGGTGTTCCCTACTGACCATAGGCAGGGAGTTTGGTGGAGATAAATCTCAATGCTGACCCAGCTGGGACTCAAACCTGTAAAAAAAAAATAACAGGAAGGGGCAGGGGATGAGCTTGAATTTCCATTGCAGGTATAGCATTTCCCACTCCTTTCTAGGCGCTCATTAAAAAATATTCTTTAACATATTTGTAAATTTCTACATACAGTAAATATTTTTTCCAACTAGTTCTATACAGGAAATATTATTTGATTTCCATGATTGCATGAAGTAGTCATTACAAAATAATACTTGGTACAATGGGCATTCTGTCCAAAAAGATTGAGTACAACTTGGTTCAGAACTAAATGAACATCAATCAATGATGTACTCAGAAATTTCATATTGGTGGGGAGGAGGACATGCTCAAGTGTCTTCGTTTGTTGGGATTTCTTAGAAAATATATGTAATTCAAGCTTCCAAGATGGTGGGGATGGGGGTTTTAATCCCCCAAAAACATGTGTATATGTCTTCAATTTGGGGCAGAATCACAAAAAATAAAAATTTTGTAACTATTTGTTTAACTGATATATGCACTTTCATTACATCCAAAACTAACTTTGGATAATACCTAATGCATAAAATTAGATCAAAATTTAAAACTGAATACCTTTTATGTCTTTTTAGTGTGCCTTGAAATAAAAGACAAAGGAACTTGCAGAGGACGAGAACACAGATTCTACTACAATGCTGTTTCAGGCAATTGCGAAATGTTCAACTATACTGGATGTGGTGGAAATAAAAACAACTTTGTCAGTCGAGACAAATGCCAACTCAAATGCTTAGGTAGTGTACATAAAGTCTTTCTTTAACAGAATAACTACAAAATTTTACATGATTTTCACTAATATATTACTATTAATTTGTGCTATTGTCAGTAAACAAATAAAAGTGGGGTTCTCCAACTCAAAGATCAGCAGTTGGGTTGTTTTATCATTGAGCAGTACTTTTTGCAAACACTGGACTAAATGGCAGGTCACAAGGATGCCAAGAAGGTTGGGAGAAGGAGACCCATTGGGCAGCTATTATGAGACAGATGATAGTGTCATGTCAAGTTATCCAGTTTGTTCTTTAAGTGCACAGATGTCTCTCCTGCCCATGGTCCCATGCCTTAATGTCCCATCCAATGGACAGTTAAACTTTCCAAGACCATTGGTGTCCCCTACTGCCTGAGGCAGGGTGGGAAGTTTGGCAAACATAAATCTGAACATTGTCCCAGCATAAAGGTCAGAGATAACCAAGAACCTTTGTAACAGGTCCACAAAAAATATTAAACATATATTTATTAAGAAATTTAAGACCACTAAAATGGATTGAAAAGGTTTATGACTGAAGTGTTTTTTGGTGCATTCCAACTCAATCCAATCATTAGCAACAGAAAACCATATGGTATTTTGATTGTTTCTTTATGCACATGTTCAGGGGCATAGTGAAGAACTATGGTTGAGGGGGGAGAAATTGAAAATTTTCCAACTCGAAAATCAAATTTTGCTATCTGAGAAAATAATGTCCCCGGTACTTACCTAGATTTTCACTCCGGGGGAGGGGGGCGGGGGGGGGGGGGGGGTTGAGGCAATTTCACAACTCTCCTGCATTTTGCCATGACTTCCAATTTTGCCAATTAGTCATAGTTTCACAGAAATAATCCCCATATTTACATTCTCACCTGAATTGTAGCTAGTCAGTGTGAATTTTTCCAACTCCCCTTGATTTCGGCAACTCTTAATTTCACAAAACCAGTCCCAATCTTAACATCTCTCCTAAATTTGGCAAGTCACTTCAAATTCACAATTCACTTTCAAACTCCCCAATACTTTGCCAAGTTTCCTTAATTTTAATAAACAAATCTAATTTTCACAACTCGCCTATATTTTACCAAGTGGATTCGAATTTTGCCAACTACCCTAGATTTTGCCAACTCACCACAATTTTACCCTGAATTTTGCCAACTCTCCTAGATATTGTGAAGTTGCCTCGATTTTGCCAACTCGCCATAATTTTAAAGAAACAAATCCCAATTTTTACTTCTCACCTGAATTTTGTCAACTCTCCAAGAATTTTCCAACTCCCCAAAATTTGGCCAAGTTGTCCCGATTTTGCCAACTCACCTGTATTTTACTAAGTGGCTTCAAGTTTTGCCAAATGCTATAGAGTTTGCCATCTCTCTATTTTTCAAACTGCCCTAGATTTGCCAAGTTGCCTCAATTTTGATAACTATCCTTAAATTTACAAAAAAAAAGATTACAAATTTTCACAACTCACCTAGATTTTACGAAGTTGCTTCGAATTTTGCCAACTCTGAGTTACTTTGGGGGGGAGCCTCCCCCCACCCCTACACATGTGCTAAATTATCAAGTCACAAAGACCTCCAAGGCTCACAGGTGAATAGGAAAGGAAATCTACTAGGCAACTGCTAGGAATTAGAAGCCTTCCATTAAGGCCATCCACTGTTTTCTTTAACCACAGATTAATATCCCACTTGACAGATATCAAAAATTTCCAAGCCCATCAGTGTTACCTTTTTAATCAAAGGCAAATACAAGGTAATGGAGAAATTTTCAACAGAGGTACAGTGGAGGTTCAAATTGGAACATCTGGTTATGAGACAAGCACTCTAGCTACTCTGCAACCCCCTGACTCTCACCTTAATAATTGATAAATCATGATCTTATCTTAAAAACGCATGTTTAAATTATTAATTCATTGTATCCTGTCAGACCTCTGTGGCAAGCAGCTGCTTGAGGGGGTATTTATTTATTTATTTATTACTATTTCTAACCTTTACTTCTTTCAGCTGTGCGTGGGATTGTGGGCCGAGCAGATCCAGTCGAAACAGACCCAGATGACAACTCTGCAACAGCTATTAATCTGCATTTGTTTTACTTGTTTGTAACACTCTTTCCACTGATGTTACTTCGCTAAACATGAAATAATTTGATTTTTGACATTTGTGATGACACACGTGATTTTTGACATTTGAGTGTATTTGCTTTGTCTGTTTTTTGTACATTTTTATGAAATTTCAAATAAACTTATCGATGATGGAGTCTTTTTGCTTTACCATTTTGCATAGAAACAACCAAGGTGAAACTTATCATTAACACACACAAAATTAGTTAACAGAAAATAATTTTCGTTTTAGTGGAAATATATTTTGGACTAGGTGGGATACAAATTTAAGGCATTCTAATAATATGGCAGTTGCTGAGATCACTGTCTAACTAGGGCTAGGAAGTATCCAGTAGACAAAAAGTATTACACGACTTTTCAGGTTATTTAACCTCTATGCATCACTTAAGTAAAAACATATGGGAAATTAGACAAAAATCTTTTCTGTGATCCATGGCTTGCATCATTCCACATACAGAATCATTAGCAAAGAGTCCAGAGCAGTAAGTCAATTAAATAATGTAATATCGATCAGCTATGTGACCTGTAGGATTGGCAATCAGATTTTAAATCTTTCAAACGGAATCAACAAATGGTGATAGAAGTTTCAGAGTCATTAGCTGGCAAAGATTACAGGATACAAGGTGTAATGCAATGCATTACATGTGCCAAAGCAATACTATAACCGAAAAGAACCTTTAATAAGCTTCCAAGAAAGCTCACACATGGTCATTTTCCTTCATTATATCCTTCCACCCATAGCACTATCAAAATAATGTTAGGCAGATACACAAAGTTATGTGGAATGTGATGGAGAATGCTCTTTACAAATCTTTCCCCCCATGCAATTTGTAAATCTTTGAGCATCTAAAGTAGGAGTCAACATTTGTATTGTTGTGTTATAACTGTGACAAGTAGTCACAGAAGTGGTAAGAGTAAGTTAGAAGTTGTGAGGTGGTGTTTGTTGGTGAGGAGTTGGTTAGTAAGAGTAGAGTTGTGAATAGAAGTTAGATAGGGATGATGTACACGTTTTCATTTTCGTTAGTGAATGTTTAAAATAATTTCGGAAATAAACTTGTTTGTTATAGAAACTTTTTTGAATCTTTGCTATTTTTTCTCTTGAGCAACATTAGTTGTTAAGTTTGGATTGTAGGTTAAATTGTATTGACAATCATTTAATTTTTGAATTCTTACTCACTAAGTAACACTCACTGGTATTCGAACCCTAATTGAACTTTATTTGGCAATTTGTTAATTATTGCCTGGTGCCCGATTTAGCTATCTGGAGCTTAAATAAATATTGGATCAAAGGGTCCAAAACTTTAAAAGTATTTAAATCTTTGGAGCGTTACACAGCCTCTCATCAAGACCATCCAGTGTGTTCTTTAATATGCACAGGTTATGGCTCTCCAACACACAAGGCCATGGTTTTTACACCCAAGAGCCAAAACAATATGACCAGCACGTCTTATGCAGTAATTAAATAACACCTGACATGTTATCAGGAGGTTGTGGATTTGTATCCCACCCGGCTCAGACAATTTTTCTTCTAAAATTGAAATCAACGTCAAAAAGTGCCTATTTATTACATAATAATGAATTAAATCTATACATTTACCATTTCAATTTCTTTAAAAATGGATTCTAAGCTTTTCCAGCCTTAAATATTTTTAGACCATATTCCCCAAAATATTTATTTATTTATTGACATTCTTTCTTAGCACATTTCTACAAAAATAATGCAACAGCAATTCATCCTTTTATCATTAAGAAAACTGTATAAGAAAATGCCCTGTATTTTTTTTTATCAAGCACTATTAATATCGACTTGCTGAAGTCACTGTGGATTTAACAATACTCTTGATATATAGCCAAAGTTAATCTTTAAGCTTACCGAATGGATATAAATATATTTAAGCAAAAATTTTAAAAGAAACTAAAAAATAACCATTTGTAACATTGGTTGAATTGCTTTACAGTTCAGGTAAACCATGATTTCTATAATTACTTCCTATTCAGTCAGGTCTTAAGGTTGAGTAAACAATTTTCTGACCTGTCATTTTATTACAGGTGCAAAAATAGAAATATGTACACTTATGTAACATTTTTATTTACAATATTTACAAGCAAGTTTACTACCATATTATGACAGATGAAACTTTGATGGCTTCTTTTTCCCAAAGATTTATGCTGAACTTTTAATATGACATTGCAGCAGTCTTTACTAATGAACCTAATAGAAAGTAATAAAATTTCAGTTTTACTGGACATATCAAGTTATCTATTTTCAAGTTTGCAATTATTAGATTATTTACAAATACTAAAATGAATTTTAGAAGCAACCAAATAAAAGCTTTGATTAAATTACAAGAAAATTAGAAAAAATATTAACAGCAAATGAAGCAAAAGCAGAAATGAAAGATGGGTTAGTAAAAAGAAACACATTTGAAAGAGTTATAGTTATCAGAGCTATGTTCTAATTTACATCTGTACTAGAAAATATAGTTTATGTAAAAAAAATTAAACAATGAAGTTTTATGAACAGCTATGAAACATTTGTTCACAGAGCAATGAATATTAATATTAAACTAGTAGAATAACAAATTGATTGTGATGTAATGCCCATTTTCCAACATCTGACTAATGGTGCAAATTGGAACTGAAGGATGATTTAGAAAATATAAAGTTGCATTTTATTAGTATCTATAAAACCAAAATGAATATTTGATTTTTCTTTTAAAAACAAAACATGCATTTTCCCAATCCCCCTAGGGGTGAGGAGGTAAACCACTGCTGCCAACATTAGCTTTTTCATCCACGATACCCTCCACTCAACAGGGCTTATTTTAAGGAAATCTTAGAGCTGCACAAACTCGTATACAAATCAGAAAAAAAAGCATATATTTTATAATTCTAAAAAATAATATTTCACATATAAAAAATTATAATATACATTTAATCCATGATAAAAGCTGGCATCCTGAGCTCAAGCCTGAGGATGCGACAGATTAGTTGGCGAAACACATTGTTCCCGCTTCAGGATGTGGTTATTTTAATTTTTAACTAGTTGGGCTTGAATGTCCTTTTTAAAGGTTGAAATATGAGTTGTTTAAATAGCTGGAATAAGCATGAGTGTTGTGCAGCTTGTGATCACCAGTACCAGTTTCAGTAACAGACAATGAAGACAGCCAAGGGATATCCAATGGCAACTGTTGATAAAGTACGACAAAGCTGGTATCTAACATCGAGAAATGTTGTGTACAATTATCACAGCATAGTGATGTGCATCTGATGCTCTGACATCGGTCTGTTGCACTTCAACATCAAGTGGTGCTCTTCAGGAAAGGACTGGTAAGCTAAGAAGAATTAAAGACCTACAGCTGTGAACACCGGACAGCTACCTTCAACATCTGGTAAAGGTCGTCCTTAGCCACTGTACCAGCCAGGGTTCAAGGCTGGTAACTATTTCTTGTCAATCTCTATCTCCTTTATAGTATGGTAAAGGAAAAGAATGAGTTAGGACAATATTTGGGTCTGAATAGGCAGTGAGCTTGGATTGATAGCCAAGGGGCTCGGTTCGGCTCGTGTTGCCATAGTCTTGTATGCACACCTCATCCTTGTGTCAGGCTGTTTAAATTTTATGTAATACAGCTTTTATTGTGGATTAAATGTATATTTAAACTAGCTGTGTTTTAATTAATTAATAAAAAATTATAATACAAAGCACATTGTTTTGATCGTAAGAAAATATTAAATTGTAAATTTTATAAAAGATGGAGGCATACACACCAAAATAATAAGAAATATAAGAAATGTTCTACCACTAACACATTTTAATTTTATATTTTGGTAGGATATCATTGTCATCTGTTTCTTTTTTTTTAGATTCAGTAGATTCTGAAGAGATTCCTTTATAAAATTGCTGGGATACTGATCCGCTATTACAATTTTGATTCGTAAAATAAGAAAAATTCATAAATTAACAACACTGAACAAAATTAAAATTCTAACTGCACAAACACATAAGAGCTGCATATTAAAATAGGCCCTGCCACCCAAATTTCAAATTTCTAGCATGACTAGATCATTTACAATATTAGTTTAAATTTTGCTTCTTTCAACAATATACAATAAATCTTAATCCATAGTAAATACACAAATTACTTGTAGAGATAGACTTCAAATATTAGTTAAAAGATTCTGAAAAAAAATTCATCGCCGAAACAGTGGGAATCGAACCCGCAACTCCCCAGATTTATGCCAGAGCACTACCATTACACCATGCATCGGACAAGGAATTTTTTTTTTAATTTTTTGAAATCTGACAAGGAAATTTCTTATTCTGAAAAATTTCCTTGTCCGATGCGTGGTGTAATGGTAGCGCGCTCTGACATGAATCTGGAGGTTCGATTCCAGCCATGTCAGCGATGAATATTTTTCAGAATCTTTTAAAAATCGTAGAATCTATCCAACCCTACAAATACTTTCAATTTCTGCAAAAAAAAAAGGAGTCAAACATCTCCATTCAAGTGAAATTAAACCAACCAATATTTTAGAAATGAGCTAAAAAAGTAAATGATCCTCTTGAGTAATGAAAGTAAAACGTTTATGGTTTATGAGGTATATCAAGAAATGATTGTTGACCATCCTGACCATTTTGTTGTTTTAAGAATTATGAAGGATTGAGTTGCATTACCTCTAAGCAGTGCTTTTTTTCACACACTACAGGCTAAATGTCCAGGTCACAAGTACCCCAAAGACTCAGAGAAGCCTGGGGGAAGGGAACCCACTAGACATCTGTTAGGAGGCAGATGGTAGCCTCCTGTCAAAGCCATCCAGCATGTTCTTTATCATGCACAGGATATGGCTCTCTCACATGAGGCCTGGGTTTTATATCCCATCTAATGGACAGTGGACTTTCCAAGCTCATTGTGTACCCTACTGACAGAGGGCACAGTGAGGGTTTAGCGAAGCTAAATCTCGACACTGGCACAGGTAGAACTCAAACCTGGGAATTGCAGATTACAAGCCTGGCATGCCCCACTGTTTTAAGCAAAACATCATGACAGAAAACATAAATTTATGCTTTCATAATACAAAAATATTCACTAAACATTGAGCATTAGACCCTTGTAAATTGCAGTTAATCAATATCATTGTCATATTTAACAAGTTCATCCTTAAAAAATCTTGGATAACTTTATCGTGAATATCACACTTGAGAAATCTACAGATCTCCCAAAAAAACCAGCTAGTGTGAGGAACATAAATAAAATTGTTTGTAAAAAATATGCATCATAAAACTACTTTAGAGTTTACAATAATTTAATAGTATCAGCAAACTGTGGCCGTACTTTTGAACAATACTGCTCAATTTGTGTAATTTTCTTTCCGGACAATCTTTTCAAGTTTTCCAAAAGTTTATTAAACTGGAATTATCTGCTTTTTTACCCCTTTTTACCTCTGAGTGCCACTTCTGCACACACAAGCTAAATGGCCAGGGCACAAGAGCTCATGGGGAAGGGTATTCACCGGACAGTTGTTACGAAACAGATGAAAGCCTCTGGTCAAAGTCATCATCCAGTATGTTCTTTACATATGTGCACAGGGGGCCACAACTTAGCATCACAATCTGACAGATGATATCCTTTCTAAACCCATCAGTGTCCCCTTTCTGGTCATGGACAGGTAGATTGAGATAAATCTCAATGCTGGCAAAATTGGGATTTGAACTTAGGAACTGCAGATTACAATTCTGGTATGCTAATGACTGAGCAAATTCCTTTTTACAGTTATTCTTAGTAGTTCATATTATTCTTGTTACAGAGTAGTGAGTTTTTAAAGTAATAATATTAAGCAATGGTAATTTATTTGAATTATGAAATTAATGATTATTTGTAACCATTTTAATTAAATACAGTTTTGTCACACTGAAATCCTTCAAATTAAAATATGCGCACACACTCATTTTATATTAAAATTTTACCATTTTTATTTAATAGTGGATTTTGTTATTAAATCAAAAAGTTTCAAATTATCTAGTTCCATCTTCACCATAATACTGCTCAATTTGTGTAATTTTCTTTCTGGACAATCTTTTCAAGTTTCCCAAAAGTTTATTAAATTGGAATTATCTGCTTTTTTACACCCTGGTCTTCAATTGTATAATTCTCTTTATAATCACTATTAATTGAGGAGCTGAAATTAATGGTATAGCTTAGCAGAAAGTGAATCTGACATATTGCAGTGCAGGTTCCACTCCTGCAAAATTTTTAGCTAACTCTTCACTTGTTCTAAATTCTAAAAGACATCTGCATGCAAGAGACTATTACTGAATTTACACAAAGAAAGTTTCCAAATCATGAATGGGTTGTGTTCCAAAAGTTCATTCATTGTTGTTCGAAATATGATTTTCCACAGAAAAAAATGTTATAAATAATATTAATGTTCTAAACCTAGACAGCAACAGACAATTCAATGATAATATGAAATACAGAATATCTGGAATGAATAACAGCAAAAAACAACTGTTGTAGCACACACACCAGTAATGAAACAAAGTACATAACAAAATGAATGCAATCCCCCCCCCCCCCCACACACACACACAATTATTTGCATTTCAAGCCCAAGATACGGATTTTTCTTTTCTGTCTTCTTTCTGCTGAAGTCTCCTCAACAAATCTTCTTTATGGTGTATTACACTGACAGGCTCTGGTAACTGCTTAAGGAGTAGTTTATTATTATTTAATGCACTGTTTTACTGTAGCAGAAGAGAAACAAATTTAATTAAGGTGAGATGAGGAGGTAAGGACGGCATTCAAAAAGGTTCTTGACATGTATCTGTAGATTCGCACTCATTCCTCTGAAGTTAATGAGTTATGACTTGTTTGAAAGCTTGTCTAAGCTTTTCATTATGAGTTAAAAACAAAGGCCATATCATCATTTCTCTTTTTGTCTGAGAAATATGTGCATTGTTTGCTATGGAGCCTACTAAATAAGGGGAAAGATTTTACATTTCCATAAGGATACAGCTTGGGAATGGCACAAAAAAAAAACAACCATGCCGATTTATCCCAAGTATATGGGGATCATGCCTGTTCATATGGCACTGTTATGGGTTGGATTCACAAATTCAGAGAAGGAAGCAGCTTTGAAGACCAAAGGAGGACCAAAGGAGGCCATGAAAGAGAACTGTCGCTGCTGTTCATGAACTCATTAAAGAAAACTCACATATCACTGTTCAGGTAATAAGTTTAGATGTCAGTGTATTGACTGGCAGTATGGAAACAACTATTCATCAACATATAAAGTTCCAAGAGATCTGTGCCAAATGGGTACCCCATAAATTGACAGAACAGCAGAAAAAATGGCTGGAGTTGACTTGTGAAAGATGTTAGCAAAATTTGAACCTAGTGGCCACAAATAGTTAACATGTCACTGGTGATGAGATGTGGTTTAATTACTACATAACTCACAGAAAGATCAACAATTGTGTTTGAATTGTGGAAGATGAACCAAGTCCCCAAATCCTCCAACAAGACTTTGGCTCGAGGAAGAGAATGCTCACAATGTTTTTCAATTCCCAAAGGATTTGGATTGGGTTGTTTTACCTCTGAGTGGCACTTTTTTGCACACCATGGGCTAAATGGGCACACCACAAGGACCCCGAAGGCTCAGAGAAGGTTGGAGGAGGGGGCCCACTGGAACAGCTGTTGGGTGCTTTTAGTCAAGGCCATCCAGCGTGTTCTTTAACATGCACAGGGTATGGCTTTCCTGCACACAGTGCTACCAATTCCCAAAGGAGTGGTAGCCATTAACATCTTATCTCAAAAAATGGCTATAAATGGTCAATACTCCAACATTGTTTTGCCAAAATAGTTTAAGAGATGAAGGAGTGGTGTCCAACATCAAGCAGGTCAAGAGTTCTCCTACTTCATGACAATGCCAGTGCTCACAAAACCCAGAAATATATGGCCTTTCTAGAGCAGGAAAAAAATCAATTCACCTGATCTTGTACCATACAAATTTTGGTTGTTTCCAAATATTAAAAAGGAACCTACTGGGAAGCCTTTTCAACGGTGCAAGATCTTGCAAAATGCATTCATTCAGAGTTGTGGAGTTATTCCCTATCAGGAGTACCACTTAGCATTCCAGAATTGGTGTGATGTCTATAACTTTGCATAGATGCTGGATGGGATTATTTTGAAGGACAGTAAAAGTTTTGTTGAGGTATGCAATAGTTTTTGTTCTGCAGATGAATGCCAAGAGATTTTTGAATAAGATGCTGAAGGGGGCTTCAGGGCAATTTCAGGAACTATAGAGTCTAAATGACACTGGAATAATTTGATAACATTTCTAGGGAAATTTGGACATCAGCATTTTTTTGCTTTCTTGTAACCTGTGAGAGCATGCAACACAGCTCTGGAAACTGAGGCAAATTTTGAGAAATTGGAGTCTTGCTCCACAAACAGTGAAACCCTCAATCATTCCAAAGTTTCAGTCATTTGCTACAAAACATATCTCACCAAACATTTTATAGAGAGCAGGTTCTCTATGACTGAAAATAGTTCCCCAGAGCAGTGGATCATAGAAATGAATTACACTGCTCACAAAAATTAGGGGATATTTCAAAATGAATATGAAGTGATAAAAAAAAGAAGCATTTGAATTGTTTTTATTAAACAAGAACATCAGAAAAGCAAACGACAAGTCAAAGAAAGTTGTTCAATTATGCAAATGAGATGCAAAACCAACTTTGATGTCATTGGTGAAAATGCACTATATAAAAGGCTGAAAGTACTGGAGTATCTGCACATTCCCTGATCTTGAAAGTGCACATCCTGCAATTTCCTGGCCCTTGCAATGCCCCTGGCAACACGATTTGCCCAAATGTGAAGCCTGGAGAGCCATAGGACATCTTGAAGCTGGTCAAACACAGACGACAGTGGCAACAGCACTTGGAACATCCCAAAGCATGATTAGCAGACTGTGGAATCGCTTTCAAGAGACTGGCACAGTACGAAGAAGACGAGGGCAGGGTCGCCCATCTGCAACAACAGCAAGAGATGACTGCTACTTGACCTTACTGACAAGAAGGAACAGGCGTAGCAATGCAACAGAGCTGCGGGGACAGTTCCTTGTTGCCACTAGACGATGGATATGCACCCAGACCATATGAAATCGGCTCCATCGTGTTGGACTGCATACCTGGCAACCAATGGTATGCATTCCGTAATCTGCTGAACACTGTAGAACCCATAGAAGGTGGGCTGATGAGCGTCATCATTGGACCCGTGATGAGTGGTCAACTGTCCTCTTCTCTGATGAGTCATGGTTCAGTCTGCAGCCTGACAATCATGTCCTGATCTGGCGTGAATGAGGAACACGGGAGAATCCATGTTTCATGCGAGAAAGGGACTCCTTCGGTGGTGGTGGAATCATGGTGTGGGCTGGCATCAGCATTGGTAGTCGTACCGACCTCCACGTCATCAGAAACAGATCGCTGACTGCTGTCAGATAATGAGATGAGGTCCTGCACCCTATAGTGATACCCTGTGCTGGAGCAGTTGGAAACAACTTTCTTTTCATGGACGATAATGCAAGGCCCCACCGTGCGCATCTCGTCAACAACATGCTTCAGGAGGCAGGAATCGAACGCATGGACTGGCCTTCACATTCTCCAGACCTGAATCCCATTGAACATGATTGGAATGCACTGGCAAGATGTCTGGCAAACCGTCCAATGCCTCCCACAACACTTCTTAAGCTGGAAGTTGCCTTGGAGCAGCTGGAAGTTGCCAGAGAGGCAGAGGATCCCACAAGAACTGCTGGATATTCTGATCCTGTCCATATCCCATCGATGTCAGTGTGTTTTGGCAGTCTTGGGTAACCATACACCCTACTGAACAGTCAGTGTGTCAATCACGACAATTGAATCATGACAATTGAAGCATGTCAAACTGAACTCTCGTCCAGTTTGACATGCTTCTGTTCACCCCCACCAATATGTCACTTGCTACTCAATCACGACAATTGAGTTGGCATCTCATTTGTATAATCAAACAACTTTCTTTGACTTGTCGTTTGCTTTTCTGATGTTCTTGTTTAATAAAAAAAATTCAAATGCTTCTTTTTTTATCGCTTCATATTCATTTTGAAATATCCCCTAATTTTTGTGAGCAGTGTATTATCACATATGACAATACATTAAAATAATAAAGGTAAGTAACAGATCCATTTTTGCATATGTATGTAGGTACACTCAGTGGTTACTGAATTACAACTCCAATCTCATGTTTTGTCAATGGAGGTTGATTTAGAAAATCAATAAGTTCTAAAATAGGCATTTTATAAGAAAATGCAGCCAAGGATAATTTGAAAATCTGAATTAAATCTATCTAAATATCACTTTTCAACAATATTCCTTCAGATTTAAACAGGTATGGAGGTCTAAAGATTTCAGGACAGCAATTTCTAAGAAATGTATCAAAGAAATTAAATGAATATTGAAGGAATTATTTAAACACACTTTTTAAATATAAAGTTATTTATGAAATGGTTTGAAACACTTAGTTAACAATTTATGAACGAAAATGTGCAAGGCACATGATTGTATAAGCTGAGTGCTTCCAACTGCACTTAGCAGTCATGTTTGGGGCAATACAAAGTTCCTTGGGGAAGAGATTCATTGCTGATATGATAAATAACCAAAAATTATACCTTTTACTTGAGGACACTTGCAGATGAAAAATGTTCTGTGACAAAGGGAGTTATAGATTCTGGTACTGGAGTTAAAGTTCCTGAATAGCTGTGATCTTCAGTCCATTGTCAGGAGCACTTGGATGTACTGCTGAATTACGTGAGCAGTGAGAGGCACATAACATAGGATAGTCATAATTCAATTACCACTCAAGTGTATATTTGTAAATCAAACATTCACAACTCCTAAACTTCTGCATAATTTTCTATAACAAGTAAATATTTAACAATAACTCATCCAATTTTACTTACTTTTTTAGCTGCTTGCCATCTGAATTTGAACTTTTGCCAGTTCTATTTTGTGCTGGTAAAAGTCAAATACGAAAGCTGCCAACTCAGGCATGTTTTGTATAACAAATGGTTCACCAAGAGGCAATTCTTCTGCTCTCCTTGTGCTTGGATAGGTTTCATGAGGAACCAGATACAATTCCAATGGTCTCTGCATCAAGATATTAAACGAAGGAGTCAACTCAAAGCAATTTTGAAAGAGTGATACTCTTGCAAATATGTATAGCCCAATTCTTGCTCGAGACATAGCAACAACTAAACGACGAACATCACGCAGATGCCCAACAGCCTTTGTACGAACAAGTGATAGAAGAATGAAATCATTTTGCTGTCCTTGATATTTGTCGACAGTAGTTACCTTGTGGGGGCGACCAATTATAGGGTTATCTGCACATCGCTTGTTGACAACATCACGAATCAAATGTTTTTGTCCATTATATGTAGTTAAAATTGATATTTTTTCAGCTGGATAACCAAGAATTCTCATATACATGTACACAGCTACAACATATTCTGCTTCTGCCAAATTCTGAAATATGAATAAAATACTTTTTATTAATTTCAGATTTCTTGCTATATTATACATTTATTTTTTTACTTTTTATAGTTTTATAACAAGTAATACTTAAAAATTTCATGGTTTTAAAACTAGAATTTTTTTTATCAAAATATTTTCTCTAAACATGTTCTAGTTTTCATCATCTATTATGCTTCCTTTCACCTTCAAGATTAATGAAACCCATTATTAAAAATAAGCACCCAAAGCTCAATATGGCATAAATGAAACATGAGAAATTTTTAAGGCTTCCCAGAAAACTATAGAACCATTTATCTGCTGTGTATGTGTGTGTGTGCATAGTGTCTGAAACAAAATCTACCAATAAAAAAGAAATACAATTTATTATTTAATGCAGCGATGAGCTTGCAGTAAAAGACAGAGAACCTCATCAAGTTTTATTGCATCACAATCCTGCATGTTGGCTACGAGGATGTCCATTTTTTCAAAATGGATGCTCAGTTCTCTGAATGTTGGATTGGACTGTGATGTCCCATAGAGCGGTCTATTAAATCCCGGGATTTAGCTCCTCTTGATTTCTTTCTTTGAGGATACATTAAAGATACTGTCCACCAATCTCCAGTAATGGATTTAGTGGATGTCACATGATCACAACTACTTGTGCAACAATCATTTCACAGATGATTGAAAATAACTGGCGAGAAGTGGAGTACTATTTAAATATCTGCTATGCCACTAAGGGCACTTGTATGGAAATTTATTGAAGTCACTAACACTTGGTGAATTTCTCTGTCTTTTACTGCAAGCTTCTTGTTCATCACTGCATTAAAGAGTGAATAGTGTTACTTTTTTATCAGTAGATTTTGTCCTTGACACCCTGTATTTATATATGCCCTTGCAAGTCTCAATATTTCAAAAAAGGTGGTGAATATCATAATAATAAATAATAGTGGTATGAAGGTGAATGAATGGATGGTTAATGGACAGTAGTGAGAAATGCATGTTTCTTCCATGGAATGCTGACATCAGTGCACACTTTCATTTTTGCTGATGGTTTCATTACTAAGATTTCTATTGATGGAATTTTATTTCTATTTCAACAAATTTCAGTGCCTTGTGATTCCCAGATACTTGGCCCATTCTCAAATTTGGTATGCTGGTTTCCCAAGTAGAAACATATTGGGTAAAAAATTTGACTCTTTTCCTGTGATGGGACAGGATTACCTTTGAATAGCTTTGCAACTGTAGAGGCTCTAGCATTGTTGTGGCTCTTTGGGCTATAAACTGAACAAAGAAGTTGTTGACTGAGAAATCTGTTGGAGAAATTTGTTTTGTGCCGCACTTTAGGTCAGCTGTAGCTAATACATATAATTTGATATAACTACAGCATTTGTTCCTCTTTAATGAAATCTAAAGTGTAAATTACAATATATTTGTAGCCATAAAATTCAAATGTCACTAGCAATATTAAAAATTAATTGAGGAATCAAGACCATTAATAGGGGATGGGCTGTTTCACCTCTGAGCAGCACTTTATCCACACAAAGGGCTAAGTGGCCAGGTCACAAGGACTCCTAGGGATAAGAGAAGATTGGTGTACTTGCTTCGGCAATACATATATTAAAACCATTGGACAGCGGCTAAGAGACAGGCAGTAGCCTCCTGCCCAGGCCATCCAGTATGGGTCTCCTGCACATGGGGCCATGACTTTACATCCCATTTGAGAGATGGAAGCCTTTCCAAGCCCATCAGTGTCTTTCTGGCAAAGGGCAGTGGGTGGAGTTTACTGGAGATAAATTTCAATGCTGGCACAGGTGTAGCTTGAATCTGGAAACTACATATTATGAGCTCAGAATGTTGCCCCCCCCCCCCAAAAAAAAAAAAAACAGGGGCTATCTGATAAAATCAAATGCCTCATGCTATTAATGTGATTAAGGAACACCAGCATGTATTTTATTGACTACTAAACCATGTGATATAAAACTCCTGGAGAATGCTGGCAAGGGGCTTGACAGATACAACATATCTTCTAGAAGTTCCCATCTTCCCTATCGTAACACAGGGAGTTGAAATACAATAATAAATATTTTGTGGAAAAATTTTTCTGACATACAGAACTTGAACTCGCATCTCTCTAGAAACATGCCAGAGTATTCTTACTGATTGAACTACAGCTGGCTCATCTTTTTTCTACTATTTTAAATCTTTCACTGATGATTTTTGGCAGCAACCATTGGCACCATCTATGATCAACAGGTGGCAACAATTTCTTTTTATATTGCGCTGAGTAAGATGGAAATAATAAAGTCTCTTCACGCTATTTAGCGTTATTAATGATTTAAACATAGGTGACAATCATAGCATTACCTAGGTGACATTTTAATATCAATATATCACTAAATATTTTGTGGAAAAAATTTGGCCAACATACGGGACTTGAACCCGCATCTCTCTAGAAACGTGACAGAGTATTCTCATTGATCGAACTAATGCTAGCTCATCTTTTTACCACTAATTCAAGACTTTAAATCTTTCACCATTTTTTCCACAAAATATTTATTGATCTATTGACATTAAAATGTGACCCAGGTAAGGTTGTGATTGTCATCTATGTTTAAATCATTAATAATGCTAAATAGCATGAAGAGACTTTATTATTATTCCCCATCTCACTCAGCGCAATATAAAAAGAAATTGTTGCCATACATTGATCATGGATGGTACCAATGGTTGGCACCAAAAATTATCGGTGAAGGATTTAAAGTCTTAAATTAGTGGAAAAAAGATGAGCCTGCATTAGTTCAATTGGTAAGAATACTCTGGCATGTTTCTGGAAAGATGCAGGTTTAAGTCCCGTATGTTGGCGAAATTTTTTCCACAAAATATTTATTGATATATTGTCGTTAAAATGTCACCCAGGTAATTCTGTGATTGTCACCTATGTTGGAATATAATAATCTTGTGGCATATGGATACAACTACACAAGTAGTAATACAATATGCTTATAATGCAATACTGAATATATCAACTAGAAAAGATGAATTCAATATACTTATAAATAAAAAAATGCAATTATTAATGAAATACCAGACAATAGTGATTTTAATGGAATACCAGAAACTAGTGCCAAAACATTTTTTTAATATGGAGCAACTTTACTAATTTCATGATATATTTAAAGAATCTCGATGAATCAACCAACAAAACTTGATAAAGTTGTCTTTTACTACACAGGTAACACTGTCCTATCATAGACAACCTTATGTACACTTGTTATGACTCAACTATTAACTTTCACCAATGTTAAAAAGTGTCTACTATCTTTATATGAAAATTGTTCCATGAGCCACAAATTGCTTTTTTGTGCCAGGTCTAGTTCAAGAGCCATATATTATCAGGCCCTGGTCTATACTTCTGAAAAAATACATATTAGAATTTAATGTCCAGCCCATTTTATATAAAATATGAAAAATGTTTTAGAAACCATAAAAAAAAAATGCTCTGGCAAGCAAAATTTGAATCATCAAGAATATTAGAAATATTTAAATTATGCCTGTCAGAACTCTGTGGCAAGCAGCTGCTTCACAGGGTATTTATTATTTATTTATTATTTTTTAGCTCTTTTGACAAATGATGTTCATGAAAGGAACTCTTTTATTTAACACTGCTGACAGATATGCTTTGAGAACTAAATTGCACAGTGTGGTTGGACCTCCATAGCCCATGGCTGCTTGAGAATGATAAGGCTGGTAATAGAGTAAACTTGGTGATATAGATAAAGCTAAAGTGGTGAAAACTGGTTAGGTGGGTTACACCAGTTAAATGTTCACTTGAGAGTACTATTCAGTTTAACTATCTTGGCATTGCATGACAGATACTAGCAGTGCAACATAAGGCAAACAGAATATGCATTGCTGTTAGAACTTTTAAAGATCTGGAGAATGTGAAAAAAATAGGTAGTTCTGTCTAAAGTGAATAGGTCTTCTAAAATTTGTTATAATAGCAAAACTTGAACTCATAAGTACGATAACAGGAAGCTTGTCGTTGCTGATTCCGGATGCTTATCAACATTTCAGTTTATTAGGTAATATGTTTATATAAATAATAATGCGAAGTTAATAAAATCTCACCAACTGCATTTAGGCAGAATCTTTCATAGGGAGATACTGCATTGGTTTGGCCATATTATCCATGAGATGGGGACGTTTTACCTCTGAGAAGCACTTTTGTGCAAATAATGAGCTAAAAGCCAGGTCACAAGGACCCTAAGGGCACGAAGAAGATTTTGGAAGGGGATCCGCTGGACAGCTAAGAGACAGATGAAAGCTTCCTGTCAAGTGTATGCATATTCTTTAATGTGCACAGGATATGGCTCTCTTGTAGATGGGATCATAACTTAATGTTTCATCTGACAGACTGCAGCTTTTTCAAGCCCATTACTGTTCTCTTTCTCAGCGGGGGTAGGGGTTTAGCAGATATATCTCAGTGCTGGCACAGTTGGGACTCAAACCTGGGAATAAAGATTATGAGCCTGGCATATTACTGACTAAGCTGATCCCCACCCCTGCCCTCATGCAGAACTAGAGATTGGTGAACAGAATTATGAAGTGTCTCTAGGCTCAAAGGGGGTAGATCTATCAGAAATTTGGACACCATTGTAAACAAGATTTTATTAGAATTGGCTTTTATTGATCAAATGCTATAGTTCATGATAAACATTTATGAAGAACTATGTTACAGTCTGGTTGGAACTCCAGAGTCTATGGTCAGGACTGTGTTGCTGAAAGCTTACACTTGTTGAATTGTTTGGTGGTTTGTCAAGTCCAGCTTTAAAAACAGAAGTGATTTTATTTAACTATTAATGATAATTAAACTGCTAAATGCATCACTATTTCTTGATAAGAACTGATATAAATAGTGGAAGGGTAATCCAAAAGAATCTTACCAAGTAAATTTTTACCTCCAACTCTTTTGGCTCACACATAGGTTTCTATTGTTAAAGCAATCAGTGTGTCTGATGTTGCTTGCATACCTCTAACTATGGTTGTTTGAGAATTATGAATAAATTAATGAAATCAAAAATATTTTAGCAGCTTCAGTACACTCCCAATACACTTGTATACTTGTCTTTTAGTGGCCATGTTCTCTGAGAACAAAAAAATATACAGGAAAAAAGTTTTAATTAAAAAAACTGAAGTCTAGTATATATTATCTGTTACATTGGTCTATTTTGACATTTTTCTTATAGTGTATTCTATTCATACAGGATCTATCTTACCTGATAAAAATAAGGATTTGGTTCTGATTCCCCTACTCCATTAAAATCTTCAACATTCACAAGCTGATAATTAAACCAGAATCCAGCATTTGCTGTTTTGTATTCTTCCCAAGTCAAAACATGAGGCAAATTTCCAAGATTTTTATAACGCCACCTGTACAGCTCACATATGCTTGGTCTTGACCTGCCTTGAGCATCAAGATCAACAGTTGGAACTCCAAGCCTTACAAATCTGTAACAAAGTATTAAATTTTATTTGTTTGCTTTAATGCAATGTTATGAAATTAAAGATATATTAGATTTTAATATTTATACTATAATGAATTCATTATACTCTATTTAGGAAAAATGGCCCCATCCAGAAGGAGCAGTTGGATACATCTCACTTGTAGCACACATCAAGGTATTCAGTAGGATATGAAATAATCAAATTTCGAAATAAAAGAATTATACTTAATGCTAGAAAACCAAACAGACAGTGGTATGCTCGAACTAGCTCACTTTGGCTTACCCAAGCTGTTTGTTTAAACTTTTGAAGATCGGCAAGATGGTATAACAGAATCAGCTGGAACTGTGTAATAGGTCTTGTTGTTTAGTGGTTGTTTAAATCTTTTCTACTTGCTACAGTTGTAATGTTCCTATTGTTTCTTATTCTATCTTATAGACTGTCATATGGTTTTATGTCTGTAATATCAAATACTCGAGCACAGGTAGAATAAAACTTAACAATTTATTCTGAATATCAATACAGTTTAAAATACAGGCTGTCTGACAATCTAGGTGATGATTAATGACTAACCACTCTGTACTCTTCTAGTCATAGAGGATGCAATCTAATGTATTTATATTCCAGATTTCCCCCCTCAGTTTCTAAGGGAAGAAATCTTTTGTGAGCACGCTAATTTCAACTCCAACAGGCCATCACACTCAAATCATGCAAGACTAACCTTCTGCTTCGAAATTCCAATCTCTTGATCCCACCCTCTCTCTCTCTCCATTGTCCTTTCCAGGACATGCTTGGGCTCAAACACAGTAGCATAGCACTTTGAATGAATCTGCTGTTTAATCCAACCTTATTGTTTCATTTATTATGCTAACACCCACCTTGACCATTAGTGGCATCAATGCTTATATTTGAGGAGCTAATTATCTACGTTTCCATGTCTGGATACCTGGCTGTCTAGTCAAAGATTGTGGGAGGTCACTTATATTAACATTGTAAGAATACATATCAAATATCAATACATGATGAGTAGCTAGCGTGCTTGGCTACTGATCAAAAAGCCTGGATAATATAATAAATATCATTTTTTTTCTTTGCTTCTATAGCAGATGAGAACCCCAGTATATGACGAGTGTTCTGCTGTAGATTTTGAGTATAAATTCAGTTTAAAAAAAATCAAATTTGCAGAATGTATTACAGGTTTTATAAACTTAAAAACATTGAAAATTTTAAATTGTGAAAAAAAAAAAGTGGTGTGTCCTTATAGGAAAAAATATAAATTTTCATATGTTCCATAAACAATGACCATACTCCAGATTTGGTACAAAGGTTATAAAGGGCATAATTTTTTTTTTCAAAATTTAAAGTTTTCAGGGTTTTTTTAAACCTGTAATACATTTTGCAAATTTGATTTTTTTCTACTGAATTCACTATTAAAATCTACATCCTCTGTGGCAAGCAGCTGCTTCGGGGAGTATTTATTTTTTACTTTTTTTTATAAATCAATAAATATTTTGTGGAAAAATTTTGCCAATGTACGCTGAAATTTTTTTATTACTTATAATTATACATATATATAATATTATATAAATCTTTGATCCAAAATATTTCAGGGAATTATGAATTTTATAGTACTAACATTTATGCCTAATATCATTGAAAAATGTGAGGGGTAGTGAACTTTTTCCAAAATTTTGGTTGATTTGACATGAGATGACCCACAATGAGACTTGTAATAATTTGAAGGGTAATTATTTACAAAGCAGTACTGATGCCGCCATTTTGTTTTTTCCCCTGAAAGCCTCAATACTGTATATTCAATATATACCATTTGAAGTATACATTTGAACCAATATATACACCACTGAAATGAATATATACCATTTGAATACATACCATTGATATATACACCTAAGAGCCAAAACATTATGACCAGCGTGTCTTTATGCAAATCGAAGCAACTGCAGATAAACAATGGTGCGTGTGAAGGTCATGAAACAGTAGAAATAACACCTGATGCTGAGCTCTGTTAATCAGCGTTATTCTTGTTCTTCAGATGGGAAAGGTAGCAGATTAAGTGAGTTTGACAAAGGCCAAAGGCCAAATTTTAATGGCCAGATGACTAGATCAGAGCATTTCCAAGATGGCAAAGTTTGTGGGGTGCACAGTCAGCTTTGGTTAATACCTTCAAAAAATGGTCTGAGGAGGGAAAAACCACAAACCGCCGGAAAGGTGTGGGCTGACCACAGCTCATCGATGCTAGAGGTGAGCAAAGGCTATCCCATATGGTACGTGCCAACAGAAAAGATACTGTGGAGCAACTCGGCCATAATTTGAATGCTGGTGAACACACAGCACATTGAACCCTGCTGAAAATGGGGCTGCATAGCTGAAGGCTGCTCCGAGTGCCCATGCTAACCTCAGTTCATCATTGAAAGCACCTACAATGGGCACATGAGCATCAAAACTGGACCTTCAATGATTGGAAGAAACTCTGGTCCAATGAATCCTGTTACACCATGTGGATGGCCAGGTATGTGAGTGTCATTTACCTGGGGAAGGGTTGGCACCAGGATGCATAGTGGAACGAAAACAAGCCAGTGAAGGAAGTGTAATGCTTTGGGCAATGTTCTGCTGGGAAACCCTGGCTCCAATCATTCATGTGCAGGAAACAATGATGTCTACCACCTACCTAAACATCATTGCAGACCAGGTACATCCTTTCATGGCAACAGTATTTCCCACTAGTAGGCATTCAAGAATGCATTCTTTTAGCAGGATAATGTGCCATGCTATTGAAGCCCTTATGGTAGTTGCCCCTCAAGAAGGCATTCTTTCAGCAGAATAATGCACCATGCCACACTGCCAGGATTGTTCAAGAATGGTTCATGGAACATGAGGAAGACTTCCAGGTATTGCCCTGACCTCCAAATTCCCCAGACATCAATCCAATCGAGCATCTGTGGTTTGCTTTAGAACATATTCAATTTGCGGCAGCTCAACCACGTAACTTAGAAGAGTTAAAGGATCTGTTGGTACCAGACACCACAAGACACCTTTAGAAATCTTGTAGTGTCCATGCCTCACAGGGTAAGAGCTGTGTTAGCGGCATGTGGAGGACCAACATCATATTAGTCAGGTGGTCATAATGTTTTGGCTCTTTGGTGTAAAATATACACCATTTGAAAACATTATATTGGCTCATAGTCAAATGCACTAAGATGTCACTGATATAATATTTGAACTTGGATTGAACCCTACTATTGGACAAATACAACATGGAGTCTCAACCATGGGCCAACACAGCATGCAATGCTGGGATAACAAAATAAAAGTTTACAACTATGAAGGGTTAATGAAAAGTATAAAATGAAGCTTTCTGATATAATGCAAACATACAGATTACTTGACACCAGCAATAAATATTCTTTATCACTAAATCATCATAAGTTGCTTCTTGTCAATGAATAAACAAGTAAACAAATGCAGTTTAGAGCATGAACAAAATGGCAAAATATTGCACCTATAAAAATGAATGCATTAATTCCAATTTGTGCATTGCCTTTAGAGAATACACTGGTTTCCATAAATTGAGGAACAACCCTATGTTAAGTCAATGGGAGGCTAACGTCAAAGCTTTATAACTTCTAAAATAAGTAATTTTGTTTTGAAAAACATGATAGCAGATGAAGATCTCAATCAAATAAATCAATATCTCGATTTTCAACAATATTCGTTCAATATTTCATGAGTTATGGAAGTTTGAATATTTAACAACAGCAATGCCAGTCTTAAGAAACTTATACAAAACTGAAGAACACTGAAAGAATTCTTTACACAAATTTCTAAAATACAAACTTATTTTATTAAACACTTTGATCCAATACTTATTACTAAGTTTTAATTAACTTCTGAACTCAATTTTTGTGGCTGGCATTATTATCGCTAAATATTCAAACTTCCATAACTCATTAAATACTGAATGAATATTGTTGAAAATCGAGATATTGATTTATTTGATCGAGATCTTCATCTGCAACCACATTTTTCAAAACAAAAAAAAAACTTATTTTAGAAGCTATAGAACTTTGATGTTAGCTTCTCATTGACTTAATATGGGGATTTTCCTTAATTTATGGAAACCAATGTATAAAGAGTTTTGCTTTTTTTCTCACTGCTGAATTATAAAGTTTAGTAGTAACAAATATATGATTTGGTGATGTAACAAAAAATTTTTTTATTGTTGTTTTACCTGTGAACAGTATATTTTGGCACACAATAGGCTAATAGGCCAAGTTACAAGGACTCAGATAATGTTAGGAAAGAGGCCCCACTGGACAGTTGTTAGGAGACAGGTGAGGGTCTCCAATCAAAGTCATCCAGTTTTTTTTTAACGTGCACAGGGTATGGCTCTCCTATACATGGTGGCATGGCTTAACATTCCATATGACAGATGGCAGCCATTTCAAGTTGATCAGTAGGGCCAATATGGGGCTGCCACCCAAGGTACAATGGCAAAGAGGTGCTGAAACAGTTTAATCAAATAACAAACACTAATTTTTGGTTTCACATTTACTAGACTTCATAATAATATTTCAAGTAGTATAGTAGTACTCATACTTAAAACTTATAAAGTACATCAAAATATTATTTTATTGCTCAATGACAGAGAATTTTAATGTTATTCTAATTAAATCATAATTCTCTTCATTACTATTCCCATAACACAGCCTTCTTTTCTGTTTAAATGATTGTCTCCTAATTATTTATGATTTAATTATTAGGAGTGGCACTGCCATCAGTGTCTCTTCTAAGGGGAGGGTGGGAATTCAGCAGATAAATCTTAAAACACTGGAACAGGTGGGATTTAACTTGTTAACTGCAAATTACAAGCCTGTTGTGTAACTAATTTTTTTAACATTCTAAAAGGTAAAAACACACCAAAATCAGTGATAAGATTACTTTACTGATGATTTGTTCCACTCTAAACTGCATTTGTGTCCAATTAATTGCAATGCAAAATTAAGATATTACAGAATTTACCTGGTAAACAATGACTGCTCCATGTTGCTGTACTTCTGAAAAGCCATATTTTTTATAACAGGGGGTAACTGGTGATGGTCACCAATCATAATCCAACGCTTCAACCTGTTGAATCCATCATGAGGATTTTGCAGCAGCAATGGAATGAAAGTTTCTATCTCGAGGATCTGTGCAGATTCTTCCATTAGGATGTTATCATAAGTAAAGCCCAACTCTACAAGCTCTTTTCGTTTCAAAGCTGCATGAGTACAAGTCATAGCAATAATTTTTGCTTCTTTCACAAGTAGATAACGAGATCGATCAAGGCCACTACGCAACAATTCAAAAGCTCTAAATTCTTCTAATTGTGTAAATATTTTTTTGATGTAACGGAAACACCCTTCTGCAATTTCAATATCTTGTGCATATGACTTGCAGCAAAATAATGGTTGTGGAGCAGTTTCAAAAAACTTTGTGAATGGAAAAAGATTACCAATAGTTTCAACTGGAACAGTTTTCCCTTTTCCTGGTTTTACTTTACTTAGAAACTCTTCCCATCTAGCTAATACATGATACATATAAAAATGTCCAGCTGTTTCACATGTATATGATACATCTCCTGGAACTTCTAAGCTTTCTTGAAGATCTTTAACACTTTTAAGTAAATCAAGCCGCTTGGCAAGCACATAATTCACTCGGCCATATCTACTAAAATCTTTCTCGGTTTCTAACGCTTCCTCGCCATGGCCCAAACGAAGCAAATGACGTTCATCGATGTCCAAAGCCATGATTTTTTCAAACAACTGATTT
The DNA here is from genome assembly GCA_038380435.1 of Ryuthela nishihirai. Classification (NCBI taxonomy): domain Eukaryota; kingdom Metazoa; phylum Arthropoda; class Arachnida; order Araneae; family Heptathelidae; genus Ryuthela; species Ryuthela nishihirai. The sequence continues at coordinate 58,627,297 of JAWZYU010000008.1, forward strand.
AAAGCCTGATTTGAGTGAGTTACAATTAGTGTTCTTTGATCTGGAAAATTATGATACAAATTTGAAATAATCTGAACAGCAACATCTGTTTTCCCAGTACCAGGTGGTCCAACAACCATTGTTAAACCTGGCTGCATTCCAGCTCTAATTGCTTCTACTTGTGTAGGAGTGAAACGGACCATATTTTTTTTGGGCTGTTCATATGGGTAAGGGCCCCTGCTTGGAAGTACATGTGGAGTCACAATTATTGCCTTCTCTAATTTTTCTTTATCACTGTCACATTCATGCTTATTGTTATCTTCTTTAGGTAAAAATTTTATTTTAAAAGGAGCAACCAGATATTTAGGATTTTCAGTATTGATTTGTATATTGTAGTTTGGGAAACTTTTTCGCAGATGTTCCATGCTGAGGAATGTATCGTTGAAATCTAGTTCAGTAATCTGGTTTTCCATTTTTTCATAATGAGCAGCTCCTGGATCACCATAACCTAGAATAATATCGTGCAACCAGTCTGGAACAACACATTCAGTATTCATAAGATCTCGTATGGTTTCTAATACTGCTTTAAAGTTATTTTCTTTTGGCTTCCGTCTCATAATAATATTAAATGCTTCATAAACATCTTCTTTACCATCTACTGTTTTTTCCATGTCCATTCGATACTGATTGCAGTCTAACCATACTCTGTAGGTTCTTGACTCTCCAAACAGTTCTGGTTTTGGCTCTGGACCTTCTTCTATAACTTTACCAGTTTGATCTAACATTCCTTCAATCTCGCATCCTCTCACATAAGTAAGCCCCACTTGTGGAATAAAAGGTTCTTTGGAATTGTAAGATGTTCCAGGTGGACACTGTGGTTTTACTGTTACCAGAAAACATACATCATGTTTTCTCAATGCTTCCCACTCAGCTTTAATTTGATCACGAACATTTAAAGTAACAGAGATATCAGCCCTTACTCTGGATGGCTGTTTTTCACCAATATTTGGTTTTCCAACTTCAACTATGGCAAATGACATAATAGGAAGAGCCATTCTTGCCCATCCACCAAACATTACACCACCTTCTTCAGTTTTCCATGGTTTTAATCTGCTAACTGCATCTTCAATATCTTGGCGAATCTCGTATGTTGATTCTAGGCGGAACAAATGGAAATTTCGAAGCAAATAATCATGTAATGTTAGAAATTGTAAATTTAACTTGGGCAAAGCAAGGCATCCTTCTCCAGAAAAATATTCAGAAGGAACAATATTTTCATCCCATATAATAGTTTCTGTAGGATATAAGGGCATCTCATTCAATGCCTCCAACTGTGATGATCGTTTCTCGTGTCTAGAAATTAATAACTCTAGAAGAAATTTATCATCGTAAACTTTCTGTCCAGAGTCCTGAGCAGGTAAAAGATTAAGAAAGGCAGCAATACTATGTAGTTTCTCATTTTCCATAGAACCAAAATGCTTCTTAAGAGAATCTCTCATATCCACACCTGCAACATTTGCCAGAGAAAACTTTCTAAGCTCTGGAAAATTCTTAAATGCAGCTCTTTGAAGAGCAGTGATAAGATCATAATGAATTTGCATCATATCATGATCTGTTAAAGCTTCTCCAGTTTGATCATTAATTTCAAATCTAGAATAAAATTTTAACATCTCCAGTAGCTGACTAAATAATCTTCCTTCCTCTCTTTCTGCTAAATTTGACAGGTAGCACTTAACAACCAAATGACAGTCATCCAATACAACATTAAAAAACCTACGTGTGGGTAATAGTGCTTCTAAATCAATCATCATTTCTAAAAACCTTTCACAATAATGTACTTTTTCCCACAGCTTTTTGTCAAGTTCTGGAACTTTTTCTTTTTTTGGTATACTATTTAAAATTTCAAAAAATTTCAATATAAGCTTTGATAAAAACTTTCTCTCAAATTCTACTTTTTCCATTTCAGCTGAATCTATTTTACTGTCATTCTTTTTTATAACCCCCCAAAATTTTTTCAACTTTGAATGTTTCTTAAGTTCTTGTTCTCTTCTATTAGTCAACAAATTTATCCAAATTGGAAGAGAAATCAATTTCTGTATTTCTTTCCGTATTAGATCAACTTCTACACTATTAAAACAGTGTACTAAGAAAACAAGAAGTGCAGTTTGCTCTTTTAGAGAGGTTTCTTCGCTTAGCACACTATTTAAAACTTGTCTAAAAAATGCAGGAAACTGCTCGGGCTTTTTCTTGAAAGTTATCCATGCACTAACTCTCTCGCGGAATTTCTCATTCACCATTATAACTATAGACATCAAATGAGCATGGTTGGCCTTCTCAGCATTGTAGTTTGGCCAAAGGTAATTTTCTAGATATTGACTAAACTCTAAGAGCATTATTCTACGAATAGCAAACCCAGACCCTAAAATCTCAGTAGCATAAATCTTGTCAATAACATCAGAATTAAATTCGAGCCATGGATTAGTACTGTGAGGGGCCCAATACTGGTTCGCTAGTCGGGTTATCGCATCAGAATTAATCTGCTCCACAGTGGGAAGAATTTCCTTCTTTGAGTTCATTTTACTTATGAAGAGAGACAAATACAAATCAATCGTTATTTAAATACACAAACTACTCATACTTTATATCACCACGACTTCACCGAAAACACAAATCTTGCATGTACGAAAGGTAGCTTCTCTTTTACGGTTCAGGTTTGTTTCGTTATTATGGGATAAATATAAATAAGTTAATTTTCTAGAACAGCTTGCCCAAACGTATAATTAGGCACTATAATAAAAAAAATACTTAACAAGAAAACAGATCGACCAATGTTATTATCTAGGAAATACAAGTGTGATTTTGTGGTGATAACAACAAAATATCGCTTAAAACTAAAATTTCTTCAAAATTTTATTCCAATGAATAAAATTTCATTAAAACATTTTCGAATAACAAGAAATTAGTATAAGCCCAACAGATGTAACTCTAACCACTGTTTAATAAGTTTTAACAGTTTCAAATTTCTTATTAATTAGCTCTTTGCTAATTGTTAATTAACAACAACTGTAAATACACTAATGTGTTTTAAACTCCACAACTGGTACGGAGTAAATAATTTTGTGTAAATGATGGTAATTTCCTGTGTCCCGTTCAGATTTTCGATCTTGTTAACCCTTCATCAGGAATAACATTCATAATGAATACTGCATGGGCTCACACCCCAGTGCTTTAAACAATAAAAAAAGTTTTCGTTCAATCCTTATCTGTATCTTCACTCTCAAAATGCGGCGATGGCTATGAATAGCGTTAGACGACAACGGTAAAATGTATTCATCAAAAAATTCTGATAATATGAAATTTTACACTGGTTCCCTACCATTTATGTTAACAATTTTGCACTATATGTCTGTCACTGTGATGTCTATAGACAGCACAGATAGACAGTAGCTTACGCATGTTGCAGACTTGAGTCGTTTCCCAGTCCCTCCCCATACAACTACAACATCCAGAAAATAACGATATGATATCTGAGATAATCAGTGGATATCCATTAGTAATCTTAGATATCTTCTAGGTAGCCTCTGAATATCTGGTTGTATTGGTCGTAGCCTTTTGAGAATCGAACCGTTATGGGTGAATTTTAAATCGTCCTCCACGTCCCCACGAAAAACAATTAGAGTTAAACAATGGATGGTGATTTCATTGCTCGCATCAATGAAATTCATACTGTACTAATACCAAGGGGACTGGGTAGAGGATAGATAATACTGAAAAGAAACTGATCATTTACTGCAGAAACGTAAATAAACAGATCGGTATTTATTATAAAATAATAATAATAATAATCTTTATTCATATTCATGTTAGTTATACAAAAGTTTAAACAAATGACCCGCAAAGTATCTGCTTATCTGCAGGAGAGAAGAATAATAACGTTGCATGAAAATACATAAGATATAGTTTAAAACAATGTCATCAAATTATATGAATTCCAGTGGAAGCTCCATTGTGGTGGTTCAAATTTTTATTTAAAATTTAGTGCCTAGAAGAAAATTTTTTGTCTTATTTTTGATTTCTTTAAAATTGTTTAAAAAAATAATTTCCCTTGGCAGTTGATTGAACACGTAAGGTATTGTATATGCCCTTGTACATTTCCCGTAATTGTTTAATATTTTTGGAAGTTGGAAATAATTTTTGGATTGTAACCTTGTGTTTTTCCCATGAGAGATTTTAGATTTAAATTGATTATCAAAAAAATATTTTAGAGTGATGCTGTATTTGTAAAGGTTGTGAAAAGAGAGTACGCCTAGATAATTTAGTCTTTCTTCGCTATGATAAGATGAATTTCTTAAGTTGTATGGGATTATATTTTTAGCAATGAATGATTGAATAGTTTCTATTTTCTTTATATTTGTGAGGTTAGTTGAGCCGTATATTGTCAAACCACAGGTCAATATAGATTCACAGATAGCTTTGTAAACCAAAATACATGTTTGTGTGCTTGCAACAAATTGTAGTTTATAAAGTTTAGATGCACATAGACGCAATTTCCCTGCTAACTTTTGAATATGTGTATTCCATCGGAAGGTTGTGTCCATGTAGAGTCCAAGATATTTATGGCTTTCAACACGCTCAATAACATCACAGTCGCAGCAGTCAGGGTCATGATTTATCATGTTGTGGGGACACAAGGGTTCGTGGTTTTTAATTGCATAAGATGAGAGATCATAGTATCCTGGTGAATGAAAGCTCATCCATTTGGTTTTTCCTGAATTTATGTAAATACGATTAATGTTAGACCAGTAAATAATTTTGTTAAAATCATCCTGTGTATCTCGGACTGCGTCTCCTATATTGTGATTCACGTTAACCAAGGCGGTGTCATCAGCATATATATAAAGAGAGCCTTTCAGTTTAAGGTTAGCTAGATCATTAATATAAATAATGAATAAAAGCGGACCTAAAATTGAACCTTGTGGAACACCAGTGTACACTGTTCTCTTCTCACTAAAAACGCCATTAATTTTGGTAACATGCATTCTATGTTTTTAAATAATTTTCAAACCATTTCAGGGTAATACCTCGGACACCATAAATATACAATTTTTGAAGCAAAATATCGTGATCCAAAGTATCAAATGCCTTACGAAAGTCCAGAAAGATAGCTGCTGCTTTTTTCCGTTGTTTAAAGTTCCATTAATGACGTCAGAAAACTCCGTTAAAAGTGTAATTGTATTTTTACCATTTTGGAAACCATATTGCTTTTCACTAATAACGTTATGTTTTTTCAAGAAATTGGCTAGAACGTTAGCTACATATCTTTCAAGTATTTTGTGAAAGACGGGTAAGAGGGCAATGGGCCTATAGTTAGTGCAATCGGATTTAGTTCCACTTTTGTAAATTGGTCTTAGAATAGCAATTTTGAGTTTATTAGGGATGTTTCCTGTAGATATGCTTTCATTGATAAAGTTTGTCACGAGATCAGCTAAGGAGGTTTTGCATGCTTTAATGTGCTTTATGTGTACCTGATCGTATCCACACGATTTTCTTTCATTTAAGTCACTTAGAATTTTGAAAGTTTCTTGTTTTGAGATGGGAGGAATAAAAATTGAGGGGACAGAAGGTTGGATATGTTTAGGAACTGTAGAGAGATTCTGTATACGGTTATCGTCTCTAAGATTGACAATAATGTCTGCAAAGGTGTTGTTAAATTTCTCTGCTGCTTGAGTTTCAGACATACCTTGTGGCATATTCTTCATGATAAAATCGTCAATGTCAGTTTTAGGTTTATTGTTGATAATTTGGTTGATGAGTTCCCAATTTTGCTTTGGTTTATTTTTACATGACTCAAATTGTTTGAAGTAATATTTTTTCTTTTCCTGCCTAATAACGGACGTGACTGTGTTTCTTAAGTTTGTGTATAGTAATTTAAAATTTCTGTTTCTCTTGTTATTTTTGTAATCAATCCAAGCCGAGTCTCTTTTACGTATTAAGTTTATTATTTCCTGATTTATCCAGTCTTTGCTACAATTGCGTTGTTTTATTTTTGAGCCATCCGATAGTTTATTAATTTTGTTATTGTTAACAATCGCGTATATTTTTTTATGAATGTTTCATAAAGTACGTCTATTGGTTCTGAATTTGGGGTTTCGTTTCCAGTGCCTCTGTCCAGCCAGTCTGTTAGACTTATTTCTTTACATATGTTTTTATGATCTAAGATAGTTTTCGTGTTAAAATTGCTGTCTAGCTTTTTAGTGTGATTGGACGAATTCCCAAGTTTTCTTCTCCCGCAAATTGCCGCGATTAAGTAGTGGTCTGCGATCCTACTGCCAAAAATCATTGAATTTGTGTCGAGTTTAATGTCAAGTCGGACGTTAATGTGATCAATGCATGTCTGAGAAAGTGAGTCACCAATGATATCTTCCCTGGTGATACCAGTAATGATAGGTGAGAAACCAAACTCTGTTAACAATTCTACGTATTTGGCAACTCCGTGTTTTTTTATATTTTTGATATCTAAATTAAAGTCTCCAACTAGTATTTGATTGCGATGTTTATCAGTTGTTTCGAACCAATTTTTGAGATTAGAAAGAAAAGTGTTAATGTTCGAGCTTGGTGATCTGTAAATTGCAAGTAAATTGAAAGTTAAATTACCCTTGTAGATATTTATATTCAGTGTTTCAGCTGGAATTACAAGTGAAGGTATCGTTTTGACTAATAATGTGTCACGGAAGAAAAGTAGAATCCCATGTTCAAACGCACCAGGTGTTCTCGTAAAAAAGTTGATTAAAATTTTCTAGATTGAACAATGGAGCATCCGTGCTGAGGATGTTAGTTTCTATTAATATAATAATATCTAAGAAATTCAAGATATCTTTAAGATAAACACAGAGAGTATCATAGTTTTTTTTCAGACTTCGAATGTTCACATGCAGAAAGCTTAAATGTTCGTCAGATTCATAACGAAATTTACTAGTCAAGAACCATTTCTTAACTTCTTCATAGTCGCACAGAATATTTTCGTTGTGATCAAATGTTGGTAAGTCATCAAAATAAAAAGTCGCCATGGCAGAACAAAGAAGGTGGAGCAAATAAGCAATATATTTCCCGTTTAAAATTCGTCGAAATTCGTCTGCATATCAATTCGAATTACGCTGTCACCATCAGTTTTTCTCATCATAATTTTCCCGTTCCGAAACCAGACGTATTTAAAATTTTTTGATTTGGCCAGGCACCTCGCTTTCCCGAAAAGTTCTCTGTTTATTGGAGTTAAGTTTTCATTTAGATACACTGGCGTTTTTTTAGCGTCATCAATAACGTTACTGGCAAAGATTTTCGATTTCTTTTTTGACATCCATTGTTCACGTTCGTTTCTAGATTTAAATTGGGCAATAATCGCAGGTGTTTTTTTCTTGTTCCTTGTTGGCGGTCTATGTAAGGCTTCAAGTTGATCAATGTTAAAATTATTTATATCTAGCGCTTTTGCAACGTTGGTCATTATCTGATTTAGATTTTCTTTCTCATCCTGGTCGTCCATTGGAATGCCATGTATCTCGATATTTCGGTTTCTACCGTGTTGTTCAAGATCATTAATTTGCAAATTTAGAGCCGTATTGTCTTGAGTGAGATCTGCACATGTAGTTTCAATGGTAGCTAGTTTACTCATAGTGTCTAGTTGCGTCGCTTCATATTCGTGAAATTTATTCAATAGTGTATCATATTGAGATGAGAAAAATTCTACTGAATGCCTTAAGTCTTTGATTTCGTTTCTTAAGTGCGTTATTTCATTTAGTAATGTTTGAAAGTTCCTACTTTCTTGTTGCGCCGAAGACGGGGGCCGTATACTATTAGAGTTACAGCCTTCTCCAGGTGTCTTAGAGGAGCGGTGACCCAAGGATGTTTCCTGGCTATAGTCACTATTGTTATTCGATGTCGGTGAGGGTGATACACGTGTGTTATTCTTTAGAGGCGTATTGTCTCTGTTTTCTTTATCTGAAACGGGCCTGTTGTTTGTCCTGCTTAATTTGCAGTCAGTACAGAGCCACGTTTTTTTCTTCTCTTGAGTCATCTTTTTATAGTTTCTCTCCGTTGTGCCAGAGCACCCAAAATGCAGTTTCCCTTTGCATCCACTGCATAGGATATGGTGGGCAATAGGAACAATTGTTTCTCCACAGCTGTAACACAAGGAATTCATTGTGTAGAGAGTTTTGGCTCACAAGTTCTAATGGGAGATGCACAAATTGGGCCCTAAAGTCCAGGTGCTTAATTGATTTTAGCCAGCTCACTCTACACAAGACACTGTGTAAAGCACGACGGACTGATGCAAGGGGGAGAGGACGCGTAGGAGCAATAAAGTTTATGGCACTTACTAGTCCGGTGACGGCCCAGAAGGTCAACCGACGCTGGTCGCGGTCACGGGAGGGCAGCGGACACACCCTGCTGGCAGGAGCTCTGCGAAGAACGTCCGATCGCAACGACTTCCTAGCTGCAATCTGTTATGTAACTTTGGCGACTTTTTTGTTTTTAATGTTTACCCACACAACCACAATATCCATATAATATCCATAAGATATCTATAATAAACCATGTATATCTATTGGTTTTCATAGATATGTTATGGATATTATGTGGAGATTGTGTTTGTGTGGGTAAGTGTATTATGTAATTTTTATTAAAAATTTTTAAAGTTTTTTCTTTCTGTGTTTTACTAGTCATTTTAAGAATAGTACATTTCCTCACTACATAAAATGCATGCAAACTAATTGGCGAGACTCAGAAGAAAGGCTCTTAGCGCTGCTTAAACAGCTTAGCCAGCGTTGAAATTTATCTCTGCCAAACCGCCTCCCCCCCCCCCCCCCACCACCACCACCCTGCCCTCAGTCAGTAGGGGACACTGATGTTCTCGGAAAAACCACCGCCCAACTGATGGAACTTGAAGCCGTGGCCCCGTGTGCCATATTTTTCCAACATCCACCCAGAGTATTCCCTACTCCCACTCGATTTTTTTCCAGCATTAGGGGGTGCAATTATAGCTTTTGGGAGATTCGGAATATGCAAACTGGGATATTTCATCAATGTATGTTCAACGCAAAAAGAATTTCTAATTTATCTCTAAAAATATACAATTTTCTGTTAAAAAATTGCATTCCCCCCCCCCACACACACACGGGTCGGGTCTAAAGTGTCAAGTGATTGTGGCCAATGGTAACTTTATATCCTTCATATTTCAACACCAAAAATTTCAAACTTTTAACATAACTACATCGTTTGGAAAATTCTTTTGATATTTTGGAATTTTCACCTTTTTCCACGTTAGAGGGCGTAGTTATAACTTTTGGGTGATTCGAAAAATGCACATTGTAATATTTCATTGATACCTATCCAACACAAAAAGAATTTTTTATATATCTGAATAAACAAAAAAGTTATGCCCACAGACGGACAGACAACAAAGCGAAATTATGTCTTTTGTTTAAAAAAAAAGGCCCTAAAAATTTCTTTTCGTTTTTAGCTGTTTTCTTATGTGGTTCCAATCGTGAACATTGAAATTTGTATTAAATGTTACCGTACCTTTTTCCGGAATAAATAATTATTCGTGCAATACCATTGAGCTTTGCGTGCCAAACAATCCGAGAGACAACAAAATGATGGCGTCCAATTTTGAGATGGCCAACCTCTACCTATATAGGGCCTATAGTTCCAGCTAGAATCGCCATCTCGGTGATTCACTGCCATTGGTTGATTGAGTCCCGTGTTTTATGGGCACTATGTTTTATCTTACCGTGAGACGAAAGTCTATGAGTTAGTGTGTGTACCAAGTTAAAACTTCTCAGTTGTGTAGTTTTATATATTTCTGCCACTTTTTTTGCATATAAAAGCTGTGACATTTTATGAATGCCTCACTGCGCTGCATTTGGGTGTTGAAATTACACTAAGAGCAATAAATTAAGAAATATTTTTTTCCAAGAAACTCTGTCAGACGACGGCAATCGGCTGCAAAAGTGAAACCAGCTAACTGAAAACCAACAAATAATTTCTTTTAAGGTTCGTTTGAAAAACGAGCTAATGTTTTCACTTTGTCGTCTGCCTTGCCAATATTTGTTCGTCTGTCTGTCCGTCTCTCTGTTAACTGTTGTCTGTCCATATGTCTTTCCACCTGTCTGTCCACCTATAGACAATCAATTTTTTCCTACTTTTAGAGCTAAATGAACAATTCTTTTTAGGTTGGGCAGGTGTCGAACAAATATTGCGATTCGCAATTTTGAAAATTTTCAATAGCTTTAATAGCTCCTTCTGGCAATGGGAAAAGATGGAAAATGCTAAAATTTCAAACGAATATGCAAACAAACTATTTAGACTGGAAATCTGAAATTTTGGTACTAGAGTGTTATGGTCCGAAGGTATACAATGGCAATAAGGCTTTGCCGTCTTAGACAAAAGGGAGTGCGAAAATAAAAAAATTTTAAAGAGATAAACGAAACAATATATATATGTTTCACAGGCACTAACAAAATATTAATGATTTAAACAATATTTGATAATATCAGCGTTACCTGTAGACGTTTAAACGTCGATAAATCAATAAATGTTTTTTGTGAAAAAAAACTGACGTTAGTTGTACAGGTTAGAATACTCTGACATGTTTTTGGAGGGATGCAGGTTCGAATCCCGTATGTCGACGAAATTTTTTTCACAAAAATATTAATATTTACGTTTTTCGAATCCCCATTAGTGGAATTACCAGGGTTGGAGATTGCTAAAGGCGATAAATAAAAATTCGAAATGCGACCTCTAGCAGCGGAAAAAAAGCTGGAAAATACCAAATCTTTACACAAATATTGTAAACGATCTATTTTTGCTGGAAACTTAAATTTTTGGTCATAGAATGTAATGATCAAGTGATTTACGCTAATAATAATGATTTGTCCTGTTGGTAAAATGCAACTTTTCTGCTTTAAGAGATAAATGTAAAACTTTTTTGTTTTACAGGTACTAACAAAATATTAATAGTTTATTTTCTTAATTTTACAGTAGTTCGAATTTCCACTGTCAAAGGATACTGACAATGTAAAACAACTAGAAGAAAGCATATCGCCTCTGGCGCATATGGGAATATAATTTTCAAAGAGAATGAAGTTCTTCTTTTGTCTACTTTTCACTCCTTAAAAGTTTTAATTATGGATGTTCGTGTTGTTTTTTTTGCTGAGGTCCCGCCATCTTCATGGACCTTCTACTATGGCGTATAAATTAGCAGGCTCCTGTCAGACCTTTGTATAAACAGCTGCTTGAGGAGTTATTTATTTTTTAATGTATGATGGGGCAAATGCACAGAGTAGTATTTTATTAGTAATTATAAAACATAAAAAGTATTTGTCTTTTAGTTCTTAAATTTTTAAAGTTGCTTTTCTCTCGCTCCTCTGAAAATAGTGGGCAGATAATTACTGTCAGTGGAATTTCTACCATAACAGAACTCTACACGCCGAAATTTTAACCATAAACAGATCACTTGAAACATTCGTTAAAAGTTTTGCAGTTTCGATATTTAGTGATCTCTAATGATATAAATTAAAACTATCTTTGAAAATGCGAATTACCTTTCATTAGTAACTAACTAAAAAAGAGATTTCCAATTATCTCTTAAAACAAAACCGTTCCGTTTCTTACCTACCTTGGGCTTAGGGTCAATTCCTTGCTGTCAATGGAATTTTCAAGACTATCACACTACACGACCAAAAATTCAAATTTCTAGCATAATTACATTGATTGCAATATTCGTTTTAAATTTTGAGATTTTTCGTTTTTTCCCACCGTTAGAGGGCGCAAATATAGCTTTTGGGAATTTGCAAAATGCAAATTGTAATATTTCATCAATACCTATCTAACCCAAAAAGAATTTTTAATTTATCTCTAAAAACATACACTTTTCTGCTAAAAAAAAAAAGTTCCATTCTCCTCCCCCTGGGTCTAAAGGGCCAAGTGATTGTTGCCAATGGTAACTTTGTAACCTTCACATTTCAGCATCAAAATTTCAAACTTCTAACATTACTAAATCGTTTGAAATATTCGTTTGCAATTTTGCAATTTTCAAAAATTTCCACCGTTAGAGGGTGCAGTTATAACTTTTGGGAGATTCGAAAATTCAAATCGTAATGCTTCATTAATACCTGTCTAACAGAAAAAGAATTTTTATATTTATCTGTATAAACAAAAAAGTTCGGTGTCTGCAGACGGACAGATAACAAAGCGAAATTATATCTTTTTATATAAAAAAAAAAAGCCCTAAAATTTACCTTTCCTTGTTTAGCCGTTTTCTAAAATGCTTCCAATCATGAAGATTGAAATCTGTATCAAATATTACCCTACCATTTCCGGAATCCATAAGTACAGTGAAATACCATTCAGTTTTACACACTAAATAATCCGAGAGACGACAAAATGATGGCGTTCAATTTTGAGATGGCCAACCTCTACCTATATAGGGCCTCTAGTTCCAGCAGCCAAATTGAAAACAAAAAATATCTCTATGACTGTAGTTATGCTAGCAGTATTGGCAACTTCATGTTAATTTAATGATATCGTATAAGCTGTGTTTATGAGAATGATTTAAGCAATTTCGACAATAAGTGTTTCTCTGCTGAAATAAGTTAATTTTCGGCAAAGTACCATGGGATTATCAGCAATTATTCGTTGTTTCATTGGCCCGAGGCTTTTCAGACTGTATAAAAGTAGCGAGAGGGAGGTACGATTTTAAGTTTATAGTGATGTTTGCATATATATAAATGACTAATGAAATTAAAGCATTTTTCTCTTGCAGTCGAACTAACGTATGAAAGGATTGTTTTTTTTATCCAGGAAATGCAAAAACTTCTTTAAAATTCGCAAAGGGCTGCATATTTAAATAACATTTAAAGTGGTCTCTGTCAAGTTTTCAATTAAATTTAAAGCAGAAATATATAATCGCATTGATTCTTATAGCCATGTATTACTAAAGATATAACTTTCTATTTCATTCTAAAAAGAACTGAACTTTGTTAATGTGTTATGTTTAAAAGATTTAACTAGAAAGTCCATTCATTGGTAGAGAAGTGTCATATTCCAAGATTAGCCTCTACAATGGAAATTCAAACTAATATAAGATTCAGAAAATGTAAAGAGCAATACTTTACTAGTAGTCTAACCCAGAAATTTTCATTTATCTCTGAAAAAATGTGGAATGTCTACAGACAACAAAATGAAAACAATAGCTTGTTTTTTAAAATGAACTTAAAAATTATGTTCAACAGCTTTAAATTGATTTGTAATAAGAAATGTAATATTTAACAGAAAAGGTGGAAAAATATTTGTAAACTTTTAAGCACCAGAACAATATGTAAAGAACTGATAAAGAATGATATAAAAGTTTAGTTATAATGACCATGAAAAAATATTACAGTAGGGATTCATAGTGCATTAATAAAATAAAATAAAAACTTTAATCCTGTATGGCACTGTTAAACATTTTTAACACTTCAACAAATGTTCTATGCTATCAAGTATCCAAGTTATTAAGGAGAGATTTTTGTACCATACCACAGAGGATGGGTAGTAAGAGGAACTTCCAGGATGCTTGCGAGTGACAAGTTTAAGCTTATAATGACCATTCACTCTTAGTTCTAAGAAATTGATGTGTTGAGTAAAACAGAACATTAAAATGTAATTAGGAAAGTAATTACAATCATAGCTTTGGTACTTAAAAAATTTAATAATACACGATTGTTGGCTCTGTGTACAATTAATTTTCTGACTATTGTTTTTTTGTAAAAATTGACAGAAAATGTTAATATTGATGTTGTAAACCATATTTGAAATGCATGTTCGTTATTGTTTTCATTGCTTCATATGAAATGTAGTAGATTGCATTCAAATAATGCCCTTTAATCTACTAATTAATTAACCTTCAACCATTGGGAACTAATTAACATGCATAAATCTTTCTATTTAATTCATATGCTTATCAAACAAGACAACTGAATAAATTTTAATTTAGTAACAATGAAATAGAAAAAATATTCAGTGATGCCAATGTATATATAGGGAATGTATTGCTTAAAAGTAATTTTCTGTAGATATTGCTTTCATTTTATCTTTAATCAGTAAAAACAGATATAAAAAGCATGATATAAATTTAGAGAAGCATGAGAGGTGCAAAGTGAGCCAGCAAAGTTAACTAGCAAGTTGCAGTCACAAAAATCTAACATGTTGTAAGCACAGATAGGCGACTTCCATAAAATCTCATTGTAGCCCAAATTGATGCTAGCATTCCTCCAAGCATCTACCCAAATATAAATTTGTTCCAAATAATAATATGACCATAATTTTAAAATTTTTCTGGAGTTTGATGTTTGGAGGAAAATGTTAAATGATTACAACATATGATAATCATTTAAAATTTCCCCCCACATATCAAGCAACCATGCCCTAAAACCATACATACACACACACCATGTCCTTAAAAGGGAAAAAAATGGAATATTTCTCTCTGACAATATGCAGATGCCAGTCTCCTAATCTGCAGTTTTAAGATTCGAGTCTGAACTGTGCTGACATTGAGAGTTATCTCTAAAAAACTCCACCCTGTTCTCAGTCAGTAGGAGACACTAATGGGATTGAAAAGTCTGTCGGATCATTAAGCTGTGGATCAGTGTTTAGGAGAACCATATCTTAAACACGTTAAAGAACACATTGGAAGGCCTTGATGAGAGTCTTCAACCTGTCTCCTAGGAGCTGTCCAGTAGGTACCTTTCCCACAACCTTCTTTGAGCTCTCAGGGTTCTTGTTGACTTGCCCATTTAGCCCATTGTGTACAAAAAGTGACTCTCAGAGGCAAAATAACCCACCATTCCTCAGTTTTCTCTGAACCCTTGAGATCCCTGTGACATTGTCATATAGCCCATTCTATTTTGTGCAAAAAAAAATGCCTCAAAGTGGTAAACAACCCAGTAATAATCTAATGCACCGTAAAGCCCATAAGAACCAACAATCACTGTCCTAAATAGTAAGAGTTAGGACTCTCAAATTTAGTGTACATCTTTTTCTTATCATGACTTAAAATATGGCCCACAGGCTTCCCCACCCCACAATAAAAAGGGAGAAAGTACTCCTAAGTGTTAAAAAACACCAAATTTGGTATCTTAGGTTAATTTTTCTTATCGTAACCTAAACCACTGTAAGATTTTTGCATAGAGGCAGTGGTAACTCAGTCATTTTAAGTTGTACACCCAGGCTTGTAATCTGCAGCTACCAGATTTGAGTCTCAACTGTGACAGAGTTGAAATTATATCTGCTAACTCCCATACTTCTCTCGGTGAGGAAAGAGATACCATTGAGCTTGGAAATGTTGCTGTGTGTCAGATGGGATGCTTAACCATGGCTCTACGCATGAGAGCCATACCCTGTGTATGTTGAAGAAATGTTGGGTGGAGGCTACCATCTGACTCCTAACAGCTGTCCAGTGGATCCCCTATACCACAATCTTCTCTGAGCCCTTGGAGTCCTTGTGACACAGCTATTTAGTGTGTGCAAAAAAAGTGCAGCTCAGTGGTAAAACAACCCATAGTTTTGCATAGCAATTATCAGAGGTGAGGAAATTCAGAAAAATGTGGCCAGGCAGCAGTTTTTACCTCAAACCAGGACGGAAGCATATACTATTGAAAAAAAGAGTGAATAAGAATTTTTTTTTTCTTGCTTTTATATGCATTAAAAGCATTCAACTTCTGTGTACCATATTAATTTATGAAGGTGAATATGTTCTACAATGAACCTCTGGCTACTATATAATATCAGTTTGACTATTCATATGTGGACCATGTATTGGTCCTTTTCATGGGCAGTGATGTTTGTGTATAATGAGCAAGTTTTGTTTCTCAATATATGGAGGCACAGACCATTGCGGTGTATGGGCAATCCATCTTATTCTGTGGGCATTTCTGTAACAGAACATGTTCGAGATACATTAGGGAGACTTACTAACAGCATACAGCTACACTGGCCAAATTATTACAAACACTGCATTGTGTATGAAGTACCATGAAACCGCCAATGTAAGCAAAACTTCTTACTGATGCTAGTAGTCTGTGTCACTATGAAGTCCTAAAAGAACAAATTAGGCATGGTGGAAAGCAAAATCAAGTGTGACATAGGTAAAAAGACCTATCTGACTGATGTCAAAAAGTGCTCATCATTGGAGTGTGGTAGACAGTAGAATCCACAACAGAGGTGACAGACCTCAGTAAAAAATCATTAGGCATAATATACCAGGTATATGGAGAATGGTAATGGTCTCAAAAAATATTTGCCAGTGATTGCAAATGTGTTAATAAAAAGACTGATAGAAGATGTTTATTGGCAGAACTTTACAGATGCATATTACAGAGCTGCTACAGTTCATCAGGTGAGAGAGAGAGATAACTGCCAGTGTTTCAAAACCCATTTGAACAAGAAATACATGCAGAGAATTGGAATTTTCCATGCTGTCATCTCTGATCATAAAGGCTCATAATAATTTGGCCAGGTGCTGATACTGACAGAAAATTGTAAACATCCCCACAAACATCACTTAGTATGTGTTGGATCTCATATGCAGTCAATATGGCATAAATATATTGTGTCATAAGTATATTGCACCCTCCCTCTATTGGAAAGGCAAACAGTCTCTCAAGGTCATTGCTGATGGGACATGGGCCAAACACTGCTCGACGATATCCCAAAGATTTTCAATGGGATTTAAATCTGAGCTTCTAGGTGGTCAGCTCATTATTTCAAAGTCAGCAGAATGCTCCTGCAACCATGCAGTAGCCAACCTGAACCTGTGAGATGAACAATTGTCTTGTTAAAATTAAAGCTATTTAATTCTCTATGACACTGTTAAATGTTTTTGAGCATTTCAACACATGGACTATGCTATCAAGTTTTAATAATTATTAAGGAGAGATTTATGTACCATGCCGTAATTTTTGTTGTGTTGATGGTAGACGCCATCTTCATTGGGATGCGTGGTGGCTGTAAATGGATGTAAATGGTGAGCCATGAGTTCTATGTACCAGGATTCATTAAGAGTCATCGGTACATATACCAAAAGTTCCACAGATGTCCAATTGAAGACAACCCGGGCCATCACTGAGCCACCACCAGCTTGTACTGTTCCAACCTGATATGTAGGATCCATGACTTCGTGGGGTTGGCACCATACCCCCAGTCTCCCATCGGTGTGATGAAGTTTAAATCAGGATTCATCACTCCAGGCTATTCTTTTGCCAATTTTCGATGGTCCAGTTTCAATGTTGTTTAGCCCAGGTAAGGCATTGAGCCCAGTCTCATGCCATTAGAACTGAGACTCTTGTAGGTTGGTGGCTCCTGAAGCTGAGATGATGAAGTGAGAGTTGCATGGTCTGTGCACTGACTTTCCCGGCTGGATGGATTTTTAGATGGGAGGTGATTTCAGGTAATGTCTGGCCCCTATCGGTCCATACAATGTGGGTCAGACGACGAAGCCCTGGTTGTCCTTTGATGTTTGTCTGGGTGCTTTTTTTTTTTTGCCAGAATTTTCATATTCCTGAAACACTCTTGAAACTGTTGTACAAGAAAATCCAAGTTCATTGACATTTTGTCCATCTGTCGGGTACCTACGATCTGCCCTCTATCAAAGGCATCTAAATCCGCGCCTTTCCCATTACGCTTCTCATGATGAATGCTTGGGGAAGTCAAAGCTGACAGCTATATATGACCAGAATTTCAGCCACGCATGCGTGCAAATGTGGGACTTGCGGTACTAAATTTGGATAGCATCTCGTATCGCTAATTAATGGCACTTCAGTGTATAAATAAAAATAAATACCCCCTCAAGCAGCTGCTTGCCACAGAGGTCTGACAGGAGCCTGTCAGTTTATATGCCAGAGTAGAAGGTCTGTGAGGATGGCAGGACCTCAGCAGAAAAAACGACACGAACATCCATGCCTTAACTCCGGGGCTCGAACCCAGGTCCCTTAGATCAGCAGCCAAGTGCGCTAAACACTCGGCCACGGGTACAAGTATATTTCTAGATTTTGTTTAAGACTGAAACAAAGAGAAAAATTTTATATTGCATACTTTAATAGCATTCTGGCTTCATCTTGCTCCCCCCCCCCCACACACACACGTTTTTTTACATCCAGGCCTGCCTATGAGTATATCATTTTTTTTATGCTTCCCCAAGAGACCCCAGTATTAGAGGGATTATTATTATATTTTCTAGTTGTTATGCTATAATTTTCATGAGCTGTAATCTTGCATAGAGAAATTAATTTTTGAAAACTTTTTAAGTAAACTTTTATACATTTTTTTTTCCTTCAATGTTTGACATAAAATGTTACAATTTTAATATTGAACAAATAACAAGATTTTTATATAGAATATTTAAAAATAAATATCATATTTGACTACTGATCTAAAGGACCTATGTTTGAATCCTGGGTAAGACATGGATGTTTCTGTTGTTTTTCTGCTGAGGTCTTGCCATCCTCACAGACTTACTATGGCATATAAACTGACAGGCTCCTGTCAGACCTCTGTGGAAAGCAGCTGATTGAGGGTTTGTTTTTTTTATTTTTAGTGCAATTTTAGAATTATTGGAAAGTTGCTAATGATAGAGTATATTATTTTTTTTTATCTTTTAGGGTCAGCTGTATGATTCAAATGTCTTGGAAGCTTACAGTGACAATATAGTGCGATCTGTAAGTTTAGCTGTAGGTATTTTTTGTTGTTGATTTATAAATAAATTTAATAGTAATCATCCTCTGACTAAAAAAAAAATGGAAATTCTATTTTAATTTTAGATGTAAGAAAAAAAATATGATTATCAAGATATTTTTTCTATTAAGAGTTTTTTACCAATGAAAAATATTTGTACCTATTGTGGGATATATTATTCTCAATCATTCATCATCTGCATTTGATATACCCATCTTGCCCTGCAGAACTTAATTTTCATCAAAATGTTTTGTATACAAATTGCCACAGTAAGCCAAACATCATTTAAAATATTAATAACTGGTAAACCTTATAAATCTAATTTGGAAAAAAATTTCATGTAATTTCTGTTTCCAATTGAGCTCACCAGATGGTACAGTGTCAGAAAAAGCCAATTTATATCCTCCCATATATATTTCACTTTACTCTTAAATACATACAACACATTTTGATTTCTCTGTATTTTTTATGTAATCTATGTTTAATGCATATTATTCAAATATGATGAAAATAATATAAACATAAAACTAAAAAGAGCATATTCCACAATAACTTTGAAGTACTACCACAAGTGTTACATGGTTTCAGTTTTAACATTTAAAGCTATTTATAAAATTTTATAGAATGAATAGTTGATGTACTTTGCAATTTGTTTGAATATGTGTATATAAATATGCTATAGTGATGGTTATTTTTTTTATGACTTGCGACATATAGTACAGAGAAGAATCATAGAAGTTACTCCTAGCTTTTACAGGCCTTCTCATACAAGGACATGCCCTACTAAGACTGAAGTCACTGCTGACCACTTCCTCAGTTAGAACTAACACAACACACAAAGTTTTCCTTGCTGGAACAGTAGCTAGCTCCCTAGCCACTGTGCCAGTTAAGGCTTTTAAATTTTGAAAAGGCTTTAAAAATTTGAATATATAATTATTAATTTTTTTACATTTTTGCTGATGTATTCATTAAAATTTAATAAGCGATAAAAGCAACTGAATTGAAGATCAAAAAGCAGACTCAAATACTTGTTTTTGCACTTTTTGTTGTGAGAAATTAAAAATATATTCATTTGACACCATATTTGTTTTGTCCATAAGAACTGAAATTGTAACATTTGCATGGCCAAATTATTTAATTAATTGGTATAATAATTAAGTGTAATATATTTCCTCCCTTTTTAATATTATCTTTTTTTACTTATATATAATCTGCAAATCATAATATATTGTTTTTCAGTGAGTAAGGTTGTCTTTGTAATATTCACAAATTTTGTTATATAATGCATCAGGTTGAGAAGAAAGCTTTTCTCTCATAGATATCAGTGGCATGGTCTTTAGGAATCTATGGTTCCCCAGTTATAGCAAGTATGTTGTACAGAAAAGGTAAGTTTATTTTAAAAATCTGACTTTTTTTGTTATTGTTATTTCTCATTAATGTCTTTTTTCCTAAATCAATGACTTTAGTTGCAGTTTAATGGTGAAAAGGTTTGTAGTAGTTTCCTTCTTCTTTGTAGATTTCTAATATTCAATTTTCCTCTTTATGTGTCATAGTTTGTCAAAGTTGGAGGAAGATTAGAATGCTTACTATGTTAGAAATGTATTTTATTGCAGATAGTACTTTTTACAGATTTTAACTGCTGGTCAAAAATAGCAGGAAAATGCTTAAGTAAATGTTCACTGTGTGGCCAAAAGTATTGAAACGTTTTTCATGTGTCAGTGGAAATTTAAACTACATAACAATGTAGAGTTAAAAACTGATAATTAGTTTTCCCTGATAAGTGGAAATTAACTCATTCTACCTGTTCTACTCTTCTTTTAGTTTTAAAACTGCCATTGCTATTTTTATAATTTTTTTGTTTATTAATGATTAGATAGAATTTGCTTTGAAAAATTTCAGTTGTAACCTTCATATTTCAAACATCTTTCAACAATCTGATGATGGATATAAAAATTATCAAAACCACAATAATCATGCAACTGTTGTGTAAGTGTAGGGAAATATTACAGCATGTTTTTAACATCCTTTGTGCTATCAAGTGTTTGATAATTTCTTTTGTAAACTGCATCATTGCAAATAAAATTGTCATTCAACTGTTCTTAACCCTTTCAGTGTCCAGCCTGAAAAACTGATTTCCATCCAGAGACCAAGCTATTTTCTCTCTATGTTTAGCCAAAAAAAAATTAACTTTAAAACTTTTTTGCCAAATAACTAATGAAAGGCATGTTATATGCCAAATTGATCAGCATTTAACTCTGGATTTTTCTGAAAATAAAACATTTAACAAAAAATGACAAGTTTTATTTTAATGACTTTTTTTTTTGAGTCATATAGTAAAAAAATGCATCTAGCAACACAAATAAAAATTTATTTAAAAAAAAAAACTAATAGTCAGAAATGATTATAATGCACATGAATAGAAAGGCTATTTATTTCTGAATAATGAAAAAATTATTTTTTTAGTTTTAAGTAAATATTTCTCTGGTTTCGTAATTTTTTTCTCGGTACCATACGTTGAGAAAATTCAGGCTTTTAGCCAATTATGCTGAGTCAGATAAAAACAAGTCAACTTTAGAATTATAAATAAAAACAATAAACAGAAATAGGTCGTTATGTACCAAATTAAACAGAAAATAATTATGAATTTAATGAAATAAATAATATAAACAAATTTACAAGTGTATTGATTTTAATAAACTTTTTGGTAAAAAATGGTAAAAAAAAAGTTCGCACTATACAATTAAAGCTTTATTTTGGAAAACCTGATGAATAAAAATAGTTAAATTATATATTAAATTTCTTCTCAAATAATATAATATTCAAACTGAAATATGATTTTTATTTCTCTTAATGATTCTTTTTAGTATTGTATATTTTGAACACGACCAGTGTTATACAAAGTGACTTAGACTTCTCACATTCACAGGATTTTCTGAACTGGTTATGAAAGAGAAAAAAAACATTTCTTGGCTCCTTTTTTAACTAAACATTATGAATTTTTTCTTTGAGTGTTGAAGTTTGACATCTAGGCTAAGTGCAGAAATGTTTGTGCACCAAAACAAAAAAACAGCGTTATATCGTCTGTGTGGCACAGCCAAGATACTGAGGGGGGTTCTCTTTAAAATCATTCAATATCAATATAAAAACTCATAATTTAAAAAAGTTATATTCTTCTAGAGGGAAGGGGAGGTGATGAAATGTTCACGGTGAGTTTAGCAGAGGGGGCCTTCTCGAAATTGCCCTCTCACATGACGGTGATTTCCGTAGCAAGGAAGTCTATTTTGCTTCTGTATCCAAGAATTCATTTTCAGAAAATGGTACAAGATCAAAGTTTTTTTACAATAAAAACAAGAAATAAAATAAAAATTACATATAACCTAATGGGATGTTAAATAAAATATCTGCAACAACTTTTAAGCCAGCCTTCAATGTAACATAACTTTGAATGATCGCTAACTTGTGGAAATAAATCTAGAGAAATGAATTTGCTTCCATGTTGAAGACCTCATTTATTTTCAGAAATTGATACCGGATCAAAGTTTAACTGGAAAAGTAATAAATAATGAAATAAAAATTAACACATAGCCTAATGTGATGTTAAAATAGCCACAACAACAAGTTGTAGGCCAATCATCCAATGTAGCATAACTCTGATAAATCAGTACTTATCTATCGGCCAAAAGATCGCTAATTTCCGAAAATAAATCTACTGAAATAAAAAATTAAGGTTTAAATATAAAAAAGTAAAAAAGTAACTTTACAAAGGGTATCCAATATGCTGCACCAAAACAATATGGGAGCCACTTATAGCACATGGAGCAGAGATAGCATGTATCAGCCATCTGCCACTTGTTTACCTGTGAGCCATATATAATTAAATGCAGCTGCACCCAGAATTTCAAAGAAAGATGTGTTTACTACCAATTTCAATTTTAAGAGTGGGAAGATGCATAGAATGCTGGGATAAATGATAAAAATAATTTTAGGAATACTGAAATAAGTTTATGACAGAAAAGAGTGTAAAACAGAAAAAGAATAGTGGTATCTACCATTTTTAAAAATAGCAGTTTTTTTTGCTAATTTTTAGGAGATTTTTGAAAATTCAAGGAAAATTTTAATTATAATAGTTCAAATCAACTTGTGAGTTTAAATCAGAAGGTTGCTTCAGCAAATAGGAACGTTAACAAGCAAATCGGCAATACCATTTAATGCTTCGAAGTAATGGTAATCAGATGGCTTTATAAAATTATTTATATTGTAGTTTAATAAAGTATGCATCAAATTGAAAAACAAAATATTATTTTTCAAGCCTGAATTATGTATCTTATAAGATGTATATAAAGCAAATTACAACAGAAATTTTTATTTTTAAAAAATTGATTTTTTTTTTGTTGTTGTTGTACTAAAAATGTATACATATGTCCTTGGCCCCTCATTTCGGATTTTGTGAATGTATACAGATGATGTGGACAATGGAAAGGTTAAGGACATTACGACTTTTCCAGCTGTGCTTGCATTTATATTAAACATGTTATTCTTATAATATTGAACTGTTAAAACACTTATCCTACTCTGATATCAGTGGTAAAAGTGATTATATATGTTTTAAACAGAACACTGAGATTTTATATTTATATGATTTTATTTTTTGTATCTTGTAAAATGAAATGGGAGATTAAAACAAAATTTTCTAAAATTTGCAGAATGTCCATTATGATTATTTGGCATTTTAGGGGCATTTTAGAAAATTGTGAATCATTTTTATTGAGTTTTTCTGTGGCAATAGAATAAATTGAATATTGAATGCACATAGATTAATGTAGTTATGCATATTTAATTTTGAACATAAAACCTTTTGAATTTCATGGATGAAAATCATGCAAATTTGTATATATATATATACACACACACAAATAGTGGTATATATATATATGTATTAAATAAAACCTAATGATATATATTAAATATTTTTAAACTAGTTTTATGTAAGAAATGCTATTTGATTTTCATGAAAGAGGAGGTATTAGAAAATAATACTTGGTAAAAGGGGGCATTCAGCCCAAAAAGGGAGAGTTGGCAAAAAAAAGTTAGGAATTACAATTAGATGTTCTAAGAACCTGTTCTTGTGTATCTGCTTGATGTCATTGGTATCAGAAGTTTTTGGCTCCTCTGATTCTGCAGTACTTGAAATGTCATCCCAAATTTACTGTGATGGTCCCACTTGTATGTTTCTATGTGGGATTTAGAGATTGGCATCCTAACTACAGTGAGTCAGAGTTAAACCTGCTATAAGTGTCCAAAACCTTTGAGGGCATTGCTGTTGCTTACCTTTATATATGGAGTATTATATTACCAATGGAGAATTGAAAGTTATGAGTGGAGTAGTAGGTTATCCATGGGTAAAATTTATCAATGGATAGATGTTTTGCACCAGATATTTGGCATTTAATAGCTAGTATTTAAATAAAAAGTAAAATATGTCTGTTTTTATTTTTAAAAGTTTTATGGAATTTAATGTAGCTGATATTGTAATTTTTATTTTGCAAGGTTATTTCACAACCGAAGGCTTACACAGTTTAATAAGGCTAGCTGGAGCCATAGGACTAGTACTTTTGGGAACTATTTGCCTAAGAGGTAAGTTTTCATTCTCAACATTTAATTGTTTTGAAGTATAAATCATATTTTGAAATATTTTCAGCTGAGGTTGCAAATGCAGAGAAACTTTCTCCTGTAATAGAAAACAATTTTTGGTGAGTCAAAAAATAAATACTTCAACTTATGTTGGATCCAAACCTACAATCCCAAAATGGCATTCATAATTTGCATGTGCATATTGTATCAATAGAAAGCCACATTTGAAGCACTATAACATTTTAAAAGTAAATAGTAAATCCACAGAGTTGACTTTGAAGTCAATAAATAGTTTTGTGGAAAAAATTAGTTTTGCTGATGTCTGGGATTTGAACGTACATCTCTCCAGATTAATGCCAGAGTGTTCTAAGACAACTAAACTAATGTCAGCTCTATCTTTTTTCCACTAATGTTACCTATCAATCTCCCTTTATTGTTGGTGCTACAGTCATCTATGCCAGCAGCAACAATGACGGGAGATGATAGGTCACATTAGCTGAAAAAAGACAGAGACAGTGTTAATGGTCTTAGAACTCTCTAGCATGAATCTGGAGAGATGTGGGTTCAGTTCCCACATCTCGGGAAGACTCTTTTTTTTTTGCCACTATTTATTGATTTTAAATGTATGCTATTATGAAAAACAATTGTGCTGGAGTAAGAAAACAATGAATAAAAAAAAAACTCTCTAATCTTAATTTTAGCAGTAGTTTTTCAGTAATTTAATAATCATTGAAGCTAGAGCATTTTTGTAGCATTTTCCATTCATAAGATTTTGTGTAAAAAGTTAAAACCTAAATTATAATGTGTATATAATTTAACAAGTTGTATTTTTAATTACAATTAATACATAATGATTGTTTTATTATTAATTTTAATTTTATTATTATTATTATTAATTTTTTTCTCCACCTTTTAGGAGAGTAAGATGCTAAATGTTCTGGTTTAAGGCTTATTTCCTAATTGTTTTAAACAGTGTATGTTGGGATTTTAGAGTAATTTTCTATGTCACCTTAATATATCTTGATATAAAGTAGTTCTGATTCCAGCAGCATATTAAATAAGCAAAACACTCTACTTTTCTGCACAGCTTAATATATGTAGTAAGGTCCAAAAGTTTCCGGCCCAAGGGTATTAAAGAAGTAATAGAATCAAACAATTTTTATATTTCAATATAATCACCCTTTATTTTAATACATTTTTTAAAATGGCTAATTAACTTTTCTATACCACTGGAAAAAATAATCTGAATTTTTGTCCTTAAAATGGTCTAAAACTGCAGAAATGACTTCTTCATCATTCGTAAATTTTTTTCCATGCAGATCCAATTTTGAAAACAAAAAAATAGTGGCAAGTGAGTGATTTAATTCCTGGAAACCACATTGCTGAATAGCAGCCTTTGCAGCAACTGAAGTGTGCACTGGCGCATTGTGCAAAAACTTCACTCCCCGGTACAGCTTTCCTCGGTGTTTCTCTTTGTTGGTATCCTTCAATTTGTACATTAATGATGCATAATATTCACCAGTAACTGTAGTATTCCATTTCTTAAAGTCGACTTGCAGTATCCCCTGTTTTAAAATAAAAAAAATTTAATTTAAAAAAATTAAATTAAAATTTTTTCAATTTTTTTTAAATAATAAAAATTTAAAAAATAACAAATATTAAAAAAATTTAAAATTCATTTAATTCCTGCCGGGCTTTTGCCTTCTTTCGTCAAAAATTTAATGGCCATGCAGTACTCAAGTTTAAACATTTTAAAATATTGGGCAACAGCACTTCTATCTGTGACACTAGCTGGAGTGCTACTGATGCTAGAGCTGCAAAATTTTAACTAAAGTGCAACGAAACATAGGTTGACAGAATTAGACCTGTCGATTCTTGTTCTAACATGTTCGGGGTGGAAACTTTCGGACTTTACTACATAGTGTGAAATAGATATAGTGGGATTTTTTTTTTTTAACTCTCTAGCACTTTTCAGACACATATTTAATATTTTTTTCATGTAAATATTACAATCTTGAAGTAAAAATTATCTGGTAGCTGGACAGTGTTAAGCCTAATTTACTGATATGATTACAATATGTTGATATAGTTGAGATCTATATAAAGATAGTAAACAATTATATAAATGAAAATAGATATAAACGTATGAAATAGCGTAGTAAGAAATCAGAATTATAGTACTATTGAAGGTAATAATGAAATGACTAGGCATGTCTTTTGGAAAGTCAAACTCTCTGTTTTTTTTTCCATGTTCACATTATAAAAAGCAGATTATATTAATGAAAATTTTTTCTGGTTTGGGTGGATTGTCCTACTTCTGAGGGGCACACTGTACATTTGCTACATTTGTAACCTTTTTTCAACAGAGGAAAACCTTATTTTGGGAACTGTATCCTAAAGTAGTGGATGGAAAAATGGATGTTATATACCAAGAAAAATAAAAATAAGATTTATTATTACCAAGAATAATGAAAAATTGTCAATGAATTTGTCAATAAAAATATTTTTATTATTACAAAGAATAATAAAAATTTGTCAAACCATCTAGTTTGACTGTAATACATCTAATGGGTACTACCTTATGGCCTGGCCATTTAGCCAGGCCACAAGGAGCCAAAGGCTCAGATCTGAAGAAGGGAAAAAGATCCACTGAACAGCTGTTAAAAGACAGATGGTAGCTTCCTGTCAAACCTTCTAGTGTGGCTTGACAGTGTGTGATATCTTAACATTCACAGGGTATAGTTCTTCTGCTTGAGAGAATGGCATAAATATTCCATCATCTAGAGGTTTTTTTTTAACCAACTACTGAATGTTATAGAATTATTTAAACTGTTCAAAAATTTTGGGAAATATACACAAGTGTTTCAAAGCTTTATTTCTGTATGCAAAAACTATACACTAGTATACAGCATTAAAAGGAAGTTAGCACTTAATGGTTTATCTGTCAAGATCTGTAGGTGT
Source organism: Ryuthela nishihirai (assembly GCA_038380435.1). Lineage (NCBI taxonomy): Eukaryota > Metazoa > Arthropoda > Arachnida > Araneae > Heptathelidae > Ryuthela > Ryuthela nishihirai. Next base: position 58,654,630 of record JAWZYU010000008.1, read on the forward strand.
CTCAAAATTTGTAAGTTATCCTTAACATTTGGGGGGAGGGGAATTGGTTCAGTTGGTTGCATGCCAAGCTTGTAATCTAATGTTCCCAGGTTCAAGTTCAAACTCCAGCTCTGAGAATTTTCTCTGCTAATCCCCATTCTGCCCTCATTGAGAAAGGTGACACTATTGGGCTATGAAAGACCACCATTTGTCAGACAAGAATATTTAGAAAGGCCATGTGCAGTAGATTTATATTCTGTGTGTGTTAAAGAATACACTAGATGGCCTTGACAGGAGGCTTCCATCTGTCTCCTAACAATTGCCCAGTTGATCCCCTTCCACAACTTTTTCAGAGCCCATGGGTGTCTTTGTGAACTGGCCATTTATCCCACTGTATGCAAAAAAAGTGCTGCTGAAATTAAAACAACCCATCCTTAACTTTTGGAAACACTAATTTTGTTTTTTCTTTAAATTCAGACAGCTTGTTATATCAGATAGTGTTTAATTTATTGAAGACAGTTAACACAAAAATCTTACATTTTATTGTCAGTAATTTTTATTCATAATGCAAAAGTGAAGAAATGTCTTTTTTTATCTTGTTCCTATGACTTTGAGTGCACATTGCAGACACCCTGTAATATGATAGATTGAACATCACTATTGTAAGCTACTCTTAGAAAAGTTTTGATATTTTGTGTGAGATATTGTGTTTTGTATGTGGTGTAGTATATCCATTTGAGACTTAACATTAATACAGGTAATTAAAATTGCTAAATATAGGTCTTGGAAGATTAGCAAATAGTGATTATATGACCTTCCTTGCAACATTAGAAGCAGCTAAAAGAAATATGACAAAAGAGAACAAAGTAAGTATTTTAGTTCATCTAATTTGTGTAATGCAATAAAATCTAAGCCTTAAAGTAGCAAATTACTAACAATGAATGAGTTAAGTCCTGCTACATTTGTAACTTTTTTTCAACATAGAAAAACCTGACTTTCAGAACTGTAATAAAGTAGTGGATGGAAAAAGGAATGTTATATACCAAGAAAAATAGCATTTTATTCTTGATATATGGTGTGTAAACTGATAGGCTCCTGTCAAGCAGCTGCTTGAGGGGGGTATTTTATTTATTTTAATAAAATAACAGAGGTAATAAACAGCAATACTTAATATAGCTAAGTAAATAAGAATTTATGTAATGATGGTTATTTGAATTATGTGTGAGAGTTGGTAAAGCTTGTAGTAATTGGTGTGTTAATACTTCAGTTCAATAACGTGGCATTTGGTTATCAATCATGTGAGGAATTTATTGTAGAGACTGGAGCCTAAAGATGTCTAGAGCTGGGGTGCCCAAACCTTTTCATACTGGGGGCTGCTTTTAATATAGGATTAATTGGAATTATTACTAAATTTTTATTTACTTTTGAATGTAAATCCATAAAAGGGTATCATCAGCAGTAAACAATTGAAAATTAAAAATTTTTGCTGACACTTAACATGTTAAAAACACATTTCTATTTTTGCAGTAAATAAATTAAAAAAAAATTTAGTAGAAAAAAAGCTACCTTTTAAAAACTAACTTTACCACTTATCATGCTTTGGGCAACTCTTGCCAGTTTGCTAGAGATTTTGAAATATATGGCTTAGACTGTGCTGATGATCTGAACCTTTTGGCAAATATGTTGACAAGATAAACTCTTTCATTAGACAGGACTCTTTCAAACAGCAGAAAACTTGTTTCATTAGAACTATTGATGAGACTGATAAAAATAGCTTTGTTAATAAACAGAAAAAGGAATAACAAAATTGATTATGTTGGGTGGTGCTACAGTTCTCTTGAGTATCTGTGCTCTTGAGCAAGTACCTCAGTTTAAATATTTCTGTTACACATACTGGTAATGTCTGACATGAAAGTGCAGTGATCAGGCATTGCTGCTGAGATTTTTAAGAATCTGTGGAGAGTTTGGTAAAATAGTCCTGCTACATTATATGTATATGTTTAGTCTGAGATATTCATCTCAAGACTAAAATTAGTTTATGTAATAATTTGGCCCATTTTAAAAGTTTGCTATGGTAATGAAATTTGAATCCCTTGTAAGAAAAACAGCAGGAAACTCATTTTTGATTCTAGATACTTACACAATATATAGGTGGTTTGGATACATAAATATTGATGTGTTAACTAAGAGGCATTAGTTAGCATCTCATGCAGGAAGAAACTGCAGTTTGGAAATGTTGCCTGCATGTAAAACTACAGATTAGCAAATAGACATGAGATGCCTTTGGAAAAGGTCGAGATTTAGAATGCAGTGGGAATAAAATGCGAAACATGACCTTGTTAGAATTTATCTCCAAGGGCCAAATGCAACAGTTGAAGTTCAGATCCAATAACTATATTGTACAATTATAGTAAATTGAATGGCAACACCCAGTGCTCCACTATACAAGACAATATTACTTTGTATGGGTGATGCCATATTTCCCCCATCTACTTTCAAGGAAGACCTTCTAATTGACTAATAATTCATGCTGCGGAACAGCAGAGAAAGGAACTATTATTTTGAGCTTAACCATTGCTGATTAATCAGTATGAGTCTGGGTTTTTAATCGTTGAGGTGCTTGGGAGGTCTTTTTGAATTTTAAGAGCATGTCTAAAAAGAAGTGTAACGCTCCAAAGAAATGCAAAATACTTTTAAGTTTGGACCCTTTTTCCTGATCCAATTAGTTTTATGCTCCAGATAGCTGAGACAGGCACCAGGCAATAATTGACAAATTGCCAAAAAATAGAATAAGTTAAATTAGGGTTCAAAATACCAGCGAGCATTAATGAGTAAGATTCCAAAAAAATGATTGTCAAATGTTTAATTATAATCAAATCTTAATTCGCTTTGCTCAAGAGAAAAAAATTAGTAAAGACTCAAAAGGTTTAAATAACAAACAAATTTATTTCCAAAAAAATCAGCTCACCAAAACTTCAATGAAGAAGATACATCAACTCTATGTGCTACAACTCTCTCTAAGTGCCTCTGCACTATCTCGTGCTATGTGCACTATCTGCTTAGTGCTTCTTATACTAACTCCTTCTGTGACTAGCAAGTCACCGGTTTAAACAAGAGCCGGACGCGTGTCATGTTGCACGCCGGGAAAGACATTTACATAATATGACGAGCGACGCAAGCTATGACGCAAGAGGGGGGCATGTCCTTGTGCATGCGCTTTAGCGGGAGACAGTCTGAAGATCGGAGTTGCGCATGTGCAATTCCTAACTCTTGGAAATGAGCACTGTGATGCCAAAAAGGAAATAAAAATCCCCAAAATGATAAATATAACGTAAATTAAACAAAACTGGTTAAGGTAAAGCAAAGTTGAACGATGGGGCATCACAAGTGCCAAACATTAGTAATTTCAGTCTAAATTGAAAGTCCAAACGTTGATAGAAGTTATAATTTTGAATTGCCAATCTTGAGAATTTTTTAAAATAATTTTAGGAAGGAAAGGGAGTATAGTAAAGCATGTAGAAGGGAGAAAGCATTCACAAAACCTGTCTGGGCTTGGATAGGAGTTGATCCAAATGGAGCATGCACCAAACCATGGCAAACTGAGTTAGGGAACAGCCATGCAAGTTCCAGCAAATTAAGTTAGGGAACAGCCATGCAAGTTCCAGCAAACTGAGTTGGGGGACAGCCATGCCATACAAGTTCCAGCAAAACCAGAGATTCTGTAGGTGGCCTAGGGTTGAAAATGGGGGAGAAAAGTCGAGGGGGATGGTGCAAGTTTGAGGCTACCCCCAACAAGCAGTGTCCGACCTTGACTGTGTAGCTTGCTGGCTGGAAGACCTTACTGCCCAGAAACTCCTCCAAATGCACATGTCATGGCAAGAGTAAGAGAAAGATCAGATTCTAAAAGTAACTGGGGGGAGGGAGTCAGTGAATGTGGGAGAGAAAAGGTGAAGGCTAGGTACAGATAAAGACTGCATAAGCAGGAATTCAAGGCATGACTGGCAGAAGAAAAATTTTATAAAATTTAAAAGAAAAAAAATAAAGAAAATATTTAAATATATGTTTATAATAATTTAAGCACCTGGTGGTCTGTAGAACCCAATAAAAAGGTTATTACCTTTCTATTGGGTTCTACAGAAATTGAAAAAGAAGAAGAAAAAGAGGATAAAGTAAAAAAAAAATATTCTAATTAGTTTACTTTGGGTTTTAAATTGTTAAGGATGTTTTACATTAGGGAAGGAGGCTAGGGAAAGCTAAGGGAGTAAGGCAGGTGAAGTACGTTAGAGCTTAAAAGAGTCAAAGGTTAGTGCTTCTGTACTGAAAACACTTCCTGTTTAGCTACTAGGAAAGGGGATTGAGATAGCTTGGAGAGGGAGGGGGGAGATTGCTCTGCATGCCAGGGTAGGTGAGAGGTAGGGGGAGGAATGGAATGAGAACCTGCTAGGTTGGGTTGTTTTACTTTGAGCGGCACTTTTTTTGCACACCATGGGCTAAATGGCCAGGTCACATGGACCCTAAAGGCTCAGAAAAGGTTGGGGGAGGAGACTCACTGGAACAGCTGTTGGGAGACAGATGGTAGCCTCCTGTCAAGGCCATCCAGTGTGTTCTTTAACATGTGCAGGGTATGGCTCTCCTGCACACAGGGCATGTCTTAAGGTCCCATCCGACAGACAGCAGTTTTTCCAAGCCCATCAGTGCCCCCTACTGACCATGGGCAGATCGGGGAATTTTTGCAGAGATAAGAGCCTGCTAGGAGCTTTAGCATAGAGAGTGACTGTCTTTTAAAAGTGCATAACTTTGGGATTTTAGGGAAGTTAAACATGGAGACACATTGAATAATCGAAAACAAACAATTACAGGGCATACATTGTTTTTGTAATTTTTAAAATATTTTTACATTCTTTTGTACATATTTTTATGTTTTTATGTACATATAAACCCTAAGAACTATAATTAGAATGTATGGGACAATACAGATATTATTAGTAACTTTGTTAGCACCAGTTTTACAAATAATGAAAAATAAGAATAAATAAAAAGAATTTTTTAAATGCCAGTCTTGAGGATAAATATTTTATGTTTAAGTTTAGGAAGAAAATAAATAAAAATAAATACCTCCTCAAGCTGCTGCTTGCAATAGAGGTCTGACAGGAGCCTGTGATAGAAGATCTGTGAGGATGGCTGGTTCTCAGCAGATTTTTTGCTAACTGTACACTGTTTTCAAAGGTGGTTACCCTCCCAAGAACTGACCACGCTCAAAGCTGCTTAACTTCGGTGATTGAACGAGAACCGGTGTTTTCAGCTTGGTACTGCTGTTGGCTTTAGGAAGGAAAGGGAGTAGTAAAGTGTTAGGAAGGGAAAACACATTCACCAACTTGCCTGGACTTGGATAGGAGAGGACCTGAGCAGAGCCCGCACCAAACCATGCCAAACCGAGTAGAATACAACCACCAGTTGGTCCACACAAGTTCCAGCAAAGCCTGAGCTTCTGCAGCCGACTGAAGATCAGTAGGGAGGGAATGTAGCTAGGGGACACACACACATAGTTCGAGGCTACCCACAACAGGTGCCATCCAACCCTGACTGGGGAGCCTGGTGGCCAGAAGCTAGTTATGGAGGGGAAATCCTGACTTCCCAGACTCCCCCCCCCCCCCTGAAAGCACTTGACACAGCAAAGAGGGATAAAGACTTCAATAAAATAGGAATAAGTGGGGGGAGAAGAGAGAAAAAGTGTGAATGTGAAGGTGAGTTCTAAAACTTTGTGTAAGGGAAAAATATTCAGTCCTGGCCATCTGAAAAGGCTTTTGGGGAATAAAATTAATTATTTAATTGGTTTGTGAACACCAAGTAAATGAGAACCCATCAGAATGAGGAGGTGGGAGAAAGAAAGGGAGAGAAAAGGAGAAAAAAAAAAGAGAAAAAAAAAAGGGAAAAAATATGGATAATGGAAAATAGAGTTTAGGAATGAAATGAGAACAGAGTCAAGAAGTTAGGGAGGTGATAATTTATATAGTTAGAGAGGTTCCAGTTGGAATCTAATTAGGACTTATTTATTTACTTTTAAGTTATTAAAATCAAGAGTGAAGGAAGCTAAAAGGAAGTAATGAGAGTTGAGCAGGGTTATCTTAGCTAGCATTGACAGGGGTCAGAGTTCAGTGCAACTGTACTAAAAGTACTTCCTGTTTGGGCTTCTGGGAAAGAGGATTAAGATAACTAGGTGGGGCAGGAGTGGTGATGCATTGAAGTCCCATGCCAAGTAGATAGGGAGTTGGAAGGAGAGGAAAGGATTGTGAGCTGGTACGGAGCTTTAGCTAGGACATTGACTATCTTTAGAAAGTGTTTTTCTTGAGAATCTATGATGAAATAGAAAAAAAGATTTAAAAAAAAAGCAATGCACTACTATAAACATTTAACTACATTACAAATAGACTGGCTATAATGGGAAAGAGCATTATTTTGGAATCTTAGGGAAGAAGTTAAAAGAAATATGGCATTCACTGAAAATTGCAAACTTACAGCCACATTACAAATATACAATTTCAAGACAAACACTGTTTTTGAAATTTTAAAACTTTTTAATATTATTAAATGTATTTTTGTTATGTAGTAAAGAATCACAGGATGTGTCATGCAGACATGGAACTCAGAAATAATATGCTGAATGAATATGAAAAACTAATCAGTTTAGTATTTTTGTTAGTTTATATACACATAAACATTAAGGGGCATAATAAGTAAATACAGGTTATTACAGATATATTTAATAGTTTTTTAGTAATAATTGCATGACATATCCTTTTTCTGATTTTAGTTTTTATATATTATTATATCTATATTTATAATGAACATATAATACGATAGTTATTGTTAATTTTGTTAGTGATAAATACATGACATACACTGTTTTTGTAATTTTAACTTTTTATACTTCTTTTTAAATAGATTTTTGATTTTTAAGAACACGTAGACAGAAAGACATCACAGGACACTGGATAGGACAAAGAAATGCAGATATAAAAATTTACTCTGTTAGAAACAACTAATTTACTCTGTTAGACACAACTAATTTACTCTGTTGATACTAATTTACTCTGTTAGAAACAACTTGTAATGAAAAAAACAACAACTTTTTTTTAAGATACTGGACTGGGATAGCTGCCTGGTTACTGATCCAATCCCTTTAAGCTTGATCTTACAGGTGCCCTACTGCCACAGTATGCTGCAATCCTGCCCTGGTAGCTCCACAATGCCTAACAATTCTTGTTGTAGTGATAATGTGTTTTAAAAAGTTGCTGGTGTTGTAATCCTGAAAGTTTTCTGTAAGGGCCTTTATTTATGGCTTTTGAGATGATGCCTTAATTTTCTTTATTAATTATCTTTGAAAGATCTTGGGTCTGCTAAATTTATATCTTTTAGTTAGTCTTTAAATTTCAGTAAATCACATTCTGAAAGGTAATGCTTGATATTGTCTTGCCTACTGCATCTGCAGAGTGAATAAGTAGTCTGGAAATTTCACTTGTCTTGTTAGAATTTGATTTGAGTAATGATTAAAATAACTGATTCTTGCACTTCTTAATATATGCATATATTATTCTGCCTTTATCGCTGGAATTCCAAGTATTTTGCCATTCTTCTATAATTTTTTTCCTGATTTTTTTTTTTTTGTTTCACGACTTAGGGGCAGAGGAAGTGTGTTGGTAATATTTTCTAATTTACTTGCCATCTTTGCTTTCTGATCTGCTATTTCGTTACCTTCCCAATCTGTGAGAGCTTTTATCCAATGGAATGTTACTCTTCTGGTATATTTAATAATTATGTATTTCTTCTTAATTTTGTTTATAATTTTATTTCTAACATTACTGTTCTTTAGGGCTTGTAGATCTGAGAGTTACTAAATTTATTTCATGTTTTTCTACATTTTCATTTTCATAGCTTTCAAAATTACTATAATTTTTCTTGATAATTCAAGGTGTTATCATTTAGCCTAAAATTTTCAGTGTGAATTGCTATTCCATAATACATTACTATAAAGTCTGCTACCACTTTATGATCTTCTTTGGATCCATCTGTGAACATTTCTAAACCTGCTCTGAACATGACCAAATTCATAACAATGGAAACACTTTACTGAGCTAAGGTACTCCTTGATGTTGTTTCTTGTCCAGCCTATATTAAGCTTACCTTTACTTAAAAGAGCATGAAAAATATTAGGCTTCACTTCAAGAACACACATGCTTTTCCTTACATACTTTACTTTGGATACTAAACTTGTGGGTCATTCCATCCTTTTCCTCTTCGACCTCATTCTGCTTGTGGATGCTGTGCTTTAACTCATCCATTTTCATTGCTGTTGGGATGTTGTATAAAATCACTTACAGGATAATCATCTTCATGGACTTTCAATGTACTTCTCTTTCAAACCCTTATCATTGCTGATCGTCTTTCGCAGCTTCTCCACATGCATTGTAATCACCAATTCTATTCCCAGTTCATTGTTCTTCACCTTCCTTACCTGTTTTATTCCTAGACCCAGGGCTATGGTGTTAATTGTCTGCTTCAAGGTCTCCTTTAGTTATTCACTTGTCTGGCTGTTCGATTCTGTATGATAGTCTAGAAGTACATTACCAACTTTTGTGTGCTTAGGTGTCTTGGGCATTCCTTGCTGTTACTGTTGAATAGCTGATTATGCTATCTGCCTAATGGACCTTGGCAATCCTGGAAAATTCTTCAACTCTTTCCTTCTAGACTGTAATGATGCAGCTGATCCTTGCAAACATATCTCTCACTTCGTTTTCAGTTTCCTTAGAGAATTTCTGTTAGGCAAAATCAACATAGCATCAAGTTCTCTTTGGATTCTAAGCACTTCACTTGCTACATCTTCTGGAATGCTGAGGCTTCCAATCTCTCTGACTACCTATTCAGTTGATTCTGTTGACATAGTTATTCAGAGGACAAGCAAAATTAGTTTACGGAAGAGTTCTAAACTTTCATTTAAAGAGCTCAAAAATACAGGAAAAACAAATTATATCCAATTAATTGTAACCTTTTTAATTGTTAGAATACATGGGAAACAAAGACACAAGAACATATACTACTTATAAACACTTATTATAGCAATTCAAACCTTCACTTTGCTAGGGTAAGCTGAGCTAACAAAGTTCTCCAATCTCATGGCAACTCGATAGCACTTCTGCTGAGCCAATGGTGCATGTTAGTGCTTAGCCTGCCATGGTGCTGGTACGGGAATCTTCCGCCAAACCGATTCTGCAGAGCACTCTAAGAGGAGATTACTCACAGCAAAGGCTGTTTGAACCTTTATAGGTTGCTTGAGAATTAGGTAAAATAACAGAAATTTAAGAGGGGGGGAGGAGTTACTTATGCCCTGATAATAAAATTATTTTAAGCATTAACAAAGCCTTAAGTCCTCATATTTTGGTAACTTGTGGGTGTATAATAAAAATTCTGCCATTTTCAGCTTAATCTTTAACAACTTTTTTGAGTTGTTTTACCTCTGAGCAGCATTTTTTTTTTGCATACAATGGGCTAATTGGCCAAGTCACAAGGACCCCAAAAGTTCAGAGATAATGGGGGAAGAGGACCCACTGAATAGCTGTTGGGAGACAAATGGTAGCCTCCCATCAAGGCCATCCAGCATGTTCTTTAATGTGCAAAGGTTATAGCTCTCCCATTCATGGGGTCACAGGATTACATCCCATCCAACAGACAGTGGCCTTTTCAAGGCGTCAGTGTCCTTTATTGACCAAGCACAGGACAGGGAGTTTTGCAGTGATAAATCTCAACGTTAGCCCAACTGGGACTCAAACCTGGGAACTGCAGATTACAAATCTAATGCACTACCAACTGAGCCACCTCTGTCCCCCCCCCCCTCTTTTAACAAGTATAAACATTCTGTATGTTTTGCATAATAGGCTGCATGTTGTATGATCATACCTTTATTTTTTACAGTATTATGGAAGCTTTTTCTATCTGTTGTGGAACTATTCAATTTAGTGTTCAGTGGTGTTTAATAGTTTACTATATGCAGAATTGTATATAGGATTTTAACAAGTGAGTAAAAACTCACTTGTTAAAGGATTAATATATGCTGGATTAAAAAAATTCACTGTACATCCCACGATGGATGATTTACAAATTAGGAGTGGTGCATTATAGTAATCTTTTTATTTTCTATATCATATAGCAAGCATTTTAAATGATATACTGCTCGTGATCTTCAACCATTATTCTTCAGTAAGTAAGGTTTGAAACTTTTCTTGAAAGGGAATTGCCATTAGCATTTTAGATTTAAAGTTAAAACAGTTTCTTTCAAAAATTTTGATATTTTAGCATTATTTAAGTTTAGTTTTTGAAATCATTTCACTCTTACTAATTTCCTTTCATTTTTATCTATTGCTTTCTTTGAAAATGAGATAATAGTTTCACTTAGTTGTCTGTCTGTCTGTCTGTCTGTAGACATTTAACTTTTTTTGTTTACAGAGATAAATTAAAAATTCTTGTGTTGGATATGTATTGAGGAAATGTATTCTTTGTGTTGGATAGGTATTGAGGATATGCACTTTCCAAATCTCTCTAAAGATATAATTACACCTTCTAGCGGTGGAAAATTTTGAAAATTCCAAAACTTCAAACAAATATTGCAAAACAGTGTACTTATGTTAGAAATTCGAAATTTTGGTGGTGGAATGTGAAGGTCATGAAGTTTTCATTGCCAACAATGAGTTGACCCCTTAAACCCAGAGGGGGTGGGAAAACACCTTTTTTAATTTTAGCTGATAATTGTTTATTTTTAGAGATAAAAAAAATATATTTTGGATTAGATAGGAATTGATAAAATATTATGATTCACACTTTTTAAATATTCCAGAAACTATAATTGTGCACTCTAATGGTGGAAAAATTTCCATATTCCAAAATTTAAAACAAATATTGCAAACAATGTATTTAAGCTAGAAATTTTAAATTTTGGTGGTGGAATGTGAATGCCATAATGATTCCATTGGTAACAATGAATTGACTTCTTAGACCCAGGGTGGGTGGGAAAAGACAATTTTTTTTGTTTTAGTAGATAGTTGTATTTAGAGAAAAAGAAAAAATCTTTTTAGGGTTAGATAGGAATTGATAAAATATTATGATTAGCCCTTTTGGAATCTTTTGAACACTATAATGGTGAAAAAGTTTGAAAATTCCAAAATTTCAAATGAATATTGCAATGATGTATTAATGATAGAAATATGAAATTTTGGTGGTGGAATCTGAACACATGAAGTTTTCATTGTTAATAATGAAAATGATAATTAGAAAACTTCTTTAATTTGATTAATACTAATGAAATATAATTTGCATTTTTCAAATACTTAATAGTTTTAATATACACTGCTGGCCATTAAAAGTGCAACACCAGGAAAGAAGAGATATCAAAGACGTATTTAGTGAATACATAGCTTATGTTACAAGGATCAAATGATTACAAATACAACTCAGTTACACTTGTGGAATACAAAGAAATCAGTATCATGTGTAGCCACCATGAGGTGGCAATAACCGCTGCTACACGGTCCGGCATTGAGGATGAGATCTAGAGGATGAGACGTCAGATGTGTGTTTGGGGAATGTCAGTCCATGCTGTTTCGATACATAGCCAAAGTTCATCTGTTGTAACAGCTGCTGGTATCTGGTGTGTTAGTTGTTGTGAGATCATAGTCCAGACATGTTCAATTGGAGACAGATCCGGTGAATGCGCAGGCCAAGGCAGAAGTATCACGTGGTGGCTGTCCAGGAATTGTTGAACAATGCATGCTGCATGTGATCAGGCTTTGTCTTATTGGTAAATGGCACCAGAAAGTCCCTTGACCACAGGCTCCAACACCTAAGTGATGTAATGCTGGCTGTTCAAAGTACCAGAATATGTACAAGGCGTGTGCATGAGTGGAGTCCAATGGCACCCCATACCATAACACCAGGGGCCAAACCTGTGTGGCACTGCATCATGCATGTTTCACTGAGCCTGTCACCGCAGTACCACCAGATACAGATTCATCCTTCATGGTGCTGCATACTAAAGTGCAATTCATGTGAAAAACGATACAATGCCATTTGCACATCCATGCATGACGTTCTTGGCACCATTGCAGTTGCATATGCCTGTGTTGTACAGTCAATGGTAGTTGAAGCAATGGCTGCCTAGCAAAGATGCCCTGATTCTGCAGATTATGTTGAACCATACATGCAAACACTGGTTGATGTGCAACACATCCTAGCTTTTGAGCTAAGGTGTTTGATGTGGCTGTACGATCATTCATAGCCATGCGCACAAGATGTCTATCCTCTCATTTGTTTGTGTGACAGGGCCATTGAGATCCCTCACATCAGTGAGTTCATTTCTCCTCTACCCACTGATGCCATATTCTCATCACTGGGGCAGCATTCTGTCCAACACAAGCACCGATGTCTCAGTACGATAATCTGCCTTCCCGTAATCCTACAATTCTCCCTCAATCAAAGTCGGAAACCTGGTCGTATGGATGCCGTGTTCTTTGACGAGGCATACTTGATCGTTTAGTGTGCAAGAACTGTAAGCAAACACAATTCCAGTGCTTTTCACCGGCTCTTTGTAATCTCCTCTTATACCACTTCCAGAGGGCATTACTGTCACAGATGTACCAGGATGACAAATGAGGTTTAAGCACTCTTATTACATTATTATTTATTCTGTACTAAGCTATTGCTACTGTATTAGTATTGCTACTTTATTATTTCATTGCATAATAAATTACAGTACATGTAAGTAAAGAATAAAGTGCTGTTAAAAAAACTCAATCTTACTGACTATCACCTATTCCAGACAGCCCTTATTCCCCATATAGTCTGCAGAATTGAGGTTTTACTTTATTGTATTTTAATATCCATATCAGTGTTCCCCAATCTTATAACAGTGTTGGAACCCCTGAATGATATTGTGAAGTCCTTCAGAATCTCAACATTAAAAAAAACTTTTTCCAGAACCTCCCCCTCCACCCAACCCTCCACCCAACAAAATAATATTTAATCATTGCATCAGAGAATTTTTATGAGGCTGTTTGTTTTAATTATTAATTATTTTGTGTGAGACCTGAGCATTTTTTATTTGCACATCATGAATTTTTGGATGAATTTTATATAAAGAAATGCACTGTTCGTGTTTCGAAGTTTCAAACATGTGATGGCTTTGTTTTTATATTTGTGAGATATGAAAAAGTTGTTTTACATAAATTTATGATCAGAAATTGATGTAAAAGATTACTTTTTGTTTTGCAACTGCAGAATATTCTTCTTAGCTTAGGAATATAACCTTTTTGCAGAACCTCTATTGGGAAACACTGATCTATTTTTATCAATTTTTCAGAATATGTGTTATACTATTAGTATATATGTTTATATAGCAATAATATTTAAATTATTTCTGCAGCTTTCATTATCATGTTATGACTTTGAATTCCAAGAGTGGCCTGTTGAATTTAAGTGGAATGATACTCAAGTGTAAGTTGCTGTTTGAGAAATTTTCATTTTATATCAATAGTATGTACAGTTTAAAATTGTCTGAGATTTTAAATTTTCTTTTCTTTGTGACATATATAACAACTAAGACAAATAGTTAAGCCTAATAGAATCACTTTCAACACTGAGGTAACTTTTAAAGTGCTGGAAGACACTACAGTTTGCAAAGGCTGCTGAAAATTTTTTATTTTTCCCCCCCAAAAAATCATCCTTTTTAAAGGTCTTTTTTTAATTAACCATGAAAACTGTACCAGCTCGCACACAATTATTATGTTAACTAACTATTCTGTTATGCAACATGATCTTATGATCAACCACAAATTATAGCCATCAACAAAATCAAAAGCCTTTTAGAAATCTACATAGCAAATAACTATAGCTTTGGTTTTGGTTAGGTTTTTGAAGCATTTCTTAAAAATCTAGCTGAAAAGATTTAGTTTGTGCCCCTCTACCACATTTGAATCTGCATTGTTTGTTTCAGAGATGTCCATCAACCAAATGCTAAATTCTGTCCAAACTTTTTGTGGAACAGAGAGTATACTTGGACTTATCAGAAGTACTGCAATCACCTTCCTTGGAAAAGGGATAATAATACATCTAGTAAAATCTTTAGAAACAATCCATTTAATGTAGAAAATATTGAACACTACAGTTAGTCATGTGGCTACAGAATCATTTCCAATTCTAAGCATTGTAGTAGCAATATCACTACCCCTGGTGACTTGCATACTCTTTATTTAGAGATTGCCAAAGTAACTTCAGATTGTGATTTAGGGTCAACAATAAAGCCAGTAATACATCTATCTTCATTACAGACAATAGAAATAGAACTAACCATATTGTTAAAGTCATCCCATAGATGTTCAGCTCATCTTACTATAACAGAAACCTCACCTTTGCTATATATCATTCTTTTTTTCTGACGCATACTATTTAGTATCTGATGCAACTCTTGTTGAGTTCTCTAGCAGATTTCTCTGCTTTATCAGCCAGGCTATCAAGCTAAAGCTTCTTACCAGTATTCAACTGATCATTTACTACTGTTTATTAAGTTCTTTATAACGTTATCTGTTAAAATTCAACTGAGTTAGTGTGTATTCAACTGACTGTTTATTAAGTTCTGTTCGAGCCCCAGCTAAGGTATGGATGTATGTGTCGTTTTTCTGCTGAGGTCATGTCATCCTCTCAGACCTTCTAATGTGGCATATAAACTGACAGGCTCCTGTCAGATCTCTGTGGCAAGCAGCTGCTTGAGGGGGTATTTATTTTTTTTTATTAATCTGGAAGGTTTCGATCTCTTTTGGCCGCTAATATCTGATTATAGCATATTGTTTACTATTGGTGCAATTGGACATTGGATTCGACATGATTACAATTTGAATGTACCAAACTGAATGTAGGCAACTGGTTAAACACTTATAGACTTGTCTAGCAATGTAATAGGTATAACAGTCTTGGGAGCATGTTCTGATATGGGTTGTTAGTTTTACTCACAAATTACTTTCACTTTTTGATTTATCCTTGTGTATATTTATATATCAGATAATTAAAACATTGATAGGTGATGGGACAGTAAATCATTGTTTTCCTAGGATTGCTTCTGTTCATATGCAGAGTGACTGATAAGCTAGTAGAGCTCTAAATGGTGTGTCTAGTGGCTTAAAAGAAAAAGGCAAATCAAGAGTTGGTTAGTTGTGATTTCAAAAGGACTTTATTATTGGTCTGTGAGGCTCAACTGCAGCCACATTGTACAAAAATGCAATCTGGTTTAACCCTCATAGCCTTTGGCTGATAAAGATTTTGTATGTATGTTTATATATATATATATGTATCACCTTCTTGATCATCAGCCTTTATCAGTAATAAAATTAATTATCAGGTGCATTTAAATTGGAATTAAAGAACTGTAATATTCATCTACTAAGTACTCACTGTTAAAATTAACCTTTATTAGCTTTTGACCATATTGGTAATGTCGGTAAAGCCAGTGCTATGAAACCTAAAGGGCCTCCTCAGATGAAGAGATGGATAAAATTTTATGGACCTGTAAAATAAAAGAATGCATTCTTTTAACCCATTATGCACACTTATATACATGTAAGAATAATACTAGTAGATATATGAATGTTTATGCATGTTGATTATTTGGTCACATCAAGTATTGCAAGTCTGCCCATGGTAGATACTAAAATGATTATATTGATTCTAAATCATAATAGATATTTAATAAATTGATATATGAGGATGTGCAAATTTGTTTGCATTTCAAAGATAGCATGTCTAATTCTCAAAAGAAATTAGGTATTGTCTGACATTTGTCTGACACAAGTTAACTAAATTTCCATTTTTTGTTTTTATCATTTTGATAACTAGTCTCATTTTATTTCTGAAATTTGTGGTATTATTTATGTATAATAATGTATGATTTTATTGTAGAGATAAAAGCAAGCGAAAAGTTCACATAGAAAGAACTTCATCTAAAAGAAGAAGTTTATTGGAAAAAGTGAGAGGCCTTCCATGTGATGTTTTAAGGTAAACGATATATTAATATTTTTAAGATATAGTTATAACTTATACATACTGTAAAAGGGTAAAGAGGAAATATGTGGTTTGCTGTAGCATGCAGAAAATTATAATTTTTTTATACCATTTCAGTATTAATATTTAGATTGTTATATAAACATTTATTATGTATAAAGACATCATATAAGGGTAAAGACAGAAGATAAGGTTCTCAGTTTCCCCCCCCCCCCCCAAACTTACAAATGTCTTGGGCTATGCCACCACTATATGTTAGTATTAAATAGTGTCACTGTGGCAGCATTCATAACTGCTGCACCCTTGTACTGTAAGATAGTGAAGGTACCTTGTACTATAACATAGTGAAGGTACTGCATATGTGTATGAAGCTGGAGATCTGAGTGGTAATTTTTTTGAGGAAACAGATGATCCATCCAGAGGAAAAACATTAACTTATGGTGGTATGTGGTTCAGATGTCCTATCAGTACAACATGTGAGGGAATGGTGGCAGAAGTTCAAAACTGGTCATAACCTTTTAGGGCATACTACAAGATCATGCTTTTGATCATAGTGTATGTCGACAGAAGTGGCCTGGACTGCTGTCACAGGAAGTGTTCCTATTGCATGATAATGCCCACCTGTACACTGCTTGCTCCATGGTGGACCACCTTCTTTGCACCTGCTGAGGGGCAACAGTTTAACACCCATCATAGGAGTCCAGACCTGATGCATTTGGATTTTCACTTGTTTGGGAAGCTGAAGAAGCATCTCTGAGGATAACAGTTTCCATTGGATGATACCATCAAAGAGCAAGTCACAAAGTGGCTTCAGGAGTCAGGATGCATCCTCCTATCAGCAGAGTTTTGATAAGCTGATAGACCATTACAACAATGTCTCAATGAGTCTGGTGACTACATGAAAAAATGACATTTCCTGTATATTGTCTTTGGTGTAATTGCCTGCTCTTCACAGAAATGGGGAAACTTATTTTCTTTTATTTAATCTCATATAAAAACCCACCCAAAGAAGAGCTGCATCATTCAGTTATGTCATGTATCAAAACAATAAATATGCATCATTTTTAAAACTGTGATGTTTGAAATTGCAATGAGAACCAATTAATTGTTGCAAAAACTGCATTTTTTTTCATCGAGGAAAATGAGTATTTTTATATTTTCCAGAATATGTAAAATAATATGTCATAAAAAAAAATGTTGGAAAAAAATTTCAACTTACAATGAGTTTTTTTATGAACTCATCATAAAAACTCTGAGGGTTATGACAATATTTTTTTTTAATTTTTATTTGATTAAGTTTTAACAAGATTGTAACCAAAAAAAATATTAATAGTATCACCAGTCATGTTGCAAAAATTAATAATTTATATTAAAATCTAATTGCTTCTGCACTGTATATTAAAATTGGATCATAAGGATCAGATTTTAATTTTCGGTGAATTGTTTTTATTTAGTGTCATAATATAGCACCTTTAAAAATATGTAGAACAACCATTTTATAAGATTTTGTTGATTATTTTGCAGTTATATTGCTATACATTCCTTTGGAAGAAGAATGATATATCCTGGATCAGTGAAACTCTTACAAGCACTTCTTGGTAAGCATAATATATAAATGTGGACTAGACTCACCACACTCATTATAGGGTAATCCACCATTACATATTATGAGACTATATGTTAGATTCACTGTTACCAAGCCATTAAAATCCTATTTCTGTCTAACAAGTGTACAGCATGTTCACATTGTTTGAATAATTGAGAAATAATCTGTTAGGTGAAGTTACACCATTTATTTAGAATCATTCATTTACAGCTTGGAGCAGCATATACAGCAAATATTCAAAGTGTAATTTGAGTCTGAACATGTGCTATGTTAGACATGTTTATTACACATGTTATTTCTAATGATATTAATTGCAGCAGCAGTATTATTTGTTAGCAATGATTATGACATAATATTATCTTCCATCATTAAACAAAGAACTGTTTTTATACACCATGTTGAAATTAATGTAATAAAATTACAAATTCATAATGTAACTTTTAATAAGTTTGCTAATGTGAGATGAAATATACACAGAAGTAAAATTTGATTTCAAATTAATGTAAATTTCACCACAATGCAATAATAATAAATTTTACTTTGAAAAGATAATTTTGTAGATGGAAGCAAAATATGATAGTGAATATATCATGAATAACAATGCATGATTAGGACACTAGATCTGATGAACAAAGAAACAAGAAAATAAAGGAGGTGGGTGGACAAAAACAAGGTCTAGAGAAGTGGGTGGCCAAGGCAGAATGAAGTTGTGGAATCACACCTGCAACCACAGAATATAGTATCCCTATAGAGGACACTACTTCACAGCATACAACTTTTAACATCCTCATGGTTCCAGTGGTAGAATTTTTACTAATACTGGAATCACTATATAATGGTTAGTAAAAGACTGCTTGTTATGTTAAGAAAATTAAAATTTAAATTGAAATCATCCATTTTGATATTTTTAAAATTTTAACTTGCAAGCTAACAAATCTGATTTTAAAGTAAAGCAAAACTATCTTGATTTGTTTATTTAATAGGCAAAATTGATAGAATAGACTAGAGGTAGTTTAAAAGTTAATGTTTTTTAATTCCAGCTTCCCCTTTCCATTTTGCAAAAGTTGATTTCATCCTTATAGTAATAAATACCATTTGGGCACCTGTGAGCAGTATTATTTATTGTTGAATGATTAAAAAAAAACTTGGAAATGTAATAATCCAGTAAAATTTAATTTAGCCATTTATACTAGCCATTATATTTTATGTTTAAAAATGCACAATCTTTTAGGTAAATCAGGTACACATTTAGTTGACAGCACTATAATTTATTATTATTGTTGTTGTTGTTGTTGTTGTTGTTTTTTTTTTTTTTTTTTATAGTGGGATAATATGGTAACTTGTAATCGTTCTTGTTTTTGGTTGTGAAAGATGTAAATGCCAGTTTCTTTCAGATGTAGGCTTTTTATTTATTTATTTATAGTAAACGTATACAGATTTACCCTACCTTAGTAAGAAAAAGTTTATACTGCTGATATATGTAACTATTGTAGATTTTTCTCAATAAAGAAAAAAGATATGACTTTAAACTGGTAATAAATTCTTTTTGAGGACAATAAAATGTGATGTATTAAATATATGCAACAAAATGAGGATTTTCGAAAATTAAATGAAAAGAAAAAAATGGTCTTTTTGCAACTATTGTATTTTTCATGACTGACCAAATGATTATAATGTTTGCATGTTGATATCATTAGTAACATTTGTAACAATAATTTTATTATAAGTTCTACTAGTGTACCCTGAGTACTTAATGGAAAGAAGTAAAGAAGAAAGTAACATAAACAGTTTCGTTATTGTTACATTATGCCATTCATCTTTAATTACTCTACTCCAAATCTAGTTCCAAAGCCAAAATATATTTTCAAAGGGAATTTTAAAAACCAAAGATTAGGTGTATTATTATGCTCAATGATCCCTAGAATACTTTGAAAGAAAATGGAATAAATTGAAATTTTCTATCTGAAATTTAGAAACCAAAGCTGGAATTTTTAACTGATTTTTAAATATTTCATGTAACATAGCATAAGGAATTACAAATAAAAAATATTGGTTGTAAAATTGACAAAATTCAAAATGTTAAAATCTTAACATCTTTTAACATTTTATTAGATCAGTACAAAATTTATGAAAAATAGCTGTAAATTCTAAATTCATTCCCTCTTTTTATAATGACATATAACTATGGCAGCCTGTGGAGACATATTTAAGTGAAACACTGGGCTAAATAAAGCTTGACATGTTAAAAATGTACCAGTGACAGTTTCAAAATCTTTGATATGACAATCTAATCCATGAATAAAGTAAATTTAAAGTTGTCTTATTAATATTAGAAATGGGCAAATAGTTTAATCCTTTGCATATCCAATGATATTAGTCACAATATAGCATTAGTTGCTCTTGTGCCATAAAATTCCATCCCACCAAAGATGATTAATCACTTTCATATTCTATGTTGTGCAGAGAATATAAACCATTCTATAGTACAAGGTGGTAAATTTTTTTAGAACATTAATCGCGTATTCTTTAATTTTTTTTTATCGTATCTGGAAAAAGATATGTAATATTTTTACCCATTTCTTCCATTTGAAAATATGCTAAGCTATACAAATTTTCCTGAAGGTTCTGCTGCTCTTAATACACTCACTTCCATCACCCAAAGTAGTATCAACTACTGTACTTGTTCGTAGTCAAACTCAGTCATTCCACAGATTGATTTCAATATCTGAACTTCTGTTATCTTACTTACCAAAGCAAACTTGCAATTTTTTTCACATTTTAATTGATGAAATCAATTTAGATCATTAGTGAAAGTTGCATCAATGGCAACTCTGTACATCACTTTTGTTTGATAATTCTAATAGATTTTTCAGTTTTAAACCTGTTTTTTTTACTCTGCTACTTCTGGAATCATTCTTATTTGTCAAATGTAATTTTGATTAAAAAGATTTATAGGTCTTTTAAGTGCTAATTTCATTTAAAGTGAAAGTAATCAATTCTAATGCAATTGGCTGGCTATTAGCATAACTTGGAAAGTTTTATTATTTATAGACTTATTTTAGTGATATTTTTATTTACTTTTTAATCATAGGTATAGTTAAAATTTAAGAAGTTAATTCTAATATCTAAGACAAAATTTTCATTTAAAAATATTCTGTAATGTTAAAGCAAATTTGATCCAAAGCAATTTGATCATGATTTCAGTGCTTTGGTTAAACTTTATATGCTGCATAATATTTTTATTTATCTTTTCTTACACAAACTCTGTGGATTATTTTATATATTTTTTTATTTTTTAATTATCTAGTTTTTAAAACAAAATAATTTTTATGGTAATACGTCATTAGTCTTGCAAACTGCCAGTCACATCTGCCAAATGCATATCATAAAATTGATGTTGTGTAATTAAAATATCCAATCTGATATGATCAATACTAGCCTTCTATTTATTGATTCTTTAAAATATGTATTACATAACTCATATTATATCTATCATTGCTGTTTAATCACTGAGTTAATAATTATCTTTTTTAAGCCATTTTCTGCACTATTTTCTTTTTAAATCATGAATTATTTTCACTTGCATTGTTCTAATGCCCTTCTATTAAAATTTGCATCAAAGTTCTATCAAAATATAAATAAAATATTTTACATCTGCAAAATTAATTCTTTAAATAATTTTTGCAGCTCCCATGTTATTACAAGGAAGAACAAAACTAATTGAAATTGTAAGTATCAATCTTTATTGAAATGTATTAAATTAAAAAAATTGTGATAAGACACAAAAATTATCCTAACTTCTTGAAAGGAAGTTTTAAAATTTTTACTGGAGTTTGAAAACCTTGAGATCAGAGTTTTTACTCAGAGGCTAATATTTACTGCACATCTGTTCCTAATTAAATTGTAATTATCTCTTCTAAATTGAGCACAGTGACATTGCCAGAACCAATGTTCTTCAGAAATTACAGGGTTGGTGCATGTGAAATGTCTGAAATGAGAGTGCCACCTGCAAACCCTCATAAAAATAGGAAGCAGTCACCTGCCTAATTAAAGTAGTTCCCCCCAGCATTCACACATTTCTTCCAACAGGTTACAAGGCTGTGGATCCAACGGCAATAAAATTCTGGAGTCTATGAGGCAAAGAAGTTGGCAACGGCTTGACACACAGCTTGGTCATTTGGGAAGGTCTTCTCTGCCATGAAATGGCCCAGATGTCGGAAGAGGTGATAATCCATGGGAACAAGGACAGGGGAATGTGCAGGGTGTGGCAGTATTTCATAGTCAAACTGGCGGATTTGTTGGACAGTCCTTTGTGAGACATACGGGCAGGCATTGTTATGCAACAGTACCTCATGCCTGTTGATCAAAACTGGCTGGTAGTGAGCTTTCCATGCATCTGTAGCATTTCAGCACAATAGCAGTCCGAATTGATGGTCTTACCTAGTCAGAGAAAAGAAGGATGGATCATGCCAACAGCAGACCACCACATGAGAACCAGCACTTTCTACAGGTATAGGGATGGCTTTGGGAAATATTTGGTGACTCCATGGTATCCAACCACTGTTTAATTACGATTGTTATAGAAGAACCACTTTTCATTGCAGTTTATGATCCAGTGCAGGATTCCGTCCCATTTGATCCGGGCAATGAGGGAAATGCACACCTTCAGACGGCATGTTCTGTTGGCTGCTGTCAATTCTTGTGGCACCCAGACATCCAGCTTTTTCACCTTCCCCAAGGCTGCCAGGCCCTGAACAACCATTGTATGATGCACAGGGACCTTCACTGTGATTTCATGGACACTTTGCTGTGGGTCAATTTCCACGATATTCTTCACCTCCTCATCTGTAACAGTTACTAGTGGATGACCACTAGGCTCATTGTATTGCAAATGTGAACCACTAGGCTCATTGTATTGCAAATGTGAACCACTAGGCTCATTGTATTGCAAATGTGAACCACTAGGCTCATTGTATTGCAAGGTATTGCAAATGAATGTACCATGGTACATTCATTTGCAATACCTTGCCCAAATACCACATTAATGTTTTTGGCATTATATCCACAGAATGTCTGAGTTTGAACTCTTACAGTAAAATTACATGCAACTGGCCTGTTTCCATGGTCCACTCAGATCGAAGCCTGTGCACTTGTGGTTGAACCTCGTCACAAAATGAGGCACATAATGTATACACCAGATATATACTGACCTTATGAATCCGTATGACATTGCTGGACGACACCAATTCACTAGAGGGGTCAAACATGTCCACCTGCTGAAAGTGGATATTTCATCTGCCTCAACCTAATACAATAAAGAAATATTGTATTATGAATCTTCTATATATATATATCCTGATGTACGAAAATAATTTTTTTCAATCGAAATGGAAAAGCATAAAGCCAGAAGTATAATAAATGTAGAGGTAACAACCCCTGATTTGATGAACTACTTGTATTTTTTTTAAATCTTACAGGAAAACTTTTTTTGGTCAATTTATAAACAGATTGTTAAAGGACAACAATTGAGATTGCATTGTGACAGAAAATGCACAGTATAATCAATTTGCTGAAATGGCCATTCCTACTTTGTTATGGGATAATTTAATAAATTTCAGTAATGGGATGAATAAATCAATGGGTATCTTTTATTTAAAAAATTTAATTTCTTATCTTTCAGATTGAATTAATATAGATTTCTTTTAAGAATCATCTGTCTTGACAGTGTTGGTACACTTTTAGCCTTTGTTCTCACTAAACTGAGAGCACTTGATAACAGTTTATGGGTGTTCATGGCTCACAGTTGCAAGCTCGATGTGACTTGCAACTGGTGCATTACTTTTTACATTATCAGTATTGTTTCTTGCATAGTTTTAAAATATCTCATTTGAAAGCATTTGTTGATTTTTAAATAAAAGACACAATTTTTATCTTCTACTATACCTACTATCTGTAAATCATTTTATGGTTTACATAAAATTTTATGGTTCACTTAAATGAAAATGAAGCACTTATCATACATGGCAAAATGCTGCTAGACTGAACTTTTTTTTTCACATTTCCTTCAGTCGCAATAAACTTTTACTACATTTTGTTTGAGTTTTGTATTATTTCAGTTTTAGAATTATCCATACCATCTTCCTTTGATTTTAATTTGATAAATTTGAGTTTATTGTATCATAATCTATATATAGCAACAGATATTTTCTTTTGCAGTATGGTGGAATAAGATACAAACTTTTAACATCAGATGGCAATGAAATAGATTCTGTCTTTGTAGATAGGAGAAACAAGTCAAATTTTCCAAATGGAAATATTCTGGTAAGTTTCTATATATTATAAAGATCTATGGATTTAAAACTAGCACTGAAATATATACAAATTTAAAAAAGTGTTAATTTTTATTGTAGTGTTTAGGATTTTTATTAAATTTGTGACATTTACAATGTGATTTCTTAAATTCTGAAATATATAATTTTGCAATTTTTGAATAGCAGACTAATTGTGATCACAAATTGTAATATGTATAAATATAATTTGAAAACAACAGCAGTATAAAAATTTTAAAGTGAAAATTCTATTGTTGTTTATTCCTATTTAGCCACATTTGCATTATTGTATAGAAAGACTTATAATGCTCAATCAATGGATATCACATGATGAACCATAAGTTTAGTAATAGGGTAAAATGATAGCATGAAAATTCTAAAGTATTAAAAGATTCTGTTAACATGTTTAAAAATTTACTAAAATCGTATTAAAAGCTTGGATTGATACATGGGACTGGTTGGGCTGCTAAGACATTGAAGATGCCAACTTGAGAGTCATGGTTGCCTTGACAATTCTAAGGCTTCATATCATCAAAGATTAAAATGATTTTGGTTTTAAGTTTATGCTACGAAGTAAAGCTCTGCTGAACTTATTGGATACAATATTGTAAATATTACTTTGCCAGCTCATATACATCCATCAGGTGGGATGTTAAGCCCTGTGTATGGAGGAGAGCCATTGTAATGGTTTGCCCGTTATGACCAAGAACACATATCTATTTAATCATAACAATGCCCTCTGGCATTGTGGATTAAGTCATTGCCTCTCAGCAGCACTTGCCAATTCCCTCAGTGTCCCAAGTTCAATCCCAGCTGTGGGAAGCTTCATCTCGGCATGATGCATTCTCTTCTCCAAGCAGAGCTGCCTAAGTCTGATTTGGCTGATAAGCAGTGATGTTCGGAGATTTGGAAAGGATTTCTCTCATGAAGTGATAAGATAAAAATTAATTACTTGAATTCAGATGTTGATTCCCTGCATCTGTGTCTAGATAGCAGTGCGATTCAAGATGGCATAAAGAACTCGCCTCGTAGGAAGAGAAGGACAATCACAAGCATGTGACTGTAATAGCACTAGTACAGTCACGGTCTTCAGATGGCTCACTTCACGACAGAATAATGTGACCTTGCTGATGATGTAGTTTGAACTCTGAGATTTATCTGGCCCATAGAGTCCATCTGAAATGATTAGCTGGAATTTATATGGAGAGTATTTGTGGAGATTTATATTTAGAGTTTATGATGAAGATTTATGAGGTTTATTTGAGAAATTTCATGTGGGGAGTCCAATCATAGGGGCATTTAAGGTGAGTACATCACATCATACCCCGTACACTTTAAAGAACATGCTGGATGGCCTTGGCATGAGACTAATAGCTGTCCAGTGAGTTTCCTTCCTCCAATCTTCTCAGAGCCCTAGGGAGCTTTGTCACATAGCCATTTAGCCCATTGTGTGCAAAAAAAAAGTGCTACTCAGGTGTAAAACAATCCACCTTACATATGCAGTTTTAGTTTAACAGTTCCAAAAGTTTTGCCTGAATTTGGTGACTAATTTTTTCACCACTTGGTAAATTGATTTTTGTTTTTCCTGTGATGCTGGTAAGAGATGTAGAAACTTATGACTTCTTACACAAATTATTACACAAAATTAATTACTTATACCATAACATTTATTTGCATTGCTAATTCCTGTACATAAAGTAATCTTTGTAAAAAGGAAAGGTTATGTAACAGAGAGGGCATATTGGGGTTGAGCCAGTTGTTATGGAGCATTTGAGGTGGGGGGGTTAAAATTTTATTAATGCAGTATTATGTAATTTAGGGGCAATCACTGAACCTAATTATTCAACTTACAGACTATCATATCATTGTGGATTCACATAATAATCTAAGTTAAAGTTATTGAAAACATGTTTTGTAATGATATGTTATAGTTTCTATTAAAATTTGTTGCAAACAGTTTTGTATTTTAGACCAGTACATAAGTCCTCGAAGACCACCCTTAAAAGTGTCAGGTTTTGCAATTATGAGCAAAATAATTTTAAACAATTTTCAGTAGAAAAACAACTGTAATGCAGTGCTAATAGGTATGTAACACCCTATATAGGTTGTTATATATCAAATAAAAGAGCATTTCATTATAAATAATATAATAGAAACTAAAACTAGGGCTACTTGAGCCTAATTTTAAAAAGTGAACCCTCTTTGGATATTTTAAAGGTTAAGAACCTCTGTTCCAACAGAAGGAATAGTTGGAGTGATTGAGCATGTCACCAAACAGGAGAGTTTTTTTTATTTAACTCTTTGCTACTTCAGTGATATCACAATCTGTGTGTGATCATTCATTCCTTGTCATGCATTTAATTTTGTACAAGTGTTCACTATTACAAACAGTTTGAATTAGTGCTACTGTAATTGTGTTTTATTCACAAGTTGAACCTCTGTGGCAAGCAGCTGCTTGATGGGGTGGTTATTATTTTTTTAATTTCATTTTTCAACATCAGATGCTTCATTTTTTTTTTAATTCAGTAATGAAGACCAAATATTAAATGTATTATTTTGTTTAATCTTGGATTCTAAAAAAGAAGACTACTGGGGAAGCTGTATGCTATATTTCTTTAATACTATCCTAAAATCAGAGTTTTTTTTTTTAACTTGAATACTTCTTTTTGCTAAAAGGAAATTTTGAATTTTCAGGTTGTGTGCTGTGAAGGCAATTCGGGGTTTTATGAATATGGTATAACTACTACACCTATTGAGGCTGGGTTTTCAGTTCTTGGGTGGAATCATCCTGGATTTGCAAGCAGTACTGTAAGTTAACTGAAAGCTTTTGTTATTTATGTTTTCATTGGCAATGATAAACTATAAATGTAATATTGAATAGATTTCTTTTAGGTATAAAGTAAACAAACATTATAATGTGAAAAAAAATTATATTATCTGCATAGGAAGTTGCTGTAAAGTAAACTGTAAAGTAAACTTAAAAATACTATACATATATTAATAATAAATAGTATTCATAGTGAAGAAATACAATCAGGATCAATTTTGTTTTAGGGTGTTCCATTTCCAGACCAAGAGACAAATGCAGTTGATGTAGTGATGCAATTTGCTCTTCATAAACTGAATTTCAAGCCAGATAACGTAATAATATATGCTTGGTCTATTGGTGGCTTTTCAGCTTCATGGGCTGCAATGAATTATCCAGATGTCAAAGGATTAGTAAGTAATGCTTTTTGGTTTTTCTGAGATTTTAAAAATTTTTTTTATCTTTTTCTGTTATGCAGGGTCAGTATGAAAGAATATCCATTCCTTAATTATTGAATAAAATGTTGTTGCAGATTAAAAGGATGGATACTGAGCATTAGTTCAAAAATAACATCTAGTAACAATTAATCTAAAATAATGTGATTTAATGCAAAAATATGGATAAAAACTTGTATATAAATTAAAGTTACCAATGTTTATCTTATGTATGAACAAATTTTCAATTTATCGATAATAACCTTACCAAATCTTACAAACTAAATAAAATAAACAAATGCGAAGTAATGAACTTTTCCAACAGAAAAGTTAAGATCGGATCTACTAGTTTGACTTACATGAAACCTCTTAAGGCATGTCTTTAAGTGTCTTAAACATCTTTATTTTTCTTGCTGGTCCACTAACTGGATCACACTAATTAACTCATTTATATTTCTGTAAACACTTCTTATTCACTATACTGTATTGTATACTGTATTAAACTACTTATTTCTTCTCACTCAAATTATGCTTCATACAACTTCCTTTTCATGTTCTTCCAATCAAGTCTGTTCGATGTCATTGTTTATGTAATTCTCAGGTTGAAGCATACATGAGTGTTCATGACGCATTTATCATGCATTCATTGTAGCACGTTCATCTGTCGCAACAATATATTATTTTAAGTAACGAAAGTAATTTGTGTTCAGTCAGAATTTCGAGAAACTCTCAAAGCTTGCTTGTTATTACAGCATAGAGTCAATATCACTTGTATTGTCTTAAATTTCAAATATCCAAATTGCTGCATTATTATTGCAAATGGCCTTGTGGCTCCTGAGAAGACCTAATTTGACACCATTGGACTTCTTTTTCCAGAGGGATGCTTTAAAAACGTTCATTCTGGAAAAAAAATGCAATTTACAGCCTTTAAAGGAATCGCTAAAGTCTTTGCCAGTGTTTCACCAAACATATTGAGCCAAGAATGGACTTATTGAATAACACCACTAGTGGTGGTCATGTTAATGTCTGTTGAACATGAAATGAAACTTTAATGGTTTACTGACATTTTATACACACAATTATTTGTGTTACTTTATTATTTAATGACATGCAGCATTTTAAAAATATGGGTATTATTTTGTAATGACCTGTACTTAATATCAATAAATCGTTACTTGCATGCTGTGCTTTTTCGGGGGGTGCGAGTAAAAGAATGTGTTTTGTAGTTAGATGATTGTGCTTATAAATATATTTCTCTGTCTCGGCACACCTTTTCAGAAACAGCATGCCCATCCAGAATGTTTCATTCTGCAATTTATAAATTCAGATATATCAACTGTGTCTAATCATAATGCCTCAGTTAGTAGCACACCATCTCATACTCTATAGTTTCTAGATTCAAGTCCCACCTTTGACAGAAGTGAGATTTATCTACTAACTACCCACTCTGCCATCAGTCAGAAAGGGGACATTGCATTTATTATTTTAAATTTTCATGAAATATATGCAGATTTACTCTCAATTGTAACCTTTTATTTTTGAGGGGTGGAGTTCTCAGAAATGGTAACATGCCAGACATTTATCTCACGTTCCCAGGTTTTAGTTTCCATTCTTTGTGCATTGAGATTTTCTCTACTAATTCCCACTCTGCACTCAGAGAGAAAAAGGACATCGATGGAGTTTGACATTGTTCATCAGATGAGATGTTAAGCTATAGCATCATGTTCAGGGATACATACATTATGCATATTAAAAGAACACACTGAATAATTGACAGTAATGGCCCCATGTGTGAGAGAGCTGTACCCTGTGCATGTTAAAGAACACACTAGATGGGCTTGATGAGAAGCTTTCATATGCCTCCTAACAGCTGTCCAGTGGGTTTTCTAACTTTCTCAGAATCCTTTCGTTCTGATCATTTAGTCCATCATGTTTAAAAATGTGATTCTCAGAGGTAAAACAACCCAATCTAATCACAGTTAAATTAAGCAGAAGTAAGATTTCCAAAGCAATGACCCTTGACAACTTGCAAGACAGTTGCCAGCTGTCATTTCTATATGCTGTCTTACTGTTAAAGAGAAATGTGTAGAGAAATTATGGCCCTGAGATGACCTTGTCCTAGTCTACAACTAATCTCTTTTGCTTCTTGAAATTGTTTCCAAATTTTTGAGAGGAGATTTTGTGGTACATTTAATACCCGACACCTCAGTCTGGCATTGATCTGTTTCCATCCTACTTATCCATATATTGTATTTGTGGCATGCTGAGATTGGATTACTATCCAAGCTAACAATATGCCAGCTAGAATAGAAATGAGTGGTGATTGCAGGCATGCACTCTCTTATGGCAGTCCTAATTTTCATGTCATAGGGACATAATTTAAATATTTATGCATTTTGTTCATCCACATTGCAAAATTTGCATGTACACCATATTTCATATCATCCCCTTATATGCTTTTTGCAGTATGACATTAGCATTTAATTTTTATCACCTATGTATTATATGTGGAATATTTACTAATATAAATATATATTCAATTCTTTAAATCTTATTGGATTTATATTCTTTTTTAAATGGCCAAGTGGTTAACATGCTTGACTACTAATCAAAGGGACCTGAGTTCGAGCCCTGGATAAGGCATGGATGTATGTGTTGTTTTTCTGCTGAGGTGCTGCCATCCTCATAGATCTTCTACTATGGCATATAAACTGACAGGCTCCTGTTAGACCTCTGTGGCAAGCAGCTGCTTGAGGGGGTATTTATATTATTTTTATTTTTTTAGACTCTCTTATCCATTCTTGGCTCAACCAGCCTCCGCTTTAACCAGTCGTTACAAGAAGCAGAAGCAAGTCGCTGCACGTTTTGTTTATAGTACATATTTGCTGCAGTTCCTCTTTGTGAAAATTACAGTGTACAGTGTACTGTGCATATACAGGAATGTGGACAAGCATTTTTAGGTGCATAACTATATGATTTTGCCAATCGAGTACCATTAAATAATGTATATATACACTGTTCACAAAAATTAGGGGATGTTTCAAAATGAATATGAAGCGATACAAAAAAAGAAGCATTTGAATCGTTTTTATTAAACGAAAACATCAGAAAAGCAAATGACAAGTCAAAGAAAGTTGTTCGATTATGCAAATGAGATGCAAACTCAATTGTCGTGATTGAGTAGCAAGTGACATATTGGTGGGGGTGAACAGAAGCATGTCAAACTGGACGAGAGTGCCACACATCGACTGTTCAGTAGGGTGTATGGTCACCCAAGACTGTCAAACACACTGACAGTGATGGGGCATGGATAGGATCAGAATGTCCAGCAGTTCTTGTGGGATCCTCTGCCACTCTTGCTCCAGGGCAACTTCCAGCTCAAGAAGTGTTGTGGGAGGCATTGGACGGTTTGCCAGACGTCTTGCCAGTGCATCCCAAGCATATTCAATGGGATTTAAGGGTCTGGAGAACATGAAGGCCAGTCCATGTGTTTGATTCCTGCCTCCTGAAGCATGTTGTTGACGAGATGTGCATGGTGGGGCCTTGCATTATCATCCATGAAAAGAAAGTTGTTTCCAACTGCTCCAGCATAGGGTACCACTATAGGGTGCAGGACCTCATTTCGATATCTGACAGCAGTCAGCGATCCATTTCTGATGACGTGGAGTTCGGTACGACCACCAATGCTGATGCCAGCCCACACCATGATTCCACCACCACCGAAGGAGTCCCTTTCTCGCATGAAACGTGGATTCTCCCATGTTTCTCGTTCATGCCAGATCGGGACACGATGATTGTCAGGCTGCAGACTGAACCACGACTCTTCAGAGAAGAGGACAGTTGACCACTCATCATGGGTCCAATGACGATGCTCATCAGCCTGCCTTCTACGGGTTCTACGGTGTTCAGCAGATAACGGAATGCATACCATTGGTCACCGGGCATGCAGTCCAACATGATGGAGCCGATTTCGTATGGTCTGGGTGCATATCCATCGTCTAGTGGGAGCATGAAACTGTCCCCGCAGCTCTGTTGCATTGTTGCGCCTGTTCCTTTTTGCCAATAAGGTCAAGTAGCGATCATCTCTTGCTGTTGTGGCAGATGGGCGACTCTGCCCTCGTCTTCTTCGTACTGTGCCAATCTCTTGAAAGCGATTCCACAGTCTGCTAATCACGCTTTGGGATATTCCAAGTGCTGTTGCCACTGTCGTCTGTGTTTGACCAGCTTCAAAACGTCCTATGGCTCTCGGCTTCGCATTCGGGCAAATCGTGTTGCAGGGGCATTGCAAGGGCTGGGAAATTGCAGGATGTGCACTTTCAAGATCAGGGAACGTGCAGATACTCCAGTACCTTCAGCCTTTTATATAGTGCATTTTCACCAATGACATCAAAGTTGGTTTTGCATCTCATTTGAAGGGCGGGGGTGGCTCAGTCGGTAACACACCAGGCTCGTAATCTGTAGTTCCCAGGTTCGAGTCCCAGCTGGGTCAGCATTGAGATTTATCTCCGCAAAATTCCCTGCCCTGCCCACTGTCAGTAGGGGATACCAATGGGTTGGAAAGGCTGCCACCCGTCAGATGGGATGTTAAGCCATGGTCCCATGTGCGGGAGAGCCATACCCTGTGCACATTAAAGAACACACTGGATGGCCTTGACGGGAGGCTACCATCTGTCTCCCAACAGCTGTTCCAGTGGGTCCCCTCCCCCAACCTTCTCTGAGCTTTTGGGGTCCATGTGACCTGGCCATTTAGCCCATGGTATGCAAAAAAGTGCCACTCAGAGTAAAAAACAACCCAACCATCTCATTTGCATAATCGAACAACTTTCTTTGACTTGCCGTTTGCTTTTCTGATGTTCTAATTTAATAAAAACGATTCAAATGCTTCTTTTTTTATCGCTTCATATTGAAATATTCTCTAATTTTTGTGAGCAGTGTATATTTTTTTTAATCAAGATGTTTTCTTGATTGTTTAAAAATATAGTTCTCTTTGTTCAAATTCATTACTCTTTAGAAACATTTGTTTCCATTTTAGAGAATTTTTCCTGCAGTTCATTGAAAATATACTTTTTTTTTCCAGTGGCTGTTCACTAAGTTTGGGTTGTGTGGGCCTAATTTAAATAATAGAAATGTTAGAGGTTTATATTGAAATAATGTAGGAAAAAAATTCTAAGTTAAATGAAAAAAAATTAAAATTTTTGCCTTTATTTTACTGTTTTTGAAAAAAATACACATTAAAAATTTTACCTCTTACTAATTTACTTTAGAATTTCTGTTATAGCTCAGAATAAATTTTTTTCTCTTGATATATTAAATGACATACCTGTCTGTTACTAACTTTAGCATATGGTTATCAAGTTTTTCCCCTGTTGACAATGCCTGAACCTGAAAAACCGTGCTTCAAGAGAGAGAGAGTTCATTGTTAGAAATTTGTACAAAAGTTAAATTAAAAAACTTAATTTTTTTTAGTTTTCACATATTTTTCTAAACATTTGTTGACATTTCTTGCTTGTTTGCTAAATAATATTTAAAACATCTGTTTTTTTTACCAAGCTTTTAAGCAGATGATAGATATTAGCATTGTAATTAAGATGTTAAAGATTACAATTCACTAATGTATTTTTC
Organism: Ryuthela nishihirai; assembly: GCA_038380435.1. Classification (NCBI taxonomy): domain Eukaryota; kingdom Metazoa; phylum Arthropoda; class Arachnida; order Araneae; family Heptathelidae; genus Ryuthela; species Ryuthela nishihirai. The sequence continues at coordinate 58,687,498 of JAWZYU010000008.1, forward strand.
ATATACAGGTCCTAGATGCTACATTTGATGACCTCCTACCTTTGGCTTTAGCTAGAATGCCCCCAAGCTGGAGTAAGTAATTTTTATTTACTGGAAACACTGAGAGTGAAACATTTTAGTTACATTTGCAAATTAAGCATCAAAATATACATTGCGTAGAGTAATGACAATGTATCCATCCCGTGGCCGAGTGGTTACCACACTTGGCTATTGATCTAAGGGACCTGGGTTCGAGCCCTGGGTAAGGTATGGATGTATGTGTCATTTTTCTGCTGATGTCCTGCCATCCTCTCAGACCTTCTACTCTGGCATATTAACTGACAGGCTCTTGTCAGATAATATGCCAATAATAATAATAATAATAATAATAATAATAATAATAATAATAATAATAATTATTATTATTATTATTATTATTATTATTATTATTATTATTATTATTATTATTATTATTAACAACAACAATGCAATATTTGTGAAATTTCATTATTTACTTGTTTTTTTTTTTTTTTTGAAAATAAAAAAAACTGTATTGGGTCTAGAGCAGGGGTTGGCAATACAGCTCGTGGGCCACAAATGGCTTGTTTTGCATTTTCAAGTGTATCATGGATCATTTGGGGTTTATAATGCAAAATTGTCCTACCAACAATATTGGTAATGAATAAATTTTTAAGTAACAATGTAAAATTATTTTATTTTCCAAATGTCTAATACATGTTTAGGACAGGATATAATGGTAATATTTTGAAATGTAGTATGATACTGATCTCATGATATTGTTGGTGCATGCTGCTACCTTCGTTTCACATGAATTTACTGACTGCTCAGCGCAACTGTACGATAGCACTCAGTATACCTACTGGGTTTTTTTTTTATCACAAGTGACATGAACATTTGCATTCAACACTATAGTACTACTGGCTCTGAAATTGATTTTCATGAATTGACAAAAAATATTTATCAAGGTGTTATAAGTTTTGGTGAAATTAGCCTCCAATAAGGGGCTGCCTACACCAAAAAAATATATTGAAAAAGTATCAATCCTTTCATTATTGTTTTCAGAAAATAATTGATAATCTCAGCATTACCTGTTGATGTTTAAACATCTATAAATCAATAAATGTTTTTGTGGAAAAAATTTTAGCCAACGTACAGAAAAAATTTTAGCCAACGTACATCTGCATTTCTCCAGAAATGTGCCAGAGTATTCTAACCTGTTGAACTAATGCTGGCTCAATCTTTTTTTTCCACTAATAATAACTATCACTTTGAATTTTGCATGCCTCCTTTTGGCGCCATCTACAATCTTGGGTGGCAGCTATTTCTTCTTAATGCTCTGAGTAAGATGGAAATGAATAATGAAGTCACATCACGCTATTTAGCATTATTAATGATTTAAACAGTAATTGATAATCTCAGTGTTACCTGTTGACATTTAAACATTTATAAATCAATAAATGCTTTTGTGGGAAAAATTTCACCGACATATGGGATTCAAACTCGTATCTCTCAAGAAATATGCCAGAGCATTCTAACCTGTTGAACTAATGCTGGCTCAGTCTTTTTTTCACTAATAATGACTATTGCTCTTCCCATGAATTTTGGGCTCCTCCTTTTGGTGCCATTATGATACTGGATGTCAACTATTACTTTCTAGTGCTCTGAGTAAGATGGGAATAAATAATGAAGTCACATCATGCTATTTAGAGTTATTAATGATTTAAACAATAATTGATAATCTCGGTGTTATCTGTTGATGTTTAAATGTCTATAAATCAATAAATGTTTTTGTGGAAAATTTTTTGTCGACATATGGGATTCAAACCCACATCTTTCCAGAAACTTGCAAGAGTATTGTAATCTGTTGAACTAATCCCAGCTCAGTCTTTTTTCCACTAATAATGACTATCACTCTTCCCATGAATTTGGGCATCTTCTTTTGGCGCCATATATGATCTTGGGTGGCAACTATTTCTTTTTAGTGCTCTGAGTAAGATGGAAATAAATAATGAAGTCACATCACACTATTTAGGATTATTAATGATTTAAATGTCAATTACTGTTTTTAAATCATTAATAATGCTAAATAGCCTCCTTGTTAATGATGAATGAATAGCCCTCCGTTATTAATGATTTAACGGATTTAAATCAATATAAGATGCAAATAAAGCATGTAAGATGAAAATAAGCAATAAGCACTTATAAATCTTATTATTTAATTGAAAAATTTTCCACGAAAACATTGTTTTCAGATAAAATTTTCTTTTATATGTGCATATGTAAGAACTGTTGGCATTTTTTTTGAAATATTGTTTATTATTGTTAAAATCATTAATAATGCTAACTAGCATTATTAATGATTTATTATTAATCAGAGCACTAAAACTTTGGGTGGCAATTATTTTAATAATTGCCACCCAAGATCATAGATGGTACCAAAAGAAGATGTCCAAAATTCGTGGGAAGAGTGATAGTCATTATTAGTGGAAAAAAAAAAGACTGAGCCAACATTAGTTCAACAGGTTAGAATACTCTGGCATGTATCTGGAGAGATACGTTTTTAAATCCTATGTGTCGGTGAAATTTTTTCCACAAAAACATTGTTTTCAGATAAAAATTTCTTTTATATGTGCATATGTAAGAATTGTTGGCATTTTTTTAAATTTATTAAAATATTTTTATTTGAGATATAAATTTGAAAAAACTCGTCACAACTACTGTAATATCTGTGAAACTGGGAACATTTTGATGGTGGTAGTGTGATGTCTAGGCTGGCATCATGATGAATGGCTGCACAAATTTCACATCTTTCAGGAAAGCAATTTGAGTGCTCAGCAATACAGAAATGAGATTCTTGCACCCTATAAAAAAAACTTTTCAAGAGTGCTCTTTGCACTGATTTGATTTTTATGGATAATAATACCCATCCCTATAAGGCTCACGTAATTGATAATTTCGTAGAAAGTGAAAACATTCATAGAATGCAGTAGCCAACCATATCCTTGGACCTGAATTCAATTGAACATGTGTGAGATGCAGAGGAGAAGTTAATTGCAAGACACTAGAACCCTATATGATCTCAGATTTGATCTTTTTGAGATGTAGGCTTTATTATCACAAAATTTCACAAATAGCCCATTCAACTGTATGAAAACACATTTTGCGAGTTGTATGTCTGCCAGAGGAGTCTCTTAACCTTTTTTGTCCCTAATTCCAGCACCTCCATTACAGAAACTCGTGCTCTCATATGCACACTCATGAATATTACACAATTTTGTCATTGTTCCAGTTTCTATTAGTCATGACACAATACCTTTCCATATCACATTTTATAATATTTGCTGAAAACTGTTTTGAATTATGTACACTTTTGTTCATTATCTTTTGATTTTCAGCACCAATGCATTTATAGCAAAGTATTTTGCAAACTTTCTATGAAATGTTGCTTATTTTCTTATTTGAAGTAAAAAAAAAATTAAAATTGATCTGCACTTTTGAAACAAATCAGAGATTAGAAACTTTTCATTAAGAGCTTATATAAATCTTCGTTTCCTTAATTCAAAGGAATTCAGATAAATACAATGATGATGAATTGCATATGCTCTCAAAAGATCAGGATACAGGTACTTTGTAAAGGGCTCACTTCAAGATAACCGAAAGAGTAAATTATCCAACCAGATGAAAAATTGCATGAATTCTATCATAAACATGAAGTAAAAACTGCCAAATATTCAAATTCCAACATTTTGTGTAGGCTCTTTGAATACTATCTCCAGTATTCTCACCAATTGCAAGCCAAAAAGCAGTGATGATGTTTCTACTTCTTTTGTTAGTCTTATGTTTTTTTTTTGTTTTCAGTAGATCTTGTTTCATTCTTCACCTTAGTGAATAATTTAGAATCATATGACTGCATTGTGATTTTCCTATCAAGGTCACCCAGAAGATTTGGACCCCTTGTGTCGTATCTCATAATTATCTGAATTCCTTTAGAATGAAATAGTGGAATTTTTATAGCTTCAACTATAGCTCTAAACATGCATTAAGAGTCATATTTTTTCTTTCAAAGCTTTATTAGTTATTACTATTCCATATATTTATTATTCTAATTGCTTATTTTCCTCATTATACAGAGTGTGATTAATTTTACTTTTATATTCTAATTTTCAGAACCTTTAGTTGTTAGAACAATTAGAGATTATATGGATCTCAACAATGGTGAACAACTATGCAGGCAAGTCTTTATAATAAACTAATGTAGTATTTTAATGAAATCTAGAATGAAATTACTCTCGTGCACAATAGTAGGTGCAAAAGTATAATTTCTATATGCATCTAGTATTAGGGACTGAAATTCTAGGATCTTGAGTCTATTTTATTAAGATTTATAAAAGAACTAACGAATTTTAGGGCTATTCAAATATTTTAATAAGTATAAGAATATTTAACAATAATAAAAATTTTACCTAGAGATATTTATTTGATGTATTAATATTTCAAATATTAATTTTAGAATTTTGAACACACTATTTCAAAATGAATGTCATAGTTTTAGATGCTTATAGCAGTAGAATTTAAATATAATTTTCTTTAAGGTATCAAGGACCAATTTTGCTCATACGACGAACAAGAGATGAAATGATATCAACTAGGTAAAATCATGCTTATAATATTTTTTTAAAAATATTTTATATATTTAGTACTGATGTATACATATATATTACTGTTAATTGCTTTAAATCAGGATCATAATACCCTTGCCCATGGACTATTTGCAGTTTGCAATACATCTCACTGGCCTAACATAAAATCAGGAATTTGCATTTTGTGCAACACTTTTGATTGAAGGTTTTTAAAAAATGTAAATGAAAAGTGAAAAAATATTTTTTTGGTTTGCTATTAGAACCTTTTTTCTGCATTTGCAGCCTGCTGGATATTATACTACAGTAGCCATTCAAGATATATATATATATGCTCTTATCCTTTAACTGCTTTAGCATTGATTTTAAAGCATTTTTGAAGACTCATTTCAAACAGCCAAAAAAGGATTATAAAATCTTTTTTTTATGCTAATTAAATATTGCTGAAAAATATATAATACCAATGTATATGAACACAGCATATGGTGCTGTTTTTGCTCTATCACAATCATTTATTTATTTATTTTCTGTTTATTTAAAATAGATTACTTTCTGCCATGAACAACTCAACTTGTGGCAGCAGTAGGATTTTTGTTGGTTGCTTTTTTTTCAATCTACAATAGTTATATGACATATTTTTGTGCTCCATGAGATGCACAGTGTATCAACTGTAATGCTAGGGGCAATTTAATGCAAAAAATTATGAAACAATGCAATATAGGAAGCAACACATTACTGACCCACAAATGTTTTGAGAAAGCAAAATTCTTTTGTTGAGAATTTATTTAACTCTAATTTATTGCTGTAGAAATAACTATGATTATTTGTAAGTAATAAAGAGTGTGGATTGGCTCAGTTGGTAGTGTGCCAAGCTTGTAATCTGCAGTTCCCAGGTTCAAGTCCCACCTGGGCTGGATTGAAATTTATCTCTGCTAAACCTCTACCCTGCACTCATCAGAAAGAGGACACTGATGGGCTTGGGAAGGCTGCAATCCATCAGATGGGATATTAAGCTGTGACCTTGTGTAGAGGAAAGCCATATTTTGTGCACATTAAAGAATACGCTTGTTGGGAGGCTATCATCTGTCTCCTAACAGCTGTCCAGTAAGTCCCTTTCCCCAACCTTCTCTGAGCCTGTGGTATCCTTGTGGCCTGGCCATTTAGCCCATTGTGGGCAAAATAGTAATTCTCAGAGATAAAACATCCCAACCCATCCTGAGAAATAAAGTTTAATTCTTAAGTGATACTTATAGTTAAGAGAAATATTTTCTTAAAAATATTTCATGTAAAAGCTGAAATGCCTAAGAAAGTGATGTGAAAAAAATTAATAAGTATCAGATTCTGTTAGCCATATAGGCTTGAATTCTGTCATTGAATAATGATGGCCAATGTGAGAATATCACCTTTAAATTAAACATATGACAGTTTTAGAAGTTGATGGGTTCAGTTTCCACTCCTTCCAAAACAATTTTTCACGTAACTCTCTACTTGCTCTGTGTTAATGTGCTTCTACTTAACATATTCTAAATGTTTTTGGTAGGATCCCTTAAGAAATCTCAGTCATTTTGGAGACACCCTCCCCAAAATTATCTTATATATCTTGATTGCATGGAATATAAACTAACTAAAATATAAATACAGATAGGAATACTATTATAAAAAAATGAGTTTAGTCAATGAACTGAACTCATTTTTTCTGCAAAAGTATTTCTTGGATTATGTATATATAAATATTCCCTCAAACAGCTGTTTGCCAGAGAAGTATGATATGCCAACAGGTAATTCTGTATGTTTACTATGGATTAATACAGTTAGGTAATTTTTTTTGTCATCATTTTTGGAACCTTGACTAAGTTAATGAAAATAATTATAAAAAGAATAATTTTTATGTAATAATGATTATAAAACTAAGATGAGGAAAAAAAACTTTGTTCTGTTGAGTAGAGTCTATTCAATTAGCCAACTGTTTAGCCACAATTCACAAATCCTGTTGAGAAACATAATTCTAAAGGACATTTACCAGTGAGTTTTTGTCATATTTTAATATTGATTGAATAATTGTATATAATATGTTTTATACACTCTCTGATCAAAAGTATCTGAATGCCCCTTCGGAGTAGTGGATTCACCCATATATGCCACAGCCATGACCCAAACAGTATAAAAGAATGCATGTGGCCTGACAAACCCCATAGACATTCATGAACAGGAGAATGGGCTATACGGCAGAGCCTCAGTGACTTTCAATGTGGAACGGGCATAAGATGCCACCTTAGCAACAATTCAATTTGAGACATTTCGGCCATACTGCAGCTGCCCCAATCAACTGTAAGTGATGTTATTGTAAAGTGGAAATGCTTAGAAGCAACAACAGTTCAATTGTGACCTGATAGGCCACATAAAATTACAGAGCAGGACTGCCGAGTGCTGAAGCAGGTGGTGAGACAAAATCCCTGTCCTTGTTTGCAACACTCGCTACCAAGTTCTAGAATGCCTCTGGAAGCAATGCCGCTTGCAAGCTTGAGGAAATGGATTTCCATGACCGAGCAGCTGCACACAAGCCTAATATCAAATCAACAAAATCAATGCCAAGTGTCGGTTGGAGTGGTGTAAAGCATGGAACCATTGGATTCTTGAGCAGTGGAACCGCTTTCTCTGGAGTGATGAATCACACTTCATCATCTGGCAGTCCGACAGATGAGTCTGGGTATGTAGGATGCCAGGTGAATACTACCTGCCTGACTATGTTGTGCCAACTCTGAAGTTTGGTGGAGGAGGCATCATGCTCTGGGGCTGTTTTTCATGGTTTGGACTGGGCCCCCTAGTTCCAGTGAACAGGATTCTGAACCCGCAGCCTATAATGACATTCTTGATAATTCTGTGCTCCCAACTTTATGGCAACAGTTCAGCTTCGGTTAAAACATTTTCCTATACCAACATGTCAATGCACCCATCCACAAAGCGAGGACCATGCAGGAATGGTTTAATGAGATGGGTGTAGAAGAACTTTACTGGTTTGCACAGAGCCCTGATCTTACCCCATGGAACACCTTTAGGATGAATTGGAATGCTGACTGTGAGCAAGGCCGAACTGCCTGACATCAGTGACCAGCCTCACTAATGCTCTTGTGGCAGACAATTCTCACAGCATTGCACCAAAATCTAGCAGAAAGCCTTCCCCGCAGAGTGGAGACTATGATAGCAGCAAAAGGTGGACCAATGCAATATTAATTCCTTTTCTATTGCTGGAAGGTTGTGGATGAGCGAGTATCAGGATACTTTTGGTCATATAGTGTATCTCAGATGAGGAATAAAATCACACTTTGAAACTATTTGCATTAAAAAATAAACTTTTTCTTAGATTATAAGCGAAAAGGCATTAGCTCTTTTTATTTCAAATCAGAACAATATGAAAATGAATTTTTATACTTTGAAATATTTTATGAGTTTTTGTAGTATTAACAGTAGTTGAAGTGTTAAATCAAAATGTGCTGTTTATATATTTTAATTAGTATATGTACAGAATCTTTAATAATATTAATTGCTTTAATATTTTAAAATGCAGGATTTCTAGATCAATTCAAACCAACAGAGGAAATGACCTTTTAATAAAGATTTTGCAATGCAGGTAAGTTGTTCTTCCTGTAAAACAAACTTATTTCTAATTTATACTGAATAATGGCCCTTGATTCTGCTGCATTTTTTTTTTGCATTTCTTATTCATGTGCTTGTTTTGGAATAATTCTTGAACATTTGCTTATATTAATCCACTTGCTAGAATAAAAATCACAGTGTAACATAACAGCCAGTCAATAAACAAAATTTGTAAAGCAACTGCATTTTTGTTATGTGTGTTTTCTTGTACCTCATGCTTGTACCTCATCAATTTTATTGCATATTACTAGTACACTAGTTGATAAGATAATAATAGCATTCCAAGGGCCTTGAAATTAGAATATTTTTGAAAGCAAATCAAATTATCTGAAGTCTATTTTTCTGTGACTTATTAGTGATAATAGAAAAACACTTTCAACAGAATATTTTCATTAGCTAATTTCAACCAATCCATAATATGAATTTATTACAGAATAAACTCATTAAAATTTATTAAAAACATAATATTCTACAGTTAAATTTTTCTTTGCAATATTCATTACTTATTTAGCAGTATCATGGAAATGCAAAAATCATGCATTGTTACCTGTAACTGTATCCATAGTTACTAGATTGTTAAATCTAATATTTAGAAATTAAGTAGTTTCATTATTTGATTTTTCCATAAACTCACTAGAGATAAGGTAAAGCTTATTACATACAGAAAATACTGAAGTATTTTAAAGATAACATGGTTAAAAATTAAATAAATTTAATATCCATGAAATATTAAGCATTGTTTTTCTCATCTTGGGAAGTAATAAGAAAGAAAAGTGAATATAATTGAGTTTTGTCATGTATAGTCATTTTGTTTCGAACCAAAATGTATCCTTAAACATGCCTGGCTGCCCATGATAGTTTTTTCTAAGGTGGCAGTGCTGCCAATAGCTGAAAGTTAGATGTAGGCTGAGGTAAGGTGGCCCATCAGACATTTATAGGAGATGAGAGCCTTAACAAAGGGAACAGTTTTTGTTTTAACCCCAATAGGATAAACATTTTCTGTATATGCATCATTACTTAATGTGCCATCTGATAGATGTACGAAGTTCACTTCTCTCTAACTGCAGAAAAGATGCAAATAAGTGGAAAACAATTTGAGTTTGGTTGTTTTACTTATGAGTGGCACTTTTATGAACACAATGGGCTAAATGGCCAGGTCACAAGAACCCCAAGGATTCAGAGGAGGTTGAAGAAAGGAAACCACTGAACACTGTTAGACTCCTGCCAAAGGCATCCAGAGTATTTTTAATGTGCACAGGGTATGGCTCTTCTGCACCTGGGGCAACTGCTTTACATCCCATCTGATGGACAGCAGCCTTTCCAAGCTCATCATTGTCCCATTTCTCACCAAAATCAGACTGGGGGTTAGTGGAGATATGAGGTGCAATGCAAAAGTTCAAGAGCTGTACTGATAAAAAAAAACTGTAGGCTTACCTTAGGTTTTAATCACTGTTATCCCCATCAAAGTAGTCCCTTTAGGAGCTAATACAGTGAGCCCAGTGCTTTTTCCACTGCTGAAACACCTCTGAAACTCCTGTTTTGAGATGTTGTTCAGACCTTCTTTGATTCTGCTTGAATCACTTCGACACAGTCAAAACATTGATTTGTAAGGTAGAATATCATCTTGGGGAACAGGAAGTCACAGGGGCATGGTCTGGTGAGTAAGGAGACCACCACAGTTATTTTTGACCAAAAACTGCTGAACAGACAGAATGGTGTGATTGGCACATTGTCATGATGCACCAATCAGTCCTGTGTGCACCATTTTTTCTGGACATTTCAGCCTCACTTTCCTGCAAATGCTTCAGGACCTTTATATAGTAGTATTGATTCACTGTCTGACCTGTAAGAACAAATTCCTTGTGCATGAGTCCCTCCACATCAAAGAAACAAATCAGCATGCTCTTAACATGCTCTTTGCCTGTCTCACTTTCTTTTGTCACAGTGAAGAAGGACTTTTCCACTGGGATGATTACGGATTTTTTTTTTTTCTGATTCATACCCATAAATCCAGCTTTCATCACCAGTTATGACTCTTAGGAAGTTTCGATCCCTCCTGAATGCCCCTGCACACAATGAACCAATGTTGTCTTTGGGCCTGAGACAGCAGTTGAGGCACAAATTTGCCAGCAATCTGCCTCAGTTGAGTTCCTCCATTAAGATCTGTTGGCACAATCTGTGCATTAGTCCAACAATTCCACAGATGTCATTAACCCTTAACATGCTGGGTTTATAAAGTAGAATTCACTCTGGTGGCTGGGGTTAATTTTGAGATGTTTCCAGCAGAAAAAAAGAACAACTTTAAAACTTTATACCGAAATAACTAATAGCCAGAGATATGTCATATCATATGCCAAAATATAAAAAGCATTTAATTGTGATTTTTTTTTTAAATAAAATATTTTAGAAAAACAGCAAGCATGTTATTTTTAATAATGTTTATGTAGAACAATAGTTAAAAATGGAGTAATTTCATTGGATTTGGACCTCATTCTGAAGTAACTAATAAAGAGAATATAGCATGTTATATCTTAAAAGAAAGAACATTTAATTCCATGTAATATAAAAATAGTTTTACCTGAAGCAGAAAAAGGGCCTGGATGTATTAAAAAATAAAGGGGTGTGGGGCAATTAATGCAATTGAGCAGGAAAAAAATAATGGGGGGAGGGGGGGCAAGAGACTGGATTTCCATTGCAGTGTAACATTTTCACTTTCATTTTAGAAGTTTTTAAAAGATTTCTTTAAAAATGCATAAATATGCACAATAGCATTCGCAAAGAACCATCGTACTCTTGTCTCCCCCCCCTCCCTAAATCTGGCCCTATGTAGTTCTTTTTTTTTTTCCTTGTACAATATTGCTAGAAGTTTCATCTGTCATTATACTGCTCGCATTCACTTGGGGTATCAACCTTTACTGTTAACCCATTATACAGGTTAGGTTTGAGGGAATTTCAAAAGATCAAGAAATAGCTTAAGGCAAGAGTTCAGAGAACACACTCCATGAAAGTTTAGTTTGGAAACATTAAAAGAAGAAAAAAAACAACCACCACTCAAGTGTAAAAAAAGTCACAGTAATGGCTGCAGTGTATTGGTCTTTTTTTTTTGCAATTTTATTGATAATATAAATTGTCAGATTTATATTAATCATCAAATTTAGTTCATAAGCTTTCAAGATTGATTTAAAAAAATTTAAAATGAGCAATTTCTTTTGGGGGGAATTAACTCTTATAATATATTCTCTTGCAAACTATAGTTTCCAATGGATATCAGTGTCTTCCAACACCTAAGGGTAAATTGTTCATTGACATTCTTTGTGAATAACCTGATGCACTTTCTCCATGTTCTCCTGTGTTTGGCTTGTTAAAGGCCAATCAGAATGTTTGGAATTTTCTACCTGCACTTGCCCATGTTTAAATTGCAAGAACCACTCAAAAGTCTGAGTTGTGCTGATGGCATCAATACTGAATGCTTGTTTAAGCATTTCATGAATCTCAAGCAGTTTTATTAAATGTGAATCAAAACATGATGCAAATATACTTTTTTCATGTCTACTTTTTTTGTTAGAAAAGAATCATGTAGGGCACAAATGTACTAAATTGCTCATTAAGAAGGCTTGATTCTAACTGTCAACTTGAAATTTGCCAGATTTCTTGACAAAGGAGTAGACTTGCAATACTCAAACTACACCTAGATGGTGCTATACACCATGTAAATTTCAATGCAGGCACAATTGGGGTTGACACTTGGAAACATGAAGGTCAGGACTTTAAACCTGTGAGTCTCGGATTATGAGTCTGGCAATTTGTCATGAGATAGCTACTTGAGATTTCGTATTTTATATATTCCTTTTCCTCTATATATGTATTTATAATATTTATGCATATGACTTTTTACTTCGTATTGCTTGTTGCCTGTTCTTTGTCAGTTTGTCGGTTTGCCAAAACAGTTCCACCATATCTTTCAAACATGATGGACAAACTTAATGATTTATATGTCAAATGAAAGCTTGTGACATGGGGAGTGTCGTAAGCTATAAAAAATAGGCTCCCATACTTTCTTTCCATCTACAAAGAGGGAAATGTGAAAATGATTGTTCCACTTTAACACCAGAAAGTAATGGCTGAAAGTAGCATGTTATGTGTTAGATGAAAGCTAGTGATGCAGGGAATGTCATAGGCTATAAAAAATTTACCCCTCATGCTCTCTCCCTAAAAAAAGGGAAATATGAAAATGATTGTTCTACTATATCTTCTGAATGCCAAGCCCAAAAACAACAGGCTGTGATCAAATGAAGCTTGTGATGCAGAGAGTGTCATAGTATATAAAAATTGACTGCCATGTTTTCTTCCCCCCTCTAAAAAAAGGGGGAATTATAAAAACAATTATTCTGTTATATCATCAGAATGTGGGGGCCAAACATAACATGTTGTACATTAAATGAAAGTTTGTGATGTCGTAAATGTTGTGAACAATAAAAATATATTCCTGTTGAATTCTTCCCCACTAAAAAAGGAGAAATGTGAAAGTCATTCTTCTGTTATATCTCCTAAATGCAAGGGCCTACAGTTACAAGTTAGGTGTCAAATGAATGCGCATATGAGGACCATCATAGGCTACTTTGAATTATGCCACCACCACCCACACCATTCTCCCCTCTCCCAAAAGGATATGGAAATTTAGGGAGAGAGTCAACCTAATGAATTATATATCTCAAAGCTTGTGACATCTCCACTGTCATAGGCTAACAAACATGATTCCAAAAAAAGAGGAAGGGAAAATGGGGTCATTGTTTATGAGTCATAATATCAAATTTTCAAATTTAATTCTTGGAGGTAGGAGTTTTTAGTGACAAAGGAAGAAAATTAAATAAATTAAAAATTAAAAAAAAACATCTTCCTACATTCACCCTAAAAAGTAGAAAATAACTGAGGAATGACATACCAATGGTACAATCAATCATTGAATTTCATATTCACTTCAAAGGAGATATGGCACTGATTTACCTACTCAATAAGATTGCTGGCACCCTGTCTACCTTTGAAGTGAATATAAATTAAATGACTGATTGCATCATCAGTATGTTTAAGATTTATTTTATATTTTTGGGGTGCATATAGAAAGATACGTATTTTTAATTTTTTTATTTATTTATATTTTTCAATTGTAATAAATTTATGGTAGGAAATGTGAAAAATTATTATCAATACTCATCTAAACATATGAGTTATAACATACAGTAAAAAAAAATAGTTGTTTAAAATATGTTTATATATTTGTGCTATGAATTATATGAAAGTTTTGGTAAAATGTTATAGGTATCCCAAACTAGTTACAGAAGGAACTCTGTGGGCATTGAAAGATTGGCTTTCAGGCGACAGAAATCACCAAAGTAAGTTTCTGCAGTTAATATTTCCATTGATATCTTGTGTTTTTCTGTAATTTTAAATTTTCTTTGATGAACTATTCAGATTTGAAATATGGTGAACATTAAATGTTTGAATACCATATCAAAAGATATAAGTATAACTATAAGTGCTAAAAAGACAACAAATGGAAAAAAGAAATAGCTACAAAGAGTAAAAGTTAAAATACACATCATTATTATGGTGACATTGTTTCACTTGCTAAATATGTAAAAATACTTAAAATGTATGCCCTCCTGAGGGATAGAATGCCAAATAGCATGAAGTTGCTGTTCCATTTCAGTGACAGTGGCTGGCACACCTCTTGGGTGTTGTTGGAACTGTTGGCCCATTATGTCCCAGATGTGTTCAATAGGTGAAAGGTTCGGTAAGTGTGCTGGCCATGGTAATACCTGAATGTTTTGCTTGTGTAGATATTGCAGACAAATGTGGGCTGTGTGGGGACAGTTGTTATCTTGCTGGTAAAAGGTTGCGTGCTGCTGAACATATGGGACAGCCACTGGCTGAAAAATGTTCATAACATATCATTGGGCAATTTAGAGAGCTTATGATGACCAGTTCTGACCAAGATATCCAACTAATGGTACCCCACACCAAGGCAGCAGGTGCTGGAGCTGTGTGAGTATGTAGCATGCACTGGGTGGCATTCCTTTCCCTGGATCAACACATCTACCATTGGGCTAACCAAGACAAAAATGAGATTTGTCACTAAACACCAAAGTACTCCACTCTTGTTCATTCCTAGGGGGTGGGGGTGGCTCAGTCGGTAGAGCGCCAGGCTCGTAATCTGTAGTTCCCAGATTCGAGTCCCAGCTGGGTCAGCGTTGTGACTTATTTCCGCAAAACTCCCTGCCCTACCCATGGTCAGTAGGGGACACCGATGGGCCATCTGTTGGATGGGATGTTAAGCCGTGGCCCCATGTGTGGGAGAGCCGTATCCTGTGCACATTAAAGAACACACTGGATGGCCTTGATGGGAAGCTACCATCTGTCTCCCAACAGCTGTTCCAGTGGGTCCCCTCCCCCAACCTTCTCTGTGCCTTCGGGGGCCTTGTGACCTGGCCATTTAGCCCATGGTGTGCAAAAAAGTGCCACTCAGAGGTAAAATCACCCAACCCTTGTTCATTCCAGTTCTGTCTGAGGCTATGAAGACTGCTTGCATGTGGTGCAGATGTGAGGTACAAACGCAGTGCTAGATGATAGGCTTACAATGAAAACTGTAAAGCCTGTTGTTTACCATCTGCCTGGTAGGTATTCAATGTGTTACTTGTTTCCAGTCCCTTTGCAGTTGCATTGAAGTTGCGAATCTGTTATGCAATGCCATGCATCGCAAATGGCAGTCCTGTCGCTCTGTGGTCATACGTTGTCTTCCTGCTTCTTGTTGGCGTCTGTTGGATCCTTTATGAATCCACTGGCACTATATGTGTATAATGGTGCTGGGATTGCAGTCAACAAGGTTGACTACATCTCTGTACCACAAGCCAGCCTCTCTAAGGCCAATGATTCTTCCACACTCAAAGTCTGTTAACTGTTGGAACGGCTGTCAATGTCTTTAAGGGCATCTTTAGCAATTTAGAACAGTTTCCACAATGTTTTATCAACCAGGGAGCTTTGGTTGTCTTTATCTGTGTTTGACTGCTCTGCACCTGTGATGTCAGCTCATGTCTGTCCAAGTGTTTCAATCATCCTGCAAATCTAATAATTTCCATGCATTTCCATATACTACTGCCTCCCTAAATTTCATCACATTTGCATAGCTTCTTGCAAGTGTTGCATTTTTTATTTCATTTAGTGTGTAATTATCATTTGTTTAGATTTTTAATTTTATTAGATTAAATAGGTTTTATAATTATTAGGGGTGTGTTAATTTTTCACATTATTGTTTTTAGAGTTTACATTTATAGCTTACAAATATTTATTTCAGTGGTTGTTTGGACACAACAAGGAGTTGAAGAAGAGCTTTGCCAAGCATCTATTGCCTCCTACATTGAAGAAAATTCTCCTCTCTTCCCAATGTTAATAGGTAAATTACCTTACTAATTTTTCTGGTCTTTTTAATTTTTTTTAAATTCCAACAAAGAATACTTTGCATTAGAAATTCTTTGGAATATACATTTTTTCTCTCTCTTATTTTCAGTAAAATAATTTGTTGCACTTGCTATAATTCATTTACTACCATATTCTTTTGCATGTACAGCATTATCAAGTCACTATTAAGCTCATAATTCTTGCCAAAAGTTCTGCTGTAGTCTGAAAGAATGTAAAATGAGAAAATTAAGTTTATAGTTGAAAAGTTTGTGGTGCATAAAGTTGAAAGCTTCTAATTCTGGGAGCCTAAATGTAGCAGTTTCTACTAGTAAGAATAATATTTTCTGCTTTTATGCTAAATAATGGACCTGTATGAGGTAATTGAAAAACAGATCTATCTAAAAACATAAACTGAAGAAATATTAATGAAACTTGCTTCTGTGAACCAGTGCTTCTTCAATTACTAAGTCAAAAGGAAATGTGCTTAAGATCTTACCAATAAAGTAATGCTCCAAGGAAAGAAAAAAAAAAGCGTTTGAGGCAGACAATTTTGTGCATATCTCTTAAGCAGTAGCTGCTGCAGAGGATTATTTGGGATGTGAATCATCTTCACAGTAGTATAGGTGATCATGGCAAAATTTCATTTTGTTTAATTGTTTGTATCATTTTAAATTGTACTATATTCTGTTAATTTAACTGAAAGGATTTCAAGACTTGATAAATGATATTGCAGTTTTTTTTTTTGCACATACCCTTTTTATTTGTTTTTTTTTTATTAATTGACTATATGCCCCTGTAGCCAAATTAAGCACTGTGTACCAATAATGTATCATCATATCAAATAAGTCTTAATGATCATATTGAAAGCTGCAAGCACTAAAGCTTTCTTCAGAGTTGCATCCTGAGAGTTTAGTGGGGTGTTGCATTAAATCTTTAACTTGTGGGGGGGGGGGGGTTAACAAGGTTTGTATTATTCCATTCTTATTGTAAAATTTAACCCTTTCATGATGACTTTTAAACTTAATAATACAGGTAACAAACAGGCTTATGAAACATGTTCACAAACGTGAACAATACTACACTATGCTGAAACCATTTTTTTTAAATGAAAAGGATGGAAATAACACAGAAGCTCTATCACGTTTGTCCTGGTTTCTCATACAACATACATACATACACAAATACAACAATTCCATCCCAGTCTCATTGCCTATCCTAGCAGCTGCTAATGCAATACCACAGTCCCCTCCCCCCCACTCCATCTCCTTAGATCCAGTCCTGGTTTGATGTATACATAATGTCATTATTTACTTTGTCTACTTGTGTTTTGATGCATAGGATATGCACGGCTTCAAGCTGAATTTCTCTGGTTATCAAACTAAAGATTAGATGCAGTTTGAACTGAGAAAATACTTCCTTAACCCTTACAGTACCAGTTTTTTTCTCTAAAAATGTAACTCAACTTCTAGCCATATTATGAAACAGCTAGTGAATGAAATAGTTCATTTTACATACTAAGAAAAAGAGCATTTTTATTCTGAATAAAAAAATATTAAAATTGAAAGGAAAAAAATGTAGGTAAGCATAAAAAACACATTGCGATATCATTTGTAGTGATTTTCGAAAATCATTTAATCCGCTCTTGGCACCATAAGGGTTAAGCATAGGACAAATTTGAAGTCTTGTTTATTTTAACACTAATCCTACTAAAACTGGTCAAATTGACCTTTTCAAACTTTTGCATACAATTTCCCACATACAACGTTATCACATCGCTATTTAACTTTACGACTTTTCTTATAATATACATACAATTATTTTTTCAATATTTACATCTCTTATTGTCTTGTTTCCAAGAAATATATGTAGCCTGTCCTACCTACCATGACCGGTCAATTTGACCAATTGAAAGATATTAGTTATTTAGCCTGGAAACTCAATTCTAAAACTATACAGTCGGTATAAATGAAAGGCTACCAAAGTGTGGCATGGCTTCAACTGAAAGCGGAATGAGCCTTTGATACATGATCTGAAGGAGCTGCGATCAAGCAATTCGTATGCACTTGTGTACGTTGATAACAATGATATATGGCAAAAGTGTGAAATTATGAGGTTTAGACAATTTGATAAGAAAAGTGAACGAAGCCAGTGTTTACAAACCAATAAATTTGCTTTGATATCTGAAATATGGGATCAATTCATTGAGAATAGCCAAAATTGTTACAAACCAGGTGCATATCTGACTTTTGATGAGCAGTTGTTTCCATCCAAGGCTAGGTGTAGATTTACACAATATATGCCGAACAAACCAGATAAGTTTGGAATCAAATTTTGGTTAGCATCTGACGTCAATAGCAAGTATGTAATAAATGGATTTCCATATTTGGGAAAGGATGAGGAAAGAGAATCTTCAGTTCCACTTGGGGAGTTCATTGTCCTCAAGCTAATTGAACCATTCACAGGGTGTAGAAGGAACGTAACGTAACCACGGATAATTTTTTTACGAGCATATCATTAGCCACAAAACTGCTAGCAAAAAGAACCACTACTGTTGGGCCATCTGTGGAAACAAGCGAGAACTGGCAAAACTTGCCAAAGAAGTGAAAGATAATATGGCACGCTTTATAACAAAACTATATAAATCAGGTAATATTACTCTAACAATTTCTAAAAGTAAACTAAATAAAAAAGTGGTTCTACTAAGTTCAATGCATAACTCAATAGAAACTGAAAAAAGTGATAAGCGTATTCTGGAAATGATCAGATTTTATAATAGAACAAAATTTGGTGTAGATGTGACTGATCAAATGGCAAGAAAATACAGCGTGAAATCAAACTTTTGGAGATGGCCCCTCCAAGTATTTTTCAATATTCTGGACCTAGCTGGAATAAATGCATGGGTTTTATATAAAGAAATAACAAGGGGAAATTTTCAAGGCAGAAATTTTTATTCCAATTAGCTGAAGAACTTGCCGCTGAATATCAGGAATCGCAGGAAAAAGAAAAAAGAAATATACCGAAAACATCAACAAATATAAGTACAGTTTCACATGTACGAAAAACTTGCCAAGTAAGATATTGCAAAGACAACAAAACTGCGAAAATCTGTTTCAAATGCAAAAAATATATGTGTGGCAAATGTACATTTGAGAACTCAATAATTTGTAAAATATGTATTGAAGTTAAATAAGATATGCATTATTTATTTATAACTGCAAGAAACTATAGAACTACTGTTCATTTTTCATTTTCTTTTCATGTTTACAATTGAAATGAAAAAAAAAATAAATTTGTTTTTTCATTTTGTGAAAGTTGTTTTATTTATTATTTAATTCAGTACCAAAATGATTATTATCTGCATTCAATTGTAAAAAATATAACTTTTTTTTAAGGACCGATCATTTGACTGGTCACGGTAGGAATAGGTATACATGAAATGTCGGTAGGTTTAGTGTTAAACACACACAAATAAACTGTTGCATAATCTTAAATTTTCAGCATGTTTTATCTTGATAATAGTGATCCATTTTTTATTTATGTATATTGTGTATAATATATATATTAGCATACATTGTTATATAATTAATAGAATATCTGTTTAGATATTTTGGGACGGGGGTGGCTCAGTCGATAGTGTGCCAGGCTCATAATCTGCAGTTCCCAGGTTCAAGTTCCATCTGGGTCAGCAATGAGATTTTTCTACACTAAAACTCACCCTACCCATGGTCAGTAGAGGACACTGATGGGCTTGGAAAGGCTGCCATCCATCCGATGGGATGTTAAGCCATGGCCCCATGTAAATTAAAACCATGGCCACAGGTACAGCAGAGCCATACCCTGTGCATGTTGAAGAACATGCTGGATGACCTGGATAGGAGGCTACCATCTATCTCCCAACAACTGTTCCAGTAGGTTCCCTCCCATAACCTTCTCTGAGCCTTCAGAGTCCTTGTGACCTGACCATTTAGCCCATTGTGTGCAAAAAATGGAACTCAGAGGTAAAACAACCCAACCAACTGTTAGATATTTCAGTATTTTCTTTGTCAATTCCTATAGATCAGTATAGACTTATAATCTTTTTCATTATTTAATAGGAGAAGATATGCCTACTGATATGAAAATTCAACTAGTTCTTTATTTAGTAAGTATGATCAATGTTTAGATTGAAGAGATTTTTTTTTCAATGTATTTAGTCATATATTAAGGAAAATATCACCCTGAATTTAACGTCAATCAATTTTAGGGGAAAAATGTTTTGAGCTGGTGGGATACAAACCCATGACCTCCAGATAAACATCCTGATCTCAGGAGGTTATGGGTTCGTATCCCACATGACAAGACAATTTTTCCTCTAAAATTGATCAAAACTAAATTCAGAGTTATATCTTCCTTAATGATCAGTGTCATTTTAATTGATAATATTTTGAAAGAACAAGTTTAATTAACAATGATTAAGAGCTGAAATACAATTAGAGAAATATATATCCCATTTTAAGCATGGAAAATATATTGACATTTATATTTTAATGGTTCAACTGTCACTTGAATCATATTTAGTTTTCCTGATATTTGCAGTAAAACATTGAATTTGATATATACTTTTTTTTATTTACATCTTTAAAAAGGTATAGTGAAAAAACAGTAAGAGCAATGCCAAATTTATTTAGCATCCTTTGTTTTTTGAAAATTAAAATTCATGACATAAAGTTTTTTTGCTCTGTATTTTCGCAGTAAAATTCAGGCTTATCAATGATTTTATAAGTTAAATTCCATCTCATCAAACTACACTGTTACCTCAAGTCCCTGCATGTTAAAAAACCCATACAAATTATAAATTTTTTTCCAAATGGAAGATGTTTGTATTAAACAGGTTTTGTTTTATGTTAAGAGCAAGTACCAATGGGTTTAATCTCCCCCCCCCCTTTGATTTTAGTACTACAAATATTCATATTATTAAAATGGGTGAACATGGTGAACAGATAGCTGAGTTTATATACTTTCATTTCAGTTTCGAAGCCAATTGTTTTGCTCTTGAAAACAAATGTGAAATATTTCATACTTTCTGCAGAATTTCAGTTAGTTAATATTTCTTCTTCACACAGCTGAAATAAATTCAGATGATAAAATTTTGACACCACTGTTTGGTCAAATTAAATTAAATTGGATTGTTCATCTCAAGTTATGTATTAAGCCACACCAAAAGTATGTTTATCCAGACTGAGCAATTTGTCTAATATACACTGAGTGTAGTTTTAAGTTTATTATGACCATCCATGTTATGTCAATGGGGCACTAACTTTGAAACTTTATAACTTTTATTCTCTCTCTCTAAATGTCAATTTCTAACAATATTCTTCAGCATTTAAACAGGTACAGAGGTTTTGAGGTATAAACATTTCAGAGCAGTGATGTATTCTAAGTAATTTATCCAAGAATTAAATGAATATCGAGATAATTATTTACTTGCACTTTTAAAATATTTAGTTATTTATGAAATGGTTTGAAATAATACTTCTTATTTCAGATTCAATTAATTTTAAATGTAAATTCTTTTGTCTAACATTGCTGTTGTTAAATGTTCAAACTTCCATAACTCTAAATACTGGAGGAATATTGTTGAAAATTTAGATAGTTATTGAGATCTTTTAATTTACCTTTAGTCACATTTTCTCATAAAATGTGTGTTTTAAAAGTTATAAAGATTTTAAGTTAGCATGCCATGAGGTGTGGGGTTGTCATATAATTCAATGATCACTCAGTTGTATATTTAGCCAAAAGTGGCTGAATATTTTCGTACATATATACTAAATACTCGGTAGCCACTTTATTAGGTATTGTTCCATATTATGTAATAGTAATTCAGATACAGAACTCAGAAATTTCTTAAATAAGCTTTTTAGGAAAAACTGTGATTGAAGGTTATTTAAAGGGCTTAGTCAAATCTATTCTCAGTTTTCAACAATATTTGTTAATTTAGACAGTGACAAAGTTGTAACATTTAGCAGCAACAAAGCCAGTTTAAATAATTGCTCTGCAAAGTTTATAAAAACAGCTTAAAATGAAAGTAATAACTGTCATATTAAACTCTACTAATATGTATAAAAGTATTTTGGGAAGTATGTGTAATATGTTCATTTTTGCTGATTTTGAATATTTTATTGCTGGATGGGCAACTTGCTAAATGTTTCAGTTTCTTCAACTTTTTAATTATTGAACATACAGTGTTGAAAATAGATATTTGGATAGATTTGAATGAGATCTTTGAATTATCTCAGTCACATTTTTACATTAAATGCTTATCTGAGATGTTACCAAGTTCTGTATCTGAGTTACTATTAGCATAACATGGAACCATGTGTAATAAAGCAGCCACTGAGTTTTTATGTATTATTGAATGGAATTAGTAAAATTATTATTGAAAGAATAAAGAAATCTGATCTGTAAATATGTTTTACTTAATTAGCTACATTAGCGAATAAAATATTGTCATGTTTTATTAAATTTTGACTGATAGCTGTTGAACTTTTCAGAAACTCTGTCAAAAATCCTTATTCTCCGTTACTCACTGTTTTTTTTTTTCTGTGGTGTTTTTAGGCACATAAACATATGATTGACTTTGACTCTACACACTGTGTACCTCTACCAGCCAGAGTATTCCAAATCCCATGGGATCCAGCAAATATGACAAGTAATGAAGAATGTCAGCTGCAACAAGACTCTTGTCCCTGACCTAATTCAATTTTTAAAATCCATTATATATATTATTCACTGTCACAACTGATATTTAAAAAAAAAAAAACAAGAAAACTGTCATGTTATAAAGAGGCCAAAAAATTTGCAATAAATGTGCCTCACAGATAAAGGTAATTTGTATTTAATACTGCACTGCAGCAGTGCTCTGCTGTATTATAGATGAGACATTAAACCAAAGTTGCCTTTATTTAGAAATATGATTTGTTTTATTACTGAATTGGAAGTGGAGTAGGATGAACCAATGGGTAGTTTTGTGTAGAAATGTATAAGATTCATAAATTAATGTAATACTAGTGGACCAGTTTTAAGTATAATAAGTTTTAAGGTGATTCCTTGCTGTAATATGGGGATTCACTTGTTTTCAGAGGTTAAAACAAATGCTACTTCTAAATTATCTATTTCTCAATGAAAAATAGATTTAAAAAAGTGATCAAATCTAGTTTCAATACTGTAAATAACCATGTTTCCAGTATTGCTGCAAATTTTATATCATACTTTTAAACTATTCTGAACTTGATAAACAATACTAAATATTTTTAATTTAGGTATTTGTTAAACTTCTTAAATTTTAGAAAATGTTGCTGTTATAAACAGTAATGTTATTAAAGATTAAACTCTTATTGCCCTTTGTTATTACTTCAAGATTGTTGTGAAAATCTAGTTTTTCAAGATTAATTGCTTTTACTGTATGAGCTACAATGTATTATAGTGAATTAATGTGAATGAAAATAACTATAATTTACTTCATCACATACTCAAGTCAGCTCACCAGACAAAAATAAAATCAGTCACCTTTGTAATTCCCTGACTAATTGTATGTAACATCTCCATCTGCAAGAATTACAGCAGCAGTCCTGTTAGGTGTGGACTTCACCAGTCAGTGGATATAGTTTACATCAATTGTAGCCCACTCCTCCAACAATAGCACCCATAGTTCAGCTAAATTATGTGGATGCATATTTCAGTGTTTCACCCTTTGTTTCAGATAGTCCCAAAGATTTTCAATGGCATTTTCATCCAGTGACTTGCAGGACAATCGAGGTGTCCCAATGTTACCCCGTGCCAGTGACAAATAGTTTGACCCTGTGCACCCTGCTGTTGTTATCATGGAGCACTAGGGGCGGGGGTGGCTCAGTCGGTAGCGCGCCAGGCTCGTAATCTGTAGTTCCCAGGTTCGAGTCCCAGCTGGGTCAGCGTTGAGATTTATCTCCGCAAAATTCCCCGCCTTGCCCACGGTCAGTAGGGGACACCGATGGGCTTGGAAAGGCCGCCGTCCGTCGGATGGGACGTTAAGCCGTGGCCCCGTGTGCGGGAGAGTCATACCCTGTGCACGTTAAAGAACACGCTGGATGGCCTTGACGGGAGGCTACCATCTGTCTCCCAACAGCTGTTCCAGTGGGTCCCCTCCCCCAACCTTCTCTGAGCCTTCGGGGTCCATGTGACCTGGCCATTTAGCCCATGGTGTGCAAAAAAGTGCCGCTCAGAGGTAAAACAACCCAACCCAACCCATGGAGCACTAAAGAGTCTATATTGTGTTCATTCCTCAGAAGTACAAAAGGCGCATCTATTTGTCCAGAATCTCTATATAGCCTTCTTGATTTTAATGGGTCGATACCTCAACTAATGGGCCTACCTCATGGTACATAAAGAATCCCCATATCACAGAACCACCTGCAGCTTGAATAACACTTTGAACACAGTCCAGAAGGCTTCATTAGTCCTGCAATGCACTCTGTCTTGCATTGTTGGAATACAGACAGAAATGCGAGTGATATGACCAGAAAATGGTTTTTCACTCAACTGCAGTCCAATGTCTACAGTGCCTAGCCCATTGCAACTGGGCTGCTTTATGTCAGCTGTTGGCATGAGTCTCTTCCGAGGTATTCTGCTCCAAATACCCATGGAATGCAGTTCCCTTTGAAATGTTCTTTATGAAATAGGCTAATGTGTGGGAGTACACCACTGTTTATACACTCACTATAAGTTTGAAATGTTTTCTATATATTTGTTTGATTTCTCTATATATAATTTTGAAATGTTCTCTATAAATATCACTATATATTTGAAATGTTCTTTATGAAATAGGCTAATGTGTGGAGTACACCACTGTTTATACACTCACTATAAGTTTGAAATGTTCTCTATATATTTGTTTGATTTCTCTATATATAATTTTGAACTGTTCTCTATAAATATCACTATATATTTGAAATGTTCTTTATGAAATAGGCTAATGTGTGGAGTACACCACTGTTTATACACTCACTGGACTGTTCATTTCGAAACCAGTAAGTTCAGCTACTTCCTTCACAGCATGTTCTTTAGCCTACCAGATGCAATAACACTCTTTTGCCACTGTCACATCATTCTTCCAACCCGTGATTCATGGCATGAACAACTTGTAACCGGCAGTCCACTGGGACTGACAACACTATAGAGCACTAGAAATCTCTATATAGTGCTGCATTACTACAGGCGTGACATTACCAGTATATCATCTATGGTGAGGGTGATTAATTTTTTGTCTGATGTGCTTATAAACAATTCAAAAATTTGGTAAATAATAAAAATAATTCTGAGATGTAAAAGCTTGAGAGTGTAATTTCCTAGTGATCAAAAATCAATTGATGAAATACTTTTGTGTAAAAAATTAGTTTTGTCTTTGTGTGGGACTCAAATGTGCATATTCCAGTTACATACTAGGTGGCATTAGTTAACTGGGAAACATGGATTTGAGTCTCACACATTGGCAAAAATTAATTTCGCCAATACGTGTTCAATGCTGAAATCGTTCATCAGTGTTCAAATTCTCAAATTCATTTTCACCACAAAAGTAGTTCTTGAATTCTATTGTTGACAGGTATCTGTGTATTTGCTTTCGATTGATCAATTAATGAAAACTCGAAATTAACTCACGTTCAAGTTGCTAAAATTATTTATGGGAATTGTGAGATATGAAATGGGAAAGTGATTCAGTGTGGCAATGAAAAGCACCTTGTGCTGCTGCATATAAATGATCTTATATGTCAATATTTTGACAGTCATCTTAATAGTCAATGGCATTAAATATGTTTTATGCAATTTAACGTATTTAATGTCATGTCTATTTGTCACTGTGCATAGAATACTACATTTTACTTTAACAGTTTTACTAGAATTTTTAACTAATTATGTTATAATTATAGAAGTTCTAGCTTAATAAATTTTTTCCACAAAATATTTATTGATATATTAACGTTAAAATATCACCCACTGTGACACTCACTGTGCCAATCACTGTGATTGTCACCTATGTTTAAATTCTAACTTATCATTGTTACTCATTTTTACTATCCTCAGATTATATATTGAGCTGTGAGATTATACTCAAGAGGCTGCTTTTGTTCTTTAATTGTCCATATACTGTACTGAAACACTTATTCATTAAGCCCACAAATTTGAAATTAACAAATGAAGCAAATTTTAATTGAGTTTTATTGATTCATTGGAACATCAACAGTTTTAATGTTTTGCATTTATCACAGTGCTTGAATTCATCAGTGTATTAAAATGATACATTTTAGTGCAATATTTTCTGCCACATGGGATCTTGCAACGTTATATAAGATATTACTGAAGAAAAGCAGAAACAGGCATGCATAAAACTGTATAGCATACACAGTACAGATTTAAAACACAATGTAGGTCAGCTTATACATTAGAATATTAATTGTAACTGTTAATTACACATGAGAAGTTGTCAAAATGCCATAAGTATTTTTATTTATGATGGGTCTTGAATAAAAGTGCCTATTTAATATCACATACAGGCCCAGATTAGAAAACAAAAGGGAAGGGGGGGGGGCGTTCTCAGAGATTGGACTTCCATTGCAATACAACATTTCCACGTCTGTTAGTTACAGAGGTGTTTAAAAATTTCTTGAAAAGTACATGAAATATGCATGTTTAATCATTTTTGCATCTATTACCCTTACTAGTGAGGGGTGGGGGTGGCTCAGTCGGTAGCGCTCCAGGCTCGTAATCTGTAGTTTCCAGGTTCGAGTCCCAGCTGGGTCAGCTTTGAGATTTATCTCCGCAAAATTTCCCCGCCCTGCCCACGGTCAGTAGGGGACACCGATGGGCTTGAAAAGGCCGCCGTCCATCGGATGGGACGTTAAGCCGTGGCCCCGTGTGCGGGAGAGCCATACCCTGTGCACGTTAAAGAACATGCTGGATGGCCTTGACGGGAGGCTACCATCTGTCTCCCAACAGCTGTTCCAGTGGGTCCCCTCCTCCAACCTTCTCTGAGCCTTCGGGGTCCTTCTGGCCTGGCCATTTAGCCCATGGTGTGCAAAAAATGCCGCTCAGAGGTGAAACAATCCAATCCTTACTAGCATTATCCAGAGGGTGAAGCATTCCCCCCCCCCTCAGATCTGGCCCTGACCAAATACTATAAGAAATCAATGATAGTACTATGAAAATATAAAATCAGTAAGATCAGTGAATACTTTTAATTTCGACATTCTTGTTTGTTCTTTTCCAGTTAAAGTATCATTAGTTAACAAAATAAAATAAAAGCATAAGCAAACATTAATTTCTCTGTGCCTAAGCATGCATGAATTTACTATTAATGTGTTAATGTACTTAATATTTCATTGTTATTTAATATTGCTGAAATTACAGTTTAAAAACTCAGGTTTATTTTTTGAAAGATTGAATAATGGTTTAATGCTATGGCCTATAAATATAAAACATTTGCAGGGACTACAGCCATTTTTGGACTATTATATATAGAATTTTTAGTATTTAATTTTTTTTTTCTTTACCGTTTTAATGCATGGATAAATATGAAAAAAATTATAACTTAGGACTTCCAAGTATATTACGATAATATAGCCAGTATAATTATTAAACTTTGTTGTGTAGTACAGCTTTAGGTTTAGGGTGGTATGAGGCTGAATTGGAATCCCAATTTGTACATATTGTACCTACTAATGCAAAATAAACGTTTTTTTAGTTAACTGACTTTGTGATAAAATTGTTCATTGTACTATGCACTAAACAAATGTGGGAAATACGAGTAAGAAAAACTTGCGTATATTCTTTTGGTGAAATGCAAATAATGATATTAGTTACAATGAATTAATGCAGTTGCAGTATGTAAACCATCAATATTTCATTTTGAGAGCTAAGGTTTAGATAAAACAAACTCCATTTTTTTCTCAATAATCTTCTGTTTTTATCAATTTCGATTTTCTTTTGGTCTTTGCAATTTCTGACATAACATGGGTGACAGATTCACATAATTTCCTTTGATAATTTTCTTAGTGATATAAATAAATCCTTAATTTTCTGTAGGGTCATCTGCAGTTTTTCTCTGCCTTTAAGTGATGCGCCAATTAGTGATTTACTAAGTCTGGGATCACAACATACAACCCACAGGTGACATGCATAGCCTTTTTAAGTGGCCTATTAATCATTGAGGTTTATAATATACAATTTTTTCTATCATCAATATTGGTAATGAATAAATTTTTAAGTGACAATGTAAAATCATTTTATTTTCCAACAAATTAGATTTATAAACGAACAACATATTGTATGTGAAATATGTAGAGTTAGTGCAATTTTATGCAGAGTTTTTAAATTCTGCATTTCCTCTTCTCAAACAATTTTTAATTGTCAACCTGATTGATATAGCATTTACTAGCACCTATATTTGTAATAAACATTTTATCAAATGAATTTTATCAAAAGCAAATTTTTATCATAAATGGCAGATGGATGCTTGCATTTAATATTAAGAGCTAGACTGCTGGTTTTGAAGTTGATTTTATTATATTTCAGAAAATATTTTTTTAAAAAGCTTCTCATAATTCCACAGTTCCCAGATTTAAGTCCCACCTGGGCCAATGTTGAGATTTATCTCTGCAAAACTCCCTGTTTTAAGGGATGACAATGGGTTTGGAAAGGCTGCCATCCATTGGATGGGAGGTTAAGCTGTGGACCTGTGTGCATGAGAGAGCTATAACCAATACTTGTTAAAGAACACGCTGGATAACGATGGGAGGTTACCATCTGTCTTCTAACAGCTGTTCAATGTCTCCTCCCAACCTTATCTGAGAATTTGGCAAAACAACTTTAAAGTTGATTTGTATGGGCATAAAATTGCACCAACTCTACATATTTAACTTACAATATGTTGTTCGTTTATAAATTAATTTGTTGGAAAATAAAATGATTTTACATTGTCACTTAAAAATTTATCCATTACCATGCACTTTAAAGAAAATGCAGAATGGCTTGATGGGAGGCTATCATATGTCTCTTAACAGCTGTCCAGTGGGTTCCTTTCACCCAGCGTTCTCTGAGCTCTTGGGATCCTTGTGACCTGACCATTTAGCCCATTATGTGCAAAAAAGTGCTGCTTATAGGTAAGCAACCCAACCCTTATTTTCTTCCCACCAGGACAGGTTGCTCAATCATTAGTGCACCAAGCTCATAATCTGGAGTTCCCAGGTTTGATTCCTAACTATGCCAGCATTGAGATTTTTCACTGCCGACCTCCACCCTGCCCTTAGTGAGGAAGGAAACACCTATTGACTTTGAAAGATTGCTGTCGTTGAATGGGATGTTAAGCCATGATGGCCCTAGGAGAACCATATCCAGTGCACATTAAAAATATTTGATGGTAGTCTACGATCTGTCTCCTAACAGCTGTAGTGATTCTCCTTCTCTCAACCTTTTCCTGAACCCTTGGGGTCCTTGTGACCTGGTCATTTATCGCATGTGCAAAAAAATGCTGCTCAGAGGTGAAACAACTCAACACAAATTCTCTTAACTATTCTGGAAATGTTTCATTCTGATAAACTCTCCATTAATTCCATATGATACCAATGTCCAGAACCACTGTTAGGGATTCTGGACATTGATATCATTTGGAATCCACCAGATACAAATGATTTCCGCGTAATATGTCGAATTAACGGAACACTGATTCTGAATGACACTGAAAGGGTTAGAAACTTATCCAAGTTCTTAACTCAGTGTTCACTTATGGGAACAGTAACTGTTTAACTATTTATATTAATCAGAAATTATATATTTAATATTTTTTTTGAAAATTGTTTTCCGTACAAGAATACGTAATAAATTTAAAATTTTTTTTTTTTTCTTTTGAAAGATGTTTATTTGGGTCCAAATAAAAATAACCGTCAAATGTTTCAGTCAGTGGGTCATCGTGTGTTTCAAAGTCAGGAAGTTGTTGGTTCATATCCCACCTTGATCAAAACAATTTTTCCTCTAAAACTGTTATTGATGGTAAAACTAAGAGTGAATATTTCCTTGATACTTCAAATGTTATAAGATTAACAGATTAATTTCGAACTGAAAGGATGATACACGCTAGTGGAATCTATCTGAACGCTTTGGAACTGAACGGATGATACATGCTAGTGGAAAGTATTAATCAAACCACACAGTAATATCTAAATAATCTTACCAACACACGTGTGGAGATAAATCTCAATGCTCTGAATTGCTCAATGCTCAAATATGGTTGAACATTATTCTGGATTCAGGATATTTGAGCATTGAGCAATTCAGAGCATTGAGATTTATCTCCACACGTGTGTGGTAAGATTATTTAGATAATATTACTGTGTGGTTTAATTAATACTTTCCATTAGCATGTTGAGCCCCAAAAATTTGAAAGTCGAAATATTTAGTTTCCTGACTGAAAGGAACATTAAAAAATGATGTGGTGAAAACATCTGTTATATTTTATAACTACCGAAGTTATTTAATATTACTAATGCAAAACCTTAACTGGCGTAGTGGTTAAGGAGCTACGACTGTTCCAGCATGGCAAACTTCGTGTGCTGTGTTAACCGTAATCAGGCAGTGGTCAGTAGTGACTTCGGTCTTAGTAGGGTATGTCCTTGTATGAGAAGACCTATAAAAGTTAGGAGTAGCTTCTAGGATTCGTCTCTGTCCTTTGTGCTGTAAATCAAAAAATCACAACTGCTACACATTATTTTTTTTTTATTTTTGAGGTCTAAGCTGTAGCTTAATTAGCTTTGGCGTGAGTCTGACCCTAGCTGGGTTCAACATTTCGTTTCCTCTATATTTGTAGCTGAAGTTAACGTTTCCTTTACAAAGAAAAAGGAGTGTACTGTTATGTGGGTTAAGAAGTAGCCGTGAAACTGATTTTAGCAAGTAAAATGTGATGGGATTATTAGAATTCATTAGTTCTATCAGGGATGGATTGGCACTTTTCGTCCCTGATAGAAATATTAACTATCGAAGGATGCATCTATAGCAGGGTAGCCGAGGTGGTGATAAAAAAACTCGATTTTTAAGATTTCAGTGCTTATTCTGTTGGCGCTTCATACTTTCAGCTTAAAATAGTTCTCTCCCCACCCTACCCTAAATTCTGGGCTTTCCCAATGACTGAGTGGTGCACTTGGCTGCTTGTCAAACGACTTAATGGAATAGCATGAAATTTTGAAGGTTCATGAAGTTGGGAGGGGGTGGCACAGGCAGTAGCTTGTCAGGCTTGTAAACTGCAGTTCCCAGGTTTGAGTCCCACCTGGTCCAACATTGAGATTTATCTTCACAAAACTCGCGGCACTGCTTTGTCAGTAGGACACATCAATGGGCTTGGAAAGGCCACCATCTGTCGGATGGGGCGTTAAGCTGTGACCCATGTGCGGGAGAGCCATATCCTGTGCACTTTAAAGAACATGCAGAATGGCTTGACGGGAGGCTACCATTAACTCTTAACAGCTGTCTCCAAGAGCTCAGAGAACGTTTGGAGAAAGGGATCCACTAGATAGCTGTCTAGTGAGTCCCTTTCTACCAACGTTCTCTGAGCTCTTGGGATCCTTGTGACCTAGCCATTTAGCCCATTATGTGCAAAAAAAAGTGCTGCTCAGAGGTAAAACAACCCAAAGCTCTTGGAGTTTGTTTATCGTTGTGTAGATAATAGGTTAGATTTAATACTTTTTAGGTAACATTTTTATGCTAATTTAAATTCCAGATAAGTTTTGTTGTTAAAGAGTAGATCAGTGGTTTTCAGTTAGGGTTTCATGGCATTCCTAACAGGTTTTGCCAAATATCCAGTCATTTGGAAAGTGTATCAAGTACAAAGAATTTTTTTTAAATATGCGAAGGACAGAGATAATGTGTAAACTTTTGGTTCGTGTTAGGATATGATGTATACTAGAGATGAGTTTGGCCTAAATTTTTTGAGCCGCACCTACCCAAGATCAAGTTACTGAACCTAAATACATCCAAGCCCAAACCATTATACAATAATTGAATTCGATTTGGTAAACAAATTTCCTCGCACATCTTAAAACATATGTACAGAAATGTATGTCAATAACAATTTTTTAGTCATGTCAATAACAATTTTTTAGTCTTGTTAATTATTATCATTTTATGACAAAACTGAAATGATTCCCACATGATATCATGTCGAATTAACGGAACACTACAAACAAAAACTATTAAAATCTATTTCAAATACAAGTAGAAACTGAAAGTTTCTAGGTAACATCATTATAAAGGTAAAGAATCATTCATTTATTAAGGAATGGGAATACATAAAAAAAAACCACGTAATGCATATATTTAATTAGATACTAAAGACTGATTAAAACATTTTATATTTTTTTCGCAATTGCAAGACATTTGAAATAATTATTTTGAGTCCAAGCTCACATGGGCTCGGGCTCAGCCTTACAAAGCCTAAACTTACCTCTATAATATACAAATTCGCAAAATTTCGTATGAGATAAAAAAAAAACAACTAATTATGCTATGCTGTCAAAAGAAAAACTTATCCTTAAATAACATATCACAAACAAATATATGTTTAATAGTATACTAGATAAATCATACTTTAATTTTTAAGTGATAGGATTTAATATAAATTAACAATATAATTACAGGATTCTTTAGCCAAAAGATTGAAAACTGCTGGAGTTGATAAGTGTATAGCTAGAAAATACTTTATACTAAGCATTTGAAAAATGCATAAATTTTTGTGAGGAATAAATTACTAGTGTTATTGTGTTGAAATAGTTGAATAATAAATATCGTAATCTCTAAAATTGAAGCTGTAGAAACTTGCTCATTAATAACTTGGCTAAAACTCTTCAGGTATTCATTAGTGATATGAAATTGATAATCAAATTACTGCTCTGAAGTTATAAATAAAATATGAAGCTGTGACCAAACATTATGTGAATTAAAAAAAAGATCAGCATGATTTATGAAAGCATTAAAACTTAAAAAAATATTTTAAAATTCAATGTATATAATATCACAATGTAGATGTTTGATAAACCATCATTTGGAAATCGGAAAACACTAAAAGAATCTAAACAATAAAGAAATTAAAAACATTATATTTGCTTACATGTTGTCATTCTACATAAGCATATTGCGGGTCTCCGTATAAACATGTAGAAAGTGTAAATTGATTTAGTTTGGAAGCAGGGACGGATCCAGAAAATATCTTTGGAGGTGGGGGGGGGGGGCAATAGATTAGATAGCTTTCCTTTTTTGAATTAAAAGGTCCGCTGGCGAAAACAGTGGATTTCGCGGCTTTGTCATGTACATCTTTTGGCAGAAAAAATAGTCTATTTTTGGCACAAATGCAATTTAATAAGATAAGATTACACCTATTCCTCGGTAGAT
The DNA here is from genome assembly GCA_038380435.1 of Ryuthela nishihirai. Taxonomy (NCBI): domain Eukaryota; kingdom Metazoa; phylum Arthropoda; class Arachnida; order Araneae; family Heptathelidae; genus Ryuthela; species Ryuthela nishihirai. The sequence continues at coordinate 58,720,680 of JAWZYU010000008.1, forward strand.
AGGTTTTTAACACTGTAGAAGGTTCCGGGATATCACCTTGTAAATCGAAACCGTACTAATAGAGAAAAAAACGGATGTACTTCGAGAGATGTGGAACAAACAAGAATTGACCTGCTACTGAATATAGTAAGTTCGTTCCATTGACTCCGAATGCTACTGTACAACTCTATTCCATTAAGGCACAGCAAGTTCTGATGTCATCATCATCATCCTCCTCAAGCAGCCATGGGCTACGGAGGTTCAACCAGACCATGCAATTTAGTTCTCCAAGCAAGTCTATCCTGAGCTACATCTACTGCATCTGGCCACTGCACACCAATTCTAACAAGGTCCTGTTTGACATTGTCTGCCCACCGCATCCTAGGTCTCCCCTTCTTTCTGAGGCCTTTAGGCACACTGTTCATAACCCTATTCGCCAATCTATAATTATTCATACGGGCAACATGGCCAAACCAACGGAGTCTCTCTCTGCACAATATGCTGCTTAAAGGAGGTTGCAAACTCCTTTGCCTAATCTCATCATTAGTTACAAAGTTGAACCACCTAATGCCCAAGATACTGCGTAAGCATCTGGAATCAAAAGCATCTAGTTTCCTGTTATCTTGTTTACAAAGTGTCCAAGTTTCACTACCATAACTAACCCTAGAAAGAACCAAACTATTATACAGTCTAATTTTAGTCTTTAGGTGTATAAGCCTATTTCTCCACACTCTCCATAGGTTCTTAAAAGTCCCGGCAGCAATCCCTATTCGTCTGTTAATCTCATGCCGCATATCACCATTATCTGTTACATAGCTCCCAAGATAATTAAACTGTGACACCTGCTCAAGACTGCAACCATTCAGATTAACTCAATCACAGCCTGCCTGACCAATTTTCATCACTTTAGTTTTCTCTCTGTTTATAACCAAACCTACTCTACTACCAGTCTCATCAACAGCTCGAATGAAAGAGTTCATCTCATCAACATCATTTGCCAAAAGGGCTAAATCATCAGCATAATCTAAATCAAAAAATTTCATATCTCCAGCCCATTTAAGGCCAAAATCTTTCCCTTGAAGTGAATTTCGCATAACATAATCAATAACCAAGCTAAAGAGAAAAGGAGACAAAATGCACCCTTGTCGAACACCAGAAGTAATGCTAAACCAATTGCTACAAGCCTTACCAACTCTCATACACGACTCAGTGTTATTATAGAGAGCTTTCATAATGTTAACTAACTTGTCTGGTATACCATATGATCTCACAATCAACCACAAATTATGACGATCAACAGAGTCGAAAGCCTTTTTGAAATCAACAAAGCTAGCAACCAAAGGTTTCTGAAACTCTAAACATTTCTCAAGAATCTGCCTAAGTGAAAATATCTGATCCACACATCCCCTACCACTTCTGAATCCACATTGCTCATCACGCAATTGACTGTCAACCAGATTCTTAATTCTATTAAGCACAATCATGGAAAGAACTTTACCTGGAACAGAGAGTAGGCTGATACCCCTATAGTTATCACAAGAACTGCGATCACCTTTTTTGAAAATAGGGATAACAATAGCTCTGGTAAAATCCTTAGGAACCATGTCTTTACCATAAAAGATATTCAGAATTTCAGTTATCCAAGTGGTAACCGAAACATTCCCAGCTCTAAGCATTTCCGTAGTAATTTCATCTACCCCTGGGGATTTATGAAGTTTAAGTTTAGAAATAGCCAAAATAACTTCAGATTGTGTTATAGGGCCAACATTAAAGCCACCAATGCATCTATCATCATTGCAAACAATAGGAGTAGAACTAACTACATTGTTTAGAACATCACTGAAATGCTCAGCCCACCTAGCCATGGCAGAATCCTCCCCTTCTATAACCTTACCTTGTTTATCCTTCAATCCCTGTGTACCTGTCCGTTTTCTACCACACAAAACATTAACTATCTGGTACAGCTCTCTGCTGTTGTGCTGTCTAACTGCTTCCTCGGCTTTGTCAGCCAAACCATCAAGCCAAAGATTCTTAGCAGCAGCTAACTGATCCTTTACAAGTTTATTAAGGTCTCTGTAATGCTACAAGACGCGATAAAAAGGGGATAAAAAAGAAAAATTCATATTTTTTTTATGCTAAACAGCCATATAGTGTATTTAATACCAATATGATACAAATCGAGATCAACAACTTACGGAAAAACTAGAGATTTGTTATGAATAAGAAATTGTTCATAAGCAATCATTGAAAGCTTTATACATATTTATCTTAAATCTATCTCCTATTATCAATCTTACATCTTATTTTGTTATCAATAGAAGAAATTGTTTCGTTATATTTACTTATATCATTCCTATTATATACAATATTAAAGATTCAAGAAAGGGAAATAGCCTTCATAAGCGATGCACCATCAACTGAAGTCGAACATTCTTCATGTTTAGTTCACTAGGATGCTCCACCTCAGCTAATACATCATCTACAGTTTTGCAAATTGCCGTTCCTTATATTTTACCGGCCACGTGTAAAGATTTATTGTTTTATTCTTCAATTTCTATAGCTGGGTACGCATAAAAAGCGATGGTAGAAAGGGCAGGAAGTTACCCTTCTACAATCGCTTTTTTTTTTATACGGAAACTCCCTTAAATAAAGGAAGGAAGGTACAGGCTGTGACATTGAAGGAATTTAAGTTTGGCGTCATTAGCAAACAGAGAAATAGCGGTCTAGGAAACTCTCTTTTCAAGATGATGACATATCTGGAAGCCGTTCCGGACGAGTGGAACTTGCCATTGCCGTCGGTGCGTACGATTCAGATTCCAAACTGACAACCCGCACCAAGTTGCCTTTATCGGGAGGTGGGGGAGATTTTGTCATAAGAGGGATGAACAGGTTGTAGATTTTCATAGTACCCTGTGGTTGGCGCCTAGTGGTCAACACATTATTGACACCCAGGCTTTTCAATAGCTATTTTGCCACTCAGAGCGAATTGTATATCTGCTGTTCCTTCCTTCATGGCAAAATTCCCTGCCCTGCCCACGGTCAGTAGGGGACACCGATGGGCTTGGAAAGACCGCGGTCCGTCGGATGGGACGTAAAGCCGTGACCCCGTGTGCGGGAGAGCCATACCCTGTGCACGTTAAAGAACACGCTGGATGGCCCTGACGGGAGGCTACCATCTGTCTCCCAACAGCTGTTCCAGTGGGTCCCCTCCCCCAACCTTCTCTGAGCCTACGGGATCCATGTGACCTGGCCATTTAGCCCATTGTGTGCAAAAAAGTGACGCTCAGAGGTAACACAACATGAAGGAAGGGTTCCTTCATGTCTGCCATTTGCTCGGTCAGCTTTACAACAGCTGAGGTTAGCTTATTGCTAAATTTGCTGCAAAGTGCGGTAGCGCTGGCCGTGGACCTTCCGGTTGTAACTTCTTCCGGTGTGACATATGCTTGAGTTTAAAAAACAGGTCAACCTAGGGCTACGACAAGAAGAGACATATACATTTATTATTTAGAGTTTTTGGGGATTGGAACTTCTGCAGCTGTTGAAATTCCCCGATATAATTTTGCAATAGAGCTAAACTTTTATATTTTGTTTCAGATGGCTTTCCGTAAAAGGAAAATTTGAAGGAGAAAGAAATTTATGAACATTTTATTTGCCATTGAAAGTTCAGAGAATGAAATCAGCGAATTCAGATATCTGAAGAAGAGAACGAGGTTTCGATCGCAATCAACAAAGAATAATCAGCTGCACTGAATGGCGCGCAAGGTAGGTCTTTTTCAACCAGAAAAAGTAATGATAGAGGACGAGATTTTAGTGACATTTCGTGTTCCAACCAAATCAGTAATGAATCAATGACGTGGGCTGCTCATGAAAATAGAGATGGATCATTCATAATCTTTCGGTAGTTTCGGATCTCTTGGGAATTTTAAAATTGCTGCTAAGTAATAATATGTGTGAATTGATTATGAACAATACGAACCAATACGTTGACCATCTAAAGCAGGCCCACTCAATCTGTAGCTCATAAAACATACACACAAAAAAATACTGAATCTGGCTTATTCCAATTATTCAACCAAACATATTTAGATGCATAACTAAATAATTTTACTAATTCCCAATACTAATTTAAAATGCATATTTTTGTTTCTATTCAAAATATTTTTTTGATTCCTTAGTATTCCTAAGTATTTTTAATGCCTTTGAAATATATGTTTTTAAATTGAGAATTTTCCCCTATTGCTCTTTCAGAGTATAGTTTGTTTTTTAGTGCCTCTTCGTGAAGTTTTGTTTGAACGGTCGTGATCTAAAAGGAACAAAATAAATAGAATCAAAATTGGAACCCTCTCGATAACATTGATGAAATATGGGAATACTGTAGTTAGGACAATTTCAAAATTCCCTCGCTTAAAAGGTAATTGTTCTGATATTCCCAATTTGAGAAATCAGATTACCAAATGCATCATGCCTGTTCGTTTTTTTGGTGATCCTGAGGTATTTTAACTTGTCTGATAATAATAATAATATCTTTATTAAGCCTTAGTATGGTTATATACATAGATTACCTCGCTAAGCCTTATGTCTTGTCAGCAGGATTCCTTTCAATCACATGACAGGTTAATTAAAGAATAAGACATTTGTAATGGAAAATAAACACATAATTAAAAGAAGAAACTAAAACAATAACAACAAAAAAACACGTATTAAAACACAGAGATGAAAAATTAAACACATTTATAAAATAAAAGTATAAAATTTCGGATTACAGCACCTATTGCACAAAACTATCACTTATTGTACAAGTCATCATTTCATATTAAAATTGCACTTGCTTAAAACGATACCAGATACAGGATATGACTTTTTAAGCATTACTTTTCAAATATTTACATCTAATAACCATTTCGAAATTTTAGTTTTAATTTCTGAATGCTCAGGCATAACAGATCTCTCGGTAGAGAATTAAAAACTTTGGGTATTTGATAAGATATCCGTGCTTTACCATAATTATTGTGAAAAACTGGTTCACCAAAATAATTTTCACACTTTCGTCTTGTATTGATCACATGCAAAATTTTCTCCCTGTGTTCGTTTTTAAAGTAATTTCTAATACATAAATATATAACAAGTCAACTGGTAAAATGTTCAGAAAAATTAAAACTATTGCCCAGGTGATCTTCATTAATTACATGTTTATTGAATTTAACAATATTATTTAGAGTACTTTTTTGTATTCGTTTAATTTGATTTAAAACAGATTTATATGTGCATCCATATATACTGATACCATACCTAATGATTGATTCACAGAGAGCTTTATATATCATTGTTATGACATCCATTGAAATAAGTGTATTCAACTTTAACACTTGGTAAGATGCATACCTTAGTTTATCACAAGTATATTTTATGTGCGATTTCCATTTAAAATCTTGGTCAATATAAATCCCCAAATATTGAATTTTATTAACCTCTTACACAATTGGGCAGAATTTGAAGTTTTGTGCACCCATGAGAGTATACATAAAGTATTCAGTAGATTCGTAAATGTGGATCAAATTTTTGACCATTCTTCTTTGGGTCATAGGGGGAATGCCCTCCCCCCCTGCATCCTCCACTGTTTGGAAGGAATTAACACAAATGGTAGGAATTTGGAAGGCAAGCGGTTGATTTGTATAGTTTGGAAGGAATTAACCTGAGTAAGTTGAGTTGGATTGTTTTATCTCTTTCTGAGTGTCACTTTTCTGCAAGCAATGAGCTAAATGGCCAAGTCACAAGAATCCTAAGGGTTCAGACCTGGATAGAGAGTGGCATTCACTGGATAGCTGTCAGCAGATAGATGGAATCTCCTAGTGTACGGGGTTGACAATAGTGCCCCAAATTTAAAATTTTCAGTTCCCAAGTTCGAGACCCATCTGTAACAGCATTCTGCCCTCAGTAAGAAAGTGGACACCAGTGAACTTTGCAAAACAGCCGTCCATCGGATGGGACGTTAAGCTGTGGTTCCTTGTGCAGAAGAGCCATACCCTGTGCACATCAAAGAACACGCTGTATTAGCATTGATGGGAGGCTTCATCTATTTACTAACATCTGTCTAATGACTCCCCTTTCCCAGCCTTCTCTGAGCTCTCAGGGTACTTATGATTTGGTCATTTCTTTGAGACACTTGAAGTGCCTGGGTGAGGTTATTTTATCTCTGAGTGGCACTTTTCTCATACAGTGGGCTAAATGGCCAGGCCACAAGGACCTTGAGGGATCAGAGAAGGTTGTGGGAAGGAACCTACTGGATGGCTATTAGGAAACAGATAGTAGCCTTCCGTCAAGGCCATCCAGCATGTTCTTTTTTACATTCAAATTCAAATTCAAATTTATTTTCGATAAGTATTATCTATAATTATATTACATAAAAAATCCCACTAAGCCGAAGCTTATCAGCGGGAATGTACATATATGTTTTTACAGATATGATCTAGATTGCCTCAGTAGTACAAAAAATGAAGGAGCGAAAAAAGGGAATAAATGAGAAAGAAAACCGACAAAATGATGAAAGTTTCCAAATAAAAACATCACTTTTTCATCAACAACTGAAATAATTTATCTTTCACATCACAAATTTTTTTTAAAGTTAACTATTTCTCTAGGAAGCAAGTTAAATAGGTAGGGAATTTGATATTCTTTGGAATTTCGTCCGTAATTATTATAAAATTTTGGTTGTTTCAAAAAAACCCATAGCCTTTTTTCTAGTAAACTTATTGTGGCAAATATTTTGCTTATAGGTATCATCAAAGAAGTTATTGATAACAGAAACAAACACATATAAACTTTCAATAGGTAAAATTTTGAACAAACTGAATATATCATCTTTCGTTGTAAGGGAATATTTAACTTCTGTATTACACAATCCTTTTAGCAGACTAAATTGTATTCTTTTAATTTCATTTAATTCTGTCTTATAGGCTGTTCCATAAACTGGTATCCTATACCTAATTATAGATTCAAAAAGTGCTTTATATACTAAAATAGTTATCTGTGTATCAACAAACATGTTAAGTTTCCTAATTTTAAATGCTACAAATCGTAGTCTTGAACACATCCAATCAATATGTTTATTCCATTTGATTTTCGAATTCATTTTCAAGCCTAGGTAAATTATTTCATTTACTTCTTCTATTTTAGGACAATTGCATGTACCAGGTGATAAACCATCCAGCCTAGTACAACTTATTCGATGCTTAGTAATTCTTCTATTAAGTGTAGGTTGTTGAGAACCAATACACATAAATTTAGTTTTTTTCTCGTTTACACTCAGTTTGTTAAGAGAAAACCATTTAACTGCTTTATTGAAATCACTTTGTAGATTGCAAATAGCGTATTCTAAATCAGAGTGGAAGTTGATTAGCACTGTATCATCAGCATACATATATAATTTACTATCGAAATTAATATTCCAACATATATTTGAAATAGCATAGGGCCGAGAATAGATCCTTGTGGAACTCCAAAATTGATCTGAAATTTATCGCTAAAATTATCATTTATTTTCATAACTATTTCTCTATGTAATAAGTAGCTTTTAAACCATTCAAAAATATTCCCTCTTATACCAAGTAAATATAATTTCTGTAGCAAGATATCAATTTCAACTGAATCAAATGCTTTATTTAAGTCCATAAATACCGCAACGCATTTCTTTCCTATATTTAAATTAATATTAATATTATTAATAAGATCTTCTAAAAGACTTTGCGTTCCCATACCTTTACGGAACCCAAATTGCTGACTTGACAGAAAATTTATTTTATTCAAAAAATTTTGCAAGCGATCTCCAACGTATTTTTCCATTATCTTATCAAAAATTGTTAATAAAGTGATTGGTCTATAATTATTAAAATTCTTTTTTGATCCACTTTTATATACCGGACGAATAATTCTAATTTTCATAATTGTTTGGGATTTGCGAATTTTCAAAAATTTTATTTATAAGAATTGTTATTACATGAACAAAATTGCATTTACTTTCCTTTATGTATTTTGGTTTAATATTGTCAAATCCAGGAGATGTGTTATATTTTAAGTGATCTATAATATTGGCAACATCGAAGTTACTAGCTAGTGGAAAATGCATAGAATTCTTATTTATGTAACATAATTCGTAAACCTTATCTGACCTGGTATTCATCGTCGCATATTCTGTTTGCGTCTCACTAATAATTGTTACAAAAAACTTAACAAAACTATTTAGAATTTATTTTGGAGACCAGTCCAGAATTGTAACGTGACCAGGGTATGACTCTCCCACACACAGAACCACAACTAAACATCCCATTGGACTGACGGCATCCTTTCCAAGTCCATTGGTGTCCCCTACTGAATGAGGGCAGGATGGGAAGTTTTACGGAGATAAATCCTGATGCAGGCCAGTTGGGACTCGAACCAGTGAACTGCAGATTACGAACCTGGTGTGCTACCAACTAAGCCACCCCTGCCCCCTTTGAAGTACCTGAGAAAATGAATACATTTACAGATGATGCTGCCATCTCTCGTTGAGAACGGGTACTACAAATAATTTTTTTTTATTAATGTTCGTTTGTTAATTGTGGAAAAAATAAGTTAAAGTCATATATAATTGATGTAGTAAGGAATTCCGAATGGCAATGTATTTGTAAGATATCAGTAGATAGCACGCATGGGTGCAAGGAAATGAAGATATAAGAGAAGCCTTATATAAGAGAAGCCTGATATAAGAGTTCAAAGGAGCCTAGTCCCTTGCCCCTTCTGAGAATTTTAATAACCAGAACAGGGACAAAAATCAGTAAACATAGTACACATTTTAAAATAAAAAGATCACTAAAAATAAAAAAAGGAAACTGAAAAAGCATCATGTGGCAAAAAATAATCTCAGAAAAGTATACCGGAATGTCATTCTGGTCTATTCCAGTTCCATCCAATCATTTGACCCTCCCCCATCACCCCTACCCCTTCATACACTTACTCTCTCTCTCCCATCAATTATTTTTTCTGTATCAGAGACTTGATCCGTATTCTTTTATCGCAGCTGCAAAATCTTATGACATCATTCAAGATGAGGATGAGGATCAACAGAAAGATGGTGGAACTGGACTCTTGCCAATCTCCGTTCCATGTGATGTGCACGTGCATCCATTGGCATCGTACTCCAGCCCACCCCTTACTTCTCTCAGCCAATAATAAGGGAAGAAAATGAGTCTCATTTGGGCCCATTACGCCATTGGCTAATTGCCAAAGTCACGTGTTATTTAACTCTTCGACCTTGTTTTTCTCCCGAAGACAAACGGAGAAAAAAATTAATGATTCTACAAAAACAACCTTGGAAAATGGACAAAGATCCTCCTCTAACGGAAGTCTCGTGGTAACACCGGATTTCTTTTGACTTTCATGTCTTTAAAGCTCTTAATGAAATAATTTCGGATTCCTTAAATGTTCCAGCACTTCTGAACTCTCTTTTGAAAGATGTGATTGATTAAATAAAGAAAATGAAACGGAAGGACACAAATAACCAGTCATGGAGATATTCCAAGACAACATTCTTCACAAGAATATTCGGACGTTTTGGTGGTGTATAAACGGAAGGACCAAAACCCTACTTTATTTACTTTTTCAAAAAATGGGGGATGGTCAGTCAGTTGAGGGATGAGGTAAAGTTACTCATTATATTTCTTTCTCTTCTTATTGGATTTAATTTACTTGGATCATGAACGTAATTGACTGGTTTAAAGACAGAATAATAAAATTAAAGATGAGTTTGGGCTCAAATATTTGAGTCTAAATACTTTAAGTCTAATGTCAGTCTCTAATACGTCAAGTTTAGCGTATTTCTAATGTGAAGTTTAGCACTTCAATTCTAGCGAGAGTCACTGAAGTTTCTTCTCTACCATCAGTCTAGCATTTTAAGTTTAACGTCAAACTATAGTACTTCAAGTCTAACGTCAGTATCTAATACCTCAAATTTACATCAATCTCTAATATTTCAAGTTCGTTGTCAATCTCTAATATTTTAAGTTCAATGTCAATCTCCAACACTTTAAGTCTGTCTCTAATATTTGATGTTTCTAAGTTTAATGTCAATCTCTAATCAGTCTCTTTATCTCTAACATTTCAAGTTTAATGTCAATTTCTAATACTTCCAAGTTTAAAACCAGTCTTAGTTAAAAGTCAGTCAAGTTTAAAGTCAGTCTAATATTTAAAGTTTAAGGTTAATCTCTAATGTTTCAAGTTTAGTGTCAATCTCTATTCAGTCTCTCTCAGTCTTTAGCATTTCCAGTTTAATGTCAGTCTTTAATACTTCCAAGACCGTCTCTAATGTTTTAAGTTTATGGTCAGTTTCTAACATTTCAAATTTAATGTTAATCTCTAATATTTCAAGTTTAATATCAGTTTCCAGTATTTCAAGTTTAAGGTCAGTCTCTAATATTTCAAGTTTAATGTCACTCTAATCAGTCTCTTAGTCTCTAATGTTTCAAGCTTAATTTCAGTCTTTAGTATTTGTCGTTTAAGGTCAGTTTGCAATTTCAAGTATAAGTCAATATCTAATATTTCAAGTCCAGCTTCAGTCTCAAATACTTCAAAGCTAGCTATAAAATCCAATTTCTAAGATTTCAAGTTTGCTATCAATCTGCCATACAACTCTAACTTCAGTTTCAAATACTTCAATGTATTAAATAAACCATTGCTACAATTTATACAGGGTGAATCTGAAAAAGTGGGCAAAACTTTACGGGGTGGTAGAACGCAGCTATACGAGCAATATTCGTCATAGAAAGTATGGGCGGAACGCAAACGGCGAGCCGCTAGGTGGCGTTGGAAATGGTATAAAAGGGTCGGTCCTCGCACCCAACGGCATTTCTACCGTGGATTGCCGAGAGGATGGCTGGTTATACTAACCACGAAATGGCGGATATGCACTTTGTGTACGGTTACATTCCTGTTAATAAAATGTTTTCTGAAGTATCTCCTCTCCTTCTTGTGTTCATTCTTTAAATGTGACAGTGGAAAACTACCTTTTAACTTCTCACCGCTTGCGTTCCGACCATACATTCCATGACGAATATTGCTCGTATAGCTGCGTTCTACCACCCCGTAAAGTTTTGCCCACTTTTCTCAGATTCACCTTGTATATAGCCATTTAAAGTCACAACACATAATAAGGAATTTTCAAAGCAATGTTTAAATTTCCGCTAATATCTGTCAGATTTCGATCTCTCTGATTAAGAATTGTACAATCACTCGATAACGCTCCAGTCCTGGTATTCCTATGTTCGAGTCTCCATTGTGTCGGTATTAAAATTTTCTACCCTAACCCCACTTTGTTGAGTAGGGAAGGGTTGGGTTACCTCCAGCTGCACTTTTTTGCACGCAATGGGCTAAACAGCTAGACCACAAGTATCCAAATGGCTCAGAGAAGGCTGGGAAGAGGGGACCCAGTAGACAGCTCTTGCGAGACAATGATACCCTCTCGTCAACGCCATCCATCATGTTCTTTAATGTGCACAGAGTAGGGCTCTCTTCCACACTGAACCACGTCTTAGCGTCCCATCCGATGGACGGCGGCATGTTAAGGGCATTCAGCGTGTTCTTTAAAGTCCACAGGATATGACTCTCTCGCATAGTGAACCGCGGCTTAACGTCCCATCCGACGGACGGCGGTCTTTCCAAGCCCATCGGTGTCCCCCACTGACTGTGGACAGAGCGGGAAGTTTTGCGGAGATAAATCTCAACGCTGGCTCATCTGGGACTCGAACCTGGGAACGGCAGATCAGGAGCCTGGTGCGCTAGCGACTGAGCCGCGGTAAAGATGCACAGAGGGCTCGATAAAAGTCTCAGTGCACTTAAAGTGCTCAGGTGCACCTTAAAGAACACGCTGCATAGTCTTAAGGGGGCAACGTAATAATGTGTGGCAATCCCGGTGTTCCGCTATACTGAGACAGCACTACACCTTGAGGGAGTTGCCACGAAACCACAATCCACTGGCCAGAGAACATTCTATAGATCTTGCCTTCTTAGATCATACCTTACTGCGGGAGAAGACCTGTAGAAGAGAGAGACCTTACTTTTAGAAACAAGTCTGTCTGATGAACTAATCATTGAGGTGCAGTGAGTGGGGTTTTTTGAATTTAGAAACTTGCCTAATAGAGCCAAAATCACTCATTGGATTTAGACCACATCAATTTGCCAATACAGATAAGATGTTAATTTTTGAATTTAGATGCCTAAATTTCAAATGGTAATCCTAACATTTTGCATGGGGAAGCTATCGTGATGGATAGTCCTCAGCCTCAGGCTCTCCCATCGACAAGTCACACTTAGTAGGGCCGTGATCCCGTTCGGCATGACCCTCAACTTCGTCCTCTCCGCCGGGACACCAACCGGCGGCCTCCCCAGCTATACCTCGAGCCCGGACTTCGCTGCGGCCGAGTAGATGAACCCACATGACCAGGGACTCCAATCCCAGTCTGCACGCCCCCACAAGGCCACTCCATCCCGATTCCATGACACCCCAGACTTCGCAGGGGCGAAATAGGAGCCCATTCGACTGGGGATCCATCCAGTCGGCAGGCCCTCAGAAAAGCTTCTCCATCGGGGCACCAAGACGACCTAGGACTTCGCATGGGCCGGCAGATAAGTCCATTCGACACGGGACATCAGTCCCAGTCGACGGACCCCCAGCCGGCCCCTCCATCGAGTCCGCAAGGCACGACAGAAACACCGACGAGCCGGGCACCCAGTTTCACAGAGGCACCTTCAAATCCTCCACCTTGTCATTCTATAATCCTAACCTTGACAGCCAAAAGAGTTGCTGGGGACTCTTAGTTTGGCTTTTCCATCAGTAAGCCCATCGACTAGCCGACCTATACCTGTCGCGAGCCTTCAACTTCGTCCTCTCCATTGTGAACGGGCCGAAGCCCCCCAGTGAACAGCGTTCCGACCCACGATGTCATTGAGACCGTAACGAGCCCACTGGACCGGGGCACCACTTCCAGTCCGCAGACCCGGGATTTCCATCTGTTTCCAAACACCTATCCAGTAGGTGCCATTTCCCTATCCTTTTAAGAGCCTTTGAAGGTCCTTGGGGGTTGGGTTGTTGTTTTACCTCTGAGCGGCACTTTTTTGCACACCATGGGCTAAATGGCCAGGTCACATGGACCCCGAAGGCTCAGAGAAGGTTGGGGGAGGGGACCCACTGGAAGAGCTGTTGGGAGACAGATGGTAGCCTCCCGTCAAGGCCATCCAGCGTGTTCTTTAACGTACACAGGGTATGTCTCTCCCGTACACGGGGCCACGGCTTAACGCCCCATCCGACGGACGGCGGCCTTTCCAAGCCCATCGGTGTCCCCTACTGACCGTGGGCAGGGCGGGGAATTTTTGCGGAGATAAATCTCAACGCTGACCCAGCTGGGACTCGAACCTGGGAACTACAGGTTACGAGCCTGGCGCGCTACCGACCCCCGCCCGGGTCCTTGTGACCTGGCCATTTAGTTCGTATGCACAAAAGTCCTATCACAGCTAAAATAACACAACTCTTCCAACAAGCAATATAGTGTATAAATTAAAAAAATAATAATCCTGCAATTAAAAGAAATAACTTAAGGGCCACTACTATTTTCCCACTAGACAATTTAGAAAACTAAAAATGACACATCAGTCAGCGATCTGTGACAGAGTGCCCATTGCCACAACTGAAGGGATGAAATCGTTCAAGTACATCCTTTGTAACGACGCCAAAGCTAAGTAGTGTTTGCCCTGTGCGGAAGTTAACCATTAGCTGTGATGAATGGGCTGCACGTTGCAAGCGTAGGGCATAAAGGACATCGATGCTTTGGAAACGACGACGAAAAGAAATGAGGAATATTTTGAAGAAAAAAAAAGAGCTGAAGGAAATAATATTTCTAAATCGCTCAATATTAATCGTGTATTTTCCAAAATCTAAATCATGAAATTCCCGTGGGAAAAAAATATTGTTTGGGAAAATATAAAACCATGAAATATAAATCAGAAGAAGAATGACTAATTAAGGGATAAAATAATTTCATTTATTCCGAAATCCTCATTTTTGCTTGCAGTTAGACAAAGAATCGTATTGACACTTTATTTAAGCGAAGGCATTCTTTTACGAACTCTAACTATATGAAGAACAATTTCATAATAATTTCATTTAAGTCAAGAAGATTTTTACAGTTATTCTATTTCTATATATGCGAAGAAGATTTTTTATCGGTATTATATGTATACGAAGAAGTATTTTTATAGGTATTCTAGGTATACAAAGTTTTTTTTTTAAATATTATGTGTATGCGAATATTTTAGGTATTCTCTCTATAGAAAGAAGATTTTTATAAGTATTTTATGTATATGAATAAGATTTTATAAGTATTGATTTTATAAGAATAAGATTTTTATAGATCTTCTACGTATATGAAGGAAATTTTATAACTACTTTATGTATATGAACAATATTTTTAAAGGTACTCTATGTATACGAAGAAGATTTTCAAAAGTATTCTAGTTAGACGAACATGAATCTGATATTTTAGTAGGAAAGAAGAATTTCTCAGACACTAGTTAGCAAAAAAGAATTTCTTAGACACTCTAGTTAGTAAAGAAGAAATTCTCATATACTAGTTAGGAAAGAAGAATTTTTCAGACACTCTGGTTAGGAAAAAAATTTCTTAGACACTCTAGTTAAGAAAGAAGAATTTCTTAGGTATTCTATTTAGGAAAGAAGAATTTCTCAGACACTCTAGTGAGGAAAGTGAATTTCTCAGGCACTCTAGTTAGGAAAGAAATTTCTCAGACACTCTAGTTAGGAATGAAGAATTTTTAGGCAGTCTCGTTAAGAAAGAAGAATTTCTCAGACACTAGTTAAAAGAGAAGAATTTTTCAGACGCTCTAATTAGGAAAGAAATTTCTTAGACACTCTAGTTAAGAAAGAAATTTCTTAGACACTCTAGTTAAGAAAGAAATTTCTTAGACACTCTAGTTAAGAAAGAAATTTCTTAGACACTCTAGTTAAGAAAGAAATTTCTTAGACACTCTAGTTAAGAAAGAAGAATTTTTAGACACCCTAGTTAGGAAAGAAGAATTTCTCATTCATTCTATTTAGGAAAAAAGAATTTTTCAGGCATTCTGTTTATGAAAGAAGAATTTCTAGTACACTCTAGTTAGGAAAGTAGAATTTCTGAGACACTAGTTAGGAAAGAAGAATTTCTCAGACGCTAGGTAGCAAAGAAGAATTTCTCAGGCACTCAAGTTAGGAAAGAAGAATTTCTCGTACACTCTAGTTAGGAAAGTAGAATTTCTGAGATACTAGTTAGGAAAGAAGAATTTCTCAGGCACTCTAGTTAGGAAAGAAATTTCTCAGACACTCTAGTTAGGAATGAAGAATTTTTAGGCAGTCTCGTTAAGAAAGAAGAATTTCTCAGACACTAGCTAAAAGAGAAGAATTTTTCAGACGCTCTAATTAGGAAAGAAATTTCTTAGACACTCTAGTTAAGAAAGAAGAATTTTTTAGACACCCTAGTTAGGAAAGAAGAATTTCTCATGCATTCTACTTAGGAAAAAAGAATTTTTCAGGCACTCTATTTAGGAAAAAAGAATTTTTCAGGCATTCTGTTTAGGAAAGAAGAATTTCTCGTACACTCTAGTTAGGAAAGTAGAATTTCTGAGACACTAGTTAGGAAAGAAGAATTTCTCAGACACTAGGTAGTAAAGAAGAATTTCTCAGGCACTCAAGTTAGGAAAGAAGAATTTCTCAGGCACTCAAGTTAGGAAAGAAGAATTTCTCGTACACTCTAGTTAGGAAAGTAGAATTTCTGAGACACTAGTTAGGAAAGAAGAATTTCTCAGACACTAGGTAGTAAAGAAGAATTTCTCAGGCCCTCTAGTTAGGAAATAAATTTCTCAGACATTTTAGTTAGGGAAGAAGAATTTCTCAGAAGATCTCTTGAAAATAAATGAAATGAATCATATCTGTTCTATTAACTTATAGGGAGAAGAATACTATTAATACTCGAATTAAACGATGAAGAATCTGATTCACACTATATTCAAGAGAAGAAGAATCTATACGCACTGTAATTATGCGATGAAGAGTCTCATAAGCATTCTACCTAGGTGAAGGTGATTGTAATAAGTATTCTTGGCATAAGAATAAATTTAATTTTAGCGTAAACCTCATCACCTATTTCTTTGTACAGAAATAAAATATTTTCCAAGCAACCAATCTTACAAAGTGTTTGCAATGAATTATCTAAAATACAAACACCTTTCTTTAAGAAATGGTTATTATTTGCTTCGTTAAGGTTTCTCTTACTCCATAATTTAAAACAGAAAGTTGAATCTGCTGTTATGGGGTCATACGACTCATTTTGCCAATGCTAGCCTAACCGGCATTTGAACAGAACACATAATCCAGTTCTTGTAAGTGATTATCGTTCCTTTGGTTGCTTGGTAACATGAACGGAAATTTGGTGCTCTTCAGGCCACTTGGCCAGGTGAAAGACTCTTATGTGGGTCATTCTAATTTACAACTACTGACCAGAGGAAATTCACTCTGTTGTTCCTTTGTATTTTATTGACTCCATTTTTTTTTTGGAGGAATAGTTTCATTATTGTAAAGAACTTGCGGAATGAGATCTTAACGTCCTGCAGCATTGTTCTAAAAAGCACTTATTAGTTTAGAAATTAAATGAATTAAAATTGGAAAGTTGGGTTGTTGGGTTGTTTCACCTCTGAGCGGCACTTTTTTGCACACCATGGGCTAAATGGCCAGGTCACATGGACCCCGAAGGCTCAGAGAAGGTTGGGGGAGGAGACCCACTGGATCAGCTGTTGGGAGACAGATGGTAGCCTCCCGTCAAGGCCATCCAGCGTGTTCTTTAACGTGCACAGGGTATGGCTCTCCCGCACACGGGGCCACGACTTAACGTCCCATCCGACGGACAGCGGCCTTTCCAAGCCCATCGGTGTCCCCTACTGACCGTGGGCAGGGCGGGGAAGTTTGCGGAGATAAATCTCAACGCTGACCCAGCTGAGACTCGAACCTGGGAACTACAGATTACGAGCCTGGCGCGCTACCGACTGAGCCACCCCCGCCCCAAAATTGGAAAGAATTAAGTGGTCAATGTAACTGATAACGTGTACTTTATTTTCTTTTAAATAAATAAATAAATTGTCCTTCAAGTAGCTGCTTTCCACAGAGGTTTGACAGGAACCAGTCAGTTTAATACGCCGTAGAGAAGAATCTGTAAGGAAGTCGGACCTCAGCAGAGACACAACATTCATGCCTTTCATGGGGCTCGAACCCAAGTCCCTTTCATCAGTAGTCATCGCTATCCATTAAGCCACCTGGACGGCGTTTACTCATTAAAATATTCTCATGTAGTAATCCTCAATATCATGACTTTGTAATATAGATCATCGAATTTTATTCTTTAATTTTCAACCATATTCATATTTAATACAATTTTTGCATGAAATTTGCTTATTGGGTCTTAAAAATTGAAAGAAAAATGGAATTAATAAGAAATTTCGAATTAGAGAGTTTCGAATTAAACAGAAATTTAGAATTAGAAGGTTTCCGATTAAACAGAAATTTCGAATTAGAGAGTTTCCGATTAAACAGAAATTTTGAATTAGAGAGTTTCCAATTAAACAGATTTCGAATTAGAGAGGTTTCCAATTAAACAAAAATTTTCGAATTAGAAGTATTCCCAATTAAACAGAAATTTCGAATTAGAGAGTTTCCAGTTAACCAAGTCTTGCTGTATAAATTTAAAAGGTGGATGAAACGATGTAAATTTCTAATATTGAGGAAAAAGAAAATGTGAATTTGAGACCATTGTAAATGGAAAGTTCAATTGGAAATACCACTCAAAACAAGTTAAAGTTTTAAATCAAATGTATTCAGTTTTCATTTCAAGTTATTTCCATTTAGGGTTTAAATAGTTTAAAAAAAAATTGAATATTTAGTAACAATGTCGTTAGTTTTAACTACTTAAAAACTAAAAAGAAAAACACACCTATATCTTCTCTGGAGAATATGGTATGCTCGTTTTCACAGAGACGGGGAAGTTTTTCATTGTACGAATTTTTCCTCTTTTAGCAGATTTCGGCTGTTTTACCTCAGAGCAGCACTTTTTTTACACGCAATGGAGTAAATGGCCAGGTCACAAGAACCCGAATGATTCAGAGAACGTTAGGGGGAGGGAACTCACTGGATAGGTCTTAGGACAGAGATGATAGCCACCCATCCAGTGTGTTGTTTAACACACTGGATGGTGGCCAGCCATCCAGTGTATTCTTTAACATGTCTATGATATGCGGGGACGGCAACATTTGCAAGCCCATTGGTGTCCCCTACTGGTGGGACTCGAACCTTGGAAGGGGTGGCTCAGTCGGTAGCGCTCCAAGATCCTAATCTGTAGTCCCCAGGTTCGAATCCCACCTGGACCAGCATTGATACTTATCACCGCAAATATCCTCGTCCTGCCCTTGGTCAGTAGAGGACACCAATGGGCTTGGAAAGGCTTCCGTCCTTCTGATGTGATATTAAACCGTGGCTCCATGTGTGGGAGAGTCATGCCATGAGCACGTTAACGGAAGGCTACCATTTGTCTTCTAACAGCTGACCAGTGGGTCCCCTTCCTTCAACCTTCTCTGAGCCCTCGGGCCCTTATGACCTGGCCATTTAGGGGCGGGGGTGGCTCAGTCGGTAGCTCGCCAGGCTCGTAATCTGTAGTTCCCGGTTTGAGTCCCAGCTGGGTTAGCGTTGAGATTTATCTCCGCAAAATTTCCCGCCCTACCCACAGTCAGTAGGGGACACTGATGGGCTTGGAAAGGCCGCCGTCAGTCGGATGGGACGTTAAGCCGTGGCCCCGTGTGTGGGAGAGCCATACCCTGTGCACGTTAAAGAACACGCTGGATGGCCTTGACGGGAGGCTACCATCTGTCTCCCAACAGCTGTTCCAGTGGGTCCCCTCCCCCAACCTTCTCTGAGCCTTCGGGGTCCATGTGACCTGGCCATTTAGCCCATGGTGTGCAGAAAAGTGCCATTCAGAGGTAAAAACAACCCAATCTGAACCTGGCAACAGCAATTGCAAGGTTGACTGAACAAACGCCCATCCCCTTTAAGCAGGGTAATTCAAACTTATGAGTGATTGAGAAAAATGCAAATAGTATTGTTTTATTATCACCTATAAAAGGCACAAAATAATTTTTACTTTTCTTTAAAGGATAAGCTTTAAATTATTGCCGCCACTGTAAACCTCAAAATACTCAAACCCCAAAATTTCAAAACTCTAGCACAAAAAAATCGTTTGCAATATCCGTTGAAGATTTTGAATTTTCCAGGTGTAGCGTCTACTAAAGATGGATTTTAAATATCCTGGAGTCAAGAACGTAGCTATGGGGGGGGGGGGGGAAGCTCCCCACCCCACCCCGGAAAGTAAATCGGAGATGCAAAATTCTAAGCGACTTCGTAAAATCCAGGTGAGTTCTGAAAATTGGGATTTTTTTTTTTGTAAAATTAAGGTCTATAAATGGTAGCTAGATAGTCACTGGAAGGAGAGCTATGCACCAATCCCCTGTGATGATGCATAGAACTGGTCAGGCCTAGCACCTAATGCCCGACCCCTGCCTTCTCGTGGTGCAAGCCGTTAATACCTTTCAAAAGAGATACTCTCTTGTGGAAGTGAACGGAAGGGGAGGGCTGCCAGATTAGTGTGGCCTACTGATCTGGACAACTATGGCTACTTTTCTTTTTTTTCTACCCTGCTGAGGAGTGGTCAACCACACTGGACTGGATTACTAGCCTGGGAGCCCGGGATTAGGGGGTGGGGGTGGGGGGGCCGACGTGGCGGGTCGGCCAGCTAACTGAGATGAACAGAAGACAATAAGCGACTTTATAAAATATTAACTTTTGTTTTGTCCATCCAACTAAAATTAATTTATTACGAATATTACATTATCCTCTCATCATACCGACTTTTTGTTCAGACTTTGTGATTACTGTGACTTACTGCACGAAATCCTTCACCTTAAAAGTATTCGCAAGACAGTTTTCGGCACTGAAAGAAGCCCGATTAGATTTCTGAACCGCAATTTACGACAAAAAACTGCAAGGTATATTTGCCAATATCTGCCTCGCCATTAAATTGTTTTGTACAGTACCAGTTTCTGTTTGTTCAGCTGAAAGATCGTTCAGCAGACTGGCAAATTCATTGAAAAGATGGCAAAGAAGTACAACTAGTCAAGAGCGACTTAATCATCTAGCAATTTTAAGCATCGAAAATGATTTAGCTAAGCACGTTGATTTTACTGAAGTTATTGAAAAATTTGCGACGACCAAAGCTAGAAAATATATTTTGAGATAATTTTTTATATCATTGTAATCCATATAGTTTTTTTAATAAATATAAATATTACGTTTGTGTCATCATTTAAACTGACTTATCCTAAATCTTGTAAGCAGCACGCTGCCCTTAATCTTAGCGGTAGGTAGGGGGCCCGCCAAAGATTCTGGCCTGTGGGCCCGCTTCAGGATGTGGGGGCCCTGGTTGACAGCACCAAGTGAATAGATTCACAGGATATCTTTTATCAGCTGGTGGATAATCGCGAGCAGAGGTCATCGCAGGCACCTGAACTCTTTGCTTCTACTGGCATCGTCAAATTCTATATTGGAGGAAGTCTTCCAGTGTAGATGGCTTTGGCCTTTAGTGGTGGGGGAACGGGTCTTTGCCCCATGTCTGCGATTAGGGGGTTGTTTGATATTGTCGGCATTCCCTCTCTCAATAAACATAGTTTCTTTAACCCTTTCACGACCAAGGGAAACATTTTTCCCATTTTAAAATTGGTGATTGTCGTATTTAATTATAACCTTATCTGCATTTTTTATATAGAATGTCAAAATAGAACGTATGCCGAACGCAATTACGTAAACGGGAACGTTTAGAAAAAAAAAAAGAACTGTCAGGACGCATAATATATGTACTATGTGCAATGTCCATCTTTGCCTCACTACCAAAAGAAATTGCTTCGCAGAATATCATAATTAGCACATCATTTTGTATAGTAATTTTATTTCATAATTTTGTATTATTTTAGTTAACATTTTGTTCTAATAAACCAATAAATAAAAGACATTGCATAATAAGCCTAACTATAATTTGTGTTACCTTTATAGTCCATTGGGAAAAATATTTCCCATAAAATTCCAAAAAAACTACACATTGTTATGTATTTTTCTTATGATTTTTATTTATTTTACGTCTAAACAAACTAAAATAAACAGTTACATACTAATATTTACTCTTAGAAACCGTATGGTCCTGAAAGGGTTAAACATCCCACTAACCATTTTCTCCCCATAGGTAGTTGGAATGTGAGGAATGGGAGCACAGAGTTTTTTAACAATGTGTAGTTTTTATGAACAACTTCAGGATATTTTGAATTCTGTCAAGAAAGGAGATATTACCCTTGTTCTAGGTGACTTCAATGTCAAAGTTGGTACTAACTCTGACCTTTTGGGAGGAGTAATAGGCCCTTTTGGTATTGGTAGCTGCAATGGCAATGGGCAACGTCTCCTACAGGTAAGTAAACTCAATGGTTTCAGAATAACAAACACCGCGACATACATAAGTACACATGGGTTTCACCCGATGGGCTGCATAAAAATATGATTGATTATAAATTAATTAACAGCAAATGGGCTAGTTCTGTTAGGAATACCAGGGCGTATAGGGGAGCTGAAATTGGATCTGACCATTACCTTGTTAAAAGTGTCTTGCAACTTAAACTTAAAAAGTGTTGTGCTAAATTTAAAAAATTTACCTTTAATACTGAAGCTCTGAAAGACCCAGTTATAGCCAAAGCTTACCATGATAGGTTACTTAGTCATTATGACAGTCATGGTATGCTTACTACTGAAGTTGAGGAAGAATGGGACCATTTTAAACAGGCTTTTTTGGACACTAACAGTACTCTTTTAGGAAAAAAGGAGCAGAAGAGATAGAATTATCTGAGTGATAAGGCACTAGAGCTTGTTTCGGAAAGAAAGAACTGCAGGAATGTCCTTAATCAATACCCTACTAGTCCTAATAGAAAGCATTACAGAGAACTTAATAAACATGTAAAAGATCAGTTAGCTGCTGATAATAATCTTTGGCTTGATGGCTTGGCTGACAAAGCCAAGGAAACAGACAACACAACAGCAGAGAGCTGTACCAGAGAGTTAATGTTTTGTGTGGTAGAAAACAAAGAGATACAGGGATTGAAGGATAAGCAAGGTAAGGTTATAGAAGGTGAGGATTCTGTCATGGCTAGGTGGGCTGAGCATTTCAGTGATGTCATAAACAATGTGGTTAGTTCTACTCCCATTGTTTGTAACAATGTGGTTTGTTCTAGCAAGCAAGGTAATGTTATAGAAGGTGAGGATTCTGTCATGACTAGGTGGACTGAGCATTTCAGTGATGTTTAAACAATGTGGTTGGTTCTATTCCCATTGTTTGTAACAATGTGGTTAATTCTAGCAAGCAAAGTAAGGTTATAGAAGGTAAGGATTCTGTCATGGCTGGGTGGACTAAGCATTTCAGTGATGTTCTGAACAATGTGATTAGTTCTACTCCCATTGTTTGTATTGATGATAGATGCATTACTGGCTTTAATGTTGGCACTATAACACACCCACAGTCTAAAGTTATTTTGGCTCTTTCTAAACTTAAATTTCATAAATCCCAGGGGTAGATGAAATTACTACTGAAATGTTTAGAGCTATGAATGTTTCGGTTTCCACTTTGATGACTGAAATTCTGAATATCTTTTATGATAAAGGCATGGTTCCTAAGGATTTTACCAGACCTATTATTATCCCTATTTTTAATAATGTTGATCAGAGTTCTTGTGATAACTATAGTAGTACAGCCTACTTTCTATTCCAGGTAAGGTTCTTTGCATGATTTGTGCTTAATACAATTAAGAATCTGGTTGATGGACAATTGCGTGATGAGCAATGTGGATTCAAAAGTGGTACGGAATGTGTAGATCAGATATTTTCATTCAGGCAGATTCTTGAGAAATGTATAGAGTTTCAGAAACCTTTGGTTATTAGCTTTGTTGATTTCAAAAAGGCTTTCGACTCTGTTGATCGTCATAATTTGTGGTTTATGTAGATCTTATGGCATATCAGACAAGTTAGTTAACATAATGAAAGCTCTCTATAATAACAGTGAGTCGTGTGTGAGAGTTGGTAAGGCTTGTAGCAATTGGTTTAGCATTACTTCTGGTGTTCGACAAGGGTGCATTTTGTCTCCTTTTCTCTTTAGTTTAGTTATTGATTACGTTATGCGAAATTCAATGCGAGGGAAAGATTTTGGCCTTAAATGGGCTGGAGATACCAAAATTTCTGATTTAGATTATGCTGATGATTTAGCCCTTTTGGCAAATGATGTTGATGAGATGAACTCTTTCATTCGAGCTGTTGATGAGACTGGTAGTAGAGTAAGTTTGGTTATAAACAGAGAGAAAACTAAAGTGATGAAAATTAGTCAGGCAGGCTGTTATTCAGTTAATCTGAATGGTTGCAGTCTTGAGCAGGTGTCACAGTTTAATTATCTTGGGAGCTATGTAACTGATAATGGTGATGTGCGGCATGAGATTAACAGACGAATAGGGATTGCTGCCGGGACTTTTAAGAATCTATGGAGAGTGAGAAATAGGCGTATACACCTAAAGACTAAAATTAGACTGTATAATAGTTTGGTTCTTTCTAGAGTTAGTTATGGTAGTGAAACTTGGACACTTTGTAAACAAGATAACAGGAAACTAGATGTTTTTGTTTCTAGGTTTTTACGCAGTATATTGGGCATTAGGTGGTTCAGCTTTGTAACTAATGATGAGGTTAGGCAAAGGAATCAGCAACCTCCTTTAAGCAGCATATTGTGCAGAGAGAGACTCCGCTGGTTTGGCCATGTTGCCCGTATGGATAATTATAGATTGGCGAATAGGGTTATGAACAGTGTGCCTAGAGGCCTCAGAAGGAGGGGGAGACCTAGGATGCGGTGGGCAGACAATGTCAAACAGGACCTTGTTAGAATTGGTGTGTAGTGGCCGGATGCAGCAGATGTAGCTCACGACAGATATGCTTTGAGAACTAAATTGCGCGGTCTGGTTTGACCTCCGTAGCCCATGATTGTTTGAAGATGACGATGATGATGATGAAAATCATGGGGAGTTGGAAAAATTTGAAACCACTTGGGTAAAATAAGAGGTTAATTGTGAAAATTGGGATTGTTTTTGTGAAATTCAGGAGAGTTGGCAAAATCGAGGCAACTTCGAAAAATTCTAGGCTACTTGGCAAAATCCAGGTGATTTGTGAAAATCGGGATTTATTTTTTTTTTTGGAAAATTAAGAGGAGTTGGCAGAATTGAACGAACATGGCAAAATTTAGAGAAATTGATAAAATCGAGACAACTTGGCAAAATTCGAAGAGAGTTGTTAAAATTCAGGTGAGATGTAAAAGTTGGGATTTATTTTTTTGTAAAATTATGGCCAGTTGTCAAAACCGAGGCAGCTTGGCAAAATCTTGTGGAGTTTCCTCCCAAGGTAATCTCCCCTGGAGAAATAAATCCTGGATGCATCCCTGACAGAGACAGAATTAAATTTATTTAAAGTACTTCTTATTTTCTCAGTTGGCAAAATTTGACTTTCGAGTTCTCCCCTCCCCCACCAACCATAATCCCTTCGCTATTTTGCTCCTGCCTGGAGTATTCGAAAAATGTAAAGGGGGGGGGGGGGTCGAAGGTCCGAGAATTTTGTTTCGGGGGTGAAGACTTAAGTAGGGGTTGCCCATTTTTCAAAATATTCCACCGTACAGGAAATGTTAAAATAATATTCTCTATGGAATGAGATTATTTATATATTTTTTTAATTTTAGTGTCGGACATATTCTTTGGGGCTAAAATAAATCATACAAAGACAACTCTTTTGAATTTCAAAGCAGGTAGATCAACTTTCATGTAAGACGTAAATTTATCGTCTTACAAGGATTTCGTGTAAGACGACAGAATTTTTCAGGGGGAGGGCTGCTCTCCCCTCCTGGTTAGTTGGGTTGGGTTGTTTTACCTCTGAGCGGCACTTTTTTGCACACCATGGGCTAAATGGCCAGGTCACATGGACCCCGAAGGCTCAGAGAAGGTTGGGGGAGGGGACCCACTGGAACAGCTGTTGGAGACAGATGGTAGCCTCCCGTCAAGGCCTTGGGGCGGGGGTGGCTCAGTCGGTAGCGTGCCAGGCTCGTAATCTGTAGTTCCCAGGTTCGAGTCCCAGCTGGGTCAGCGTTGAGATTTATCTCCGCAAAATTCCCCGCCCTGCCCACGGTCAGTAGGGGACACCGATGGACTTGGAAATGCCGCCGTCCGTCGGATGGGACGTTAAGCCGTGGCCCCGTGTGCGGGAGAACCATACCCTGTGCACGTTAAAGAACACGCTGGATGGCCTTGACGGGAGGCTACCATCTGTCTCCCAACAGCTGTTCCAGTGGGTCCCCTTCCCCAACCTTCTCTGAGCCTTCGGGGTCCATGTGACCTGGCCATTTAGCCCATGGTGTGCAAAAAAGTGCCGCTCAGAGGTAAAACAACCCAAACAACAACCCGTCAAGGCCATCCAGCGTGTTCTTTAACGTGCACAGGGTATGGCTCTCCCGCACACGGGCCACGGCTTAACGTCCCATCCGACGGACGGAGGCATTTCCAAGCCATCGGTGTCCCCTACTGACCGTGGGCAGGGCGGGGAATTTTGCAGAGATAAATCTCAACGCTGACCCAGCTGGGACTCGAACCTGGGAACTACAGATTACGAGCCTGGCGCGCTACCGACTGAGCCACCCCCGACCCCCTCCTGGTTAAGTCCCTGTCCTGGGGATAAAGGGACAAATCATATCTGCCAGTGTAAATCTCTTGATACTTGACCTCCATCGTCAAAGGTTTGAAACTGTAGCATAAAAAGATCTTTTACAATATATATTTAAAATTTTGCCATTTGTCCACTTTTTGTAAGAGAGTATCTTTGGAATCCCCACTTATTGCAAGAAAGTAACTGTAGATGTCCACTTATTGGGAGAAAGTAACTTGTAGATGCCCACTTTTTGTAACAGAGTATCTTCTGAGTTGGGTTGTTGTTGGGTTGTTTTACCTCTGAGCGGCACTTTTTTGCACACCATGGGCTAAATGGCCAGGTCACATGGACCCCGAAGGCTCAGAGAAGGTTGGGGGAGGGGACCCACTCGAACAGCTGTTGGGAGACAGATGGTAGCCTCCCGTCAAGGCCTTCCAGCGTGTTCTTTAACGTGCACAGGGTATGGCTCTCCCGCACACGGGGCCACGGCTTAAGGTCCCATCCGACGGACGGCGGCCTTTCCAGTATCTTCTGAATACCCACTTCTTGTAGGAAAGTAACTTGGCCAACAATGGGCTAAATTCCACTTGTAAGAAAATAGATGAAATAACTTTATAAAATTTTGACCTTGAAATCAACAACCAATAGGCTAGATGCCCACTTTTTGAGAGTATCTTCTGAATGCCCAATTATTAGAAGAAAGTATCTTGTGGATGCCCATTTTTTGTAAGAAAGTATCTTCTGAATGCTTACGTATTGGAAGAGAGTATATCTGAGTGCCCACTTTTTGCAAGAGAGTATATCTGAGTGCCCACTTTTTGCAAAAAAGTATTTTGCGGATGCCAAATGTTGTAAAAAAATTTTTGTGAACGCCCACTTCTTTTAATAGTGATCTCGTTGATGTCCACTTCTTTTAATAGAGATCTCGTGGATGCCCACTTCTTATACGAAAAAACTTGTGGGTGCCCATTTTTTTGTAAGAGAGACTTCTTCTAAGGGAATAAATTTTGGGTACCCACTACTTGTAAAAATGTATTTCTAGGAGCCCACTTTTTGTAAGAAAGTATCTTGTAAGAAAACAATTTGTGGATGCCAACTTTTGTAAGAGAGTAACTTGCGGATGCCCACATCTTGTAAGAGAGTGTCGATGCCCACTTTTGTTTGAAAATATCTTGTGGATATCCAGTTCTTGTTAAAAAAAAGTATATCTTGCGGACACCCCTACTTTTTCTAAGAGATCTTCTGAATGTCCACATTTTTTAAGAGAGTATATAGTAGGTGCACACTTCTTGCAAGATAGCTTCTTGTGTGGTAATTTTCTTATAAGAGAGTATTTTGTGGACATCCAAATATGTAAGAAAGCATCTTGTGGGTGCACACTTTTTCTAAAAGAATAAATTGTGACGTATACATCTACAAGTTTGTTACAAGAAGTGAGTATTTGTAGAACTCACGTCTTGTAAGAAAGTATCTTATGGATGCCCACCTCTTTTAGGAAAATGTCTTGTGGATCCTCACCTCTTTTAAGAAAATATTTTGTGGATCCCCACTTCTTTTAAGAAAATATCTTGCGAATGCCCACCTCTTTAAAGAAACTATCTTTTGGATGCCCACCTCTTTTAAGAAAATATTTTGTGGATGTCCACCTCTTTTAAGAAAATATCTTGTGGATGTCCATCTCTTTTAAGAAACCTCTTGTAATAAATGACTTGTAGATGTCCGTCTGTTTTAAGAAAATATTTTGTGAGTGACCATTTCTTTTACGAAAACATCTTGTGGACACCCAACACTTTTAAGAAAATATCTTGTGGATGTCCACCTCTTTTAGGAAAATATCTTGTGAATCCCCACCTCTTTTTAGGAAATATTTTGTGGATCCCCACTTCTTTTAAGAGAATTTCTTGTGGATGCCCACCTCTTGTAATAAATGACTTGTAGATGCTCACGTGTTTTAAGAAAATATCTTGAGAGTGGCCCATCTTTTACGAAAACATCTTGTGGACACCCACCTCTTTTAAGAAAATATCTTGTAGATGCCTGCCTTTTGGGGGAAAAAAAGTATGGATGCCCGCCTCTTTTAAGGAAGTATCTTGTGGATACCCACATCTTTTAAGGAAGTATCTTATGAGCGATCACTTGTAAGAAAATAGATGAAATAGTAATTGTAAGAAAATAAACAAAATAACTGATACACATTTTATTAATAATAACAGAAACAATTCGAAAGCAATGACAAACATATGCTTTAAACTTGAAAAATTCCAGCATGTTGTTTCAACGTGAATTAAATTTTATCATTCGGGAAATTGAAACTTACAAATTTCGGTTTAGGAAAGAAAAATCCATTACAGAATAAGCCAACGCTTAACAATTATCACATAAATAGAAGAATTGGCGCTGTTGAATTGAGATTTGCGATTCTAATAAAAACATATTTCCCCTGAGCTTTTTGTGCGCTTAATATAACAGCGGAAAGGGGGGGGGGGAGCAAAGCATACAAGTTTCGAATGCTCTTACAAGGTCATTACAGAGCTCAATGTCAAAGAGGTAAAATGATTAAATTTATCGGCGAAACGGTGATAAAGGCAAATCAACAAAACAAAAAATATTTATCGTCATTACATTAGTCATAAGATTGCAGTAACAGCAATGATAAAAAAAAATATTTGAGATTGCGTTTAAGAATGTTGAATTTTAGTTAGTAAAAGAAACCATCTTGCATTGATATTTCGTTTGGTGAAAAAAAAGTTTTTTTGCAATATAAATGCTTCACTGTAATAATAGTTATAGTCCAACCCTTGAGAATTCTAGAGACGTTAATGGAGGAAAAAAAAAATATTAAACTTACGCATAGTTAATGTTAGTTAATAGTTAGTACATTTTTTTGAAGAAAATTATTAAAGACCACTAAAACAGAAAGAAGCCTAATGGAACTAGAGAAATTATGATTTTTTTTAATTTCTGTGAAATACTTAAGTGTCGATATAACATCGATATAACATTGTAGCTGAAATGTATAAAGAGAAAATAATTATAATCGTGTTTGGGAATTTTGAGTAAAATTTTATAAAAGAATTAAACTATCTGGCATTAATAACTTCATATTTAATAGAAAAAGCTTTTATTTTGGAAATTTTTCATTATAATAATAGTTAAAATAATTTACAATTAGCAAATTCCAGAACTGCGGAACGTTTATAGAGTGATTTTCAGATTCTGCAAAATATAACTCTAAAGCTTATTAGTTTTTAAACTACGGAAATTTCGCTTGTTTTATGTATCAATGTAATTCTTTTTAGCTCTAATATTATGTCACTGAAAGTGACATAATGGGAAAATAGTTATGTAAGCCGTCCCGTGGCCGAGTGATTAGCACGCTTGGCTATTGATCTAATGGGACCGGGTTCGAGCCCCGGGTAAGGCATGGATATGTGTCGTTTTTCTGCTGAGGTCCTGCCATTCTCTCAGATCTTCTACTATGGCATATAAACTGACAGGCTCCTGTCAGACCTCTGTGGCAAGCAGCTGCTTGAGGGGTATTTAAAAAAATTTAATTTTTATTGTGACACGATAGTATAATAATTATTGTTTAATATAGTGGCACGATAAGAAAATAATTCTGTATTGTTCAGAAGAAAGGTAACATATCTGAACAATAATAGGAATAAGAAAACAATAAATAGTATTATTCGTTCAGTTTCACGAAAAAATTTGCAACTGAAATTGTGTGGAAATCGTTGTTAGATATCTGATAGAAAAATTCAATAAAACATTTTTTTAAATAATCCTTTTTAAAAGATATGGCAATGAGTTCAGCAGCTATGTCAAGTTCGGTCATTATCTAAATTATCAATCTTTCTTGAAATTGTGGAGAAAAAATAAAAAAATTTTGGGAAATTATTATGTTTCTATTTAATTATTTTTGCTTAATTATTTTTATGATTTAAAGCTTTTAATCAGCATTCAGCAAATAAAACTAATAAAATAATAATGAATAATAATTCAGCAAATAAACTGATCTTTTTTTTTTCCAATAGTTCTATTTCATTAAGGAATCAGCCTTAGCTTTTACAATGATTTTACTCAAGAAATTTCAATTTCTACAAATTATTCCAAAAATATTTATTGAAGACTGCGATTTAAATTTTGTTTTAAAATAATTATACCGTATTTCTTCGATTCTAAGACGCCATCGATTCTAAGACGCACCTTAATTTCAGCACCACCAACAGACAAAAAGTTTTGATTCTAAGAAAAAAATAAATTGCTAAAATATATCTAACAAATATTTTTATTATAATAGAATTCAATTTACTAACGATAGTACTTATTTAACAATAGGTATGTTATTCATCACTTCCTTCTGAATCAATATCAGAGTCTGATTCTTCTGAGCCAGTCTTTTTCTGCGTTTCTAAGACGCCATCGATTCTAAGACGCACCCCGTTTTTAGAGACGTTTATGTGGAAAAAAAAGTGCGTCTTAGAATCGAAGAAATACGGTATCTGTTATTATTAAGAGTGTCTTTAAGACGTCCGTTTTTTTTTTCAAGAATACGCATAATTATTTTAATATTTTTATTAAATTATTAATGTTTTGTATAAAAAATATGTCAAGAATTTGTATGAGAAAGTGCATGAATTTTTTTAAGTTTTTAAGACCTACGTAATTGCATAAAAAAAAGTATTATCAAGTACATTTGTGGATGCCCACTTCTTTAAGAATAATTATTTTAATATTTTATTACTTTTTTAATACTTATTATGTTTTGGCTGTCAATTTCTTGTAAGAAAATACTTCTAAATAATTCCTGTTCTTATAATAATTATTTTAACGTTTGAAATGCAATTTAAATTTTAAAAAATAGTTTAGTATCTTTTTTTTTTGTATGTAACCAGACTTGAGAATTTGAGCTCGAATTAACTTCTAACGTTTGTTTTTTCTAATGTACTTGTTTGAGGGGGGGGGGATTGCCCCCTCCAGCAGTTGCTTGCCACAGAGGTCTGACAGGAGCCTGTCAGTTTAATACGCCATAGCAGCAGAAGTTGTGAGGAAGACGAGACCTCAAAGTCTGTGTCAATTTGCATCAGCTTTTAAGTTTCCGTGATCAACTCTATTGGATGCAAAAAAAAAAGTATTGTTTTACAAAAGTAAACAAATTTTAATAGATATGCCATTCGAGAGCACGATTTTTTATTAACAGAACTGTGGTCTATGTAAAACATTCAATATTCTTAATAGTTTGGAGAAAACGTATTAAGGTTTTTTTTATAAAATATGGATTTGAGAATGGGATAATTTATCTCACGGAACATTAACCACTCGGTTTTTCTACGTAATTTTTTTTGGGACTAATCTGTAATTTGAATTTGTTGCAAAGAATCCAATGACAATGTTAGAATAAATCCACCAAAATAATTTTAAGTTCAGAATTTGAACTCAAGACTGGCCAATCAGCTGCTCATTGTAAAAGAATTTGCGGCTTATAAAACAAATAATCAATACACTGAATCTGTCTCATTGCTTCCAATTTTTTCACCAAATATTTTTAGGTGCATTACTAAACGATTTCGGCAATTCATATTACTCATTAAAAATGCATATTTTATTATATTTTTAATCGTGATATTTCCTTGATATCTTTAATAAATATATATTTTTCTTTCAATCCATTACATATAAATAAAATAGCTCTCTCCTCAAGCAGCTGCTTGACACAGAGGTCTGAAAGCAGCCTGTCAGTTTAATACTCCATTGAAAAGGTATGTGAGGAAGGCGAAGCTTAGTTCTGCTTGAACTCAGATCTTCCCTTTGATCAGTTGGGTTGTTGTTTTACCTCTGAGCGGCACTTTTTTGCACACCATGGGCTAAATGGCCAGGTCACATGGACCCCGAAGGCTCAGAGAAGGTGGGGGGAGATGACCCACTGGAACAGCTGTTGGGAGACAGATGGTAGTCTCCCCTCAAGGCCATCCAGCGTGTTCTTTAACGTTGGGTTGTTTTACCTCTGAGCGGCACTTTTTTGCACACCATGGGCTAAATGGCCAGGTCACATGGACCCCGAAGGCTCAGAGAAGGTGGGGGGAGATGACCCACTGGAACAGCTGTTGGGAGACAGATGGTAGTCTCCCCTCAAGGCCATCCAGCGTGTTCTTTAACGTTGGGTTGTTTTACCTCTGAGCGGCACTTTTTTGCACACCATGGGCTAAATGGCCAGGTCACATGGACCCCGAAGGCTCAGAGAAGTGGGGGGAGATGACCCACTGGAACAGCTGTTGGGAGACAGATGGTAGTCTCCCCTCAAGGCCATCCAGTGTGTTCTTTAACGTTGGGTTGTTTTACCTCTGAGCGGCACTTTTTTGCACACCATGGGCTAAATGGCCAGGTCACATGGACCCCGAAGGCTCAGAGAAGGTGGGGGGAGATGACCCACTGGAACAGCTGTTGGGAGACAGATGGTAGTCTCCCCTCAAGGCCATCCAGCGTGTTCTTTAACGTTGGGTTGTTTTACCTCTGAGCGGCACTTTTTTGCACACCATGGGCTAAATGGCCAGGTCACATGGACCCCGAAGGCTCAGAGAAGGTTGGGGGACAGATGGGCTTCCCGTCAAGGCCATCCAGCGTGTTCTTTAACGTGCACAGGGTAGTGGCTCTTCTACACATGGAGACACATGGCTTAACGTCTCATCCGACGGACGACGGCCTTTCCAAGGCCATCAGTGTCTCCTACTGACCATGAGCAGGGAATTTTTCGGAGATAAATCTCAACATTGACCCAGCTGGGACTCGAACCTGGGAACTACAGATTACGAGGCTGGCGCGCTACCGACTGAGCCACCCCCGTTCCTGACCAGTAGACAAGCGCGAATGAGTTAAGCCCTCAGCTACCTTTCTGCTGAGGTCTCGCCATCCTCACAGACCTTTTCTAGGGTGTATTAAATTGACAGACTAATATCAGACCTCTGTGGTAAACAGCTGCTTGAGGGAATATTTATTTATTCATTACTCGTACGAAATGTATGTTTTCTAGTAGAGAATGTTTCCTGCAACCCCTCGTTAAGTTTGAGTTGGCCAATCGTGTTTTAAATTATCAGAATAAATTTAAATATCGCTTAAAAAGGCAAACTGATTTTTTGAGGTTTTAATTTTGTCAATGACTTCGCTTTAATAACATGCTAAATTTCAGTTTTGTAGTTTAAATTTCTAAAATTCTAAATTTCAGAAAGTGATAAAACGAAACATAACAAACAACACCGGCTAAGTTTTCAATGTACACACTAACCACAAAAGAAATTGTGACGTTTACTTATCGTACTTTTGGGAATTTTTCGCTTTATAATGTTTAAACTTACAAGCCATTAAATTCAAGATAAATTATTAAACTGTGTAAAAATTCATTAACCATAGAGTCTATTACAAAAAAAAATGATCTTTAAACAAATCACAAGACGTGATAAATTAGAAACTGCTTAGTAAACAGAGATATAAAAAAAATGCTAATTTTTTTTTCGTTACTGAAAATTAATACCAGTCATTTTCAAAAGTACACTGCCCTACCAAAATATTAGAGAATTTCCTTGTAATGTCAATGGTAATCTAATTTCGAAGCTCTATAACTTCTAAACTGTGCATCTAATGGAAAAATATGACTGAAGATAAATTAAAGATCACAATCAAATCTATCTAAATCTCGATTTTCAACAATATTCGTTCACTATTTAAAGAGTTATGAAAGTTGGAATATTTCACAACAGTGATGCTTCATTAGAAATAACCTCAAAAATAAAGCTTGAATAACTATGTACTTTATAAAATGGTTATGAAAAAATAAACGTTTTTGAATTCAGCAACAAAGTATCACAGGAATTTCCTGTTTTACAAGAAACACTTGAAATAATTTGCTGAAAAAAATTTTGATTTCATCCTTTGTAGGATTCGAATCCACTTCTCCCAGAAGCATGCCAGTTGATGTCAGTTATAAGTTATAGAGCTTCGAAATTATATTCCCATTCACATAACATGGAAATTCTGAATAGTTTGATAGCCACTGCTTCTAGCATGCTTCTGTGAGACATGGGTTCGAATCTCATTCAGGACGAAACCAAATTATTTCAAACATTTTAGAAGTTTGCATAAGATTATTCAACATTAGATACTTGCGAACAATTTTTGTGAAAGATAATTTATTATTAAATATTCCATCTTCCATAACTCTTTAAATACTGAACGAATATTGTTGAAAATAGAGATTAAGGTAGATTTGATTCTGATCTTTAATTTATCTTCAGTCACATTTTCCCATTAAATGCATATTTCAGAAGTTATGGGGCTTCGAAGTTAGATTCCCATTGACATAGCGTGGAAACTATCAATAATTTGATACGCCACTGTACATAACGCTTAAATACATTAATAGATTAAGTTTTGTATCTTTTTTTTTAAACTGACACCTCTTTCAACTGTACTGATGGCTAAATACAACTGCAATCTTCTGAACGTTTCCTAAAACTGTTCAAATTTTTCTGCAGTTTATTTTGGGGCTTCCGTTTGATTTCTTTCCGTTAGCTTCGTTATCGATTTCTGATAACAACCGGGATAAAATTCCAGGAAAAATCTTTCCATTTTATCAGACCTCTCTCTCCACTTGAAGAGTTGTTCCTCTGCGTTATCTATTGCTGCTCCTTGTTATCATGGAGACAGTAGCTGTTGAGGGTTATAAGATTTCTGCCGGAAAATAACAGAGGGGCTTGCCGCTGATTTGAGCCGTTCTACCCTCCAGTTCACGAAGTACATGTATCAGATGATGATCACAATTCCACGGGTTACCTGTAGAAAGTAACATTTAGCATAAAAAATTAACAATTTAATTAGTTTAATATAATAATAATATTTGTTTTTTAATAAAATAAATTTTTTCAATAAAATTTATTTTTTTGCAACATTTAGCATAAAAAAAGTAGTAATTTAATTTATTTAATATAAAAATAATATTTATTTTTCAATGAAATAAATTTTTTTCAATAAATTTTTTTGTAATATTTAGTATAAAAAAGTAACAATTTAATTTATTTAATATAATAATAATATTTAATTTTTAATAAAATAAATTTTTTCAACAAAATTATTTTTTTACAAATCTCTTAGGACACATTAAGAATGAGTTAAGTCTTTTAGAACACATAAAGAATGAGATAAGTCTCTTAGAACACATTAAGACTGAATTAAGTCGCCTTAAAAACAATACCATCCGCCTAGAACAAGTTCGATTGAAGTAGTTATTTTAACTGCAAAACAGCGGGGTGAAAAATATTCACAGAACTTCCAGGACACATTAGACTGAAATTAGTCATTTTAACAACATCCCAAGTCGTAGAATGTTAGGGGCAGTGGTCGCTCAGTCGGTATCGCGCCAGGCTTGTAATCTGTAGTTCCCAGGTTCGAGTACCAGCTGGGTCTGCGTTGAGATTTATCTCCGCAAAATTCCCCGCCCTGCCTACGGTCAGTAGGAGGCACCGATGGCCTTGGAAAGGCCGCCGTCCGTCGGATGGGACGTTAAGCCGTGGTCCCGTGTGCGGGAGAGACATTCCCTGTGCACGTTAAAGAATACGCTGGATGGCCTTGATGGGAGACTACCATCTGTCTCCCAACAGCTGTTCCAGTGGGTCTCCTCCCCCAACCATCTATGAGCCCTTGGGGTCCTTATGACCTGGCCATTTAGCCTATTGTGTGCAAAACGTCGTCAAATCAGAGGTAAACCCATCTGTCTCCAAACAGTTGTCCAGTGGGTCACCTCCCCACAGCCTTCTCTGAGCTTTCGGGGTCCTTATGACCTGCCCATTTAGCCCATTGTGTGCAAAAAAGTGCCAATCAGAGGTAAAACAATCCAACTCGCACATGGTAGGAACCACGATTTTACCCCCCATCCGACGGATAGACTGCGACTGAGGTCAGGGCTAGGGTTTAGCGGAGATAAACTGAACTCTGACACATTTGGGACTCGAACTTGGAAAGTGCAAATTACGAGTCTGGCGTACTACCAACTGAACCACCTCCGCCCAGTGATCCTGGGTTAGAAGAAGTCAACAAAACTGACACATAAAAAAAAATTCTTCCTTGACTGCATCCCCCTTTTTTTTTAATTTATTTTTATGCTTGCTAGCTAATATTTCTGGTAACAAAAAATGACTCCATGGCAGGAGGTAGATTCCACTGGCAGACCTCCTGTCTTCATCCTTGTAGGCTTCATTGCCCCCAGGGGTTGAAAGACTATTTTCGTCGTTAACTTTTAAACGCGATATTGGAGAATTCTGCGATTTTTTTTTTATCTTTTTTGTTTAATGGCTTTATTTATATAACACTCCATACTCATCCCTAAGGGGCTGGAGTGGCTCAGTCAGTAGCTGGCCAGGCTCGTAATCAGCAGTTCCCAGGTTCGATTCCCAGCTGGGTCAGCGTCCAGATTTATCCGCAAAACTCTCTCCTCCCTGACCTCGGTCAGTAGATGGTGCCGATGGGCCTCGGAAAGGCCGCCGTCCATAGGATGGGACGTTAAGCCGTGGCTCCATGTGCGGGAGAGAGCCATAACTATGCAAGTTAAAGAACACATTGGATGGCCTTGATGAGTTGGGTTGGTTGAGTAGTTTTACCTCTGAGCGGCACTTTTTTTGCACACAATAGGTTAAATGGCCAGATCACATGGACCCCGAAGGCTCAGAGAAGGTTGGGGGAGGGGACCCACTGGAACAGCTGTTGGGAGACAGATGGTAGCCTCCCGTCAAGGCCATCCAGCGTGTTCTTTAACGTACACAGGGTATGGCTCTCCCGCACACGGAGCCACGGCTTAACGTCCCATCTGATGGACGGTGGCCTTTACAAACCCATAGGTAGCCCCTACTGACCGCAGGCAGGGCGCGGAATTTTGCGGAGATAAATCTCAACGCTGACCCAGCTTGGATCATTTTTTTTTGTCCCCAGGAATCATTTTATTTATGGAAGTATCATAAACAACGCAGAAATAAGAAATTCAATTTCCCCCTAATTCTAGTACTTCACCTTTTTTTTTCAATCCGTACTGATCTACGAGACCTGGGTTCGAGCCCCGGGTAAGGCATGGTTGTGTGTGTTGTTTTTCTGCTGAAATCCTGCCATCCTCTCAGATCTTCTACTGTGGCATATAAACTGACAGGCTCCTGTCAGACCTCTGTGGCAAGCAGCTGTTTGAGGGGGGATTTTTTTTTTTTAAGTAACCCTTCACCTCCCTTCCTATCACTTTTTGCTCCTCATTTGTCAGTTTGTGGATTTGTCAAGACAGCAGTTCCACCATATCTTTCGAACGCGACGGACAAACTTAATGATTTATGTCTCAAATGAAAGCTCATGACGCGGGGAGGTTCTCCCGCACACGGAGCCACGGCTTAACGTCCCATCTGATGGATGGTGGCCTTTACAAGCCCATTGGTGGCCCCTATTGACCGCAGGCAGGGCGCGGAATTTTGCGGAGATAAATCTCAACGCTTCTCATTGGAAAGGCCACCGTCCTTCGGATGGGCCATTAATCCATGGCCAGTGTGCGGGAGAGACACATCCTGTGCATGTTGAAGAGCACACTGGATGTCCTTGACGGAATGCAGGCTATAAACGCGACGGACAAACTTAATGATTTATGTCTCAAATGAAAGCTCATGACGCAGGGAGGCTCTCCCGCACACGGAGCCACGGCTGAACGTCCCATCTGATGGATGGTGGCCTTTACAAGCCCATCGGTGGCCCCTATTGACCGCAGGCAGGGCGCGGAATTTTGCGGAGATAAATCTCAACGCTTCTCATTGGAAAGGCCACCGTCCTTCGGATGGGCCATTAAGCCATGGCCAGTGTGCGGGAGAGACACATCCTGTGCATGTTGAAGAGCACACTGGATGTCCTTGACGGAATGCAGGCTATAAAATAAATTTACACCGCTTACGGTTTTGAAAAAAGAAACGAATATATAATCAATGTATCAATACTGATCTAAGGGACCTGGGTTCGAGCCCCGGGTAAGGCATGGTTGTGTGTGTTGTTTTTCTGCTGAGGTCCTGCCATCCTCTCAGATCTCCTACTGTGGCATATAAATTGACGGGCTCCTGTCAGACCTCTGTGGCAAGCAGCTGCTTGAGGGGGTATTTATTTTATTTATATTTACGGTTTTGAAAAAAGAAACGAATATATAATCAATGTATCAATATATAACTACAGTCGCTCAAAAAAGTATCCGAACGCTATGGTTGATTACAAAATTCAGAACAAATATCTGGCAACGATTTCTTTTAGAAATTAGTGATCTGGCAACCTTCGTGTACAGTACACGAAGGATGCCAGATCACTAATTTCTGAAAAAATCGTTGCCAGATATTTTTTCTGAATTTTTTAATTAACCATGGCGTTCGGATACTTTTTTGAGTGACTGTACATAATATACAAAATATTGTTCCTTTATGACTTTGGATCGCGAGGGCCGAAAGTAACGGGTTCGGTGTCAAATGAAAGCTTGTGACAAAGGAAAGGCTATAGGCTATAGCCCCCCTCTCCATATTTTCTCTCCCCTCCCCCACAAAAAATCGTACTCTGCAGTTCCTAGGTTCGAGTCCCAGCTGGGTCAGCGTTGAGATTTATCTCCGCAAAATTCCCCGCCTTGCCCACGGTCAGTAGGGGACACCGATGGGCTTGGAAAGGCCGCCGTCCGTCTGATGGGACGTTAAGCCGTGGCCCCGTGTGCGGGAGAGCCATACCCTGTGCACGTTAAAAGAACACGCTGGATGGCCTTGACGGGAGGCTACCATCTGTCTCCCAACAGCTGTTCCAGTGGGTCCCCTCCCCCAACCTTCTCTGAGCCTTCGGGGTCCATGTGACCTGGCCATTTAGCCCATGGTGTGCAAAAAAGTGCCGCTCAGAGGTAAAACAACCCAACGTTAAAGAACACGCTGGATGGCCTTGACGGGAGGCTACCATCTGTCTCCCAACAGCTGTTCCAGTGGGTCCCCTCCCCCAACCTTCTCTGAACCTTCGGGGTCCATGTGACCTGGCCATTTAGCCCATGGTGTGCAAAAAAGTGCCGCTCAGAGGTAAAACAACCCAACGTTAAAGAACACGCTGGATGGCCTTGACGGGAGGCTACCATCTGTCTCCCAACAGCTGTTCCAGTGGGTCCCCTCCCCCAACCTTCTCTGAGCCTTCGGGGTCCATGTGACCTGGCCATTTAGCCGATGGTGTGCAAAAAAGTGCCGCTCAGAGGTAAAACAACCCAACGTTAAAGAACACGCTGGATGGCCTTGACGGGAGGCTACCATCTGTCTCCCAACAGCTGTTCCAGTGGGTCCCCTCCCCCAACCTTCTCTGAACCTTCGGGGTCCATGTGACCTGGCCATTTAGCCCATGGTGTGCAAAAAAGTGTCGCTCAGAGGTAAAACAACCCAACCCAATCCTTTGAAGTGATACGAACTCAGTGACTGATTGCACCATCGACATTCTTTATTTTCTACTTTTTAGGGCGCATATAGGAAGATGAAAAATATCTATAAATTTAAAAAAAAGTCTGTCTTTTTAAGTGACATGTTTCCCTATTACTTTTCACTCGTCATTTGTCGGTTTATCAGTTTGCTGATTTCTCCAAACAGTTGTTCCACCATGTCTTTCGAACGCGACGGCCAAACTAAATGATTTATGTGTCAAATGAAATCTCCACGGGTTATAAAAATCCCCCTCTTAATTTAATCCCCCTCCAAAAAAACGGATAAGATATTATTACTATTATAACATAAATACACGACGACAATAAACACACAATGCACAACACTTTGTCAAATACGTTATCAATACAACACTTTACAAAGAACAGAGAAACAATAAAAGCAGAAAACTAAGTAAGACAATCAATAAGTATATGTGAACAACCAAGGAGCTACGAGCTCTTCCAGGTTATAAAAAAATTAATGTCAAGGATTGTTCCAGTATATCTTCTGAACGCGAAGGACCAGAGTAACGAGTTACAGGTCAAATCAAACTTCATATAAACCTGTTGTAGACCACTTCGATTTATGCCCCCCACCATTCCCCCCACCACTCCCCCCCCCGCTCCAATGAGATTTTTTTCTTCCAAACCCCCACCTTGACGCAATCAGAAAGGGGGACTCCGATGGGCTTGCAAAGGCACCATCCTTTGAATGGACCATTAAGCCATGGCCAGTGTGCGGGAGAGCCACACCCTGTGCACGTTGAAGAGCACACTGGATGTCCTTGACGGGATGCTTCCATATGTCACCTAACAGCTGTCCAGTGGGTTGGAAAGGCCACCGTCCATCGGATGGGCCATTAATCTGTGGTCAGTGTGCGGGAGAGCCACACCCTGTGCATGTTGAAGAACACGCTGGATGGCCTTGACCGGATTCTTCCATACGTCACCTAAGAGCTGTCCAGTGGGTTTCCTTCTTCCAGACACCGATGGGCTTGGAAAGGCCACCGTCCATCAGATGGGCCATTAAGCTGTGGCCAGTGTGCGGGAGAGCCACACCCTGTGCACTTTGAAGAGCACACTGGATATCCTTGACCGGATTCTTCCATATATCTCCTAACAGCTGTCCAGTGGGTTCCCTTCTTCCAGACACCGATCGGCCTGGAAAGGCCACCGTCCATCGGATGGGCCATTAATCCGTTGTCAGTGTGCGGGAGAGCCACACCCTGTGCACTTTGAAGAGCACACTGGATGTCCTTGACCGGATTCTTCCATATGTCTCCTAACAGCTGTCCAGTGGGTTCCCTTCTTCCAGACACCGATGGGCTTGGAAAGGCCACCGTCCATCAGATGGGCCATTAAGCCATGACCAGTGTGCGGGAGAGCTACACCCTGTGCACTTTGAAGAGCACACTGGATGTCCTTGACCGGATTCTTCCATATGTCTCCTAACAGCTGTCCAGTGGGTTCCCTTCTTCCAGACACCGATCGGCCTGGAAAGGCCACCGTCCATCGGATGGGCCATTAATCCGTTGTCAGTGTGCGGGAGAGCCACACCCTGTGCACTTTGAAGAGCACACTGGATGTCCTTGACCGGATTCTTCCATATGTCTCCTAACAGCTGTCCAGTGGGTTCCCTTCTTCCAGACACCGATGGGCTTGGAAAGGCCACCGTCCATCAGATGGGCCATTAAGCCATGACCAGTGTGCGGGAGAGCTACACCCTGTGCACTTTGAAGAGCACACTGGATGTCCTTGACCGGATTCTTCCATATGTCTCCTAACAGCTGTCCAGTGGGTTCCCTTCTTCCAGACACCGATCGGCCTGGAAAGGCCACCGTCCATCGGATGGGCCATTAATTCGTGGCCAGTGTGCGGGAGAACCACACCCTGTGCATGTTGAAGAACACGCTGGATGGCCTTGACCGGATTCTTCCATACGTCACCTAACAGCTGTCCAGTGGGTTCCCTTCTTCCAGACACCGATGGGCTTGGAAAGGCCACCGTCCATCAGATGGGCCATTAAGCTGTGGCCAGTGTGCGGGAGAGCCACACCCTGTGCACTTTGAAGAGCACACTGGATATCCTTGACCGGATTCTTCCATATGTCTCCTAACAGCTGTCCAGTGGGTTCCCTTCTTCCAGACACCGATCGGCCTGGAAAGGCCACCGTCCATCGGATGGGCCATTAATCCGTGGCCAGTGTGCGGGAGAGCCACACCCTGTGCACTTTGAAGAGCACACTGGATGTCCTTGACTGGATTCTTCCATATGTCTCCTAACAGCTGTCCAGTGGGTTCCCTTCTTCCAGACACCGATGGGCTTGGAAAGGCCACCGTCCATCAGATGGGCCATTAAGCCATGGCCAGTGTGCGGGAGAGCCACACCCTCTGAATGTTAAAGAATATGTTGGATGGCCTTGAGGGGAGAATACCATCTGTCCAGTGGGCCCTTTTCCCAAACTTTCTCTGAGCCCTCGGGGTCTTCGTGACCTGGCCATTTTACCCATTGTGTGAAAAAATTGCCAAACTATGCTTTTGAATTTCCTTTCTTCAAAAGCACTGACATACCAGTTTTTGGGCTATGTGACAGCACAAGCATTGGAAACTATCGCTTGCAACGATAGAAATTTTATGTGCGCATATAATAATTACGGGGTGGGCTTACTCTAAGTATGAATTTAAACGCGCTACGAATGCAAAGTGTTAAGGTTTTGCATAACTCTGTGTGCATTGTAAATTTTGAAGCCCATATTAGCAACGATTTAGTTGGCGTTTTGTTTCGACTCCGGAGAATCAGTCCTAAAAGCAAAAAAAAAAGAATGTAAATTCGCTTGAGAAGCTTTATTATTTTGAGGGGGGGGGAGGGGCGGAGGTAATTACTTGTAACAGCTAAACGGGGCGGGGGTGGCTCAGTCGGTAGCGCGCCAGGTCGTAATCTGTAGTTCCCAGGTTCGAGTCCCAGCTGGGTCAGCGTTGAGATTTATCTCCGCAAAATTCCCCCGCCGTGCCCACGGTCAGTAGGGGACACCGATGGGCTTGGAAAGGCCGCCATACGTCGGATGGGACGTTAAGCCGTGGCCCCGTGTGCGGGAGAGCCATACCCTGTGCACGTTAAAAAACACGCTGGATGGCCTTGACGGGAGGCTACCATCTGTCTCCCAACAGCTATTCCAGTGGGTCCCCTCCCCCAAACTTCTCTGAGCATTCGGGGTCCGTGTGACCTGGCCATTTAGCACATGGTGTGCAAAAAAGTGCCGCTCAGAGGTAAAACAACCCAACCCAACTTGTAACAGCTAAACAAATTTTCCTGGGGATACGAAAGTTTCCTTGGGACGGCAAAATTTGTGTGTCTTTCCCTCCCCCCAAAAATAAAAGGGGCGAAAACTTTGCTGGTGCAGATCTGAACGAGTTAGGTCTCAAATTAAAGCTTGTGATGTCGAGAATGTCATGGAGTACCACAAATTGCACTTTATTACCACTCCCCCACCAAAAATTAACAAAAGGGGAGGAGGTTGATATTTTAAGGGATTCTATTTTTACGACTCATGAAAGCATGTGAAATGGTTGTTGTGAAATGAAAGCTTGGGAAGTGCTTGGTGTGGAACGAAAGGTTGGAAAGTGCTTGGTGTAAAACGAAAATCTTGAGAAATGCTCGGTGGAAACGAAAGATTTTAAAGTGCCTGG
The DNA here is from genome assembly GCA_038380435.1 of Ryuthela nishihirai. NCBI lineage: Eukaryota > Metazoa > Arthropoda > Arachnida > Araneae > Heptathelidae > Ryuthela > Ryuthela nishihirai. The sequence continues at coordinate 58,763,749 of JAWZYU010000008.1, forward strand.
TGTAAAACGAAAATCTTGAGAAATGCTCGGTGGAAACGAAAGATTTTAAAGTGCCTGGTGTAAAACGAAAATCTTGGGAAATGCTCGGTGGAAACGAAAGATTTTAAAGTGCCTGGTGTAAAACGAAAATCTTGGGAAATGCTTGGTGGAAACGAAAGATTGGAAAATACTTGGTGTAAAACGAAAATCTTGAGAAATATTTGGTGGAAACGAAAGATTGGAAAGTGCTTGGTGTAAAACGAAAATCTTGAGAAATGCTTGGTGGAAACGAAAAATTGGAGTACTTGGTGTAAAACGAAAATCTTGGGAAATGCTTGGTGGAAAAGAAAGATTGGAAAGTACTTGGTGTAAAACGAAAATCTTGAGAAATGCTTGGTGGAAATGAAAGATTGGAAAGTACTTGGTGTAAAGCGAAAATCTTTGGAAATGCTTGGTGGAAACGAAAGATTGGAAAGTACTTTGTGTAAAGCGAAAATCTTGAGAAATGCTTGGTGGAAACGAAAGATTGGAAAGTGCTTGGTGTAAAACGAAAATCTTGGGAAATGCTTGGTGGAAAAGAAAGATTGGAAAGTACTTGGTGTAAAACGAAAATCTTGAGAAATGCTTGGTGGAAATGAAAGATTGCAAAGTGCTTGTTGTAAAGCGAAAGTCTTGGGAAATGCTTGGTGGAAACGTAAGATTGGAAAGTGCGTGGTGTAAAACGAAAATCTTAGGAAATGCTTGGTGAAAACAAAAGATTGGAAAGTACTTTGTGTAAAGCGAAAATCTTGAGAAATGCTTGGTGGAAACGAAAGATTGGAAAGTGCTTGGTGTAAAACAAAAATCTTGAGAAATGCTTGGTGGAAACGAAAGATTGGAAAGTGCTTGGTGTAAAACGAAAATCTTGAGAAATGCTTGGTGGAAACGAAAGATTGGAAAGTGCTTGGTGTAAAACGAAAATCTTGAGAAATGCTTGGGGAAACGAAAGATTGGAAAGTGCTTGGTGTAAAACGAAAATCTTGAGAAATGCTTGGTGGAAACGAAAGATTGGAAAGTGCGTGGTGTAAAACGAAAATCTTGAGAAATGTTTGGTGGAAACGAAAGATTGGAAAGTGCTTGGTGTAAAACGAAAATTTTGAGAAATTCTTGGTGGAAACGAAAGATTTGAAAGTGCTTGGTGTAAAACGAAAGTCTTGGGAAATGCTTGGTGGAAACGAAAGATTGGAAAGTGCTTGGTGTAAAATGAAAATCTTGAGAAATGCTTGGTGAAAACAGAAGATTGGAAAGTGCTTTAATGTGAAACGAAAATCTTGAGAAATGCTTGGTGGAAACGAAAGATTGGAAAGTGCTTGGTGTAAAACAAAAATCTTGAGAAATGCTTGGTGGAAACGAAAGATTGGAAAGTGCTTGGTGTAAAACGAAAATCTTGAGAAATGCTTGGTGGAAACGAAAGATTGGAAAGTGCTTGGTGTAAAACGAAAATCTTGAGAAATGCTTGGGGAAACGAAAGATTGGAAAGTGCTTGGTGTAAAACGAAAATCTTGAGAAATGCTTGGTGGAAACGAAAGATTGGAAAGTGCGTGGTGTAAAACGAAAATCTTGAGAAATGTTTGGTGGAAACGAAAGATTGGAAAGTGCTTGGTGTAAAACGAAAATTTTGAGAAATTCTTGGTGGAAACGAAAGATTTGAAAGTGCTTGGTGTAAAACGAAAGTCTTGGGAAATGCTTGGTGGAAACGAAAGATTGGAAAGTGCTTGGTGTAAAACGAAAATCTTGAGAAATGTTTGGTGGAAACGAAAGATTGGAAAGTGCTTGGTGTAAAACGAAAATCTTGAGAAATGCTTGGTGGAAACGAAAGATTGGAAAGTGCTTGGTGTAAAACGAAAATCTTGAGAAATGCTTGGTGAAAACAGAAGATTGGAAAGTGCTTTAATGTAAAACGAAAATCTTGAGAAATGCTTGGTGGAAACGAAAGATTGGAAAGTACTTGGTGTAAAACCAAAATCTTGGGAAATACTCGGTGGAAACGAAAGATTGGAAAGTGCTTGGTGTAAAACGAAAGATTGGGAAGTGTTTGGTGTGAAAGATTGAAAAGTGCTTGGTGTCAAACTATAGCTTGGAAACTGCTTTGTGTGGGGTGGACGTACGAAAGATGGCAACTTCTTTGGCGGGAAGCTAAAGCTTGGAAAATATATTTTTTTGGTGGAAAACGAAAGCTTGGGAAGTTCTTGGTGTCAAATGATAGCTTTGGAAATGTTTAGTGTCAAACGAAAGGTTTGAAATTGTTTTGTGTGAAATGAAACCTTGAGAAATTCTTGGTGTCAAATGAGGGAAGTGCTCGGTGTTAAAAGAAAGTTTGGGAAGTACAGAGTAGCAATGTAATAGTTTCCTGTAGATGGGTGTTCTTAAAGACAAGTTCCGTGTTCTTAATGACAAGGTAAGATATATAAATTGAAAACTAAAATATTCCTATCTTTCTAAATGCTTCCTAAGCAAATAAAAACATAGCAACGAGGAAATCACTGTTTCCTTATTCAGTTCAAAGGAAAAAGTTTGCCAAACCTAATTTATTAAGTTAACCAAAATTGCTGTAACCTGTCTTCCATTGAGTTGGATTGCTTCACGTCAGAGCGGCATTATTTTCCACTAAATGGGCTAAATGTCCAGGTCACAAAGGACCCCAAGGGCTCAGAGAAGGCTGGGGAACAGGGGACCCACTGGACAACTATTAGGAGACAGATGGTAGCCTCCCATGAAAGACCATCCAGCGTGTTGTTTAACATGCATAGGGTAAGGCTCTCCTGCACACGGGGCCCCGGCGGTATTTCCAAACTAATTGGTGTCCCCTTTATGACCAAAGGTAGGGTGCGGCTTAGTGAAGATAAATCTTAATGCTGGCCCAGGTGAGTTGGGTTGTTTTATCTCTGAGCTGCACTTTTTTGCCCACAATGGGCTGAAGTGTCCAGATCACAAGAACTCTGAGGACTCAGAGACGGTTGAGGGAAGGGGACCTACTGACAGCTGTTGGGAGACAGACGGTAGCTTCCTGTCAAGGCCATCCAGTGTGTTCTTTAACGTGCACAGGGTATGGCTCTTCCACACACAGAACCACGGCTTTACCTCCCATACAACAGACGGCGGTTATTTCCAAGCCCTTCGTTGTCCCCTACTGACCGAGGACAGGTCGGGGAGTTTTGTTGAAATAAATCTCAATGCTGGCCCAGGTGAGACTCGAACCTGGGAACTGCAGATTACGAGCCTGGCCTGCTACCTGTTGATCTAATCTCCCAACTCAATTTAATAGGAGCACACATTGCATAATATATGAAATAAGTAACAACTGTGGAAATAAAAAAGGGGAATATTACTTACCATCCATTTTCAGAACCGTCAGTCGTTTATTATGGGTCAGTTGATTTCCATGAAGAAACGTTAAAAGGTTATCCGTAAGGTCAAGTTCCTGAAGGTCACGCAAACTCTTCAAACTGTTATTGAGAGATGTCAACTGGTTGTCATGGAGTTTCAATATCGTAAGTTTGGAGAGATGAAATCCAAAAATTCCTTCTACTGACCTCAACTGATTGTGAGAAAGATCCAGTTCTCGGAGATCTTTAAGTCCTTTGAAATCTTCGTAATCCAATGAATCCAGATCGTTATTGGACAGATTTAAGTGCAGCAGACTTTGAAGGAAGCTCAGAGCTGGACTCAGAGTCATCAACTGATTTCCAGAAAGATCAAGAGTGTGAAGATTCGTCAAACTGATGAAGACGTCGTCTTCCAGTTCCGTCAGATAATTGAAGGACATATTCAACTTTTTTAAGCTGCTCAGTCCTTTAAGAGAATCTCCCAAAGCATGAAGATTATTGTACGCAAGATTCAAGTGATGGAGACCTTTAAGATCTTGCAGAGAATTGCCCAAATCTGCTATGAGGTTGTTAGAAAGATATAAGATCTCAAGGTTCTCCAGTCCGTTCAATTCATCGCCTATGGACGTGAGGCGATTATCGGATATGAATAACCACTCTAAATTTGACAGACCAATCAGAGTCTTGTTGAGGCTGAAGAGATGGTTGCTAGACATCACCAGGGTTTCTAGAGTTTCCGGGAACGAATTCTGTTCTATATGCGAGATTCTGTTGTCTTTCAGAACGAGATGTTTAAGGTGATTAAGCCCCATGAAGGAGGTTTGTTCCAACTTGATGAGCAGATTTCCAGCCAGGCTCAACGTCCTCAATCGCGACAATCGATTCAGAGCGAGTGTGGGGACATCAAAGAGCCTATCATCAGTAAGAGCCAGGAAGAGAAGATTTTCTTGCCCGGCAAAAGCTTCTTGATCAATCTGTCTGATGTTGCTCCCATTCAAAAGCAATCGAGACACAGAAATGTTGTGGAAGGCGTGTCCTGGGAGAATCAGGATGTTGCTGTTGGTAATCTGCAGCGACGGCAGTGGATACGAGAAGCGGTGACCCAGCGCCTGGCGCACCGTATCCAAGCTGTAAAAATCAGAACACTTCACCAGAGGTAGCGCCGGTGGGGATCGACACTGGCACGGCGCTATCAGCTCGGCAGGCGGACAGACGAACGGGAGTCGCCTTCTCCCTTCGATCAACGTATGGCAGCAGAACGCCAGGAGCGTTGCTACGACAACAAGAGACCACCCCATTGCTGTCAGTCCGTGTTAAAGTATTCCTTCTATTAAATAATCGCTGGAATCCGCAGGTTCTTTAGGCCTCCTATAGTACGTGTACGTGATAGGGTCGATAAGAAAACGGCTGTACAGAACGCCGGCCATAAATACCAGAATGCTACACGGTCCCGCAGTACAATGGTGAATGATCAAGCTCTGGATGCGGCGAGCGCATTAAAAAGCACGCACGATGCACGTGCACACGAGAAGGATTTGCGCATTGTGATTGGTCGGCGGCACCTGCGTTCGCCTTGCTATTGTTGGTCGAGCCTAGGAAGTTGGGTTGCTCTTGGGGATGGGTTACAAGACACGGGCTTGGTTTTCAGATTTTGCTGGGAAGTTTCGTTCTCTTTCTAAGTGCTTGATGCAATCCTTTCGCGAAGGACGATTTTCGTCTTTCATAAGCGCAAAAGTTTGAAAAAAAAAATTTTCTTAGAACGTTATGAAAGAGAAACTATCTTATAACACGTGTTATTAACATGTAGAGTACACGTGATGGTTAATAATGATTTCCGGTTCTTTTTTTTCTGAGCTTCCTTAAACAGACAGCTAATCGAGATGTATAAATTACGGCGGAATTTAATTCCTGATTCAAGATTGCCGAAATGGGTTGCCTTATCTCTGAGCGGCTCATGGGGCGTTCTGAGAAAACACAATGGGTTAAATGGCCAGGTCACGAGGGCCCCAAGGCTAACAGAAGGATGAGGAAAAGGTACCCATATGACAGCTGTTAGGAAACAGATGGAAACCTTCCTTCGTGGCCATCCAGCGTGTTCCTTATCGTGTTCAGGATATGGTTTTCTTGCTTATGACTCCTTATCCATTTAGTTACCGTCCCATCCGAACGACGGCAATACAAATGGGAAAGGGGTCCATTGGACACCTTTCCAAACTCATAGAGAAAGGAAGGGGATCCACTGGACATATTTCTAAGCCCATAGAGAAGGAAAGGGGGTGCACTGAACACCTTTCCAAGCCCGTAGAGAAGGGAAGGGGATCCACTGGACACCTTTACAAGATCAGAGGGAAGGGAAGGGGATCCACTGGACACCTTTCCAAGCCCGTAGAAAAGGGAAGGGGATCCACTGGACACCTTTCCAAGCCCGTAGAAAAGGGAAGGGGATCCACTGGACACCTTTCCAAGACCATAAAGAAGGGAAGGGAATCCAATGGACACCTTTTCAAACCCGTAGAGAAGGGAAGGGATACACTGGACACCTTTCCAAGACCATAGAGAAGGGAAGGAAATCCATTGGACACCTTTCCAAGACCATAGAGAAGGGAAGGGGATCCACTGGACACCTTTCCAAGACCATAGAGAAGGGAAGGGAATCCATTGGACACCTTTCCAAGACCACAGAGAAGGGAAGGGGATCCACTGGACACCTTTCCAAGACCATAGAGAAGGGAAGGGGATCCACTGGACACCTTTCCAAGACCATAGAGAAGGGAAGGGAATCCAATGGACACCTTTCCAAATCCGTAGAGAAGGGAAGGGAATTCAATGGACACCTTTCCAAGCCCGTAGAGAAGGGAAGGGGATCCATTGGACACCTTTCCAAGACCATAGAGAAGGGAAGGGAATCCATTGGACACCTTTCCAAGACCATAGAGAAGGGAAGGGGATCCACTGGACACCTTTCCAAGATCATAAAGAAGGGAAGGGAATCCAATGGACACCTTTTCAAACCCGTAGAGAAGGGAAGGGATACACTGGACACCTTTCCAAGACCATAGAGAAGGGAAGGGAATCCATTAGACACCTTTCCAAGACCATAGAGAAGGGAAGGGGATCCACTGGACACCTTTCCAAGACCATAGAGAAGGGAAGGGAATCCAATGGACAACTTTCCAAATCCGTAGAGAAGGGAAGGGAATTCAATGGTCACCTTTCCAAGCCCGTAGAGAAGGGAAGGGGATCCATTGGACACCTTTCCAAGACCATAGAGAAGGGAAGGGGATCCACTGGACACCTTTCCAAGACCATAGAGAAGGGAAGGGGATCCACTGGACACCTTTCCAAGACCATAGAGAAGGGAAGGGAATCCAATGGACACCTTTCCAAATCCGTAGAGAAGGGAAGGGAATTCAATGGACACCTTTCCAAGCCCGTAGAGAAGGGAAGGGGATCCATTGGACACCTTTCCAAGACCATAGAGAAGGGAAGGGGATCCACTGGACACCTTTCCAAGACCATAGAGAAGGGAAGGGGATCCACTGGACACCTTTCCAAGACCATAGAGAAGGGAAGGGAATCCAATGGACACCTTTCCAAATCCGTAGAGAAGGGAAGGGAATTCAATGGACACCTTTCCAAGCCCGTAGAGAAGGGAAGGGGATCCATTGGACACCTTTCCAAGACCATAGAGAAGGGAAGGGGATCCACTGGACACCTTTCCAAGACCATAGAGAAGGGAAGGGGATCCACTGGACACCTTTCCAAGACCATAGAGAAGGGAAGGGAATCCAATGGACACCTTTCCAAATCCGTAGAGAAGGGAAGGGAATTCAATGGACACCTTTCCAAGCCCGTAGAGAAGGGAAGGGGATCCATTGGACACCTTTCCAAGACCATAGAGAAGGGAAGGGGATCCACTGGACACCTTTCCAAGACCATAGAGAAGGGAAGGGGATCCACTGGACACCTTTCCAAGACCATAGAGAAGGGAAGGGAATCCATTGGACAACTTTCCAAGACCATAGAGAAGGGAAGGGGATCCACTGGACACCTTTCCAAGACCATAGAGAAGGGAAGGTGATTCACTGGACACCTTTCCAAGACCATAGAGAAGGGAAGGGGATCCACTGGACACCTTTCCAAGACCATAGAGAAGGGAAGGGGATCCACTGGACACCTTTCCAAGACCATAGAGAAGGGAAGGGAATCCAATGGACACCTTTCCAAATCCGTAGAGAAGGGAAGGGAATTCAATGGACACCTTTCCAAGCCCGTAGAGAAGGGAAGGGGATCCATTGGACACCTTTCCAAGACCATAGAGAAGGGAAGGGGATCCACTGGACACCTTTCCAAGACCATAGAGAAGGGAAGGGGATCCACTGGACACCTTTCCAAGACCATAGAGAAGGGAAGGGAATCCAATGGACACCTTTCCAAATCCGTAGAGAAGGGAAGGGAATTCAATGGACACCTTTCCAAGCCCGTAGAGAAGGGAAGGGGATCCATTGGACACCTTTCCAAGACCATAGAGAAGGGAAGGGGATCCACTGGACACCTTTCCAAGACCATAGAGAAGGGAAGGGGATCCACTGGACACCTTTCCAAGACCATAGAGAAGGGAAGGGAATCCATTGGACAACTTTCCAAGACCATAGAGAAGGGAAGGGGATCCACTGGACACCTTTCCAAGACCATAGAGAAGGGAAGGTGATTCACTGGACACCTTTCCAAGACCATAGAGAAGGGAAGGGGATCCACTGGACACCTTTCCAAGACCATAGAGAAGGGAAGGGAATCCAATGGACACCTTTCCAAATCCGTAGAGAAGGGAAGGGAATTCAATGGACACCTTTCCAAGCCCGTAGAGAAGGGAAGGGGATCCATTGGACACCTTTCCAAGACCATAGAGAAGGGAAGGGGATCCACTGGACACCTTTCCAAGACCATAGAGAAGGGAAGGGGATCCACTGGACACCTTTCCAAGACCATAGAGAAGGGAAGGGGATCCACTGGACACCTTTCCAAGACCATAGAGAAGGGAAGGGAATCCAATGGACACCTTTCCAAATCCGTAGAGAAGGGAAGGGAATTCAATGGACACCTTTCCAAGCCCGTAGAGAAGGGAAGGGGATCCATTGGACACCTTTCCAAGACCATAGAGAAGGGAAGGGGATCCACTGGACACCTTTCCAAGACCATAGAGAAGGGAAGGGGATCCACTGGACACCTTTCCAAGACCATAGAGAAGGGAAGGGGATCCACTGGACACCTTTCCAAGACCATAGAGAAGGGAAGGGGATCCACTGGACACCTTTCCAAGACCATAGAGAAGGGAAGGGGATCCACTGGACACCTTTCCAAGACCATAGAGAAGGGAAGGGGATCCACTGGACACCTTTCCAAGACCATAGAGAAGGGAAGGGGATCCACTGGACACCTTTCCAAGACCATAGAGAAGGGAAGGGGATCCACTGGACACCTTTCCAAGACCATAGAGAAGGGAAGGGGATCCACTGGACACCTTTCCAAGACTATATACAAGGGAAAGGGATCCACTGGACACCTTTACAAGCCCATAGAGAAGGGAAGGAGATCCAATGGACAACTTTCCAAGTCTATATAGAAGGGAAGAGAATCAATGGACACTTTCACAAGCTCATCAAGAAGGGAAGGGGATCCATGGTCACCTTTCGAAGCCCATAGGGAAAGGAGGGGATCCAACAGACACCTTTCCAAGCCCACAGAGAAGTGAAGGGGATCAACTGGACACCTATATAGAAGGGAAGGGGATCAACTGGACACCTATATAGAACAGAAGGGGATCAATGGACACCTATCCAAGTCCATGAAAAGGGAAGGGGATACAATGGACACCTTTCCAAGCCCATAGAGAAGGGAAGGTGATCCATGGACATCTTTCCAAGCCCATCAAGAAGGGAAGGGGATCCACTGGACACCTTTCCAAGTCTATATAGAAGGGAAGGGGATCAATTGATACCTTTCCAAGCCCATCAAGAAAGGAAAGGGATCCATCCCTTTCCAAGCCCATAGAGAAGGGAAGATGATCCATGAACACATTTCCAAGCCCATCGAGAAGGGAATGGGATCAATAGATATTTTTCCAAGTCCATGAAGAAGGAAAGGGAATCCACTGGACACCTTTCCAAGCTCATAGAGAAGGGAGGGGGATTCAATGGACAACTTTCCAAGCCCACAGAGGAGGGAAGGGGATCAACTGGACACCTATATGGAAGGGAAGGGGATCAACTGGACACCTATATAGAAGGGAACGGGATCAATGGACAGCTATCCAAGTCCATGAAAAGGGAAGGGGATACAATGGACACCTTTCCAAGCCAATAGAGAAGGGAAGGTGATCCATGGATACCTTTCCAAGCCCATCAAGAATGGAAAAGTATCCACTGGACACCTTTCCAGTCTATATATAAGGTAAGAGGATCAATTAATACCTTTCCAAGCCCATCAAGAAAGGAAAGGGATCCATAACTTTCCAAGCCCATAGAGAAGGGAAGGTGATCCATGAACACATTTCCAAGCCCATCGAGAAGGGAATGGGATCAATAGATATTATTCCAAGTCCATGAAGAAGGGAAGGGGATCCACTGGACACCTTTCCAAGCCCATAGAGAAGGGAGGGGGATCCAATGGACAACTTTCCAAGCCTACAGAGCAGGGAAGGGGATCCACTGGACACCTATATAGCCTATATAGAAGGGAATCAATGGACACCTTTATAAGTCCATGTAGAAGGGAAGAGGATCCACTTCACACCTTTACACGCCCATAGAGAAGGGAACGAGATCTAATGGACACCTTTCCAAACACATAGAGAAGGAAAGGGGACAGGTATAAAGAAACTGAGCATACACTGGATACCTTTCGAAGTCTATAGAGAAGGGAAGAGCATCAACTGGACAATACTAATGTCGAGCCATGTTTCATTATACGCTTCATCAATTATGTAGCACAACACTCATGTCGAGCCATGTCTCTTTATACGCTTCATCAATTGTGTAGAACAACACTCATGTCGAGCCATGTCTCTTTATACGCTTCATCAATTGTGTAGAACAACACTCAAGTCGAGCCATGTATTTTTATAGGCTTCATCAATTGTGTAGAACAACACTCATGTCGAGCCATGTCTCTTTATACGCTTAATCAATTATGTAGAACAATACTGATGTCGAGAAGTGTTTGTTTTATACTCTTCATTAATTGTGTAGAATAACACTCATGTCGAGTCACGTTTCTTTATACGCTTCATCAGTTGTGTAGAACAACACTCATGTCGAGCCATGTCTTTTTCTACGCTTCATCAATTGTGTAAAACAACACTCATGTCGAGTCATGTCTCTTTATACGCTTCATCAATTGTGTAGAACAACACTCATGTCGAGCCATGTCTCTTTATACACTTCATCAATTGTGTAGAACAACACTCATGTCGAGCCATGTCTCTTTATACACTTCATTAATTGTGTAGAACAACACTCATGTCGAGCCATGTCTTTTTATACGCTTCATCAATTGTGTAGAACAACACTCATGTCGAGCCATGTCTTTTTATACGCTTCATCAATTGTGTAGCACAACACTCATGTCGAGCCATGTCTTTTTATACGCTTCATCAATTGTGTAGAACAACACTCATGTCGAGCCATGTCTCTTTATACACTTCATTAATTGTGTAGAACAACACTCATGTCGAGCCATGTCTTTTTATACGCTTCATCAATTGTGTAGAACAACACTCATGTCGAGCCATGTCTTTTTATACGCTTCATCAATTGTGTAGCACAACACTCATGTCGAGCCATGTCTTTTTATACGCTTCATCAATTGTGTAGAACAACACTCATGTCGAGCCATGTCTTTTTATACGCTTCATAAATTGTGTAGAACAACACTCATGTCGAGCCATGTCTTTTTATACGCTTCATCAATTGTGTAGCACAACACTCATGTCGAGCCATGTCTTTTTATACGCTTCATCAATTGTGTAGAACAACACTCATGTCGAGCCATGTCTTTTTATACGCTTCATCAATTGTGTAGAACAACACTCATGTCGAGCCATGTCTCTTTATACACTTGATCAATTGTGTTGAACAACACTCATGTCGAGCCATGTCTTTTTATGCGCTTCATCAATTGTGTAGAACAATACTCATGTCGAGCCATGTCTCTTTATACGATTCATCAATTGTGTAGAACGACACTCATGTCGAGCCATGTCTCTTTATACGCCTTATCAATTATGTAGAACAATACTGATGTCGAGAAGTGTTTGTTTTAAACTCTTCATTAATTGTGTAGAACAATACTCATGTCGAGCCATGTCTCTTTATACGCTTCATCAATTGTGTAGAACGACACTCATGTCGAGCCATGTCTCTTTATACGCCTTATCAATTATGTAGAACAATACTGATGTCGAGAAGTGTTTGTTTTAAACTCTTCATTAATTGTGTAGAACAATACTCATGTCGAGCCATGTCTCTTTATACGCCTCATCAATTATGTAGAACAATACTGATGTCCAGAAGTGTTTGTTTTAAACTCTTCATTAATTGTGTAGAACAATACTCATGTCGAGCCATGTTTCTTTATACGCTTCATCAGTTGTGTAGAACGACACTCATGTCAAGCCATGTCTCTTTATAGGCTTCATCAATTGTATAGAACAACACTCATGTCGAGCCATGTGTTTTTATACGCTTCATCAATTGTGTAGCACAACACTCATGTCGAGCCATGTCTCTTTATATGCTTCATCAATTGTGTAGAACAACACTCATGTCGAGCCATGTCTTTTTATATGCTTCATCAATTGTGTAGAACAATACTCATGTCGAGCCATGTCTCTCTATACGCTTCATCAATTGTGTAGAACGACACTCATGTCGAGCCATGTCTCTTTATACGCCTCATCAATTATGTAGAACAATACTGATGTCGAGAAGTGTTTGTTTTATACTCTTGATTAATTGTAGCATATAAAGAGACATGTCGAGCCATGTCTCTTTATATGCTTCATCAATTGTGTAGAACAATACTCATGTACAGCCATCTTTCTTTATACGCTTCATCAATTGTGTGGAACGATACTGATGTCGAGCTGTGTTTCTTTATACCCTTCATCAATTACATAGGACAATACTGATGTGGAGAAGTGTTTCTTTTATACTCTCCATTAATTGTGTAGAACAATACTCATGTCGAGCCATGTTTCTTTATATGCTTCATCAGTTGTGTAGAACAACACTCAGGACAAGCCATGTCTCTTTATACGCTTCATCAATTGTGTAGAACAACACTCATGTCGAGCCATGTCTTTTTATACGCTTCATCAATTGTGTAGAACAATACTGATGTCGAGAAGTGTTTGTTTTATACTCTTCATTAATTGTGTAGAACAATACACATGTCGAGCCATGTTTCTTTATACGCTTCATCAGTTGTGTAGAACAACACTCATGTCAAGCCATGTCTCTTTATACGCTTCATCAATTGTGTAGAACAACACTCATGTCGAGCCATGTCTTTTTATAAGCTTTGTCAATTGTGTAGAACAATACTCATGTCGAGCCATGTCTCTTTATACACTTCATCAATTGTGTAGAACAACACTCTTGTCGAGCCATGTCTCTTTATACACTTCATCAATTGTGTTGAACAACACTCATGTCGAGCCATGTCTTTTTATGCGCTTCATCAATTGTGTAGAACAACACTCTTGTCGAGCCATGTCTCTTTATACACTTCATCAATTGTGTTGAACAACACTCATGTCGAGCCATGTCTCTTTATGCACTTCATCAATTGTGTAGAACAACACTCTTGTCGAGCCATGTCTCTTTATACGCTTCATCAATTATGTAGAACAATACTGATGTCGAGCCATGTCTCTTTATACGCTTCATCAATTGTGTAGAACAACACTCAAGTCGAGCCATGTCTCTTTATACGCTTCATCAGTTGTGTAGAACAACACTCATGTCGAGCCATGTCTCTTTATACGCTTCATCAGTTGTGTAGAACAACACTCATGTCGAGCCATGTCTCTTTATACGCTTCATCAGTTGTGTAGAACAACACTCATGTCGAGCCATGTCTCTTTATACACTTCATCAATTGTGTAGAACAACACTCTTGTCGAGCCATGTCTCTTTATACGCTTCATCAATTATGTAGAACAATACTGATGTCGAGCCATGTCTTTTTATACGCTTCATCAATTGTGTAGAACAACACTCATGTCGAGCCATGTCTCTTTATACGCTTCATCAATTATGTAGAACAATACTGATGTCGAGCCATGTCTTTTTATACGCTTCATCAATTGTGTAGAACAACACTCATGTCGAGCCATGTCTCTTTATACGCTTCATCAGTTGTGTAGAACAACACTCATGTCGAGCCATGTCTCTTTATACGCTTCATCAATTATGTAGAACAATACTGATGTCGAGAAGTGTTTGTTTTATACTCTTCATTAATTGTGTAGAACAACACTCATGTCAGCCATGTCTCTTTATACGCTTCATCAATTATGTAGAACAATACTGATGTCGAGAAGTGTTTGTTTTATACTCTTCATCAATTGTGTAGGACAATACTCATGTCGAGCCATGTCTCTTTATACGCTTCATTAATTGTGTAGAAAAATACTGATGTCGAGCCATGTTTCTTTATACACTTCATCAATTACGTAGAACAATACTGCTGTCGAGCTATGTTTATTTATATGCTTCATCAATTGTGTAGAACAATACTTATGTACAGCCATCTTTCTTTATACGCTTCATCAATTCTCTAGAACAATACTGATGTCGAGCCATTTTTCTTTATATGCTTCATTAATTGTGTAGAACGATACTGATGTCGAGCTGTGTTTCTTTATACCCTTCATCAATTACGTAGAACAATACTGATGTCGAGAAGTGTTTGTTTTATACTCTTCATTAATTGTGTAGAACAATACTCATGTTGAGCCATGTTTCTTTATATGCTTCATCAGTTGTGTAGAACAACACTCATGTCGAGCCATGTCTTTCTATATGCTTTATCAATTGTGTAGCACAACACTCATGTCGAGCCATGTCTTTCTATATGCTTCATCAATTGTGTAGCACAACACTCATGTCGAGCCATGTCTTTTTATACGCTTCATCAATTGTGTAGAACAACACTCATGTCGAGTCATGTCTCTTTATACGCTTCATCAATTGTGTAGAACAACACTCATGTCGAGCCATGTCTCTTTATACGCTTCATCAATTATGTAGAACAATACTGATGTCGAGCCATGTCTTTTTATACGCTTCATCAATTGTGTAGAACAACACTCATGTCGAGCCATGTCTTTTTATACGCTTCATCAATTGTGTAGAACAACACTCATGTCGAGCCATGTCTCTTTATACGCTTCATCAATTGTGTAGAACAACACTCATGTCGAGTCATGTCTCTTTATACGCTTCATCAATTGTGTAGAACAACACTCATGTCGAGCCATGTCTCTTTATACGCTTCATCAATTATGTAGAACAACACTCATGTCGAGCCATGTCTCTTTATACGCTTCATCAGTTGTGTAGAACAACACTCATGTCGAGCCATGTCTCTTTATACGCTTCATCAATTGTGTAGAACAACACTCATGTCGAGCCATGTTTCTTTATACGCTTCATCAGTTGTGTAGAACAACACTCATGTCGAGCCATGTCTCTTTATACGCTTCATCAATTGTGTAGAACAACACTCATGTCAAGCCATGTCTCTTTATACGCTTCATCAATTGTGTAGAACAACACTCATGTCGAGCCATGTCTTTTTATACTCTTCATCAATTGTGTAGAACAATACTCATGTCGAGCCATGTCTCTTTATACACTTCAATTGTGTAGAACAACACTCATGTGTTGATGTGTGACTTCATCAGTTGTGTGACTTCATCGTTGTGACAATTCTTTATACGTTTCATCAATTGTGTAGAACAATATTGATCTCGAGCTGTGATTTTTATACGCTTCATCAATTGTGTAGACGAACACTCATGTCGAGCCATGTCTCTTTATACGCTTCATCAATTGTGTAGAACAATACTCATGTCGAGCCATGTCTCTTTATACGCTTCATCAATTGTGTAGAACAATACTCATGTCGAGCCATGTCTCTTTATAAGCTTCATCAATTGTGTAGAACAATACTAATGTCCTGCTATGTTTCTTTATATGCCTCATCAATTGTGTAACACAATACTTATGTAGAGCCATGTTTCTTTATACACTTCATCAATAATGTAGAACAATACTGAAGTCGAGCCATGTTTCTTTATATGCTCTATCAATTGTGTAGAACAATACTGATGTCGAGCAATGTTTCTTTATACGCTTCATCAATTGTGTAGAACAATACTGATGTCGAGCTATGTTTCTTTATACGCTTCATCAATTGTGTAGAACAATAGTGATGTCGAGCCATGTTTCTTTATATGCTTCATCAATTGTGTAGAACGATACTGATGTCGAGCTATGTTTCTTTATATGCTTCATCAATTGTGTAGAACAATAATGATGTCGAGCCATGTTTCTTTATATGCTTCATCAATTGTGTAGAACAATACTGATGTCGAGCCATGTTTCTTTATGCTCTTCATTAATTGCGTAAAGCAATACTGATGTCGAACCATGTTTCTTTTTATGCTTCATCAATTCTGTAGAAGAATACTTATGTCGAGCCATGTTTCTTTATAAGCTTCATCAATTTTGTAGAACAATACTGATGTTGAGTCATGTTTCTTTATACCCTTCATTGTGTAGAACAATACTGATGTTGAGTCATGTTTCTTTATACCCTTCATTGTGTAGAACAATACTGATGGCAATCATGTTCCGTTTTCTCCTTTTATTAATGGTGTAGGAAAATGATGATTGCGAGCCATGTTTCTTTATGCGTTTCATTAATTTTGTACAACAATACTGATAGCGAGCATGTTTCTTTTTCTCTTTTCATTAATTATTGTGGCAAATTCTGATAAGGTGCCAGGTTTCATGAATTGTGTAGGGAAATTCGATTGACGAGTCACGTTTCTTTATAGGTTTCATTAATTGTGTAGGAAAATAGTGCTGTTGAGCCATGTTTCTTTGTACGCTTCATCAATTGTGTAGAACAACACTGATGTTGAGCCATGTTCCTTTATACTCTTCATCAATTGTGGAGAACAATGCTGATGTCAAGCCATGTTTCTTTGTACGCTTCATCAATTGTGTCGAACAATACTGACGTTGAGTCATGTTTCTTTATACTCTTCATCAATTGTGTAGAACAATACTGATGTTGAGCCATGTTTCTTTATACTCTTCATCAATTGTGTAGAACAATGCTGATGTCAAGCCATGTTTCTTTGTACGCTTCATCAATTGTGTAGAACAATACTGATGTCGAGCCATGTTTCTTTATTAGTTTCATTTATTGTGTAGAACAATACTGATGTCGAGCCATGTTTCTTTATATGCTTCATCAATTGTGTAGCACAATACTGATGTCGAGCCGTGTTTCTTTGTATGCTTCATCAATTTTGTAGAGCAATACAGGTGTCGAGCCATGTTCCTTTATAATCTTCATTAATTACATAAAGCAATACTGATGTCGAACCATGTTTCTTTTTATGCTTCATCAATTCTGTAGAACAATACTTATGTCGAGCCATGTTTCTTTATAAGCTTCATCAATTTTGTAGAACAATACTGATGTTGAGTCATGTTTCTTTATACCCTTCATTGTGTAGAACAATACTGATGGCAATCATGTTCCGTTTTCTCCTTTTATTAATGGTGTAGGAAAATGATGATTGCGAGCCATGTTTCTTTATGCATTTCATTAATTGTGTACAACAATACTGATAGCGAGCATGTTTCTTTTTCTCTTTTCATTAATTATTGTGGCAAATTCTGATAAGGAGCCACGTT
The DNA here is from genome assembly GCA_038380435.1 of Ryuthela nishihirai. NCBI lineage: Eukaryota > Metazoa > Arthropoda > Arachnida > Araneae > Heptathelidae > Ryuthela > Ryuthela nishihirai. The sequence goes on from JAWZYU010000008.1 coordinate 58,781,090, forward strand.
TCATGAATTGTGTAGGGAAATTCGATTGACGAGTCACGTTTCTTTATAGGTTTCATTAATTGTGTAGGAAAATAGTGCTGTTGAGCCATGTTTCTTTGTACGCTTCATCAATTGTGTCGAACAATACTGATGTTGAGCCATGTTTCTTTATACTCTTCATCAATTGTGTAGAACAATGCTGATGTCAAGCCATGTTTCTTTGTACGCTTCATCAATTGTGTCGAACAATACTGATGTTGAGCCATGTTTCTTTATACTCTTCATCAATTGTGTAGAACAATGCTGATGTCAAGCCATGTTTCTTTGTACGCTTCATCAATTGTGTAGAACAATACTGATGTTGAGCCATGTTTCTTTATACTCTTCATCAATTGTGTAGAACAATGCTGATGTCAAGCCATGTTTCTTTATACTCTTCATCAATTGTGTAGAACAATGCTGATGTCAAGCCATGTTTCTTTGTACGCTTCATCAATTGTGTCGAACAATACTGTGTCCTTTTTCTCTTTTTATTAATTGTGTAGGAAAACGATGATGGCGAGCCATGCTTCTTTTTGCTTTTCGTTAATTGTGTATAACAGTGCTGATGGAAGCTCGTTTCTCTTTTCGTTAATTGTGCATAACAATGCTGATGGCAAGCACGTTTCTGTTTTCGTTAATTGTGCATAACAATGCTGATGGCAAGCACGTTTCTATTTTCGTTAATTATGCATAACAATGCTGATGCAAGCACGTTTCTCTTTTCCTTATTTGTGTATAACAATGCTGATGGCAAGCACGTTTCTCTTTTCCTTAATTTTGCATAACAATGCTGATGGCAAGCACTTTTCTCTTTTCATTAATTGTGTATAACAATGCTGATGATTGATTTCGGAGGAAATTTCTTATGACGCATAAATTATTAGAAATAATGTTTGTTATGTTAGTTATAATGATCTTATTGTCAACACTTCTTGAAGAGATTGAATGATTCTCAAAAATAAATAGTAATATACATTATTACCTTCCTTATGAGACCACTTTAACCTGAGTGATTTGAATAAAACGAAATAATGAATTTTTCAGCAAATGAATTTTTTTTCCGTTCTACGAGCATGCCTTTTTCAGCTCGGATATCTTCGGGTGTCTTCGGCTCTTGCGTACGTGACTGAAGACACGTCCGGTGGCAGTGGTGGGGAATGTCATTGATGGTGAGTGGAAGTAAGTTTTTTTTTTTCCTTTTGGAGTTATTTTATGCCAGTAGCGCATAGAACGATCTTTCATCGGTACAATTGCACACATTTTTCTTTATTGATGAATCGAAACCTATTTGCATTGAATATTTTTCCAAAAAACTGAATAGTTGTTTATTTGTTTTTTTTATACGTGATAATATTTTCGCTTTGTCGTCTGACTGTTCTTCTCTAGATATCGGAATTTTTCTATTTTTAGAGATATATTTAAAATTTCTCTTTGGATTGGGTTTTGGGTGGGTTGTTTTATATGTGAGCGACACTTTTTTTGCACACCATGGGTTAAATGGCCAGGTCACATGGACCCCGAAGTCTCAGAGAAGGTTGGGGGAGGGGACCCACTGTAACAGCTGTTGGAAAGCATATGGTAACCTCCCGTCAAGGTCATCCAGCGTGTTCTTTAACGTGCATAGGGTATGTCTCTCCAGCACACGGGACCACGTATTAACGTCCCATCAGACGGACGGCGGCCTTTCCAAGCCCATCGGTATTCCCTACTGACCGTGGGCAGTGCGGGAGATTTTGCGGAGATAAATCTCAACGCTGACCCAGCTGGGACTCGAACTTGGGAACTACAGATTACGAGTCTGGCGTGGTACCGAGTGAGCCACCCCGCCCCGGATTGGGTTTTGTGTTACCCTTGAGCGGCACTTTGTTTTTTGCACACAGTGGGTTAAATGGCCAGATTGCAAAGACTCCAAGGGCTTGGAGAAGATGGGGGAGAAAAGGATTCGCTAGACAACTATTAGGAGACAGATGGTAGCCTTCTGTCAAGGCCATCCAGTGTGTATTTAATGTGCAGGTTCTCCTGCATAAATTTGGTTAAATTTGGCCAGGGTACAAAGACCCCAGGGGATCGCAGAAAATTGAGGGAAGCGGACCCACTGGACAGCTCTTAGGAGACAGATGGTAGCCTCCTGTGAAGCCATCCAGCACGCTTTTTAATGTTCTCAAGATATGCTCTCCTGCCTACAATGGATTCAATGGCCAGGTCACAAGGACCCCAAGGGCTCGGAGAAGGTTGAGGAAAGAGGACCCATTGGACAGTTGTTATGAAACAGATGGAAGCCTCCCATCAAGGCCATCCAGCGTGTTCTTTAACGTGCACAACCTGCATACATAGGTTAAATTGCCAGGTCCCAAGGACCCCAATGGCTCGGAAAAGGTTGAAGAAAGAGGACCCACTGGACAGTTGTTACGAAACAGAGGGAAGCCTCCCATCAAGGCCATCCAGCGTATTCTTTAACGTGCACAACCTGCATACATGGGTTAAATTGCCAGGTCCCAAGGACCCCAATGGCTCGGAGAAGGTTGAGGAAAGAGGACCCACTGGACAGTTGTTGTGAAACAGATGGAAGCCTCCCATCAAGGCCATCCAGCGTGTTCTTTAACGTGCACAACCTGCATACATAGGTTAAATTGCCAGGTCCCAAGGACCCCAATGGCTCGGAGAAGGTTGAGGAAAGAGGACCCACTGGACAGTTGTTATGAAACAGAGGGAAGTCTCCCATCAAGGCCATCCAGCGTATTCTTTAACGTGCACAACCTGCATACATGGGTTAAATTGCCAGGTCCCAAGGACCCCAATGGCTCGGAGAAGGTTGAAGAAAGAGGACCCACTGGACAGTTGTTATGAAACAGATGGAAGCCTCCCATCAAGGCCATCCAGCGTGTTCTTTAACGTGCACAACCTGCATACATAGGTTAAATTGCCAGGTCCCAAGGACCCCAATGGCTCGGAGAAGGTTGAGGAAAGAGGACCCACTGGACAGTTGTTATGAAACAGAGGGAAGTCTCCCATCAAGGCCATCCAGCGTATTCTTTAACGTGCACAACCTGCATACATGGGTTAAATTGCCAGGTCCCAAGGACCCCAATGGCTCGGAGAAGGTTGAAGAAAGAGGACCCACTGGACAGTTGTTATGAAACAGATGGAAGCCTCCCATCAAGGCCATCCAGCGTGTTCTTTAACGTGCACAACCTGCATACATAGGTTAAATTGCCAGGTCCCAAGGACCCCAATGGCTCGGAGAAGGTTGAAGAAAGAGGACCCACTGGACAGTTGTTACGAAACAGAGGGAAGCCTCCCATCAAGGCCATCCAGCGTGTTCTTTAACGTGCACAACCTGCAAACACGGGTTAAATTGCCAGGTCCCAAGGACCCCAATGGCTCGGAGAAGGTTGAAGAAAGAGGACCCACTGGACAGTTGTTATGAAACACATGGAAGCCTCCCATCAAGGCCATCCAGCGTGTTCTTTAACGTGCACAACCTGCATACATGGGTTAAATTGCCAGGTCCCAAGGACCCTAATGGCTCGGAGAAGGTTGAGGAAAGAGGACCCACTGGACAGTTGTTATGAAACAGATGGAAGCCTCCCATCAAGGCCATCCAGCGTGTTCTTTAACGTGCACAACCTGCATACATGGTTTAAATTGCCAGGTCCCAAGGACCCCAATGGCTCAGAGACGGTTGAGGAAAGAGGACCCACTGGACAGCTGTTACAAACAGATGGAAGCCTCCCATCAAGGCCATCCAGCGTGTTCTTTAACGTGCACAACCTGCATACATGGGTTAAATTGCCAGGTCCCAAGGACCCTAATGGCTCAGAGAAGGTTGAGGAAAGAGGACCCACTGGACAGTTATTATGAAACAGATGGAAGCCTCCCATCAAGGCCATTCAGCATGTTCTTTAACGTGCACAACCTGCATACATGGTTTAAATTGCCAGGTCCCAAGGACCCCAATGGCTCAGAGACGGTTGAGGAAAGAGGACCCACTGGACAGCTGTTACAAAACAGATGGAAGCCTCCCATCAAGGCCATCCAGCGTGTTCTTTAACGTGCACAACCTGCATACATAGGCTAAATTGCCAGGTCCCAAGGACCCCAATGGCTCGGAGAAGGTTGAAGAAAGAGGACCCACTGGACAGTTGTTACGAAACAGAGGGAAGCCTCCCATCAAGGCCATCCAGCGTGTTCTTTAACGTGCACATTACGGATGGTGGCTAAAGGGAGAGTGTTGATTATAGGGGGGAGTGTTGTTTGAAGGGATTGTCTGTTGAAGGGGGAGGGATTGTTGGTTGAAGGGGGAGGGATTGTTGGTTGAAGGAACAGCCGATTGAAGGGGGGAGGGACTCTTAATTGAATGGACTATTAGTTGAAGGGGGATTTTAGAAGGGGTAGTGTTGGTTAGGGGGAGTGACTCTTAGTTGAAGGAACTTTTGATTGAAGGGGTAGTGTTAGTTGAAGGGGAGGGCTGTGGTTTGAAGAGACAGTTAGATGGGGAGGGATTGTCTGTTGAAGAGATTGTCAGTGGAAGAGGGAGCGACTTTCATTAGATCACGATCACTTGTCAGGAATCCCTCAGTCCCCTTTACAAGAGAACCCTACCCTCTGCACGTTAAAGAACAGACTGGCCTAACAGCTATCCAGTGGATCCCCTTACCTCAACCTTCTCTGAGCCCTTGGAATCTTCGTGACCTAGCCATTTAATGTATTGTGTGCAGAGAAGTGCCACTCAGAGGTTAAACAACTCATCTTAATTCCACGAACTAAAAAACATTCCACGAGAGTTTTGACACTCATCACTTCACCTTAGGACGAGAGATTGATTAGATTACAAAGGTAAGATGACATCAGAGCTGTCAGAATTACGTCACTCTTTCGATCTGACGTCCATATTGCTCCAGTCGTCATTGTTATCGAGAGTTTCAGGTCCAACAGGAGAAGGAAGTTTTATCAATCAATTGTTGCTATCCTTTGTGTCCAAATGAAGGACCAATAAATATATGAAAAAAAAGAATATAATTCGTTTTGGGACTGGAGGGATTGTGTGTGTGTGTGTAGGGGGGGGGGTTGCTGTAAATTCGATGTTCCTAGGTTCGAATCCCAACTTTGAGGGCGTTGAAATTTATATCCGCTAGATATGAATTCGGGTTCAAAACAATATAAAAGACTCCGGGTTCAAAACAGTATAAACGACTTCGGATTCAAAACAGTATAAACGACTTCGGGTTCAAAACAGTATAGACGACTTCGGATTCAAAACAGTATAAAAGACTCCGGGTTCAAAACAGTATAAACGACTTCGGATTCAAAACAGTATAAATGACTCCGTGTTCAAAACAGTATAAACAACTCCGGGTTCAAAACAGCATAGACGACTCTGGGTTCAAAACAGCATAAATGACTCCGGGTTCAAAACAGCATAAACGACTTTGGTTTCAAACCGGCATAAACGACTTCGGGTTCAAAACAGTATAAATGACTTCGGATTCAAAACAGCATAAACGACTTCGGGTTTAAAACAGTATAGACGACTCCGGGTTCAAAACAGCATAGACGACTCTGGGTTCAAAACAGCATAAACAACTCCGGGTTCAAAACAGTATAGCGATCTGGGTTCAAAACAGCATAAACGACTCTGGGTTCAAAACAGCCTAAACGATTCTGGGTTCAAAACAGCATAAACGACTCCGGTTTCAAAACAGCATAAACGACTTCGGTTTCAAAATAGCATAAATGACTTCGGGTTCAAAACAGCATAAACGACTCCAGGTTCAAAACAGCATAAACAACTTCGGATTCAAAACAGCATAAACGACTCCGGGTTCGATCTCAGAATAATTTAAATTTTAACTATTTCAGGTTGGGTTGTTTTACCTATGAGTGGCACTTTTTTGCACACAATGGGTTAAATGGCCATGTCACCAGGACCCCAAAGCCTCAGAGGAGGGAGGGGGAAGTGGACCCTCTAGACAACTATTAAGAGACAGATGGTAGCGTCCCATTAAAGCAATCCAGCGTGTTTTTTTAACATGCAAAGGGTATGGTTCTCCTGCACATGGAACCAATATTAGCTTTCCATCCGACAGATGGTATCCTTTCCAAGCTCTTCGATGTCCCGTTTCTGACAATAAGGTAAAGGTAGGGATTTAGTGGAGATAAATCTTAATGCTGGCCCAGGTGAGATTCGAACCTGGGAACTACAGATTACGAGCGTGGAGCATTACCGGCTGAGACAATTCTATAAAAATAAATACCCCCTCAAGCATCTGCATGCCACAGAGGTCTGACAGGAGCCTGTCAGTTATATGCCATAGTAGAAGGTCTGAGAGGATGGCAGGACCTCAGCAGAAAAACAACACGAACGTCCATGCGTTTTCCGGTGTTCGAACCCAGGTCCCTTAGACGCACTAACCACTTGGTTCTATTTATTCAAATAGAAATCTTTACGAAAGTTTTTATCATGTAAAGGAAATAAATATGGTCAAAAATCATTTCGTACGCCCTCTTTCAGAGTTTGATGGGATGGTAGCCATCCGTCAAGGCCATCCAGCGTGTATTTAATAAGCAGGTTTTCCTGCACAAAATGGGTTAAATTGCCAATAATTAATGCCCCATGGCCGAGTGGTTAGCACGCTTGGCTACTGATCTAAGGGACCTGGGTTCGAGCCCCGGAATTAGGCATGGATGTGTGTGTCGTTTTTCTGCTGAGTTCCTGCCATCCTCTCAGATCTCCTACTGTGGCATATAAACTGACAGGCTCCTGTCAGACCTCTGTGGCAAGCAGCTGCTTGAGGGGGTATTTATTATTTTTTTTATAATCAACACTCCCCCGGATTCTAGCTAAATCCCATAAAATTTTTTAAAGCTAAATCTTTCAATTATCGGAGTGCTTAATCCCATAAATACTCTAGCTAAATCCCATAAAATTTTTTAAAGCTAAATCTTTCAATTATCGGAGTGCTTAATCCCATAAATACTCTAGCTAAATCCCATAAAAAAATTTTAAAGCTAAATCTTTCAATTATCGGAGTGCTTAATCCAATAAATACTCTAGCTAAATCCCATAAAATTTTTTAAAGCTAAATCTTTCAATTATCGAAGTGCTTAATCCCATAAATAATCTAGCTAAATCCCATAAAAAAATTTTAAAGCTAAATCTTTCAATTATCGGAGTGCTTAATCCCATAAATAATCTAGCTAAATCCCATAAAAAAATTTTAAAGCTAAATCTTTCAATTATCGGAGTGCTTAATCCCATAAATACTCTAGCTAAATCCCATAAAATTTTTTAAAGCTAAATCTTTCAATTATCGAAGTGCTTAATCCCATAAATAATCTAGCTAAATCCCATAAAAAAATTTTAAAGCTAAATCTTTCAATTATCGGAGTGCTTAATCCCATAAATACTCTAGCTAAATCCCATAAAAAATTTTTAAAACTAAATCTTTCAATTATCGGAGTGCTTAATCCCATAAATACTCTAGCTAAATCCCATAAATACTCTAGCTAAATCCCATAAAATTTTTTAAAGCAAAATCTTTCAATTATCGGAGTGCTTAATCCCATAAATACTCTAGCTAAATCCCATAAAATTTTTTAAAGCTAAATCTTTCAATTATCGGAGTGCTTAATCCCATAAATACTCTAGCTAAATCCCATAAAAATTTTTTAAGTTATTTAACAAGAACTAGATATCAGGAAATAAGAAATCCCCCAATTACAACGTAGCCACAAAAGTTTCCTAGGTTAAAAATACCCTAAAAATATTATCAAAAAGTTCCCCCAAACACTAATTATTGACACTTCCAGCTAAAAGTATCAGTGGCGACCATAAGGAAAAGACCAGGGGGGACCGTGGTGTACTGCAAGAGTCTGCGAGTGTTTTTTTTTTCCTGAGTAATCAGGGGTGCAAGATTTGGTCGCCATTTTTTTTAGGAAGGGAAATCCCTAATATCCTCACTATCCCAGATATCAAATGACAAACTGTTAAAAAGGATAATCTATTACAGTCGCTCAAAAAAGTATCCGAACACTATGGTTGATTACAGAATTCAGAAAAAATATCTGGCAACGATTTTTTTTTATAAATTAGGGATCTGACACGAAGGTTGCCAGATCACTAATTTCTAAAAAGAATCGTTGCCAGATATTTTTTCTGAATTCTGTAATCAACCATAGTGTTCGGATATTTTTTTATATATATGATGCGTATGAATATATAATGCAATGAATATGGAGCGTGTGCAGTTACCGTTCACAGCAAACTGGAGCGGTTGCGGTTAATGTTCACAGCACATTGGATCGTGTAAGCTCACAAAGACCTGGATCGTGTGGGCTCATTCACGGAAATATTGATCGTGTGCAATTACCGTTCATAGCAAACTGGAGTGGTTGGAGTTAATGTTCACAGCACATTGGATCGTGTGAGCTCACAAAGACCTGGATCGTGTGGGCTCACTCACGGAAACATTGAGCGTGTGCAGTTACCGTTCACAGCAAACTGGAGCGGTTGCGGTTAATGTTCACAGCACATTGGATCGTGTGAGCTCACAAAGACCTGGATCGTGTGGGCTCACTCACAGAAACATTGAGCGTGTGCAGTTACCGTTCACAGCAAACTGGAGCGGTTGCGGTTAATGTTCATAGCACATTGGATCGTGTGAGCTCACAAAAACCTGGATCGTGTGGGCTCACTCACAGAAACATTGAGCGTGTGCAGTTACCGTTCACAGCAAACTGGAGCGTGTGCAGTTACTGCACACGCTACAGTTTGCTGTGAACGGTAACTGGAGCGTGTACAGTTGCTCTACACGCTCCAGATATTTTTCCTGAATTCTGTAATCACGTGACACGAAGGTTGCCAGATCACTAATTTCTAAAAAAAATCGTTGCCATATATTTTTTCTGAATTCTGTAATCAACCATAGTGTTCAGATATTTTTTTGAGCGACTGTACATAATACATTAGTAAAGAGTATCATTTGAGGACTACAAAATCTTCCATATGTCCCTAAATGGCCTCTACCAGCCTTCAAACTTATGGCCGCCCCTGAAAAGTATCCCCAATTTTTAAATAAAGTCTCAAAAAAAAAAAAACTTACAAAACGAGTCAAATCAGATAACATGGCCACTGATAAAATGTCCATTATGTGTTAAAATATGGACATTTTATAAAAACTGAAACCTAAACTAAATAATAATTCTAAAAATAACAATAACTAACAGATATCGAACATCTATAAAAGTGAAATTATGGCTAGTCTTGCATCATCCTACTAAAAACAGGAACCAACAACGGAAAAGGGTGGCCCAAAAAAAGAACCTGTTGGCCACAGCAGAGCAACTTGGATGTGTTGTTGCATCATTCTTGCATCATGTGAAAGTGGTTATCGGGTAACGGGAAGTATTAGACAGAAATAAGCCCCCGGGTGATGCTGGTAGCTGATTGGATAGATGGTTGTTTGTCTGGAGGATATATAAAAAAAGGACATCTGGCATTTTGCGTCTTTCACCGGAAGAACTAGAAGTCACAAAGGAAAAAAAATTTCTTCATTTGTCGATCTTGGCTCGTTAACAGGTGGGGGAATCTTTTAATAGCTCGAGAGAGTGGAATTAAATGGGGGGGGGGGGTGCACTGTTGAATGACGTAACAGGCCAGTTTTCTTGAGTGGGATGAGTTGGGTTGTTTTACCTCTGAGCGGCACTTTTTTGCACACCATGGGCTAAATGGCCAGGTCACATGGACCCCGAAGGCTCAGAGAAGGTTGGGGGAGGGGACCCACTGGAACAGCTGTTGGGAGACAGATGGTAGCCTCCCGTCAAGGCCATCCAGCATGTTCTTTAACGTTGGGTTATTTTTCCTCTGAGCGGCACTTTCTTACACACCATGGGCTAAATGGCCAGGTCACATGGACCCCGAAGGTTGGGGGAGGGGACCCACTGGAACAGCTGTTGGGAGACAGATGGTAGCCTCCCGTCAAGGCCATCCAGCGTGTTCTTTAACGTTGGGGTGTTTTACCTCTGAGCGGCACTTTCTTACACACCATGGGCTAAATGGCCAGGTCACATGGACCCCGAAGGCTCAGAGAAGGTTGGGGGAGGGGACCCACTGGAACAGCTGTTGGGAGACAGATGGTAGCCTCCCGTCAAGGCCATCCAGCGTGTTCTTTAACGTGCACAGGGTATGGCTCTCCCGCACATGGGGCCACGTGTTAACGTCCTATACAACAGACGGCGGCCTTTCCAAGCCCATCGGTGTCCCCTACTGACCGTGGGCAGAGCGAGGAATTTTGCGGAGATAAATCTCAACGCTGACCCAGCTGGGACTTGAGTGGGATGATGAAGTGGTTGAAGAGCAATTAAATAACACTTCAGAATATTTTGCAGATGAAAATAATGGAAACTAACTGAATAAAATAGTATATTTATCTTACTTATAAATCTAAGATTTCACACGTACAGGTGTTAATTTTTTAATAAAAATAAAAATAAATACCCCCTCAAGCAGCTGCTTGCCACAGAGGTCTGACAGGAGCCTGTCAGTTTATATGCCATAGTAGAAGGATCTGAGAGGATGGCAGGACCTCAGCAGAAAAACGACACACACATCCATGCCTTACCCGGGGCTCGAAACCAGGTCCCTTGGATCAGTAGCCAAGCGCGCTAACCACTCGGCTATAGCCGATGTTTTATAAAAAAAAGTGTTAAAATTTAGGATTTCAGAATTTGGTATTTAAAGACATGCGATATTAACTCCATGCTGTCTTAACAAGGATTTGGGTTGTTTTACCTCTGAGTGGCACTTTTTTTGCAAACCATGGGCTAAATGGGCAGGTCACATGGACCCCGAAGGCTCAGAGAAGGTTGGGGGAGGGGACCCACTGAAACAGCTTTTGGGAGACAGGTGGTAGCCTCCCGTCAAGGCCATCCAGCGTGTTCTTTAACGTTGGGTTGTTTTACCTCTGAGTGGCACTTTTTTTACAAACCATGGGCTAAATGGCCAGGTCACATGGACCCCCGAAGGCTCAGAGAAGGTTGGGTGAGGGGACCCACTGAAACAGCTGTTGGGAGACAGGTGGTAGCTTCCCGTCAAGGCCATCCAGCGTGTTCTTTAACGTTGGGTTGTTTTACCTCTGAGTGGCACTTTTTTTGCAAACCATGGGCTAAATTGCCAGGTCACATGGACCCCCGAAGGCTCAGAGAAGGTTGGGGGAGGGGACCCACTGAAACAGCTGTTGGGAGACAGGTGGTAGCTTCCCGTCAAGGCCATCCAACGTGTTCTTTAACAATGGGTTGTTTTACCTCTGAGTGGCACTTTTTTTGCAAACCATGGGCTAAATGGCCAGGTCACATGGACCCCCGAAGGCTCAGAGAAGGTTGGGTGAGGGGACCCACTGAAACAGCTGTTGGGAGACAGGTGGTAGCCTTCCGTCAAGGCCATCCAGCGTGTTCTTTAACGTGCACAGGGTATGGCTCTCCCGCACACGGGGCCACGGCTTAACGTCCCATCCGACGGACGGCGGCATTTTCAAGCCCATCGGTGTCCCCTACTGACTGTTTATCGTTTTTGGTCATTTTGAACACAAAATTGCTTTTATTACTTATTTATTTAATAAACTATAAACCTTTTAAATATGAGTATTCTTTTATAACAATCCAAACTTGGTTAAGAACAACTAAGAATGGCATAACGTTAAGGGAGGTTATTATAATGTAGTCCAAAATAAAAGTCAACTAAATGGTTTAATTGATATCGTTTATTTTAAAGAATAAATGGCTAACAGTAAATGCCTATATTATTAAAATCATCTTCTGTAACAAGTTATATTTATGTTCCTTCTCTCAAATTGGATTCTTGGAATTGTAATGCAGTCTGTCTGCGCTTATAAATGAAAAAGCTAACGTAAAAGTTCTATAACTTCTAAAATAAGTGTTTTTTTGTCTTGAAAAACGTGATTGCAGATAAAGATCAATCAAATAAATCAATATCTCGATTTTCAACAATATTCGTTCAGTATTTGATGAGTTATGGAAGTTTGAATGTTTAGCGATAACAATGCCAGCCACAAAAACTGACTTCAGAAGTTAATTAAAACTTAATAATAAGTGATCTGAGGGACCTGGGTTCGAGCCCCGGGTAAGGCATGTCTGTTTGTGTCGTTTTTCTGCTGAGGTCCTGCCATCCTCTCAGACCTTCTACTATGGCATATAAACTGACAGGCTCCTGTCAGACCTCTGTGGCAAGCAGCTGCTTGAGGGGATATTTATTTTTATTTATTTAATAAGTATTGGATCAAAGTGTTTAATAAAATAAGTTTCTATTTTAGAACCGTGTGTAAAGAATTCTTTCACTATTCTTCAGTTTTGTATAAGTTTCTTAAGACTGGCATTGGTGTTGTTAAATATTCAAACTTCCATAACTCATTAAATACTGAACGATTATTGTTGAAAATCGAGATATTGATTTATTTCATTGAGATCTTTATCTGCAATCACATTTTTCAAAACAAAAAAACATATTTTAGAAGTTATAGAGCTTCGACTTTAGCTTCCCATTGACTTAACATAGAGTTGTTCCTTAACATTCAAAATAATTTCACTAAAAATACTAGCAAATATGAAACTATCAGAATTTTGCGACCCCTTCCAATCACCACCTATAGTCTAACAATCACTACCTTAAAAGGAAATCGTCCAGAATCCAAAGTGTTCCCATTACGATTCAATTTTCCATATGCAAAAAGATCCCTAAAAATACACCCTTCGGTTCAACCAACTGAGCTGTCAGGTCAGCAACTATCATTTTCCCTGATCCGTCATTCTTCGAAGAGCCTCCTCTGCAGCCAACAGGCATCATTGTTGAGCACACTGATTTACTGCAGCGACGCACACGAGGGTAGGGCGTACACCTCTCAGCCAATGGGACGCTTTTCCAGTACGACACTTTTCACGTGGTGTTCACGTGCTCCCTCATCCTCTTCTTTGATCTCCGCTGCTTCTTTCTTTCAGTGGATCGGTCACCCCATTGCAAAGGTCATTCATAGCTCGATCCCACAGGAAAAACATCCTTTAGAGGACTGGTTCTCATCTTCAACAGACACTCTTCGCCGTTTTTTTTTTAAGTGATTATATTCTCAAATGCCTGCTTAGCCTAAGTTTGCTTTTTTTGTGACTCTTTTTCCTTACTCTTGAAGAGATCTATATCACGTTTAAAAGAGCGATTCATTTATGCAGATCTTGGCAAATGTTTGAGGCAAGTTACGTAAAGACACACATCTGTGTTCATCAGGGCTATGTGTAAGAGAAAAGGAGTCTTACATCTCCCTCCTTTTGAGAATGCTGGTAAGGGTTTTGGTCGTTTTACCTCTTTTTAGCGGCATTTTTCTGCAAACAATGGGCTAAATGACCAGGTCACAAGGACCCCGAGGGCTCAGAGAAGGTTGGGATAGGGAACCCACTGGAACAGCTGTTGGGAGACAGATGGTAGTCTCCCGTCAAGGTCATCCAGCGTCTTCTTTAACGTTGGGTTGTTTTACCTCGCACCAGCACTTTTTTGCAAACAATGGGCTAAACGACCAGGTCACAAGGGACCCCTAAGGCTCAGAGAAGGTTGGGGAAGGAGACCCACTGGAACAGCTGTTGGGAGACAAATGGTAGCCTCCCGTCAAGGTCCTCCAGCGTCTTCTTTAACGTTGAGTTGTTTTACCTCTGAGCGGCACTTTTTTGCACACCATGGACCCCGAAGGCTCAGAGAAGGTTGGGGTAGGAGACCCACTGGAACAGCTGTTGGGAGACAGATGGTAGCCTCCCGTCAAGGTCATCCAGCGTCATCTTTAACGTTGGATTGTTTTACCTCGTAACAGCGCTTTTTTTTGCAAACAATGCGCTAAACGACCAGGTCACAGCCCCTATGGCTTCAGAGAAGGTTGTCTCTTTGACTCTGAGCCCCTATGGCTCAGAGAAGGTTGGGGAAGGAGACCCACTGGAACAGCTGTTGGGAGACAGATGGTAGCCTCTCGTCAAGCCCATCCAGCGTATTCTTTAACGTGCACAGGGTATGGCTCTCTCTCATACTGGGTCACGGCTTATAGCCTCCCATACGACGGACGACCGCCTTTCCTAGGTCATCGGTGTCCCCTATTGACCGAGGGCGGGGAGTTTTGGGGAGATAAATCCCAAAGCTGGTCCAACTGGGACTCGAACCTAAGAACTGCTGATTACGAGCCTGTCGTGCTACCGACTGAGTCACCCCCGCCCCATGCTAGTAAGGGAAATGGATGCAAAAAATTTATAAACTTATGTATGTATATATTTCACGCATTTTAATTTTAATTTATAAAAATTTTTCTAAAGGCTCTAAAACGGAAGGTTGGGTTGTTTTACCTCTGAGCGACACTTTTTTTGCACACCATGGCTAAATGGCCAGGTCACAAGGACCCCGAAGGCTCAGAGAAGGTTGGGTGAGGGGATCCACTGGACCAGCTGTTGGGAGACAGATGGTAGCCTCCCGTCAAGGCCATCCAGCGTGTTCTTTAACGTGCACAGGGTATGGCTCTCCTGCACACGGCGACACGGCTTAGCGTCCCATCCGACGGATGGTGTCATTCCCAATCCCATCGATGTCTTCTACTGACCGTGGGCAGGGCGGGGAATTTTGCGGAGATAAATCTCAAATCTGACCCAGGTGGGACTCGAACCTGGGAACTGCAGATTACGAGCCTGGCGCGCTACCGTCTGAGCCTGGCGCGCCCCGCCCCGCCCCTAAAATGGCAGGTGAGATGAAATACCAAAATGCATTCTATTTCCCCCCCCCCCCGACCTCCGTATTTTTTTCGGCTCGATCGTGACTTTTTGAATAGGGGAAAGTAATAGGTCTCAAACTTGTCTATCTACTTTGAAATCCAAAACAATTGGTTTTAGCCCCAAAATTTACGTCTGACAATTAAAACAGATTTAAAAAATATTATAAAATCTTACTCCGTATAGAATATTATTTTTTCCTTTCCTGTTAGGGTGGAATGTTTTACTAAATGGGAAACCCTGCTAAGTCTTATTCTTTGGCCCCTCGAAACTAAATTCTCCACGTCTACCGCCTCCCCCCCACGACACTAAACTCTCGAACCCTCCCGAAAATGAATTGTCGCCTCCCAAATTAAATTTTTCACTCCCCTCCCCTTTCCCCGAAATTATATCCTAGGTACATCTCTGAGCTAAGAGAACTGATTTCCAGTGAAAGGGAACATTTTTCTCTTTCGTTTCAAAACTTTAAAAAAAATATCCAGAAAATTGCTTCAAATACGCACATTTTGTTTCAATTTTGTGAAATAATTTTTGACCTCCATTGTCCTAAGTGGCATTCTCAAGGGGGAGGGACTTGCCCCCCCCCCCCCCCCCCCCTCCTAGATCCCGCACTGGTTCTATTCATATTTGTAAAGCAAATACTTCTGTGATATTAGTATTTTATATATATTGTATATATAGTGTAGCCGTCCTGTTGCCAAGTGGTTAACACTCTTGAATGTTGATCTAAGGGATCTGGGTTCGTGACCAGGATAAGGCATGGATGTGTGTGTTGTTTTCTGCTCAGGACCCGCCATCCTCACAGACCTTCTAGTATGACGTATTAAACTGACAGGCTCCTGTCAAACCTCTGTGGCAAGCAGCTACTTGCGGGGATATTTACTTTTTATTATTAGTATTTCATGTTTATATATGTTATATACATTGTGCGGTAGGAAAAAGAGAGACTGAGGTTTTAAATTCTCCCATCCACCTCCGTATTTTCATTAACAAAAATGCAACATTTTTTTTTCATAATCACAAACTATCGAGAATTTTGGTTAATCTTGGCTATGACGCTGATTTTACAATGTGTAGGTTGGGTTGGTTTACCTCTGAGTGGCATTTTTTTGCATACCATGGGTTAAATGGCCAGGTCACACGGGCTCCGAAGGCTCAGAGAAGGTTGGGGAGGGGACCCACTGGAACAGCTGTTGGGAGACAGATGGTAGCCTCCCGTCAAGGACATTCAGCGTGTTCTTTAACGTACACAAGGTATGGCTCTCCAGCACATGGGGTCACGTCTTAACGTCCCATGCGACGGACGGCGGTATCCTCCATCGGTGTCCCCTACTGACCGTGGGCAGGGCGGGGGTTTTGCGGAAATAAATCTCAACGCTGACCCAGCTGGGGCTCGAACCTGGGAACTACAGATTACGAGCCATCCCCGCCCCATATAACGTGTAGGAATTGTGCATAAATTATAATTATACTATTTCCTTGTTAGATGAAAACTAATTGTCATTGTATTGGCATTTAAATAAAGATATTATTATTTTTACTATCTTTAAAAAATTCAGAATAATTCCTCCATCCAGTATGGAATTCTATAAGAAACATCTGTGGAAGAAAAAATAAAAGTGTTTGTCAAAGGCATTTTAATGATTTATTAGAAGATCACAGAAATAGAGGCATAACCAAGGTATAGGAATGGAAGTTATAACTACCCTTCTCTATTTGAGTGCTTGGGGTAGGAGTTGGCTCAATCGGTAGCGCACCACGCTCGTAATCTGCAGTTCCCAGGTTCAAGTCCCAGCTGGGAGATTCATCTCCGCATAATTCCCCACCCTGCTCTAAGTCCAGGATGTTAAGTCGTGACCCTGTATGCGAGGCAGAACCATACCCTGTGCACGTTAAAGAACACGCTTGATAGCCTTGATGGGAGATTACCATCTGTCCACTAACAGCTAGACCCCCCCCCCCCCCACAATCTTCTCTGAGTTCTCGGGGTCGTAGTGAACTGGATATTTAGCCCATTGTGTGCAAAAAAAGTGCCATTCTTAGGGTTGGGTTGGGTTGTTTTACCTCTGAGCGGCACTTTTTTGCACACAATGGGCTAAATGGCCAGGTCACATGGACCCCGAAGGCTCAGAGAAGGTTGGGGGAGGGGACCCACTGGAACAGCTGTTGGGAGACAGATGGTAGCCTCCCGTCAAGGCCATCCAGCGTGTTCTTTAACGTGCGCAGGGTATGACTCTCCCGCACACGGGGCCACGGCTTAACGTCCCATCCGACGGACGGCGGCCTTTTCAAGCCCATCGGTGTCCCCTACTGACCGTGGGCAGGGCCGGGAATTTTGCGGAGATAAATCTCAACGCTGACCCAGCTGGGACTCGAACCTGGGAACTACAGATTACGAGCCTGGCGCGCTACTGACTGAGCCACCCCCGCCCCGCCATTCTTAGCTAAACCAAATCTTGAGGGATTAAATATTATATATATTTTCTAAGACAGTCTTCGAAAAACTGAGACTGCAAAAGGTCAAATGAGATAAACGTAACCCCCCCCCCCCTCCCCAACCCCATTGGATATTTCTGGGTGTATGCTGCAGTACAGAAAAATATCTGTAAAATCCAAAGTGGGGTTGGGTTGTTTTACCTCTGAGCGGCACTTTTTTGCACACCATGGGCTAAATGGCCAGGTCACAAGGACCCCGAAGGCTCAGAGAAGGTTGGGGGAGGGGACCCACTGCAAGAGTTGTTGGGAGACAGATGGTAGCATACTCAAGGCCATCCAGCGTGTTCTTTAACGTGCACAGGGTGTGGGCTCTACCGCACACGGGGCCACGACTTAACGTCCCATCCGACGGACAGCGGCCTTTCCAAGACCATCGGTGTCTCCTACTGACCGTGGGCAGGGCAGGGTATTTTGCGGAGATAAATTTCAACGCTGTGAACTCCAAAGAGACAGTTCTTGAAACACCTTACAAGTATTTGCTTGCTACGTATAGTTTTGAATGTGGCATTTTCGAAATTAAACGCAATTGACAGAAAGTTATTAATTTTAATCTGACTGAATTTAACCTAAATTGAATTCACTGAACTATTGTGATAAAGATCCTTGTGCCGCTGATGTTAAAAAAAATGTGTTACGGATAAATAGCAGAAAAAAGCAAAAAAAAAAAATGTTTTGAATGTAAAAACCAGAATTAATAAAATTACATGTATTTTTATTACTCTTACGGAAGTCGTTTAAAAAGTTCTTGATTCCTGTCTGTAGATTTTCACTCTTTCCTCCTTAGTTAAGGGGTGGCTCAGTCGGTAGCGCGCCAGGCTCGTAATCTGTAGTTCCCAGGTTCGAGTCCCATCTCGGTCAGCGTTCAGATTTGTCTCCGCAAAAACTCTTCGCCTGCACTCAGTCAGTAGGAGACACCGATATGCTTGGAAAGGCCGCCGTCCGTCGGATGGGACGTTAAGCCGTGGCCCCGTGTGCGGGTGAGTCATACCCTGTGCACATTAATGAACACACTGGATGGCGTTGACGGGAGGCTACCATCTGTCTCCCAACAGCTGTTCCAGTGGGTCCTGTCCCCCAACCATCTCTGAGCCATTGGTGTCTAGCCCATTGTGTGCAAAACGTCGCAATCAGAGGTAAAACAACCCAACCCATCTGTCTCCAAACAATATATAACAAATATTCATGCCGATTTATCACAAGTATATGGGAATCATGCCTCTTCCTATGGCACTGTTACGGGATGGATGCGAAAAATAACTTCAGAGAAGAACGGCAGAGTTCCGAAGACTTTGCTTGTGCAGGGTTTTGGAGTCGCAGATTTCAGATATCATACCAAAATTTGAATGCGGTGGGTCCTTCGAGATTCCGCAAAACTACCCGCCCTGCCCACGGTCAGTAGGGGATACCGATGGATGGGACGTTAAGGCGTGGCCCCGTATGCGGGAGAGCCATACCTTGTGCAAGTTATGTGCAGAACACACTGGATGGCATTGACGGGAGGCTACTATCTGCATCCCAACAGCTGTTCCAGTGGGTCCCCTCCTCCAGTTTTCTCTGAGCCTTTGGGGTCCATGTGACCTGGCCATTTAGCCCATGGCGTGCAAAAAAGTGCCGCTCAGAGGTAAAACAACCCAACGTTAGGATGGTTGGTTTTTCCTCTGAACAGTACTTTTTTGCACATAATGGACTAAATTGCCAGGTCACAAGGACCCTGAGGGCTCAGAGAAGGTTGGGGGAAGAGGACCCACTGGACAGCTGTTAGGAGGCTGATGGTAGCCACCCGTCGGGGCCTCCAGCTAGTTCGTTAAAGCGCACGGCGTATGGCTCTCTTGCACACAGGGCCAGGTTTTTACATCCCATCTCACAGACGGCACCCTTTCCAAGTCCATCGGTGCCCCCTACTAACCATGGGCAGGGTGGGGAGTTTCGTAGAGAGAAATTTCTAAGCTGGCCAAGATGGAACTCGAACCTGGGTACTGCAGATAACGAGCCTGGTGCATTATCTACTGAGCCACTCCCGCCCTAAAAAGGGGCGGGGTGGCTCAGTCAGTAGCGTGTCGTACTCGTAATCTGCAGTTTCCAGGTTCAAGTCCCAGCTGGGTAAACATTGGGATTTATCTCCGCAAAGCTCCCCGTCCTGCCCACGGTCAGTAGGGGCACCGATGGACTTGGAACAGCCGCTGTCTGTCGGATGGGACATTAAGTCATGGCTCCATGTGCGGAAGAGTCATACCCTGTGTACTTTAGAGAATACACTGGATGGTCTTAACGGGAGGCTACCATCTGTCTCCCAACAGCTGTTTCAGTGGATCCTCTCCCTCAACTTCTCTGAGCCTTTGGGGTCCTTGTGACCTGGCTATTTAGTCCATTGTGTGTAAAAAAGTGCTGCTCAAAGGTAAAACGAACAAACAAAGCCACCCTAAAATTATTTTGAGCCTGGAATTCTTGCGTGGAGCTGACTTCAGATGCTCCTGACAGTATTAGTATGTTTTTTAGTTTTTTAACTGAAATTTAATTAAATTAATATTCGAGGAACCAGTTAACGGAGTTGAAGGAACTCCCTAAAGTTCCTCACCCAAATTCAAGGGAGAATTACCCAAGCATTTACAAAGCCTAACGAGTTACAGTATGTCTGAAATGCAAGCCACTAATATTATTGGTTACTATAACTACATGAAATGGACTTTGGAAACACTACAGGAAATGGACTCTGGCAGTTTAAAGTGATGCCATTTGGACTTCGCAACGCATCTGCAACGTTTGAATGGCTAATGGAGTCGGTGCTCAAAGATTTGTCTTGGGAGGTCTGCCTGGTTTACTTGGACGACATCATCGTTCTTGGGTTGGGTTGGGTTGTTTTACCTCTGAGCGGCACTTTTTTTGCACACCATGGGCTAAATGGCCAGGTCATATGGACCCCGAAGGCTCAGAGAAGGTTGGGGGAGGGGACCCACTGGAACAGCTGTTGGGAGACAGACGGTAGCCTCCCGTCAAGGCCATCCAGCGTGTTCTTTAACGTGCACAGGGTATGGGCTCTGCCGCACACGGGGCCACGGCTTAACGTCCCATCCGATGGACGGCGGCCTTTCCAAGCCCATCGGTGTAAATCTCAACGCTGACCCAGCTGGGATTCGAACCTGGGAACTACAGATTACGGGCCTGGCGCGCTACCGACTGAGCCACCCCCGCATCAAAATAATTATCTCTTTAAGTTAACACCGTGGGACACAACCTAGCTGACAACGTTGAAATATGGTACTAAAGATATAATGCTCATAAGACAAATGACATCGACACAAGAAAACAGTAATACTCCTAACATATGGAGTCCAATAGGGATTAGAAAGGTCCATCTAGACGATCAAGATATAAAGCCAATAATAAATTTGATGGAAAAATCTGATATAAGACCGAATTGTGAACAAATCTCGAGGTATAGTCCTACTACCAAAAGTTATTGGGCGCAGTGGAACTCCTTAGAAGTGAAAGACGAGGTATGATATAGAAAATGGGAGGATCCTACTGGACGCTTGATCCGTTGGCAGATAATCGTTTCTCGCTCCCGAGTGGAACTAGTGATGAAAGAAGGGCATGATAGTGCCAGTGGAAGACACTTCGATGTTAATAAGACAGCGAAAGCCAGGAAGCGATTTCATTGGCTGAAAAGTAGGACAGACGTTGAAAGATGGTGTAGGCAATGTGAGGCCTGTACAGCAAAGAAAGGCCCTAAAACTAGGAGTCAGGGTAAGCTGCAGACGCATGAGGTTGGTGTCATTTTTGATAGAATAACCATTGATGTAATGGGTCTGTTTCTTAGGACCGTGTGCGGGTGAGCCATACCATGTGCGGGGCGGGGGTGGCTCAGTCGGTAGCGCGCCAGGCTCGTAATCTGTAGTTCCCGGGTTCGAGTCCCAGCTGGGTCAGCGTTGAGATTTATCTCCGCAAAATTCTCCGCCCTGCCCACGGTCAGTAGGGGACACCGATGGGCTTGGAAAGGCCGCCGTCCGTCGGATGGGACGTTAAGCCGTGGCCCCGTGTGTGGGAGAGTCATACCCTGCGCACGTTAAAGAACACGCTGGATGGCCTTGACGGGAGGCTACCATCTGTCTCCCAACAGCTGTTCCAGTGGGTCCCCTCCCCCAACCTTCTCTGAGCCTTCGGGGTCCATGTGACCTGGCCATTTAGCCCATTGTGTGCAAAAAAGTGCCGCTCAGAGGTAAAACAACCCAACCCATACCCTGTGCACGTTAAAGAACACACTGGATGGCCTTGACGGGAGGCTACCATCTGTCTCCCAACAGCTGTTCCAGTGGGTCCCCTCCCCCAACCTTCTCTGAGCCTTCGGGGTCCATGTGACCTGGCCATTTAGCCCATGGTGTGCAAAAAAGTGCCGCTCAGAGGTAAAACAACCAAACCCAACTCTTAGGACCGATGATAAAAATCGCTATTCAATAATGGTAATGAATTATTTCATGAAATGGCCTGAAGTTTATCCGATCCAAGATCAGGAGGCAATAACAGTTGCAGAGATGACAGTAAATAACTTGATTATAGTAGGTATGGAGTACCTTTGCAATTCCACTCAGACCAAGGACGAATTTTGAATCCGATATGTTTAAAGGCATCTGCCAACTAAGGCATTCAGAAAATCAGAACAACTCCCCTACACCTTCATTCGGATGGTATGATTGAGAGATTCAATAGGACAATTGCACAACATCTAGCATTGTTTGTCGACAACCATCAATGTGACTGGGATCGCCACATACCATTCTTTTTGTTGGCATACAGAACACCAGTGCACGAAAACAACTGGGCAGACACCTTCCATGATGCTCTTTGGAAGAGAATTACGTCTTCCTTGTGACCTTTTATGTGGTCGGCCCGAAGCAATGCCTGTGTCCACATTACGTGCAAGAATTACAGCAATGACTAAGAGAAATCCATCACTCCGTCAGACATAACATCAACTTAGTAAGCGACAGAACCAAAACGAGATACGACAGTAACACAAATGGAACTATTTTCAATCAAGGAAATCTCGTCTGGCTGTACAATCCACACAGAAAGAAGAGACTTTCCCCAAAACTTCAGAAACCTTGGAAAAGTCCGTATACGGTAGTTAGCAGAATTAACGATGCAGAATTAACGACGTGCATTCGTCGATGTCCAACTACAAAGTGCAAGGTGGTTCACACTATCATTCGGCCTCGTTTCATCAAATAACTGAAGAAGCATCCGAATCCAGAATTGTTCGGGACGAAAAAGACCTACGGTGGGGGCAGTGTTACGACAGATGAACATGCTAGAATGAACTTATAATGTGATGCATCATTTTCATGCTCTCGTGAATTACAGTGTGGGAATTGCGTCACCAACTACTTCGAACGAATCTAACTTAAAAAATAAAATAAAAATAAAAATAAGGACGGGGGTGGCTCAGTTGGTAGCGCGCCAGACTCGTAATCTGTAGTTCCCAGGTTCGAGTCCCAGCTGGGTCAGCGTTGAGATTTATCTCCGCAAAATTCCCCCGACCTGCCCACGGTCAGTATGGGACACCGATGGGCTTGGAAAGGCCGCAGTCCGTCGGATGGGACGTTAAGCCGTGGCCCCGTGTGCGGGAGAGCCCATACCCTGTGCACGTTAAAGAACACGCTGGATGGCCTTGACGGGAGGCTACCATCTGTCTCCCAACAGCTATTCCAGTGGGTCCCCTCCCCCAACCTTCTCTGAGCCTTCGGGGTCCACGTGATCTGGCCATTTATCCCATGGTGTGCAAAAAAGTGCCGCTCAGAGGTAAAACAACCCAACCCTAAGAAAAATAAGGAATAAGTTGTTGCAATTAAGAGGAATTGGAGTATGAAGAAAGACGTAGTTTGTTTTAGTCTGTGTGGTATAGAGAAGAAACTTTTATTTGGTGTGTTCGATTGAGATTAAATAAGTTTATTAATGTTGATCCTTTAGCGGACTACAAGAAAAAGAAGGATGCTTAGGATATTTAAAAATGTGACTGAGGAGGTCATATGTTAGTCATCAACAGAGCTGATTTGACTTTTTACTCTAACTTTTTTTAACGTTTTGTTAGTCGAACAAACAGAGCTGATCTCAACTTTTCTGTAGGAAGAGTTCATCGCTATATTCAGTTGTTTAGTAATTGGTAAGGTTATTCTCGATAGATTGCAGGTTTTGGTCACAAATATGATTGTGACACTTATCGACTGATGTAAACGCCTTATATTACGCTTTTTGTTTAGCTAGACGAATAGAAACAAGGTGTTAAGTTCTCTTGAAGATTTATTTTCATACTGATATAGATTTATATTATTTGAGTTGAGTTTATATAAATGTTTTCATTCATAGTTTTGTAATAAATTACATTATTTTAGCATTATAATTGTTAAATACTTTTTTTTGAATTCACGCTGCTCAGTTTTCATCGTTTAATTCATAACAATATCATATAAATAGCAGTTTTACAAAATAAAACATTATATGTTGGTACAAATGTTCATTTCTAATTTATATTAGTCATAAATTTCCTTCTTTCAGAATTAGTCTTCAAATTCGATAGCTTACGTCTACGTTAATGATCAGTATTTGTTCGTGACCATGAAGGAATATATAAGAAATTAATCTGAACTGATCCAAATTAGTGCAAAGAAAGCACAAATAGTGGTACATTAATGTTTATTAGTACTGCTGAACTGAAATTTGAGATAATTATTTATGAATGAAACTTCCAATATACATTTTATTAATAAGGGTTACTTTCGGGGAAAGGGGGAAATATTCCCTTTTTTAATAAATCGTTTCTCTCGATTTGGACAGTTTCGTTTACACGTTGATTTTGTGGAACCTACATACAGCGTAAATTAAGGTATGGTATATATATCTGAAGTTAGAGGGAGTAGTTTTGTGGTATGGAACATTTTAATTTTGTTTGCATGATCATCATTTATTTTCAAGCATTTTATTTCAAGCAATGTTATTTAGAGCAGAGATCTCAAACTCAAATCGTATAAGGTTGCATTGTTTTGACATTGAGCAGTACTTTATGCACGCAATGGGATGAATGGCCAAGTCACAAGGATCCCAACAGCTCAGAGAAAGTTTGTGAAGGGACCCACTGGACAGCTGTTAGGAAATAGATAGAAGCCTACTGTCAAGACCATCCAGAATACACAAGGTATGGCGTTGCTACACACAGCGCCATGGGCGTCCGCAGAGGGGGGGGGGGGGGGTTAAACGGGGCCCTTGGCCTCCTGGGATCGAGTAGAAAATTCCACAAATTATAATCGTAACAATTTAAACGTAATTAATTTATATACATTATGTATGTGTTTTTGTATTGATGCAATACTGTATTCTATAATATACTTGTGAAAAAAAAACCCTAAACAATTAAAAAATTAAATAAAAATTTACTGATGTAATTATTTGTCTGCAAGCTCCCCCCCCCCCCCCCCCCTGGAAAATTTTCTGCGGACGCCCATGCACAGAGCCATCATGGTTTAACATCTTCTCCAACAGATGGCAGCTTTCAAAGTCCTTCGGTTTCTCTTTTCGCACTTAGGGGTGGGTTGTTTCGACTGTTTGAGTTGTTTTACTTCTGAGCAGCAGTTTCTTGCACATGAGCTTAATGGCTAATTGGCAAGGAACCCTAAGAGCCCAGAGAAGATTGGGGGAAGGAGACCCATTGGACAGCTGTTAGATTCTGTATGGTAGATTCCCATCAAGGAGGCTATCCACAATGTTTTTCAATGTTCACAGGATATGTCTGCCCAGCTCATGGGCCATGGCTTTTTTGGAAAGCTCACTGTCCATCTAATGGACAGTGGCCTTTCCAAGCCCATTAATATTCCCATTCTGACCAAGGACAGGGTGGGAGTAAGTGCAGATACGTTTCAGCACTGACAAAGTTGTAACTAAAATCTGGGAACTACAGATTATGTACCTTTCTACTTGGCATTCTACTGGCCTGCTATTACCTTTCTACTTGGCATTCTACTGGCATTTTCATGTGATCATCAATGTCAAATCAATGTGAATGGTCTTGTTTTCGGCCTTTCTACTGGCATTCTACTTCATTCTACTACTACTATTCTGTTTTCGGCCTTTCTACTGGCATTTTTACTGTCTGAATAACCTTTGCTCCCTTACCGACAGCAGTGCAGGAATTAGGGGAGATAAATTTCGGTGATGGTCACTGGAACTCGAACCTGGGAACTGCATATTACAAGTCTGTCTCACTACCGACTGAGCCACTCAGCCCCGTCGAAATCAAGAGTTTTGTAGCTGCTGGAATTCCAACCACCTTCCATCCTCTCTGCTCTCCTCTTCCATAGCCTTCAGGTTCAGCCATAGCCAAGTGATTTTCTTGCCATTGTCAGGTATTATTGGTGCATGAGTAATGAGGAGGATTAAAGTGAAAGTTGGGATATCTATGCGTAGCAAAGCCAATTAATTTTCACTCATTGTGCTGGCAATTAAAATGGGAATCGAAGTTCGGAGAGTGATCTCATGTGGAAAGGCAAACTGTGTATATATGTACGGCTTAAGATACGAATACCTTCAGAAAATTAAAAAAACTTAATTTTCTTAACTATCATTAAAATTACATTTCAGTATCGTTGATAAACTGCCTTTTAATATTTTGCTTTGCCGGCAAGATGGCAAAATATTACGTTTCGATTAATTGCTGCGATAGAGCTTTGGAAGGAGAAAACTTCTTTTTACTACTAAATACTTATTATATTTTGCTTTTTAAAATGCACATTTTGACTGATAGCAATTTATTTATTTTAATTATACTTAAATAGGATGAAACGTGCTGTATAAAAAGCAATAACTACAAGTAGGAGAGTTATAGTTGCTATATAAAAATATACCTAAGTCACTTCATACTGAGTTTTCCTTCTTCAAAGTGTTTCTAAAGTAAAGCAAATATATTATAGGACTATGCAAGCATTTCCATTTACTCATGACTTCCCCTCTCCATTATTGAGGTGTTTAATCAATTTTCATCTGTTTAATACAGAGAAATATTGCGAATCAAAATATTGGTAAATTTCATCTCATTCAAACTTTAAATAAAAACATTAGGATATCTTTAAATATGCAAGTGAAAAACATTTATTTGGTTCCAGTATTATCCAAATTTATCGTCCATTATACAAATTTTAGTAAATAGGAATTGCTAGCAAGAATAAGTGTTTTTTTTTTCTGCCACCAAAATGGATGTCGCTAGCAGGCGTGTACAGGTGAGGGTGGGTATGTAAATTTCATAAATAATTGTTTGCTTATAAGTTTGATAAAACTACTGAGAAATCTCTGAGAGCAGAAGAGTAAACTAAAAATAGAACAGTTCCATTTCACTTCTCCCGTTACTCATCTATCTTCGGCCTTTAGAAGATAGATTGCTGAAATCTGATTCTGGAATAAGGTTCTTTCAAAAATATTTTCTTACTGATTATACCGGAAAGTCTCGAGCTTTTCTCATTTCAGGATGAATTGGTAGTTACTGAGAGGAAAGCTTTATTCTAGTTTCTGAAGTGAAACTAAGACCGGAAAGTCTTGAGCTTTTCTCATTGCAGGATGAATTGGTAGTTACTGAGAGAGAAGCTTTATTCTAGTTTCTGAAATGAAACTAAGTTGGCGCTTTTGCAGTTCTGAAATTGAATTCTATGAATAATAAAATAAAAAAATTGCCTCGTAAACAGACACATGGCACTGAGCTCTGATATGACTCTTGCAGTACAATACGCCATAGAAAGCTCTTTGAAAAAGGCAAAACCTCAGTAAAAAGATAACAGTTGAAAACAAACATCCATGCCTTATCTGGAGCTCAGAACGCCGTTCCCTGTGATCATTAACCGAGCAAGCTAACACATCAGCTATCACAACGATATATATGGTCATTTTTTTTTAAATTTATAACTATCTAATAGAACTTATGAACTTGGGGAGTGATAAGTTCGAATTATACCTCTATTTTTTTCCTTTCTCCATTTCCCCTTATAAAAAAAATCAATTTCCGAAAGGAGGAAGAAACTGTAACCGTGTGATATGTACTCTTTGGCTCTTGCTTTGGCGATTAGCACCAAAGATTAGCACGTTTTATTCCTTTTTTTTATGCTCTATGTGGCTTGTGTATAGGTATTGATTTATTAAAAGTTGCATTTGGTAAGTTCAGTTATATTTTCTAAGTATGCTGATCGAGATCTGATATATCTTTAATTAATATTAAGAGCTCCAAGCCTATGGCTTATATCTCTAAAGTCTAAAGTCTAAGTCTCTAAGTCTAAAATAGTGCCTGAATAGCAATAACAATAGTAAAACACATAAACCCCGTAGGGGCCACACTGGCAAAACAAACTTGCTAAAGAAGCACAACTAAAAGTTAAACATGCGGGTGTCATACACCATAATCTTGGGACGCTTGAACTGGTTCAAAACTAATGGATCATAATCAATCAATGATCAATTATAAGGATTATCTCCCACTGCCTCGAAAAAGGTCTGCATGAGCTTCCGAATATGAATGTATATGTGGTCAGTGCTCAAATCAGTGTGAATGGTCTTGTTTTGCACAAACCAGGGAGCACTGACCACAGATCTGAGGATTTTATTTTGGAAGCTCTGCAGCCTCCTGACATTGGTATTGGTAGTATTACTCTGGTGAGGCATATGTCAGGACTGGCTGCAGAAGAGTCTTATAAAGAAATAATTTCTTTGCTGGAGGCAGTTTTAAGCTCCACCCTATCAGGGTTGCAAGTTTACATATGATGATTTGAGCCTTTGAGAGCACCTGATTAATATGTGCATTCCAACAAAGTTTTTTTTATGTAGAATGACACCAAGGTATTTCACCATTGGTGTCCAGGATGTTTCAACTCCAAAAATTTTAGTGAAATCAGGATTAACAATTTTTTTTTTAGAAAATAAAACTGACTGGCTTTTATTTGGGTTAATCTTGATTTTCCATTTGGAGTACCAGTGCTCTACTTTGTCCATCCCAAGCTGCAACCTTTTGATAACCAAGCTGGGGCTCAACGATGAAGAGAGTAGAGCAATGTCGTCAGCGTAAAGTGCCGTCATGACAGGATGGAGATCTGGGTTGATCGAGAGAGATACTTGAAATCTTAAATGCCTTTGCGATTGCAGCCACCATGGAGGTCTTCATTGGAACCAGCTTAAATCAATGCTGAAAATGAAAGTCAAAAAAAGTGCCAGTATATAGAATAATCTGAAAATTTTTTGAAAATTATGTATGTATTCTAGTGTATGTGTGCCTTTATCTTAATTATTGTATATTCACAAGGCCCGGTTTAGTAATATGAACTTGAATATTCAAGACTGTCTCTTCAAATAAAAAAGCATTTTCATCAAAAAAAATTGATCAGTTGAGGATCTACATTTGTTTGATTCAGCTTATGGATGGGTTTTTTCAGGTCTAAGCCTGCATGATGCTGGCCCATTCTACAGGGTAAGTGGGTTGTCCTGTTTTCCCAAACATGTAGTTGGAAGAACCGAAATCATAAATGCAAAAGTGCAACCAAAAGGAAAATACGAACATAAAAATATAAAGCAAAAATTGGTTAAATGGTTTTGGTAATAAAGTATTTGTAGATCTGGGTGCAATATGGCTGTAGCTGCCATGCTGTTAAATCCCAAACAGCCAAACCTTTGTAGATCTGGGGTTGGGTTGGCTCAATTGGTAACATGCCAGGCTTGTAATCTACTGTTCTCAAAGTTCATGGTGAAATTAGCCTCCAATGAGGAAATCTCTATTTCAAGACCCACCTGAGTCAGTATTGAGAGATCCCACTCAACTAAAGACAAACCTGCAAAACTTCCCACCCTGCCCTCAGTCAGTAGGGGAGATTGATGGGCTTGGAAAGATCACCATCTGTCGAATGGGATGAAAAGCTATGACCCTGTGTGTGAGAAAGCCATAATACCATGTGTGTATTAAAGAATATGTTGGAGGACTTGATTGGAAGCTACCATCTGTCTTCCATCAGCTGTCCAATAGGCTTCCTCCTACTAACCATCTCTGAGCCATTGTGACCTAGCCATTCAGCCCATTGTGTGCAAGAAAAGTGCCACTCGAAGGTAAAACAACCCAATCCAGCATTGAGATATACCTCTACAAAATCCTCTGCACTCAGGGGGAGGGGGGGGGAGAGACACACCAATGCACTTGGAAAGGCTACTGTCCATTGAATGTAAAATAAAGCTGTGCCCCTGTGTGCACGAGAGCCTCAGTCTTTCACACAAACACAAACAGGCCCATTTTTCTGCTCTTGCCTCCTACATTCATCATACTGGCAAGATTATTTAACTCCTCCCCCTCCTTACCATCTACTTGTTTTTTTGTGGTTCTCTGTTTGCTAAAAGATCCATTTGGACAAAATAAAAGATCCATATAAGGACAAAAATAGATGCTCTTTGCACACCTTTCATGCAGTTCTAAATTGCCATTCTCAGATTCAAATACTGCAATTACTGTTCATACCCATTGGCCATGCAACAAACTGAGCCAACCCATATTACAAAAATGGAAAAAAAAAAAATTTTATGAACCACACCCATCTATAACCATTTCTTATTGTCACACTATTGACACCTTCCACAGTACACCCACAAATTGCCAACTTCTACCCATATTTAAATGTTTATTTCCAATTTTATCTCACACCATCACACACACTTGACAGCTCTTAATGCCTGACCACTGACTTGCCTTAGTCAACCACTTTCCTTTAATCTCCATTTGACTGGATACATACCTCCCCCTCACCTCACCTTCAAAGATACAATACCCAACATTACCCTAAAACCCCATTTTTTGATTCTATTCCCATCATTATTTCTAATTTTGTAAGACCCTTTGTCTGGCCTTTCTCCCATTTCCCCTGTACTAGGTTTTTACTGCATTATGTTGCATGTGGTAATGTTAACCTACCTGTTCATACTTTGCCCCCCTCCCTCCCACAATTTTCAAGTTAACTTCCCCAAACTTATGGGTTAGTTGACCCCACATCCCCCCCTCCACCAAATTTCACCCCCCCCCCAAGTAAGCCCTCTGACTGCGGGGGATAAAAACAAGGGAAAAATAAATTATTTTCTTAGCCCCCCTGGATTTTATCATATCTCACTAATTCCTTCGCTATTCCCCCCCACTCCCCCCCCCCCTTCTTCTGAGAGAAGGGACATTTTCATTATTTGGCTTTTTTTCAGTGCCAACACAGGCCACACTCTCAACTTAGACCAAATTGGGACGTATTTGACTCTCCTCTGTACATTTTCCCTTCTCCCATGGACATATGGAACTGATAGATCTACTTTGTTGCTTCCTTCGCACTTCATTTTAAGGCAGCCTGCGGCCAAATGCCTTTTGCCAACCGGTATGGTCACTGCACTTCACTACGTTGACCCTATTCTCTCTGACTCACACAGCACCCTTTGACAACATTTGCATATGAACCAGATGATAGTAATTCCCTTGGAATAACTTACAAAGTGGTCCAGATTTGATGATGAAGAATTTGTTTGTTGTGCAGGAGAGCCAACTCTGTGCACATTAAAGAATGCTGGAAGGTATTAACTTTAATTTTAAATTAATTGTAATGGTATTTTCTGAATAATGCAAATGTTAAGGAATGAAATGCATTCTAAATTGTATCCTTAACAATTTGTTTATTAATTTATGAGAAATTTCTAAACTTTACCTAAAAATTCATTTTTATTAAAATTTCAATTTCTTGAATATTCAAGAAATTTAATTTTTAATTGTTTTTAACTTTTATACTTTGTTCCAGTGTTCTCTCTAGTTTAAACTATAAAATGTTCTATTTTTGTTAGCTATTTTAGGATAAGGGTTTAAAGTCCAATTTTTTTTTCTGCTAGACATTAACTCTAAAAAAAATGAATTTTAGCAAGGCTAAAATGGTTGCTAGTACATTTTGCAATAGACACTGCTGCAAATGTCAAAAGACTTCAATGTCATTATTTGAATAGATCATTTTGGGCACATTGCTTTTCAATGTAATTATATCTGTTAACAGGTTCTTATTTCCAAATGCATTGTGACTTATCAACAGTGACCTGTTCATCTTTTTCTCCTGGCTTATTTTGACAAATTGTACCCAGTTTCTTTCCAGTGTTTTTTTTTTATATGTAACCAGTGGCAAAGTAATGCCAGTATTTTTTGGGGAGGAGGGGAGAGGATAAAAAGCTCTCGAGTTTGTACCCTTTTTTTAAACTGGTTACCAAAAGCCATTGCAAGAATTAATGAATGTTTCTAAACAAGGCTGGCACTAGCTATTTTTTTATTTGGTCTTAGATATTAATGGTTAATTTAGCTAAGTGTAATGTTTTTTAAAAGCAGTTGAAAATCATTTGTTGAAAAATAGGTTATATTTACTCCAGTCACCTTAACTGCAGCAAAGATTTTAAATTTGTTTTGAAATTTGCTGTCCCAAAAAATGCCACCCAGTGTGGCAGCACCACCTGTGCTTCTAAAAACAAAAAGAAAAAAGAATACGTTGAGCATTGGCCAAGTGGTTAGCATGCTTGGCTATTGATCTAGGGGATCTGGGTTCGAGCCCCGGGTAAGGTGGATGCATGTGTCGTTTTTCTGCTGAGGTCCTGCCATCCTCAGATCCTTCTACTCTGGCATATAAACTGACAGGCTCCTGTCAGACCTCTGTGGCAAGCAGCTGCTTGAGGAGGTATTTATTTTATTTATTTATTATTATAACCATGGTAATTATGCCACTATATATAACCTATTTGAATGTCAGATTAAATATTAGGTATTCCTTTAAAAATCTGAATTATTATTTTTACATTCTCAAATTGAAATGATGAGGGGTAATGAGTTACTGTGTATGTGTATTCATTGTTTTCCTTGTCTTTTCAAGGTTAGGAACGAAAAATTTTGACATTTGGTGGAAATGAGCTCATCATGTCTAATAAAGTCTTGGAGTATGAAAAATTCCTAAATGATGTTTTACGAGAGGATTTAAGGAAAGTTTTAGAAGAAAGAGATAAACTCTGTTCCCAAGTGTCAGAGTATTTACAACTAAAAACTGTAATTGAACGACTTCAAGAAGAAGAATTGTGTGAAAGTAAACTGAAAACTAAAGTAGATCTTGGTTGCAATTTTTATGTGCAAGCTGTTGTCCCTGATACCAAGTATATTTTTGTGCATGTGGGATTTGGATTCTGTGTTCAGTTTACATTAGAAGAAGCTGTGAAATTTATCGAGAAGAAAACAAATTTCCTTCAGAAAGAACTTGACAAGCTTTCTAAGACTAGTGCAGAGATTAAAGCTCACATAAAGTTAGTTTTGGAAGGTTTGAGAGAGTTGCAAAATATAGATCTGAAGTCAGAAGAAAGAATAGACATTTGGTAACGCCTTGCTTTATCTGTTGTTGATAAGAGTGCTATTAACATCAAATATTGGAATTGTGATCACTTGAATAATGTCTGAAAAAGGTAAGAGAATCTTAATTAAGTTATTAGATTTCTTTATTCCAAAATTTGTATTACAAAAATAGCATTTACTTCCTCCACATAAGATTTGAATTATATGTATGTTGATTACATAAATTTTGAAGTATAATTCAGATTTGTTATGTATATAATTTAAGTAGTGTAAGAAAGTTTGCAAGTTAATTTCCAAAGTTCACATACATTAAAAAAATTCGTGGGTAGCCACAAAATATGTATACAAAATTTAGAAAGAAATTGATGATTGTTTTACCTCTGGCACTTTTTTTGCACACAATGTACTAAATAGCCAGTTCACAAGGATCTTAAAGGTTCAGAGAAGGTTGGGGGAAGGGGATCACAAAACAACTAGGAGAAGACATGGAAGACTTCAATCAATGTCATCCAGCATGTTTAATGTACACAGCGTATGGGTCTCCTTGCACACAGGGCCACAGCTTAATGCTTCATGTGACAGACTGGCTTTTCCAAGCTCATGGGTGGCAGGATGGAGGTTTAACTAAAGTAAGTCTCAATCCTGGCACAGATGGGGTTTGAACCTGATATGCTACTAACTGGGCCAACCTCTGCCCCTGAAGCTAAGGATGCATTTGAATATGAAATTGTGGTTACCTGATTTGTTACCTGATTTGGGGATTATTAATCTGTGGGTCTGAAAAGATTAGTAGAAATCAATCCAAAGTGAATTCACAGTATTCCCTGTTAAGATAGACATCAAACATTAGTTAATAGATTCTGAAAAAAGTTCATCACCGCCACGGTGGGATTCAAACCCACATCTCTCCATATTCATGCCAGAGCGCACTACCATTACACCACGCATCGGACAATGAAAATTTCCAGAATAAGACCTTATCAATCTTCAGCACTGAGATGTGGCTGAGACAGTGTCATCTATACTCAAGGAGATGTAACTTTTTCAGTTGTTGCTATTGATTATCAGATGTTAATGAGAAGGTCGCTAACGCGTTAATATATAATTAAAAACCAATCCAAAGTAAATGCACAGTATTCCTTCGATATTGTGCACTTTGGACGTTGACTATGCCACACATGTCCGCCTGTTCATTTGTTCATCCACCAATTAATTCGTTCTTTTGCTGGAAATACAGCTATTATATAATATTATTCTCAGAATAACCTGGCTCCTAAAATCCACATAGCTGATTTGTAAGTTTTTTTGGCTGCCTTTTATAATTTATGGGAAATTTTCTGCCTGTGATTGATAGTAACAAATTAACTACGTGCATCCAGTTAATATCAGGTGTGAAAGAAATATTTGGTGTCTTTTCATTCTTCTGCTTCACAGAGAAAAACCCTAAATAACACCAAACTCTTCAGTTAAGGAAGGAGATGTTTTCTTTAGCATTATTTTCATTTTTTGTGGACTTTCACAGAACTTATGAGTTGTGTTGTAATGCATTCAACTATTTAGCAAGTTATAGAAATTCCACCACATATGCATGAAGTTTAGAAGAAATATATTTAAAAAAGTACATGGTGTAAACATGAGCATCTTGACTAATGGTGATTATGGAAGAAACCTCTCATCCATTTGATCATAAGTTACAGCAACAAAAAAATGAAGTTAACAAAACTTTCTGTAATCCTGGAAGTTATTTGTGTTATTTATTTTTTGTTGATTGGCATGTATGTGGAGGGACATGGCTTCCAATCCCACATGTCAGCAAAACTCATTATTTCCCAAAATTATTGATATATTGACTTCAAAGTCAACAGGTAACTAAATTTATTGATTATTTTTTGTCCTTTTTTTATGAATTACCATAGCTTGGTGATTTTATTATTTTGTTATTTGAGTGTTAATGCATAGCCATTTTAGTAGATTATATGTGGAAGCTTCATGGATCAAACATTAGTTATAAGATATATACAC
Organism: Ryuthela nishihirai; assembly: GCA_038380435.1. NCBI lineage: Eukaryota > Metazoa > Arthropoda > Arachnida > Araneae > Heptathelidae > Ryuthela > Ryuthela nishihirai. The sequence continues at coordinate 58,815,822 of JAWZYU010000008.1, forward strand.
ATTAATAAAAATGTTTTTAACCATATATAGCAACCATATAGTGTAATATTTCAACTATTAAAAAAAATACCCCCTGAAGCAGCTGCTTGCCACTGATATCTGACACTGCCTGCTGGTTTATGTTTCACAGAGATTGTCTGTGTGGAAGGCGAGACCTCAGTAGAAAGATAACAGCAGACATCCATGCCATACCCAGGGCTTGAACCTAGGTTCCTTTGATCAATAGCCAAGAAGACATCACTCGGCCAGAGTATCACAATTTTATTGGTCTAACTGAAAAAAAAAATTTAATGCTATGGATAGAGAAATTAAAAAAAGTTAAAAAAGAACAAATTTAAAACAAGCTAAAAAAATGGCAGTAATGTTTTTGATTAGATAAAGAATTATTAGATTTAAGGATTTTTAAAGGTTGTATAAACACATGAAAATAATGATTCCGTATGAATAGAAAAAACTTTTCAAACATTTTGGTAATGAAATGTGTTGAAATAATTTTAAAGCTTGTAAAGATAAATATAGATTAGAAGTAAATATCAGAAAGAGGTAGGTAGTAAAAAAAAAATTGGTTCATAGAACTGACTTTTCAGTTAGCCAAAAATATTATTTTTGTGAGAGTAGGACTCTCCAGAAATTTGTGAGTTTGAGCCGTAACTCCTTCCAAAATTTAATTTTTGTTAGCTGATCCTTCAGTTATTTTAAGTTATAAGGCATTTGCCTGTGAGTTAATGTAAATGTTTTTTGATATTTTTTTGCCCAATAAAAAAAAAAAGTCACTTCACTGAAGACTGAGCACTGTTCTTACTCCGAAAAGTTTCAGAGTTTTCTCCTAAAAACTTTTAACATGCAAATAGTTTGAAGGATAAACTTAAAAATTCTGTTGTTCAATGATTGAGAACTTTAAATTATTTTAATAAAGGATTTTTTTTTTAACCAAGAGATTATAAATCTGACATTAATTGAAAACAGAGCTTTTTTTTATTTTTTGTGAATAAAGTTTGTTTATTATTCAAAATTTTCCTCCCACTACTTTTATGGTAAAAATATTACTTTGTTGCAATTAAAAAATATTTTAAGAAAAATATATGTATTAAAAAATATTTATTTACATTAACTCACAGGCAAATGCCTTATAACTAAAATTAAAATAACTGAAGGATCAGCTAACAAAAATTAAATTTTGGAAGGAGTTATGGCTCAAACTCACAAATTTCAGGAGAGTCCTACTCTCACAAAAATAATATTTTTGGCTAACTGAAAAGTCAGTTCTATGAACCAATTTATTTTTTTACTACCTACCTCTTTCTGATATTGTTTTATTTTTTCAATATTGATTGTCAAGCCTTTTGAAATTTCTACTGATCTTTACAAGTCTTTAATAGCTCTATGTTAACTAAATAATGAAACATGAGGAGAGTTTGAAAAATAATGAGATTGGTAACACTGCTCATCTGCATTGACCCTAAATCAAGATGACACATGCACCATGCTATTTCTTCAAGTTTATTTAGCTATTAATGCAAATGTTATTGTTTTCTGTAGCATGTATGAGTTTGTACAAACTTTTCAAAGCAAACTTTTTACTGATGGAGCAGATTGATATTTCATGTGCTTGAAGATGGATGTGTGTAGCTTGAAAAAAGCAGTGGAACAACTAGAATATTCACCCTACAGTCTTGAAAAAAGCAGTGGAACAACTAGAATATTCACCCTACAGTCTTGACCGAGCCATCCCGTGGCCGAGTGGTTAGCATGCTTGGCTACTGATCTAAGGGACCTGGGTTCGAGCCCCGGATTTAGGCATGGATGTGTGTGTGTCGTTTTTCTGCTGAGGTCCTGCCATCCTCTCAGATCTCCTACTATGGCATATAAACTGACAGGCTCCTGTCAGACCTCTGTGGCAAGCAGCTGCTTGAGGGGGTGTTTATTTTTTATTTTTTACAGTCTTGACCTCATCCCCATGTAATTTTTGGGCATTTACATTACTTAAACATGACCTACAAGGACACTGCTACTACCCTATGCAAGACTTGCATACTTGAACATGTTTGAGAAATGGGTGAAATGGTGGGAAAAATATATGGCATGTGAAAGGCATTGCTTTAAAAGAGAAACGAAAGAGTGCTCAAGCTTAAGAATCCTTAAATACTAAGTAGTGTATGTAGTCTCATTACTTTTTTTTAAACTCCCTTCACATATGTAGACAAATGAATCCAGAGCTCATCATTGATTTACTAAGTATTTAATCATTACACTGGTTTACAAGGTTTTTATAACATGAACAATTGTAGCTGCCTTTAACTATTTTTTAGGTGCTGATTTCAGATCTGGCCTTAAAAAATGGCTAGCACATCACAATTTATGTTATTGGTCATTTTGACTCCTATTAAGATCTTTCTATACCAACACCTCCAGGCAACTGGGAGGATACTAAATATTTTGCTTTTTGTGGCTGGCAACACTGATTGCCAAGTGGGAGAAAACAAGTAACAGTAACCTAACCTCAGACCACCATTCTTGTTTCCATTGTAGGAGGAACACTTGCTGTACGTTGAAGAGTGAATTTTGGCATTTAAATGACACAAAGGCAGCATCCTAGATATGTTAATGTACCAGATAAGTTTTGTTATGTGTGTGGAAATTATATTTTAAAATCCCAGGGTGTTCTTTGACAAAGATTGTGAAGAAAGCCTATGACTTGTATTTTGAATGTCATGTTGGAGATCAGGACAAAACATGGGCACCACATGTGTGCTGCATTTTGTGCTTTGTTGACCTGAGTGAATGGTTAAAAGGTAAGATGAAATCCATGTCCTTTGCAGTTCCAATGGTTTGGCATGAGCAGACTAGTCACTTGTATGATTGCTATTTTAACTAAAGTGTCGGGCTTTTCAAGCAAGAACAAAAGCAAAATACAATATCCAAATGTGCCTTCAGCCATAAGGCCACTTCCTCTTGGAGAAGATCTTCCTATTCCAACACCTCCAACCAACTGGGAGGAGATGGATTCACATTCATCAGAGGAAGACTTTGAGGCACATACAGATCCTGATCCTACATACAGCCCTAAAAACTTAGATGAGCCTCATCTGATTCAGCAAAATGAACTAAATGATCTTGTTTGAGACCTAGGATTTTCCAAACAACAAGCTGAGGTTTTAGATTCAAGATTTCAAGAGTGGAATCTTTTGGCCAAGGGTACCAGAGTTTCTCTGTTGAGAAAGAGAAATTTGGCTTTATTTGCTTATTGTGAGATGCAAAATGGTTTGCATTTCTGCACAGATATTTCAGGGTTGATGGAAGAAATTGGAACAACTCACGACTCTAAGGAATAGCATCTATTTATAGATTTGTCAAAATTCAGCTTAAAAACTGCTCTTTTGCATAAAAGAAGCCAAAAACCTTCCATTTCACTGAAAAAGACCATAAAAGTTATATTTCTCTTGCTCGGGCTTCAAGGAGGCTTCAGAAAATTTTGCTGTTTTCTGTGTTTGTGGGATAGTCGAGCAGAAAAGAACACTACAAAACAAAAGACTGGCCCAAAAGAGAAGTTTTTATTCCTGGAAAGAGTAATGTGAGGTATAAGCCTCTAGTTGAACCCTCTGATGTTCTGTTCCCACCACTACACATCAAACTGGGGCTTATTAAAAACTTTTTGAAGGCTATGGACAAAACTGGTAAAAGGTTTTTGCACTTGAAGGAAAAATTTCCAAAACTAAGCGATGCCAAACTCAAAGAAAGGATATTTGTTGGTCCTCAGATCAGGAAGCTACTGAATGATAATGTCTTTGAAGAAAAACTGAATATGAAGGAGTGCACTGCATGGAAAACCTTTATGTCTGTGGTCCAGGATTTTTCTGGTTAATCTCAAAGAGGAAAACTACTATCAGCTCATTCAAGATCTTCTCAAAAACTATGAAAATCTTGGCTGCCGAATGTCTTTGAAGATCTATTTCTTGCACTCGCATCTCGACTTCTTTCCCAAGAACTTAGGAGCTGTCAGTGATGAGCAAGGGAAAAGATTTCACCAGGATATCTAAACCATGGAGGAGAGATACCAAGGCAGGCGGGACCCAGCAATGATGGGTGACTACTGTTGGTTCTTGCAGAAGGAAGATATTTCAGTACATAAAAGAAAAAAATGAACTTCTTGTAACTATAAAAGATCCTGACCCATGTTTTCTTATTTTGTGTTTCATTATTATTTCATTTGTTACTTTATATTCAGTTGTCTATAACTATGACGTTTGTAATTTTTTTCACTGTAATCAAGTAATTAATTAATGAGTTTTAAGTTGCAGTTTAATAAAATAGTCACATTTATTTTTCATTTCCCAGATATGCATATTCATTGAAATTTGAAATACATCAATCCATAATTTAAAAAAAAAAACTACGTGCTGCAGATTTTTCACAGCCATATTTGAATTCAGCACCCCAAAATTAGTTAAAAACATCCTATTTGGCCAATGTTATAAAAAAAAGTTTCAGTTTGTTGTCTAGTGTTATTAACCTATTTAAGTAACGGGATGAAGATGGGTTAGAAGAAAAATAGTCTTGATGAGATGGGATCTGAACCCACCTGGCTAAAGGCAATTTTTCCTCTACACCCATCTTAGTCCTGTTATTTAAACGGCTCAATAATGATTAAATACTTAATAAATCTCATCACACACACATATATACTGCTTTTAAACATTTGTGTTTTTGCTGTTTTAGAAACTTCAAGTTCAAGCTCTGAGAGTGAGTCAGAAGTTGAGCCAGCTTTTACAATTGATGCTTGTCCTTCAACATCAGAGTCACATAATACCTCTGAAAGGAATAAAGGTTTAAGTAAGTTTGATTCCTATCTCCTTACAAAGTCTAATTTTTTTGCTGATTGTTATATGTTAGCTGTTATTATATGTTATAAAAGGCATTCTGTGAGTTAGGAGGGGGATGGCTCAGTTGGTAGTACACCAGACTCGTAATCTGCAGTTCCCAAGTTCGAGTCCCAGCTGGACCAGCGTTGAGATTTATCTGCAAAACTCACCGCCCTGCCCATAATCAGTAGGGGACACCGATGGGCTTGGAAAGATTGCCATTTGTCAGATGGTATGTTAAGCCATGACTCCTTGTGTGGGTGAGCCATACCCTGTGCATATTAAAGAACACGCTCGATAGCCTTGATGGGAGGCTACCATCTATTGTTGATACAACTGGTTTCAGTGGGTCCCCTCCCCCAACCTTCTCTGAGCTTAAAGGGGTCCTTGTGATTGGGCCATTTAACCTATTGTGTGCAAAAGAGTGCCACTCAGAGGTTAATCAATTAACCCTGTGAGTTATTTTAAATGTTTTACTGAATTTTTTAACCAAGAGATTATAAATCTGACTTAATTGGAAACATTGAAGTTTTTTCTATTTTTTGTAAAGAATGAAGTTTGCTTATTATTCAGAATTTGCCTCCACTTCTTTTATGATAAAAATGTTAGTTTATTGCAATTAAAAATCACTGTGTGATGTGAAATTCAATATTGAGTGTCAAGCCTTCAGAAATTTCTAGTGGTCTTTATGAGCTTTTAAAACTATTTGATAATTCTATTTCAAAATATTAGGGGAGTTCAAAAATAATGAGATTGGTGACACTGCTCATCTTCAATGACCTTGATCAAGTTGACACATGCTCCATGTTGTTTCCTCAAGTTTGTTTAACTACTGATACAAAGGTTTTCTGTAGCATGTGTGAGTTTTTACGAACCTTTGTAAGCAACCTTTTTTCAATGATGGAGCAGACTGATATTTCATATGCTTGAAGACTGATAGAATTTTGTGTGTAGCTTGAAGAAAGCAGTAATTGGAACAACTGTAGAATATTCATCCAATAAACCTGACTTCATCCCCACATGATTTTTGGGCATTTTCAATGCTTAAACATAACCCAAGATGACACTGCCACTACCCTAAGCAAGACTGGCATACTGAACATGTTTGAGAAGTGGGTGAAGTGGTGGAAAAAATGTATGGCATGTGAAAGGCATTGCTTTAAAAGAGAAACAGTGCCCAAGCCTCAAGAATCCTTAAATACTGAGTAGTGTATGTAGTCTCATTACTTTTCTTTAAACTCCCTTCACATAAGTAGACAAATGAATCCACAGCTTATCATTTATTTGCTAAATATTTAATCTTTATTAAGCTCTTTAAATAACAGGCTGAAGATGGGTGTAAAGGAAAAAATGTCTTAAGCCAAGTGGGATATCAACCCACCCAGCTAAAGACAATTTTTCCTCTACACCCATCTATGTTGTTGTTCAAACAGCTTAATAAGGATTATACAGGGTGATTCAAAACTTATCGTTCAAATTTCGTGGGGAGGTAGGGAATACGTCAGGAAACCGATTTCACATAGGAAAGTATGTCCGCAAACGTCAGCTACATGAACAAAATGGACAAGTAAAGTGAACACAAGGAAACAGTACAGTTAAGTGGTAACGAATGTGACTTTTATTCCAACAAGGTAAAGTACAGGTCCACAGTAGGTGCTTAAAATTGCGACCATTTACATGGACACAGGATTCACAGCGCCGTTGCATTGACCGCCGAACATTTTCAAAAACGCCTGGTATATCACGGACAATGCCTGCGGCGGCCACTATTCGTGCAACAAGGTCCATTTCACTGTCGACGGGGATCTTGTACACATGGTCTTTCATGGCCCCCCACAAAAAGAAATCCATGGGCGATAAATCAGGTGACCTGGGTGGCCAAGTGATCGGTCCACCTCTACCGATCCATCGAGCTCCGAATGTTCGGTTCAGGTAATCACGCGCAACAATTGTGCTATGGGCTGGAGCCCCGTCATGTTGATACCACATATCTCGGTGGATATGCGCAGGAACAGCGCCCAGAAAAGTCGGTAACACTGTCTCGAGAAATATTAGGTATTTCCGGCCGTCCAATCGGGGTGGTAGCAAGTAAGGTCCCAACAAACAGTCACCAATGATTCCAGTCCATACATTTACGGCAAAACGATGTTGCGCAGCGTGACTTCTCGTACCATGCGGGTTGTCGTAAGCCCACACATGTGAATTGTGTGTATTGAACACACCTTCATGAGTGAATGAAGCTTCATCTGTAAAAAGGACAGAAGCTGGAAAACTGGGGTCCACGGCACCTTTCTGCATGAACCATTGTGCAAATTCCACACGCTTCGGATAATCGTCAGGATTCAGTAACTGCACCCTTTGCAGATGGTAAGGATGCACATGTTCCTCGTGCAGTATCTGCCACACTGCTGACTGAGAGACCCCAAGCTGCTGAGCAATAGCTTGTGTGCTGGTATTCGGATTATCTTCGATGGACTGTAGGACTTGTTCTGCGACGTTGACAGTCCGCGTCAGTCGTCTTCTCCCTGTATCCTGCATGTTGCTGCGCAGTGAACCATGTTCGCGCAGATTGCGATACACACGTGCAAACATTTGATGCTGTGGTATTCTTCTGTTGGGGTATCGGTCTTCGTAAACTTGCCAGCTCGGCGGCCGCTTTCGCCAGCTGCCCCATATGCAAGATGCATATCTGCTAGCTCTTGATGCGTAAAACGATTCATCTTATCACTAGTAAGTCAGCTCGTACACTGATGACAGCGGGAGTGGTCGGGCGAGCTGTACACTGGTTGGGTACACACAGCGGCCTCTACATACGCATGCGTACATTTGCGGACATTCTTTCCTATGTGAAATCGGTTTCCTGACATATTCCCTACCTCCCCACGAAATTTGAACGATAAGTTTTGAATCACCCTGTATACTTAATAAATCTCATCACACAGACATATATATATATTCTTTTTTAAACATTAGTGCTTTTGTTGTTTTAGAAACTTCGAGTTCGAGCTCTGAGAGTGAGTCAGAAGATGAGCCAACTTTTGCAATTGATACTTGTTCTTCAACATCAACAGCATCACATAACATGTCAAAAAGGAATAAAGGTTTAAGTAAACCAAATATTGAGATACCAGGAATCAGTAAAAGGTAAAATCCATTTCTTGTTGTGTATCAAGTTTTTTCTTTTGCAAACTTCTATTGGGGAGGAGATGCAGAAAATGGCATGCTGTTCAATTCTTGATCCCCCCTCCCCCCAAAAAATTTAATAGACAAACTTGAAACATTTTACAACAGAATTGCTGACAGTAAAAGTACCTCAAAGATGAGTTAAAACAATACTAACTTTTAACATCATTTAATAGAGTAAATATAATTTTAAAAGTTTGTGTAATGATTCAGTTTTCATCAGTTTCAAAGAAAGAAATTTAGGATGAACATATCAACTGTTAAATATTATAAGTTCAGTAATTTTTTGAGTATTAAATGAATATTGTTGAAATTGAGATTTTCAGTTTATTTCCATTTTTCTATAGAAAGCCTCTTTTCAAAGTAATTTTTCTTGTTATTTTTATGTTACAATATGGAAGTATCCCATTATTTTTGTAGTAAGCAGAAGTTCTCAACTGGAGTATCCCAATATTTTTGTGAGGCAGGAGTGGCTCAATAGGTAGTGCACCAGGTTTGAGTCAGCTGGACTAGCATTAAGATTTATCTCTGTAAAACTTCCCCCCTCAGTCAGTTGGGAACACTGATGGGCTTGGAAAGGCTGCTGTCTGTCAGATGGGACCTTAAGTCATGGTCCTGTTTGTGTGGAAGCCATACCCTGTGCACGTTGAAGAACATGCTGGATGGCCTTGACAGGAGGCTACCATCTTTTTCTTAACAGCTGTCCAGAAATTCTCTGTCACTGAGCAATAAAACTTTTAAGTTTATCTGTTAAATATTTGCATGTTGAAAGTTTTTAAGATAAACTCAGAATCTTTTCAGAGCAAGGACACACTATGTGGTGACTGTTAAGGCATGTTTCCACATGTAGGGCTTAAGAGCTTCTTTCCACATGTCATGGAGGGTGATTCCAGTGTCTTGGTTGCAGGTGAGTATGGGCATGTTGTTTTAATAGCCTCAGACTATGGTTCCATAGCAAGTGGATGCATGTGCTGGCAATGTGGCATGCTCCAAGTCTGTGGTTGTTGTGCCCATTTTGAACAAAAAAGTGCTGCTCAGAGGTAAAACAACCCAACCCAATATTTTTGTAATATAATGCATCTGTTCTCAACTATAATGTTGCAATCAGTTGTTAGATGTTTCACAAGTTCTACATATTGTAAGTTTTAATAATAGAATAAGGTTTATGCTTATTCTTCAATAGTACATACTTGTTCAGCTTATTAATATCTGTGGAATGGAAGTCTGGAAAGAGAATTAATTTTTTAACAAAGCTAAATGTTTTTTTAATTATAACATTTTAAATGCCATTCATGATGGCAGAAGAAGGTTGAGAACAATTGATATAATGTATATATAATTTGTATGCATAGTTAACCAAGTTAATGAGAATTATGAGATTTTAAGTATTTTCCATATTTCCAGTAGAGTTAACTAGGTATATGAAATGTAACATTTTGTGCTTAGTAGAGTATTGTGGTACCTTATATGGTATGGCATTTTAAGTGAAATTTCTGGCTATAATCAAAATGGTATCAATTCTCATTGGAATATTGCTTTGCATAATATCTACTAATAAATCAGCACTTTAATGTTGATTCACATTTTAGAGGAAAAATTGTCTTGAGCTGGGTGGGATACAAACCCACGACCTCCTGATAACATGTCAGGTGCTCTGGACCACTGAACTACCGGCCGCCAATCAAGATCTCTTCTAATTAATGCTATGAACATTTCTATTATGTCACATATAGGCACTATTCAGGCAATTTTGCCACAAGCAGCTTTCTTTTTGCCATATAGATGGAATGCATATATTACAAGTATGCTAGTGATAAATAGATGAGATAAACTCGACATATTCAATATCTACTAATAAATCAGCACTTTAATGTCGATTCACATTTTAGAGGAAAAATTGTCTAAAATGTATCCCACCCGACTCAAGACAATTTTTCCTCTAAAATGTGAATTGACATTAAAGTGCTGATTTATTAGTAGATATTGAATATGTCGAGTTTATTTCATCTATTTATCACTAGCATACTTGTAATATATGCATTCCATCTATATGGCAAATAGAAAGCCGTTTGTGGCTAAATTGCCTGAATAGTGTCTATATGTGACATAATAGAAATGTTCATAGCATTAATTAGAAGAGATCTTGATCAGTGGCCAGTAGCTCAGTGGTCCAGAGCACCTGACATGTTATCAGAAGGTTGTGGGTTTGTATCCCATCCGACTCAAGACAATTTTTCCTCTAAAATGTGAATCAACATTAAAGTGCTGATTTATTAGTAGATATTGAATATGTCGAGTTTATTTCATCTATTTATGCTTTGCATAAAGTGAGGTGGCCCTCAACATGCAAAATCACCACCCTCTTAACATTCCACATACTCTCTTTAAATTGGTTAGAAAACAGAGGCTATAGATTTAATATTGAATTTATAACTCATAATATTTTTCAAAATACCTGACTTTTGATATATTTTGTTGAAATTAGGAGCTGTATTTTATGCATGCTGAAAATCCAAAAACCCGCTGCCAACCAAATCACTATGCTCCATTGTTTTTAACAAATTAAATCATTGTACTGAACATATTTTTAAAATTGATCAGAAAGATTGCAAATTGGCTACAAAAAGAAAAATTCCTTTTATTTTTCCGAATAAATCACTCAAATACCCTATGTAATTCTGTCAAAAAATCATCATTTTGACTAGCTGCTATTATTGTAATCCTGCATGACACATGGAAGCTAAGTTTTCTTTGTTAAAATTTTAAGATTTAATTATAAGTATTTTCTCTCATTTGTTTTCATTCCTTAATTTCTAATTGTACAAGGTTTTGAATTAAAAAATAAGATACTAATGGAAAAAAAAACAGATGTTTTTGATTTAGAGCTAATGACTGCAAATAATTCACACATTCCAAAATTGTTTTCTGGTTTTTGCTTTTACATTTTACTTTAGTTTTGCCATTTATAGATTAATGTTTATTGCTGTTATAAATAAATATTTTTAAAAATATTTATTATTATTAATCTAACCTATAAACAAATGGGCTTTGCCTTCACTATTGGTTTCAAAGTAAGTCATCCTTGGATACCTAAAAATGGTAAAACTATACTATAAGTTCTATCTCATTTTCAATAGAGAAAAAAATGAGATAATAGTTTCACTTTGTCATCTCTAGGTCTGGTGTGTCTGTAGACGTCGAACTTTTTTTTTATAGAGATAAAGATTCTTTTTGTGTTGGATAGCATTGATAAAATACTGTGATAATTTGCACTTTCTGAATCTGAAAAGCTATAACTGCACTCCCTAATGGTGGGAAAAGATAAAAATTCAAAAATTTGAAATGAATATTATAAACAATGTATTTAAGGTAGAAATTTTAAAATTTGGTGGTGGAATGTGTGAAGGTCATGAAGTTTTCATTGCCAATAATGAGCTGACTCTGTTTACCTAGGGCAGGTGGGAAAATGCAACATTTTTGTTTTTAGAGATAAAAATTCTTTTTATGTTAGATAGGTATTGGTGCAATATTATGATTCACACTTTCTGAATATCTAAAAAGTTAGTTATGATGGCACCTTCTAATGGTAACTCAAATACCCTACATAATTCTATCAAAAATTCATCATTGTGACTTGCTGCTATTATTGTAATCCTGCGTGACACATGGAAGCTAAGTTTTCTTTGCTTCTATGTGTCATGACACATGGAATGTGTCATGTCATGTTCCATGTGGCACTTCCATTTCAACAAAATATCAAAAGTCAGGTATTTTGAAAAATATTATGAGTTATAAATTAAATATTTAAAAATATGAAAATTTCAAATGAATATTGCAAATGATGTACTTATGCTAGAAATTTGAAATTTTGTTGTTGGAATGTGAAGGTCATGAGATTTTCATTGGCAGCAATGAGTTTACCCCTTAAGCCCAAGGTGGGTGGTAAATGCAGTTATTTTGTTTTAAGAGATAATTGGAAATTATTACATACACCTATCTAAAACATGTTGCTCCATCTTTTGCCCTCACAACAGCAGCCAGACATCTTGGTAAGGACTCAATGAAGTGTGGAAAACACGGGAGGTGGTATTGCTGCCCATGAAGTGAGGATTGCCTGCCATAGAGCATCCACAATTGCCAGTGGGTGTTGGTGGGCTCAAACAGATCTTTCCAGTTTGGCCCACAAATTCTCAATGGGGTTGAGGTCCGGCATTTGAGTGTGGTAAACTCACTTGAATGCTCCTGGAATTTTTGAATGCTCCTGTTCGATTAAAACCCCTATGTTACTATTCTACTCTATATAATGCTTTTCACAAAAAATGTTTGTAAAAAGCATGTAGAGTAGAATAGTAACATAGGATGCTAATGGAACATCAAAAGTTCCGAACTGCTATACCAATAGGGCAGGTTTTTTGTATAGCTAATTATTAAGGCTAAGCACTCCTCTAAATTTGAAAATATTTTAGTTTAAGGATCTCTGATAATTTATGTATAACAGCATTATCATGAAAATATTAAATTGTTACCAAAATAGCTGTGTCTAACATCATTTTATTAATTGGTTGCCACTCGGGAAGTATGCAGTTGGTGTTGTCCTGTTGAAAGATAGTGTCATGGGGCAGAATCGTTATGAATGGGTGTAGATGGTTGGTGAGGATGTTCACATAACTTGTGCTGATGACAGAGGTCTCGATGGGTACAAGGTGCCCAAGGAAGCCTCAAGGAAATGCACCCTGAACTGTTACTCCTCCTCCACCTGCCTGTATGACCCCAACTTGGCAAGTTGGATCCATTGTTTCGTGTGGTTACACTACACATGCATCATCTCATTGGTTGATAGAGTTGAAACTGTGATTCATCAGACCAGATGACATGTTCCTTCGCACTCCAGTTGCGATAGGCCTTTGCAAACTGTAGCCTAATCTTTTGGTTCCTTGCAGTCAACGAGGGGACACAATATGGACATTGACTGCCACAGCATATTTTTTCCATGGTATGAATGGATAATCTTTGTGCATAACCTTGTGGATGTGCCCTCATTCAATTCTGACATCTGCTCCATAGTAGCTGTGCAATTCCTTGTAACGATGTGGGACAGTCTGTGCTCACCTCGAGAATCAATTGCACATTTACGTCCACATTTCTCCCTCTGGTTGGAAGTTTTGCCATATTTCAGGTAGTCTTGGTATACCCATGCAATGATCGGGGAAATCTCAACAGTTCAGCAGTTGCAGTGATTGAACAACTGGCCTTCCTCTCACTTACTTTCTGGTCATGGTCAAACTCACTTACGTTGCTGTCTTTACCCATGATTACTTCTCCATGGCTGGTTTTCAATGTATAGAGACCTGCTCTATTTATACGCATTGCCAGTTTCAGCATTCCATATGATTGGATACGATACTTCTGCTTTGCATATTGTTATTGGAGTTTATATAATAATTTGTTTGTCCATTCAGGGTATATCTTTAAGAGATCACTAAATGTAGAAACTATGAAACTTTTAAAGAATGTTGCAAGTGATCTGTTTATGATAGAAATTTGAAGTTTTGTTGTAAAGGGTGTCAAGTGATATTCTACTGATAGCAATAATCTGTCTCCTGGTGTGTGAAAAAAGCAACTTTCTAAATTTATAAAATAAAAGACATAATTTTTATCTTTGTATAATTACTAATAAAATACTAGTATTTGCATTTTCTCCATTGTCCATTAGCCCAAATTAAAACTTTTGAGGAGTGAAAAAGTAGGTAAATGAAAAACTTCAACTTGAAAATCGGAAAAAAATTCACTTTGAAAATCAGATTCCCATATGCACCAGAGGTCATATGCATTCTTCTAGTTAAATCTATTTTCTTTTATGCTAATATTGATAAATTACCCCTTGAACAGCTGCTTGCCCCAGAGGTCTGAAGAAGCCTGTCAATATAATATGTCATAAGGTTCTATGAAGAAGGTGAGACCTCAGCAGAAAAACAACACAATGAAAAAAAAAAATTTCCATGCCTTATCCAGGGCTCAAACCCAGATCTCATTTTATCAGTAGCCAAACATTCGAACCCTTCTGCAGCTGAGATGGTGAGAAAACAAACTTCAATAAATGTATATCATGTCTTTTTTTTCAATTAAAAGGTTTACCATAATTTTGAAAGAAAACATTTCCATCATATTCCTGCATACAATCTGTAAGTGATTTTGATCTCATTTATTGTTCCAGTTAAACTTTATGCATTACAGAGTTTATTTGTTTTTTATTCACTTTCTTAGCTCTATCTTAAATTTATAGTTATTAATTTGTAAATCATTTTTAAAACAAGATAAATTTTTATAGCATAACTTGCTAATATTATTTCTACAGTGTTGTTGATAACTGTGTATAATGTGCATATGCAACTTAAATTTTAAAAATAATAAAATATTTAAGTAATATTAAAAATCTAATGAACTATTTATACTGAAGTAAAATAATTTGGAAAAGCAACAATTTAAAAATTATTAAAATGGGTAAATGTGATTCTTTTATTAGGTAAAATGTTAAAAGTTTCTTCTTACCTTAAAATTTTTTTGTATATCTCAAAATGAAATAATCTTTTATTATATAACATGACTTATTGCTTACTTCAGGAAGTTTTATTTATTTTTTTTTCGAAAATATCTCAAAATTAATTTGACCATCAGACAGCATTCAGTCATGTTCTTTTTTATTCATTGTTAGAAACTCAAAAAATTATATTATTAATGAGAAATGAGTAATAGATGAATAGAATTTGTTTTAAAAATGTAAATTTGTTTTTTGAACATTCATAGTGAAAAATAGTAATTTTCTTTTTTTTTTTTAGAAATATCACATTGTCTTCCTCACTGCAACCAGGTATTGATTTATCTGATACATATATAAACATATTTCCAGAAAAAGGACCCAAAGATGTGCGGAACAAATTAAACCAACTTTCTATGATGACAACTACAAATGATGAGGTAATTTTTAAATTGTGTGCATGATATATTTTTATGATATGTAATTTTTAAAAAAATATAATAATAAAAAATAAATACCCCCTCAAGCAGCTGCTTGCCACAGAGGTCTGACAGGAGCCTGTCAGTTTATATGCCACAGTAGGAGATCTGAGAGGATGGCAGGACCTCAGCAGAAAAACGACACACACATCCATGCCTAATCCGGGGCTCGAACCCAGGTCCCTTAGATCAGTGGCCAAGCCACAGGTTCCTTAGATCAGTGGCCAAGCCACTAAGGATAATAGTGCTCGGCCACGGGATAATAATATCATAAACTCATAAACTCACTCATAAACCACTCGGCCACGGGACGGCACAATTTTTTAACTAGTAGATATTTATATATTATATATAATATTAAGTGGTTTAATTGCAATTTTTTAAGTTATTTTTATTCTTGTTTTCACTGGAGATTTTTTATTATGAAGCAGGCAATCTTTTACTAATTTAAAGATTTATATAGCAAAAAGTTTTTTTATCAATATGCCAAAAAATATCAGTTTGTGAATTCAGTGAAATGTAATAAATATGTGAAAAGAAACATAACAGCAGGAATGGATTGTCCTATCAGTGGATGCCCAGAGGGCCAGCCAGAAAGGCCATTCCCATTTAGAATATCATCCCAGGATTTTTATGTATAACTTGAAAAAAAAAAAGGCAGATATTTTTGTACAGTCTGCCCTTGTATTAGAGTATAATCCTAGATGTGGTGATGGATTCTTGAGAATGAGTCATGTGTACAGCAGTTATCTATTAGAAAGATGGTTATTATGACAATTTTCTTGTAATGAATGCAATAGTTTTAGATCACCTAGTTTATTATATTTAACCACATTAAAATATTTTTTTAAATTTATGTATAAAATATCTGATTGCAGAAGTTACAGTATTTTATTTAATAACATTAAACTCTTATCTAGTGGGACTGACATTATTGACTGCCGTTACCATGTTCCAGTCCCATCTCGGCCAACATTGAAGTTTATCTCTGCAAAAACCCCCACCCTGTCCTCAGTCAATAGAGGACACCAATAGGCTTAGAAAAGCTGCCATCTGTTGGATGGGAAGCAAAGCTGTGGCACCTTGTGCAATAGAGCCATACTCTGTGCATGTTAAAGAACACACTGGACTACTTTTATTATAACCACTAGATAGCTTTGACAGAAGGCTGCCATCTGTCTCCTAACAGCTGTACTGTGGGTCCCTTCCTCCCAACCTTTGCTGAGCCCTTGGGGTCCTGTGACTTGGCCATTTAGCCCATTATGTGCAAAATACATGCTACTCAGATGAAACAAACCCAAACCCAGCCTTCTCTGAGACCTCAGGGTCCTTGTGATTTGGTCATTTAGCCTATTGTGTGAAAAAAAGTTCTGCTCAGAAGTAAAACACTCCAACCTGTTCTGTATTAATGTGTGGATACGTATGAATCAATGTACTTTACATTTCTATTTTTCTGTACCTTATACAATACTGAATCATTAATTTCTTGATTTTCATCTAATCAGCAACTTTTATTATTTTTGCAGCTCTTGAAGAACAGCATTGTTTGCAAGCCTGGATTTGAGAAACAGTATTCAGTACCGCCTTACATTGAAAGTTTAAAGAAAATAAAGAAAGAAAGGCTGGCAAGTTTCTGTCTTTATATCTAAATTGAACTTAATCTGTTAATTTTCATATTTATGTGCATATTTAAGAATAATACAGGGTGTCCATAAAGTCTCTTTACAATTTAAAAAAATTATTAAAAAATCCAATGAAAAGTTGAATATTTGGAAATTATTACAAAATGAGAAGTAGATATTGAAGTTTTTTTCCATCATTTAATACACCTCTATATGGGCACCATTAGTTGCACGAAGCACATCAAGACGGTACTCGATTTCTTGCCATGTTCGCTGTAGCATAGCCTCATTGATGGTAGCAATGGCATCAGTGATCTTTTGCTTTAGGTCAGTGATGTCCCGTATCTTTATTCGATACATGATATCTTTAACATAACCCCATAGAAAGAAGTCCAGGGGAGTGATATCTGGTGAACGAGGTGGCCAGGGAATTGGGCCATCCCTTCCAATCCAGTGGTCTGGAAATGTTTGATATAGGAGCCCATGGACTTGCAGTCCCCAATGGGTGGTGCACCATCTTGCTGGAAAATGATGGTTGGTTGAAAGTCATCTAGTTGCAATACCACATATTCAGTGAAAAGGTCAAAGTAAACATTTGCAGTAATTGATGCCTCGAAGAACAATGGACCAAGGATTTGATTGCATATGACCACACATTAACCTTTGGACTATCTCAGTGAAGTTCACTAGTCACATGGGGGTGTTCTGATCCCCAGATTCTCACATTATTTGTGTTCAGTTTCCCTGAGACATGAAAGGTTGCCTCATCACTAAAACAAACTCGAGTGAGGAACGTTTCATCCTCAGAAATTCGTTCCAGCATGTTAACTGCAAATTCTTTTCGTCTTGGTTTATCATTTGGCTCAAGTGCCTGTAAGAGTTGCACTTTGTAAGCGTACAATCGCAAGTTCTTGTGTAGGACTTTGTGCACTGTTGAACGTGGTAGCTTTAACTGTCTGGCAGCAGTATGGATGGATGTTGTGGGAGATTGACTAAAGGCTTGTCTTATACAATCAATGTTTTCCTCAGATGTTCTTCGTCGTCCACTCCTCCCTTTATCCAACACTGTCCCTGTCTCCATAAATTTCTTGTGCCATGCACGAATTGACGGACATGACGTTGGATCTCTTCCATACTTAGTTCTGTAGTTTTGCGAGTTTGCATATCCAATTTCATTTCAATAAACCATGATACACATTGTGCCTTCTCTTGAGGAGTAGTCATTTTTTAAAGTATCTTTAAAAAAATACCTCTTTCATCAACGTGGTACCTGAAATACACAAATGCAATGTGATTAAAAACTTTGATAACCACTTAGTACATAGAAAATATTTGATTAAGATATCTCATCAATTGCCTTTGTAATAAATTTTTTTAAATTGTAAAGTGACTTTATGGACACCCTGTATATTTCTGTACTAATCAAGTTTTGTAATTTATAATTAACCCTGTCTACAGAGATACTACTATGCCTACATGCAATGAGTATGCCCTTATAAAGATATCTATACATAATTTATGGTACACAAATATGGGTTGTGAATTTTGAGTACTACACTGGATTCTATAAATTAAGGAAAAATGAGAAAAATTGGGATAAATTGTCAAAAAATTATGTGATCCTCACCAAACTTGTTCATGCACCCATAAAGTAATGCCGAGTGAACATATCGTATGCAATGGTTATGTCAATTTGCGTAATCGGATAGCTGCATAAAAATGGGTGTTTTGGGGTGGATCATTATTTTGTGTTGTAAATGTGCGTAAAGAAATTCGAAATAGCAATTTTGTAGGAATGACCTAGAAACCTCATTTGCCAAATGAACTGCGATGGAGAGCTATTGGCTGCTTGAAGCAGGCAGAAGTCAGTCAGACATGGCATGATGGCTGTGTTAAGTCCTTCTGTGGTCCATAGACTGGAATCAATTTTTTAGAATGGATTCTGTGTCTGGGAGGTTTAGCTGAGAAAGGACTAGAGTTACGACTGCTGTACAAGACCGATATCTGCGATTAACAGCACGAAGGAGCAGGATGTCTACTTCCTCTCAGTTATGATCCTCTTTTGCAGCAGCCACTGTGAGAGTTGTATCAGCTTCTACTGTGCATAGAAGGCTTCATGAAGGAGGTCTGTAACGTTAGAAGGCCAGTAATTTGTATACCTCTCACGACATGTCATAGGAGAGAGTGATTGAATTGGGCATGCACTCCTATTAACTGGACAGAAGAGCAATGGAGATCTGTACTCTTCACAGATGAGTCCATATATTGCTTGCAGAGTGATTTACGGACATTATTTGATATGGAGAGAATGAGGTACCCGCTATCATCCCAGTAACATCCGTCAAAGTGACAGTTATGGCGGAGGTAACGTGTGTGTTTGGGGTGGCATTTCTTTAGGTGGATGCACAGAGCTCTTTGTGTTGACGAGTGGGAACCTCAATGCTCAAACATATAGAGATTACATCCTGGACCCTTATGCACATCCTTACGCTGGTGCAATAGGTGAAACATTCATCTTACAAGACTATAACGCTTGCCCATACAGAGCTCGATAGTGGATACCTTCAAGAGGAGACCATTATGTGCATGGAGTGACCAGCTTGATCTTTCGACCTACCGCAGATAAGACGACCTTCATCGATTTCCGCAGATAAGATGAGGTATAAATTTTCGTCAAAGTTTTATAGTTTTAGCATATATCTGTCCTATAAGACGACCCCAAACTATCAACGGCCTATGAATTTAGTTTAGAACGGCGATCATCATCTGGATAATAATACTCTATAGCGTATACGGAATTGTGTCCTATTCGCAAACATTCGCACTGATTCGGGTAATGACTTCGACTATTCACAAAAGCGTCGTATGGGCTATTCTATTTTGTGGACATACCCTACTCTGTACTAGTAAATAATTACGGTTTGTCCGTTTTTTCCTCAGTAGCTCAATAAACATAACTTTTAATATTTATTTTGTTTTAGTATTACAATGTAATGTATTATTTACTATTACAATGTAATGTATTATCATATAGCATATTTAAATAATATGATAGATTTTTTGATAAGTTGTAGTAATTTTCAAGATCAGTCGCAGTCTGTGGTTGCATGCATAAAGGAAAAGCCTCCTTTAGCATTGTTACGTTTTTGCCTATAGAAGCACGTGCCGAATCATGAACTTACATATACCTCTAACAAGTTTCGTTGTAGGTTGTGTCGTGTGTTCAAACAATTTGTACTATAAGTGTAAAATTTGTAAAGTGTGGGCCTAATCATAGAACCAACGAAAAGAAGGAAATATGAAGCAAGCTTCAAGTTAAAAGTCATAAAACAGGCTAAAGAATCGAACAACTGTGCTGCAGCAAGGGCTTTCGATATAACAGAGAAGATGGTAAGAGATTGGAGAAAGAATGAAGATGCTGTTAAAAAAATGCCAATGAAAAAATGTTCTATGAGGAGAGGAATAGCTTGCTGGCCAGATTTAGAAAATAACATTGCAGAATGGGTACAAGAACAGAGGCAGAATTGTTATGTTGTTACAAGAAATATGATTAAGGCTTATGCATTGAAGTGGGCACGGGCCAATCCAGAACAAGGCAAAGAATTTAAAGCAACAGTAGGTTGGTGCAATCATTTCATGAACAGAAAAAATCTGGTAATACGACAGAAAACGAAAATTGCACGGAAATTACCACAAGATCTTGACCATAAAGTCACGAGTTTTCACAAGTTTGTTATTGGTATGAGGCAGAAATACAACTTTCCATTATCTAATATTGGAAATATGGATGAAACACCGATTAACTTCGACATGATAAACAATAGAACTGTGGAAAAAAAGGCATAAAAACTGTTAAAGTAAGAAGTACAGGCCATGAAAAGACCAGGTTTACAGTAGTATTAACATGCATGGCAGATGGAACAAAGTTAAAACCTATGGTCATTTTCAAGAGGAAAACTACTCCTAAAATAAAATTCCCGCCAGGCATTTTCGTACATTTTCATGAAAAGGGATGGATGGACGAGAATGGTGTAAAATTGTGGATGGATGAGAATGGTGTAAAATTGTGGATGGAAAATGTGTGGCAGAGGCGACCAGATGCTCTACGAAATCAACACAGTTTGTTGGTGTGGGATATGTTTCGCAGTCACGTAACTGAGAACACTAAAAATCGCTTAGCACGGAACAATACTAAGATTGCTGCTATACCGGGTGGTTTAACTTCGATGCTACAACCTTTAGACGTCTCTCTTAATAAACCATTCAAAGATCACATGCGTGAACAATGGAATAACTGGATGATGAGTGGTGAAAAGTCGTATACGAAAGGTGGAGCTATGCGGGCTGCGTCACTTGATGTGTTGTGTGATTTCGTGATCAAATCATGGGAAAAAGTGAAAGTTGAAACAGTGATCAAAACCTTCAAAAAGTGTGGGATTTCTAATGCTATGGATGGCACTGAGGACGATTTGTTATGGGATACTGATGACGAAGCGGAAATCGACTTGCTAGGTACAGAATGGGACTCATATGATGAGCTTCTCAACAACGAAAGTGAGGATGTACTTGAGGAGCTATTTGCCTTAGATGATGAATGTGAGGATTTTGCAGGATTTTAAATACATTGGTCAGTGATTTGTTTTATTTTATAATGGTTTCAATTTATATAAATTTCAATCTAATTT
The DNA here is from genome assembly GCA_038380435.1 of Ryuthela nishihirai. Classification (NCBI taxonomy): domain Eukaryota; kingdom Metazoa; phylum Arthropoda; class Arachnida; order Araneae; family Heptathelidae; genus Ryuthela; species Ryuthela nishihirai. Next base: position 58,837,185 of record JAWZYU010000008.1, read on the forward strand.
TTTTTTGTATCTGTCCTATAAGACGACCCGGATTTTGGGGGCCTTTTTTTATGATTCAACTATCGTCTTATCTGAGGAAATATATGGTAAATCTGGTTGAGCATGTGTGGGATGCTCTAGGGAGATGTGTTGCTGCCCCGAACCCGCCACCTGAAACAAAGGAGGAGCTTTAAAGGAAAAATGGTCGTTACTCCCTACTGAGCTGATTTACATCATAAACAGCATGGAACATTGCTGTTGTGCCTGCATTGCTGTAAGAGGTGACCACACTCCTTATTAAAGAACTTTGCCCATTGCATTCTGACACCTCATTTTTGGACAAGTTCCTCTAAGTGTTATTTTTGATGAAAAATGTTTCTAGTATAAAATATTTTATGCCATTCTGAAACTAGCATTGTAATTCATGTTTCCACCAAATTTCATTAAAATCATTCATATAGTTTTTTGTTTATAATAATTTTTCTGAGTTTTTCCTTAATTTATGGAAACCAGTGTAATTAGATAAGATTAATATAAATATATTCAAGGGTTGGGAAATTTGAAAAATCTGACCATTTTACCATAAGGTGGAGCAAAAACTTATACCAATCTGGGAGGAAGAATGTAAATATTTTTCCTGCTTTCTCGCTTTCATCACAGATATTTTTGGTGTGTTATACTAATAAATTCCTGTCAGACCTTGAAATGGGGGGAGGGGCTCAGTCAGTAGTGCACCAGGCTTGTAATCTGCAGCTCCCAGTTCAAGTCCCATGAGGCCAGCATTGAGATTATCTCCATAAAACTGCACACTGCTCTTGGTCAGTAGACAACACCAATGGGCCTTTGAAAATCTGCTGTCTGTCAGGTGGGACATTAAGCAGATGTCAGATGGGAACATTTATTTATAGCTAATGTTTTTAGTATTTTTTCTTTTGAAGTAATTGACAAATATTAGAAATTGATTGTGCACTATTCATATACTAGTTGCCTACTTTGTTTTATCAGTTGTTATTATTTTTATGATTCAGTATTTAGTTGGTTATTTGCAAAGGTGTTATAATGTCAATTTAATATTGATTTGCTAAAGGTGATATATCTGGATAACAACATAATGGGAGCTGTAAAGGGAAGTCTTTAAAAAATGGTGTGTAATGTTTTCATCATCATCATCATCATCATCATCAAGCAGCCATGGGCTACAGAGGTCCAACCAGACCGTGCAATTTAGTTCTCCAAGCAAGTCTGTCCTGAGCTACATCTACTGCATCTGGCCACTGCACACCAATTCTAATAAGGTCCTGTTTGACATTGTCTCCCCACTGCATCCTAGGTCTCCCCCTCTTTCTGAGGCCTTTAGGTACACTGTTCTTAACCCTATTCACCAATCTATAATTATTCGTACGGGCAACATGGCCAAACCAACGGAGTCTCTCTCTGCACAATATGCTGCATAAAGGAGATTGCACACTCCTTTGCCTAACCTCATCATTAGTTACAAAGTTGAATCACCTAATGCCCAAGATACTGCGTAAGCATCTGGAATCAAAAGCATCTAGTTTCCTTTTATCTTGTTTACAAAGTGTTCCAAGTTTTACTATCATAACTAACCCTAGAAAGAACCAAACTATTACACAGTCTAATTTTAGTCTTTAGGTGTATACGCCTATTTCTCCACACTCTCCATAGATTCTTAAAAGTCCCAGCAGCAATCCCTATTCGTCTGTTAATCTCATGCCGCACATCACCATTATCTGTTACATAGCTCCCAAGATAATTAAACTGTGACACCTGCTCAAGACTGCAACCATTCAGATTAACTGAATCACAGCCTGCCTGACCAATTTTCATCACTTTAGTTTTCTCTCTGTTTATAACCAAACCTACTCTACTACCAGTCTCATCAACAGCTCGAATGAAAGAGTTCATCTCATCAACATCATTTGCCAAAAGGGCTAAATCATTAGAATAATCTAAATCAGAAATTTTCGTATCTTCAGCCCATTTAAGGCCAAAATCTTCCCCTTGAAGTGAATTTCGCATAACATAATCAATAACCAAGCTAAAGAGAAAAGGAGACAAAATGCACCCTTGCCGAACACCAGAAGTAATGCCAAACCAATTGCTACAAGCCTTACCAACTCTCACACACGACTCAGTGTTATGATAGAGAGCTTTCATTATGTTAACTAACTTGTCTGGTATACCATATAATCTCACAATCAACCATAAATTATGATGATCAACAGAGTCGAAAGCCTTTTTGAAATCAACAAAGCTAGCAACCAAAGGTTTCTGAAACTCTAAACATTTCTCAAGGATCTGCCTAAGTGAAAATATCTGATCCACACATCCCCTAACACTTCTGAATTCACATTGCTCATCATGCAATTGACTGTCAACCAGATTCTTAATTCTATTAAGCACAATCATGGAAAGAACTTTACCTGGAACAGAGAGTAGGCTGATACTCCTACAGTCATCACAAGAACTGTGATCACCTTTTTTGAAAATAGGGATAACAATAGCTCTGGTAAAATCCTTAGGAACCATGCCTTTATCATAAAAGATATTCAAAATTTCAGTCATCCAAGTGGTAACCGAAACATTCCCAGCTCTGAGCATTTCCGTAGTAATTTCATCTGCCCTTGGGGAATTATGAAGTTTAAGTTTAGAAACAGCCAAAATAACTTCAGATTGTGTTATAGGGCCAACATTAAAGCCACCAATGCATCTATCATCATTGCAAACAATGGGAGTAGAACTAACCACACTGTTTAGAACATCACTGAAATGCTCAGCCCACCTAGCCATGACAGAATCCTCACCTTCTATAACCTTACCTTGTTTATCCTTCAATCCCTGTATACCTGTTGTTTTCTACCACACAAAACATTAACTATCTGGTACAGCTCTCTGCTGTTGTGCTGTCTAACTGCTTCCTCGGCTTTATCAGCCAACCCATCAAGCCAAAGATTCTTATCAGCAGCTAACTGATCCTTTACACGTTTATTAAGTTCTCTGTAGTGCTTTCTATTAGGACTAGTAGGGTATTGATTAAGGACATTCCTGCAGTTCTTTCTTTCCGAAATAAGCCCAAATGCCTTATCACTCAGATAATTCTGCCACCTCTGCTCCTTTTTTCCTAAACGAGTACTATTAGTGTCCAAAAAAGTCTGTTTAATATGATCTCATTCTTCCTCAACTTCAGTAGTAAGCATACCATGACTGTCATAATGATTAAGTAACCTATCATGGTAAGCTTTGGCTATAACTGGGTCTTTCAGAGCTTCAGTATTAAAAGTAAATTTTTTAACCCTAACACAACACTTTTTAAGTTTAAGTTGCAACACACTTTTAACAAGGTAATGGTCAGATCCAATTTCAGCTCCCCTATATGACCTGGTATTCCTAACAGAACTAGACATTTGCTGTTAATTAATATATAATCAATCATATTCTTATGCAGCCCATCGGGTGAACCCATGTATACTTATGTATGTCGCGGTGTTTGTAATAAGTGTTAGTTATTCTGAATCCATTGAGTTTACTTACCTGTAGGAGACGTTGCCCATTGCCATTGCAGCTACCAATACCAAAAGAGCCTATTACTCCTCCCCAAAGGTCAGAGTCAGTACCAACTTTGGCATTGAAGTCACCTAGAACAAGGGTAATATCTCCTTTCTTGACAGAATCGAAAATATCCTGAAGTTGTCCGTAAAACCTATCCTTCTCATTCTCATCCTCAGTGGGGGCATAACAGCAGATAACATTCACGTTTTTAATGCTTGTCTGAAATTTTGCTGTAAGAAACCTTTTATTAATGCACTCATATCCTAGGAGAGCATCACTAGCATGTCTACTGAGAAGCAGACCCATGCCTTGGTGATGCTTGTTGTCATCCCTCCCTGAAAAGAGAAATTTGAGATTATTTTTAAGAATCTGACCTTTATCTGTCCATCTGGTCTCTTGCAAGCCGAGAATATCTAAATTATAATGGTGGAATTCTTGTGTGGGGACATCAAGAGAAAAAGCTCTGTGCAGAGTCCTCACATTCCAACTACCTATGGAGAGAAAATGGTTAGTGGGATGTTTATTGAGAGAGGGAATGCTGACAATATCAAACAGCCCCCTAATTGCAGACATGGGGTAAAGACCTGTTCCCCCACCACTAAAGGCTGAAGCCATCTACACTGGAAAACTTCCTCCAATGTAGAATTTGACGATGCCAATAGAAGCAAAGAGTTCAGGTGCCTGCGATGACCTCTGCTCAGGATTATCCACCAGCTGATAAACATATCCTGTGAATCTATTCACTTGGGGCTATCAACCCACAAACAAACAGAAAACACAGCAGAAGATTTTCCCTCCACAAAAGCCCACTAGTGCAGCAAAATCAGGATCCATAATCAAGCTCAGAGCCATATATCTGTCCAGTCCAGTGGGTTTATATGGTCAGCACCAGGACCCTGTGTGGTTTGACCACTCCTCAGCAGGATAGAAAAAAAGAAAAGTATCCATAGTTGTCCAGATCAGTAGGCCACACTAATCTGGCAGCCCTCCCCTTCCGTTCACTTCCACAAGAGAGTATCTCTTTTGAAAGGTACTAACTGTCTGCACTACGAGAAGGCGGAGTCTTACATTAGATGCTAGGCCTGGCCAGTTCTATGCATCATCACAGGAGATTGGTGCATAGCTCTCCTTCCAGTGACTACCTAGCTACCGTTTACAGACATGTTTTATAATACCACAGAATGTTTTATAATAAATAATTATATTGACCAAATAATTTATTTTCAGAAAGAGAGAGACAAAACTAAAGGTCAAAACTGGTACCATTTGCCTGCAACTGAGCTGACTGAAGAAAGGAAAAATGATCTTAAATTGCTGCAAATGAGAAATTCTCTGGACCCAAAACATTTCTATAAAAGGAGTACTGAAAAAACTTTGCCAAAGTATTTCCGTGTAAGTAATTTTTAAAATTAGTAAAAAAATAGTAATGCATTTTAAATTAGTAATTTTTATTATAGAAAGCTGTGTCTAAGGTTATAATGTAAGTTATTATATACTGAATAAACGTGGCATTTTGTAATTTTATGGTGTGAACTAAACAGTGTTAGTATACTCGGCATGCTACCTGAAATATTGATGTTTCTTCTCCATTTATCAGGTTTTTTTTGTTGTTGATTCTATGAATTTTGCTCTTCACTGCAAGAAAACAAAGAACTTGCAAATGTCTGCTATTAGAAAGGATATTAACTTTCTAAGTCTTATTTTGCTATTCCTCTGTGTCTGGTAACATTCAAGTAGTTGTAAGCAGTGGTTGCATGGCAGCATTGAAAATAGTTAATGCTGTTGGAACATATTACAATAGTAAGGAGGACAATTTTAATCCTTCTAAAGGGTTAAGTCATTTTCTTAATTCTAAATGGCATATTTTTATGCAGAAAAAGAAAAAATATATTGGATCAGATACTGCTTGCCCCCTCAAGCAGCTGTTTGCCACAGATATCTGATACGACAGGAAACTGTCAGTTTATACACTATAGTAGAAGGTCTGTGAGACAGATGAAAAGAAATTCTGAATAGTTTTTATAAGTGACCTTTATTTGTTATTACACAATAATTAATATAATTTTAATAAGTAACAATTGCATTATTCCTAAAAATACTATACTAAAATAAATAATAAATTCCTACTCTAATATTCATACCTTAAACACACATATTTTTACAGCATTAAACAAATATATATATATATACAAAATTATCTTATTTGCATATTTAAACAGATATTGGTTTCTATCCTTCACAGCCCCTTATAATTCAAGATGAGTTAGCTTGCCATACACGGTTTCATTTCCACATAAATTTGTTATAAAAAGACATTTTGTTTTTCTAGCTCCTAAAATTTATAATAGATTAGACTTAAATATTAGAAATGAAATTAGTTTAGTTTGCTTTAAATATAAAATTAAAAATATGTTTTTGACCGTCTCATGGCCGAGTGGTTAGCGCGCTAGGCTATTGATCTAAGGGACCTGGGTTTGAGCCCCGGGTAAGGCATGGATGTATGTGTCATTTTTCTGCTGAGGTCGTGCCATCCTCACAGACCTTCTGCTATGGCATATAAACTGACAGGCTCCTGTCAGACCTCTGTGGCAAGCAGCTGCTTGAGGGGGTATTTATTTATTTTTTTATTATTAATTTGGAACATTTTTTGAAAATTTGAATATCTATTTCCTTTTGTTACTCTTGTGTTTGGTGAGTGTCCTTTGAAATATTTATTTGCCTTTATGATTTTGATTTAAATATTTAATGGCATATAATATGTAAATTCGAAACATTTATTCATTAGCTGCTTAACTTCAGTGATCAGATGAGAACCATCTGATCACTGAAGTTAAGCAGCTTTGGGTGAAGTCGGTAACCTGGGAGGGTGACCACCTGGGAACACTGCGTGCAGTTGGCAAAAAATCTGCTGAGGACCCGCCGATCCCTCAACTATGGGAACATGGAATGTATATCCTAAAACACATCTGATGCATGATTCAGAGTTGGCCAACTGCTTCACAAGCCCCAACTTAATGTGAAATGTGGCAGCAAGCGCTTGTCAATTGGAACAAGAGTTTCATGAATAAGTTTTGTGTACTTGAAATTAATTGTCTTGGGGGTGGCCATTATCTTTTGGTATAATGCTGGCCTGATGCTCTACTGTTTCAGAGACAGAAGAAACAAGATACTTGGTATAGCCACCTTGCAGACCTAGTAGAATTCCTATCATCTTGAAGTCTCCACATAAATCATTGTAATATTTATTTTCTCCAGTAGTTTCTTGACATTCTCATAATCTTCTTTTAAATGTATATGGGATGTGCTATTGGAATGGAGAGAAATTGATTGCCATGGGGTACTGAAACAGCCTTCAGACTTCTGGTGGAACTGTTGACAAATAGATGCCAATTTTGTGGGTCAAGGTAGGCCAATAGCTTCTAAAAGACCATCGACATCAGTGCCGTAGCACAAACTTTCGGCCAAAGCATAGAAATGTGCAAATTTCGCATGCCTTTTCCAATATGTTGATATCTTACAGATTGAATCAAATAAATTCCACTGTCTTAGGTGGAATATTAGAAAAGTCTGCATTGGGTTTAGTGAAACCTAAATCCCTGATTAGTCATCTAATTCTGCTTTATTAGGAAAATGTGGTTGATTGAATGAAATTGTTCTTTGCTCTGCAAAATGCCTCCTTGTGCTAGCAGTTGAGCTTATAGTTTCCTCTTCTGACAAAAAATTTGCAGGTGGAGTTGGGATAGGCAGGTCTTTACCATGTGGAACTGGAGCAATAGATGAGGGTAATAATAATAATTTATTCCATGCATATGGATACACCACATTTCTTCAATCTTTCACTTTTTTGTAGTGTGTTATGACCACCATACAAAAGTAGCAATCATTGTGGTAGTTAGCAGGCTCTCACCAAATTCAAAGAACTGTAAATGGCATACTCTTCCTGGTTCCATGCATCCACCCTCCTAATGTAAGTTGACAGCTCCCACAGCACACCTGGCCAGGCTCGTAATCTGTAGTTCCCAGGTTCGAGTCCCAGCTGGGTCAGTGTTGAGATTTATCTCCGCAAAATTCCCTGCCCTGCCCATGGTCAGTAGGGGACACTGATGGGCTTGGAAAGGCCGTCGTCCGTGGATGGGACTTTAAGCCGTGTCCCATTGTGCAGGAGAACCATACCCTGTGCACGTTAAAGAACACGCTGTATGGCTTGACGGGAGGCTACCATCTGTCTCACAACAGCTGTTCCAGTGGGTTCCCTCCCCCAACCTTTTCTGAGCCTTCAGGGTTCATGTGACCTGGCCATTTAGCCCATGGTGTGCAAAAAAAGTGTCACTCAGAGGTAAAACAACCCAACCCAACAGCACACTTGAGGAGCCCGTGATTTGTTTTAATCACCAATGGGAACTCCAAAATATGCTTTGTATTCACTCCAAAACTTTGTACATGTACAATTTGGTGCTACACCTGTTACGACTATTATAATATCTACAAACATAGCAGAACAAGTCTGTTGAGAGTTTACGATCTTGACTATTGGACATCATTCACTGAAGTGGGAAATGACAATTAATACATTAAAGATTGCTGACATTTCATATATTTTACATTTAATTTATAACTGGCAGTCAATTTTACTGAATATATTTGACGTAAAAATATATGTAATATACGTATAAATATATACATAATGTGTATATTTAAATATATAATATATATATAATAATTTTAGAGACATGGGGACAACATACATATAGCGAGTACAAAATGTCGATTTTTTGTAATATCTTTGCAAATATTAGTAGTGGAGCAAAACCAGTGCTAGATTTGCATTCAGTACCATTTATTTATTCAAGAATCATGTAGAAAATAGTATAAACAGTTTTTTGTTAAATAGTGTAATGTAATCAATTATGAATGTTTTCACTAATTTATAGTTCGAGACAAAGAATATTAGAAGTAGTGTGTGATGATAATCTAAAATTTGAATATGAAATCGCTAATGTGTGTCATAATTTTTATAAGTTAATAAATTGTATAGTTATTATGCCTCTATATATTTGACCAAGATTATCACAAAAAAGGTACAAAAACTTATAATGTCATAAATGTTTTGTATTTTTGTTCTTCATTCTTTGCATGGTAAACTATATACAAAAGAACAGATTTTAGATATCAGTAAACATGTTTTTTATCATTATGTTTACACCTTAATAAGTAAACAATACAAGATATTAATTCTTAAAATGCTTCATTTTCAAAACTATACTTCCTTCCACACGCTTTTTAGTTTTTCTTGCAAAAACAGTAAACTGAAAAAAAAACAAGTAACCAAAGTAAATAATAAACAGAGATTGGTCATGCTAAGTAAAAGACAGAGCATTTAATCTGAGCAAGGTAATAGTTTCACTTTCTTCTCATTCTGTCAAGAAGGGATATTACCCTTGTTCTAAGCAATTTCAATGCTAAAGTTGGCACTGACACTGACCTTTGGGTAGGGATGTTAGGTCCCTTTGGTATTGGTAACTGCAATGTCAATGGGCAACATCTTCTATAGGTAAGTAAACTTAATGGTTTGGGAATAATTAACACTTATTACAAACACTGTGAAATACATAACCACACATGGGTATCACCAGGTGGGCTGCATAGGAATGTGATTGATTAAATATTAATTAACAGCAAATGGGCTAGTTCTGTTAGGAAAACAGGTCATATAGGGGAGCTGAAATTGGATCTGACTGTTACCTGGTTAAAAGTGTCTTGCAGCTTAAATTTAAGAAGTGTGCTAAGGTTAAAAAATTTACCTTTAATACTAAAGCTCTGAAAGATCCAGTTATAACTAAAACTTACCATGATAGGTTACTTAGTCATTATGACAGTCATGGTTTGCTTATTATTGAAATTGAGGAAGCATGGGACCATTTTAAACAAGCTTTTCTTGAAACTAACAGTACTCTTCTAGGAAAAAAGGAGCAGAGGTGGCAGAATTACTTGAGTGATAAGGCACTTATTTCAGAAAGAAAGAACGGCAGGAATGTCCTTAATCAATACTCTACTAGTCCTAATAGAAAGCATTACAGAAGTTTAGTAAATGTGTAAAAGTATCAGTTAGCTGCTGATAAGAATCTTTGGCTTGATGGCTTGACTGATAAAGCCAAGGAAGCAGTTAGACATCGTAATAGCTATACCAGATAGTTAGTGTTTTGTGTGGTAGAAAACAGACAGATATACAGGAATTGAAGGATAAACAAGGTGAGGATTCTGTCATGGCTAGGTGGGCTAAGCATTTCAGAGATGTTATAAAAAATGTGGCTAGTTCTACTTCCATTGTTTGTAATGAGGATAGATGCATTATTGGCTTTAATATTGGCCCTATACCACTGTCCGAATTATTTTGGCTATTTCTAAACTTAAAGTAAATAAATCCCTAGGGGTAGATGAAATTACTACTGAAATGCTTAGAGCTTGGAATGTTTGTTATCACATGGCTGACTGAAATTTTGAATAACGTTTATGATAATGGATGATAATGAATAATTGTTCATAAGGATTTTACCAGAGCTATTATTCTTATTTTTGAAAAAGGTGATTGCAATTCTTGTGATAACTATAGGGGAATCAGCCTACTTTCTGTTCCAGGTAAAATTCTTTGGATGATTGTGTTTAACAGAATTAAGAATCTGGTTGAGAGACAATTGTGTGATGATTAGTGTGGATTCAGAAGTCGTAGGGGATGTATAGATCAGATTTTTAACTTAGGCAGATTCTTGAGAAATGTTTAGAGTTCCAGAAACCTGTGGTTACTGGCTTTGTAGATTTCAAAAAGGCTTTTGACTCTGTTGACCGTCATAATTTGTGGTTGATCTTGAGATCTTATGGCATAACAGACAAGTTAGTTAAAATAATGTAAAGCTTTTCGTAGTAACACTGAGTCATGTGTGAGAGTTGGTAAAGTTTGTGTCAATTGGTTTAGTATTGCTTCTGGTATTGAACAAGGGTGCATTTTATTTCCTTTTCTCTTTAGTTTGGTTACTGATTATGTTATGCAAAATTCACTGCAAGGGGAAGATTTTGGCCTTAAATGATCTGGAGATACAAAAATTTCTGATTTAGATTATGCTGATGATTTGGCAATTGATGTTGGGGAGATGAATTCTTTTATTAGAGATGTTGATAAGAATTGTAATAGAGTAGGTTTGTGATAAATTGAGAGAAACCTAAAGTGATGAAAATAGGTCAAGCAGGTGTGGTTCAGTTAATCTAAATTAGGGGTTCTTAACGTGGGGTATGTGGGAAAATTTTTTGGAGTACACTATGAGAGCTCAAAAGTCGCTAGATATATATTATATATCTATTTTATTCCCATTGTTATACTATAACTATAGTTTTATCTATCTATACGAGGGGTACTCCAGTTACATACACATTTCCAGGAAAAAAGGTTGAAATACACATTTCCAGGAAAAAAGGTTGTGAAGCATAAAAGGTTGAGAACCACTGATCTAAATGATTGCGGTCTTGAGCAGGTGTCTCATTTTAATTATATTGGGAGTTAGGTAACAGATGCTGGTGATGTGCAGCATGAGATTAACAGACCAATAGGGATTGGTGCTGTGACTTTTAAGAATCTATGGAGAGTGTGGAGAAATAGGTATATATACCTAAAGACTAAACTTAGACTATAATAGTTTGGACTATAATGTTCTTTCTAGTTACAGTAGTGAAGTGTGGACCCTTTGTAAACAAGATAGCAGTAAACTTGACACTTACTTAGTAATCTTGGGCATTAGGTGGTTTGATTTTGTAAGTAATGATGAGATTAGGGAAAGGAGTCAGCAACCTCCTCTGAGCAGCATATTGTGCAGAAAGAGACTCCATTGGTTTGGCCATATTGCCCTTATGCATAACAGTAGATTAGCAAATAGGGTTATGAACAGTGTGCCTAAAGGCCACAGAAAGAGGGGAGACCTAGCATGCAGTTGGCAGACAATGTTAAACAGGACCTAGTTAGAATTGGTCTACAGTGGCCAGGTGCAGCAGATGTAGTTCAAGACTGATGTATTTGGAGGAACTAAATTGCACAATCTGGTTAGATCTCCATCGCCCATCATGGTTGCTTGAGGATAATGATGAAAAATATTACATTTTTCACTTTCCAAATATCCCAAAAGCTATGATTCCACCCTTTAATGGTGGAAATCATTTTTCAAATTGAGATTTGAATAATCTCAATTAATCTATTTTTTGTTTTTGAAGGGAGAGGGTGACAAGGGTGCAACTTATACACCAGAAAATACAGTATTTTTGTGTAATAAGGGAAAAATTAAAGATTTTTTTTTCTTTCCAATTATAGTAAAATAATTATTAAATACTTTGTAATATAAATATTTTGTTGTCTCTAGCTGCTTGAGGGGTAATGTTGAAAGTACTTGAATTCTTTTCATCTTGAATTGTACTTTTTGGAGTGTTAACTGGTTTGATCTCTAAGTGTAAACAGATTGACTTGAATCTGTGCTGTTTTGACAAATTTTGTTGAGATGGGATGAGAATGAACTAAAACTAGAACAGGTTGCTGGACCCTCTATGGGTTCCACAAAATTCTAGTGATTTCATACCTAATATATGCTACCATTGCTTTTTTTTCCATCTCTGTATATTTGCTAATTTCTGTTAATAATATCTGTGTGGAGTCTCAGTATTATAATTTATTTTTGATGGGAAGATACTGTCTAAATAACTAGCTGAATCAACAGATTGACGTTTTAACACTTTTGATAGTATTAACTTAATTCCAAGATACGCATAATCATATTTAAATGATTTAATTTTAGAGCCCTCACCAACATTATATGTTTTGAATTTAAATAAGAATAGATTTATGAATATATAAGGACATTGAATGCTATATATTTAATGTTACTCATCTTAAACAGATCGGTACTGTGGTTGAGCCTCCAATTGATTTCTATCATGCTCGTATCCCTAAGAAGCAAAGAAAACAAACACTTGTAGATGAATTACTTGCAGATGCTAAATTAAGGCAGTAAGTATTTATTGCATCTTTTTAATTATTTATTATTCACTAAAATAATATTAAAGTGAAAAATTTTTGTTTTAAAACACATATTTTTGAGGATACAAACATTGCAAAGCATTCTTATAGTGTATATCAATCATTATAATTTAAAATTTAATTTTTAGCTTCAAAGATCAAATATTTAAAACTTAGTGTAACCTTTTTTTTAGGGCCCATTAGTAATATATCCTTGTTTGTCTTTTATTCAAACACTGTCAGATATTGACTAATAATAAAGTAAGTAAGTTGTAAGTTCTGTTTTCATTACTAATTTCTTCAGTTTTATGAATATTAACCTGTTTCTACAAGCTAATAATCCTAAGGATTATATATTTTGTTGTTTAAAATAGAATGCTTTAAAATTCCTCTAAATTAAATGCCTCAAATAACAATATTCAAAATACATACCTTATGATATATCTGGATTAAGCTATATGTTTTGTCATTAATTCATCCTGATTAAAATATTGTGAATGTTAAATTTTTGAATCATCATCATCATCCTCAAGCAGCCGTGGGCTACGGAGGTCCAACCAGACCGTGCAATTTAGTTCTCCAAGCAAGTCTATCCTGAGCTACATCTACCGAATTTTTTTGAATATTGAACTTTTGAATACTGAAATGTAAATAAATAGTCCTGAACACCTGTGTTTAACATTTTTTTTTTGTTTAACGTTTTTTAGCCACTAAATTATAAACTTTCATAACGTGTTATATATTCTAAAGCATTTTTTTGTGTGTGCTGATTTTAGTTTTTTTTTTTTGTTTTCAAATTGTTCAGATGTTTCGCAAAACAAAAACATGCAATAACAACAACCACATGACCACACTGTGATGAAACAGGTTCACATTACAACTAGTCAAGCATTCTGTTATACCAATCATTCACAAATTAGTAACCATAAAACAAATTGTTGGCCTTAGTATATTATACTTCAATGTATTTTAAAGTTGAATGTGCAAAAGTGAGATAGTTATGTATTGCATTCAATATTTTGTACCAATAAAGAGCAATTTTGGAAAGGTCTTCATTTTTGCATCATAGTCTGAGATAAAATAATAAATCTTTTTCATTTTTTTTTAATGTGAGTTTTAACTTATAGTTGTATTTGAAAGGTGTGTATCATAATATGTGTGACATTTACTGATTTGAAAGGAAGTAGCACACATTATGCTATCAATGTTAATTTGGATATGCTAGCTGCACTGTGAACAGTTCAAAAGTACATTTCACTTTCTGCTGGATCAAAAAAGAATGCTTTGTAGCAATTCAGTCTAACATTTCATGTAATTCCATATCATGCCATCTTTTAAAATTATTTTGCAATTGCAGCATTGTCTTCTTCACGAGAATATATAATCTCCAAATGTGTTTATATTGATGATATGATTTGTAAATGGTCAGTTTGAAATAGTTTTGTAATAGCATCGCATTAATTAGAGTCTCCAATGTTTCAATAGAATTCAAATGCAGCAAGTGGAGAATAATGATACATCTCATGATTCTGCAGTCTTATTCCCATTATCCCATCAAAGCCAGACAGATTATTAATAATTATATTGGTCAAGATATTCTTATGTACAGAATTTTGTACAATTCTTCAAAAAAGCAAAAATAAAAAAAAAATGAAATTGGTGAGATTTCAAGAGCCATTATTAAAAGTAATATTTTATTTGAAAGCATATTTCAGATGGTTTCCAACGTAATTAATGAATGTTCACATGCACCATTCATGACCCTGCATATATCCAATTGATATTCCACTTCATGCCATACATGCTGCAACATGTCTTTTGTTATTTATACAATTGCATCTCTTAGAAAATGATTCAGGTCTCAAATATGCCCATATACACATAGTTCTTTGCAAAACTCCAGAAACAGAAATCAAGAGGTGTCAAATCAAGGCACCTTGTTGGCCACAGAATTAGAGTACCCCTGCTAATCCATCTGTCAGGAAATGTACTAACAACTTCTGTAACATTTTCTTGAGAAATGTTGTGGTGACTGTACATGAAACTTGGAGTGGAGAAATGTACAGGTACAACATTCAAAGTGATGCCTTTTGTGTATTTGTGGACAGTGCTTCTTGAAACCCCACCATTTTTTGTCAGACACCTTGTATTAAAAGCATAAGTGGAAACACTCCAGCGGAATTTAAATTTTTTTTTAATTTTGTTTCACTTTTTCTGAATTTTATACATAAAAAGTAGTCCTAATAATTGCTTTAAAGAATTTTATGTTATATGTTTTGTTTTTGCCTTTATTTGTCTTACCTATTTGTAAAGTTATTATTTGTGTCACATATATTGATCATAAGTGTTTTTCACCCAAAATTTTGTGTAATGTGAATTTGCACATGAGTAGCATAAGCCTAGATTGCATCAGAAATGCCATTCTGATATACCAGAAATATGATTTTATATAGTTGAAAAAAAAATAGATGAATAGGCCAGATTATAAAGTCAGTTGTATAGTAGTTAACTGTTTTCATTTATCTTAATATACACTGAGATGCCAATTTATTAAGTACACCACCCTTGTCACATAACTGGTTTATTCCAACATGTAATATGTCATGTGATTACAATGTGCAGTATAAATCAGGCAGACCAGCTCTTCAAATATCGGAGTTGGATTGAGCATAAGAATAGGCAAAATGAGTGACCTGATAGTTGCTAGGCATGCCGATTCTAGCATCTCCCAACAGCCATCATCCTGGGCTTTTCACGGGCAATCATTTGAAGAGTTTACTGAGAATGGTGCAAAAAGCAAAAAACTACCAGTGATTGGAATCCTGTGGGTGAAAACAGCTTGTGGATCAGAGGGGATTAAAGGAGACTGGCTAGAATTGTGCAAGCAAACATACCACTGCAACTATGAGAAGTGACTGGCCATAACCAGGCAAATCACAGTAGAATTAAACATTGGTGTGCAGTAGGCCATCTTCGAATGTACCACATATTAAACCTTATCATGAATGGACTACAACAGCTATTGACCAAGTCAAGTTCCGATGTTACCAGTGAAGAAAACGAAAGTGCATATCCAGTGGGCACAGGAGCAGCATCAACACTGGAACATTGAGAACTGGAAAAAGGTAGCTGGTCAGATGATTAAAGGTTGCTTTTGCATCATGTTGATGGAAGGCTCAGAATTTTGTGCAAGCAACATGAGGCCATGGCACCATCTTGTCTGGTGTCAACAGTACTGGCCAGTGTGATGGTGTGGGAAAAGTTTACCTGGCATACTTTAGGCCCCCTGATACCCATCAAAGGATATCTGAATGCCATGGCATATTTGAACATTGTTACTGACCAAGTTCATCCCTTCGTGGCTACAGTTTATCCTCACTCAGAAGGACATGTTCAGTATGATAATGGACCTGCTCACAATCAGTATGATAATGGACCTGCTCACAAGGCACATATTGTCAACAAATGGTTCCAGAAACATGCCAACAAGTTTTCCTTGCTTCATTGGCCTGCACAGTACCCAGAACTAAACCCTATTTAGCATCTTTGGGATAAGATGGTAAGGGCTGTTCACAATGAGACTGTGCCCCTGTCCAATTTGCAGCAAATGCGCAGCACAGTCATTTCCACATGGTATTATTCCTGCACAATGCATCCAGCATCTTGCAAGTTCCATGTCCTGATGAATTTCGGCTGTTGTGAAGGCCAAATAAGATGTAAGAAGTTACTAGGCAGTTGTACCTAATAAATTGGCATCTTGGTGTATGCTAAATTCATGCAGATATTAGATATGTATCTTTATTGTTGATATTACAGGCTTTGATAACTTTTACTCATAATAAAAGTAACAGTGCCCAAAATCAAGTTTTCCTTATGAGAGAATACTCCAATGTTCTTATGATAATTAATAAGGATGATTTATTTATATAGCAATTTTATAATATATTCTGAATGTTATTGTTAATTCGTTTTGTACAGGTATAGCAAGCGAAAGTATGCAGAGTTTATAAAAAGTCAGCCTAAGAAAATATATCACAGTCATAAGAGGAAAAAATCAAAGAAGATCAAGGAGTAAATTATATGCATTTCATTTTGGTGTAAAGATGTATTTGAAAAATAAACCTCATTGACTTGTTTCACCTTCATATTATGAAAAATAGAAGTTTGTACATTTGCAACATGAGCTGAAACAATTTACTTTTGTGCTACGATTAATGTAAAATAAATTAATATTTAGAAATTTTAAAGATTACCCAACTCAAGCATAGCAAACCTTAAAAATATTTTAAAATAACTACCTTGAAATATAAAAGTAAAGCACAGTGATTATGAAATCGTTTACCAAATTCCTATTAATTTCAAAAGAAGATAGTGTGTTTATTTATCTACTCGGCAAACATTATTGACACCTTATCTTTTGAAGTGAATACAAATTTAGTAAATGATTTCACAATTGATATGTTTCAGTTTTTATTTTTTTTAATTTTTAGGGTACGTATTGGTTAAGTTGTTTTACCTCAAAGTGAAACTTTTTGGTACACAATGAGCTAAATGCCCTGGTCACAATGGGGCGGGGGTGGCTCAGTCAGTAGCGACAAGGCTCGTAATCTGTAGTTCCCAGGTTTGAGTCCCAGCTGGGTCAGCGTTGAGATTTATCTCCGCAAAATTCCCCGCCCTGCCCATGGTCAGTAGGGGACACCGATGGGCTTGAAAAGGCCGCCGTCCGTCGGATGGGACGTTAAGCCGTGGCCCCGTGTGCGGGAGAGCCATACCCTGCGCACGTTAAAGAACACGCAGGATGGCCTTGACGGGAGGCTACCATCTGTCTCCCAACAGCTGTTCCAGTGGGTCCCCTCCCACAACCTTCTCTGAGCCTTCGGGGTCCATGTGACCTGGTCATTTAGCCCATGGTTTGCAAAAAAGTGCCGCTCAGAGGTAAAACAACCCAACGTTAAAGAACACGCTGGATGGCCTTGACGGGAGGCTACCTCTGTCTCCCAACAGCTGTTCCAGTGGGTCCCCTCCCCCAACCTTCTCTGAGTCTTCGGGGTCCATGTGACCTGGCCATTTAGCCTTGGTGTGCAAAAAAGTGCCGCTCAGAGGTAAAACAACCCAACCCAACCCTGGTCACAAGGGCTTGGAGAAGGTTAGTGAAGTGAATGCATCAGTTAGCTGTTAGGAGATGGATGCCTCCTGTCAAAAAACATCCTGTGTGTTATTTAATATGTACAGGATACGTTTCGTGCACATGAGGCACAGCTTAATATACAATCTGACAGATGGCAGCCTTTCAAAGCCTAAAAATCTCCTCTTTCTCACCAAGGGCAGAATGGGAGTGTTAAAAGAAAATTCTCAATGCTGGCCCAGTTTTCAACACAGTTCTAACCCTAGGGAAACATCAAAGAATCTGGCACACTACTAAAATTAAGAGAGGAATTCCGAAGCTAGAAGAGAATAATACAGACTGAAAGCAAATGTAATTCAGATATTCCTGTTTATTTAAATTCTATCACTGCCTAAAGCTTCCCTCTAGACTTGGCAAGGCCAGGCAAAAAATTTTCAATATAGAAAAAAAATTAAATGCTTTAAGAAATAAAAACCACCCAAATGCACACATTTTAAGTTTGCTTAAAATACATGCAAAGTTTCAGATCTTTGATTTTTTTGACTTGAATTATTGCACAGATGCATATTCTATGAAACACAAAAAGGATCATTTGTGATTACAGGAATGTCTAATATGTCTATAATGTACTAATATGCATTTATTCAGCTTTGATTTTATGTATATAGAATAACTGATCAACATTATGAGGAATTTCAAAACTGTGTCGATTTTTATGGAAGAATGTTACCGAATGAAAATTAAATTATTACTCTGTTGATTAAGAATTAAAAAAAAATACCAAGTCTCATTTCGGCAGTAGTAATTCAGCATTGAAAGAGTTGTGGAAGCTGGAGTGTTTAATGACTGCAAACATTACTGATACCAGTCCATTTAAAATTGATTTCCGTTTAAAAGTTCATTTGCAGTCCATTTAAAATTGATACGAACGCTAAAAAGGTTGAAAGAAATAGTTTTTAAATGTTTCAGCTACCATAACTCGTGAACACTTGAAAAGTTAGCTAGAAAATTTAGTTTGGCTGTAAGTGTGATACAAACCCATGGTCCCTCGTGTTATATCAGGTGCACTGACTATTGAGCTATCACACAAATTTTTGAAGTGTTCCACATTTACAGGACATTGCCTGTGGTCCTAGGCTATTGAATTTTCCACAACTCATTAAATACAGAACAAATATTTAATTTAGATATTTATTTTTCCGTACATTAGAAGCCTGTTTATAGGAAAGGAAGTTCAGTAGTGCTAGGCTCATATCCCAACTTTGCCTTTTGTATAATTTTCTATACAACTTCCATTGGGCCCTTGGTAAGAAAGGAGATATTGGTGGGCTTGGAAATGCTTGTTTATCTGCCAGATGGGACTTTAAAGCCATGCTCCTGTGTATATTAAGGACATGGATGGGCTTCCATCCGTCTCCTAACAGCTATCCAGTGGGTCCCTGACCACCTCTGAGTCTTTGGGGACCTTGTGACCTGACCATTTAGCCCATTGTGTGCAAAAAAGTGCAGCTCGGAGGTAAAAAAATCCAACCCAACTCCTGCCTCAGCAGAAATACAACGCAAGAATAGAATATCTGGGATACGAACCCAAGTCGCTTTGATCAATCGTCTAGTGTGCTAACCACTTGGCCAAAGGAAGACCCTTACAAAAGAAAAGTGTAATGTGTAGGAGAGCTGTCCCAAACGACAGGGGGCGGGGGTGGCTCAGTCGGTAGCGCACCAGGCTCGTAATCTGTAGTTCCCAGGTTCGAGTCCCAGCTGAGGTCAGCGTTGAGATTTATCTCTGCAAAATTTCCCGCTCTGCCCACGGTCAGTAGGGGACACCGATGGGCTTGGAAAGGCCGCTGTCCGTCGGATGGGACGTTAAGCCGTGGCCCTGTGTGTGGGGGAGCCATACCCTGTGCACGTTAAAGAACACGCTGGATGGCCTTGACGGGAGGCTACCATCTGTCTCCCAACAACTGCTCCAATGGGTCCCCTCCCCCCATCTTTGAGCCTTCAAGGTCCATGTGACCTGGCCATTTAGCCCATGGTGTGCAAAAAAGTGCCGCTCAGAGGTAAAACAACCCAACCCAAACTGGACAAGTATTCTATGTGGTTGCTTCTGCTAGCAAAACTTTTAAGAGTGGTATGCTAGTAATTGGATCAACCTACCCTACTTTCTTCTCAAAAGTGCCATGAGTGTATAATACTAAGTTCTTTGTATAACTTTGTGAACGTAGTAATTCTGAAAACCTGTTACTAACGATTTAACTCATTTTATTTGAGGCAGCAAAAAAAGTATAAGCCTTAACAGCAAAAAATTGAGAAGTCAAAAAAAATTCCCATGGTGGGTGGGGAAACAAAATGTTTGGAGGGGAGGTGGCTCTAGCTAAACTTTGTAGGAGCATTAAATTCGATTCAAAAGAACTAATTTATGGACGACCCGAAATGTAAGATAAAAATCTTGTGCTACTCTCGTTATTAAAATAAACGTTTCAAACAATTTTTTTCTCTTTTAAAGTCTTGTTTTACTACGGGGATTGAGTTGTCTTGTTTTACTACGGGGATTGAGTTGCCGTGAACCCCTGCGTCATTTATCTCCTACAAGCTATACTGAGCAGTTGGCCAATTTTTCTTTACTCTGATGGAATGCGATTCAAGAAGTTGAATATCACAATCGTGTTTCTTTTTACCACTAATTTATAATGACAATTTCCATATCAAATGGATAGGTTTAGTGGATCTTCCGGAAAAACAATTCGGCAGTATCCAAGTATGAGACTGTCAAAAGCCCTCTCTACGGAGAAGGCCAGATGTGACGGACGTATCAAAAAGAGGCTCTACATTCCCGTGATTCCTTTCGTGTCACTTGTTCTCGCTGGCTATCGTCTGCTGTGGCGGTGTATTCGAATTTTGTATACCTTGAACTTTATTTTTGCAGTAGACATTTTTTTAAGGTAAATACAATGAATTGTTATTTTTTTTAGTGTTTAACGACCTGAAGTGTAACGGTGATGTGATTTGTAGATAGTTTTTTAGTTAGGTCTAACCACCATGATTAGGAAGTACTGTGGATTGTGTGCTTGGTTGCAACAGCATCATCATCCTCAAGCAGCCATGGGCTACGGAGGTCCAACCAGACCGTGCAATTTAGTTCTCCAAGCAAGTCTATCCTGAGCTACATCTACTGCATCTGGCCACTGCACACCAATTCTAATAAGGTCCTGTTTGACATTGTCTCCCCACTGCATCCTAGGTCTCCCCCTCTCTCTGAGGCCTTTAGGTACACTGTTCTTAACCCTATTCACCAATCTATAATTATTCGTACGGGCAACATGGCCAAACCAACGGAGTCTCTCTCTGCACAATATGCTGCTTAAAAGAGATTGCACACTCCTTTGCCTAACCTCATCATTAGTTACAAAGTTGAATCACCTAATGCCCAAGATACTGCGTAAGCATCTGGAATCAAAATCATCTAGTTTCCTTTTATCTTGTTTACAAAGTGTCCCAAGTTTTACTACCATAACTAACCCTAGAAAGAACCAAACTATTATACAGTCTAATTTTAGTCTTTAGGTGTATACGCCTATTTCTCCACACTCTCCATAGGTTCTTAAAAGTCCCGGCAGCAATCCCTATTCGTCTGTTAATCTCATGCCGTACATCACCATTATCTGTTACATAGCTCCCAAGATAATTAAACTGTGACACCTGCTCAAGACTGCAACCATTCAGATTAACTGAATCACAGCCTGCCTGACCAATTTTCATCACTTTAGTTTTCTCTCTGTTTATAACCAAACCTACTCTACTACCAGTCTCATCAACAGCTCGAATGAAAGAGTTCATCTCATCAACATCATTTGCCAAAAGGGCTAAATCATCAGCATAATCTAAATCAGAAATTTTCGTATCTCCAGCCCATTTAAGGCCAAAATCTTTCCCTTGAAGTGAATTTCGCATAACATAATCAATAACCAAGCTAAAGAGAAAAGGAGACAAAATGCACCCTTGTCGAACACCAGAAGTAATGCTAAACCAATTGCTACAAGCCTTACCAACTCTCACACACGACTCAGTGTTATTATAGAGAGCTTTCATAATGTTAACTAACTTGTCTGGTATACCATACGATTTCACAATCAACCACAAATTATGACGATCAACAGAGTCGAAAGCCTTTTTGAAATCAACAAAGCTAGCAACCAAAGGTTTCTGAAACTCTAAACATTTCTCAAGAATCTGCCTAAGTGAAAATATCTGATCCACACATCCCCTACCACTTCTGAATCCACATTGCTCATTACGCAATTGACTGTCAACCAGATTCTTAATTCTATTAAGCACAATCATGGAAACAACTTTACCTGGAACAGAGAGTAGGCTAATACCCCTATAGTTATCACAAGAACTGCGATCACCTTTTTTGAAAATAGGGATAACAATAGCTCTGGTAAAATCCTTAGGAACCATGCCTTTATCATAAAACATATTCAGAATTTCAGTCATCCAAGTGGTAACCGAAACATTCCCAGCTCTAAGCATTTCTGTAGTAATTTCATCTACCCCTGGGGATTTATGAAGTTTAAGTTTAGAAACAGCCAAAATAACTTCAGATTGTGTTATAGGGCCAACATTAAAGCCACCAATGCATCTATCATCATTGCAAACAATGGGAATAGAACTAACCGCATTGTTTAGAACATCACTGAAATGCTCAGCCCACCTAGCCATGACAGAATCCTCACCTTCTATAACCTTACCTTGTTTATCCTTCAATCCTTGTATGATTGTCCGTTTTCTACCACACAAAACATTAACTATCTGGTACAGCTCTCTGCTGTTGTGCTGTCTAACTGCTTCCTCAGCTTTGTCAGCCAAACCATCAAGCCAAAGATTCTTATCAGCAGCTAATTGATCCTTTACAAGTTTATTAAGGTCTCTGTAATGCTTTCTATTAGGACTAGTAGGGTATTGATTAAGGGCATTCCTGCAGTTCTTTCTTTCCGAAATAAGCTCAAGTGCCTTATCACTCAGATAATTTTGCCTCTTCTGCTCCTTTTTTCCTAAATGAGTACTGTTAGTGTCCAAAAAAGCCTGTTTAAAATGGTCCCATTCTTCCTCAACTTCAGTAGTAAGCATACCATGACTGTCATAATGACTAAGTAACCTATCATGGTAAGCTCTGGCTATAACTGGGTCTTTCAGAGCTTCAGTATTAAAAGCAAATTTTTTAACCCTAGCACAACACTTTTTAAGTTTAAGTTGCAAGACACTTTTAACTAGGTAATGGTCAGATCCATTTCAGCTCCCCTATATGCCCTGGTATTTCTAACAGAACTAGACCATTTGGTGTTAATATATAATCAATCTTATTCCTATGCAGCCCATCAGGTGAAACCCATGTGTACTTATGTATGTCGCGGTGTTTGTAATAAGTGTTAGTTATTCTGAATCCATTGAGTTTACTTACCTGTAGGAGACGTTGCCCATTGCCATTGCAGCTACCAATACCAAAAGGGCCAATCACCCCTCCCCAAAGGTCAGAGTCAGTACCAACTTTGGCATTGAAGTCACGAAGAACAAGGGTAATATCTCCTTTCTTGACAGAATTCAAAATATCCTGAAGTTGTTCATAAAACCTATCCTTCTCATCCTCATCCTCATCCTCAGTGGGGGCATAACAGCAGATAACATTCAGGTCTTTAACGCTTGTCTGAAATTTTGCTGTAAGAAACTTTTCATTAATGCACTCATATCCTAGAAGAGCATCACTAGCATGTCTGCTGAGAAGCAGACCCACGCCTTAGTGATGCTTATTGTCGTCCCTCCCTGAAAAGAGAAATTTAAGATTATTTTTAAGAATCTGACCTTTATCTGTCCATCTGGTCTCTTGCATGCCGAGAATATCTAAATTATAATGGTGGAATTCTTGTGTGAGGACATCAAGAGAAAAAGCTCTGTGCAGAGTCCTCACATTCCAACTACCTATGGAGATAAAATGGTTAGTAGGATGTTTAAAGAAACTATGTTTATTGAGAGAGAGAATGCCGACAATATCAAACAGCCCCCTAATCGCAGACATGGAGCAAAGACCCGTTCCCCCACCACTAAAGGTTGAAGCCATCTACACTGGAAGACTTCCTCCAATGTAAAATTTGACGATGCCAATAGAAGCAAAGAGTTCAGGTGCCTGCGATGACCTCTGCTCAGGATTATCCACCAGCTGATAAACATATCCTGTGAATCTATTCACTTGGGGCTGTCAACCCACAAACAACAGAAAACACAGCGGAAGATTTTCCCTCCACAGAAGCCCACCAGTGCAGCAAAATCAGGATCCATAATCAAGCTCAGAGCCATATATCTGTCCAGTCCAGTTGGTTTATATGGTCAGCACCAGGACCCTGTGTGGTTGACCACTCCTCAGCAGGGTAGAAAAAAAAGAAAAGTAGCCATAGTTGTCCAGATCAGTAGGCCACACTAATCTGGCAGCCCTCCCCTTCCGTTCACTTCCACAAGAGAGTATCTCTTTTGAAAGGTACTAACGGTCTGCACCACGAGAAGGCGGGGTCGGACATTAGGTGCTAGGCCTGGCCGGTTCTATGCATAATCACAGGGGATTGGTGCATAGCTCTCCTTCCAGTGACTACCTAGCTACCATTTACAGACCAATTTATTCTTCTTAAAAAATGTGATGAAAATTTGACAAACACTTTGCAATGTGATAAAAATTTGACGGAATTCTTTGAAAAGGGTAAAAAATTTGAAGTAACGTTGTGTCAATGCCCTTTTGTCAGTAACAATGTGAAAAGTAATTTGCAACGTTTAAAAATACGCGTTCTCTCTATTATTCCAGAACTATCCAAATATTTAATTTTCCGGAATATTCGTTTAATATTCAAAAGTGAAACCTGAAACTTTTAAATTTATCATTTACTACTCATAAAATTTACTTTAAAATATTATACTTTAAGTCAAATTTTTTATTAACTTAAATGGAATATTTCAAGTTTACGCAACGATTTTTTTTCAGTTTTCATCAATTTGAAGGGAAAAAAAGCTATCTGTGACAAATATCTTCTGCTAAGCGTTCCAACAACAACAACTCTTCAAAATATTAATCGAATATTGTTGAGATCTATAATTTATCTCTAGTCAGGTTTTTCTACTAAATGTTTATTTCGAAGGGTAGAGAGCTTTGAATGTAGCTTTCCAATTACATAATATCGAATTGTCTGGTTAATTTTCGTAGTATAGTGTATATATAAGAGAAATAAAAAATATACTTGCGACGGCCGGGAATCGAACCCGGGTCAACTGCTTGGAAGGCAGCTATGCTAACCATTATACCACCGTCGCTCGAAAGACACCCTTCCTTGTTTCTTACTTCAAAGGAAGTTTGTTCACCTGAAGAGTTGTTAAAGAGAGAATCCTGTTTTGAAATGCTATGCAGAGAATCACACTGCTAGGGGTAAAGCTCTCGTATAATTTTTTTTAATTGATTAACTGGCCTGAATTAGATGTCTTCTGTTACCCTGGATACAGACATTTTAACTGACTTTCATGGGCGTGTATCATTGGCCTGGGGAGAGGTAATAGCTATAATTTTGAGTTATAACTTTCATAAATTTTGCAAAAATTTAGATGTCACGAGTCCTTCGTGGTCAAAGGCTGGGTTGGGTTGCTTTATTACTGAATGGCACGTTTCTTGCACACAATGGACCTCCAAAGAATCAAAGAAGGTTGGGGGAAGGTAGCGCGCCAGGCTCGTAGTCTGCAGTTCCCAGGTTCGAGTCAACTGGGTCAGCGTTGAGATTTATCTCCTCAAAACTTCCCGCCGTGTCCACGGGCAGTAGGGGACACCGATGGGCTTGGAAAGTCGTCGGATGAGACATAAAGCCGTGGCCGCGTGTGCGGGAGAGGCCATACCCTGTGCACGTTAAAGAACACGCTGGATGGTCCTTGACGGGACTCAATTACTGTTTCCCAACACCTGTTCCATTGGGTCCCCCTCCCCCAACCTTCTCTGAGTCTTCGGGGTCCATGGGAACTGGCCATTTTGCCCATGGTGTGCAAAAAAAGTGCCGTTCAGTCAGAAGTAAAACAACCCAACTTAAATTAGAATTATTGCTGCTAAGTATTCCAATTTCCTTAACTTTAAATAGAGAACAAATGTTGTTAAAAAATCTAGGTTGAAACAGATATCAGCAATCACACTATTTCAAAAAATGGTTATTTAAGATGTTCCCGAGTTCTGTATCTCAGTTACTATTGACCATAACACTGAACTATACGTAATAAAGTGGCTGCTGACTGTGTATCTATATACAATAAATATATATATACTATAACAATAAATAAAATAAATATAATCTATATACTATAACAATAAATGTTTCCCTGATAGCTAAAGAGACCTCAACAGTTTAAAAAAAACCGGAAATTGTAATTTTACACTTTTTCTACCAACAGAAACCTATCGTACCGTACACTTATAAAATTTGTTTACCGTCGTCTCCCATTGGTCTCCCAGCTGTGACGTCAAAATGCCTAGCCAATGACAGTCAAGAAACGCTTCATTGCCGAGTGGCGACACGCTTCTTTCATCCATCCTGGTAATGCAGCGAATAAGTATAGTTTCGATGTGGTGAAACTTAATGCTTTATGTGCCAAATGAAAGCTTATGAATTTCCCCCCCTAAAAAGGGGAAATGTGAAAACTATTCTTCAGGTATATCTTCAGAAAGCGAATGCCGAAAGTACGAGCAGCACTTTTGAGCGGCAGTTTTTTTGCACACCATGGGCTAAATGGCCAGGTCACAAGGACCCCGAAGGCTCAGAGAAGGTTGGGGGAGGGAACCCATTGGAACAGTTGTTGGGAGATAGGTGGTAGCCTCCCGTCAAGGGCATCCAGCGTGTTCTTTAACGTGCACAGAGTATGGGCTCTACCGCACACGGTGCCACGGCTTAATGTCCCATCCGACGGATGGCGGCCTTTCCAAGACCATTGGTGTCCCCTACTAACAGTGAGCAGGGGGGGGGGGGAGTTTTAGTGGAGATAAATTTCAACGCTAACCCAGCTGGGACTCGAATCTGGGAACTGCAGATTACGACTGACCACCCCTGACTGCACTACCGACTGAGCCACCCCCGACCCTACGAGCTATACGACAAATTAAAGCTTCTGACGTGGAGAAATATCCTAAGCTATGAAAAATCGATCCTCCATGCTTTCTTCCCCCCTAATAAAGGGGGACAATGTGAAAATGATTGTTCCTCTATATCTACTAATCGCGAGGGCGGAAAGTAACAAGCTATACGTCAAGTGAAAGCTTCAGACGCGGTGAGTGTCGGGCTTTACAAGAATGATCTCCCATGCTTCCCCCCTAAAAAGCAGGAAATATGGAAGTTGTTCTACTATATCAGTGGTTCTCAACCTTTTTTGCCTCACTATATATATATTCCCCTTCCTGCCCACGGTCAGTAGGGGACACCGATGGGCTTGAAAAGGCCATCGGATTAAGCCGTGACCCCGTGTGCGGAGAGAGCCATACCTTTTGCACGTTAAAAAACACGCTGGATGGCCTTGACGGGAGGCTACCATCTGTCTCCCAATAGCTGTTCCAGTGGGTCCCCTGCCCCAACGTTCTCTGAGCCTTCGGGGTCCTTGTGACCTGGCCATTTAGCCCATGGTGTGCAAAAAAGTGCCGCTCAGAGGTAAAACAACCCAACGTTAAAGAACACGCTGGATGGCCTTGACGGGAGGCTACCATCTGTCTCCCAATAGCTGTTCCAGTGGGTCCCCTGCCCCAACGTTCTCTGAGCCTTCGGGGTCCTTGTGACCTGGCCATTTAGCCCATGGTGTGCAAAAAAGTGTCGCTCAGAGGTAAAACAACCCAATGTTAAAGAACACACTGTATGGCCTTGACGGGAGGCTACCATCTGTCTCCCAACAGCTGTTCCAGTGGGTCCCCTCCCCCAACCTTCTCTGAGCCTTCGGGGTCCTTGTGACTTGGTTATTTAGCTCATGGTGTGCAAAGAAGTGCATCTCAGAGGCTTTTTTCTATTTTTTAGGGCGCATATAGGAAGATTGGTATCGTTTTAAAATTTTTATTTATTTATTTTTATTTTTGCAGCGTGGTTGTGGTTGCTGCGCTAATGGAGAGAATATAGGTAAGTTTGAAATTTTTCTTGTTCTGGATGTTAATGCTGAATGGATTTTGAGTGTTGGTGATAGTGGTGTGTGTTCAGGAAAACGAACATGGTGTGGGCATGGATAGTGTTAGATTGTGTGTGGGTGGGGGTGGAGGTGGGGGGTTAGATATGTGATTTTTTCGTATTTTTTTTTATGCATTGGTTATTTAACCGCTGGAGTTTTTTTCCAGTGAGGAACAGTGGCTAGTGTATGTTGATTCGTAGGCATCGGGAAAATTGCATTACTTTTAGGTACTTTCGGGAAAAAAAAAATTAAAATGGCGGCATTGTTGCTTTGTAAATAATTGCCAAATGATTTGGTTTATAGTTGACTTTTCATATTTAACATATTGAGTTGGGTTGTTTTACCTCTGAGCGGCACTTTTTTGCACATCATGGGGTAAATGGCCAGGTCACATGGACCCCGAAGGCTCGGAGAAGGTTGGGGGAGGGGACCCACTGGAATAGCTGTTGGGAGACAGATGGTAGCCTCCTGTCAAGGCCATCCAGCGTGTTCTTTAACGTGCACAGGGTATGACTCTCCCGTACATGGGGCCACGGCTTAACGTCCCATCCGACGGACGACGGCCTTTCCAAGCCCATCGGTGTCCCTTACTGACCGTGGGCAGGGCGGGGAATTTTGCGGAGATAAATCTCAACGCTGACCCAGCTGGGACTCGAATCTGGGAACTACAGATTACGAGCCTGGCGCGCTACCGACTGAGCCACCCCCGCCCGGAACATATTGAGTGTCACGTCATTCAGTTATGAATTCATTTATGAATGACGCTAATAGTTCGCCCTATGCCACGCCATACATATACCTATGACGCCGTGCTTCCGTACAGAGCCATGTCGGGGAAGGGGTAGCTTAATTGGTTACGTGCCAAACTCGTAAACTGCAGTTCCCAGGTTCGAGTCCCAGCTGGGTCAGCGTTGAGATTTGTCTCCGCTAAAACTCCCCGCCATGCCCACGGTCAGTAGGGGACACCGATGGGCTTAGAAAGGTCGCCGCCCGACGAATGGGACGCTAAGCCGTTGCCCCGTGTGCGGGAGAGCCATACCCTGTGCACGTTAAAGAACACGCTGGATGCCCTTGACGGGAGGCTATATCTGTCTCCCAACATCTGTTCTAGTGGGTTTCCTCCGCCAACCTTCTCTGAGCCTTCGGGGTCCTTGTGACCTGGACATTTAGCCCGTTGTATGCAAAAAAGTGCCGCTCAGAGGTAAAACAACCCAACCAAGGAATTTGTTTACCTCAGTGTTAATAGATGGCAGCACCTTACAAATCTAACAATAACTAGAAGAACGCATATCGCATGTGGCGTCTCTTGTTTTCAAATAAAATGAAATTTTTCCTCCACCTACTCTTTCATTCCTTAAAAGTTTTAATTTTGTGTGGATGATGGGAAAAATGAAGATATTATTTTATTAGTAATTGTACAACATAAAAGTATTCGTCTTTTGATTCTTAAATATAAAAAGTTGCATTTCCCACATTTCTCAGAAAAGTGGACAGATTATTGCCATTAGTGGAATATCTCTTAAAAGCAACCGCTAATTTTTTAAATTTTTATTCTATACATATTTGTAAAACTCGTCAGCAGTTCTGCCGTCTCATGTTTAGTGATTTGTAAAGATATACTAAGCATTTCAAAAATGCGAATTATATTTCATTAGTACCAATCAAACTAAAAAACAGTTTTGTAATCATCATTTTCATTGTTTCCAATGAAAACTTCATGAAGTTCACATTCTACTACCAAAATTTCATATTTATATCATTGATACATTGTTGCAATAGTATTCATTTGAAATTTTGTAATTTTCAATCTTTTTCACCGTTAGAGGGCGCAATTATAGTGTTCGAAATATTCCGAAAGTGCGAATCATAATATGTTATCAATTCCTATCTAATCCAAAAAAAATTTTTTTAGTCATCTCTAAACACAAACAATTGTCTGCTAAAACAAAATAGTTTTTTCCCACCCCCTGGGTCTAAGGCGCCAACTCATTGTTGACAGTGAAAATTCCGTAATCTTCATATTCCACCATCAAAACTACAAATTTCTAGCATAAATGCATCATTTTCAACATTCGTTTTAAAATTTGGAATTTTAAAATTTTTTACCGTTAGAAGGCGCAATTATAGTCTCGGAAGATTTCGAAAGAGTGAATCATAATATATCATCAAATCCTATCTAACCCAAAAAAATATTTTTTCATTTATCTCTATAAAGAAACAATTATCTTCTAAAACAAAAAGGTTGTGTTTTCCCACCCACCTGGGTCTAAAGCGCCAATTCATTATTTCGTGACCTTCTCATTCCACCACCAAAATTTAAAATTTTTACCATAAATACATAGTTTGCAATATTTGTTTGAAATTATCAATTTTTTCACCGCTAGAGGGCGTGATTATAGCTTTAGAGAGATTCGGAAAGTGCATGTAATATTTCATCAATACATATCCAACACAAAAAATAATTTTTAATTTTTCTCTGTGAGCGAAAAAAAAGTTCGATGTCTACAGACAGATGACAAAGCGAAACTATTATCTCGTTTTCAAAAAATAAAAATGAGATAATTTCTACCTTAAACTTTTCGGTAGAGAGTAATCTGGCATTTGAAATTTGGATTCCGCACGTGAACGTTATAGAAATCGAAGTCAAATTTGTTTTGTATATTACTGTCAACCGGACATTTCTATATTATGTGAATGGAGAGCTCTCTAAGTTCGAAAATATATCTTTTACCGAAATATGCCACTCGAGATTAAATATCTTACTGAAATACATTGATCTTGCGTCTTAACGTTATCGGTTTAATATTTGTAGCGGTGTTTTCAACCATTTTTGGGTGGCGGAACACTTTGTAAATGTGATAAAAATTTGGTGGACACTCATAAGTAAAAGCATTTATATAAACTTCATTTTATATATTTAATAAAATAAAAGTACCCTTTTTTCGGGGGGGGGGGGGAAGGGTTTGTGAAAGTGTTCCACTTTTGCGTCAAAATAAAAATGGTCATCCCGTATTGTGGCTTTTACCTTATGCTGCCATCTGTAGGCAATCTTGATAACTACGTGAATTAAAATACTTGTGTATCTAGAACAGGCTGGGCTAACATTTTTGCTGAGTTGGGTTATCTCTGAGCGGCACTTTTTCGCACACCATAGGCTAAATGCCCAGGTCACAAGGACCCCGAAGACTCAAAGAAGGTTTGGGAAGGGGACCCACTGGAACAGCTGTTGGGAGAGAGTTGGTAGACTCCCGTCAAGACAATCCAGCGTGTTCTTTAATGGGCACAGGGTATGGCTCTCCCGCACACGGAGCCACGGCTTATCATCCCATCCGACGGACGGCGGCCTTTCCAAGCCCATCGGTGTCCCCTACTGACCGTGGGCAGGGCGGGGAATTTTTGCGGAGATAAATCTCAACGCTGCCCCAGGCGGGACTCGAACCTGGAACTGCAGATTACGAGCCTGGCGCGCTACCACTGAGCCCCCCCCCCCCCCACACACACGACAAAAGTGATGGGCTTTGCTCTTTTTCTGTTTTATAAATTAAGAGATTTATCATCAGTAACTCGCGGGCCGCACAAAAATGAGGGTGGGAGGGGGGACGCATGTGGCTCGCTAATCGCAATTTGTTGAGGCCAGATCCATAAGAATTGTTCGAGAAATATTTCTCCGTGGTTACTTCGGAATTTGCTCGCGTGGTAGCATTGATGAAATAAAATTTTCCGCAGTTATTTTTTTATGCGAATATAAAAGCATTCATTTTTCATTTCTAACACAATACAATCAATCATCCTGAAACATGCACAGACCGTGTACTGCCACGTACTTTATACGGCTTTCATTAAAGCTTTTATAATAAAATAGCGGTTGCTGTAAGTGCGAATAAATGCTAAAAAAAAAATCAGTCCGTGATTTCGGCAGCTCTTGATTTCCAACTCTTCACTCCGATCACTTATTTGAACTTGCACGCGGCACCGGATCTGGGAATTCGTCTTATTTCTGAGTTCTACTGAGGTGTTTCATCTTCACAGATCTTCTATGTCGTATCAACTTAAAAGCTCCTGTCGGACCTCTGTGACAAGCAGCTACTTAAGGGGGAGGAGGAACGGAACTGCTTGAAACAGCAGTCTTCACGCAGTTTTAGTTCTCCAGTAGATCTATATTTGACCTTTGACCTTGAAGAACCTAACACCCCCAAAAACTGACAAAATTTCTGAGATCTACGACTCAAAGTACCCCCAGATACCAATTTTCAGCCTTGTAACAACTGGTAGATCTGAATTTGACCTTTAACCTCGAAGGACCTATCGCATTCCAAAATTTCGCAACACTGCGAGATCTACAACTCAAAATCCCCCAGGCACCAATTTTTAGTTCTGTAGCACTGACCTTTAACCTCAAATGACCCTCCGGATACGAAATTTCTTAACGTTTCCGACATCTACAGCCAAAACACACGCAGATATCAATTTTCAAATTTCCAGCCCTCATATATTAAGGTTTGACTTCTATTTTGACCTTGAAGGGCATGTCGGATGTCAAAAATTCAGATTTTTTTCCGAGATCTACGACCCGGACTACCCACAGGTGGAAATTTTCAGAGCTCCACCATTTCTGCATCATTGGTAGAATTCGCGTCATCCCCTGTCAGCTGTCTCCGCAAAGCTCCCCGCCCTGCCCACGGTCAGTAGGGAACACCGATGGTCTTGAAAAAGGACGTCATCCGTCGAATGGGACGTTAAGCCGTGGTCCGTTTGCGGGAGAGGCATACCCTGCGTACGTTAAAGGACACTGGAGGGGGAAGCTTGACAGTAGGGTACCATCTGTATCCTAACAGCTGCCCAGTGGGTTCCTTTCCCCCAACCTTCTCTGAGCCTTGGGTTTTTGTAACCTGGCCATTTACCCCATTGTGTGTGGGGCGGGGGTGGCTCAGTCGGTAGCGCGCCAGGCTCGTAATCTGCAGTTCCCAGATTCGAGTCCCATCTGGGTCAGCGTTGAGATTTATCTCCGCAAAATTCTCCGCCCTGCCCACGGTCAGTAGGGGACACCGATGGGCTTGGAAAGGCTGCCGTCCGTCAAATGGGACATTAAGCCGTGGCCCCGTGTGCGGGAGAGAGCCATACCGTGTGCTCGTTAAAGAACACACTGGATGGCCTTGACGGGAGGCTACCATCTGTCTCCCAACAGCTGTTCCAGTAGGTCCCCTCCCCCAACCTTCTCTGAGCCTTCGAGGTCCTTGTGACCTGGCCATTTAGCCCATGGTGTGCAAAATAGTGCCGATCAGAGGTAAAACAACCCAACCCCAATTTGTGCAAAAAATGCCAACTCCTGTCATCCGACAGTCATTCACAATCGTCTCTGTATCAGATACCAAATGTTCAAAATTAAACTCAGTCGGTAGCAGTGATGCTAAGTGAACTTGGGAACCATTCATATCCATTAACCCTCATTCCGATGTCAGTGAGGCATCTTGGGTTTTGGAATGCTGCCGTCCGTTGGAAAAGACGTTAAGCCGTGATCCTATGTGCTGGAGAGCCATCTTCCTGTACACGTTAACAAATAGAAAAAACAAAAACAAAAAAAACAAAACAAATCCATGTACACATTAATAATTCTCTGGATGGCTGTCTATGGAAGAAAACAGATCTACAGTGGATTCCTTTTCCCAATCTTGTCTGAGCCAAGGTTCTGAGTTCTTAGGGTCCTTGTAACCTGGCTTTTTAGCCCATTGTGTGCACGAAGTGCCTATCTGAAAGAGCATTTGAGTAGACATCAAAATCTTACCATACCAAGATTCAATATTTTAACTTCAGGTTGGTCTCATAGTAGATTCCATCATACAGGTTGCGCTGTTTTGCCTCTATACGTCACATTTATGCACACAATGGGCTAAATGGCCGGGTCACAATGACCCTAAGGGTTCAGAGAAGGTTAGGAGAAGGGGACCCACTGGACAGCTGTAAGAAGACATAGTAGCCTCCTGTTTAGGCCATCCAATGTGTTTTTCAACGTGCACATGGTACGGCTGTCCTACACACGAAACAAGGTTTAATGTTTCATCCAATAGATGGCGGATGAGGTATATGGAACGGTCTTTCGTTCACACAATGGGCTAAATGGCCAGGTCACAACAACCCTAAGGGTTCAGAAAAGGTTGGGTTGTTTTACCTCTGAGCGGCAACTTTTTTGGACACCATGGGCTAAATGGCCAGGTCACATGGACCCCGAAGGTTCAGAGAAGGTTGGGGAAGGGGACCCATTGAAACAGCTGTTGGGAGACAGATGGTAACCTCCCGTCAAGGCCATTCAGCGTGTTCTCTAACGTGCCCAGGGTATGGCTCTCCCTCATACGGGGCCACGGCTTAACGTCCCATCCGACGGACGGCGGTCTTTCCAAGCCCATCGGTGTCCCCTACTGACCGTGGGCAGGGCAGGGAATTTTGGGAGTAAATGGCCATGTTACAAGGACCCTGAGGTCTCAGAGAAGGTTGGGGGTAAAGGGACCAATGGACAGCTGAAAGGAGGCAGATGGTAGCCTCCTGTCTAGGCCATCTCCAATATGTTTTTCAACGTGTGCAGGGCACGGTTCTCCTTCACACTGAGCCACAACTTACAGTCCCAACTGACGGACGGCTTTTTCAAGTCCATCGGTGTCTCCTTTCTGACCATTTACACGTTGGAGGTTTAGCGGAAATAATTCTTAACTCTGAAATAATTGGAACAAAGATTGATGTAATCTGTTGGATTCCAATCTTGATTCTAAACCAGCCTTGTTCCTGCGTCGCTAAACCTCAGCGACAATTGCAACAAAGGTCACTCCTAATACAACAGAACTTCCCACAATTTCTAGTAATGGTGTTCACTGACATTGGTCATACATTGATCGATCATTCTGATTAGAGGGATGCTTATTTTCCTATCAGTTACAATCTGTCTTCTAGCGTGTTGATACACTGTGTCTGCACTACGTTGTGATCTGCTGCGAAGTGCACAGATGCCTATTTGTCTGAAGACACTGCAGAAATTCTGATTAGCAACAGATGTTTCATTCCTAATGTACCAGTCAGCCTCTTAAAGGTTAATATTTCATTTCAAGACATTTGAAAATCACGAGAGCATATATATATATAAAGTGACTGTCCGTTACGTGTGGTTGGGTTGTTTTACTTCTGACCGCACTTTTTTTACACACAATGGGCTAAATGGCCAGGTCACAAGGACCCCAAAGGCCCAGAAAATGTTGGGGCAAGGTAACCACTAGACAACTATTAGATATTGTAGCTTGTTTGATTGTTTAATCTCGGCGGCACTTTTTACACGCAATGGGCAAAATGGTCAAGTCACAAGTACCCTGAAAGCTCAGTGGTTAGAGGAAGTTAACCCACTGGACAGCTATTAGGAGATATGGTAGCTTAGTTGGGTTATTTTACCTCTGAGCGGCACTTTTTTCACTCAATGGGCTAAATGGCCAGGTCACAAAGGGTTGGGTTGTTTTACCTCTGAGCGGCACTTTTTTGCACACCATGGGCTAAATGGCCAGGTCACATGGACCCCGAAGGCTCAGAGAAGGTTGGGGGAGGGGACCCACTGGAACAGCTGTTGGGAGACAGATGGTAGCCTCCCGTCAAGGCCATCCAGCGTGTTCTTTAACGTGCACAGGGTATGGTTCTCCCGCACACGGGGCCACAGCTTAACGTCCCATCCGACGGACGGCGGCCTTTCCAAGCCCATCGGTGTCCCCTACTGACCGTGGGCAGGGCGAGGAATTTTTGCGGAGATAAATCTCAACGCTGACACAGCTGGGACTCGAACCTGGGAACTACAGATTACGAGCCTGGCGCGCTACCGACTGAGCCACCCCCGCCCCAAGTCACAAAGACCGCCAAGGCTGAGAGAAGGTTGGGGGGAAGCTAACCCACTGGACAACTATTAGGAGACATGGTAGCTTGTTTGGTTTGTTTTACATCTGAGGGGCATTCTTTTAGACACAATGGGCTAAATGGCCAGGTAAGAAGGACCCTGAGGGTTCAGAGAGGGTTAGGGAGGGTACCCACTGGACAGCTGTCCAGTGTTCTTTAACGTGCAGGGTTACTCTCTCGCAAACAGAGCACGGCTTAACGTTACAATCGACAGATGGTGGCCTTTCCAAGCCCATCGGCGATGTCCCCTACTGACAGGCAGGGTGGAGAGTTTTGCGGAGATATATCTCAACCCTGGCCCAGCTGGAATTCGAAACTGTGTACACCAGATTATACGGTGCGCAACCTTCAAAGCCAACCTCGGCGCTCCCAGAAAAACGTGAAAGATATTATGGTTAAGATTGTCTTGCATACGTCAGTAGTTTTCAAATTTTACACGTGTCCCTAACACACTAAAATCTCATCAGTGCAAATGGCGACCTACCAAGTTTCATCAATGTAGCTAATGACATACTAAAATTCTTGTCAAACCTCGCAAAAATTACTGATCTTCTTTTAAACGGAAGCGTTGGGTTTATGATGTTAAGTTCCAAGTTTCTTGAGTTTTATCGAAATCAGAGAGAGGGGGGGGGGGAGGGGGGATATTCTTGAACTGATGCTTTAATAATTGTTTTTTGGAAGGTCCTTGGACGTAAAAAAAAGAATGGAAGCCAGGTTTAGTTTTCGGCGTAAAAAACTTTAAATTAGAATTCGTTTATTATTTATGTACGTCTTACAGGGTAAGTGTGGCTAGTAAGCACAGTCGCCCCCCCCCAAAAAAAATATCCGAACACTATGGTTGATTACAGAATTCAGGAAAAATATCTGGCAACGATTTTTTTATAGAAATTAGTGATCTGGCAACCATCGTGTCACGTGACACGATGGTTGCCAGATGTGTCACGTGACACGATGGTTGTCACGTGACACGAAGGTTGCCAGATCACTAATTTCTAAAAAAAAATCGTTGCCAGATATTTTTCCTGAATTCTGTAATCAACTATAGTGTTCGGATACTTTTTTTTGAGCGACTGTACTTTGGAGAAGGTGAAAGGTCAAAATCACCGAAAGCATTCAGTTATAACTGGTGTTTTTTTCCTTAAGATCATTTGAATTCGAAATTTTTGTAACCGGAGAACAGTGATTGGTTGTTTCAGCCCGAACGACTCCTTTTTTTTGGTGTAAATGGCCAGGTCACAAGGACTAGGTGAGATGGTTGAGGAAGGGGACTCACTGGATGGTTGTTGAGAGATACCAGAGGTTTCCCGTCAAGGGACCTCTGGTATCTCTCAACAAGAATCTTTAACGTGCATAGGATGTGTCTGTTGCACACGGAGCCACGGCTTAATGTTCCATCCGTAGGAGGGCGGCCTTTCCAAGCCATCGGTGTTCCTTTTCTGACGGAGGGCAGGGTGGGGGATACTGGTCACACGCCACCAGCAAAATTTCAGACGTCTAGAGCAAATACGTCTTCTGCAATATCCGTATAAATATTTTCGTTTCCGAATTTATTATTCCATATTAATTATTTCATTTCTAACGGTTTCCAAACCGTTAGAAGCTGCTCAATTAAAACTTTGTTAAAATGATTTCGAAAGTGCGAATCCTAGACCAATAGACAAACGAAAAACATTAGCTTTTTTTTTAAACATAAAACTACTTAAAACAGCGCATGTGTGGTTGGTTGAACATATGCGATCTTTCAGAACTTTTTTTTACAATATTTAATTACTCTTCAAGCAGCTGCTTGCTACAGAGGTCTGACAGGAGATTGTCAGTTTGTACGCCAAACTAGAAGGTCTGAGAGGATGGTGGGATCTCAGCAGAAAAACAACACACACACAAATGCCTTACCCGGGGATCGAACCCTAGGTCCTTTGATCAATAGCCAAGCACGCTTACCACTCGGCCACCAGAAAGATACCCAGAAAAAAAAATCCATTTAAATGTGTTTTATGTATAAAAAAAACATAAAAATATTTTTTTACATCGTTATTTTGAAATTCCTCGTGTACATTATAATGTACAGTCTCAAAAGTTGGAAAATTCGAAATCTCAGAAACAATAAAAAGAAAAGGGAAAGAAAAGAATTGTGATTTCTATGCAATTTGTCATCAAATGAGCAACAAATGTAATATGTAGCTAAACAGTTCTCTGTGAAATGTAGCAAAACATTTCTTGTGGTTTCTTGTGAAATGTAGCAAAACATTTCTCATGGTTTCTTGTGAAATGTAGCAAAACATTTCTCATGGTTTCTTGTGAAATGTAGCAAAACATTTCTTGTAGTTTCTTGTGAAATGTAGCAAAACATTTCTTGTGGTTTCTTGTGAAATGTAGCAAAACATTTCTTGTGGTTTCTTGTGAAATGTAGCAAAACATTTCTCGTGGTTTCTTGTGAAATGTAGCAAAACATTTCTTGTGGTTTCTTGTGAAATGTAGCAAAACATTTCTCATGGTTTCTTGCGAAATGTAGCAAAACATTTCTTGTGGTTTCTTGTGAAATGTAGCAAAACATTTCTCATGGTTTCTTGTGAAATGTAGCAAAACATTTCTTGTGGTTTCTTGTGAAATGTAGCAAAACATTTCTCATGGTTTCTTGTGAAATGTAGCAAAACATTTCTTGTGGTTTCTTGTGAAATGTAGCAAAACATTTCTCATGGTTTCTTGTGAAATGTAGCAAAACATTTCTTGTGGTTTCTTGTGAAATGTAGCAAAACATTTCTCATGGTTTCTTGTGAAATGTAGCAAAACATTTCTTGTGGTTTCTTGTGAAATGTAGCAAAACATTTCTCATGGTTTCTTGTGAAATGTAGCAAAACATTTCTTGTGGTTTCTTGTGAAATGTAGCAAAACATTTCTCATGGTTTCTTGTGAAATGTAGCAAAACATTTCTTGTGGTTTCTTGTGAAATGTAGCAAAACATTTCTCATGGTTTCTTATGAAATGTAGCAAAACATTTCTTGTGGTTTCTTGTGAAATGTAGCAAAACATTTCTCATGGTTTCTTGTGAAATGTAGCAAAACATTTCTTGTGGTTTCTTGTGAAATGTAGCAAAACATTTCTCATGGTTTCTTGTGAAATGTAGCAAAACATTTCTTGTGGTTTCTTGTGAAATGTAGCAAAACATTTCTCATGGTTTCTTGTGAAATGTAGCAAAACATTTCTTGTGGTTTCTTGTGAAATGTAGCAAAACATTTCTCATGTTTTCCTGTGAAATGTAGCAAAACATTTCTTGTGGTTTCTTGTGAAATGTAGCAAAACATTTCTCATGGTTTCTTGTGAAATGTAGCAAAACATTTCTTGTGGTTTCTTGTGAAATATAGGAAAACAGTCCTTGTTGTTTCGTATGAAATGTAGCATTTCTTGTTGTTTTCTGTGAAATGTTGGAAGCCAGTTTTTGTGGTTTCCTGTGAAGTGTTGCAACCCAGTTCTTGGCTTTCCTGTGAAATGTAGCAAAACATTTTTTGTAGTTTCTTGTGAAATGTAGCAAAACAATTCTCATGGTTTCCTGTGAAATGTAGCAAAACAATTCTCATGGTTTCCTGTGAAATGTAGCAAAACATTTTTTGTAGTTTCTTGTGAAATGTAGCAAAACATTTCTTGTGGTTTCTTGTGAAATGTAGCAAAACATTTCTTGTGGTTTCTTGTGAAATGTAGCAAAACATTTCTTGTGATTTCTTGTGAAATGTAGCAAAACATTT
This sequence comes from Ryuthela nishihirai, assembly GCA_038380435.1. Taxonomy (NCBI): domain Eukaryota; kingdom Metazoa; phylum Arthropoda; class Arachnida; order Araneae; family Heptathelidae; genus Ryuthela; species Ryuthela nishihirai. The sequence goes on from JAWZYU010000008.1 coordinate 58,876,771, forward strand.
CTTGTGGTTTCTTGTGAAATGTAGCAAAACATTTCTCATAGTTTCCTGTGAAATGTAACGAAACATTTCTTGTGGTTTTTCTGTGAAATGTAACGAAACATTTCTTGTGGTTTTTCTGTGAAATGTAGCGAAACATTTCTTGTGGTTTCTTGTGAAATGTAGCAAAACATTTCTCATGGTTTCTTGTGAAATGTAGCAAAACGTTTCTTGTGGTTTCCTGTGAAATGTAGCAAAACATTTCTTGTGGTTTTTTGTGAAATGTAGCAAAACATTTCTTGTGGTTTCTTGTGAAATGTAGCAAAACATTTCTTGTGATTTCTTGTGAAATGTAGCAAAACATTTCTTGTGGTTTCTTGTGAAATGTAGCAAAACATTTCTTGTGATTTCTTGTGAAATGTAGCAAAACATTTCTTGTGGTTTCTTGTGAAATGTAGCAAAACATTTCTCATAGTTTCCTGTGAAATGTAACGAAACATTTCTTGTGGTTTTTCTGTGAAATGTAGCAAAACATTTCTTGTGGTTTCTTGTGAAATGTAGCAAAACAATTGGTTTCCTGTGAAATGTAGCAGAACATTTCTTGTGGTCTCTTGTGAAATGTAGCAAAACAATTCTCATGGTTTCCTGTGAAATGTAACAAAACATTTCTTGTGGTTTTCTGTGAAATATAGGGAAACATTTCTTGTGGTTTCCTGTGAAATGTACCATTTTAACTGTTAAACATATTTTAATTGAATGTCATTGTTTTAACCTTGAACGACGTATGTTTTTTAACTTCCACGATTTTACGTCCGAGCCCCTTACACTCGGACATCTTTTATTAGATCATTGTCGTTTTAACGCTGTTTTTCAATTTTTAAAATTTACTGGATATTTTAATCGAATTTGATATACTATTTATACTGGATATTTTAATCGCATTATTTACCCCCCGCCCGGTCTCTTACACCTGGAATTATTTTATTTAGTATTTCTACAGTTGTTTTACTCTGTTTATATGCACCTGTTTTTTGTTGTTTTACCCATCTACTATGTTAAAAATGTATTTTAAATTTTGGTTGCGGGTTTCTATGTCTTTTATCTTTTATATTGTGTTTTGTTTGGCGCATTTTGGCCTTGTTGCCGATGCGCCATTAAACCCCAAACAACCAAACCTGTGAAATGTAGCAAAACATTTCTCATGGTTTCCTGTGAAATGTAGCAAAACATTTCTTGTGGTTTTCTGTGAAATATAGGGAAACATTTCTTGTGGTTTCCTGTGAAATGTAGCAAAACATTTCTCATGGTTTCCTGTGAAATGTAGCAAAACATTTCTCGTAGTTTTCTCCGAAATGTAGCAAAACAATTCTCATGGTTTCCTGTGAAATGTAACGAAACACTTACTGTGGTTTTCTGTGAAATGTAGCAAAACATTTCTTGTGGTTCTTGTGAAATGTAGCAAAACATTTCTCATGATTTCCTGTGAAATGTAACGAAACATTTCTTGTAGTTTTCTGTGAAATGTAGCAAAACATTTCTTGTGGTTTCTTGTGAAATGTAGAAAAACATTTTTTGTGGTTTCTTGTGAAATGTAGAAAAACATTTTTTGTGGTTTCTTGTGAAATGTAGCAAAACATTTCTCATGTTTTCCTGTGAAATGTAACGAAACATTTCTTGTGGTTTTCTGTGAAATGTAGCAAAACATTTCTTGTGGTTTCTTGTGAAATGTAGCAAAACATTTCTCATGGTTTCCTGTGAAATGTAACGAAACATTTCTTGTAGTTTTCTGTGAAATGTAGCAAAACATTTCTTGTGGTTTCTTGTGAAATGTAGCAAAACATTTCTCATGGTTTCCTGTGAAATGTAGCAAAACATTTCTTGTGGTTTTCTGTGAAATATAGGGAAACATTTCTTGTGGTTTCCTGTGAAATGTAACAAAGCATTTCTCATGGTTTCCTGTGAAATGTAACGAAACATTTCTCGTAGTTTTCTCCGAAATGTAGCAAAACAATTCTCATGGTTTCCTGTGAAATGTAACGAAACACTTACTGTGGTTTTCTGTGAAATGTAACGAAACACTTACTGTGGTTTTCTGTGAAATGTAGCAAAACATTTCTTGTGGTTCTTGTGAAATGTAGCAAAACATTTCTCATGGTTTCCTGTGAAATATAACGAAACATTTCTTGTAGTTTTCTGTGAAATGTAGCAAAACATTTCTTGTGGTTTCTTGTGAAATGTAGAAAAACATTTTTTGTGGTTTCTTGTGAAATGTAGCAAAACATTTCTCATGGTTTCCTGTGAAATGTAACGAAACATTTCTTGTGGTTTTCTGTGAAATGTAGCAAAATATTTCTTGTGGTTTCTTGTGAAATGTAGCAAAACTTTTCTCATGGTTTCCTATGAAATATAACGAAACATTTCTTGTGGTTTTCTGTGAAATGTAGCAAAACATTTCTTGTGGTTTCTTGTGAAATGTAGCAAAACATTTCTCATGGTTTCCTATGAAATATAACGAAACATTTCTTGTGGTTTTCTGTGAAATGTAGCAAAACATTTCTTGTGGTTTCTTGTGAAATGTAGCAAAACAATTGGTTTCCTGTGAAATGTAGCAAAATTTTTCTTGTGGTTTCTTGTGAAATGTAGCAAAACATTTCTCATGGTTTCCTGTGAAATGTAGCAAAACATTTCTCATGGTTTCCTGTGAAATGTAGCAAAACATTTCTCATGGTTTCCATTGAAATGTAGCAAAACATTTCTCATGGTTTCCTGTGAAATGTAGCAAAACATTTCTCATGGTTTCCTGTGAAATGTAGCAAAACATTTCTTGTGGTTTCCTGTGAAATGTAGCAAAACATTCTTGTGGATTGCTGTGAAATGTAGCAAAACATTTCTTGTGGTTTCTTGTGAAATGTAGCAAAACAGTCATTGAGATTTCGTACGAAATGTAGCTTAACAGTTCTTGTGGTTTCATGTGAAATGTAACGAAAAACGTGTTTTATTATTGATTACATGTTCCTGTGTGATTAAAAAAAAATCTAAAACATAATGTACGTTGAAATATATACAAGGTCTGAAGGGTTGAAACCGAAACGAATCAGATATGCCCTTTTTATTTCGAAATCATTCTTGTCAAATATTAAATTATATATATTTTCCTTTGCTAGTGATACTTTTAAACGTATATATAGGTTTATTAATTTTTCTTTTCCGTTCAAGTTATTAAAATTCAACAGTTCAAACACAAGACTTATCAGTAGTGTTCTGAAATCGATTGTTTCTTTCGTAATATCTGCTGTTATCAGGAATATTAATTCAATATCTATAACTTAGTAGTTAGAGCAGGCTCATCCAATCCGGACTTAGCTTTTTCTTAGTGTCTCTTCACTATATACTTAAAAACGAAATTATACATTTCTAATGAATAGTGAACTGGGAAAAAAAACTATATTTTTAAGAAATCAACAAAATATCTGGATTAAAAAACAAAAATATAGCATTTCTCACTTTATAATGTGAACCAACTTCTATTCATTACTCTTATAACAATTACTTAATAAAACACTGAAAGCGTTTGTAACTTAGAGCGCTGCGAGCCATACCTGTTTTTGTTCTACCAATGCAATCCAATTTTTCACCAAACTATCTGCATGACGAACTTCCGCTGACGTCACCTCCAGTTTCCACCGGACTGTCATCTTCCGGTAGAATGATCACCATCAACCACCGGATCGCTCAGCCGTGCTGTGGACTGGGTTTACGGCGGAGTGCTTCGAGGCTGCCATGAACTGGTCAACACAAGCACACACTCATACATTGGGGCATATACGTTGGCCTCATGGCTGATAGTGACCGTGGTAAGTTGGAAGAAACGGACAACAAAGTTTCATGTGGTTGCCGAAGAGAACTACTAACTGTTCGAGCGGAAATTCAGATGTTCTCAGCAGAAAAGTAGTCAATGTTGTGTGAAAAGTTTGTTAGTTTTCGGAGACGGAATAGAGAGTCAGAAAGGGAAGATAGGCCATCAGAAGAACTGTTTCTATTTTGCTATGTGAAGGAAGAGATCTGACCTGCTTTCATGGTGTGTAAAAATCTCACCATAGGTTCTAGTAGTGTTCTGTTTGGGTAGGGAGAGTTTTTATTGCTTCTCTGTTGGTGAAGTTGTTCGAAAGGGAGCACTTAATCATTCATCGTGTTGCAGTTATGCTGGCGGATGAACTCAAGGGTGATGTGAATATAGAAGTTTATCGTAAGCAACCCAACTTCCGTAAAACGATTATAGTGGGCCTTGGAGGATTGTGGAAGTTATGTTCCTGAAGATTGTCGCGAATGGCCAATAAGCAGTTTATCGGATCTTAAGAAGGCATCTCATTAAGACCCACAACTGAAAAAGGAGCAACTCATTAGGACCCACAACTCAAGAAGGGGGCGGGGCCCAAATTATTAGGACCCACAACTAGGGGCACAACTCATTAGGATCCACAACTCAAAAGGGGGGCAAATCATTAGGACCCTCAACTCAAAAGAGAGCAATTCATTAGGACTCGCAATCCAAAAAGGGGCCCAACTCATTAGGACCCTCAACTCAAAAGGGGCAACTCGTTAGGATCCACAATTTAAAAAGGGGGTCCCAACTCATTAGGACCCACAATTCAAAAGGGGCACTAATTAGGACCCACAGCTCAAAAGGGGGCATTCATTAAGACCCACAATTCAAAGGGCAACTCATTAGGACCCACAATTCAAAGGGCAACTCATTAGGACCCATAACTTAAAGGGGGGGGGCAACTCATTAGGACCAACAATTCAAAGTGGCAACTCCTTAAGACGAAGAACCGGAAAAAAACATCTCATTAGGACCAAGAACTGGAAAAGGCAAACGATTAGGACCAGCAATTCAAAAAGCATTCTCTTTAGGATGAACAGCTCAAAAAGGCAACTGATTTGGAACAACAAATCAAAAAGAATCTCATTAGGACCAATAGCTGAAAAAGTAACTCATTAGGACCAATAATTCAAAAAGACAACTCATTAGGAACAATAACTCAAAGAGTAAATTATTAGGACCAACAATTCAAAAAAGAATTTCATTAAGACCAGTAGCTCAAAAAAGCAACTCGTTAGGACCAATAATTTAAAAAGGCGACTCATTAGAACCAACAATTCTAAAAGCTTCTTTAGGATCAACAACTAAAAAAAAAGCAACTCTTTAAGAAGAGTAACTCAAAAGGTATCTCATATGGTCCAACAGGGGAGGGGATGGCTCAGTCGGTAGCGCGCCAAGCTCGTAATCTGCAGTTTCCAGGTTCGAGTCCCAGCTGGGTCAGCGTTGAGACTTCGCAAAACTCCCCACCCTGCCCACGGTCAGTAGGGGATATCGATGGGCTTGGAAAGGCTGCTGTCCGTCGGATGGGACGTTAAACCATGGCCCCATGTGCGGGAGAGCCATACTCTGTGCACGTTAAAGAACACGCTGGATGGCCTTGACGGGAGGCTACCGTCTGTCTCCCAACGGTTGCACCAGTGGGTCCCCTCCTCCAACCTTCTCTGAGCCTTCGGGGTCCTTGTAACCTGGCCATTTAGCCCATTGTGTGCAAAAAAAGTGCCGTTCGGAGGTGGAACAACCCAACCTGGTCCAACAACTGAATAAAGGGGTCACTCAGTAGTGCGCCATGTTCATAATCTGCAGTTCCCAGGTTCGAAGTTTATTTCGGCTAACCACCACCCTGCCCACAGTCAGAAAGAAGACATCGGCGAGCTTGGGAAGTCCGCAGTTCATGGTATTCCTTGAAGAGTAATAATTCTTTGTCCGTTAATCCGCGACCCATTGTATAGGATGCTCTGTGCATGCTAAAGAACATGCTGGATGGCCTTGATGGGAGGCTACCATCTCTCTCCTAACAGCTGTCTAGTGGGCCCCCTTCCCCCAACCTTCTCTGAGTCCTTGGGGCCTTTGTGACCTTGCCGTTTAGCCCATTGTGTGCTAAAAGTGCCAGTCAAGCGGTTATGACGTCTGGCATGATTCTGGGAGATGTGGGTTCGAATCCCACTCATGGCTACCATTTTTTTTCCCCAGCTGATTGAAATGTTTCTTATCTAGGATATTTTACTATGATACTTTATTACTGGATCATCCACAAGTTCCAAGTTCCGTCAGATGTTCCTCCACACGTTGCTACTTCTTTCAAAAAAAAAAATCTTCCACATGTTGCAAGTTCTTTCAAAAAAAATCTTCCACGTGTTGCAAGTTCTTTCAAAAAAAAATCTTCCACGTGTTGCAAGTTTTTTCAGGAGATCCTGCACATTTTTAAAACTCTTTCCGAAGAACATCTACGTGTTACAAGTTCTTTCAAAAGATCCTGCACATGTTACAACAAGTTCTTCCTAAGGCCCCTCCACACATGCAGGTTCTTTCAAGAGCCACCTTAGTTTGAAAGTGCTTTCGAAAGGCTGAAGGCTTAGTTGAAGTGCTTTCGAAATTTTTTCAAAAGAGCCTCCACATGTTGCACGTTCTGTAAGATGAGCTTCAATTCTTTGCCAAAGTCTTTAAGGTGAGCCACACGTTGCAAGTTCCTTCAATAGCTTCGATCTCTGCAAGTTCTTTGAGGGAGGCAAGTCATGTTGGAAGGTAACTTATTTCGGAAGAAGTCTCCTCGTGTTACAAATTCTTCCAGGAGAATTTTACACGTGACTAAAAATTCATTTTTAGTATTATTTCGGAAGAAGTCTCCTCGTGTTACAAATTCTTCCAGGAGAATTTTACACGTGACTAAAAATTCATTTTTAGCAGCCATATTTTGAAAGTTCTTTCAAAAATTATAGACCAATCACTCTATTAACAAATTTTGATAAGATAATGGAAAAATATGTTGGAGATCGCTTGCAAAATTTTTTGAATAAAATTAATTTTCTGTCAAGTCATCAATTTGGGTTCCGTAAAGGTATGGGAACGCAACGTCTTTTAGAAGATCTTATTAATAATATTAATGTTAATTTAAATATAGGAAAGAAATGCGTTGCGGTATTCATGGACTTAAATAAAGCATTTGATTCAGTTGACATTGATATCTTGCTACAGAAATTATATTTACTTGGTATAAGAGGGAATATTTTTGAATGGTTTAAAAGCTACTTATTACATAGAGAGATAGTTATGAAAATAAATGATAATTTTAGCGATAAATTTCAGATCAATTTTGGAGTTCCACAAGGATCTATTCTCGGCCCTATGCTATTTCAAATATACATAAATGATTTGGCTAATATTAATTTCGATAGTAAATTATATATGTATGCTGATGATACAGTGCTAATCAACTTCCACTCTGATTTAGAATACGCTATTTGCAATCTACAAAGTGATTTCAATAAAGCAGTTAAATGGTTTGCTCTTAACAAACTGAGTGTAAACGAGAAAAAAACTAAATTTATGTGTATTGGTTCTCAACAACCTACACTTAATAGATGAGTTACTAAGCATCAAATAAGTTGTACTAGTCTGGATGGTTTATCACCTGGTACATGCAATTGTCCTAAAATAGAAGAAGTAAATGAAATAATTTACCTAGGCTTGAAAATGAATTCGAAAATGAAATGGAATAAACATATTGATTGGATGTGTTCAAGACTACGATTTGTAGCATTTAAAATTAGGAAACTTAACATGTTTGTTGATACACAGATAACTATTTTAGTATATAAATCACTTTTTGAATCTATAATTAGGTATGGGATAACAGTTTATGGAACAGCCTATAAGACAGAATTAAATAAAATTAAAAGAATACAATTTAGTCTGCTAAAAGGATTGTGTAATACAGAAGTTAAATATTCCCTTACAACAAAAGATGATATATTCAGTTTGTTCAAAATTTTGCCTATTGAAAGTTTACATGTGTTTGTTTCTGTTTATCAATAACTTCTTTGATGATACCTATAAGCAAAATATTTGCCACAATAAGTTTACTAGAAAAAAGGCTATGGGTTTTTTGAAACAACCAAAATTTTATAATAATTATTACGGACGAAATTCCAAAGAATATCAAATTCCCTACCTATTTAACTTGCTTCCTAGAGAAATAGTTAACTTAAAAAAAAATTTGTGATGTTAAAAAAAATTATTTCAGTTGTTGATGAAAAAGTGATGTTTTTATTTGGAAACTTTCATCATTTTGTCGGTTTTCTTTCTCATTTATTCCTTTTTTTCTCTCCTTCATTTTTTGTACTACTGAGGCAATCTAGATCATATCTGTAAAAACATATATGTACATTCCCGCTGATAAGCTTCGGCTTAGTGGGATTTTTTATGTAATATAATTATAGATAATATTTATTGAAAATAAATTTGAATTTGAAAAAAAAACGTACTTTTAACACGTTTGAAGATTTTACAAGAGAGCCTACACATGTTGTAAGCTCTTCAGGAATTCACAACAATAATGCAAGTTCTTTCAGGAGAGCTACCATCTGCACAAAGTTCTTTTATAGGAGCCTTCATGTTGCAAATTATTTCATGGGAGTTCTGTAGGTCACAACTTTTTATTTTTGTTTTCTATTTAACAATTTTTTTTACATCACAGCGGCATTATTTTGCACACAATGGGCTAAATGACTGGGTCACAAGGATCCCGAGGGCTCAGAGAAGGTTAGGAATAGGGAAGCCACTGGATAGCTGTTAAGAAACAGATCGTAGCCACCAGTCAATTTGATCCAGCGAGTTCTTTAACAGGAACAGGGTATGGATCTGCTGCGCACTGGGGCACGGCTTTACCCCCCATCTGATGGACGGCTGCCGTTCCAAGCTATCAGTGCCCCCTGTTAACCGAGGGCAAGGTTGAAATTGTGCGGAGATAAATTTCAATGCCAGGTTGAATTGTTTTACTCTGAGCAGCACTTATTTTGTATACCATGGGCTAAATGGCCAGGTCACCAGGACCCCGAGGACTCAGAGAAGGTTGGGGGAGGAGACCCATTGGAACAGCTTTTGGGAGACAAATAGTAGTCTCCCGTCAAATCAATTTTCATCCAACGTGTTCTTTTATATGAACAGGGTAATGCTCTCTCCTGCACATGGGGCCACGTGTTACGCCTCATCCGATGGACGGCAGCTTTTCCAAGTCCATCGGTTGTTGGGTGGATTGTTTTACCCCTGAGCGGCACTTTTTTTGCACACCATGGACTAAATGGCCAGGTGACAAGAACCCCGAAGGCTCAGAGAAGGTTGGGGGAGGAGACCCACTGGAACAGCTGTTGGGAAACAGATGGCAGCCTCCCGTCAAGGCCATCCAGCGTGTTCTTTAACGTGCACAGGGTATGGGCTCTACCGCACACGGTGCCACGGCTTAACATCCCATCCGACGGACGATGGCCTTTCCAAGCCCATCGTTGTCCCCTACTGACCGTGGGCAGGGCGGGGAGTTTTAGCGGAGACAAATCTCAACGCTGACCCAGCTGGGACTCAAACCTGGGAACTGCTGATTACGAGCCTGGTGCGTTAACGACTGAGCCACCCCCGCCCAAAGCCCATCGGTGTCCCCTTTATGACAAAGCTTAGCAGAAATAAATCCCAACGCTGACATGGTTGGTATCGAAATTGTCAATCAGATCACAGGCCTGTGACGCAAACGACTGAGCCAACCAAAACTTTTACCCCCTAAAAAATAAATTTACAAGTTAAAAAGAAAAACCACTGAGAACTTGTGAAATGCAATTGCAAATAACCCTAGAAAGTGAAGCATATATTCCTCTAATCTTTTTCCCATCCTTGTAAGAACTTCTTTTTCAATACTCAGACCTCCCGGAAATCTTTCTTTATAAATCTAAGACTCACAAAAAAAAATGTGTCGAAAAATCCACCTGCAGGAAATGGATTTACGACTATTAATGATAACAACCAGCAGGAGGTAGAGTCAGATTTCAGTGGCATAGATTATCTCTGGCATCAAAAGTAGGGAATTGGTGGGTTTAACTCGACACAGGGAATGGATAATGGAAGGGATTTTGGTTGGGACAGCTCCCGGATGAAGTACTGGAGTCAATGAAAACCTCATCCTGCTGAGCGGAACGACGAGCTGTTTCTTCCCGGGCGGACATCGCAGAAACTCGGCGAGCTTGTATTAAAGGCGTAGATCTCCCTCCTGCAGTTACATGTGCTATGAGTTCATGTTCAGGAAGCTGTGACAGCTTTAATCTTTCGCTAGAAGCCGTCTTTTTATGCAAATGCTATTGGCATAAAGCGAATTTAAGCTTGTTGTTCGAAATAATCCTTCCATGTGAGAAAGGATGGCTTTTTTTTTTATTTCATACTTTTAGTTCCAAGAGCTGTTTGGCAAAATTGAGAAGACATAGAAAGTTTAATTCAGTGTTCCCGACCGGAATCCTCAGTTGCGGTTTGTTTGATTTTTCTTTAATATTCGAAGTGTAAGATGGCCTAATGGTTAAAGGGTTGGCTTGTTTTATCTGTGAGCAGCACTTTTTTTGCTCACAATTGGCTAAATGTCGAGGTCACAAGGACCCCACAGCTCAGAGAAGGCTGGAAAGAGGGAATTAACTGAACAACTGTTAGGAGATAGATTGTAGCCTCCCTCAAGGGCATCCAGCATATTCTTTATGCAGATTATGGCTTTCTTACACATGGGACCACGACTTTACTCCCAATCTGATGAACGGCGGTGTTCCAAGTCCATCAATGCCCCCTACTGACCGAGGATTGGGCGGAGAGTTTTGTGGAAATAAATCTCAAAGCTGGACAAAGTGGGACTCGAACCTGAGTCAATGGACTTGGAAAGATCCGTCTATCAGATGTGACGTTAAACCGTGGCCTTGTGCGGGAGGGTCATACCTGTGCACATTAAATAACATGCTAGAAGACCTTGACGGGAGGCATCCATCTGTCTCTTAACAGCTGTCCAGGTCTTGGATAAGATTTGTTTTCTCAAGGGCTTAGGATAACGGAAAAGAAAGCAGTGACAAGATCAACCGCGTTGATAAAATCTTAGGTTGCTTCACTACTAAGTGGTACAATTATTTTTTCGCACAATGCGCTAAATGGCTAAGCTACAAAGATCTCAAGGGTTCAGGAGAGGTTGAGGGAAGGGGATTCACTGGAGAGCTGTTAGCAGACAGATGGTAGCCTCCCGTCAAGGCCATCCACAGTGTTCTGTAACGTGCACAGGATATGCTTTCGTGCATACGTTCTGCACTCGGTTAGAAAGGGGACACCGATGACCTCAAAAAGAGGCTTAAGGCCTCTTTCGAATCACATTTAAAGCCGTGGGCAGGAGAGCCATACCATGAACACATTAAAGAACACGCTAAATGACCTTGATTGGAGGCTACCATATGTCAGCTAACAGCTGTCTAGTGAATCACATTCTCTAAACCTTCTCAGAGCACTTGGGGACCTTGTGGCCTGGTCATTTAGCCCATTGTGGAAAAAAAGTGTCTCCCAGAGCAGTAAAGCTCCCTTCACAGTGACCGCCCTTCCCACGGTCAGTAGAAGAACGGCTTGGAAAGGCCGCCGTTCGTCGGATGAAACGTTGAGCCATGGTCCCGTGTGTGTGAGAGCTACATCCTGTACACGTTAAAGAACACGCTGGTATGAAGGGAGACTACCATCGGTCTCCCTTCATGCCAGCGTGCTCACTGGAACAGCTGTTGAGCTGTTCCAGTGAGTGGTCTTGATTGGAGGCTACCATATGTCAGCTAACAGCTGTCTAGTGAATCCCATTCTCTAAACCTTCTCTGAGCACTTGGGGACCTTGTGGCCTGGTCATTTAGCCCATTGAGAAAAAAAGTGTCTCCCAGAGTAGTAAAGCTCCCCGCCCTTCCCACGGTCAGTAGAGGAACGACTTGGAAAGGCCGCCGTTCGTTGGATGAAACGTTGAGCCATGGTCCCGTGTGTGGGAGAGCTACATCCTGTACACGTTAAAGAACACGCTGGCATGAAGGGAGACTACCATCGGTCTGAAGGGAGACTACCATGGCATGAAGGGGACTACCATCGTGGGTCATGAATCCCATTCTCTAAACCTTCTCTGAACAATTGGGGACCTTGTGGCCTTGTCATTTAGCCCATTGTGGAAAAAAAGTGTCTCCCAGAGTAGTAAAGCTCCCCGCCCTTCCCACGGTCAGTAGAGGAACGACTTGGAAAGGCCGCCGTTCGTTGGATGAAACGTTGAGCCATGGTCCCGTGTGTGGGAGAGCTACATCCTGTACACGTTAAAGAACACGCTGGCATGAAGGGAGACTACCATCGGTCTGAAGGGAGACTACCATGGCATGAAGGGGACTACCATCGTGGGTCATGATTCCCATTCTCTAAACCTTCTCTGAACAATTGGGGACCTTGTGGCCTTGTCATTTAGCCCATTGAGAAAAAAAGTGTCTCCCAGAGTAGTAAAGCTCCCCGCCCTTCCCACGGTCAGTAGAGGAACGACTTGGAAAGGCCGCCGTTCGTTGGATGAAACGTTGAGCCATGGTCCCGTGTGTGGGAGAGCTACATCCTGTACACGTTAAAGAACACGCTGGCATGAAGGGAGACTACCATCGGTCTGAAGGGAGACTACCATGGCATGAAGGGGACTACCATCGTGGGTCATGAATCCCATTCTCTAAACCTTCTCTGAACAATTGGGGACCTTGTGGCCTGGTCATTTAGCCCATTGTGGAAAAAAAGTGTCTCCCAGAGCAGTAAAGCTCCCCCGCCCTTCCCACGGTCAGTAGAAGAACGGCTTGGAAAGGCCGCCGTTCGTCGGATGAAACGTTGAGCCATGGTCCCGTGTGTGTGAGAGAGCTACATCCTGTACACGTTAAAGAACACGCTGGTATGAAGGGAGACTACCATCGGTCTCCCTTCATGCCAGCGTGCTCACTGGAACAGCTGTTGAGCTGTTCCAGTGAGTGGTCTTGATTGGAGGCTACCATATGTCAGCTAACAGCTGTCTAGTGAATCCCATTCTCTAAACCTTCTCTGAGCACTTGGGGACCTTGTGGCCTGGTCATTTAGCCCATTGAGGAAAAAAGTGTCTCCCAGAGTAGTAAAGCTCCCCGCCCTTCCCACGGTCAGTAGAGGAACGACTTGGAAAGGCCGCCGTTCGTTGGATGAAACGTTGAGCCATGGTCCCGTGTGTGGGAGAGCTACATCCTGTACACGTTAAAGAACACGCTGGCATGAAGGGAGACTACCATCGGTCTGAAGGGAGACTACCATGGCATGAAGGGGACTACCATCGTGGGTCATGAATCCCATTCTCTAAACCTTCTCTGAACAATTGGGGACCTTGTGGCCTTGTCATTTAGCCCATTGCGGGGAAAAAATGTCTCCCAGAGCGGTAAAGCTCCCCGTCCTTCCCACGGTCAGTAGAGGAACGGCTTGGAAAGGCCGCTATTCGTCGGATGAAAGGTTAAGCCATGATCCCGTGTGCGGGAGAGCCATATCCTGTACACGTTAAAAAATATAATACACATATAGGACACCGATGGGCTTGGAAATGCAGCCGTCCGTCGGATGGGACCTTAAGCCGTGGTCCGTGTGTATAGAGCCATACCCTGTGCACGTTAAAGAACACACTGGATGATCTTGACGGGAGGCTACCATCTGTCTCCCAACAGCTGTTCCAGTGACCCAACCTTCTCTGAGCCATCGGGGTCCTTGTGATCTGGCCATTTAGCCCATTGTCAGCAAAAAAGTGCCGCCCAGAGGTAAAACCTAACCCATATTAATAATGGTAGTCATATTCAAAACGATAAAGTAGTCATATTCATAATGATAGAATTTCCATTTCATATTCGAAGGCACATTCTTTAGAGAAATAAATGAAACTTGGGATAAATTTTTACGCGTTCCCTATTTCGTGTGTAGGGCAGTTAACGACCACCATCTCTTGTGTTCCGAGCTTGGGAGTTGATTTACAATCCCTTGTGTTTGACGCAAAGCCCCAGAACAACACGAGCTTTGTCGTAGCAGGAGGCACGTGCGAGCTCGTGGAATGTTGACCGAACTCTTCACCGTTGCCAGAAAGTGAGTTACCAGATATCTGACTAATATTGTGAACTCGGTTGGTTGTAACCGCTAGATTGCTGAGCGTGTAAAGGACAGGCTGTCTGGTGGTAGGGTTGTAATATCTACGAGACTATTGGTTAGGCCAGTGGTTCTCAACCTTTTATGCCTCGCGTACAATCGCTGAAATAAATATCCGAACACTGTGGTTGATTACAGAATTCAGAAAAAATATATGGTGTGCGTACACGAAGGTGGCCAGATCACTAATTTCTAAAAAAATAGCTGCCTGATATTTTTTCTGAATGCTGTAATCAACCATAGTGTTCGGATATTTATTTGAGCGACTGTACAAGTAGAAAGCGAAGATTTTGCGATTTTGAATGAAAACTCAGAACCAGAATATGGCGATTTCTCACTAGAAACGGAAAGGGAGGAATTCGCTGTTGTCAATAGAAAACTAGAATAATGCGATTACCACCTTAATGTCATATTTCTAGCCTAGACTATATCCAATATAAATTTTTTTTGTCATTTTCGAACTTATGCCATGTAACCAACAATGGATTGGGTTGTTTTACCTCTGAGCGGCACTTTTTTGCACACCATGGGCTAAATGGCCAGGTCACAAGGATCCTGAATGCTCAGAGAAGTTTGGGGGAGGGGACCCACTGGAACAGCTGTTGGGAGACAGATGGTAGCCTCCCGTCAAGATCATCCAGTGTGTTCTTTAACGTGCACAGGGTATGGCTCTATACACACGGACCACGGCTTAAGGTCCCATCCGACGGACGGCTGCATTTCCAAGCCCATCGGTGTCCCCTACTGACTGAGGGCAGGGCGGAGAGTTTTGTGGAGGTAAGTCTCAACACTAGCCCAGCTGGGACTCGAACCTGGGAACTTGTACTATTTGTTGCCAGATGTTCAGCAACCACGGCAATCCCCGGTTCCGTCTCACGACACTACCAAGTTAACGGAAAGCCGTGACTATCTAGAGTCGGGAGCAATAATACACCATATAGATGCATCTCATCCCCAACCTCACATGGCAGCAGTCCCATAGAAGGAAAGCTAACCACCGGAAGAAACCTGAAATTTAATCTGTTCCCCGGTTAGCCATGAACAAGGATATGTAGATCCTAGTTCGCTCGGCACCCGGGGTGGAGACTCTTAGTGGGGCCCAGACTTTGAAAAGGGCTCGTGCCCACTAGGGTACCAAATCCGTTCAGCCGTGTCCTTGAACTTGCTCCACGGAGCGCCTGATGTTGAGGTCTTGACACCGTCCAACCGGGCCACTAAACCGGTCAGCGATGTCTTCGACCTCGGTTGGTCTTGGCTCTGTCCAACCGGGGACCCAATCCGGTCAGCAAAGTCTTCGACCGGTTGCTGGGCCCGAAGCCCCACAACCACGACAAGGTGGTCCCCTATCGGGGGAAGGGGGAACCTGGGAACTGCATATTACGAGCCGGCGCGATACCGACTGAGCCACCCTGATCCTACCGGTAATTAGGGAACACCGATGAACTTTGAAATGCCGCCGTCCGTCGGATGGGACGTATTGCCGTGGATCCGTGTTCGGAGAGCCATACCCTGTGCACGTTAAAGAACACGCTGGATGGCCTTGACGAGAGGTTACCATCTAGTAACAGATATTCAGTGGGTCCCCTCAACTCTCTTTGAGCTCTAGGGGTCCTTGTGACTGGACACTTAGCCATTGTGTGCGAAAAAGTGCTGTTCAAGGGTAAAACAACCTAATTCAAATGCAGTTATCGATGATTATGGGAAGGCGCTCATTTTTCTTACTCAGTAACTGAGGTCTCCATTTCACGATGGGAATTTAATATTATTAAAATTATTACGATTTATTATTGTTTAATTCATTAATAATTTCTTAGATATTTTTTAAAATTTAATTTAAATAATTTTCTTAAATAATTTATGATTTCTACAGCACTTAAGTAATTTTTTGAACATGTGATCTTTTTCCTGAAAGAGAAGTTTTCTTTCACGTAAGGTAAGTTTTTTTAAATATGTCGTTTTTGTAATAAGTGTTTTAAATATGCTTTACTCAAAAACATATTTTTTTTTAATTTTTAAAACCAATATTACCACTCTTTTCAAATAAAGTTTTTCCCTTTGTCTCAAATAATTTTTCTTTTCGCTCGTGCCAGCCATCAATAAGGCAATATCGTTTGTTCATTTTCTTGCTATTCTTATCAATTCCGAGATTTTATCCGCTATCCGCGTTAACACTAGTTTTTATCCTCAGTTTTTCTCACTATCCACATTAGCACTAGTTTTTATCCTCAGTTTTATTCACTATCTGCATTCATCATCATCATCATCATCCTCAAGCAGCCATGGGGCTACGGAGGTCCAACCAGACCGTGCAATTTAATTCTCCAAGCAAGTCTATCCTGAGTTACATCTACTGCATCTGGCCACTGCACACCAATTCTAACAAGGTCCTGTTTGACATTGTCTGCCCACCGCATCCTAGGTCTCCCCTTCTTTCTGAGGCCTTTAGGCACACTGTTCATAACCCTATTCGCCAATCTATAATTATTCATACGGGCAACATGGCCAAACCAACGGAGTCTCTCTCTGCACAATATGCTGCTTAAAGGAGGTTGCAAACTCCTTTGCCTAACCTCATCATTAGTTACAAAGCTGAACCACCTAATGCCCAAGATACTGCGTAAGCATCTGGAATCAAAAGCATCTAGTTTCCTGTTATCTTGTTTACAAAGTGTCCAAGTTTCACTACCATAACTAACCCTAGAAAAAACCAAACTATTATACAGTCTAATTTTAGTCGTTAGGTGTATACGCCTATTTCTCCACAATCTCCATAGGTTCTTAAAAGTCCCGGCAGCAATCCCTATTCGTCTGTTAATCTCATGCCGCACATCACCATTATCTGTTACATAGCTCCCAAGATAATTAAACTGTGACACCTGCTCAAGACTGCAACCATTCAGATTAACTGAATCACAGCCTGCCTGACCAATTTTCATCACTTTAGTTTTCTCTCTGTTTATAACCAAACCTACTCTACCACCAGTCTCATCAACAGCTCGAATGAAAGAGTTCATCTCATCAACATTATTTGTCAAAAGGGCTAAATCATCAGCATAATCTAAATCAGAAATGTTCGTATCTCCAGACCATTTAAGGCCAAAATCTTTCCCTTGAAGTGAATTTCACATAATATAATCAATAACCAAGCTAAAGAGAAAAGGAGACAAAATGCACCCTTGTCGAACACCAGAAGTAATGCTAAACCAATTGCTACAAGCCTTACCAACTCTCACACACGACTCAGTGTTATTATAGAGAGCTTTCATTACGTTAACTGCATTAGCACTAGTTTTTATCCTCAGTTTTATTCACTATCCGCATTAGCACTAGTTTTTATCCTCAGTTTTATTCACTATCCGCATTAGCACTAGTTTTTATCCTCAGTTTTATTCACTATCCGCATTAACACTAATTTTTATCCTCAGTTTTATTCACTATCCGCACGAACACTAATTTTTACTCACAGTTTTATTCACTGTCAGCATTAACACTAGTTTTTATCCTCAGTTTTATTCACTATACGCATTAGTGATCTGGCAACACTTCGTGTCACGTGACACGAAGGTTACCAGATCACAAATTTCTAAAAAAAAATCGTTGCTAGATATTTTTTTTTAATTCTATAATCAACCATGGTGTTCGGATATTTATTTGAGCGACTTTACAATATTATTTTGTATCCGACACTAAAAATAATAAAGTAAAACTATAAAATCTTATTCCATCTAGAACAGGGGTGTCAAACTCAAATATTGTAAAGTGTAAATTTTCCTTCCAAAGTATATCAGTGGGCCGGGATTCAGTTAAACACTAATTTATATTAAAAAAAATCTTTTATTTAAATTTAAAATATACATCAAAGTTAAAATGGCATTAAGTCATAACAGTTAAAAAAAAGCACATTATTTCGAAGATTAAGATACTTGACATCTTTTCAGCTGCTTTTCTGTAATCTGTACCTATGTGTTCAATGTATAGAAAAGCTATTCATGAAATTCGAGGGGGCGGGGGTGGCTCAGTCGGTAGCGCGTCAAGCTCGTAATCTGTAGTTCCCAGGTTCGAGTCCCAGCTGTGTCAGCGTGGAGATTTATCTCCGCAAAATTCCCCGCCCTGCGCACGGTCAGTAGGGCACACCGATGGGCTTGGAAAGACCGCCGTCCGTCGGATGGGACGTTAAGCCGTGGCCTCGTGTGCGGGAGAGCCATACCTTGTGCACGTTAAAGAACACGCTGGATGGCCTTGACGGGGGGCTACCATCTGTCTCCCAACAGCTGTTCCAGTGGGTCCCCTCCCCCAACCTTCTCTGAGCCTTCGGGGTCCATGTGACCTGGCCATTTAGCCCATTGTGTGCAAAAAAGTGCCGCTCAGAGATAAAACAACCCAACCCATGAAATTCGAGTATTATTAATTGAGGTCGCGGGCCGCATCTAAATGCCCCGGGGGCCGCTCATGGCCGGCGGGCATTTCTTTGATATGCCTCATCTAGAATATCATTTTGATTTTTTCTCTTCGGTGGAATATTTTAGTACAAACGCAATTCAAGTTTTATTCTCATCCCACCCACCCCTAACCGTAGATAAATTTTTGGAGACTCCACGAAACTGAATTCTGAGACCTCCTCCAAATCAAAAATCACGGATAAATCCTGGGTACGTGCTTACTTATGGGTCCTTGTGATCTAGTCATTTAGTCCATTGTGTGTTAAAAGAAAGTCATCTGTCAAGACAGATGAAGCAAAACCATTGATTTGTTTTAAAATCAGCGGGTTGGACTGGGCTGGTTTCGGGGGACTGAAAGAAAACTTCTTTTCCCAGTTCCTACTGATAAATTATGATCTTTCGCATTTCTCTCATTTTCTCGTAATTTCAGTTTTCATTGTTACATAAGGGCGGGGGTGGCTCAGTCGGTAGCGCGTCAGTCTCGTAATCTGTAGTTTCCAGGTTCGAGTCCCAGCTGGGTCAACGTTGAGATTTATCTCCGCAAAACTCCCCGCCCTGCCCACGGTCAGTAGAGGTCACCGATGGGCATGGAAAGGCCGCCGTCCGTCGAATGGGACGTTAAACCGTGGCCCCCTGTGCGGGAGAACCATACCCTGTGCACGTTAAAGAACACACTGGATGACCTTGACGGGAGGCTACCATCTGTCTCCCAACAGCTGTTCCAGTGGGTCCCCTCCCCCAAACTTCTCTGAGCATTCAGGATCCTTGTGACCTGGCCATTTAGACCATGGTGTGCAAAAAAGTGCCGCTCAGAGGTAAAACAACCCAACGTTAAAGAACACGCTGGATGGCTTTGACGGGAGGCTACCATCTGTCTCCCAACAGCTATTCCAGTGGGTCCCCTCCCCAACCTTCTCTGAGCCTTCGGGGTCCATGTGAGCTGGCCATTTAGCCCACGGTGTGCAAAAAAGTTCCGCTCAGAGGTAAAACAACCCAACCCAACCACTTATCTGTACGAATAGTTATATTCTTACCGGAAACCTAAATTTCTACTACCTACCCTAGATTACCACTTTTCATATCACTAACTTATCCCTCTAACACTTTGCATATCATTAATCTATTGTTCATACTGTTTTACCCATTACTTCTTTCTTTCCCACTATGCATAACAATTCCCAACCTGTCCCTACCCCTTTGCCCATTGCTTGTGAAAAGGTGCCCCTCACAGGTAAAACAATCCAACACTACTACTTTGCAAACCACTGACCAGCCTGTCCGTACCGTTTGACATTCCGCAGAACAACCTGTCTCTTCCACTTTTCATACCACTGATCAACTTTTTGTTATCACCGACCAATCTTCCCATACTCCTTTGCATAACAAAAATCTATCTTTCTACAACCTTGCCTTCCTTTCTACTCTACCACTCACCTGTCTCTCTATCAATTTGCATATCACTAACAAGTCCGGGGCGGGGGTGGCTCAGTCGGTAGCGCGCCAGGCTCGTAATCTGCAGTTCCCAGCTGGGTCAGCGTTGAGACTCATCTCCGCAAAACTCCCCGCCCTGCCCACGGTCAGTAGGGGACACCGATGGGTTTGGAAAGGCCGCCGCCCCTCGGATGGGACGTTAAGCCGTGGTCCCGTGTGCTAGAGAGCCATACCCTGTGCACGTTAAATAACACGTTGGATGGCTTTGACGGGAGGCTACCATCTGTCTCCCTACAGCTGGTCCAGTGGGTCCCCTCCCCCAACCTTCTCTGAGACTTTGGGGTCCTTGTGACCTGGCCATTTAGTCCATGGTGTGCAAAAAAGTGCCGCTCAGAGGTAAAACAACCCAACCCCTTTGCCTACAAGTAACCTGCCTCTGTATCTTTTACATACTGTCCCTACATACATACCTCCGTTTCCCATTCCCTTGCTTTGCAGTTGGCATGCATTGTGTTGTATTTGCATCACCTTCCTTGAAAATATCCGATTTATTGTGACCATAGTGGACACAGAAAATATTACTCTCATCTCTCTCGCCAATAGAAAGAAGGAAAACAGTTGAACTATCAATAGTATACAAGTTTAAAAACTGCTTCATAATTACCCTATACGTATTTTCAGATTGAAACCTCAATAACCTTAGAAATTAAGGGACAGAGTTCCAGTGAATTCCGTTTTGAGAATAGTGAACGACCTTCCCCTAATCCCCAAAGTATTTTCTGGGACTACCAGTATGCTGACTTTGTATCACTTTGACTACAGCTGACCTGTTACTCTCACACTTTAAATACACTAGCTTTGCACACTACTGTCTCTCTACTGCTTTCCACATTACTAACTGGTCTCTCTACCGCTTTCTACATTACTAACTGGTCTCTCTACCGCTCTCCACATTACTAACTGGTCTCTCTACCGCTTTCTACATTACTAACTGGTCTCTCTACCGCTCTCCACATTACTAACTGGTCTCTCTACCGCTTTCCACGTTACTAACTGGTCTCTCTACCGCTTTCCACATTACTAACTGGTCTCTCTTTCCACATTACTAACTGGTCTCTCTACCTCTTTCCACAATACTAACTGGTCTCTCTACCGCTTTCCACATTACTAACTGGCCTCTCTTTCCACTTTGCTAACTGGCCTCTCTTTCCACATTACTAACTGGCCTCTCTTTCCACATTGCTAACTGGCCTCTCTTTCCACATTGCTAACTGGCCTCTCTACCTCTTTCCACATTACTAACTGGCCTCTCTACCTCTTTCCATATTACTAACTGGTCTCTCTACCACTTTCCACATTACTAACTGGTCTCTCTACCTCTTTCCACATTACTAACTGGCCTCTCTACTCTTTCCACATTACTAACTGGTCTCTCTACCGCTTTCCACATTACTAACTGGCCTCTCTACCTCTTTCCACATTACTAACTGGTCTCTCTACCACTTTCCACATTACTAACTGGCCTCTCTACCTCTTTCCACATTACTAACTGGTCTCTCTACCACTTTCCACATTAGTAACTGGCCTCTCTACCTCTTTCCACATTACTAACTGGTCTCTCTACCTCTTTCCACAATATTAACTGGTGTCTCTACTGCTTTCCACATTACTAACTGGTCTCTCTACCGCTTTCCACATTACTAACTGGCCTCTCTTTCCACATTGCTAACTGGCCTCTCTACCTCTTTCCACATTACTAACTGGCCTCTCTACCTCTTTCCACATTACTAACTGGTCTCTCTACCACTTTCCACATTACTAACTGGTCTCTCTACCTCTTTCCACATTACTAACTGGCCTCTCTACCTCTTTCCACATTACTAACTGGTCTCTCTACCGCTTTCCACATTACTAACTGGCCTCTCTACCTCTTTCCACATTACTAACTGGCCTCTCTTTCCACTTTGCTAACTGGCCTCTCTTTCCACATTACTAACTGGCCTCTCTTTCCACATTGCTAACTGGCCTCTCTTTCCACATTGCTAACTGGCCTCTCTACCTCTTTCCACATTACTAACTGGCCTCTCTACCTCTTTCCATATTACTAACTGGTCTCTCTACCACTTTCCACATTACTAACTGGTCTCTCTACCTCTTTCCACATTACTAACTGGCCTCTCTACCTCTTTCCACATTACTAACTGGTCTCTCTACCGCTTTCCACATTACTAACTGGCCTCTCTACCTCTTTCCACATTACTAACTGGTCTCTCTACCACTTTCCACATTACTAACTGGCCTCTCTACCTCTTTCCACATTACTAACTGGTCTCTCTACCACTTTCCACATTACTAACTGGCATCTCTACCTCTTTCCACATTACTAACTGGTCTCTCTACCTCTTTCCACAATACTAACCGGTGTCTCTACTGCTTTCCACATTACTAACTGGTCTCTCTACCTCTTTCCACATTACTAACTGGCCTCTCTACCTCTTTCCACATTACTAACTGGTCTCTCTACCGCTTTCCACATTACTAACTGGCCTCTCTACCTCTTTCCACATTACTAACTGGTCTCTCTACCACTTTCCACATTACTAACTGGCCTCTCTACCTCTTTCCACAATACTAACCGGTGTCTCTACTGCTTTCCACATTACTAACTGGCATCTCTACCTCTTTCCACATTACTAACTGGTCTCTCTACCTCTTTCCACAATACTAACCGGTGTCTCTACTGCTTTCCACATTACTAACTGGTCTCTCTACCGCTTTCCACATTACTAACTGGCCTCTCTTTCCACATTGCTAACTGGCCTCTCTACCTCTTTCCACATTACTAACTGGCCTCTCTACCTCTTTCCACATTACTAACTGGTCTCTCTACCACTTTCCACATTACTAACTGGTCTCTCTACCTCTTTCCACATTACTAACTGGCCTCTCTACCTCTTTCCACATTACTAACTGGTCTCTCTACCGCTTTCCACATTACTAACTGGCCTCTCTACCTCTTTCCACATTACTAACTGGTCTCTCTACCACTTTCCACATTACTAACTGGCCTCTCTACCTCTTTCCACATTACTAACTGGTCTCTCTACCACTTTCCACATTACTAACTGGCCTCTCTACCTCTTTCCACAATACTAACTGGTCTCTCTACTGCTTTCCACATTACTAACTGGTCTCTCTACCGCTTTCCACATTACTAACTGGTCTCTCTACCGCTTTCCACATTACTAACCGGCCTCTCTTTCCACATTGCTAACTGGCCTCTCTACCTCTTTCCACATTACTAACTGGCCTCTCTACCTCTTTCCACATTACTAACTGGTCTCTCTACCACTTTCCACATTACTAACTGGTCTCTCTACCGCTTTCCACATTACTAACTGGCCTCTCTACCTCTTTCCACATTACTAACTGGTCTCTCTACCACTTTCCACATTACTAACTGGCCTCTCTACCTCTTTCCACATTACTAACTGGTCTCTCTACCACTTTCCACATTACTAACTGGCCTCTCTACCTCTTTCCACATTACTAACTGGTCTCTCTACCACTTTCCACATTACTAACTGGCCTCTCTACCTCTTTCCACATTACTAACTGGTCTCTCTACCTCTTTCCACAATACTAACTGGTCTCTCTACTGCTTTCCACATTACTAACTGGTCTCTCTACCGCTTTCCACATTACTAACTGGCCTCTCTTTCCACATTGCTAACTGGCCTCTCTACCTCTTTCCACATTACTAACTGGCCTCTCTACCTCTTTCCACATTACTAACTGGTCTCTCTACCACTTTCCACATTACTAACTGGTCTCTCTACAGCTTTCCACATTACTAACTGGCCTCTCTACCTCTTTCCACATTACTAACTGGTCTCTCTACCATTTTCCACATTACTAACTGGCCTCTCTACCTCTTTCCACATTACTAACTGGTCTCTCTACCGCTTTCCACATTACTAACTGGTCTCTCTACCGCTTTCCACATTACTAACTGGTCTCTCTACCACTTTCCACATTACTAACTGGTCTCTCTACCGCTTTCCACATTACTAACTTGCCTCTCTACCTCTTTCCACATTACTAACTGGTCTCTCTACCACTTTCCACATTACTAACTGGTCTCTCTACCGCTTTCCACATTACTAACTTGCCTCTCTACCTCTTTCCACATTACTAACTGGTCTCTCTACCACTTTCCACATTACTAACCTATTCTTTTACCACTTTGTGTACTGCTACCTGCCATTCTAAAGCTTTATAAACCACTGACTTTTCTCTCTAGAATTTTTTTCACCACCTACTTATAGCACTTTGCACATTACTAAGTGATCTCTGTATCATTTTGAACATCACTTCCGCACCAATGACTCATCTCCATATCCCTTTGCATACTACTAACCTGTCCGTTTACCACTCTGTGTACTACTATTTCTTGCTTTATACAGTTTCATACCACTTACTAAGCTTCTAACAATTTGTACATCACTGATTTATCTCTTTACCACTTTGTATAGTACTAACCCATCGCTCTACCACTTCGGTGGGGTTGGATGGGTGGCTCAGTCGGCAAGGCGCTAGGCTCGTAATCTGAAGTTCCCAGGTTCGAGTCCCAGCCGCACCAACGTTGCGATTTATCTCCGCAAAAACCCAGTTTTGCCCTCGATCAGTAGGGGACACTGATGGGCTTGGAAGACCG
Organism: Ryuthela nishihirai; assembly: GCA_038380435.1. Classification (NCBI taxonomy): domain Eukaryota; kingdom Metazoa; phylum Arthropoda; class Arachnida; order Araneae; family Heptathelidae; genus Ryuthela; species Ryuthela nishihirai. The sequence goes on from JAWZYU010000008.1 coordinate 58,901,411, forward strand.
CCACCCATCGGATGGGACGTTAAGACGTGGCCCCGTGTGCGGGAGAGCCATACTCTGTACACGTTAAAGAACATGCTGGATGGCCTTGACGGAGGCCACCATCTGTCTCCCAACTGGTCAATGGGTGGCTCAGTCGGCTAGGCTCGTAATCTGAAGTTCCCAGGTTCGAGTCCCAGCCGCACCAACGTTGCGATTTATCTCCGCAAAAACCCAGCTTTGCCCTCGATCAGTAGGGGACACTGATGGGCTTGGAAGGCCGCCACCCATCGGATGGGACGTTAAGACGTGGCCCCGTGTGCGGGAGAGCCATACCCTGTACACGTTAAAGAACATGCTGGATGGCCTTGACGGAGGCCACCATCTGTCTCCCAACAGCGGTCCAGTGGGTCGTCTTCCCCGAACTTTTTCTGAGCCCCTAACCCAACCACTTGTGTACCGCTACCTGTTGCTCCTATATTTTAAATACCACTGACCTATTCTTCTAACATTTTTCACACCACTAGAATGTTTTTATAACACTTGCACACCATTAGTTTTTCCCTATATCACTTGCACACCAGTAGTTTTTCTCTATACCACTTGAACACCACTTGGTTACTCTCTACACCAACTTTTATCTATACCACTTGTGCACTAAGTTCCCTCTATACCACTTGCACACCACTAGATTATATCTATACCACTTGCACACCACTAGCTTATATCTATATCACGTTGCACACCACAAACTTTTCTCTATATCACGTTGCACACCACAAACTTTTCTCTATATCACGTTGCACACCACAAACTTTTCTCTATATCACGTTGCACACCACAAACTTTTCTCTATATCACTTGTATACTTGCACACCACAAGCTTTTCTCTATACCACTTGTATACTTGCACACCACAAGCTTTTCTCTGTACCACTTGTATACTTGCACACCACAAGCTTTTCTCTGTACCACTTGTATACTTGCACACCACAAGCTTTTCTCTGTACCACTTGTATACTTGCACACCACAAGCTTTTCTCTGTACCACTTGTATACTTGCACACCACAAGCTTTTCTCTGTACCACTTGTATACTTGCACACCACAAGCTTTTCTCTGTACCACTTGTATACTTGCACACCACAGCTTTTCTCTGTACCACTTGTATACTTGCACACCACAGCTTTTCTCTGTATCACTTGTATACTTGCACACCACAAGCTTTTCTCTGTACCACTTGTATACTTGCACACCACAAGCTTTTCTCTGTACCACTTGTATACTTGCACACCACAAGCCTTTCTCTGTACCACTTGTATACTTGCACACCACAAGCTTTTCTCTGTACCACTTGTATACTTGCACACCACAAGCTTTTCTCTGTACCACTTGTATACTTGCACACCACAAGCTTTTCTCTGTACCACTTGTATACTTGCACACCACAAGCTTTTCTCTGTACCACTTGTATACTTGCACACCACAAGCTTTTCTCTGTACCACTTGTATACTTGCACACCACAAGCTTTTCTCTGTACCACTTGTATACTTGCACACCACAAGCTTTTCTCTGTACCACTTGTATACTTGCACACCACAAGCTTTTCTCTGTACCACTTGTATACTTGCACACCACAAGCTTTTCTCTGTACCACTTGTATACTTGCACACCACAAGCTTTTCTCTGTACCACTTGTATACTTGCACACCACAAGCTTTTCTCTGTACCACTTGTATACTTGCACACCACAAGCTTTTCTCTGTACCACTTGTATACTTGCACACCACAAGCTTTTCTCTGTACCACTTGTATACTTGCACACCACAAGCTTTTCTCTGTACCACTTGTATACTTGCACACCACAAGCTTTTCTCTGTACCACTTGTATACTTGCACACCACAAGCTTTTCTCTGTACCACTTGTATACTTGCACACCACAAGCTTTTCTCTGTACCACTTGTATACTTGCACACCACAAGCTTTTCTCTGTACCACTTGTATACTTGCACACCACAAGCTTTTCTCTGTACCACTTGTATACTTGCACACCACAAGCTTTTCTCTGTACCACTTGTATACTTGCACACCACAAGCTTTTCTCTGTACCACTTGTATACTTGCACACCACAAGCTTTTCTCTGTACCACTTGTATACTTGCACACCACAAGCTTTTCTCTGTACCACTTGTATACTTGCACACCACAAGCTTTTCTCTGTACCACTTGTATACTTGCACACCACAAGCTTTTCTCTGTACCACTTGTATACTTGCACACCACAAGCTTTTCTCTGTACCACTTGTATACTTGCACACCACAAGCTTTTCTCTGTACCACTTGTATACTTGCACACCACAGCTTTTCTCTATACCACTTGTATACTTGCACACCACAGCTTTTCTCTGTACCACTTGTATACTTGCACACCACAAGCTTTTCTCTGTACCACTTGTATACTTGCACACCACAAGCTTTTCTCTGTACCACTTGTATACTTGCACACCACAAGCTTTTCTCTATACCACTTGTATACTTGCACACCACAATCTTTTCTCTATACCACTTGTATACTTGCACACCACAAGCTTTTCTCTATACCACTTACACACCACAAGTTTTTCTCTATACCACTTGCACACCACTTAGTTACTCTCTACACCGTATGCACACCACTAGCTTTTCTCTATATGACTTGTGCACTAGGTTTTATCTCTACCACTTGCACACCACTAGCTTTTCTCTCAACCAGTTGCACACCACTATCCTTTCTCTTTCCCGCACTTGCACACCACTAGCTTTTCTCTTTACCACTTTCACACCACTGACTTGTCCCTATACCACTTTTTTTTACTACTTACCTATACCACTATCACTTATGTACCACTCCTTGTCTCACTGTTCTGTCCCTTTGCGTACCACTGACCTGTCCCTCTAACACTCTACCCATCGCTAACTTATCGCCATACCACTTTGCAAACTACTAAACCTGTTCTACAAAAACTTTCCATATCATTAACCCTACAAACACACCCTATACCCTTTAACTATCCCTCAAACCATATACCAGATCTGCTATTCTTCCCTTTGTAAACCACTTACTTTTTCTACCATTTCAACCTTAACTTGTTCCTCTTTACATCTTATCTGTCTGCTACCACTTTTGGGGGCGGGGGTGGCTCAGTCGGTAGAGCGCCAGTCTCGTAATCTGTAGTTCCCAGGTTCGAGTCCCAGCTGGGTCACCGTTGAGATTTATCTCCGCAAAATTCCCCGCCCTGCCCACGGTCAGTAGGGGACACCGATGGGATGGAAAGGCCGCCGTCCGTCGGATGGGACGTTAAGCCGTGGCCCCGTGTGCCGGAGAGCCATACCCTGTGCACGTTAAAGAACACGCTGGATGGCCTTGACGGGAGGCTACCATCTGTCTCCCAACAGCTGTTCCAGTGGGTCCTCTCCTCCAACCTTCTCTGAGCCTTCGGGGTCCTTGTGGCCTGGCCATTTAGCCCATGGTGTGCAAAAAAGTGCCGCTCAGAGGTAAAACAACCCAACCCAGCTACCACTTTGCCTACTACAAATTCTTCTCAAACGTTCATTACTTTAAGCGAATCATACCTTTTCCGAAAAACGCCAATGAGTGAAAATGCGTTGTGCATTGCAATAACTATATCTTTAACGAAATTAAGTCACGGTGTTCTTGAGAATTTTTTTTTCTTTAAGCCAGAACCATTTTACTGCCCTGTTCTTTCATCGTTTCCCTGGTTCATTCTCCACAGTTTCCTCTTAGCAACTGAGATATTTACACAAATACAAGATACGAGATTTTCGCCACCTCTTCCTCCCGAAAAAAGAGAGAAATCAGAAACCTCCCGTGAAGAGGCAGCGAATCCCTCCCCATCTCTCTGCACAGGTGCGATCAAACCTTCTCCTTAAGATCTTCTACTTGAAAGGTGTGATGCAGGAAGAACAAGAACACAGCAAGAGAGAGAATAGTGGGATTGAAGTTTTCCAGTTTTCCACAAGTTTCAGACCTCCGGAAGTTCAGGAGCGACCCTTCCAATCCCACACGCGGCCCACGTTTTATTGCCCTATCCCCCACATCTTGGTAAGTCCGTGTATCACTTCATCTAGCCTGCCGCTGGAAAAGCTGTTGCCGCCATTGCGCTGCGGGCGGCTGCGCGGGCGGCCAATGAGAGAACGCCGAGCTGTGTCTCCCCTCTGGGCAACACGTGCGTTGCAATAAGCCATATCGCCCCAATGGGTATTGCTCTGTTGGTCGTGAAAACCCTGGGAGTCAGAGGAGGAAGAGGGGAGGCGAGGAAGGGAGGAAGGTGGGGGGGGGGAGGATGTGATATTAAAGGTTGAGTCGCCTGCCTTATTGCAAGCTGGTGGGCCGCGTGCAGTGCGCATGCGTTCTCACTTTGACAGGCAGCAGCCTTCTGCTCCTTGGCGCCCCGTTCTCTGTGCTTGCACACTCACACACACACCCGCGCGCGCACACATTCTCGGGAGCACACGCACGCACGTACACACACGCTGATCCTGCTGCTGCTTGTGTTTCGGGTTCTCGAGACTACGCTCACCGACCTGAGAGAAGCATTGCCTGTGTTGACGGAGTATACAGAGCACTTTAGAACTGGTAGAGGCCTATGCCCACCATAGTGGGTTATGTGCAGCCATTGCTAGGCCTTTAATGGCGATATTTAAAAGACATAACTCCAGTGGGGGGTTGAGTGTAGTGGACCGAGTTTTCTTTTTGCTTCCGACGTGTTTCAATTGGTCTTTCTGGTTGTCTAACGGAGTGAAGGATCTTTTCTCTGCCCAAAACTGGAGGAGGAAGAAATAAAGATTCCCCCCACCTCTTTTTTTTTTTTTTGGTTTTTTTGTGTGTGTGTGTGTATATAGCGAGTACTGTTGCACTCGGGAGAAAGATATAAAACAAGTATTTTGTACTTTTGTTTTACATTCCTTCAGCTGTACACAGTCGCGCAGAGATCAGATGCTGACTTGTAATCTTGCTGGATCGTATCGCTGACTGGGAAGGTTCGCCAGACAAACCAATATGGCGCCTGCAGTTTCACTTTTCTGTTGAACTCGGGCGCTCTACTGCAAAGCAAACACACAGGCGAACCTCAGTGATAATTGACCTCGAAAGCTTGGAATGAATATCAATTTGACAATTCTTTTCGAAAGGTATTTAAAATGAAAACACTCGTAATTTTAAAGTACGCTTCGAATGACGAGAATATTAATATTCTTATTTGTTTTTCTGTTTCATTGAATTCAATTTTAGGATGTTTCCAAAGAAATAATCTTTTCTCTAAAACAGTGGTTCTCAACCTTTTATGCTTCACGTACCCCCTGGAAATGTGTATGTAACTGGCGTACCCCTTGTATAGATAGATAAAACTATAGTTATAGTATAACAATGGGAATAAAATAAAACATATATATAAGTGATTCTGAACCTTTTATGCTTCACGTACCCCCTGGAAATGTGTATGTAACTGGCGTACCCTTTGTATAGATAGATAAAACTATAGTTATAGTATAACAATGGGAACAAAATAAAACATATATAAGTGATTCTGAACCTTTTATGCTTCACGTACTCACTGGAAATGTGTATGTAACTGGCGTACCCCTTGTATAGATAGATAAAACTATAGTTATAGTATAACAATGGGAATAAAATAAAACATATATATTAGTGGTTCTCAACCTTTTATGCTTCACGTACCCCCTGGAAATGTGTATGTAACTGGCGTACCACTTGTATAGATAGATAAAACTATAGTTATAGTATAACAATGGGAATAAAAACATATATATAACATATATGTAGCGACTTTTGAGTTCTCACGGCGCACCTCAAAAATTTTACCGCGTACTCCACCTTGAGAATCCCTACTCTGAAGGTTTCTTTGGTTTTCTCAGAATCCTGAAGAGTGTATAACAATAGAAATCCATCACTTCACCTTTCCAAAGGAAGAGATCGAAAGTCGTAAACAGATATTTAAAATTAGTGAAATTTTTAAAACTATTTATACTAAAGACAAAGATAGTTTGTAAAGATTTGTTGTACACTACCATATCAAAATATTAGAGAATTCCCATGCTATGTCAATGGGGATCTAATTTCGAATCTCTATAACTTCTAAAATAAACATTGAATGGAAAAATGTGACTGAAGATAAATTAAACATCATAATCAAATCTATTTAAATCTCGATTTTTAACAAAATTCGTTCAGTATTTAAGAAGTTATGGAAGCTGGAATTTTTTACTACTGTTTCGTAGTCATCATTCAAAATTATCTAATATTCAAATAATCAATTATGCAAAATTATGAAATGTACATTTATTGAATTAAATGGTTTGGGACGATACTTATTATTTACGTTTTAATTTTTGAGTCAAATTCTCATGATGCATTACTGTTGTGAAATATTCCAGCGTCCTTAACTTTCTAAATACGGAACGAATATTGTTTAAAATCAATATTTAAATAGATTTGTATATCTTTAATTTATCTTCAGTCACATTCTTCAATGATATGCAAAGTTTTAAGTAATATCTTTAATTTATCTTCAGTCACATTTTTCCATTAAATGCATATTTTAGAAGTCGCAAAGTTTCGAATTAGATTCCCATTGGCATAGCAATGGTGTAGTTGACATATCCACATTGTAATAATTTGCTTAGTGTGTATTTGTTTGATACTTAAACATGACATATCTTTAATTTCGAGGGGCGGGGGGTGGCTCAGTCAGTAGCGCGCCAGGCTCGTAATCTGTAGTTCCCAGGTTCGAGTCCCAGCTGGGTCAGCGTTGAGATTTATCTCCGCCTAACTCCCTGCCCTGCCCACGGTCAGTAGGGGAAACCGATGGGCTTGGAAAGGACGCCGTCCGTCGGATGGGACGTTAAGCTGTGGCCCCGTGTGCGGGAGAGCCATATCTCTGTGCACGTTAAAGAACACGCTGGATGCTTGACGGGAGGCTACCATCTGTCTTCCAACAGCTGTTCCAGTGGGTCCCCTCCCCCAACCTTCTCTGAGCCTTCGGGGTCCAAGTGACCTGGCCATTTAGCCCATGGTGTGCAAAAAAGTGCCGCTCAAAGGTAAAACAACCCAACCTTTAATTTCGATGTAACACAAAAGTTTCAGAAATGAACTTAAATACAAAATCTAGTAGATAATAAATTAGGGAGTGGTTTTTAAAGTAAAAAGGGTAAAATTATAGCCTTGGCTATCTACAGTCGCTCAAATAAATATCCGAACACTATATGTTGATTACAGAATTCAGAAAAAAATATCTGGCAACGATTTTTTCAGAAATTGCCAACCTTGCCAGATCACTAATTTCTAAAAAAAAATCGTTGACAGGTATTTTTTCTGATTTCTGTAATCAACCATAATGTTCAATCCAATGCGGAGCATTTTCGTAAATTATGGCCGAGTGGTTAGCGCGCTTGGCTACTGACCTAAGGGACCTGGGTTCGAGCCCCGGGTAAGGCATGGCTGTTTGTGTCGTTTTTCTGCTGAGGGCCTGCCATCCTGTCAGGCCTTCTACTATGGCATATAAACTGACAGGCTCCTGTCAGACCTCTGTGGCAAGCAGCTGCTTGAGGGGGTGTTTATTTTTTTTATTTACACTATAAAGTCAACTCTGGATTTTAAAGCAAGTGCGGATAAACCGGTTTGAGGATTAAGAGTGGTAAAAAATTAATAGGACGTTCATATGTAATCTTTTCGTTTTTTTGTCAACCAGTTTATGTCATGTTTACGTTCTTAAATTATTGCACTGGCATTATTTTATGTTTACACTTTTGTATGATATCTGTAGAACGCTAAATGAGTTCTTAAAATATTGGATGTGATTTTAATAAAAAAAAGTTTACATTAAATCCGTTTTCTACCAGTATAGTTTCTTTTTAACCGCGGTTTTCGGTTATTCCTACCTGCAATTCGATTAATCTACAGTTGAAAGTATTCGAACGTTCATATCATTTGAATGAAATGTCGCGTTCAAAGCGGACATAGCTTTGAAAATAAGTTTTTTCTACGGAAAAATATCACCATGGAAATAAAATGAAGATCTGACGGAAGACTTTTTTTTTCAATTCTCGAATTTCAACAATATTCTTTTAATATTCAAAGATTTATTGAATTTAGAGCATTTAACAAAAGACGCTGATCATGTATCCTCATAGGAAGAGGAAACGATGATCCTCGTAAAGGAAAGGAAGAGGGAAATATCCTCATAAAGGAGAGGAAGAGGGAAATATCCTCATAAAGGAGAAGAAGAGGGAAATATCCTCATAAAGGAGAGGAAGAGGGAAATATCCTCATAAAGGAGAGGAAGGGACAAAGATCAGTCCTATACGCAGAGGAAGAACGGAAGATCATCGTAATAAGTGGAGAAAGAGGAAATGATCATCCTAATAAGGAGATAAGAAAGATCATCCTCAAAAGGAGATGAAGAGGGATATCATCTTCATAAATGAGAGGAAGGAGGAAAGATAATCCTTGTGTGCAAAGGAAGAGGAAAAGATCATTCTCATAAAGAGAGAAATGAGTAAATATCTATTAGAAGAGGAAGAGGTGAATATCATCCTTATAAAGGAGAGAAAGAGGAAAAGATCATCCCACATAGGAGAGAAACAGAAATAGATCTTCCTCATAAATAGATGAAGAGGTAAATATTCTTATAAAGCAAAGGAAGAGGTGTAAAGATCATCTTAATAAGTAGAGGATGAGGGAAATATTTTCATAGAGGAGAGGAAGAAGTAAAGATCATGCTCGTAAGTAGAAGAAATGGGAAAGATCATCCTCTTATATACACTGAAGTGCCATTGAATTAGGGATAGCAACCTAGTAACGTGTTGGATCCCCCTGGCCCAGATAACGGCCGCCACACGACGAGGCAAGGACTCCACAAGCTTTCGTAAATGTTCCACAGATATGGTGACCCATGCATCCTCCAGAGCTGTCCACAATTCTCTCTAGGTCGTCGCTGATGGGACATGGGCCCGAACACTCTGTTCGACGGTATCCCAAAGATTTCGATGGGATTTAAATCTGGGCTTTTAGGTGGCCAATTCATTATTTCAAAGTCAGCAGAATGCTCCTGCAACCATGCAGTAGCCAACCTGGACCTGTGAGATGAACAGTTGTCTTGCTGGTAGACGCCATCTCCATTGGGATGCATGATGGCTATAAATGGGTTACCATGAGTTTTACGTACCGGGATGCATTGAGAGTCGTCGGTACACGTACCAAAGGTCCCACAGACGTCCAACTGAAGACACCCCAGGCCATCACTTAGCCATCACCAGCTTATACTGTTCCGACCTGACATGCAGGATTCGTGACTTCATTGGGTTGGCACCATACCCTCAGTCTCCCATCGGCGTGATGAAGTTTAAATTGGGATTCATCACTCCAGGCATTCCCCGCCCTGCCCACGGTCAGTAGGGGACACCGATGGGCTTGGAAAGGCCGCCGTCCGTCGGATGGGACGTTAAGCCGTGGCCCCGTGTGCGGGAGAGCCATACCCTGTGCACGTTAAAGAACACGCTGGATGGCCTTGACGGGAGGCTACCATCTGTCTCCCAACAGCTGTTCCAGTGGGTCCCCTCCCCCAACCTTCTCTGAGCCTTCGGGGTCCATGTGACCTGGCCATTTAGCCCATGGTGTGCAAAAAAGTGCCGCTCAGAGGTAAAACAACCCAACCCATCACTCCAGGCTATCCGTTGCCAATTTTCGATGGTCCAGTTTCGATGTCCTTTAGCCCAGACAAGGCGTTGAGCCTGGTGTCGTGCCGTTAGAAGTGGAGTGCACTAACTTCCCGACTGGAAGCCACTTTCAGATGGGAGGTGATTTCAGATAAGGTCTGGAGCCTATCAGTCCATACGATGCGGGTCATATGACGAAGCCCACGGTCATTCAAGGCTGGTTGTCCTTTGCAGTTTGTTCTGGTGCTTGTTTTTTTGCCGGAGTTTTCATATTCCCTGAACACTCTTGAAACTTGTCATTCGAGAAAATCCAAGTTCGTTGACAGTTTCGGAGATCGAGTGTCCCATCCGTCGGGCACTTAAGATCTGCCCTCTGTGAAATGCATCTAAATTCCGCGTCATTCCCATTACGTTGCTCACGACGAATGCTTGGGGAAGCCAAAGCGACATCTATATGGGACCAGAGTTTCAGACACGAATGCTTGGGGAAGCCAAAGCTGACAGCTCTATGTGACCAGAGTTTCAGACACGAATGCTTGGGGAAGCCAAAGCTGACAGCTCTATCTGACCAGAGTTTCAGACACGAATGCTTGGGGAAGCCAAAGCTGACAGCTCTATCTGACCAGAGTTTCAGACACGAATGCTTGGGGAAGTCAAAGCTGACAGCTATATGTGGCCAGGGTTTCAGACACGAATGCTTGGGGAAGCCAAAGCTGACAGCTATGTGTCACCAGGGTTTCAGACACGAATGCTTGGGGAAGCCAAAGCTGACAGCTCTATGTGACCAGAGTTTCAGACACGAATGCTTGGGGAAGCCAAAGCTGACAGCTCTATGTGACTAGGGTTTCAGACACGAATGCTTGGGGAAGCCAAAGCTGACAGCTGTATGTGACCAGGGTTTCAGACACGAATGCTTGGGGAAACCAAAGCTGACAGCTATATGTGACCAGAGTTTCAGACACGAATGCTTGGGGAAGCCAAAGCTGACAGCTCTATGTGACCAGAGTTTCAGACACGAATGCTTGGGGAAGCCAAAGCTGACAGCTCTATGTGACCAGAGTTTCAGACACGAATGCTTGGGGAAGCCAAAGCTGACAGCTATATGCAACCAGAGTTTCAGACACGAATGCTTGGGGAAGCCAAAGCCGACAGCTATATGTGACCATAGTTTCAGACACGAATGCTTGGGGAAGCCAAAGGTGACAGCTATATGTGACCAGTTTCAGACACGAATGCCTGGGGAAGCCAAAAGCTGACAGCTATATGTGACCAGAGTTTCAGACACGAATGCGCGCAAATGCGGGACTTGCGATACTGAATTTTGATAACGTCTCTTATCCCTTATTTTATGACACTTCAGTGTAGATGCGATGGAAATCATCCTGATTTACATGTTAAGCTGATACTTCATCCTGATATGAAGAAGAGGTGAAAAACATCTTCATTTATCGAAGAAGGAAGGGAAATTATCTTTCTTGGTTTTGGAAGGGAGAAGATTATCCTCATTTTTACAGAAGAAAAACAATATATATATTGGGCTACTCAGAAAGAATATATAGAAATAAAAAGAAAGAAAAAATGAAACGGCATTCTGATTATTCCAGTCAATACAATGCCTCTTCAATTAGATTTTTTGTTAGGTCCGATTTGATAGCCTAGAGTGAAAATAATCTGACTTTGCTATCAAAAGATTACGAGTTTCAGTGAACGGAAATACGGTGCTGTAGCAAAAGTCCTTTTGGAAAGGATAGCGGATCTTGAAAGTCAAAATTCGATTTCTCCATGAGAGAGAGGGGAAGGAATCGCACAGCTGGTGCAGTTGGGGTTCGAGTGCAGTTTTCCTCTGTGGCAAGAAAGAGGAAAAGATCCTCCTCCTTTGCACAGGAAGAAGAGAGATCATCTTCATATAAAGAGGAAGAGCAATCATTTTCTCGTGAAGAGGTTGCGGAAAGATCATCCTCATTCGATGGAAGATAGAGGACGGAAGACGGAGATAATTTTCACATGCAGAGGAAGAGAAGATCAGCCTTATGCTCTTCCTCTTTATATAAAGCTATATCATTCTCACGTGCAGAGGTAGAGGAAACTTTATCCTCGTTCGAAGAGGAAGATAATTTCATGTTTTGAGGAAGAAAAGGAGATCAGCCTCGTATGAAGAAGAGCAAGAGATTGTTTTGATGTGAAGAGAGGGAGAGATCATTCTTAGTGGAAAAGAAGAGGAAAGGTAATTTGCGGAGGAAGATCATCCAAATCATCTGTAGAGGAAGATCATCCAAATTTGTAGAGAATGGAAAAATCATCGCAATTTGCATATGGAAATTTAATGTAGTGACAAAGTGAGGGAGTAATCCCGAATTTGTAAAAGAAGAGCAACGGGATCTCGACTCATTCTAAGCCTCCCTTTCGGATGCTACTAAAACCAAATGACAATTCCTTTTGAGCGATTAAATCTCATTTTGTAAAGAGTTTAATAGTTATTAATTTAGCACTAATTACTTTTGGATAGAATTGCATGAATTCATTTTTCCTACGTATCTGTTATCTGTTGAGTTGGGTTGTTTTACCTCTGAACGGCACTTTTTTGCACACCATGGGCTAAATGGTCAGGTCACATGGACCCCGAAGGCTCAGAGAAGGTTGGGGGAGGGGACCCACTGGAACAGCTGTTGGGAGACAGATGGAAGCCTCCCGTCAAGGCCATCCAGTGTGTTCTTTAACGTGCACAGGGTATGGCTCTCCCGCACACGGGACCACGGCTTAACGTCCCATCCGACGGACGGCGGCCTTTCCAAGCCCATCGGTGTCCGCTACTGACCGTGGGCAGGGAGGGGAAATTTTGCGGAGATAAATCTCAACGCTGACGCAGCTGGGACTCTAACCTGGGAACTACAGATTAGGAGCCTGGCGCGCTACCGACTGAGCCACCCCCGCCCCCTGTTATCTGTTATTGTCATTCTGTATATATTGTTCCATCAAAATATTTGGGAGGGAGGCCTCATAAAGGATCACACAGAGGTTGGGTTGTTTTTCCCGTGAGTGACACTTTTTTTTGCACATAATGAGCTAAATGACCAGCTCACAAGGACCCCGAAGGCTCAGAAAATTTGCGGGAGGGGACGCATTGAAATAGTTTTTAGTCTCTCGTCAAGGTCATCCAGCGTGTTCTTTAACGTGCACAGAGTATGACTCTCGCACACAGTGCCACGGGTTAACGTCCCATTCGAAGGATGGCGTTCTTTCCAAGCCCATCAGTGTCCCCTGCTGACCGAGGGCAGGGTGAGGAGTTTTGCGGAAATAAATCTGAAAGCTTTCCCAGATGTGATTCGAATCCGCGGACTGCAGAATCTGCGCACTACCAAGTGAGCCACTTCCGCTTCCAAATAAGTTTTTACTGAAAAGTAATTATTTACATTTGATTGTGTTATATTAAGTGATTAGTTAATATTGTAAGTTAAACAGTTATCTTTGAATAATTTTATTTTAATCATATATTTTATGTCCGACACTAAAAATAGATATAAAAATATGTACAACTATAAAATCTCATTCCATGTAAAATAAATAATAATAAATACCCCCTCAAGCAGCTGCTTGCCACAGAGGTCTAACAGGAGCCTGTCAGTTTATATGCCATAGTAGAAGGTCTGAGAGGATGGCAAACCCTCAGCAGAAAAACGTCACAAACATCCATGCCTTACCCGGGGCTCCAACCCAGGTCTCTTAGATCAGTAGCCAAGCGCGCTAACCACTCGGCCATGAGACGGCTCATTCCATATAGAATGCCATTTTAACCTTTTCTGTTCGGTGGAATAGTTTAGTCACTGGGAAACCTTACTCGAGTCTTATTCTGAGACCCTCCCCGGAAACTGAATTCTCGGATCCCCACTCCCTCTCTTTCTCACGAAACTAAATCTTGGGTTCTTGCCTGGGACAGTTGGGTTGTTTTACCTCTGAGTGGCACGTTTTTTGCACACCATGGGCTAAATGGCCAGGTCACAAGAACCCCGAAGGCTCAGAGAAGGTTGTGGGAGGGGACCCACTGGAACAGTTGTTGGGAGACAGATGGTAGCTTCCCATCAAGGCCATCCAGTGTGTTCTTTAACGTTGGGATGTTTTACTTCTGAGTGGCACTTATTTGCACACCATGGGCTAAATGACCAGGTCACAAGAACCCCGAAGGGTCAGAGAAGGTTGGGGGAGGTGACCCACTGGAACAGCTGTTGGGAGACAGATGGTAGCCTCCCGTCAAGGCCATCCAGTGTGTTCTTTAACGTTGGGATGTTTTACCTCTGAGTGGCACTTATTTGCACACCATGGGCTAAATGACCAGGTCACAAGAACCCCGAAGGGTCAGAGAAGGTTGGGGGAGGTGACCCACTGGAACAGCTGTTGGGAGACAGATGGTAGCCTCCCGTCAAGGCCATCCAGCGTGTTCTTTAACGTGCACAGGGTATGGCTCTCTCCCACACACGAGCCACGGCTTAACGTCCCATCCGACGGACGACGACCTTTCCAAACAAATCGGTGCCTCCTACTGACCTTGGGCAAGGCGGGGAGTTTTGCGGAGATAAGTCTCAACACAGCTGGGACACGAATCTGGGAAATGCAGGTTACGGCCTGGGTCAGTACTCACAAAACTAACCATTGGTGTTGTAAAATCAAAATATACCCATTAAAAGTGACATCAGGGGGGTCCTAATTTTTATCTCAAAAGTTACAACACAATTATAACAACACATTTAACAAAATAAATGTAAAATTTTAGATGTTTCCAAAATGGTATTCCAGTTTCCATCATTTTTTAAAGAGTGTTTTAGGAGAAGCTTAACAGCATTATCTGGTCTTGGTCTCCACAACTCTTTAAATATTAAAAGAATATTGTTTCGACTAGAGATTATGACAAGTTTGATCGGGATCTATAAATGTGCAGCGTCCGTAATCTTCCAACTGTTTTCTGTAAAAAAACAACAACTTATTTTTCCACGATTAAGGCGTTTTGAATAGTTTCCCATTTGCATAATATGGAAGCATCCCAATACATTTTTGGGACGGGGGTGGCTCAGTCGGTAACGCACCAAGCTCGTAATCTGCAGTTCCAGGTTCGAGTTCCAGCTGGATCAGCGTTGAGATTTAGCTCGACAAAACTCCCCGCCCTGCCCACGGTCAGTAGGGGACACCGATGGGCTTGGAAAGGCCACCGTCCGTCGGATGGAACGTTAAGCCGTGGGCCCGTGTATGGGAGATTTGTTGTCTGAGCGGCACTTTTTTGCGCACCAAGGGCTAAATGGCCAGGTCACAAGAACCCTGATGGCTTAAAGTAGGTTGGGGAGGGGATCCACTGGAACAGCTGTTGGGAGACAGATGGCAGCCTCCCGTCAAGGCCATCCAGCGTGTTCTTTAACGTACACAGGGTATAACTCTCCCGCACACGGAGCCGCGGCTTAACGTCCCATCCGACGGACTGTGGCATTTCCAAAGCCCATCGGTGTCCCCTACTGACCGTGGGCAGGGCGGGGATGTATGGGAGAGCCATACCTTTTGCATGTTAAAGAACACGCTGAATGGCCTTGACGGGGAGGCTACCACCTGTCTCCTTAACAGCTGTCCAGTGAACCGCCTCCCCCAACCTTCACTGAGCTCTCGGGGTTTTTGTGACCTGGCCATTTAGCCCATTATGTACAAAAAAGCACCGCTCAGAGCTAAAACAATCCAATACCTTTGGCAAATATGGTGTATATCGCCATATTGCCAAAGATATTCTTTGAAAAGTTCACCTTCAAATATCAGCAGAGAATGTATTCTTTTGGAGAAACTGTATCAAAGTTTCTAACAAGTAAGAAATGACGAGGGCATAATTTTGTTGTGAAAATTGAATGCTTGCACCCCAAATATGTTGGGGGCTCCTCTTAAGGGAATTCCAGCTGTGGCTAAAATTGCTTACGGGAAATCCAGCCCTGTTTATCAACAAAGAATTTAAAGGAAACAATAGTTCGATTAGATTCCTTCTCATTTCACAAGGTAAAGATATTGTTTGAGAAATTGGCAAGATGCAAGACACCCAAGTTTTTTTTTAAACGAATGCTTTCGAAATAGTACGAGAAGCATAGGGGCTTCTCTATGGAAACATAGGCATTCGAAATGGTACGAGTTGGGTTGGGTTGTTTTACCTCTGAGCGGCACTTTTTTGCACACCATATGCTAAATGGCCAGGTCACAGGGACCCCGAAGGCTCAGAGAAGGTTGGGGGAGGGGACCCACTGGAATAGCTGTTTGGAGACAGATGGTAGCCTCCCGTCAAGACCATCCAGCGTGTTGTTTAATGTGCACAGGGTATGACTCTCCCGCACACGGGGCCACGGCTTAACGTCCCATACGACGGATGGCAGCCTTTCCAAGCCTATCGGTGTCCCCTACTGACCGTGGGCAGGGCGTGGAATTTTGCGGAGATAAATCTCAACGCTGACCCAGCTAGGACTCGAACCTGGGAACTACAGATTACGAGCCTGGCGCGCTACCGACTGAGCCACCCCCGCCCCAAAATGGTACGAGAGGGACACGTGCTTCTTCGTGGAAACGAAGGCGTTCTAAAGGACACTTTTTGTGGAAAAGCAGGTTTGCGAAATAATAATGAGAGGGACACGAGATTTTTTTTGGGGGAAACCAAGGCATTTGAAATGGCACGAGAGTGACACAATTTTTTTGTGGAAGAGAAGGTGTTCGAAATAGCACGAGAGGAAAACGAGTTTTTTTTTTCTTTCCTAAACAGTTTGAGAAACCACGGAAATCCCGGGTAAATCTGCTAGTAACTGATATTTTAATAGCATCTGATACAACAATTGACATATTTGCATTTGATTGCGATCTCGTTATCATCATCTTTCGATTGCTTCTCTGCTCCCGTTGTGAGTCGAACAGCTGAACCAATACTGGTTAAGAGCTGGTGTGCGATTTCTAGGAAGCCCGTCGCTTCCTTTGAAATAATGAGAGAATTTTAAAGGCTCCCTGAATAAGGGAGAAAAGCCTTCTATTGGAAAGCCACGATGTTGCGAAATTCCTCGATTTTAACGATAGAGATCCGTGTACGCTATGAGAGGTCGCCTGCTCCATCATGCGCAGCGACCTCGCCGAGGTGAACGCTGGAGGCTGAGCAACGAGAGAGATGCTGAAGCTTCAGCCGTCACGGAGCCGACAGCTGGAGGTAATGACAAAGCAATGGCTGTAGTCAGCGACCGATTGACTCACTTGTCTGGGATGGCAGCATGTCGTCATGGCTGTATAGCCACACTATACAGACACTAGGGAAGATGGAGAGAAGGAGGAGGAGGAGGAAGGAAGAGGAGACTGACTCTGTGATCCGATGATGCTGAAAATGCACATAGGTAGGAATACACTGCATGATAGGAGAGAAAAGGTCGGAAGAGATCGGGCTTCAGAAGTGAATTTTTTTAGATGGATGGCGAGTTTAAAACAACTGGATGATGATAGAGGATAGGTGATAGGAAAATTAATAGAGGGTGGGAGAAAGGAGGGGGAAAGGTGAATAAATCTAGTCGGGAAAAATAGTAGCGAGGGTAAGTGATAGAATCGAACACTGAAAAAAAAACGGTGGAGGGTTAAAAAGGAAGAGAAGAAAATGAAAGAACAGGAAAATATGCGAGGGAGGGTAAGTGATCAAAAGAACAGGAAAATATGCGAGGGAAGGTAAGTGATCAAAAGAACAGGAAACTATACGAGGGAGGGTAAGTGATCAAAAGAACTGGAAAATATGCGAGGGAGGGTAAGTGATCAAAAGAACAGAAAACTATGCGAGAGAGGGTAAGTGATCAAAGAACAGGAAAATATGCAAGAAGGGTAAGTGACTGAACGAACAGGAAAAATATGCAAGAAGGGTAAGTGACTGAACGAACAGGAAAAATATGCAAGGAGGGTAAGTGACTGAACGAACAGGAAAAATATGCGAGGGAGGGTAAGTGATAAAAAAAACAGGAAAATATGCGAGGGAGGGTAAGTGATCAAAAGAACAGAAAACTATGCGAGAGAGGGTAAGTGATCAAAAGAACAGGAAAATATGCGAGGGAGGGTAAGTGATCAAAAGAACAGAAAACTATGCGAGAGAGGGTAAGTGATCAAAAGAACAGGAAAATATGCAAGAAGGGTAAGTGACTGAACGAACAGGAAAAATATGCAAGAAGGGTAAGTGACTGAACGAACAGGAAAAATATGCAAGGAGGGTAAGTGACTGAACGAACAGGAAAAATATGCGAGGGAGGGTAAGTGATAAAAAAAACAGGAAAATATGCGAGGGAGGGTAAGTGATCAAAAGAACAGAAAACTATGCGAGAGAGGGTAAGTGATCAAAAGAACAGGAAAATATGCGAGGGAGGGTAAGTGATCAAAAGAACAGAAAACTATGCTAGGGAGGGTAAGTGATCAAAAGAACAGGAAAATATGCGAGGGAGGGTAAGTGATCAAAATAACAGGAAATATGCGAGGGAGGGTAAGTAATCCAAAGAAGAGGAAACTATACGAGGGAGGGTAAGTGATCAAAAGAACAGAAAACTATGCGAGGGAGGGTAAGTGATCAAAAGAACATGAAAATATGCGAGGGAGGGTAAGTGATCAAAAGAACAGGAAAATATGCAAGGAGGGTAAGTGACTGAACGAACAGGAAAAATATGCGAGGGAGGGTAAGTGATCAAAAGAACAGAAAACTATGCGAGGGAGGGTAAGTGATCAAAAGAACAGGAAACTGTGCGAGGGAGGGTAAGTGATCAAAAGAACAGGAAAATATGCAAGAAGGGTAAGTGACTGAACGAACAGGAAAAATATGCGAGGGAGGGTAAGTGATCAAAAGAACAGGAAAATATGCGAGGGAGGGTAAATGATCAAAAGAACAGGAAAATATGCAAGGAGGGTAAGTGACTGAACGAACAGGAAAAATATGCGAGGGAGGGTAAGTGATAAAAAAACAGGAAAATATGCGAGGGAGGGTAAGTGATCAAAAGAACAGAAAACTATGCGATGGAGGGTAAGTGATCAAAAGAACAGGAAAATATGCGAGGGAGGGTAAGTGATGAAAAGAACAGAAAACTATGCGAGGGAGGGTAAGTGATCAAAAGAACAGGAAACTATGCGAGGGAGGGTAAGTGATCAAAAGAACAAAAAAATATGCGAGAGAGGGTAAGTGATTGAAAGAACAGGAAAATATGCGAGGGAGAGTAAGTGGCTGAATCGAAAAAAAAAAAGGGGGGGGGGTGGTGGAGGGAAGGGTAAGTGACAATCCAACAGGGTGAGGAGGGGGAGAGGACGACAGAGTCGAACAGGTCATTTCAAAGAGATTTGTTCAACTGCTCTTTATAAGAGATTTTTGAAATCACTATTGGTAAGTGATTTGATCATTCGCTTTTTGTGACCCCAATCTGTAAGTTATTCGAGGGATTGCTATTTGTTAGAGATCTGAACAATCGCTATTTTGCAAGAGATTTTTTACAAAAACACCTATTTGTAAGAGATTTGAGTAATTGCTATTTTTAAGAAATTTTGAACAATCGCTGTTTGTAAGAGATTTGTACACTCATTTTTCGTAACACTATCAGCGAAAACTTCAAGAATAGTGGTATTTATCATTGGCAGCTGAGGAGACTACACGACTGCGTAGTTCACACTTCAATAGTTCTCGTCAATCATTGGCTGACGGACATGTGATTCGCAGGTCATTGACCAATGAGCTCTAAGAACTGTCAAAAAAAAAGTGAAAGGCGAAGTAAATCATTTACTATTAATGTCCCTTTCACTGTTTATGCTAATCAAAGCTAACATTTATTATTACTCACGAATTTACAATGCCTATTATGCATATGACAGAATATATCCAGTGTAATTGATTCCAGATGCTTAC
Source organism: Ryuthela nishihirai (assembly GCA_038380435.1). Lineage (NCBI taxonomy): Eukaryota > Metazoa > Arthropoda > Arachnida > Araneae > Heptathelidae > Ryuthela > Ryuthela nishihirai. Next base: position 58,921,018 of record JAWZYU010000008.1, read on the forward strand.
GTAGTATCTTGGGCATTAGGTTGGGTTGGGTTGTTTTACCTCTGAGCGGCACTTTTTTTGCACACCATGGGCTAAATGGCCAGGTCACATGGACCCCGAAGGCTCAGAGAAGGTTGGGGGAGGGGACCCACTGGAACAGCTGTTGGGAGACAGATGGTAGCCTCCGGTCAAGGCCATCCAGCGTGTTCTTTAACGTGCACAGGGTATGTCTCTCCCGCACACGGGGCCACGGCTTAACGTCCCATCCGACGGACGGCGGCCTTTTCAAGCCCATCGGTGTCCCCTACTGACCGTGGGCAGGGCGGGGAATTTTGCGGAAGGGCATTAGGTGGTTTAACTTTGTAAGTGATGAAGAGGTTAGACAAAGGGGTCTGTAACCTCCTTTAAGCAGCATATTGTGCAGAGAGAGACTCCGTTGGTTTGGCCATGTATAATTATAGATTGGGGAATAGGGTTGTGAATATTGTGCCTAAAGGCCGCAGAAAGAGGGGGAGACCTAGGATGCGATGGGCAGAATATGTCAAACAGGACCTTGTTAGAATTGGTGTGCAGTGGCCAGATGCAACAGATGTAGCTCAGGACACACTTGCTTGGAGAACTAATTTGCACGGTCTGGTTGGACCTCCGTAGCCCATGGCTGCTTGATGATGATGATGCTGACATGCCAAATATTAGAGAATCTTGCAAAGTTGCAAGATTTTGCGGGTTGTGCGAATGGGAACCTAGCTTCCAAGCTCTATAACTTCTAAAATATGCATTTAATGGAAAAATGTGACTGAAGATAAATTAAAGATCGTAATCAAATATATTTAAATCTCGATTTTCAAAAATATTCTTTCAGTGTTTAAAGAGTTATGAAAGGTGAAATATTTTTCAACAATAAAAAAAAAACGCTTGGCTACTGATCTACGGGACTGGGTTCGAGTCCCGGGTAAGGCATGGATGTATGTGTCGTTTTTCTGCTGAGGTCCTGCCATCCTCTCAGATCTCCTACTGTGGCATATAAACTGACAGGCTCCTGTCACACCTCTGTGGCAAGCAGCTGCTTGAGGGGTTATTATTTATTTAATGCCTCATATAAGAATTTACCTCAGCAATTAACTGAAACTTCAATATTGTTTCAAACCGTTTAATAAAATGAACATACATATTAGAAGTTTGCGTAATAATTATTTCAATATTAGACTATTAAGGATGATTTTTATAAAACAGGATAATTTATTGTCAAATATTACTTATTAAATACCGAACGTATAGAGTCAAAAATCGAGATTTAAACAGATTTGATTATGATCTTTATTCTCAATCTCATTTTCTCATTAATATGCATATTTTCGGAGTTATATTTCCCATTGGCATAACATGGAAATTCTTTAATATTTTGTTAGGAGAGTGTATAACATATTTTCACTAAATATTTAAAAAAACAAAAAGGATAGACCGATCTTTAATGAATCAGTCACATCCGTCATTATAATATTCGAGCTCATTGTTTACGTATGTCTGGAACATTGACCAATAACGTAGTGCTTTGGGGTAAATGTTCCCATGTGGGCATCGTAAATCCCTGCACTGACCTAGCCAAAGTTGACATCATGGAAGAGAGGGTGCAATATCTCTCGATCCTCTGGGATTAACCCCCTCCTGTCTTTCCCCCCTCCCACGGTAAACATGACGAGGGAGGAGGGTGATGTCAGGAAAGGTCACTGTCGACAAATCTCTTCCCCTCTAGGCAACGATACTTCCCCTTCGACGGCAAAGAGGAGGGCAGTCATCCGGCCATTTTGTTGGCGAGCGCCCGCCTCGTTAGCACGGTGCACACGCGTTCTCCTACATAGGGACACACCGCGGGAAGCAGGCAAGAGGTATTCTGATTGGACAGCTCTGGCTCTCCAAGCATGCTCATTAACTGCCAACAGATGGGCACATATGCAGCCAGAGCGCGCGCCATGCGTCAAATTGATGGTAGTGCCTGTTTTCCGAAAAGTTTGGTAAACTGGGTAGAGTTTTCATTTGCGTTTTGTTCTTGTTTAGGTGCGTGTTTTTTAATACCTTCTTTCTTTGATGTTGAAGTGGATTAGTAGAATTTGTGTAGTGTGTAATTTTGTGTAGTGTGTAATTAAGAATCGTAATGAGTTGTTTTACCTCTGAGAGACACTTTTTTGTACACCATGGGCTAAATGGCCAGGTCACATGAACCCCGAAGGTTCAGAGAAGGTTGGGGGAGGGGACCCACTGGAACAGCTGTTGGGAGACAGATGGTAGCCTCCCGTCAAGGCCATCCAGCGTGTTCTTTAACGTGCACAGGGTATGGCTCTCCCGCACACGGGGCCACGGCTTAACGTCCCATCCGACGGACGGCGGCCTTTCCGAGCCCATCGGTGTCCCCTTCTGACCGTGGGCAGGGAGTTTTGCGGAGATAAATCTCAACGCTGACCCAGCTGGGATTTGAATCTGGGAACTACAGATTACGAGCCGGGCGCGCTACCGACTGAACCACCCCTGCCCCAAGAATCGTAATGAGTTGTTGGGTTGTTTTACCTCTGAGAGGCACATTTTTACACATTGTGTATTGAATGGACAGACCACAAGGACCCCAAAGGCTCAGAGAAAGTTGGAGAAAGTCACAAGGACCCAAAGGGTTCGGGGAAGGAGACCAAGAGGGCAGCTGTTTGGAGACAGATGGAAGCCTCCCGTCAAGACTATCCAGCGTTTCTTTAATGTCCACAGAGAATGACTCTCACACGTAACACGGCTTTACGTCCCATCCGACGGACGGCGACCTTTTCAAACCCATCGGTTTAATAAAAATAACCCCTCAAGCAGCTGCTTGCCATAGAGGTCTGACAGGAGCCTGTTAGTTTAATACGCCAAAGTAGAAGGTCTGTGAGGATGGCGAGACTTAGCAGAAAGACAACACAAACATTCATGCTTTACCCGGGGCTCGAACCCAGGCCCTTAAGGTCAGTAGCCAAGCGCGCTAACCACTCGGCCGAGCAGCGATGGTGCTAAGAGATGATTTTTTTCTTTACATTTTTCCGTATTTTAAAAAGGTTTTTAATCTAACATTACACGGGTCTATTTGGAAGACGGAGTTACGGAAGCAGCAACTCATTTGCATAATGTCCGTCGAGCGGGTGAAGCGGTAGAGGTTTGCGGTTTGACATTTCACTGAGCGCGGTGGTCCTAGTATCAGTCCGGGCCATTGGTTTCGCTCGTAAATGGTCTTTGAGTAGCTTAAAAATCGAAATGATTTCGCCATTTGAAAATGCGATTGAGTTCCGCTAAGGCAATGGGATGGAGTTGGTGGAAGGCTTGTTAAGGGCGTTGTGGAGGGAGAAGTGAAGAAGAAAATGTTCTCAAAGGGGAAACAGTCAGATGTGGATGAGAGAAAGAGGGTTAAGCGATGACTGGAAAAGAAAAAAGGATGAGAGGATTAGATTGATGGGTGTGAAAGAGCCCAACGGATGCAAAATAGGTCAGACTGATGATGTAAAAGAGTATTCTGAGAGATGGGAGCAAAACAGGATTGGACCAATGAACCCAAAATATGATTAGATCATTGGGAAAAAGATGCGCAAAAGTGAATGGGGAAAAAAAAAAGAAGCAATACCGATGGATGAAAAAGAGGATTAAGAGGGGAGGGGTTAAAAAAAATGGATTAAAAGGAGGATTATACCTATGGATGGGTTGGGTTGTTTTACCTCTGAGCGGCACTTTTTTGCACACCATGGGCTAAATGGCCAGGTCACGTGGACCCCGAAGGCTCAGAGAAGGTTGGGGGAGGGGACCCACTGGAACAGCTGTTGGTAGACAGATGGTAGCCTCCCGTCAAGGCCATCCAGCGTGTTCTTTAACGTGCACAGGGTATGGCTCTCCCGCACACGGAGCCACGGCTTAACGTCCCATCCGACGGACGGCGGTCTTTCCAAGCCCATCGGTGTCCCCTACTGACCATGGGCAGGGCGGGGAGTTATGCCGAGATAAATCTCAACGCTGACCCAGCTGGGACTCGAACCTGGGAACTACAGATTACGAGCCTGGCGCGCTACCGACTGAGATACCCCCGCCCCACCTATGGATGAAAACGAGGATTAGACCAATGGAGGAAAAGACAGATGGATATAAAAGGGGATTAGACCAGTGTAAAAGAAGAATAATTTTACTGGTGGATGAAAAAGAGTAGATGAGAGGATTAGAGCGATGGATAAAAAAGATGAGCAGAGCGAAGAATGAAAAAGAGTAGACGACGGATGGAAGTGATGTTTTGGCTAAGGAATGATAAAAATCGAAGATGAATGGATGAAAAAGAGTAGCCCTGTGAATGCGGGAGATCTATGGGTGAAAAAACGTTTTAGACCTATGGGAATAAAAAGAATAGACCAATGGGTCCCTCATACCTAGGCACTCCCCCATACAGACACAACCAGCCTTGCTTACCATGCATTGGGGCGGGGGTGGCTCAGTCGGTAGCGCCCCAGGCTCGTAATCTGTAGTTCCCAGGTTCGAATCCCAACTGGGTGAGCTTTGAGATTTATCTCGGCAAAATTCCCCGCCCACAGTCAGTAGGGAAGACCGATGGTCTTGGAAAGGACGCCGTCCGTCCTATGGGATGTTAAGCCGTGGCCCCGTGCGAGAGAGAGAGAGAGCGCCATACCCTGTGCACGTTAAAGAACACACTGGATGGCCTTGACGGGAGGCTACCATCTGTCTTCCAACAGCTGTTCCAGTGGGTCCCCTCCCCCAACTTTCTCTGAGCCTTCGGGGTCCATATGACCTGGCCATTTAGCCCATGGTGTGCAAGAAAGTGCCGCTCAGAGGTAAAACAATCCAACGTTAAAGAACACGCTGGATGGCCTTGACGGGAGGCTACCATCTGTCTCCCAACAGCTGTTCCAGTGGGTCCCCTCCCCCAACCTTCTCTGAGCCTTCAGGTCCATGGTGTGCAAAAAAGTGCCGCTCAGAGGTAAAACAACCCAACTCACCATGCATTAAAGTGAAACTGAATTGATAGTTTTTTAATTTCTACTTCTGTCATTGTTTATTTTCTGTAAAACTGAATTACATACGTGAAATATACTTAAATAATGAACCCAAAACATTAAGCCAAAGTACTGTAGGGGCGGGGGTGGCTCAGTCGGTAGTGCGCCAACTCGTAATCTGCGATTCTCAGGTTCCAGTCCCACCTGTGCCAGTGCTGAGATTTATCTCCCTTGTGATCTGGAGATTTAGCCCATTACGAGCAAAAAAAGTGCCACTTAGAGATGCAACAACCCCAATCCAATTCTTAAATAAGAAACACAAAGCATTAACCAAAAGTACAATCATAATACAAGGGAAAAAAATTAAAAACATATCACTCATGTTAGGATTGTGGAGCGCATTATTCCCTACTTATATATATATAAAATAAATAAATAAATACCCCTTCAAGCAGCTGCTTGCCACAGCGGTCTGACAGGAGCCTCTCAGTTTATATGCCATAGTAGAAGGTCTGTGAGAATGGCAGACCCTCAGCAGAAAAACGACACAAACAGCCATGCCTTACCCGGGGCTCGAACCCAGGTCCCTTAGATCAGTAGCCAAGCGCGCTAACCACAGGGCCATGGGACGGCATCCACTTATATATATATATATTTTTTTTCATGAGAAATCCGTATCAGACTAACAGGATTTCATCTTACAAGAGTAGGGGTGGGGGTGGCTCAGTCGGTAGCGGGCCAGGCTCGTAATCTGTAGTTCCCAGGTTCGAGTCCCAGCTGGGTCAGCGTTGAGATTTATCTCCGCAAAACTCCCCGCCCTGACCACGGTCACCCCAGTAGGAGACACCGATGGGCTTGGAAAAGGCCGCCGTCCGTCGGATGGGACGTTAAGCCGTGGCCCCGTGTGTGGGAGAGCCATACCCTGTGTACGTTAAAGAACACGCTGGATGGCCTTGACGGGAGGCTACCATCTGTCTCCCAACAGCTGTTCCAGTGGGTCCCCTCCCCCAACCTTCTCTGAGCCTTCGGGGTCCATGTGACCTGGCCATTTAGCCCATGGTGTGCAAAAAAGTGCCGCTCAGAGGTAAAACAACCCAAACAACAACAACCTTACACGAGTTTTTTGAAGAATGCATATCTGTGTTAGTGATATTGATTTTAGTGTAGTGCATTTATTCCAGACTGCCACTACGACCCCTATTTGATGTTGAATGCAACTCCAGATCTGAAAATTCCCCACGTTTCTGAGTTAAACTTCCAGAAATAGCCATAATCACCAATTTTCTGTTTCCAGCAGCAGTCTAGAGATACTTGACCTTTGACCTCAAAGGACCCATCTCATCCAAAATTTGACAAAATATCTGAGATCGACCCCCAGAAACCAAAATTTAACTCTTTAGCACTTATAGATCCTTTTTTGATCTCTACATGACCTCGGTTTGACCTTGAAGTACAGTCGCTCAAAAAAATAACCGAACACTATGGTTGATTGTAGAATTCAGAAAAAATATCTGGCAATGATTTTTTTTTAGGAATTAGTGATCTGGCAACCTTCGTGTCACGTGACACGAAAGTTGCCAGATCACTAATTTCTAAAAAAAATCGTTGCCAGATATTTTTTGTGAATTCTGTAATCAACCATAGTGTTAGGATATTTTTTTGAGCGACTGTATACCCCTGAGGTCAAATTTTGATTTTTTTCCCCCAAGATCTACGACCCGGATTACCCAAGGTGAAATTTTTCAGACACAGTGGTATCAGAGTATCTGTATGGTAGGTCACCTACCATAGTATCTGTATGGTAGGTGGTCATATTATTCTGATACAACTGTGTATATATTAAACGGAACAATAAAGACATTGTACAGAAAAAAAAGTGTCATTTGCTCCATGTTTAGAAAATAACTTATAATCCAGCCATGTCCTTGTTTTATGGGCATTTCAATTCATTCCCTCGTTTTATTGTCATAATTTTTCAGATGCAGTTTTACCAAAATTGGAGCTGAGATTTCATAAAATATTAATTTGCATAATTGTTTTAAAGCTTTTGTAGTTGTTTTTGTATGCAACATTACATATCACTTTCTTAAACATCTAATATAAATGAAACCTATAATTAAAAAAACTTATGAATATAAACATGAAAAACACAAATTTAATCTCCAGAATATTCAGCCTTTTAATTCGCATTCGATTTTGTGTACCAGTTTGGTGTTAAGTGACAGTTTTCTAAGTTGGTGCTTTATATTTTGCTATAAAAAAACTCCAAATTGATATATAATTGACTAGAACTCAAAACAGGTTGATTCTTTAGCATACAGAGGTGTTTTTTTTTTTTCCACATTTTTTAAAACTTTTTATAACAAACGTTCTCTCAAGTCATTTCTTGATTATATAACATGAGGTTTAATGTCGATCATAATTTTTCTAGACATAAACTTCTTTGTTGGTTTTAACATAGTCCTCATATTTGTGTCACTCTTTGAAGTGGTGGGGGAACAGATGCAGAAGCATTCCTCTTTTGTACATTGCAGAAGTGTAGGGGATTCTGTGGTAGCAGTCACGTCCTCGTTTTTCATCACATTTGCTGTCATTTTATGACTTAGTGGGTTTGGAGGTAAAGGCAGAGGTGGGGAAACAACTTTCAGGGGCATTGCACTGATTAGGTGGTAGGAAGAGACGGAGAGGGGGTGCCAAGGTGAAGATTGTATGGGAAAAAATTGAGGAAAATCTTGCAGATGATCACCTGACTAAGTTGTAGGAAAAGTTGGAGGGTGGGTGAAAAAATTGGAGACTTTGGTAAATATCTTTCAGGTGCATCACATTGGCTAGGCTATAGGGAACAGTGGAGAATATGAGGGTTGGGGGGAAAGAAAAGGTAAAGATTGGGGAAATATTATGCTCATCTGATAGACTAAGTTATAGGAAAAATGGAGATTAGGTTAAGAAAAAAATGGAGAGTGGGGAAAAAACTGAGATTTCGAAATATCTTTCAGGGGATCACACTAAGTTGTAGGTAAAATTGGTTAATGGGTAAAAGAAAAGGGTGTGGGGAGATTGAGTGAAAAAAAAGGGGAGAAATTTGGGAAATATCTTTAAGCTGCATAATAATGACTAGGAAGTGGAAAATAGTGGATATTGTTTTGAAATAGATTGCGATTAAAGAAATATCAGGTGCATCACATTAACTAGGCTGTATAAGAAGATCGAAATCGGGTTTTAAAAAACTAGAGGTTGGTAAGTAAAGGTGACGAGTGACTAAAAAAAAGATGTAGATTAGAAAAATATCAGGCTCATCTTATTGACTAGGCTGTAGGAAATGATGGAGGCTGAATTAAAAAAAAAGGGAAGTGTGGATGAATGCGAAATATTTTTCAGGTGCATCACACTGATTAGGTTATAATAAAAAAGTGGATATTATGTGAAAAGAAAAGGTGTAGATTGGGAACATGAAAGTATCACCTTAGTCCATCCCAATCATTATATGGGATTCAAGTAACACAAGAAATAAATTAAGAGAAACTCTATTTTTAAAGATGATCCTCGGTCCTTGTCTTCAGATGCTCCTGAAGATTGTATTACGAGATTTCTACAAATGAATTAACATTCCTCTCACTTCTTCTGGTCTTTTTTTTTTATGGGATATCATCACAATCAAAAGAGCAACACTGATTTTTTGTTCTTTAAAATGACATAATACAACGGTTCTTATGCAACATGACACAGAAATTCTGCCGGCCAACAAGAGTAAGTTCAGCCCAGTGGAAAACAGCAATGTGTGAGTTAGATAAATGAAACGATACTTGATGCTTTCTATGTACAGTGGTCCAGCCGAGTTTGAGTCACATCACATGAGTCTCTCGCGTGTGCTTGTTAGGAGGCGCTGACGTCACACTTCACACAGATGACGTCACGACATGCAAGACTCATTCGCGCTTAGATGACGACAGAGTGAATGGATGAGAAGAAAATCCCGTATTAGTTCGTAGCGCCCAAGCACTCGCATTCAGTGGAACTGAAGTAGGACGTCTGCATGGAATAGAGTTTGTCGATTGGGTTTACAGAAGGGGGAAAAATGGGACCCGATTCACTCAGCGAAGGAGGTTGTCCCTGTGATATTAGAACTTCTTCCAGACCTCCGAGACTCGCCTCGCTGTCCATGCTGATGTCACTCTTCATGTAAGGGGCATCAGGGTGCGAAGAGGTGAAGAACTGACCTGAAAGGAAGAAATAACTTTTACTGATGAGTGTTTCGTCGTAAAACTGGCATGAGATATTATAGAATTACGAATTAATTTTATGAAATTGTTGCTGATAGCGTTGGTGTAATGTTGGAAACATTGTTTGGATAGAGAGTGTGTATACGTTTAGTCTGGAGCTCTTTAGGTTTGCGATCGACAGACCTCAGGCTCAAGTTTGAAATATTGTTGAAAAATCGAGATTTAGAGAGATTTGAAGTCTATTCTCATTTATCTAGTCCTATTTTCGTATAAAAAGCTTACTGTAGAAATTAAGGATATACGAATTTCATATATTTCCATATAAATATATGGAATATCATCACAATCAAAAGAGCAACACTGATTTTTTTATATGTGATGATGATTTATATATGGGAATATTATATATATTCCCATATAACGTCAGTGAATCATATATACAGATACTGGACAGTCAATAGAAACATTCCCATATAAAGCCAAATACACACTCCCTATATATATATATGTATTATGAGTTCCTTTATATGGGAACGTCACTGACTTTATGTAGGAATATTTCTATTTTACTCTTCAGTGTCTGTATATATACAGCATATCATATGAACACACACACACAAAAAAACATATTCTTTAACATGCAGGGGCGGGGGTGGCTCAGACGGTAGCGCGCCAGGCTCGTAATCTGTAGTTCCCAGGTTCGAGTCCCAGCTGGGTCAGCGTTGAGATTTATATCCGCAAAATTCTCCGCCCTGCCCACGGTCAGTAGGGGACACCGATGGGCTTAGAAAGGCCGCCGTCCGTCGGATGGGACGTTAAGCCGTGGCCCCGTTTGCGGGAGAGCCATACCCTGTGCAAGTTAAAGAACACGCTGGATGGCCTTGACGGGAGGCTACCATCTGTCTCCCAACAGCTGTTCCAGTGGGTCCCCTCCCCCAACCTTCTCTGAGCCTTCGGGGTCCATGTGACCTGGCCATTTAGCCCATGGTGTGCAAAAAAGTGCCGCTCAGAGGTAAAACAACCCAACAACTTTAACATGCATAACCGAGAAGCAAATATAAGCTCTTCCAGGTGGCCATACAAAAATTCATTTTACAGTCCTTCAAATTAAAAACAAATGATAAAATTAATTACTAAGGAACCAAAAGAAATAAACAAAATGTTGGCAGAGTTCAATCATCAGTGACATTAAAATTTTATATTTTAATATTTGTGCATAATATTTTCAGTTGTTAACAGATAGCCATTTAATAGTTCTTTCAATGTTTACAAGCAATTCCCTTTCCTTATATTAACCCTTTCACGACCAAGGGAAACATTTTTCCCCATTTTAAAATTGGTGATTGTCGTATTTAATTATAACCTTATCTGCATTTTTTATACAGAATGTCAAAATAGAACGTATGCCGAACGCAACTACGTAAACGGGAACGTTTAGTCCATGTCCATCTTTGCAATAATGTTGCATCTGTGCAATGTCCATCTTTGCCTCACTACCAAAAGAAATTGCTTCGCAGAATATCATAATTAGCACATCATTTTGTATAGTAATTTTATTTCATAATTTTGTATTATTTTAGTTAACATTTTGTTCTAATAAACCAATAAATAAAAGACATTGCATAATAAGCCTAACTATAATTTGTGTTACCTTTATAGTCCATTGGGAAAAATATTTTCCATAAAATTCCAAAAAAACTACACATTGTTATGTATTTTCTTATGATTTTTATTTATTTTTACGTCTAAACAAACTAAAATAAACAGTTACATACTAATATTTACTCTTAGAAACCTTATGGTCCTGAAAGGGTTAATACTGAACGTGTTGAAAATTTTTGGTAGTAAGAAAAAGAAGTTTTTATGAAAGGGTTCATTGGATTTCTCAAAGTGAAAATTTCAACCCTTCTGCAATTAAGATTCGAAATACTTATGGGTATGAAATTTTAATTTTTTTTGGAAGAAAGTGAATGGATTGTTTTACACTCGAGCGGCACTTTTTTTTACATAATTTCCAAGTCGCAAGGACCCCGATAAAACTGGAAGGGAACCCACCAGACAGCCTGTAGGAGGCAGATGATAAGCAAACACCAAGGCCATCCAGCATGTTCTTTAATATGCACAAGGCATGACTCTACGCAGCATTATGTCCCATCCAATGGATGGCAGCCTTTCCAAGCCCATTGGTGTCCCCTACTGAAGGGGGGTGGGGAGGGGGGCAAGATGAGAGTTTTGTGAAGGCAAATCTCAATGTTGGCCCAGGTGGGACTCGAACCTGGGAACTGCAGATTACGAGCCTGGCAGGCTACTGACTGAGCCACCCAGAAGTAAAACAACACAACCCAATGCACACAATGGGTTAAATGTCCACACCACAGGGACCCCGAAGGGAACCCACAGGGACCCAGAAGAAGGTTTCGAACCTTCTCTGAGCCCTCGGGGTTTATAGAGATGGAAAAATGGGAACTTCTTCCAGTCCTCCGAAACTCGCCTCGCTGTCCGGAAAATAGTACCGCAGAAGCAAAACAACCCAACCCAATGCATACAATGGGTTAAATGTCCACACCACAGGGACCCCGAGGGCTCAGAGAAGGTTTGGAGGAGTGTATGCACTGGGCAGTTGTTAGGAGACAGATGGTAGCCTCTCGTCAAGCCATTCAGTGTGTTCTTTAATGTGCACAGGGTATGGCTCTCCTGCATACGGTGCCATGGCTAAAAGTCCCATCTGACGGAACCTGTTATAATTTCGTTGATGAGGAAGAGACAAAACATTTTTTTAAACATTTTCTGACAGGAGACATTTGGTTGGAAATGTCCGTAAGGTAAGTGAGATTTCAACAGAAAGACAATGCAGGAAAGAAACTTAATTATTTCAGAATTTATATAAAAATATTGTTTTTAAATAAAAATATTATAGTGTTTATATTAATGTGTTAAAGCCACTAAAACAATTGTAGCTATAAAGCCGCTATGAGAGTGGCAGTGATAAATAACATCAGGGTTAAGGTTTGGAAAATAAATATTGATAGAAAGAATTCTCAACATCAAGCCCAAGAGCCATTATTTACTTTTAGTCTAATGTAAAAGATAATTTTACCGTTAATTAAAATCCCGTTATGATTAAAGAATCGCAAGAATTAATTCATTAAAAGGGTTACACGTTCCTTGAAATTTCAGACGTATTCCTCAATTGGGTTGTTTTACCTCTGAGCGGCACTTTTTTGCACACCATGGACTAAATGGCCAGGGCACATGGACCCCGAAGGCTCAGAGAAGGTTGAAGGAGGGGACCCACTGGAACAGCTTTTTGGATGGTAGTCTCCCGTCAAGGCCATCCAGTGTGTTCTTTAACGTGCACAAGGTATGGCTCTCCAACACACGGAGCCACGGCTTAACGTCCCATCCGACGGACGGCGGCCTTTATCAAGCCCATCGGTGTCTCCTACTGACCGTGGGCAGGGCGGGGAATTTCGCAGAGTATTCCTCAATGGCAGAGCGTCAATAGCAACTGAGGAAACTGAGATTTCGCAGCTTTTATATATCATGTTTTTGATAAGTTATTTGCCTCAATTGATTAGGAACAGATCTCAGTCGGTAGCGCTACCTGTAGTTTCCAGGTTCGAGTCCCACCTAGGTCAGTACTGAGATTATCTCCACAAAACTCTCCGCCCTGCCCACGGTCAGTAGGATACATCGACGGGCTTGGAAAGGCCGCCGTCCATCAGATGGGACTTTTAGCCATACCCTGTGCACATTGAAGAACACTTAATGGCTTGACGAGAGGCTACCATCTGTCTCCTAACAACTGCCCAGTGGGTACACTCCTCCAAACCTTCTCTGATCCCTCGGGGTCCCTGTGGTGTGGACATTTAACCCATTGTGTACATTGGGTTGGGTTGTTTTACTTCTGCGGTACTATTTTTGTACACCATGGGCTAAATGGCCAGGTCACATGGACCCCGAAGGCTCAGAGAAGGTTGGGGTAGGGGATCCACTGGAACAGCTGATGGGAGAGAGATGGTAGCCTCCCGTCAAGGCCATACAGCGTGTTCTTTAAGGTTCACATGGTATGACTCTTCCACACACGGGGTCATGGCTTAACGTCCCATCCGACAGAAGGAGAACTTTCCAAGCCCATTAGTGTTCCCTACTGAAAAGGGCAGAACGAGGAGTTTTGCGGAGATAAATATCAGCGCTGGCCAGCTGGAACTCGAACCTGGGAACTATAGATTACAAGCCTGGCGCACTACCTACTGAGCCACCCCCCCCCCCTCCCTCACTGTGTGGAAAAAAAAAAGAGTGCCACTCAGAGGTAAAACCAAATCAATTCATCAACGAAATTATAACTATGCACTCTCATGCAAAAATATAAATAAATTCTGACCAGTCCCTCCAGATTAACTCTTTTAAGTGCAAATTTTTGTGATTGATACGACCTCACATTTCTTTTTGTGTGTGAATAAAATGGAAAAACTAATTGAGAAGGGTAAGGTGAAAAAACTCACCTTCGGTTCCATGAGGGGGGTAAGGAACTGGAGGGAGGGGGAACTGCGAGGGGTCAGAATCCCCTACTGACGACAGCCGTGGGTAGGGCGGCGCTGGAAAAAATAGAAAACGGAACCGTTACTAAAATCAGGTGGTTCAAATTCATCACAGCTTAGTCGTTATTACAAAATAATTTCTTTTTTTACCTAATCACTACACCATGATACAAAGTAAGGCATTTCTCCCTATATTATCCAATATAGTTTTCCTGATAATGGAAAAGTTAAAATTAATTTACATTTTCCATATACTATATGTTTTAAATGGTGATGTGTGTGATCTGTTATAGACGCTCCCGTCAAACGTTAAGAAAGTATCATAAAATGTGAAGAGCTTCAAATATAGGGTGACAGAGAAATAATGGTGGGGGTTTGGGGAAGCATTGTGTCCAAAGGGATTGGATCAGTAGTAAAGCGTGTGGCTCATAATCTACAGTTCCCAGGTTCGAGTCCCACTTTCGCTAGCATTGGTGGGCTTGGGAAGGCCGCCGTCCGTCTGATGGGGTATAAAGCTGGGGCGTAGTGTACAGGAGAACCATAGTCTCCGCACTTTAAAGAACATGCTTGATGGGAGGCTACCATCTGTCTCCTAACAGCTGTCATTTAGACCATTGTGTGCAAAAAAGTGCGTCTGAGGCGTACAATAACCCAGCCCTATGCTAGTTAAAGAAGAGATTGAAATAACGGGATAGCCAGTGTAGTTTGAGATAACAGGATACGCGTTGGGGTTGGGTTGTTTTACATCTGAGCGACAATTTTTTGGGCTAAATGGCCAGGTCACAAGGACCCCGAAGGCTCAGAGAAGGTTGGGGAAGAGGACCCACTGGAACAGCTGTTGGAAACAGATGGTAGCCTCCCGTCAAGGTCATCCAGCGTGTTCTTTTAACTTGCACTCGGTATGGCTCTCCTGCACAAGGGTCCACGGATTAACTTCCCATCCGATGGACGGCTGCATTTCCAAGCTCATCGGTTTCCCTACTGACCATGGACAGGGAATGGAGTTTTGCACAGGATACGCAGTGCGTTTCGGGATAACAGTATTAATTGTTAGTCTGTTCGCTATACATTTGAAGATTTTACAAGAAAATGTAAAGGAAGGGGCGGGCGTAGCGTGTCAGGCTCGTAATCTGCAGTTCCCAGGTTCGAGTCCCATCTGGGTCAGCATTGAGATTTATCTCCGCAAAACTCCCCGCCTTGCCCACGGTCAGTAGGGGACACCGATGGGCTTGGAAAGGCCGCCGTCCATCGGATGGGACGTTAAGCCGTGGCTCCGTGTGTGGGAGAGCCATACCGTGTGCACGTTAAACAACTGGATGGCCTTGACGGGAGGCTACCATCTGTCTCCTAACAGCCGTTCCAGTGGGTCCCCTCCCCCAACCTTCTCTGAGCCTTTGGGGTCCTTGTGACCTGGCCATTTAGCCCATTCTGTGCAAAAAAGTGCCGCTCAGAGGTAAATACCATCCCAAATATAAAAGGATTTTTTCATGATATTGCCTAAGATTGATTAGAAGTTTTATTTCTCCATCATTTCGGGTTTATTCACCCAGACTTTATTCCTCAAGAAAACAGAAAACGATATTAAACAATGAAAGGTAATAAAGATTGAAAAAAAAATACCTCGCAAGCAACAGTTTATCACAGAGATCAGAGTGTCTAATACACCACAGAAGATATCGGTTAGAGAAGCGAGCCCTTATCAGAAGACTGCCACGAGAAAATTTCCGTAATCCATAGAATAACTTGGGCTCGAACCTGGGTCGCTTTTATAGTTAAGAAAGAGGGCGCCAATGGGCTTGGAAAAGCAGCCATATGTTGAATGGAAAGTTAAGATGTGCACGAGAGCCATTGGAATATTAAAGAACACACTGGATAGTATTGACTTAATAGCTGTCTAGTGGGTTCCCTCCATCACAGCCCTCTCTGAGATCTTGGAATCCTTGTGACCTGGCCACTTAGGGATCCTATTGTTATCTTTTTCAAATTTTATTTCAATAATTCAAAAGTAACTAAAGTGATATGTTCAATTTGTCAAAAATTAATAACAAACAAAATTGGGAGCGGGGGTGGCTCAGTCGGTAGCGCGCCAGGCTCATAATCTGTAGTTCCCAGGTTCGAGTCCTAGCTGGGTCAGCATTGAGATTTATCTCCGCAAAATTCCCCGCCCTGCCCACGGTCAGTTGGGGACACCGATGGGCTTGGAAAGTCTGCCGTCCTTCGGATGGGACGTTAAACCGTGGCCCCGTGTGCGGGAGAGCCATACCATGTACACGTTAAAGAATACGCTGGATGGCCTTGACGGGAGGCTACCATCTGTCTCCCAACAGCTGTTCCAGTGAGTCCCCTCCCCCAACCTTCTCTGAGCCTTCGGGGTCCATGTGACCTGGCCATTTAGCCCATGGTGTGCAAAAAAGTGCCTCTCAGAGGTAAAACAACCCAACCCAAACAAAATTGCATCTTGTATACCATATGGCTCAAACTATGATTGGCACCTTTCATGAAAAACATAATTTGTATTTTCTCTGAAACATAATAAATTACTCTCTTTATGAATAATAATTTCTATCTCGCTAAAAGCATCTAAACCAGTCATGTCAAACCCACATTAGTAATGTCCCCACACATTTACTAATTTTGCAGTTTTCTTTCTTTTGTGAGGTCAGTGTGGTTCTCACACTTTTTTAATTTTTCGCCTATTTTGTGAGGACTGGAGTGAATTTCTCTTTTCCTTTTCGTTCTTGCTTAATTGTGAGGGCTTGGCTCACTTGCTATGTGGGTATGGTGCCGGCAACTCTTGCGTCGTATTGGGCGTGTCGTTGTTGGATTTCATGGTGGGTGCAGACAACAGGCAGTGAACTACAAAAAACAAAATTGAGTTCGCTTAAAGGAATTTCATCGTCCAATGCTGCCAAGAGGCAGTATTGGATCTTGGCAGCATTGGACGATCATCACCTTTGTCATCGTTTTCGTCATCGTCTTCGTGTGTTTCTCCGTCCCCAAGATTCCTGACCATCCACTAGTAGTGTAGTCCCAGTATACGAATCCCCCTTTGCACAGTGCTTTCCCCCTATGACGTCACCGCCTGGACTTTGACCCCTATGTCGCAACTGCCCACCTTGACACCTATGTCGCAACTGTCATGGGATATGGCACCCAGTCCGCTTCTTATTAATATTCATAATTCGTAATTAATATTTCATATTTGACTTCCCCTTATGAAAATTTTCTCCCCCTTTATTAAAAAAAACCGTGGCGCCATCTGGTGTCTATGTTGAGTACTATTTTTAGAAAAACCCTCGTTTTTAGCCGTAACCCCTGGTTGACCTATATTTTAAACCCCCTTCTCGAATAATCTCGATTTCCGCTGGTTGACCCACCTATATTTTAAACCCTCTTCTCGATTTTTATTGATTTCAGACCCCCCTGGTTGACCCACCTATATTTTAAGCTCCCCTTCTCGAATAGTCTCGATTTTTCTTGATTTCGGACCCCTTGGTTGACTTGTATTTTAAGCCCTCTCTCCAGAGAGCCCCTGGTCGACCTGTATTTTAAGCCCCCTCTCGATAGACCCTCTGGTTGATCCATCGCATGGTGAATCAGTTTTTGCGCATTTAATCGGTGTCATCCAACGTCCGTACTATTTTTAGTGCATCTCCTGTATTTAAAAAAATTGCTTCCAACGCCGTGATTTGAACCCGCTACCTCCGTGTCGACAGCCTGACGTTATCGCACTCGACTATGACTTGTACTTGATGATGTGGCTGAGATGTGTCTCAAACGGGGTAAAACCCATCGCTATAAATATGTATATAGGTATTATGTATAATGGTATAATATAATATATAGGTATCTCTTTATTATAGCTTGAGTTTTATATTTCACGTATTAACCTAGTACGTTTTTACAACATTCCTATTCTTTATAACTAGCTTTTTCTATGTATTTCTTATAATGAACCCTGATAGTCCTTTCATATTAATATACGTTTTTTTATAATCGCCGTATTTTAAATCCGTTTCAGTAACACTTATTTCTTTTAACTCTGTGACTGTTGGTTGTCGCATCTTTACTAGAAGAAGGACTATCCCGCAGTAACTGTTTTAAAAGACTGTCCAACAGAAAATACCGATGGGTAAAAAATTAATAAAAGGGAAAAATCTGATTTAAAAACTTATTCGTCATTATGTAAAAAGGGGTAATATGGTGACCTGTATGGGTGTCATAAAAGTACTGCACAGGCTCCTGTCAGACCTCTGTGGCAAGCAGCTGCTTGAGGGGGTTTTTATTTTATTTTTAGAACAAGTGCTCAGCACCGGATCACGTTTTACTGACGGATGGTTAAGTCCTGCGTTATTAAAAAATATTAAATGGTGAATCACAAGGGGACAACGATTTACTGATGGATTACCTTTGACGATCCTCTTCGATAAACTTGTTAATCATCAAAAAGCCCTCCTTTCTTACCCTTCAGATATCTGTGTTTCCGCGTAGTAACGCTACTCCGAAGAAAAATCAGCTAAAAGAGTTTTAAAAATCGTCTCTCCCACCGTTTGCGTGCGAACGTATACCTCATCACGCTGATGAAATCGGGAAAAAATAAATTTTTTTTGTACGAGGTAGAATGTTATAGAAAGTAAGAATGCTAAAAGTACGTTGCGGTTACCCTTGCGTAAAAAACTTTAGTTCCATCATGAATGCATGTTAATGGATTAGGGGACATTAGTTTTACCAAATACTACAACTATAAATAATAATACATTGTCTCACTCGAGCGTACCCTCTCAAATTACCTGCGCTAATCCACGGAAATTTTATTTGCAACTGGACTGATAGTCAAAATTTAGCAAATACTTCTTCGAATCTGCCTAACTATGCTCTGACATATATGTTCTGATCGGGCCTGAAAATTCTGTACTTATGCCAATGTTCTCACGTAGAGCTTACAAGAAGCAACCTTCTCTCCCGTTTCGACTCTTTACAAAACTTTCTACTCTCATTGTCATGTGATCTACTGAAACGGCAGACACACCATAGCAACAAGCTGGCCAACTGGTGACGTACAAAGGTCACGGAACACTCGCCCACCTCACTAACGCTGACCTATGGGACAGCAGTGGAAACAGATAAAAGAATGCTTCGGCCTACTTTGAGAAGAACAGTCGCTCCGTGTTTTATCTTTTGGACAAAATTAAATAATTACTCGTTTCCTGCCGAAATACAGAAGGAATTCTTCTGCCGATAGACACACTTAAAAATAAGAATTATGAAATTCAAAGGGAGATTGTTGTTTTCCATATTATTGGGATTGCAATTAATACCTATTCCTTGCAGATGGCTATCCTTTAGGTTATAACTGGAACATTATTAGGGAGCTTGAAAATTGGGATGACACGTATTATGATCGGCTCCTTGGAGAAGTGCTAAAACTATGTGTCAGATACTATGAAATTGATTCCTGTCATGTTTACACAGCTCCTGCCTTCATACCTAAAGATTACAAATATAGTTGATAAATTACAATGTACCTTTTTGGGAGTATACTAGGGGGAATTTCAGGGAATCGTTTTAGCACGGTAAACAACAAGCATTTAGAATGAAAGCCCGATTGCAAGTTTGTTTAAACTAACTCTTCAGATGCAGTTTCTCCATAGATTCGTAAAACTCTCATTATGTATTCTTTGCTTTCTCTCATACATCTCACAAGATAATTAAAGTTCAAACACTATACATCTTCCCTATGTGTATCTTTCTAATAAACAATACGACCAAAGTAGATAAATCGCAAGCATCATCTGAGTCAGATCTGATTACGACGAAAATCTCACAATAGCCTGAAATGGACAGTACTTTACCTACGACACAGCATGTGACTAGGTCGTTTAATCAAATTACATGCATAAACGAAAATTAGAAAAACAACGAAATGGTTGGTATTTTCAATGAGAATCACTAAAATGTAAAAGGCGTTGGAATATCTGTAAATGCACACACACATTTCAGTGGATAGGTGAATATTTTCACAATTCTTTGGAAGGCACAATAACTGTAAAACGTACAGTGACGAGAGAGAAAGTATAAAAATGCAGTGGGATGGTTGTAAAAATCGCGCAAATACTCTAAGATAGAAAAAACGACTATTAATAAGCGCTATCTAGTGTGTAAAATAAGTGAACCTAAGGAGTAACTGATAAAAGTCGCTCTTTAGCGGAAGGAGTAATACAGGAAAATCATAAAATATTAAGGTCCCACTCTAGTAAATCACGGTATACTGCGTACACACGGATGGATGAATATCACAAAATACTTTGCCTATAGAAAACATCAGTAAAGAACCACAGAAGTTTGGAAATTTAAAATCTGAAAACTCACTGTTTATAAGGAAACAATATTTTCAGTATTTCCATGAAAAGTTGGGTCCCAGAATCGATCCACTAGACCTAACTTTGCATTCTCTGACTTCAACCGCCGATAAAACGTAACGTAAGCTCTCTCGACGGTTATTCCAAGTGCTCTCTCACACTCTTTTCAGAGTTCCTGGTCCCCTGGTATGTTTGAATAAGCGCATAAGTGTGTGAAGGTGGTTAGCTGCAAACACAAGTTTTTCGACAAAGATAGGGTGTTTCACTACAATCTAACACGGGGATTTCATGTCTGTTTAGTTATTTTTCCTGCATATTTCTACACTAGTGTGGAAATCTTAGAACAAGTGGTACTATGTTCGTGTGAAAGTGGTTCTGGCAAGCACACGTTTTTTGATAATGTCATGAATCTTGTTTGGAAATAACACTGTCTATGGAGCATTACCCCTGTAAGCTAGTACTAATTACTTCTGGTTTCTGAGGGCACCCATAACTGATAGACAATACTTTGCGTTTACAAGACCTAATGCATAAAGTCTTTCGCACTTGAAACTCAATCATCACATTTCAGAAAGAAAGAGAAGATTGAAAATGAAAGGAGAAGTGATAGAGAAGCGAAAGAAAAGCACACTACCAGCATTCTCACATTAAAAGAAAACGGAAGCATTCGAAACAGACAGATCTGGTCAACAGAGGGCGCCCTGTACCGGCTTGAAAGGCAGCAATAAGGTTGGTAATAAAGATTTAACCATTCATTTTTTAAGTATTAGAGCGTTAATGTTACAATTTCTTACAACAACGTTCATTTTAAGTGAAGATGGAACATTCACTTTTTGTGTAAGCATATGAATATTACATTTCAGCTGTATGTGAAACAAACATTCAGTTGAGAAGAATATTTAAGAGTATTTAAAAACATCAGTGTGAACTCATTGATACATAAAACGTGTGTCCTTCTTAATATCCATATACCATTCTTACGAGCACAAAAGATAGAACTTTCGAAGGAAGATGAACCACGTGTCAGTTTAAAAAACGATTTTCTGTGTTTTGGACATTTAACCCGCGCCATCTATCGGGTACAGGAATCCTCAAAACTAATACGTCTTTACTGGTAACGGGGAAAATATATGAGCAGTATTAGAAAAATCACTGACCATAACATTTATATTCATGTTTTTCATTTTCTTGTTACGAGGCATCTGACAGAAAACGTAAGACACGCGTGCTCAATATTCAAACGTGTTGAAAAATACTTACTGAAATATGAGCATTCAAAATCGAGAGATGTATGGCACTATACATATTCAACGGATGTCTTTCTAAGTGTAAGTCTCTATGCATACATGAATGCGATGAACCAAGTTTTTCTTCATATTGTGTCACATACTTGCTTTCATCTCTGTATATGCGTTAATTGTATGTGCGTGCGTGCGTTGCGTGTGTGCTTTCATGTTTGTTACTGTGAATCGGATGTGTGTGGGTGTTTCTATGAATCGTGTGTTCAAACATGTTATCACTTGCTTGCTACAGAAGAAGCTAACAATTTACAAACCTCATCAGATTGGCATTTAGCTCTATTAGGAAATCTCATCGAAAAGTCACTAAACAGATAAGTTTACTAAAGAGAACGATGTACTCTTGTATACAGTTTTTCAAATTCTTTTACATTTCTCGATTCTGTTAAGTAGAAGAATGAAACAGCATTGCAGGAAAAATCTTTTATTCATACACTAAGAAAACGCTTTCCTATGTTACTAAACGAAGTGTACGACGAACTGGTGCGCACCTCTGAATATGTACTAAATAAATGTTAATAGTGTTACTAATTTCTGTTCTATATCTGATTGGTCGTCATTGTAATTTCTTAGTGTATGATTATGTCATTGTATTTCTTAGTATATCATCCATCCATGTGTACGCAATGGACCGTGGTTTACTAGAGTGGGACCTTAATATTTTGTGATTTTCCTGTATTACTCGTTCCGCTAAAGAGTGACTTTTATCAGTTACTCCTTAGGTTGACTTATTTTACACACTAGATGGCGCTTGTTAATAGTCGTTTTTTCTATCTTAGAGTATTTGCGCGATTTTTGCAACCATCCCACTGCATTTTTATACTTTCTCTCTCGTCACTGTACGTTTTACAGTTATTGTGCCTTCCAAAGAATTGTGAAAATATTCACCTATCCACTGAAATGTGTGTGTGCATTTACAGATATTCCAACGCCCTTTACATTTTAGTGATTCTCATTGAAAATACCAACCATTTCGTTGTTTTTCTAATTTTCGTTTATGCATGTAATTTGATTAAACGACCTAGTCACATCCTGTGTCGCAGGTAAAGTACTGTCCATTTCAGGCTATTGTGAGATTTTCGTCGTAATCAGATCTGTCTCAGATGATGCTTGCGATTTATCTACTTTGGTCGTATGGTTCATTAGAATGATACACATAGGGAAGATGTATAGTGTTTGAACTTTAATTATCTTGTGAGATGTATGAGAGAAAGCAAAGAATACATAATGAGAGTTTTACGAATCTATGGAGAAACTGCATCTGAAGAGTTAGTTTAAACAAACTTGCAATAGGGCTTTCATTCTAAATGCTTGTTTACCGTGCTAAAACGATTCCCTGAAATTCCCCCTCGTATACCTCCCAAAAAGGTACATTGTAATTTATCAACTATATTTGTCATCTTCAGGTATGAAGGCAGGAGCTGTGTAAACATGACAGGAATCAATTTCGTAGTATCTGACACATAGTTTTAGCACTTCTCCAAGGAGCCGATCATAATACGTGTCAACCCAATTTTCAAGCTCCCAAATAATGTTCCAGTTATATTTCATAACCTAAAGGATAGTCATCTGCAAGGAATCGGTATTAATTGCATTCCCAATAATATGGAAAACAACAATCTCCCTTTGAATTTCATAAATCTTATTTTTAAGTGTGTCTATTGGCAGAAGAATTCCTTCTGTATTTCGGCAGGAAACGAGTAATTATTTAATTTTGTCCGAAAGATAAAACACGGAGCGACTGTTCTTCTCATAGTAAGCCGAAGCATTCTTTTATCTGTTTCCACCGCTGTCCCATAGGTCAGCGTTAGTGGGGTGGGCGAGTGTTCCGTGACCTTTGTACGTCACCAGTTGGCCAGCTTGTTGCTATGGTGTGTCTGCCGTTTCAGTAGATCACATGACAATGAGAGTAGAAAGTTTTGTAAAGAGTCGAAACGGGAGAGAAGGTTGCTTCTTGTAAGCTCTACGTGAGAACATTGGCATAAGTACAGAATTTTCAGGCCCGATCAGAACATATATGTCAGATCATAGTTAGGCAGATTCGAAGAAGTATTTGCTAAATTGTGATTATCAGTCCAGTTGCAAATAAAATTTCCGTGGATTAGCGCATGTAAGCTCGAGTGAGACAATGTATTGTTTTTTATAGTTGTAATTTTTGCTAAAACTAATGTCCCCTACTCCATTAACATGCATTCATGATGGAACTAAAGTTTTTTACGCAAGGGTAACCGCAACGTACTTTTAGCATTCTTACTTTCTATAACATTCTACCTCGTACAAAAAAAATTTATTTTTTCCCGATTTCATCAGCGTGATGAGGTACACGTTCGCACGCAAACGGTGGGAGAGACGATTTTTAAAATTGTTTTAGCTGATTTTTCTTCGGAGTAGCGTTACTACGCGGAAACACAGATATCTGAAGGGTAAGAAAGGATGGCTTTTTGATGATTAACGAGTTTATCGAAGAGGATCGTCAAAGGTAATCCATCAGTAAATCGTTGTCCCCTTGTGATTCACCATTTAATATTTTTTAATGACGCAGGACTTAACCATCCGCCAGTAAAACGTGATCAGGTGCTGAACACTTGTTCTAAAGCGGTACTTTTATGACACCCATACAGGTCACCATATTACCCCATTTTACATAATGACGAATAAGTTTTTAAATCAGATTTTTTCCTTTTATTAATTTTTTACCTATCGGCATTTTCTGTTGGACAGTCTTTTAAAACAGTTACTGCGGGATAGTCCTTCTTCTAGTAAAGATGCGACAACCAACAGTCACGGAGTTAAAAGAAATAAGTGTTACTGAAACGGACTTAAAATACAGCGATTATAAAAAAAACGTATATTAATGTGAAAGGACTATCAGGGTTCATTATAAAAATACATAGAAAAAGCTAGTTATAAAGAATACGAAGGTTGTAAAAACGTACTAGGTTAATATGTGAAATATAAAACTCAAGCTATAATAAAGAGATACGTAATTAATAGCGATGGGTTATACCCCGTTTGAGACACATCTAAGCCACATCATCAAGTGCAAGCCATAGTCGAGTGTAATAACGTACGCTATCAACACCGAGGTAGCGAGTTCAAATCACGGCGTTGGAAGCAATTTTTTTTAAATACAGGAGACGCTCTAAAAGTAGTACGGACGTTGGATGACACCGATTAAATGCGCAAAAACTGATTCACCATGCGATGGATCAACCAGAGGGTCTATCAAGAGAGGGCTTAAAATACAAATGAAGCAAGGGGTCCGAAATCAAGAAAAATCGAGACTATTCGAGAAGATATTGACCTAAAATATAGGTCAACCAGGGAAATCGAGAAAAATCGAGACTATTCGAGAAGATATTGACCTAAAATATAGGTCAACCAGGGGTTACTGTTAAAAACGAGGGTTTTTCTAAAAAATAGTACTCAACATAGACATCAGATGGCGCCACAGGTTTTTAATGAAGGGGGTGAAAATTTTAATAAGGGGAGTCAAATATGAAGTATTAATTATTTAGTATGAATATTAATAAGGAGCATGACCGGGTGCCATATCCCATGACAGTTGCGACATTGGTGTCAGAGTTCAATGTGAGAAGGCAACATGGGCAGTTGCGACATAGGGGTCAAAGTCCAGGCGGTGACGTCATAGGGGGAAGCACTGTGCAAAGGGGGATTCGTATACTGGGACTACATTACTTCCACTCTACAGGTGATCAGGTGATTGGGGACATCACCTGATCACCTGTAGAGTAGTACCTTTTTTTTTTATCTCAACCTTGTTTTTCTGAGCCTTGTCTCCTTGCTGATATATAAATACTTTTTTATCAGTAAAGATCTGAAAGGTCTCGAGGAAGCACCAAATTAGTCAAGCACGTAAGATCTGATGACTTGCAAGTGGAAATTACTGGCTCGAAATATTACGAGCTGCTCTTGAATGCAGCTCATGGTGACAGCTCAGAACAAGGCTTGCCTACTTTCTAACACCCAGTGTGCCTTTCGCTGGCATCGGTCTAACTTAGATCACCTGATCTGCCCACGAATCGGCGATCACGAATTCGTTTTTATGCAGAAAACATCTGGTGTCAATTTTGTTCAACATCAAAAAAAGAATATGACACAGCGTGGAGATTCGGCATTCTTCATGACCTCCATAGCTTCCACTTGAGAGGTCACATGCCAATCTTCATCGCAAACTTTTTATCTTCTCGTACTTTTCGAGTTCCTGTCGGCAACACTCTGCGTCCAGAGTGTTATGCTTCTCACTGTCAAGATAAATTCCATTACATGACAACTTCCTCCGACTGTAGGCAATGCCCTCTATGTTGACGATTTTAGCATCTTTTGCTCCCCGTCCACAGCATGAGGGTCATTGAGCGACAACTGAAAACTGCCCTGAACAATCTCTCTGTTTGGGTGATGGCCAATGGGTTTTCGTTCTTCCACAGAAGACTGCTTGCATGCACTTTTGCTGCAAGTGTAATCTTCATCTGTACCCTGAGCTGTGGCTTGGGGGTACTAGCATTTAAATTGGGGTGGAGACAAATTTTTTTGGTCTTATCTTAGACCAGAAATTGACCTTTTTACCTCATATACCTCAACTCCGGTCCAAGTACACATGGTCATTGAACATCCTCAAGGTCCTCTCCTCACTCTCTTCAGGAGTGGACTGATGTTCTTTTCTCTGCCTTGTCCAGTCAAAATTGGACTATGTGATCCCACCTGGGATTTGGTGGTGAAGATGCTGGATCCCCTCCATCATCAGGCCCTCTGTGTTTACATGGCAGCTTCTACACTTCACCAGTCTAAAGTCTCTATGCTGATATCGAAGAACCATATCAGCAGTTGTCTCTACAATAAGGGGCAAAATTTCGATCTCTGCTGTACCTACTCTCTGCTGTGGACTACATTTTCAGTCCAAAGTGGGAAATGCTATACCAGAATTGGCCAACTGTCATTCGTCCTTTCGGTTTGTGTGTCCGAGGCTACCTCAGTGGCATCAACATCAGTTTCGATACTTCCAACATGGCTCGCTATTTCCCCTTCCTGTGACTTTTCTCTTTGTAGGAAGGGGAAAGCCTTTACACCCTACTGCGTGTACTGGCAACTCTTTGTGGGGGCGGGGGTTGCTCATTCGGTAGCGCGCCAGGCTCGTAATCTGTAGTTCCCAGGTTCGAGTCCCAGCTGGGTCAGCGTTGAGATTTATCTCCGCAAAATTCCCCGCCCTGCCCACGGTCAGTAGGGGACACCGATAGGCTTCGAAAGGTTGCTGTCCGTCGGATGGGACGTTAAGCGTGGCCCCGTGTGCGGGAGAGACATACCCTGTGCACGTTAAAGAACACGCTGGATGGCCTTGACGGGGGGCTACCATCTGTCTCCCAACAGCTGTTCCAGTGGATCCCCTCTCAAAACCTTCTCTGAGCCTTCGGGGTCCATGTGACCTGGCCATTTAGCCCATGGTGTGAAAAAAAGTGCTGCTCAGAGGTAAAACAACAACCCAACTGGCAACTCTTTGCCAGCCATCGTGCTGGGCATCCAGACTTCTTGCCTGTCTTCAAAGATTAAGTCCAGCACACTGATGGGGCCAGCCATGGTCTGCTGCAATGTAATCATTTCAGAACAGATCCCATTGCAATGTTCCATTTTCACTGCAGAGGTGAATGCTATCAGTCTCGCCTTAGACCATGTGATAGCTAAGTATCATCATCATCAGTGTGGCTTTACACAAACTCGCTTAGCTTGCTGCAGGCCTTGATCTCAGTGAGATATCGGACCCACCTTGTTCTTTCCAAGATCCACCAGCAACTCCATCTCTTCTGTTGGGTACCCCATCACGTCAAGATCAGGGGCAATGACTTGGCAAACGCTGCTGCCACCTATCCCTCTCTCCATTGCAAATTCCATACCTGGACTTCCGGCAATGTTTTTCCATTGAGCTTCAGTCACAGTGACAGAGATCTTGGTCTGAACATGATTGTAACAAGTTTTCGATTTCAAGTCTATTGTCAAACCATGGCAGTCATGTTTTTCAGAAATCGCAAGGAGGAAGTTGTACTTGTTTGGCTATGCTTACGTCATTCGTTTCTCACACATTCTTTTCTTCTAAGGAATAGTTTTGTGACACCATTTTACTGTTAAACACATTTTAATCCATTGTCTCGCTTTTAACATAGACAGACGTTTATTTTTTAACTTTCATGAGCCCTTTACACTCACACTCGAACAACTTTTATCTAATGGATCTCTTTTAATTCCTATCTTCGATTTTTACATTTTAC
Source organism: Ryuthela nishihirai (assembly GCA_038380435.1). NCBI lineage: Eukaryota > Metazoa > Arthropoda > Arachnida > Araneae > Heptathelidae > Ryuthela > Ryuthela nishihirai. The sequence goes on from JAWZYU010000008.1 coordinate 58,948,696, forward strand.
CAGTTATTTTACACATATTTAATGTTTTAGCCTCTTTTGATATGTTTTTATGATATGGGTCTTATACACCCATTTTGTTTTACAATTGTTGACTCTTTTTGCCTTTGTTCTTATACACTTGTTTGCTTTACACTTTGGTTTCTTGTTCTGTCTTTACCATTATTGTTGCTTTCATCCTCTTTGTGTTTTGATTTTAACTTTTGGTTGCGGATTTTATGACTTTTATCTGTTTATTTTTCTTACTGCATATATCATGTGTTTGACACAATATGGCATTAGTTGCCTGTTGCACCATAAAACCCCCAAACAACCAAACAACTTTTCTTTTTGGTTGCCCATTTTCATTGCTTTGCTCCTCTTTGTGTGTTGATTTTTCACATCGTTTGTGGATTTTACTGTCTTCTCTTTTTACCTTTGTTTGTCATATTATGGTCTGAGTTGCCCGTGCACCACAAAATCCTGGGGCGGGGGTGGCTCAGTCGGTAGCGCGCCAGGCTCGTAATCTGTAGTTCCCAGGTTCGAGTCCCAGCTGGGTCAGTGGTGAGATTTATCTCTGCAAAATTTCCCCGCCCATGGTCAGTAGGGGACACCGATGGGCTTGAAAAGGCCGCCGTCCGTCGGATGGGACGTTAAGCCGTGACCCTGTGTGCAGGAGAGCCATACCCTGTGCACGTTAAAAAACACGATGGATGGCCTTGACGGGAGGCTTACCATCTGTCTCTCAACAGCTGTTCCAGTGGGTCCCCTCCCCCAACCTTCTCTGAGCCTTCGGGGTCCTTGTGGCCTGGCCATTTAGCCCATGGTGTGCAAAAAAGTGCAGCTCAAAGGTAAAACAATCCAATTCACCACAAAATCCCAAATGGCCAAACCATTTCTTTTAGTAATTTTTTGTTCCCACCTCTTCCAGTCATATTTTGTTTTCATTTCTTCTGGTCATATTTTTTCCTGCCTCTTCCAGTCATTTTTTGTTCCCATTTCTTCTAATCATTTTGTCCCTGCCTCTCCGTAATAATTTTTTGTTCCCACCTTTTCCAGTGATCTTTTGTTTCAACATCTTCCATTAATCGTTCGTTTCCATATCCTTTGTTCATGTGGTTTCAATATGATGGAGACTTACATAAGATTCAAGCAAACAAAGGACTAATAAATCTTGTTTGGGTGTTAAAAGTTCAGACATAAAAATATAGTTTTCTGTAATCGTTTTAGTGAGTAGAATTTAAGTGGGAGAATGTTTCAATGAAATCATGAAATAAATCTTTTTTCTGGAAGGAAACAAAGAACCAGATATCTGTGAATACTTACAATAGTCTCCTGGATCACCGTGGTTAAGGTCCTCCGACTTCTTGCCTTCCTTCCCAGGACTACTGAGATCAGCATTGGATTGCCCATTTTGTTGACCATCGCCTTGCTTCTGGTTCTGCTGTTGCATCTGTTGTTGCTGCTTACGCTGAAGCTTTTTTAGCTGTCGTGGAATATGTTGGGAGGGAAAATGAACGGAGAAATTAGTATGGGAAGTGATACATTTCTAACCACAAATATTTTATACTAGAGAAGATTATAACAATATACTACAACATGCATTCAATATCCCATTTAAGATCATTCCATGCAAGACAAAATAGTATGAAATTCAAAGCTTTGCAATTTCTAATTACATTTCTCCATAAAAGGTTTAAAGAGTTTATTTTAAAAAATCATTTATTAGGCACATAGCTGAAGACAATTTTACCTCTAAACTCACGTCAACAGGACATTTATGCAGCATAACTGTGGTTAGAAACTTAGTAATTAATATCTAACAGAATTGAATATTTTGCCCGCAATGGGTTTAAATGGCCAGGTCACAAGGATGGACGGTTGCCTCTGTCAAGACCACCAGCATGTTCTTTAGCGTTCACAAGATATGGCTCTCCCATACAAGGGGCTATAACTTTATGTACCATCAAAAAGATGGCCACCTTTACAAGCCCATCGGTGTCCCCTACTTGACCGTGGGCAGGGCGGGGAATTTTGCGGAGATAAATCTCAACGCTGACCCAGCTATGACTCGAACCTGAGAACTGCAGATTACGAGCCTGGCGCGCTACCGACTGAGCCACCCCCGCCCCTCGTCCAAAAGAAGGATTCCCTAAGGTATGTGCGGGGAGACGATTGAAAATTGTCTATATATGTTGGTGAAAGTAGTTTTGTTTGGAAGTAGATCAATAGCGCATTTTTTTATGTCTAGAGAGCGTCATTTCTTCCATATTGTAATGCATAAGCAATGGTGATTGGTAAAAGTTGTATCTGTGCTCTGATTTGGCTTTCCTTCTCTGAGCCTTCAGGGTCCTTGTGGCCTGGCCATTTAGCCCATGGTGTGCAAAAAAGTGCCACTCAGAGGTAAAACAATCCAATCTGGCGAGTTTTGCAGAGATAAATCTCAACACTGGCCCAGGTACGACTCGAACCTAGGAACTGCAGATTATGAGCCTGATACCCTACTAACTGAGCTAATCCCACCGGAATGAAATTCAGAAAACGATGCATTTGATCATTTCGGAAAAAAGAAAAATATGTACTAAGAAATACCGTTGTTGAACATTTGGTTTAATATTCAAATAAATTTCTTCTTGTGAAAATATTATCAGTCACATATAAAATCTCAATATTCAACACCATTTCTTTCATATTTAAAAAAATTAAAATGGAAAACTCAGTAGAAAAATAAAAACACACACAAAAAAAAAGGTTGGTAAAAAACTGAGTGATTGTGAGAGTAAATTCAACATGTTAACAGTCATAATCGCCAGTTGAGAGAAGTTTTCCCTTCAAACTTAAGGCACTCTGCTAGTAGATTACCAAAATATGTGGGCTTCGTGAACTTCTATTTTAGGCATTCTTTAGTGTTGGCTAGAAGTTTCCCTAAGGCACATTATTATTGGTGATGTTGTTAGAAGGAATGGTTGAAGGAATAAGATATGTAAAGAAAATGCTCACTCTTAAAATGTTTCACTCAAAGGATCAGGTAAGAAACTGAGTGATTGTGAGAGTAAATTCAACATGTTAACAGTCATAATCGCCAGTTGAGAGAAGTTTTCCCTTCAAACTTAAGGCACTCTGCTAGTAGATTACCAAAATATGTGGGCTTCGTGAACTTCTATTTTAGGCATTCGTTAGTGTTGGCTAGAAGTTTCCCTAAGGCACATTATTATTGGTGATGTTGTTAGAAGGAATGTTGAAGGAATAAGATACGTAAAGAAAATGCTCACTCTTAAAATGTTTCACTCAAAGGATCAGGTAAGAAACTGAGTGATTGTGAGAGTAAATTCAACATGTTAACAGTCATAATCGCCAGTTGAGAGAAGTTTTCCCTTCAAACTTAAGGCACTCTGCTAGTAGATTACCAAAATATGTGGGCTTCGTGAACTTCTATTTTAGGCATTCGTTAGTGTTGGCTAGAAGTTTCCCTAAGGCACATTATTATTGGTGATGTTGTTAGAAGGAATGTTGAAGGAATAAGATACGTAAAGAAAATGCTCACTCTTAAAATGTTTCACTCAAAGGATCAGGTAAGAAACTGAGTGATTGTGAGAGTAAATTCAACATGTTAACAGTCATAATCGCCAGTTGAGAGAAGTTTTCCCTTCAAACTTAAGGCACTCTGCTAGTAGATTACCAAAATATGTGGGCTTCGTGAACTTCTATTTTAGGCATTCTTTAGTGTTGGCTAGAAGTTTCCCTAAGGCACATTATTATTGGTGATGTTGTTAGAAGGAATGGTTGAAGGAATAAGATATGTAAAGAAAATGCTCACTCTTAAAATGTTTCACTCAAAGGATCAGGTAAGATTATTACCTTGGCTCGTTGATTTTGGAACCAAACTTGAACTATGCGTACGCTGAGACCAGTTTCTTTCGCCAAAGACTCCCTAACCTGGAATGGAAAGTTTATTAACATTTTTATGTTGAAGAAGTTTATATGTTTGTTTTATCATAGAAGAAACAAAAACAAGAAAATAACTGTTGTCATTTAATTCATAACAAAAGTGGATATTACCAGGGTAGTGGCTAGAGTGACACTGCAGAGATTGTGAGATTTCAAATTTTACCCTTGGCATGATATGTGGGACAAATGTGGAAATTTTATTTGGGCAGTTGGCACTTGGAATAGTGTGAGTGAGAAAAGGCAGACTTTGAGTATGTACAGTTGGCATGTGAAGTGGCATGAGGATGAATGGGAAGATTGTATAGATGATGTTAAGTGGCATGAGGAACAACTGGGAAGATTGCAAGACTGTACAGTTGATATATGAAGTGGCATGAAGGTTGATGGGTGATTGCGAGACTGTACAGTTGACATGTGAAGTGGCATGAGGAACGACTGGGGAGATTGCAAAACTGTACAGTTGATATGTGAAGTGGCATGAAGGTTGATGGGAGATTGCGAGACTGTACAGTTGACATGTGAAGTGGCATGAGGAACAACTGGGGAGATTGCAAAACTGTACAGTTGATATGTGAAGTGGCATGAAGGTTGATGGGAGATTGCGAGACTGTACAGTTGATATGTGAAGTGGCATGAGGAACAACTGGGGAGATTGCAAAACTGTACAGTTGATATGTGAAGTGGCATGAAGGTTGATGGGAGATTGCGAGACTGTACAGTTGATATGTGAAGTGGCATGAGGATGAATGGGAAGATTGTATAGATGATGTTAAGTGGCATGAGGAATAACTGGGAAGATTGCAAGACTGTACAGTTGATATATGAAGTGGCATGAAGGTTGATGAGAGATTGCGAGACTGTACAGTTGACATGTGAAGTGGCATGAGGAACGACTGGGGAGATTGCAAAACTGTACAGTTGATATGTGAAGTGGCATGAAGGTTGATGAGAGATTGCGAGACTGTACAGTTGACATGTGAAGTGGCATGAGGAACAACTGGGGAGATTGCAAAACTGTACAGTTGATATGTGAAGTGGCATGAAGGTTGATGGGAGATTGCGAGACTGTACAGTTGATATGTGAAGTGGCATGAGGAACAACTGGGGAGATTGCAAAACTGTACAGTTGATATGTGAAGTGGCATGAGGAACAACTGGGGAAATTGCAAAACTGTACAGTTGATATGTGAAGTGGCATGAGGAACAACTGGGGAGATTGCAAAACTGTACAGTTGATATGTGAAGTGGCATGAAGGTTGATGGGAGATTGCGAGACTGTACAGTTGACATGTGAAGTGGCATGAGGAACAACTGGGGAGATTGCAAAACTGTACAGTTGATATGTGAAGTGGCATGAAGGTTGATGGGAGATTGCGAGACTGTACAGTTGATATGTGAAGTGGCACAAGGGAGGACTGTGGAGGTTGCAAGACTGTACAGTTGACATGTGAAGTGACATGAGGAACGACTGGGGAAATTGCAAAACTGTACAGTTGATATGTGAAGTGGCATGAAGGTTGATGGGAGATTGCGAGACTGTACAGTTGATATGTGAAGTGGCATGAAGGTTGATGGGAGATTGCGAGACTGTACAGTTGACATGTGAAGGGGCACGAGGGAGGACTGTAGAGGTTGCAAGACTGTACAGTTGACATGTGAAGTGGCATGAGGAACGACTGGGGAGATTGCAAAACTGTACAGTTGATATGTGAAGTGGCATGAAGGTTGATGGGAGATTGCGAGACTGTACAGTTGATATGTGAAGTGGCATGAGGAACAACTGGGGAGATTACAAAACTGTACAGTTGATATGTGAAGTGGCATGAAGGTTGATGGGAGATTGCGAGACTGTACAGTTGACATGTGAAGTGGCATGAGGAACAACTGGGGAGATTGCAAAACTGTACAGTTGATATGTGAAGTGGCATGAAGGTTGATGGGAGATTGCAAGACTGTACAGTTGATATGTGAAGTGGCATGAAGGTTGATGGGAGATTGCGAGACTGTACAGTTGACATGTGAAGTGGCATGAGGAACAACTGGGGAGATTGCAAAACTGTACAGTTGATATGTGAAGTGGCATGAAGGTTGATGGGAGATTGCGAGAGTGTACAGTTGATATGTTAAGTGGCATGAAATTTGATGGGAGATTGCGAGACTGTACAGTTGACATGTTAAGTGACATGAGGGAGGACTGGAGATTGCGAGACTGTATAGTTGACATATGAAGTGGCATGAGGAACGACTGGGGAGATTGCAAAACTGTACAGTTGATATGTGAAGTGGCATGAAGGTTGATGGGAGATTGCGAGACTGTACAGTTGACATATGAAGTGGCATGAGGGAGGACCGAGGAGATTGCAAGACCGTGAAGTGGCATGAGAAATAACTGGGGAGATTACAAGACTTTACAGTTGAAATGTGAATTGATGTGAAGAATGAGGGGGGGATATTGTGACACTGTGCAATTAACATGTGAAGTGGCATGAGCAGGGCCGCCGAGAGAATTTATGGGCCCCTTTGTAATATTATGCTCGCCCCCCCCCCCCCCCCCTTGAAAAATCATTAATAGCAATTATTCTGGACACAATGATGACATTCAGAGGAAAAAAAGCCTGTTGCGCAGTCAGGCATGCAAAAACATAGGCCTACACAATTTGTGTCACATAAAACGTTTTAGCATTTATTTTAGGGAACATATTTTGCAAAGCTCACAGCAAGATTTAGCATTTTTGAGTAAATTTAATATAGGCTGCATAACATATCATGGAGAAAAACTATGCAATTCTGCGAGCCTTCATTTTTAATTATCAGTACTGAAAAATAGGCAACAGTATTTGTTAAACTTCACATTAGCATAATAGCAGATTCAACACTAAATATAATATAACACATTATTCCCAAAGAGTTTCAACTTCTAACTTATACAGTAGATCAATGTCAACAAACAACTCTCCTTGACTTCGTTGATGAAAAATCGTCAATTATGTCATCCATAATTTAAAGACCTAGCAAGATCGTTCTCCAGACTAAGCAAACCAAGGTTACTCAGTCTTTCTTGACACAATGTTGATCTGAATACATTTTTTATTTCCTTCATTTTGCTGAAGGATCTTTCAGCATCAGCAACTGTCACAGGAATTGTACAGAATATTCTAATGGCTATACAAATGTTTGGAAATAAACTGTCCAGTTTCAATTCTCTCAGGCGGTTTAAGAGCTCCAGTGGTTTCAATGGGCCTGTCCCTAAATTAGAAGAATGAATTGATTTTAGATATTTCAGCTCATCACTGATCTCTCTATTAATGTCTTCATAATATTGTTCATGCAAAGTAACACCCATATTTTCAATGTCACGTTCTTCAATGTCTGGATATAGCCATAAGCACTTAAATCTATCATTTAACTTTTCCGCCAAAGTTAAACGATTAGTAAGTCCACAAACAACAGAATCAATTACCCTATAAAACACATTTACTCTGAACTCCCATTCTTCATTAGTTTCCCCCTCATTCCCTCGAAATTCTGGAACATCTTCATTTATTTCGTCCAAGAAAGTTTTCCTTCTTTTCACTCTCGTCTTCGGAAGTTATGTCTCTGCATGAAGATCACTTGCTAATGAGGTGGCCACTACTTTTGCTTCATTTAATAAGTTCTCCCATTTATCACGGAGTTGTTTCAGTTCCTGGAGCAGATCACGAATATTATCAATCTCTACATCAAGAGTTGCATCACCAGCTTATAGAACCTTGTTGCGAATGTCAATTGCCGAGAGAATTTTGAACCAGATTATTGCCATCAAAGTGCACTTAAATGATTCAAGGTATCGTTTTATTCCCATCAATTCCGTTTACACTCAGCTGAGAGATTAAAATTTTTGCATTGATTTAATGCATGTTTGATGAGTGATAGGTGTTTGGAAAATGGTTTAACACTGTCAACACGAGCAGACCATCTTGTTTTTGATAGGCTATGCAAGGAACAACCTATTATATTCTCTAGTATCTCCCATCTCTGAGGGCTCTTTAAAAAGAAGTTATACACTTTTTGAACCATACCAAAAAACGTAATATCATCTTCACAGCATTCAGCAGCCTTCACACCACACAAATTTAGACTATGTGCACTACAGTTAGAAAATATGGCAAACGGATTTAGCGCACTTATAATGGCTTGCGCGCCATTGTATGTACCAGCCATATTCGCTCCATTGTCATATCCCTGCCTCCTGCAATCTTTTAAAGGGATCTTATGCTTCTCTAATTCTTCAGTGAGTACATTTGCAATTTCTTGTCCAGTTTTCTTATTGCACTATACAAAATCACGGTATAAAAAAATTAATGTCATTTGCTCATTATGAGATGTATCTGTAGCATCAGCTAGTATTGAAAAATATTTTGATTTTTTTTCATTCTAAGAGTACAGCTTAAAGAACCTTGTTGCTGCAAGCCTTAATGAACTCGTTTTGAGAATCCGCTGAAAGACAGTGAGCTTGAAGTCTCTTCCCTTCTTGTTGTGACTCTTGAACTTTAGTCACATGTTCTCTCAACAGCGGATCATATTAAGTGAACAACTCAATAATTCCGAGGAAGTTACCATTATCCGATGACCCGATTTTGCTGGAAGAACCTCTAAATGCGAGACCCCTCTCACCAAGAAATAATGTAACAGACAGAATCCTATGAAATAAATCCCTCCAATATTTCACTTTAGAGGCAATTTCAGAGTTCATTTGAGAATAAATATCAGTTCCATGACGAAGTCTTCTTTCCAATCCTCTCCATTTAATATAGCATTTTTTGTGATTAGAACTCATTTCATGAACTAGCAATTTGTTATATAGTTTACGCCAAAAATAACCTTTTTTCCAGCCTTCATCACTAACTAAAACGGATTTGTGGGATTCAGGGTTGCGACCAAATAATCTGCAAGGAAAACAGTATAACGACTGATTTGTGGGATTCAGGGTTGCAACCAAATAATTTGCAAGGAAAACAGTATAACGACTGATTTGTGGGATTCAGGGTTGCGACCAAATAATTTGCAAGGAAAACAGTATAACGACTGATTTGTGGGATTAAGGGTTGCGACCAAATAATTTGCAAGGAAAACAGTATAACGACCGATTTGTGGGATTCAGGGTTGCGACCAAATAATCTGCAAGGAAAACAGTATAACGACTGATTTGTGGGATTCAGGGTTGCGACCAAATAATCTGCAAGGAAAACAGCATAACGACTGATTTGTGGGATTCAGGGTTGCGACCAAATAATCTGCAAGGAAAACAGTATAACGACTGATTTGTGGGATTCAGGGTTGAGACCAAATAATCTGCAAGGAAAACAGCATAACGACTGATTTGTGGGATTCAGGGTTGCGACCAAATAATCTGCAAAGAAAACAGTATAACGACTGATTTGTGGGATTCAGGGTTGCGACCAAATAATCTGCAAGGAAAACAGTATAACGACTGATTTGTGGGATTCAGGGTTGAGACCAAATAATCTGCAAGGAAAACAGCATAACGACTGATTTGTGGGATTCAGGGTTGAGACCAAATAATCTGTAAGGAAAACAGTATAACGACTGATTTGTGGGATTCAGGGTTGCGACCAAATAATCTGCAAGGAAAACCGTATAACGACTGATTTGTGGGATTCAGGGTTGCGACCAAATAATCTGCAAGGAAAACAGTATAACGACTGATTTGTGGGATTCAGGGTTGCAACCAAATAATTTGCAAGGAAAACAGTATAACGACTGATTTGTGGGATTCAGGGTTGCGACCAAATAATTTGCAAGGAAAACAGTATAACGACTGATTTGTGGGATTCAGGGTTGCGACCAAATAATTTGCAAGGAAAACAGTATAACGACTGATTTGTGGGATTCAGGGTTGCGACCAAATAATCTGCAAGGAAAACAGTATAACGACTGATTTGTGGGATTCAGGGTTGCGACCAAATAATCTGCAAGGAAAACAGTATAACGACTGATTTGTGGGATTCAGGGTTGCGACCAAATAATCTGCAAGGAAAACAGTATAACGACTGATTTGTGGGATTCAGGGTTGAGACCAAATAATCTGCAAGGAAAACAGCATAACGACTGATTTGTGGGATTCAGGGTTGAGACCAAATAATCTGCAAGGAAAACAGCATAACGACTGATTTGTGGGATTCAGGGTTGCGACCAAATAATCTGCAAAGAAAACAGTATAACGACTGATTTGTGGGATTCAGGGTTGCGACCAAATAATCTGCAAAGAAAACAGTATAACGACTGATTTGTGGGATTCAGGGTTGAGACCAAATAATCTGCAAGGAAAACAGCATAACGACTGATTTGTGGGATTCAGGGTTGAGACCAAATAATTTGCAAGGAAAACAGTATAACGACCGATTTGTGGGATTCAGGGTTGCGACCAAATAATCTGCAAGGAAAACAGTATAACGACTGATTTGTGGGATTCAGGGTTGTGACCAAATAATCTGCAAGGAAAACAGCATAACGACTGATTTGTGGGATTCAGGGTTGCGACCAAATAATCTGCAAGGAAAACCGTATAACGACTGATTTGTGGGATTCAGGGTTGCGACCAAATAATCTGCAAGGAAAACAGTATAACGACTGATTTGTGGGATTCAGGGTTGCAACCAAATAATTTGCAAGGAAAACAGTATAACGACTGATTTGTGGGATTCAGGGTTGCGACCAAATAATTTGCAAGGAAAACAGTATAACGACTGATTTGTGGGATTCAGGGTTGCGACCAAATAATTTGCATGGAAAACAGTATAACGACTGATTTGTGGGATTCAGGGTTGCGACCAAATAATCTGCAAGGAAAACAGTATAACGACTGATTTGTGGGATTCAGGGTTGCGACCAAATAATCTGCAAGGAAAACAGTATAACGACTGATTTGTGGGATTCAGGGTTGCGACCAAATAATCTGCAAGGAAAACAGTATAACGACTGATTTGTGGGATTCAGGGTTGAGACCAAATAATCTGCAAGGAAAACAGCATAACGACTGATTTGTGGGATTCAGGGTTGAGACCAAATAATCTGCAAGGAAAACAGCATAACGACTGATTTGTGGGATTCAGGGTTGCGACCAAATAATCTGCAAAGAAAACAGTATAACGACTGATTTGTGGGATTCAGGGTTGCGACCAAATAATCTGCAAAGAAAACAGTATAACGACTGATTTGTGGGATTCAGGGTTGAGACCAAATAATCTGCAAGGAAAACAGCATAACGACTGATTTGTGGGATTCAGGGTTGAGACCAAATAATCTGCAAGGAAAACAGTATAACGACTGATTTGTGGGATTCAGGGTTGCGACCAAATAATCTGCAAGGAAAACAGTATAACGACTGATTTGTGGGATTCAGGGTTGAGACCAAATAATCTGCAAGAAAAACAGTATAACGACTGATTTGTGGGATTCAGGGTTGAGACCAAATAATCTGCAAGGAAAACAGTATAACGACTGATTTGTGGGATTCAGGGTTGCGACCAAATAATCGGCAAGGAAAACAGCATAACGACTGATTTGTGGGATTCAGGGTTGCGACCAAATAATCATCAAGGAAAACAGTATAATGACTGATTTGTGCAATTCAGGGTTGCGACCAAATAATCTGCAAAGAAAACAGTATAACGACTGATTTGTGGGATTCAGGGTTGCGACCAAATAATCTTCAAGGAAAACAGTATAATGACTGATTTGTGGGATTCAGGGTTGCGACCAAATAATCTGCAAGGAAAACAGTATAACGACTGATTTGTGGGATTCAGGGTTGCGACCAAATAATCTGCAAGGAAAACAGTATAACGACTGATTTGTGAGATTCAGGGTTGCGACCAAATAATCTGCAAGGAAAACAGTATAACGACTGATTTGTGGGATTCAGGGTTGCGACCAAATAATCTGCAAGGAAAACAGCATAACGACTGATTTGTGGGATTCAGGGTTGCGATCAAATAATCTGCAAAGAAAACAGTATAATGACTGATTTGTGGGATTCAGGGTTGCGACCAAATAATCTGCAAGGAAAACAGTATAACGACTGATTTGTGGGATTCAGGGTTGAGACCAAATAATCTGCAAGGAAAACAGTATAACGACTGATTTGTGGGATTCAGGGTTGAGACCAAATAATCTGCAAGGAAAACAGTATAACGACTGATTTGTGGGATTCAGGGTTGAGACCAAATAATCTGCAAAGAAAACAGTATAATGACTGATTTGTGGGATTCAGGGTTGCGACCAAATAATCTGCAAAGAAAACAGTATAATGACTGATTTGTGGGATTCAGGGTTGCGACCAAATAATCTGCAAAGAAAACAGTATAATGACTGATTTGTGGGATTCAGGGTTGCGACCAAATAATCTGCAACGAAAACAGTATAATGACTGATTTGTGGGATTCAGAGTTGCGACCAAATAATCTTCAAGGAAAACAGTATAATGACTGATTTGTGGGATTCAGGGCTGCGACCAAATAATCTGCAAGGAAAACAGTATAACGACTGATTTGTGGGATTCAGGGTTGAGACCAAATAATCTGCAAGGAAAACAGTATAACGACTGATTTGTGGGATTCAGGGTTGAGACCAAATAATCTGCAAGGAAAACAGTATAACGACTGATTTGTGGGATTCAGGGTTGCGACCAAATAATCTGCAAGGAAAACAGCATAACGACTGATTTGTGGGATTCAGGGTTGCGACGAAATAATCTTCAAGGAAAACAGTATAACGACTGATTTGTGGGATTCAGGGTTGCGACCAAATAATCTGCAAAGAAAACAGTATAACGACTGATTTGTGGGATTCAGGGTTGCGACCAAATAATCTTCAAGGAAAACAGTATAACGACTGATTTGTGGGATTCAGGGTTGCGACCAAATAATCTGCAAGGAAAACAGTATAACGACTGATTTGTGGGATTCAGGATTGCGACCAAATAATCTGCAAGGAAAACAGCATAACGACTGATTTGTGGGATTCAGGGTTGAGACCAAATAATCTGCAAAGAAAACAGTATAATGACTGATTTGTGGGATTCAGGGTTGCGACCAAATAATCTGCAAGGAAAACAGTATAACGACTGATTTGTGGGATTCAGGGTTGAGACCAAATAATCTGCAAGGAAAACAGTATAACGACTGATTTGTGGGATTCAGGGTTGAGACCAAATAATCTGCAAGGAAAACAGTATAACGACTGATTTGTGGGATTCAGGGTTGAGACCAAATAATCTGCAAAGAAAACAGTATAATGACTGATTTGTGGGATTCAGGGTTGCGACCAAATAATCTGCAAAGAAAACAGTATAATGACTGATTTGTGGGATTCAGGGTTGCGACCAAATAATCTACAACGAAAACAGTATAATGACTGATTTGTGGGATTCAGGGTTGCGACCAAATAATCTTCAAGGAAAACAGTATAATGACTGATTTGTGGGATTCAGGGCTGCGACCAAATAATCTGCAAGGAAAACAGTATAACGACTGATTTGTGGGATTCAGGGTTGAGACCAAATAATCTGCAAGGAAAACAGTATAACGACTGATTTGTGGGATTCAGGGTTGAGACCAAATAATCTGCAAGGAAAACAGTATAACGACTGATTTGTGGGATTCAGGGTTGCGACCAAATAATCTGCAAGGAAAACAGCATAACGACTGATTTGTGGGATTCAGGGTTGCGACCAAATAATCTTCAAGGAAAACAGTATAACGACTGATTTGTGGGATTCAGGGTTGCGACCAAATAATCTGCAAAGAAAACAGTATAACGACTGATTTGTGGGATTCAGGGTTGCGACCAAATAATCTTCAAGGAAAACAGTATAATGACTGATTTGTGGGATTCAGGGTTGCGACCAAATAATCTGCAAGGAAAACAGTATAACGACTGATTTGTGGGATTCAGGGTTGAGACCAAATAATCTGCAAGGAAAAACAGTATAACGACTGATTTGTGGGACTCAGGGTTGAGACCAAATAATCTGCAAGGAAAACCGTATAACGACTGATTTGTGGGATTCAGGGTTGAGACCAAATAATCTGCAAGGAAAACAGTATAACGACTGATTTGTGGGATTCAGGGTTGCGACCAAATAATCTGCAAGGAAAACAGTATAACGACTGATTTGTGGGATTCAGGGTTGCGACCAAATAATTTGCAAGGAAAACAGTATAACGACTGATTTGTGGGATTCAGGGTTGCGACCAAATAATCTGCAAGGAAAACAGTATTACGACTGATTTGTGGGATTCAGGGTTGAGACCAAATGATCTGCAAGGAAAACCGTATAACGACTGATTTGTGGGATTCAGGGTTGAGACCAAATAATCTGCAAGGAAAACAGTATAATGACTGATTTGTGGGATTCAGGGTTGCGACCAAATAATCTGCAAAGAAAACAGTATAACGACTGATTTGTGGGATTCAGGGTTGCGACCAAATAATCTGCAAGGAAAACAGTATAACGACTGATTTGTGGGATTCAGGGTTGCGACCAAATAATCTGCAAGGAAAACAGTATAACGACTGATTTGTGGGATTCAGGGTTGCGACCAAATAATCTGCAAGGAAAACAGTATAACGACTGATTTGTGGGATTCAGGGTTGAGACCAAATAATCTGCAAGGAAAACAGTATAACGACTGAAATGTGGGATTCAGGGTTGCGACCAAATAATTTGCAAGGAAAACAGTATAACGACTGATTTGTGGGATTCAGGGTTGCGACCAAATAATCTGCAAGGAAAACAGTATAACGACTGATTTGTGGGATTCAGGGTTGCGACCAAATAATTTGCAAGGAAAACAGTATAACGACTGATTTGTGGGATTCAGGGTTGCGACCAAATAATTTGCAAGGAAAACAGTATAACGACTGATTTGTGGGATTCAGGGTTGAGACCAAATAATCTGCAAGGAAAACAGTATAACGACTGAAATGTGTTATTCAGGGTTGCGACCAAATAATTTGCAAGGAAAACAGTATAACGACTGATTTGTGGGATTCAGGGTTGCGACCAAATAATTTGCAAGGAAAACAGTATAACGACTGATTTGTGGGATTCAGGGTTGCGACCAAATAATTTTCAAGGAAAACAGTATAACGACTGATTTGTGGGATTCAGGGTTGCGACCAAATAATTTACAAGGAAAACTGTATAACGACTGATTTGTGGGATTCAGGGTTGAGACCAAATAATCTGCAAGGAAAACAGTATAACGACTGAAATGTGGGATTCAGGGTTGCGACCAAATAATTTGCAAGGAAAACAGTATAACGACTGATTTGTGGGATTCAGGGTTGCGACCAAATAATTTGCAAGGAAAACAGTATAACGACTGATTTGTGGGATTCAGGGTTGAGACCAAATAATCTGCAAGGAAAACAGTATAACGACTGAAATGTGGGATTCAGGGTTGCGACCAAATAATTTGGAAGGAAAACAGTATAACGACTGATTTGTGGGATTCAGGGTTGAGACCAAATAATCTGGAAGGAAAACAGTATAACGACTGATTTGTGGGATTCAGGGTTGCGACCAAATAATCTGCAAGGAAAACAGTATAACGACTTATTTGTGGGATTCAGGGTTGAGACCAAATAATCTGCAAGGAAAACAGTATAACGACTGATTTGTGGGATTCAGGGTTGCGACCAAATAATTTGCAAGGAAAACAGTATAACGACTGATTTGTGGGATTCAGGGTTGCGACCAAATAATCTGCAAGGAAAACAGTATTACGACTGATTTGTGGGATTCAGGGTTGAGACCAAATGATCTGCAAGGAAAACCGTATAACGACTGATTTGTGGGATTCAGGGTTGCGACCAAATAATGTGCAAAGAAAACAGTATAACGACTGATTTGTGGGATTCAGGGTTGCGACCAAATAATCTGCAAGGAAAACAGTATAACGACTGATTTGTGGGATTCAGGGTTGCGACCAAATAATCTGCAAGGAAAACAGTATAACGACTGATTTGTGGGATTCAGGGTTGAGACCAAATAATCTGCAAGGAAAACAGTATAACGACTGATTTGTGGGATTCAGGGTTGAGACCAAATAATCTGCAAGGAAAACAGTATAACGACTGAAATGTGGGATTCAGGGTTGCGACCAAATAATTTGCAAGGAAAACAGTATAACGACTGAAATGTGGGATTCAGGGTTGCGACCAAATAATTTGCAAGGAAAACAGTATAACGACTGATTTGTGGGATTCAGGGTTGCGACCAAATAATCTGCAAGGAAAACAGTATAACGACTGGTTTGTGGGATTCAGGGTTGTTACCAAATAATCTGCAAGGAAAACAGTATAACGACTGAAATGTGGGATTCAGGGTTGCGACCAAATAATTTGCAAGGAAAACAGTATAACGACTGATTTGTGGGATTCAGGGTTGCGACCAAATAATCTGCAAGGAAAACAGTATAACGACTGATTTGTGGGATTCAGGGTTGAGACCAAATAATCTGCAAGGAAAACAGTATAACGACTGAAATGTGGGATTCAGGGTTGCGACCAAATAATTTGCAAGGAAAACAGTATAACGACTGATTTGTGGGATTCAGGGTTGCGACCAAATAATCTGCAAGGAAAACAGTATAACGACTGATTTGTGGGATTCAGGGTTGCGACCAAATAATCTGCAAGGAAAACAGTATAACGACTGAAATGTGGGATTCAGGGTTGCGACCAAATAATTTGCAAGGAAAACAGTATAACGACTGATTTGTGGGATTCAGGGTTGAGACCAAATAATCTGCAAGGAAAACAGTATAACGACTGAAATGTGGGATTCAGGGTTGCGACCAAATAATTTGCAAGGAAAACAGTATTACGACTGATTTGTGGGATTCAGGGTTGAGACCAAATGATCTGCAAGGAAAACCGTATAACGACTGATTTGTGGGATTCAGGGTTGAGACCAAATAATCTGCAAGGAAAACAGTATAACGACTGATTTGTGGGATTCAGGGTTGTGACCAAATAATCTGCAAGGAAAACAGTATAACGACTGATTTGTGGGATTCAGGGTTGAGACCAAATAATCTGCAAGAAAAACAGTATAACGACTGATTTGTGGGATTCAGGGTTGAGACCAAATAATCTGCAAGGAAAACAGTATAACGACTGATTTGTGGGATTCAGGGTTGCGACCAAATAATCTGCAAGGAAAACAGTATAACGACTGATTTGTGGGATTCAGGGTTGAGACCAAATAATCTGCAAGAAAAACAGTATAACGACTGATTTGTGGGATTCAGGGTTGAGACCAAATAATCTGCAAGGAAAACAGTATAACGACTGATTTGTGGGATTCAGGGTTGCGACCAAATAATCTGCAAGGAAAACAGCATAACGACTGATTTGTGGGATTCAGGGTTGCGACCAAATAATCTTCAAGGAAAACAGTATAATGACTGATTTGTGCAATTCAGGGTTGCAACCAAATAATCTGCAAAGAAAACAGTATAACGACTGATTTGTGGGATTCAGGGTTGCGACCAAATAATCTTCAAGGAAAACAGTATAATGACTGATTTGTGGGATTCAGGGTTGCGACCAAATAATCTGCAAGGAAAACAGTATAACGACTGATTTGTGGGATTCAGGGTTGCGACCAAATAATCTGCAAGGAAAACAGTATAACGACTGATTTGTGGGATTCAGGGTTGAGACCAAATAATCTGCAAGGAAAACAGTATAACGACTGATTTGTGGGATTCAGGGTTGCGACCAAATAATCTGCAAGGAAAACAGCATAACGACTGATTTGTGGGATTCAGGGTTGCGACCAAATAATCTTCAAGGAAAACAGTATAATGACTGATTTGTGGGATTCAGGGTTGCGACCAAATAATCTGCAAAGAAAACAGTATAAAGACTGATTTGTGGGATTCAGGGTTGCGACCAAATAATCTGCAAGGAAAACAGTATAACGACTGATTTGTGGGATTCAGGGTTGAGACCAAATAATCTGCAAGGAAAACAGTATAACGACTGATTTGTGGGATTCAGGGTTGAGACCAAATAATCTGCAAGGAAAACAGTATAACGACTGATTTGTGGGATTCAGGGTTGAGACCAAATAATCTGCAAAGAAAACAGTATAATGACTGATTTGTGGGATTCAGGGTTGCGACCAAATAATCTGCAAAGAAAACAGTATAATGACTGATTTGTGGGATTCAGGGTTGCGACCAAATAATCTGCAAAGAAAATAGTATAATGACTGATTTGTGGGATTCAGGGTTGCGACCAAATAATCTGCAACGAAAACAGTATAATGACTGATTTGTGGGATTCAGGGTTGCGACCAAATAATCTTCACGGAAAACAGTATAATGACTGATTTGTGGGATTCAGGGCTGCGACCAAATAATCTGCAAGGAAAACAGTATAACGACTGATTTGTGGGATTCAGGGTTGAGACCAAATAATCTGCAAGGAAAACAGTATAACGACTGATTTGTGGGATTCAGGGTTGAGACCAAATAATCTGCAAGGAAAACAGTATAACGACTGATTTGTGGGATTCAGGGTTGCGACCAAATAATCTGCAAGGAAAACAGCATAACGACTGATTTGTGGGATTCAGGGTTGCGACCAAATAATCTTCAAGGAAAACAGTATAATGACTGATTTGTGGGATTCAGGGTTGCGACCAAATAATCTGCAAAGAAAACAGTATAACGACTGATTTGTGGGATTCAGGGTTGCGACCAAATAATCTTCAAGGAAAACAGTATAATGACTGATTTGTGGGATTCAGGGTTGCGACCAAATAATCTGCAAGGAAAACAGTATAACGACTGATTTGTGGGATTCAGGGTTGAGACCAAATAATCTGCAAGGAAAAACAGTATAACGACTGATTTGTGGGACTCAGGGTTGAGACCAAATAATCTGCAAGGAAAACCGTATAACGACTGATTTGTGGGATTCAGGGTTGAGACCAAATAATCTGCAAGGAAAACAGTGTAACGACTGATTTGTGGGATTCAGGGTTGCGACCAAATAATCTGCAAGGAAAACAGTATAACGACTGATTTGTGGGATTCAGGGTTGCGACCAAATAATTTGCAAGGAAAACAGTATAACGACTGATTTGTGGGATTCAGGGTTGCGACCAAATAATCTGCAAGGAAAACAGTATTACGACTGATTTGTGGGATTCAGGGTTGAGACCAAATGATCTGCAAGGAAAACCGTATAACGACTGATTTGTGGGATTCAGGGTTGAGACCAAATAATCTGCAAGGAAAACAGTATAACGACTGATTTGTGGGATTCAGGGTTGCGACCAAATAATCTGCAAAGAAAACAGTATAACGACTGATTTGTGGGATTCAGGGTTGCGACCAAATAATCTGCAAGGAAAACAGTATAACGACTGATTTGTGGGATTCAGGGTTGCGACCAAATAATCTGCAAGGAAAACAGTATAACGACTGATTTGTGGGATTCAGGGTTGAGACCAAATAATCTGCAAGGAAAACAGTATAACGACTGATTTGTGGGATTCAGGGTTGAGACCAAATAATCTGCAAGGAAAACAGTATAACGACTGAAATGTGGGATTCAGGGTTGCGACCAAATAATTTGCAAGGAAAACAGTATAACGACTGATTTGTGGGATTCAGGGTTGTGACCAAATAATCTGCAAGGAAAACAGTATAACAACTGAAATGTGGGATTCAGGGTTGCGACCAAATAATCTGCAAGGAAAACAGTATAACGACTGATTTGTGGGATTCAGGGTTGCGACCAAATAATCTGCAAGGAAAACAGTATAACGACTGATTTGTGGGATTCAGGGTTGAGACCAAATAATCTGCAAGGAAAACAGTATAACGACTGAAATGTGGGATTCAGGGTTGCGACCAAATAATTTGCAAGGAAAACAGTATAACGACTGATTTGTGGGATTCAGGGTTGCGACCAAATAATCTGCAAGGAAAACAGTATAACGACTGATTTGTGGGATTCAGGGTTGCGACCAAATAATCTGCAAGGAAAACAGTATAACGACTGAAATGTGGGATTCAGGGTTGCGACCAAATAATTTGCAAGGAAAACAGTATAACGACTGATTTGTGGGATTCAGGGTTGCGACCAAATAATTTGCAAGGAAAACAGTATAACGACTGATTTGTGGGATTCAGGGTTGCGACCAAATAATTTGCAAGGAAAACAGTATAACGACTGATTTGTGGGATTCAGGGTTGAGACCAAATAATTTGCAAGGAAAACAGTATAACGACTGATTTGTGGGATTCAGGGTTGCGACCAAATAATCTGCAAGGAAAACAGTATAACGACTGATTTGTGGGATTCAGGGTTGTGACCAAATAATCTGCAAGGAAAACAGTATAACGACTGAAATGTGGGATTCAGGGTTGCGACCAAATAATTTGCAAGGAAAACAGTATAATGACTGATTTGTGGGATTCAGGGTTGCGACCAAATAATTTGCAAGGAAAACAGTATAACGACTGATTTGTGGGATTCAGGGTTGAGACCAAATAATCTGCAAGGAAAACAGTATAACGACTGAAATGTGTTATTCAGGGTTGCGACCAAATAATTTGCAAGGAAAACAGTATAACGACTGATTTGTGGGATTCAGGGTTGTGACCAAATAATTTGCAAGGAAAACAGTATAACGACTGATTTGTGGGATTCAGGGTTGCGACCAAATAATTTGCAAGGAAAACAGTATAACGACTGATTTGTGGGATTCAGGGTTGCGACCAAATAATTTGCAAGGAAAACTGTATAACGACTGATTTGTGGGATTCAGGGTTGAGACCAAATAATCTGCAAGGAAAACAGTATAACGACTGAAATGTGGGATTCAGGGTTGCGACCAAATAATTTGCAAGGAAAACAGTATAACGACTGATTTGTGGGATTCAGGGTTGCGACCAAATAATTTGCAAGGAAAACAGTATAACGACTGATTTGTGGGATTCAGGGTTGAGACCAAATAATCTGCAAGGAAAACAGTATAACGACTGAAATGTGGGATTCAGGGTTGCGACCAAATAATTTGCAAGGAAAACAGTATAACGACTGATTTGTGGGATTCAGGGTTGAGACCAAATAATCTGCAAGGAAAACAGTTTAACGACTGATTTGTGGGATTCAGGGTTGCGACCAAATAATCTGCAAGGAAAACAGTATAACGACTGATTTGTGGGATTCAGGGTTGAGACCAAATAATCTGCAAGGAAAACAGTATAACGACTGATTTGTGGGATTCAGGGTTGCGACCAAATAATCTGCAAGGAAAACAGTATAACGACTGATTTGTGGGATTCAGGGTTGAGACCAAATAATCTGCAAGGAAAACAGTATAACGACTGATTTGTGGGATTCAGGGTTGCGACCAAATAATCTGCAAGGAAAACAGTATAACGACTGATTTGTGGGATTCAGGGTTGCGACCAAGTAATTTGCAAGGAAAACAGTATAACGACTGATTTGTGGGATTCAGGGTTGCGACCAAATGATCTGCAAGGAAAACTGTATTACGACTGATTTGTGGGATTCAGGGTTGAGACCAAATGATCTGCAAGGAAAACCGTATAACGACTGATTTGTGGGATTCAGGGTTGCGACCAAATAATCTGCAAGGAAAACAGTATAACGACTGATTTGTGGGATTCAGGGTTGCGACCAAATAATCTGCAAGGAAAACAGTATAACGACTGATTTGTGGGATTCAGGGTTGAGACCAAATAATCTGCAAGGAAAACAGTATAACGACTGATTTGTGGGATTCAGGGTTGTGACCAAATAATCTGCAAGGAAAACAGTATAACGACTGAAATGTGGGATTCAGGGTTGCGACCAAATAATCTACAAGGAAAACAGTATAACGACTGAAATGTGGGATTCAGGGTTGCGACCAAATAATTTGCAAGGAAAACAGTATAACGACTGATTTGTGGGATTCAGGGTTGCGACCAAATAATCTGCAAGGAAAACAGTATAACGACTGATTTGTGGGATTCAGGGTTGCGACCAAATAATCTGCAAGGAAAACAGTATAACGACTGAAATGTGGGATTCAGGGTTGGGACCAAATAATTTGCAAGGAAAACAGTATAACGACTGATTTGTGGGATTCAGGGTTGCGACCAAATAATCTGCAAGGAAAACAGTATAACGACTGAAATGTGGGATTCAGGGTTGCGACCAAATAATTTGCAAGGAAAACAGTATAACGACTGATTTGTGGGATTCAGGGTTGAGACCAAATAATCTGCAAGGAAAACAGTATAACGACTGAAATGTGGGATTCAGGGTTGCGACCAAATAATTTGCAAGGAAAACAGTATAACGACTGATTTGTGGGATTCAGGGTTGAGACCAAATAATCTGCAAGGAAAACAGTATAACGACTGATTTGTGGGATTCAGGGTTGAGACCAAATAATCTGCAAGGAAAACAGTATAACGACTGATTTGTGGGATTCAGGGTTGCGACCAAATAATCTGCAAGGAAAACAGTATAACGACTGATTTGTGGGATTCAGGGTTGTGACCAAATAATTTGCAAGGAAAACAGTATAACGACTGATTTGTGGGATTCAGGGTTGCGACCAAATGATCTGCAAGGAAAACTGTATTACGACTGAAATGTGGGATTCAGGGTTGCGACCAAATAATTTGCAAGGAAAACAGTATAACGACTGATTTGTGGGATTCAGGGTTGCGACCAAATAATCTGCAAGGAAAACAGTATAACGACTGATTTGTGGGATTGATGGTTGTTACCAAATAATCTGCAAGGAAAACAGTATAACGACTGAAATGTGGGATACAGGGTTGCGACCAAATAATTTGCAAGAAAACAGTATAACGACTGATTTGTGGGATTCAGGGTTGCGACCAAATAATCTGCAAGGAAAACAGTATAACGACTGATTTGTGGGATTCAGGGTTGTGACCAAATAATCTGCAAGGAAAACAGTATAACGACTGAAATGTGGGATTCAGGGTTGCGACCAAATAATTTGCAAGGAAAACAGTATAACGACTGATTTGTGGGATTCAGGGTTGCGACCAAATAATCTGCAAGGAAAACAGTATAACGACTGATTTGTGGGATTCAGGGTTGCGACCAAATAATCTGCAAGGAAAACAGTATAACGACTGAAATGTGGGATTCAGGGTTGCGACCAAATAATTTGCAAGGAAAACAGTATAACGACTGATTTGTGGGATTCAGGGTTGAGACCAAATAATCTGCAAGGAAAACAGTATAACGACTGAAATGTGGGATTCAGGGTTGCGACCAAATAATTTGCAAGGAAAACAGTATAACGACTGATTTGTGGGATTCAGGGTTGCGACCAAATAATTTGCAAGGAAAACAGTATAACGACTGATTTGTGGGATTCAGGGTTGAGACCAAATAATCTGCAAGGAAAACAGTATAACGACTGAAATGTGTTATTCAGGGTTGCGACCAAATAATTTGCAAGGAAAACAGTATAACGACTGATTTGTGGGATTCAGGGTTGCGACCAAATAATTTGCAAGGAAAACAGTATAACGACTGATTTGTGGGATTCAGGGTTGCGACCAAATAATTTGCAAGGAAAACTGTATAACGACTGATTTGTGAGATTCAGGGTTGAGACCAAATAATCTGCAAGGAAAACAGTATAACGACTGAAATGTGGGATTCAGGGTTGCGACCAAATAATTTGCAAGGAAAACAGTATAACGACTGATTTGTGGGATTCAGGGTTGCGACCAAATAATTTGCAAGGAAAACAGTATAACGACTGATTTGTGGGATTCAGGGTTGAGACCAAATAATCTGCAAGGAAAACAGTATAACGACTGAAATGTGGGATTCAGGGTTGCGACCAAATAATTTGCAAGGAAAACAGTATAACGACTGATTTGTGGGATTCAGGGTTGAGACCAAATAATCTGCAAGGAAAACAGTATAACGACTGATTTGTGGGATTCAGGGTTGAGACCAAATAATCTGCAAGGAAAACAGTATAACGACTGATTTGTGGGATTCAGGGTTGAGACCAAATAATCTGCAAGGAAAACAGTATAACGACTGATTTGTGGGATTCAGGGTTGCGACCAAATAATCTGCAAGGAAAACAGTATAACGACTGATTTGTGGGATTCAGGGTTGAGACCAAATAATCTGCAAGGAAAACAGTATAACGACTGATTTGTGGGATTCAGGGTTGCGACCAAATAATCTGCAAGGAAAACAGTATAACGACTGATTTGTGGGATTCAGGGTTGCGACCAAATAATTTGCAAGGAAAACAGTATAACGACTGATTTGTGGGATTCAGGGTTGCGACCAAATGATCTGCAAGGAAAACAGTATTACGACTGATTTGTGGGATTCAGGGTTGAGACCAAATGATCTGCAAGGAAAACCGTATAACGACTGATTTGTGGGATTCAGGGTTGCGACCAAATAATCTGCAAAGAAAACAGTATAACGACTGATTTGTGGGATTCAGGGTTGCGACCAAATAATCTGCAAGGAAAACAGTATAACGACTGATTTGTGGGATTCAGGGTTGCGACCAAATAATCTGCAAGGAAAACAGTATAACGACTGATTTGTGGGATTCAGGGTTGAGACCAAATAATCTGCAAGGAAAACAGTATAACGACTGATTTGTGGGATTCAGGGTTGAGACCAAATAATCTGCAAGGAAAACAGTATAACGACTGAAATGTGGGATTCAGGGTTGCGACCAAATAATTTGCAAGGAAAACAGTATAACGACTGATTTGTGGGATTCAGGGTTGCGACCAAATAATCTGCAAGGAAAACAGTATAACGACTGATTTGTGGGATTCAGGGTTGTGACCAAATAATCTGCAAGGAAAACAGTATAACGACTGAAATGTGGGATTCAGGGTTGCGACCAAATAATCTGCAAGGAAAACAGTATAACGACTGAAATGTGGGATTCAGGGTTGCGACCAAATAATTTGCAAGGAAAACAGTATAATGACTGATTTGTGGGATTCAGGGTTGCGACCAAATAATCTGCAAGGAAAACAGTATAACGACTGATTTGTGGGATTCAGGGTTGTTACCAAATAATCTGCAAGGAAAACAGTATAACGACTGAAATGTGGGATTCAGGGTTGCGACCAAATAATTTGCAAGGAAAACAGTATAACGACTGATTTGTGGGATTCAGGGTTGCGACCAAATAATCTGCAAGGAAAACAGTATAACGACTGATTTGTGGGATTCAGGGTTGAGACCAAATAATCTGCAAGGAAAACAGTATAACGACTGATTTGTGGGATTCAGGGTTGAGACCAAATAATCTGCAAGGAAAACAGTATAACGACTGATTTGTGGGATTCAGGGTTGTGACCAAATAATTTGCAAGGAAAACAGTATAACGACTGATTTGTGGGATTCAGGGTTGCGACCAAATGATCTGCAAGGAAAACTGTATTACGACTGAAATGTGGGATTCAGGGTTGCGACCAAATAATTTGCAAGGAAAACAGTATAACGACTGATTTGTGGGATTCAGGGTTGCGACCAAATAATCTGCAAGGAAAACAGTATAACGACTGATTTGTGGGATTGATGGTTGTTACCAAATAATCTGCAAGGAAAACAGTATAACGACTGAAATGTGGGATACAGGGTTGCGACCAAATAATTTGCAAGAAAACAGTATAACGACTGATTTGTGGGATTCAGGGTTGCGACCAAATAATCTGCAAGGAAAACAGTATAACGACTGATTTGTGGGATTCAGGGTTGTGACCAAATAATCTGCAAGGAAAACAGTATAACGACTGAAATGTGGGATTCAGGGTTGCGACCAAATAATTTGCAAGGAAAACAGTATAACGACTGATTTGTGGGATTCAGGGTTGCGACCAAATAATCTGCAAGGAAAACAGTATAACGACTGATTTGTGGGATTCAGGGTTGCGACCAAATAATCTGCAAGGAAAACAGTATAACGACTGAAATGTGGGATTCAGGGTTGCGACCAAATAATTTGCAAGGAAAACAGTATAACGACTGATTTGTGGGATTCAGGGTTGAGACCAAATAATCTGCAAGGAAAACAGTATAACGACTGAAATGTGGGATTCAGGGTTGCGACCAAATAATTTGCAAGGAAAACAGTATAACGACTGATTTGTGGGATTCAGGGTTGCGACCAAATAATTTGCAAGGAAAACAGTATAACGACTGATTTGTGGGATTCAGGGTTGAGACCAAATAATCTGCAAGGAAAACAGTATAACGACTGAAATGTGTTATTCAGGGTTGCGACCAAATAATTTGCAAGGAAAACAGTATAACGACTGATTTGTGGGATTCAGGGTTGCGACCAAATAATTTGCAAGGAAAACAGTATAACGACTGATTTGTGGGATTCAGGGTTGCGACCAAATAATTTGCAAGGAAAACTGTATAACGACTGATTTGTGAGATTCAGGGTTGAGACCAAATAATCTGCAAGGAAAACAGTATAACGACTGAAATGTGGGATTCAGGGTTGCGACCAAATAATTTGCAAGGAAAACAGTATAACGACTGATTTGTGGGATTCAGGGTTGCGACCAAATAATTTGCAAGGAAAACAGTATAACGACTGATTTGTGGGATTCAGGGTTGAGACCAAATAATCTGCAAGGAAAACAGTATAACGACTGAAATGTGGGATTCAGGGTTGCGACCAAATAATTTGCAAGGAAAACAGTATAACGACTGATTTGTGGGATTCAGGGTTGAGACCAAATAATCTGCAAGGAAAACAGTATAACGACTGATTTGTGGGATTCAGGGTTGAGACCAAATAATCTGCAAGGAAAACAGTATAACGACTGATTTGTGGGATTCAGGGTTGAGACCAAATAATCTGCAAGGAAAACAGTATAACGACTGATTTGTGGGATTCAGGGTTGCGACCAAATAATCTGCAAGGAAAACAGTATAACGACTGATTTGTGGGATTCAGGGTTGAGACCAAATAATCTGCAAGGAAAACAGTATAACGACTGATTTGTGGGATTCAGGGTTGCGACCAAATAATCTGCAAGGAAAACAGTATAACGACTGATTTGTGGGATTCAGGGTTGCGACCAAATAATTTGCAAGGAAAACAGTATAACGACTGATTTGTGGGATTCAGGGTTGCGACCAAATGATCTGCAAGGAAAACAGTATTACGACTGATTTGTGGGATTCAGGGTTGAGACCAAATGATCTGCAAGGAAAACCGTATAACGACTGATTTGTGGGATTCAGGGTTGCGACCAAATAATCTGCAAAGAAAACAGTATAACGACTGATTTGTGGGATTCAGGGTTGCGACCAAATAATCTGCAAGGAAAACAGTATAACGACTGATTTGTGGGATTCAGGGTTGCGACCAAATAATCTGCAAGGAAAACAGTATAACGACTGATTTGTGGGATTCAGGGTTGAGACCAAATAATCTGCAAGGAAAACAGTATAACGACTGATTTGTGGGATTCAGGGTTGAGACCAAATAATCTGCAAGGAAAACAGTATAACGACTGAAATGTGGGATTCAGGGTTGCGACCAAATAATTTGCAAGGAAAACAGTATAACGACTGATTTGTGGGATTCAGGGTTGCGACCAAATAATCTGCAAGGAAAACAGTATAACGACTGATTTGTGGGATTCAGGGTTGTGACCAAATAATCTGCAAGGAAAACAGTATAACGACTGAAATGTGGGATTCAGGGTTGCGACCAAATAATCTGCAAGGAAAACAGTATAACGACTGAAATGTGGGATTCAGGGTTGCGACCAAATAATTTGCAAGGAAAACAGTATAATGACTGATTTGTGGGATTCAGGGTTGCGACCAAATAATCTGCAAGGAAAACAGTATAACGACTGATTTGTGGGATTCAGGGTTGTTACCAAATAATCTGCAAGGAAAACAGTATAACGACTGAAATGTGGGATTCAGGGTTGCGACCAAATAATTTGCAAGGAAAACAGTATAACGACTGATTTGTGGGATTCAGGGTTGCGACCAAATAATCTGCAAGGAAAACAGTATAACGACTGATTTGTGGGATTCAGGGTTGAGACCAAATAATCTGCAAGGAAAACAGTATAACGACTGATTTGTGGGATTCAGGGTTGAGACCAAATAATCTGCAAGGAAAACAGTATAACGACTGAAATGTGGGATTCAGGGTTGCGACCAAATAATTTGCAAGGAAAACAGTATAACGACTGATTTGTGGGATTCAGGGTTGCGACCAAATAATTTGCAAGGAAAACAGTATAACGACTGATTTGTGGGATTCAGGGTTGAGACCAAATAATCTGCAAGGAAAACAGTATAACGACTGAAATGTGGGATTCAGGGTTGCGACCAAATAATTTGCAAGGAAAACAGTATAATGACTGATTTGTGGGATTCAGGGTTGAGACCAAATAATCTGCAAGGAAAACAGTATAACGACTGATTTGTGGGATTCAGGGTTGCGACCAAATATTCTGCAAAGAAAACAGTATAACGACTGATTTGTGGGATTCAGGGTTGAGACCAAATAATCTGCAAGGAAAACAGTATAACGACTGATTTGTGGGATTCAGGGTTGAGACCAAATAATCTGCAAGGAAAACAGTATAACGACTGATTTGTGGGATTCAAGGTTGCGACCAAATAATCTGCAAGGAAAACAGTATAACGACTGATTTGTGGGATTCATTGTTGCGACCAAATAATCTGCAAGGAAAACAGTATAACGACTGATTTGTTTCACTTCACACTAACCAGTCTCTAGGAACACATTCTCCATTCTCGAGTTTTGAAAATAAAACTGTTTTCGGAAGGGCTCTTGTTCCGTCACTTGGAAGGTTATTAGGCATAGAAGGGGGCCCTTTTCGAACTCTACCTTCAATTACACTTACGCTTGGCCTGCCACTTTTTAATTTTTCAAGATCACACGATATTTGCCATGACTCAGAGTTCGGAACTGGAGCGGGTAAGTTCGCTTCACTTTCATAGTTTATAGAACGCGCATCATTTTCACTGCTGTTTGGTTGTTTCGTTTCAATACTGCTGTCATCATAATTTAAAAAACAAAACAAAACCAGAACCATCATCATTCCCCTCTGAACTTGAAATTTCCTTATTTTTGAGAGCGGGAATAGACGAGCTTGAGATTGGGATTAGTTCATTTTTTGCACCTTCACTGTCCACATTCCCGATGGGCTTGGAAAGGCCGCCGTCCGTCGGATGGGACGTTAAGCCGTGGCCCCGTGTGCGGGAGAGCCATACCCTGTGCACGTTAAAGAACACGCTGGATGGCCTTGACGGGAGGTACCATCTGTCTCCCAACAGCTGTTCCAGTGGGTCCCCTCCCCCAACCTTCTCTGAGCCTTCGGGGTCCATGTGACCTGGCCATTTAGCCCATGGTGTGCAAAAAAGTGCCGCTCAGAGGTAAAACAACCCAACAACTGTCCACATTCACTTTTACACCGACTTCAAACAGCTTCAAACAAAGTTCTTCTCCCTTTCTTAATAACTTCCAATTTTTTATTTCTCTCCTTTCGCTTCTCAGCTCCTGACTTATGCTTATACTTGTCCATTGTTCAGTTAGACTATAGCACCAATGAATATATCATTTTACTAAACAAATGACAAAGAAATGGCGAAACAAATGTGCCGACAAGAGACTTTTAAACTGTTATAATTTATAACACTGACACACAGACGATGTTACTGGAACTCGAAACATGAACAATGTAATATACCTGATCGCACAGGTTGGGTTTGGGAGAGTTCAACTGTTGCTACTGCTGCAGGGGTGGGGTGGTTAACAGGGAAAATACAAGCAAGTGCTGTAAGTTAACGCGGACAAAAGAAGATGTTAAGAAATGGTCCGTTCAACTACTATTAAATGAGATAATGTCATAATCCAACTAGTGTTCCTTTTTAAAAGCATATTATAACAAATAATGTTCTTATGGAATTTTATAGGATCGATATATAGCCTAACTAAGAAAAATTTTTGTAAGAAAAAGTAAAGAGTCACTTAATCTGACGGGCCCTTATTGCTAACGGGGCCACTATATACTAGTCCCCCTTGCTCACCCCGAAGGCTCAGAGTAGGTTGGGGGAGGGGACCCACTGGAACAGCTGTTGGGAGACAGGTGGTAGCCTCCCGTCAAGGCCATCCAGCGTGTTCTTTAACGTGCACAGGGTATGGCTCTCCCACACACGGGGCCACGGCTTAACGTCCCATCCGACGGACGGCGGCCTTTCCAAGCCCATCGGTGTCCCCTACTGACCGTGGGCAGGGCGGGAATTTTGCGGAGATAAATCTCAACGCTGACCCAGCTGGGACTCGAACCTGGGAACTACAGATTACGAGCCTGGCGCACTACCGACTGAGCCACCCCCGC
Organism: Ryuthela nishihirai; assembly: GCA_038380435.1. Lineage (NCBI taxonomy): Eukaryota > Metazoa > Arthropoda > Arachnida > Araneae > Heptathelidae > Ryuthela > Ryuthela nishihirai. Next base: position 58,979,121 of record JAWZYU010000008.1, read on the forward strand.
CCCTAGCAAAAAAGGGGAGATTGTACAGTTGATTTATTACACATAGTGTAGCTCCTACACTATGTGTAATAAACACATAGTGCAGGAGCTACACTATGTGTAATAAGACACTAATGTGTTAAGTACACTAATGTGTATAAAAGAATGTGTTGATTTATTACACATAGTGTAGCTGGAAACGGGACCATGGCAAAATGTCCCTTCCAATGGACAACAATCTTTAGAAGCCCTTCAGTGTCACTTTTCTCATGGGGGGGCGGGTGGGGGGGGGGAGTTGCACAGTAAAATCTGAATGATGTCACAGTTGGGACTCGATCCTGGAAATTGCAGATTACAATCCTGGTGCACTATAGACTGAGGCAAGCAATAACAAAATGTTATTGATTGGCATTCGCCTGAAATAGACAGCAAAGTAAGAAGTAAAAGTGTAGTAAAGAAAACAGACACACATGATAGTCACTAACCTTCCGGCAAGGTTTTTGGCTAATTTCAAAAGATGCTTTAAAAGCTCGTCGCTGGGCGGTGGTCAAGATGGTCCTGGGCCTCTTTGGTCCTCTCCTCCCATCTTGTCGTGGCTGACCATTGTGTGGTTGATTCGTCCCTGTCAGCTGGCCATTCTCACCTGCAAAAAGATGAAGTATGTATTGATGCTCATTTGTTAAATGATGAACCTAGATTGTTAAATAAATTTGGCTATTAATAGGTTTACTATTGAAGTATTTAAATAAATTTTAATATTATGTATACTACTCAAATGCAAATTTATTCCGAAATATCGTTAAGATGATAATTTAACGTAAGAAAGTTATACCGAATACCAAATATAGATGGGGCGGGGGTGGCTCAGTCGGTAGCCCGCCAGGCTCGTAATCTGTAGTTCCCAGGTTCGACCCGGTTAACCCAGCTGGGTCAGCGTTGAGATTTATCTCCGCAAAATTCCCCGCCCTGTCCACGGTCAGTAGGGGACACCGATGGGCTTGGAAAGGCCGCCGTCCGTCGGATGGGACGTTAAGTCGTGGCCCCGTGTGCAGGAGAGTCATACCCTGTGCACGTTAAAGAACACGCTCGATGGCCTTGACGGGAGGCTACCATCTGTCTCCCAACAGCTGTTCCAGTGGGTCCCCTCCCCCAACCTTCTCTGAGCCTTCGGGGTCCTTGTGGCCTGGCCATTTAGCCCATGGTGTTCAAAAAAGTGCCGCTCAGAGGTAAAACAATCCAATCCAAATATAGATACTGTATTAGGCAAGTATCTTTATCTCCCTTACTCATATCTGTTTAATAAGAGAGAGAGAGCTTAATATCCATTATCAAATATCCAATGATTATCAAAGACTATTCCTCTCAATGACGATGTTGTTGATTTTATTATTGTTTTGTACTGTCGCTGGTGATGACGATGATGCCAAAGACTATTCCTCCCGATGACGATGACGATTTTGTTGTTATTGTTGTTTTGAACGTCAATGTTGTTTTTGTACTGTACGTTATAGTTGTTTCGCACTGTCGCTGGTGTTGATGAATCTTGATTTGTCAACACCAGCGACAGTACAAAATGTTTATTGCTCCCGACGACGATGATGACTTCTTGCTGTTGATGTAAATGAATCTCCTTTTTGTTTTCTATGTTGTCGTTGCTCGTGTAGTATTGTTGACGTTGTTGATGGATATGAATTTCATTATTGTTTTCTATGTTGTTGTTGCTAATTTAGTATCATCGATGTTGTTGATGATGGTGGTCTTGTTGCTGGAAATGAATCTCAATGCTTGAACATTTGGGATTCGAACCTGGAAACTGCGGTTTACGAGCCTGGCGAACTACACAGTGAGTCATCCCACCGTCCCAAAATCGTAAGTATATTATTATACATTTATAAATACGAATTGCAACACATATAATATATTTCAGTCACATTATAATGAGAAAATTTCATAATAAACCTTTGGAAAGAGGTTGTAAAATAATCATAAAACATTTTTCTAACACATTTTTCTAACCTCGAGTTGCAATCTTTATTTTAAGAATCGGATTCCTTGAAATATCTTGATAATTAGCTAGAAGAGTGTCATTGAGGATTAGGCTCAATGAAAGCAGAACAAAAAATTTATGAATTTATCCTCAAATACCTAAAAGAAACAAGCCAACTTCAAAATATATGTACTGTTAAAGGTACTGAAGTAAAAAGTTTAAAACAACCAATTTTAAAACATGAAAGATGGTTGGGCGTTTTTAAGCACTCTCGCGTAGAAGACAGTTTTTTTTTTGTAATATTACCATTACCACCAATCTTACCTTCTTCCTTCCTAATCCTTAAAAAATTATTACATTTTCCATTCCTAAATTTTGTAAGTTGCTCTCTTCCACCTTATCAAAAAGGAAAAAAGAATAGTAATGCTTTTCCTATTTGGGGCGGGGGTAGCTCAGTCGGTAGCGCGCCAGGCTCGTAATCTGTAGTTCCCAGGTTCGAGTCCCAGCTGGATCAGCGTTGAGATTTACCTCCGCAAAATTCCCCGCCCTGCCCACGGTCATTAGAGGACACCGATGGGCTTGGAACAAGCCGCCGTCCGTCGTATGGGACGTTAAGCCGTGGCCCCGTGTGTGGGAGAGACATACCCTGTGCACGTTAAAGAAACGCTGGATGGCCTTGACGGGAGGCTACCATCTGTCTCCCAACAGCTGTTCCAGTGGGTCCCCTCCCCCAACCTTCTCTGAGCCTTCGGGGTCCTTGTGACCTGGGCATTTAGACCACGGTGTGCAAAAAAGTGCCGCTCAGAGGTAAAACAACCCAACCTTTTCCTATTTTTAAACATTCCCTCTTCTAAACCTCAAAAAAAAAAAGTATTACTTGTTTTTTTCTCAAATTCTATAAATTGGTCATTGTTTTCTTCTCTTTCCTCTAAATCTAAAAAAATTGCTTTTCAATTTCTAAATATCATATTTCGAAAATTGTTTTGCTCTCCCTTGTCTTAACCTAAAAATGCATGACTGATTATGAAATTGCATAATGATTGAAAATTATGAAATGACTGATAATGCATGACTGATTATGAAATTGCATAATGATTGAAATTATGAAATGACTGATTAATGCATGACTGATTAATGCATGAGTGAATGACTGATAATGCATGACTGATTAATGCATGACTGATTATGAAATTGCATAATGATTGAAATTATGAAACAAGAATTAAAAATTTGTTTCATAATTTCAACCTTTAATCAGCCTTTAATATTTAAAATTAAACACCATTTATCCTTGATTTTGTTAGCTAATTTTTTCTTCCATTTCCAAATTTTTTATATTTCTAAATTGTTTTTTCTACCCTCTGTAAACTTCGAAAAAAAAAAAACATTAATTTTTTCCATTACTAAATTGCATGTTTACCTTGTTTTCTTCTCTTACTTCTAAACCAAAAAAAATTACTTTTTCGCATTACTAAAATCTGAAATATTGTTTTCTTCCCTTTTGTACAAACTTAAAAAATTACTTTCCATCTCATATTTCGAAAATTATTTTGCTCTCCCTTGTCTTAACCTAAAAATGCATGACTGATTATGAAATTGCATAATGATTGAAATTATGAAATGACTGATAATGCATGACTGATTATGAAATTGCATAATGATTGAAAATTATGAAATGACTGATAATGCATGACTGATTATGAAATTGCATAATGATTGAAAATTATGAAATGACTGATAATGCATGACTGATTATGAAATTGCATAATGATTGAAAATTATGAAATGACTGATAATGCACGACTGGTTATGAAATTGCATAATGATTGAAATTATGAAATGACTGATAATGCATGACTGATTAATGCATGAGTGAATGACTGATAATGCATGACTGATTATGAAATTGCATAATGATTGAAAATTATGAAATGACTGATAATGCATGAGTGATGACTGATAATGCATGACTGATTATGAAATTGCATAATGATTGAAATTATGAAACAAGAATTAAAATTTTGTTTCATAATTTCAACCTTTAATCAGCCTTTAATATTTAAAATTAAACACCATTCATCCATGATTTTGTTAGCTAATTTTTTCTTCCATTTCTAAGTTTTTTATATTTCTAAGTTTTTTTTTCTACCTTCTGTAAACTTCGAAAAAAAAAAACATTAATTTTTCCATTACTAAATTGTCATGTTTACATTGTTTTCTTCTCTCACTTCTAAACCAAAAAAATATTACTTTTTCGCATTACTAAAATCTGAAATATTGTTTTCTTCCCTTTTCTACAAACTTAAAAAATTACTTTCCATCCCTAAATTCTGAAATTCATACAAACAGTAAAAAATTGGCGTGTGGACACCTCCTTTTTGCATCCTGGGTTTCTTAACAGTATTTTCGATTCTCAGATGTAGAAAATTCTTGATCAATTCGAAAGAAAAAAAAATCATGAATTATGAATTAAAAAGATACTGACCTCTAGTAACTATTTGCATGACAGCTATCTCTTTCTCGAAGTCCGGCCTGCAGTAGAGTCGGCCTCCTCGTATCACGAATTGGTCACCTTTTTGAAGTTGTCGACCACAGCCCACACACAAGAAACATGCCAGGTGATAGACATGATCCAAGGCCCTCATTACCAGTTCGGTGGGTGCAATTGGCAGGACACAGCCCGTACACTTCACAGCGAACAGCCTGGGTAAGAGAGTAAAGTTCATCAGTCCACAAAAAACAGTACTGAATCCGTTTTTAAAGCATATTTTTAATACTTATTGCTAGATGCATCGTCATAGTGGATGAGGATTATTGTGTTTAGCTCAGTGGCGGTCATAAAGAGGGTGTCAGGGGGGTGCCATGGCAATCTCCAAGAAGTCTGCGATTGTTTTTTTTTTCAGCCATTTTTCATTCCTGAAGGAATTAGGAATGTAAGGTTTGGTCACCAGTTTCTAGCAAGGAAAACTCTCAACACCCTCAGTATCTCATAGAATAAACTGACAAGCTGTTAAAACGAATATCATCATCATCATCATCCTTAAGTAGCAATGGGCTACGGAGGTCCAACCAGACCGTGCAATTTAGTTCTCCAAGCAAGTCTGTCCTGCGCAGCGCTCCAGTCTCGTAATCTGTAGTTCCCAGGTTCGAGTCCCAGCTGGTTCAGCGTTGAGATTTATCTCCGCAAAATTCCCCGCCCTGCCCACGGCCAGTAGGGGATACCGATGGGCTTGGAAAGGCCGCCGTCCGTCGGATAGGACGTTAAGCCGTGGCCCCGTGTGCGGGAGAGCCATACCCTGTGCGCGTTAAAGAACACGCTGGATGGCCTTGACGGGAGGCTACCATCTGTCTCCAACAGCTGTTCCAGTGGGTCCCCTCCCCAAACCTTCTCTGAGCCTTCGGGGTCCATGTGACCTGGCCATTTAGCCCATGGTGTGCAAAAAAGTGCCGCTTAGAGGTAAAACAACCCAACCCAACTGTCCTGCGCTACATCTACTGCATCTGGCCACTGCACCCCAATTCTAACAAGGTCCTGTTTGACATTGCTTGCCCACGCATCCTAGCGATTGCTAAATAATCCATTTGTACGGGGGGGGAGCAAGGGGGCTATGACTCCTCCCCTCAGAATGTGAGTAAGAGCAAAAACTTATTAAAATTGCTTATATTTCATTCATTTTTTCAAGAAATTTTTTTAAAAACCCGCAAAACGTAGGGAAAAACGCTTATATTGCATTGGAAATCGAATCTCTTTGACATTTATTCGGTTCGATTGTGTTTCTTTCCCCTCCACCTCGATTTTTTTCTAGATCCAGGATTAAGTAGTTAAGAGAGCCATTTCTGGTCTACAAAATCTTCCATACGACCTGGAGGGAGCCATTTAGGATCGTATGGAAGATCTTGTAATCCATAAATGGCTTTCTCCAGGCTGGGGCGGGGCGGGGGTGGCTCAGTCGGTAGCGTGCCAGGCTCGTAATCTGTAGTTCCCAGGTTCGAGTCCCAGCTGGGTCAGCGTTGAGATTTATCTCCGCAAAATTCCCCGCCCTGCCCACAGTCAGTAGGGGACACCGATGGGCTTGGAAAGGCCGCCGTCCGTCGGATGGGACGTTAAGCCGTGGCCCGTGTGCGGGAGAGCCATACCCTGTGCACGTTAAAGAACACGCTGGATGGCCTTGACGGGAGGCTACCATCTGTCTCCCAACTGTTCCAAGCTGTTTCAGTGGGTCCTCTCCCCCAACTTTCTCTGAGCCTTCGGGGTCCATGTGACCTGGCCATTTAGCCCATGGTGTGCAAAAAAGTGCCGCTCAGAGGTAAAACAACCCAACCCAACCCAGGCTGGGGCGTACAGGAGACCTAGGTTTGACTTTTCGTTTTTAAGCAGAGAATTTTTCCTGTGGTTCTTTCAGTAATGTAGTATTTTTTTTTTAGTGGCTATTCACTAAGTTTGTGTTAGACAGGTCTAACATGGAGTTTATAACATCTACGGCAAGCAGGACGTATGAAAGATATTTTTACGTATAATAATTCATTGTCTATGAGAATAAGAGGAATTCCATGTTCAAGTGGAAAGCCACAACTTTCTGCTCTATTACCTCTAGAAATAAATTATGACTGTGCGGAGTCAGAATCAAAACTTTAGTTTTTCATGTGATGTTAGAAAAAAGTGGGTAAAATAATAAAAATAAATTTTTGTTTCATATTTTGAATCATTAATCAGACTTTAGTATTTAAAATTAAGCACTATTCATCCTTGATTTTGTTATCTAATATTTCCTTCATTAAATGATATTACGATTATTATGTATAATCAGGGCTGCTGTTGTAACTTTCGATAACTAGCGAGTCTCAGGACCGTTGTGTGGTACTTTTTCTGAGAAATAGCGAGTTTCAGAACCATAGTGTTGAAATCTCTGATAAGTAGCTAGTTCCAGGAGAGCTGTATAGAAGTTTTTGATAACTAGCGAGTTCATGACCTACGTATGGAAGTTGATGATGACTAAAGAGTTCCATGACCTAAGCGTAGAAATATTGATAACTAGTGAGTTCCAGGGTTTTTATATGGAAGTTGATAACTTCCGCGTTCTAGGACCTTTGTGTGAAACAATCAGCCAATAGTAAATACACAGAGTTTATTGTTGACACAGAAGTTAATAAAAACAACAGTTTTTTGTGGATAAAATTAGTTCGCCAAATCGTAAGACTCGAACCCACTTTTCTCCTCATCAATGCGTCATCCTTCCACTAATTTAGTCAATCTCTCATCCAGTACGTATCAACTCATCCAGTATCTCTTATCCAATATATATCAACAGTAAACTTGGTGTATTACTGAACCAACCCACTCGATAACGACTGAACCAACCCACTCGATAACGACTGAACCAACCCACCCGATAACGACTGAACCAACCCACTCGATAATGACTGAACCAACCGAATTGATAATGAATGAAAAAGCCCACTCGAAAATGACTGAACCAACCCACTCGATAATGACTGAACCAACCCACTCGATAATGACTGAACCAACCCACTTGATAACGACAGAACCAACCCACTCGATAATGACTGAACCAACCCACTCGATAACGACTGAACCAACCCACTCGATAACGACTGAACCAACCCACTCGATAACGACTGAACCAACCGAATTGATAATGAATGAATCAGCCCACTCGATAATGACTGAACCAACCCACTTGATAACGACTGAACCAACCCACTCGATAATGACTGAACCAACCCACTCGATAATGATTGAACCAACCCATTCGATAACGACTGAACCAACCCACTCGATAACGACTGAACCAACCGAATTGATAATGAATGAATCAGCCCACTCGATAATGACTGAACCAACCCACTTGATAACGACTGAACCAACCCACTCGATAATGACTGAACCAACCCACTCGATAATGATTGAACCAACCCATTCGATAACGACTGAACCAATCCACTCGATAACGACTGAACCAACCCACTCAATAACGACTGAACCAACCCACTCGATAACGACTGAACCAACCCACTCGATAAGGAATGAACCAGCCCACTCGATAATGACTGAACCAACCCACTTGATAACGACTGAACCAACCCACTCGATAATGACTGAACCAACCCACTCGATAACGATTGAACCAACCCATTCGATAACGACTGAACCAACCCACTCGATGACGACTGAACCAACCGACTCGATAGGGAATGAACCAACCCACTCGATAACGATTGAACCAACCCACTCGATAACGACTGAACCAACCCACTCGATAAGGAATGAACCAACCCACTCGATAATGACTGAACCAACCGACTCGATAAGGAATGAACCAGCCCACTCGATGACGACTGAACCAACCGAATTGATAACCACTGAACCAGCCCTATCGATAACGACTGAATCAACCCACTTGATGTTAGGGTGTTAATTAACTATTCGTTGATTATTTCGTTAATAACCTTTGAGCGTGAGTGACTTTCTTATTTATACCATATTCAGAACAACATTGAAAGTTACCGTTCCGAATCACAGATGGCGCCATTGGCGACATGTACTGGATGACAGATCGTTCAGTGGTTAGAACACTGCACGAATCTGAAGAGACGTTGGTTCGATTCCTGCGAATTGGAAACTCATTTTTCGACAAAATTACTTTGTGTGAAAAGCTATTGTGATCCCGCTGTTAAATAATACATTAGCAAGAAATTTGAAGCCGCTCAAAATTTATTGAACAGTGGTTGCAAATATTTCTGTCGATCTTTTATAGATGATGTTTTTCATGGAAATTAAAATTGAAATTTATTCGTCACAACGTAGAAAATTTGTGGGATTATTTCTCCTTATCCGTTTCTAGTTAAAAGAATATTTACGCATGTAAGGGTATTTTTGGGTTGTTTTTTCCTCTGAGCGACACTTTTTTTACATTTTTTACACACAATGAGCTAAACGGTCAGGTCACAAGGATCCCGAGGACTCAGAGAAGGTTGGGGAAGAGGGGACACACTGGATAGCTGTTATGAGTGAGACGGCAGCCTCCCGCCAAGGCCATCCAGCGTGTTTCCTAATGTGGACAGGGTATGGTTCTCCCATACACGGGTCACGGCTTAACATACAATCCGACGGACGGCATCCTTTTGAAGCCCATCGGTGTTCCCTAAGGACCGAGGGCAGGGAGTTTTACGGTGATAAATCTCAATGCTGGTCCAGGTGGGACTCCAACCTGGGAACTTCAGATTTACAATCCTGGTTAACTTTTATTCCAACTTATCCGTTTTCGTGTTAAATGTTTCATAATGTGAATAATTCGTCTCAGACTCAATAATTATCGAAATGTTTATGTCAGATTTACAATCCTGGTTAACTTTTATTCCAACTTATCCGTTTTCGTGTTAAATGTTTCATAATGTGAATAATTCGTCTCAGACTCAATAATTATCGAAATGTTTATGTCCATAAAGAGCCAGAGCTCTGCTGAGAAATTTCGAAACTGAATTTGTCTCCAGTAACTTCTGAAATAAGCTTTATTTTTATCGTTAGGACTGGGTGTATCGTTTCTTTCTACCTTTTTTGAATCCTAGCACTGGATCCTGTTCTCTAGTGCAACTGGAACTCGAACCTGGGAACATCAGATTGTGTTCCTGTCATCCTACTAAATGAACTAATCCACTTGATAACGACTGAACCATGCCACTCGATAACGACTGAATCAGCCCACTCGACAACGACTGAACCAACCAAATTGATAACGACTGAACCAACCGAATTGATAACGACTGAACCAACCGAATTGATAACGACTGAACCAACTGAATTGATAATGACTGAACCAACCAAATTGATAACAACTGAACCAACCCACTCGATAATGACTGAATCAGCCCCCTCGATAATGACTGAACCAACCAAATTGGTAACAACTGAACCAACCCACTCGATAATGACTGAACCAACCGAATTGACAACGACTGAACCAACCCACTCGATAATGACTGAACCGACCGAACTGATAACGACTGAACCAACCCACTCGATAATGACTGAATCAGCCCCCTCGATAATGACTGAACCAACCAAATTGATAACAACTGAACCAACCCACTCGATAATGACTGAACCAACCAAATTGATAACAACTGAACCAACCCACTCGATAATGACTGAATCAGCCCCCTCGATAATGACTGAACCGACCGAACTGATAATGACTGAACCAACCCACTCGATAATGACTGAATCATCCCCCTCGATAATGACTGAACCAACCAAATTGATAACAACTGAGCCAACCCACTCGATAATGACTGAATCAGCCCCCTCGATAATGACTGAACCAACCGAATTGATAACGACTGAACCAACCAAATTGATAACGACTGAACCAACCGAATTGATAACGACTGAACCAACCGAATTGATAACGACTGAACCAACTGAATTGATAATGACTGAACCAACCAAATTGATAACAACTGAACCAACCCACTCGATAATGACTGAATCAGCCCCCTCGATAATGACTGAACCAACCAAATTGGTAACAACTGAACCAACCCACTCGATAATGACTGAACCAACCGAATTGACAACGACTGAACCAACCCACTCGATAATGACTGAACCGACCGAACTGATAACGACTGAACCAACCCACTCGATAATGACTGAATCAGCCCCCTCGATAATGACTGAACCAACCAAATTGATAACAACTGAACCAACCCACTCGATAATGACTGAACCAACCAAATTGATAACAACTGAACCAACCCACTCGATAATGACTGAATCAGCCCCCTCGATAATGACTGAACCGACCGAACTGATAATGACTGAACCAACCCACTCGATAATGACTGAATCATCCCCCTCGATAATGACTGAACCAACCAAATTGATAACAACTGAGCCAACCCACTCGATAATGACTGAATCAGCCCCCTCGATAATGACTGAACCAACCGAATTGATAACGACTGAACCAACCCACTCGATAATGACTGAACCAACCAAATTGATAACAACTGAACCAACCCACTCGATAATGACTGAATCAGCTCCCTCGATAATGACTGAACCAACCCACTCGATAATGACTGAATCAGCCCCCTCGATAATGACTGAACCAACAAAATTGATAACAACTGAACCAACCCACTCGATAATGACTGAACCAACCGAATTGATAACCATTGAATCAACCCACTCGATAACGACTGAACCAACCAAATTGATAACGACTGAATCAGCCCACCCGACAACGACTGAATCAGCCCACTCGATAATGACTGAACCAACCGAATTGATAACGACTGAACCAACCCACTCTATAACGACTGAAGCAACGGAATTGATAACGACTGAACCAGCCCACTCGATAACGACTGAACCAGCCCACTCTATAACGACTGAACCAACCCACTCGATAACGACTGAATCAGCCCACTTGATAACGACTGAACCAGCCCACTCGATAACGACTGAACCAGCCCATTCGATAACGACTGAACCAGCCCACTCGATAATGACTGAACCAGCCCACTCGATAACGACTGAACCAACCCACTCGATAACGACTGAATCAACCCACTTGATGTTAGGGTGTTAATTACTTAGAAATGTAAGCAGAAGTTTCTGTTCAATATGGAGACGGGATTGGCTCAGTCGGTAGCGTTCCAGGCTTATAACCAGGTTCGAATCTCAACTGTGTGTACCCAGGTTCGAATCTCAACTGTGCTAGTGCTGCTATTTATCTGCACTAAACCCCCACAATACCTTCAGTCATTAGGGGACAGATGGGCTTATTAGAAAGGCCACCATCCGTCTGATGGGATATAAAGTCGTGGCATCGTGTAGACGTTAAAGAACACTTTGATGGGAGACTTCTACATGTCTCCCAACAGTCTCAGTCCCAGGTTCGAGTCCCAACTGGGTCAGCGTTGAGATTTATCTCCGCAAAATTCCCCACCCTGCCCACGGTCAGTAGGGGACACCGATGGGCTTGGAAAGGCCGCCGTCCGTCGGATGGAACGTTAAGCCGTGGCCCCGTGTGCGGTAGAGCCATATCCTGTACACGTTAAAGAACACGCTGGATGGCCTTGACGGGAGGCTACCATCTGTCTCCCAACAGCTGTTCCAGTGGGTCCCCTTCCCCAACCTTCTCCGAGCCTTCGGGGTCCATGTGACCTGGCCATTTAGCCCATGGTGTGCAAAAAAGTGCTGCTCAGAGGTAAAACAACCCAACCCTAACAGTCTCAGTCAGGGACATTCAGCTAACATGTCCAGGGTTTCTTTCTAACCTTCTCTGAGCAAGACCATTTTGATACACCGGGCCTGGACAGCCATTGAGCAAAAGCAGTGAAATTATATATAAAAATATAAGCAAATTTTTATAAAATTGGAGCAAAAATCAATTCATTTTTAAACAACATATAACATTATAATTTTTTCATTATGTAATAATAAAAAGTAAATACCCCCTCAAGCAGCTGCTTGTTGTTATGACTATATTAAAATAGTTATAAAAATTAAAAAAATGAAACTGCCAGTAAAATTTTAATAAAGAAATATTTAATAAATTCATCTTTTTCTAAATATATATATATTCTTTTTTAAAAATAATTCTGTTGCGCTGATATTATACGATGCTTTGCTGTGAGCCCTTGGGGTCCTAGTGACTTGTCCATTTAGCCCACTATGTACAAAAAAATGCCGCTCAGAATTTAAACAATCTAGTCTTTTCTAGTGTTTCGAAACCAAGATGACTGCTACATAGTCTCTGCTATAGATACTGAATGTTACACCAAACTCGTTACACCGAAGATGGCCATAAACACCACATAAAACCTATTTATACGACAGAAGACTTCTCATCGGCTAGCCCCCCCTCCCCCCCAACTCCTATCACCGGACGACAGTTAGTGACCTCACGGCTCAGCAAACGACTAAGTCCCCTCCTCACTATTTACACGGGGGATTGACCGTTGGTCATTAATACCATGAACCAGGAAGGGGCAACGCGGGGCGTTTAAGCGTTCCTTCCCGACATTACAGGAGGAAGAGAAGGCTGTAAGGCCGAAAGAGCCGTTAGAGGGTTCAGATAGGGTGGGGGGAGGTGTTAGGTCAACCCGACAATAGATCTCTGAGCTTGTTGCAGGCAGAATGATTTATGGTTGATTGACCTTTCTATTGTCAGCTTTAGGGTTAGCAGTGGCAGCTGAAAGTTGGTGGTAATGGATTTTGGAGGTGAAGAAATAGAAACAGTAGAAGAAATATTTTATGTACCATTGGATGTTTTCTGCTGAGGTTCTGCCATCCTTTCAGACCTTCTACTGCAGTGTATAAACTGACAGGCTCCTGTCAGATCTCTGTGGCAAGCAGCTGCTTGAAGGGGTATTTTTTTAAATAAAAATCATGGCCAAGTGGTTAGCGCACTTGGCTACTGATCTAAGGGACGTGGGTTCGAGCTCCAGATAAGGCACAGACGTTTGTGTCATTTTTCTGCTGAGGTCCTGCCATCCTCACAGACCTTCTACTCTGGCATATAAACTGACAGGCTCCTGTCAGATCTCTGTGGCAAGCAGCTGCTTGAAGGGGTATTTTTTTAAAAAAAAAATCGTGGCCAAGTGGTTAGCGCACTTGGCTACTGATCTACGGGACGTGGGTTCGAACTCCAGATAAGGCACGGACGTTTGTGTCGTTTTTCTGCTGAGGTCCTGCCATCCTCACAGACCTTCTACTCTGGCATATAAACTGACAGGCTCCTGTCAGATCTCTGTGGCAAGCAGCTGCTTGAGGGAGTATTTATTTATTTATTTATTTATTTATAAATAAAGACCTCTTCAAACAGCTGTCTGCCACAAAGACAGTCTATAATAAGGTTACACATATTGTTTTCTCTCGATTGGAGAATGTTTTCTGTCTTTCGAAATTTAAATGAATCTGAAAGTTTTTGGGGGATTCCCCCAGTAGAAAAGATAAAATGCTGGATACAAATTTCGATTCCATCAAATCTGAAGAAATCTTTGTAAAGTGCATCTTTTATTTTTGAGTTTAATGGGAAAAAATATTCGAATTTGAAATGATTTCCATGGACTTTTACATTTATTTGAAGATTTTGGAGGGATCCCTGTATAAAAAATCTCATATGAAACAAAAATACTCAACATAATTTTAGATTTAATCAAGCGAAACTGTTGAAATTATAAATTAAAATCGTTATATTTCTCCGTCTCCAAGATTTCTGATCATCCACTCTATGAGTGATCAGGTAATTGGGGACATGTCCCCATTTTTTATCAATAAGGGATTTGAAGGTCTTTCAGGAACACCGAAATCAGGCAAGCGCGTAAGATCTGGTGACTTGCAGGTGGAAACTGCTTGCTCAAAACATTCTGAGCTCATCTTGAGTTGGGTTGTTTTACCTCTGAGCGGCACTTTTTTGCACACCATGGGCTAAATGGCCAGGTCACATGGACCCCCAAAGGCTCAGAGAAAGTTGGGGGAGGGGACCAACCGGAACAGCTGTTGGGAGACAGATGGTAGCCTCCCGTCAAGGCCATCCAGCGTGTTCTTTAACGTGCACAGGATATGGTTCTCCCGCACACGGGGCCACGGCTTAACGTCCCATCCGACGGACGGCGGCCTTTTCAAGTCCACCGATGTCCCCTACTGACCGTGGGCAGGGTTGGTTGGGTTGTTTTACCTCTGAGCGGCACTATTTTGCACACCATGGACTAAATGGCCAGGTCACATGGACCCCCAAAGGCTCAGAGAAAGTTGGGGGAGGGGACCAACCGGAACAGCTGTTGGGAGACAGATGGTAGCCTCCCGTCAAGGCCATCCAGCGTGTTCTTTAACGTGCACAGGATATGGTTCTCCCGCACACGGGGCCACGGCTTAACGCCCCATCCGACGGACGGCGGCCTTTTCAAGCCCACCGATGTCCCCTACTGACCGTGGGCAGGGTTGGTTGGGTTGTTTTACCTCTGAGCGGCACTATTTGCACACCATGGGCTAAATGGCCAGGTCACATGGACCCCGAAGGCTCAGAGAAGGTTGGGGGAGGGTACCCACTGGAACAGCTGTTGGGAGACAGATGGTAGCCTCCCGTCAAGGCCATCCAGCGTGTTCTTTAACGTGCACAGGGTATGGCTCTCCCGCACACGGGGCCACAGCTTAACGTCCCATGCGAGGGACGGCGGTCTTTCCAAGCCCATCGGTGTCCCCTACTCACCTGGGCAGGGCGGGGAATTTTGCGGAGATAAATCTCAACGCTGACCCAGCTGGAACTCGAACCTGGGAACTACAGATTACGAGCCTGGCGCGCTACCGACTGGGCCACCCCCGCCCCGAGCTCCTCTTGAATGTAATAGTGATTGGTGGAGTGGCAGACACCGACACTCTACACAAGATGCTTAATTATTCCTGGGGCGTGATTCTCCGAGTGACGCCTCCTCGAAGTTTCTGAGGCGCAAATGCTCTCAGAGCTTTCATTCTAGGGAGTGATAGCACTCCACCAGGTTTTGAAACGCTGGATGGGAAATTAGTATACCTACCAGGGTACTAATTTTGATTTTCAACACACCACGCCTACTTTCTTCCATGAAGGCAAGGTACAGTCACTCAAAAAAAAGTGTCCGAACACTATGGTTGATTACAGAATTCAGAAAAAATATCTGGAGCGTGTACAACAACTGTATACGCTCCAGTGCTCCAACTGCACACGCTTAATATTTCTGTGAGTGGGCCCACACGATCCAGGTTTTTGTGAGCTCACACGATCCAATGTGCTGTGAACATTAACCGCAACCGCTCCAGTTTGCTGTGAACGGTAACTGCACACGCTCAATATTTCCGTGAGTGAGCCCACACGATCCAGGTTTTTGTGAGCTCACACGATCCAATGTGCTGTGAACGGTAGCTGCACACGCTCAATAATTCTGTGAGTGGGCCCACACGATCCATGTTTTTGTGAGCTCACACGATCCAATGTGCTGTGAACATTAACCGCAACCGCTCCAGTTTGCTGTGAACGGTAACTGCACACGCTCCATATTCATTGCATTATACATTCATACGCATTATATATATTAAAAAGTATCCGAACACTGGTTGATTACAGAATTCAAAAAAAATATCTGGCAACGATTTTTTTTTAGAAATTAGTGATCTGGCAACCTTTGTGTCACGTGACACGAAGGTTGCCAGACCACAGATTTCTAAAAAAAATCGTTGCCAGATATTTTTTCTGAATTCTGTAATCAACCATAGTGTTCGGATCCTTTTTTTTTTGAGCGACTGTACTTACACTTCGAGCTACGGCCATATATACCAAATCCTGCCGTATACACAAAACCTTGTTTTCAATGACAGAGGTACGGCCATGCTTTCACAGCTTGTCGGGGCAAACCCACCTGTGCTTATTGTAGCAACCAAGATCACCTCAATCCTGACCTGCACAAAAGAAAAGGCAAGTTGTGTAAACTGTAGTGGCGAACATCCGGCCGACTCCCTTCGACTGGGGGCGGGGGTGGCTCAAGTCGGTAGCGCGCCAGGCTCGTAATCTGTAGTTCCCAGGTTCGAGTCCCAGCTGGGTCAGCGTTGAGATTTATCTCCGCACGGTCAGTAGGGGATACCAATGGGCTTGGAAAGGCCGCCGTCCTTCGGATGGGACGTTAAGCCGTGGTCCCGTGTGCAGGAGAGCCATACCCTGTGGACGTTAAAGACCACGCTGGATGGCCTTGATGGGAGACTACCATCTGTCTCCCAACAGCTGTTCCAGTGGGTCCCCTCCCCCAACCTTCTCTGAGCCTTCGGGGTCGTCCCTTCGACTGTCCCAAGTGGCTGGAAGAGAAAGAAGTACAGCGTCTAAAGACCCTTAACAACATCAGTTATATTGAGGAAGAGAGCTCGCTGCATCGCTTGCCCTACCTGGCAAGGTCTCCTATGCCAGTGTTTTAATCGGAAAGCCCATCGTAACGTTAACTTCCATGGCTTGTGCAGACCGATATCAGTGTTCTACCTGCTGAATGGTTCTCGCTTGCTGCAAAGTACCTCTTGAAGCAGGCAAAACCGAAGTCAGTGTCGATCTCGAACGTCTACTCCTGTTTCCACTTCTGCACCTTCCACTTCCATCACTGGAAGGTCTCCTCCTTCCCAACTGCAGAACCTTCCAAATCCAAGGGGTCCCTTGGGTTTTAATCATTAACCCGTTCAAGTTCACTGTCACTAGGTCAGAGTTAAGATTTATCTCCTCAATACTCTCTGTCCTGCCCACGGTCAGTAGGGGACAACGATGGGCTTGGAAAGGCCGCCATCCGTCGGATGAACGTTATGACCCCATGTGGTGGAGAGCCATATCCTGTGCACGTTAAAGAACACACTGGATGGCCTTGACGGAAGGCTATCATCTGTCTCCCAACAGCTATTCCAGTGGGTCCCCTCCCCCAACCTTCTCTGAGTGACCTGGTCATTTAGCCCATGGTGTGCAAAAAAGTGCCGCTCAGAGGTAAAAGAGCACAACCCAGTCCAACCCTTCAAGTTCGGCGATCGCTGACCCATGTTCTTCGGACGACTCTGAGGACATTGACCTCCATGTTTTTCCGAAACCATCGCTGGCGACGGTTGAAGCAAATCAAAAGTCATCCGCCCAATCTTCTAAGACCTGAGATGGCAACACTTTTAAATTGGAATTCTCATGAATTCCAGAGGAATATCGACGACATCAAGGTCCTCCTGAGGGCACATGAGCCAATCTGCGTGTGCCTTCCGGAGACGTACTTTGCAGACAATCAACGATTCCGCTCTCTGCAGTTCTCTCTCGTTTACCTCTGGATGGAGTGGTCCAACTCGAGGGGATGCCATCCTTGTGAGCAAACATTCTCCATTCCAGATCTACACTTCATTGGGGCGGGGGTGGCTCAGTCGGTAGCGCGCCAGGCTCGTAATCTGTAGTTCCCAGGTTCGAGTCCCAGCTGGGTCAGCGTTGAGATTTATCTCCGCAAAATTTCCCCGCCCTGCCCACGGTCAGTAGGGGACACCGATGGGCTTGAAAAGGCCGCCGTCCGTCGGATGGGACGTTAAGCCGTGGCTCCGTGGCCCCGTGTTCGGGAGAGCCATACCCTGTGCACGTTAAAGAACACGCTGGATGGCCTTGACGGGAGGCTACCATCTGTCTCCCAACAGCTGTTCCAGTGGGTCCCCCCCAATCTTCTCTGAGCCTTCGGGGTCCATGTGACCTGGCCATTTAGCCCATGGTGTGCAAAAAAGTGCACTTCAAAGTTCGCGTGTTCTTCAACGTGCACATGGTATGGCTCTCCCGCACACGGAGCCACGGCTTAACGTCCCATCCGATGGACGGCGGCCTTATCCAAGCCCATCGGTGTCCCCTACTGACCGTGGGCAGGGCGCGGAATTTTGAGGAGATAAATCTCAACTCTAACCCAGCTGGGACTCGAACCTGGGAACTGCAGTTTACGAGCCTGGCGCGCTACCGACTGAGTCACCCCCATTCGTTCAGGATTTAACGAGTTATGGAAGTTGTAATATTTCATAATAATTTATCTTGTTTTATAAATATCATTAGCAAATCATCATTACCCAAAATTGTAAAAAAGTACATATATATATATTTTTTTTTTCAAACGGTTTGAAACGATACTTATTATTCGAGTTTTAATTAATTTCGTAGGAAAATTCCTATGATGCGTTGCTGGTGTGAAGTATTCGAACTTCCATAACTCTACATAATGATAAAATACTGTTGAAAAACGAGATTTAAAGCGATTTGATTATAATCTTTAATTTATTAATCTTTTCTTTAAAATTCATATTTTAGAAGTTATAGAGCTTCGAAGTTAAGATTGCCATTCACATAACATGGAAGTTGTCGAATATTTTTGTGGACAGTGTATTTATTCCCCAGCTCACGTGGAGATCGATACTGCTGAAACCAAGAGACTTCATTATCACCATTCGCTGGTTAATTGACCGGCGATGGATACAAATCCGTTGGGAAGAAACATTTCGTTATCGCTTCTAGACGATATCTTATTAGTTTATTATTCAGATAAAATTAGGTAAAAAAAAAATATTCCTAAACAGTGTACTTAATAACGTGCTTTATGATATAACTTCAACCGAGGTGCCTGCAGGATGAAGATCGGAGGTAAATCTCCTTTTAAACATTTTCTTGCTCACTATAAGGAAAGAGATGGAATTTGCGAAGCTGGCGGCCATTACGGCGTGATGCTATTAGCCGAAATGGGATTTAGTCGAAATGAGCCGTAAAAACTAATAGCACCTCATCATCATCAGTGGGAAGAATTCTTATTATTGTAACGGAGGAGGAGGAGGAGGAGGCGAGCATCTTGATGGAGAGAGAAATTTTTATGAAGGAAATGGGAACATCTAAGGGAGACAAAGGAACGGGGACAAGGGGGAATCTGGAGCAGTGTAAAGAAGACACAGACAGGATGGGAAATGTAGAGCAGTGAAAAGAAGGAATGGAAAGAACGAGAAAGCGGCATTGGAAAAAGGAACATATCAGCGAGAAATCTGCAGGATTGAAAAAAAGAACAGAGAGAACGAGAAATCTGCAGGATTGAAAGAATGAACAGAGAGAACGAGAAATCTGCAGGATTGAAAGAAAGAACAGATCGGCGAGAAATCTGCAGGATTGAAAGAAAGAACAGATCGGCAAGAAATCTGCAGGATTGAAAGAAAGAACAGATCGGTGAGAAATCTGTAGGATTGAAAGAAAGAACAGATCGGCGAGAAATCTGCAGGATTGAAAAAAAGAACAGAGAGAACGAGAAATCTGCAGGATTGAAAGAATGAACAGAGAGAACGAGAAATCTGCAGGATTGAAAGAATGAACAGAGAGAACGAGAAATCTGCAGGATTGAAAGAATGAACAGAGAGAACGAGAAATCTGCAGGATTGAAAGAAAGAACAGATCGGCGAGAAATCTGCAGGATTGAAAAAAAGAACAGAGAGAACGAGAAATCTGCAGTATTGAAAGAATGAACAGAGAGAACGAGAAATCTGCAGGATTGAAAGAAAGAACAGATCGGCGAGAAATCTGCAGGATTGAAAAAAAGAACAGAGAGAACGAGAAATCTGCAGGATTGAAAGAATGAACAGAGAGAACGAGAAATCTGCAGGATTGAAAGAAAGAACAGATCGGCGAGAAATCTGCAGGATTGAAAGAAAGAACAGATCGGCAAGAAATCTGCAGGATTGAAAGAAAGAACAGATCGGCGAGAAATCTGCAGGATTGAAAGAAAGAACAGATCGGCGAGAAATCTGCAGGATTGAAAAAAAGAACAGAGAGAACGAGAAATCTGCAGTATTGAAAGAATGAACAGAGAGAACGAGAAATCTGCAGGATTGAAAGAAAGAACAGATCGGCGAGAAATCTGCAGGATTGAAAAAAAGAACAGAGAGAACGAGAAATCTGCAGGATTGAAAGAATGAACAGAGAGAACGAGAAATCTGCAGGATTGAAAGAAAGAACAGATCGGCGAGAAATCTGCAGGATTGAAAGAAAGAACAGATCGGCAAGAAATCTGCAGGATTGAAAGAAAGAACAGATCGGCGAGAAATCTGCAGGATTGAAAGAAAGAACAGATCGGCGAGAAATCTGCAGGATTGAAAAAAAGAACAGAGAGAACGAGAAATCTGCAGGATTGAAAGAATGAACAGAGAGAACGAGAAATCTGCAGGATTGAAAGAATGAACAGAGAGAACGAGAAATCTGCAGGATTGAAAGAAAGAACAGATCGGCGAGAAATCTGCAGGATTGAAAAAAAGAACAGAGAGAACGAGAAATCTGCAGTATTGAAAGAATGAACAGAGAGAACGAGAAATCTGCAGGATTGAAAGAAAGAACAGATCGGCGAGAAATCTGCAGGATTGAAAAAAAGAACAGAGAGAACGAGAAATCTGCAGGATTGAAAGAATGAACAGAGAGAACGAGAAATCTGCAGGATTGAAAGAATGAACAGAGAGAACGAGAAATCTGCAGGATTGAAAGAAAGAACAGATCGGCGAGAAATCTGCAGGATTGAAAAAAAGAACAGAGAGAACGAGAAATCTGCAGTATTGAAAGAATGAACAGAGAGAACGAGAAATCTGCAGGATTGAAAGAAAGAACAGATCGGCGAGAAATCTGCAGGATTGAAAAAAAGAACAGAGAGAACGAGAAATCTGCAGGATTGAAAGAATGAACAGAGAGAACGAGAAATCTGCAGGATTGAAAGAAAGAACAGATCGGCGAGAAATCTGCAGGATTGAAAGAAAGAACAGATCGGCAAGAAATCTGCAGGATTGAAAGAAAGAACAGATCGGCGAGAAATCTGCAGGATTGAAAGAAAGAACAGATCGGCGAGAAATCTGCAGGATTGAAAAAAAGAACAGAGAGAACGAGAAATCTGCAGTATTGAAAGAATGAACAGAGAGAACGAGAAATCTGCAGGATTGAAAGAAAGAACAGATCGGCGAGAAATCTGCAGGATTGAAAAAAAGAACAGAGAGAACGAGAAATCTGCAGGATTGAAAGAATGAACAGAGAGAACGAGAAATCTGCAGGATTGAAAGAAAGAACAGATCGGCGAGAAATCTGCAGGATTGAAAGAAAGAACAGATCGGCAAGAAATCTGCAGGATTGAAAGAAAGAACAGATCGGCGAGAAATCTGCAGGATTGAAAGAAAGAACAGATCGGCGAGAAATCTGCAGGATTGAAAAAAAGAACAGAGAGAACGAGAAATCTGCAGGATTGAAAGAATGAACAGAGAGAACGAGAAATCTGCAGGATTGAAAGAATGAACAGAGAGAACGAGAAATCTGCAGGATTGAAAGAAAGAACAGATCGGCGAGAAATCTGCAGGATTGAAAAAAAGAACAGAGAGAACGAGAAATCTGCAGTATTGAAAGAATGAACAGAGAGAACGAGAAATCTGCAGGATTGAAAGAAAGAACAGATCGGCGAGAAATCTGCAGGATTGAAAAAAAGAACAGAGAGAACGAGAAATCTGCAGGATTGAAAGAATGAACAGAGAGAACGAGAAATCTGCAGGATTGAAAGAATGAACAGAGAGAACGAGAAATCTGCAGGATTGAAAGAAAGAACAGATCGGCGAGAAATCTGCAGGATTGAAAAAAAGAACAGAGAGAACGAGAAATCTGCAGTATTGAAAGAATGAACAGAGAGAACGAGAAATCTGCAGGATTGAAAGAAAGAACAGATCGGCGAGAAATCTGCAGGATTGAAAAAAAGAACAGAGAGAACGAGAAATCTGCAGGATTGAAAGAATGAACAGAGAGAACGAGAAATCTGCAGGATTGAAAGAAAGAACAGATCGGCGAGAAATCTGCAGGATTGAAAGAAAGAACAGATCGGCAAGAAATCTGCAGGATTGAAAGAAAGAACAGATCGGCGAGAAATCTGCAGGATTGAAAGAAAGAACAGATCGGCGAGAAATCTGCAGGATTGAAAAAAAGAACAGAGAGAACGAGAAATCTGCAGGATTGAAAGAATGAACAGAGAGAACGAGAAATCTGCAGGATTGAAAGAATGAACAGAGAGAACGAGAAATCTGCAGGATTGAAAGAAAGAACAGATCGGCGAGAAATCTGCAGGATTGAAAAAAAGAACAGAGAGAACGAGAAATCTGCAGTATTGAAAGAATGAACAGAGAGAACGAGAAATCTGCAGGATTGAAAGAAAGAACAGATCGGCGAGAAATCTGCAGGATTGAAAAAAAGAACAGAGAGAACGAGAAATCTGCAGGATTGAAAGAATGAACAGAGAGAACGAGAAATCTGCAGGATTGAAAGAAAGAACAGATCGGCGAGAAATCTGCAGGATTGAAAGAATGAACAGAGAGAACGAGAAATCTGCAGGATTGAAAGAAAGAACAGATCGGCGTGAAATCTGCAGGATTGAAAAAAAGAACAGAGAGAACGAGAAAACTGCAAGATTGAAAAAATGAACAGAGAGAACGAGTAATCTGCAGGATTGAAAGAAAGAACGGAGAGAAATCTGCAGGATTGAAGAAAGGAACAGGCAGAGCGAGAAATCTGGAGCAATGAAAGACGAAGAAATATACAGAACGATAAATCTAGAGTAGTGAACGATGGAATAGAGAGAACAAGAAACCTAGAGCAGGGAAAGGAGGAAGAGGCAGAACGAAAATCTGGAGCAGTGAAAGAAGGAGCAGACTGAACAAAAGGACTTTGGAGCACTAAAAAAAGCCCCCGCCACTTGAAAAAAAAAAAAAAAATCTGGAGCAGAGAGAACGAGAAATATTCTGGAATGGAAGAAAGAACAAAGAGAATGAAAAATCGGGAACACTGAAGGAAGGAATAGCGGGAGAGAGAAATCTGAAGCAGTGACAGGAGGAGGAGCGAGAGAGAAACGCAACAAGGAGAATACTGAACAAGAAATGTGGACCAGTGCAAGAAGGAATAGAAAGAACGAGAAATCGGGAGAAATGAAAGGAGGAACAGAGACAACGGAGAATATGGAGCATTGAAAGCAGGAACATAGATGGTCCTTGTGACCTGGAAATTTAGCCAATTGAGTGCAAAAAGTTTCGCAAAGCATCCAACTCTTCCCTAAATTGATCTGATCTCTTAGGGTCCTTGTGACCTGGCTATTTAGACCATTGTGTGCGAAAAAGTATTAGGCCATTGTGTGCGAAAAAGTACCCCTCAGAGGTAAAACAACTTGACCCTTCCCAAACAATATCTGTTTCCTTGGGGTCCTTGTGACTTGGCCATGTAATTCATTGTGCGTAAAAAAAGCTTGCCACTCACACGTAGAACATCCCAAACAACAAGTCTTTCAAAAAACACAACAACAGCAAAAATAAATAAATAAATCTCCAGCAACAAATGTATGAGCCATATTCGAGACAAATAGAAACAATTAAAAATAACAAAATGATGAGTTTGAGAAAACAATTGAAAGAAGGAATAGACGCTGCGAGAAATCTGGAGCAATGAAAGAAAGGGGCGATAAATCTGGAGCAGTGAAAGAAAGAATAGAGAGAACGAGATACCTGGAATAGTGGAAGAAGGAAGAGACAGAAAGAAAAATCTGGAGCAGTGAAAGACGGAAGAGACAGAAAGAAAAATCTGGAGCAGTGAAAGAAAGGGACGATAAATCTGGAACAGTGAAGGAAAGAATAGAGAGAACGAGATACCTGGAGTAGTGGAAGAAGGAAGAGACAGAGAGAAAAATCTGGAGCAGTGAAAGAAGGAAGAGACAGAAAGAAAAATCTGGAGCAGTGAAAGAAAGGGACGATAAATCTGGAGCAGTGAAGGAGAGAATAGAGAGAACGAGATACCTGGAATAGCGGAAGAAGGAAGAGAGAGAATGAAAAATCTGAAGCAGTGAAAGAAAGGGACGATAAATCTGGAGCAGTAAAGGAGAGAATAGAGAGAACGAGATACCTGGAGTAGTGGAAGAAGGAAGAGACAGAAAGAAAAATCTGGAGCAGTGAAAGAAAGGGACGATAAATCTGGAGCAGTGAAGGAGAGAATAGAGAGAACGAGATACCTGGAATAGCGGAAGAAGGAAGAGACAGAAAGAAAAATCTGGAGCAGTGAAAGAAGGAAGAGACAGAAAGAAAAATCTGGAGCAGTGAAAGAAAGGGACGATAAATCTGGAACAGTGAAGGAAAGAATAGAGAGAACGAGATACCTGGAGTAGTGGAAGAAGGAAGAGACAGAGAGAAAAATCTGGAGCAGTGAAAGAAGGAAGAGAGAGAAAGAAAAATCTGGAGCAGTGAAAGAAAGGGACGATAAATCTGGAGCAGTGAAGGAGAGAATAGAGAGAACGAGATACCTGGAATAGCGGAAGAAGGAAGAGAGAGAATGAAAAATCTGAAGCAGTGAAAGAAAGGGACGATAAATCTGGAGCAGTAAAGGAGAGAATAGAGAGAACGAGATACCTGGAGTAGTGGAAGAAGGAAGAGACAGAAAGAAAAATCTGGAGCAGTGAAAGAAAGGGACGATAAATCTGGAGCAGTAAAGGAGAAAATAGAGGGAACGAGATACCTGGAGTAGCGGAAGAAGGAAGAGAGAGAAAGAAAAATCTGAAGCAGTGAAAGAAAGGGACGATAAATTTGGAGCAGTGAAGGAGAGAATAGAGAGAACGAGATACCTGGAGTAGTGGAAGAAGGAAGAGACAGAAAGAAAAATCTGAAGCAGTGAAAGAAAGGGACGATAAATCTGGAGCAGTGAAGGAGAGAATAGAGAGAACGAGATACCTGGAATAGCGGAAGAAGGAAGAGACAGAAAGAAAAATCTGGAGCAGTGAAAGAAGGAAGAGACAGAAAGAAAAATCTGGAGCAGTGAAAGAAAGGGACGATAAATCTGGAACAGTGAAGGAAAGAATAGAGAGAACGAGATACCTGGAGTAGTGGAAGAAGGAAGAGACAGAGAGAAAAATCTGGAGCAGTGAAAGAAGGAAGAGACAGAAAGAAAAATCTGGAGCAGTGAAAGAAAGGGACGATAAATCTGGAGCAGTGAAGGAGAGAATAGAGAGAACGAGATACCTGGAGTAGCGGAAGAAGGAAGAGACAGAAAGGAAAATCTGAAGCAGTGAAAGAAAGGGACGATAAATCTATAGCAGTGAAGGAGAGAATAGAGAGAACGAGATACCTGGAGTAGCGAAAGAAGAAAGAGACAGAAAGAAAAATCTGGCGCAGTGAAAGAAAGGGACGATAAATCTGGAGCAGTAAAGGAGAAAATAGAGGGAACGAGATACCTGGAGTAGCGGAAGAAGGAAGAGAGAGAAAGAAAAATCTGAAGCAGTGAAAGAAAGGGACGATAAATTTGGAGCAGTGAAGGAGAGAATAGAGAGAACGAGATACCTGGAGTAGTGGAAGAAGGAAGAGACAGAAAGAAAAATCTGAAGCAGTGAAAGAAAGGGACGATAAATCAGGAGCAGTGAAGGAGAGAATAGAGAGAACGAGATACCTGGAATAGCGGAAGAAGGAAGAGAGAGAATGAAAAATCTGAAGCAGTGAAAGAAAGGGACGATAAATCTGGAGCAATAAAGGAGAGAATAGAGAGAACGAGATACCTGGAGTAGTGGAAGTAGGAAGAGACAGAAAGAAAAATCTGGAGCAGTGAAAGAAAGGGACGATAAATCTGGAGTAGTGAAGGAGAGAATAGAGAGAACGAGATACCTGGAGTAGCGGAAGAAGGAAGAGACAGAAAGAAAAATCTGAAGCAGTGAAAGAAAGGGACGATAAATCTGGAGCAGTAAAGGAGAGAATAGAGAGAACGAGATACCTGGAGTAGCGGAAGAAGGAAGAGACAGAATGAAAAATCTGAAGCAGTGAAAGAAATGGACGACAAATCTGGAGTAGTAAAGGAGAGAATAGGGAGAACGAGATACCTGGAGTAGTGGAAGAAGGAAGAGACAGAATGAAAACTCTGGAGCAGTGAAAGAAGGAAGAGACAGAAAGAAAAATCTGAAGCAGTGAAAGAAAGGGACGATAAATCTGGAGCAGTGAAGGAGAGAATATAGAGAACGAGATACCTGGAATAGCGAAAGAAGGAAGAGACAGAAAGAAAAATCTGGAGCAGTGAAAGAAAGGGACGATAAATCTGGAGCAGTGAAGGAGAGAATATAGAGAACGAGATACCTGGAATAGCGAAAGGAGGAAGAGACAGAAAGAAAAATCTGGAGCAGTGAAAGAAAGGGACGATAAATCTGGAGCAGTAAAGGAGAGAATAGAGAGAACGAGATACCTAGAGTAGCGGAAGAAGGAAGAGACAGAATGAAAAATCTGGATTAGTTAAAGAAGGAAGAGACAGAATGAAAAATCTGGAGCAGTTAAAGGAGGAGCAGACTGACCATGGACTCTGGACAACTGAAAATGAATTTGTTTCTAACTGATCATACAATTAGAAACAAATTTATGAGTCAAAATCTAACCTAACATTCTTCAATATCTGCTCTCTACATGAGCGATATCTTCAACTCTTTCTACGGATATGAGAGAAAATCTCATTGATGCAGAGGTGGTCTTTCTAAACAAGTCAAACAGATGATAAAAGTACGACCATGGCAGGTGGCGGCTCTTCTTCAGATAACGCAGGCAACTCCAGATATTAAAGCGAACTCAAATTTCCACGTCACGTGACAAAGGATATCACGGTGATGGCACCTGCACCTACTATCATCACGTCCCCCCTCCCCCTTACGACTGTTTTTTTTATCTTCCCTTTGTTTCAAGGTAAACACTACTTAACTTTGTGTAAAACAGTAGCTTGACTGAAGTCACCGTCTCCTTTCACAAACTGCACTTTCTCTGAGCTCAGTAATTAAGTACAACGGCATCTATTTGTGTTCCGGAAAACCTGCTTTAAGCAATTGTTTGATTTTCACACGACTGTGGTCCAAAGGCTCTTCAGAAGATATCATCATCCTCTCTCTCCTTCCATTGGCCAACTGTGGAGCGCGTGCACTAGCCTATTGTTGACGCAGGGGGATAAGGCGTTGCTAGGGATTCTCCTCACCTCTTCTCGCTTTTCCTGTCCGCACACAGAAGACGGGATAGCGAGCAAAAGAGGATGCGTTTAATTAAAGGAGTTGACACTCAGCTAGCGAAGACAACGGCATGGCTGTTGATAGAAGACGGAACGATAACGTGGATGAACTTGTGTTCTTAGAGAACAACAAGACAGAGTGGAACAGGTGGTCATGAACAGTCAGAGGAATCCTAAAGAACGCTCTTCTGTGGGTCGTCCTTCGTACTGTCTGTCAATCTCTCTCTCTCTCGCTCTATCTCCTGCACGCGCGTGTGTCACAACATGCGTACACGTTATTTTTATTCTCTCTCGCTGTCTAAGGTTGCTTTACAAATGATATAAACAGCACGGTTAGGGAAAAGTAGGGCTTCAATTTATTGCAGGAAAAATATAAGAGTGTTTTTCAATCCTGTCCCAGAATATAAAGGCAGTTACATAAGTAATGCGATCCTGTTTCTTTCTTTATTAATTCTAAAAGTAGTTTTCTTAACTGATTCCACTCCCCCCTACCCCAAACCCTATATGTGGCGGGGTGGCTCAGTCGGTAGCGCGCCAGATTCGTAATCTGCTAGTTCCCAGGTTCGAGTCCAAGCTGGGTCATTTTTTTAGATTTATCTCCGAAAAATTCCCCGCCCTGCCCACGGTCAGTAAGGGACACCGATGGGCTCGGAAAGGCCACCGTCCGTCGGATAGGACGTTAAGCCGTGGTCCCGAGTACGGAGAGTCATACCCTGTGCACGTTAAAGAACATTGGATGGCCTTGACTGGAGCCTACCATCCTTCTCCCAACAGCTGTTCGAGTGGGCTCCCTTCCCCAACCTTCTGTGAACCTTAGGGGTTCATGTGATCTGGTCATTTAGCCCATGGTGTGCAAAAACGTACCGCTCAGAGGTAAAACAACCCAAACCAAACCCATTGTGATGCCCATTTCCCTATTTATTAACTATCTATCTAAAGGTACGGATAGTTTTTTCAACTGCTTAAAAATTTCCATAAGAGAAAAAAATACTGTCCTATCGAAATATTAGTTTCCATGTTATGTTATGGAAGTCTGCTTTAGAAGTTCTATAACTTCAAAAATATGCATTTAATGGAAAAAGGTCACTGAAGATATTTTAAAGATCATAATCAAATCTATTTTAATCTTTATTTTTAGCAATATTCCTTCAATATTTAAAGAGCTATGGAAACTGGAATGCTTAAAAATCTCATTTTACAAAAATCATTCATAATTTTCTAATATCGAAGTAATCACTACACAAACTTCTAAAATGTGTATTTTATTAAATAGTTTGAAACAATACTTATTATTAGAGTTTTAATTAAATTCTGCGGTAAATTCTTATGACTCATTATTGTTGGGTTGGGTTGTTTTATCTCTGAGCGGCACTTTTTTGCACACCATGGACTAAATGGCATGGTCACATAGACCCCGAAGGTTGGGGGAGGAGACCCACTGGAACGGCTGTTGAGAGACAGATGGTAGCTTCCGTCAAGGCCATCCAGCGTGTTCTTTAACGTGCACAGGGTATGGCTCTCCCGCACACGGGGCCACGGCTTAACGTCCCATCCGACGGACGGTGGCTTTATCCAAGCCCATCGGTGTCCCCTACTGACCGTGGGCAGGGCGGGGAATTTTGTTGAGATACTCACTCATTATTGTTGTGAAATATTGAAGCCTCCTTAACACTTAAAATACTGAACGAATATTGTTGAAAAATCGAGATTTAAATAGATTAATGATATTTAATTTATCTTGAGTCACATTTCCCGTTTATGCGTATTTTCGAAGCAGTTGAAGGTATGATTAATATTTTTCCAATTACTTTCAACCCCTAATGATATCAAAACATCTCTCACACCACCTCTCGACTGTTAGAGTCCCAGCTGGGTCAGCGTTGAGATTTATCTCCGCAAAACTTCCCCGCCCTGCCGACGGTCAGTAGGGGACACCGATGGGCTTGGAAAGGCCGCCGCCCGTCAGATGGGACATTAAACCGTGGTCCCGTGTACGGGAGAGTGGCAACATACCCTGTTCACGTTAAAAAACACGCTGGATGGCCTTGACGGGAGGCTACCATCTGTCTCCCAACAGCTGTTCCAGTGAGTCCCCTCCCCCAACCTTCTCTGAGCCTTCAGGGTCCATGTGACCTGGCCATTTAGCCCATGGTGTGCAAAAAAGTGTCGCTCAGAGGTAAAACAACCCAACGTTAAAGAACACGCTGGATGGTCTTGACGGGAGGCTACCATCTGTCTCCCAACAGCTGTTCCAGTGGGTCCCCTCCCCAACCTTCTCTGAGCCTTCGAGGTCCAGTGCCTGGCCATTTAGCCCATGGTGTGCAAAAAAGTGCCGCTCAGAGGTAAAACAACCCAACCCACCTCTCGACTTGTTCAAAGTCGTCATTCGATAATTAAAAGTGAAAATAGAAATCGAGACAGTGATGAAAACATGCGAATCTCTGGTATTCATGCAATCTTGTCATTACGTACATAAAATTTTCATTGATAGATAATCTACCAGCGTCCTTCCTTTGGGGGTTTTTGTGACCTAAATTATCTAGTTTTCTGTGAAGCAAAAAAAAAATCCCTTTTAGGATTGGACAATCCTTCTGAATCAACAGGTGTTCAGTTCAAAACTTGGAACATTTGTGATGATTCTTTTATTTTCGTTCTTCCGTTTCCAACAGCGTAAGAAAATGTGATCGAATACCTTGGAAAAGGAGATCAAATATTTGCACAAAAGGTAATTAAAACAAAGTAAATAATTAACAGAGTTCGACCTAACTCGTGAGTACATTTGCGCAGGAATTTTTGCAGAAGCCTCATGTACATTTGATACAAGAGCCTTGAACTATGATCACAGCCTAAGAGATGGATTCGTTCCAACTGGAAAATAGTTTGGAAAAAACGTAACGAATTTATGCTGAAGTGGGAACCAATCTCGCCATTTTCTGATGGCACTCTTCCTTTTCGACCTGTTCGTTTGTTTATTGTTCAAGAAATTCTGTGAGATGTAACTTAAAATTAATTTAAGCTGTTTGGGATAGAAGCACACCTACTGCGTTTTAAAGAAGTTTACCAAATTATTAAGACAACTAATTCTTCGGAGTGGACAGCCAAATTTCAAGTTGGGTAGAATTAGATTACAATGACGATGATAAAATTAATGATGAGGTTGATGATGGGTTGGGTTGTTTTACCTCTGAGCGGCACTTTTTTGCACACAATGGGCTAAATGGCCAGGTCACATGGACCCCGAAGGCTCAGAGAAGGTTGGGGGAGGGGACCCACTGGAATAGCTGTTAGAAGACAGATGGTAGCCTCCCGTCAAGGCCATCCAGCGTGTTCTTTAACGTGCACAGGGTATGGCTCTCCCGTACACGGGGCCAGGCTTAACGTCCCATCCGACGGACGGCAGTCTTTCCAAGCCCATCGGTGTCCCCTACTGACCGTGGGCAGGGCGGGAAATTTTGCGGAGATAAATCTCAACGCTGACCCAGCTGGGACTCGAACCTGAGAACTACAGATTACGAGCCTGACGCGCTACCGACTGAGCCACTCCCGCCCCCGAGTTGATGATGGTAAAAGTGGTAGTGAGTGTGACGCTGAGAATGACAAGGTAGAGAAAAGGATAATGAGAATTATAAGAGTGGTGATGAGGATGATACGGTTGAAGATGAGGATGACAAGAGGGGCAATATGAAGAAATAAGGATGATAAGAACAGCGATGAAGATGACGAGAATGTTGAACGGTAATAATGTTGATAAAAATGATGGTGACGAGGACGATAATGAGAGTTTTGATGAAGATGAAAGAATATTATAAAAGTGGTTCTGATGATGAAGGGGGAAAAGATAAGTGGTGATGAAAATAGGATGATGGTGATTGGGTGAATGATGATAACAGTGGTGACAGGGATGATAAGAGTGGCGATGAGAAAGATAATGGTGAATGTTGTGGGATTATGGTGATAACTATAATGATAAAAGTTGCTAATACCAAAATGCGACATTAAAAGAATCTTGAGACAATATCGTCTAAAAACTATTTGCATTTTAAGAACATTATTCATCCCAAAAAAACTCTCAAAGAAATGAACAATCGGAATTTCATACACCTCTTCATCACGATCTTGATGCAAAGATCATCATGATGATGTCATTTGGTTCGAAAATTCTCTAGCAATTAAAAAGCCTTCCTAACACTCAACGGGTTTTTCCAATACCTTAGAACAGGGGTGGGCAATTGTTTTCGTTATCTACACTGCGCATGCGTATTGACGTGGCCATCCTATTGGAAAATACGAGACGAATCTTCGGTCGCACACGGGAAGGAAATCTCGGTTCAAGGCGGATTTTTCTGACTGTCTTGGCGGGCCACAAAAAACTCTTAGCGGGCCGCTATTTGCCCACCCCTGCTTTAGAAGAATGCAAATAATATTCACGATAAGAATTTATTCCCAAATTTATTATCTCGAGCCAATTCTTTTAGAAACAAGATAATTTTTTTTTAACTGAGGCCAACAGCTATTTTCATTTCCTCCTCTCCTTTTTTTTTTGGCCTTCAATTAACATCCAAACACAAACTGAAATGCTTCTCTCTATATATATTGCTTCTCTAAGAAAGAAAGAAAGAAAGGGAAAAAAAAACACGAGGATTGGGATGGAGACAAGAATCTGCAATCGACTTCTCTCCACAATTCTCTATTACTTCTCTTCGATAATTGTTGGGAATAAAGTATCCAAACTTGCTTCTCTATTCGGGGCTATTAGCTGAAAGGATCGCGCCACTTACTGAATCCTCTCCGCGTGGTCTTTTTCTTTCCCTCTCGGCCCTTTTTTTTTTATCCAGTACTCCCTTTTTTTTTTCTCCTCTAACTTCTAACTTCTTATTGGTTCGCAATCGATAACATCGCTGGCCCGTTCTTTTCAGGACCGAAGCCTAGGGAGTGGGGGGGGGGGGGAAATGCTCTAGCTGACGGTGTCATGGAGTGTCGCGGTGTGGGCTTTGGTTTTAATCCACACAAGGTTCTGCCGTGATTAGCACACGGGGTTTCTTCCAAGGAGAAGAGATCGGTATTTTTTTTTATTATTATTATTTCGGATCTCTCTTTTTTTTTTAGCTTACTGTGTGATCATTTTTTTTCTTCCTGAAATTGATTTTGGAGCAAAACCGGCTTTTGAGCAGTTTTGTATTTTCGGTTTATGGCTTTGTTTCCTTTAAGTCCTGGGGCGGGGGTTTCTCAGTCGGTAGCGCGTCAGGCTCGTAATCTGCAGTTCCCAGGTTCGAGTCCCAGCTGGGTCGGCGTTGAGATTTATCTCCGCAAAATTCCCCGCCCTGCCCACGGTCAGTAGGGGACACCAATGGGCTTGGAAAGGCCGCCGTCCGTCGGATGGGACGTTAAGCCGTGGCCCCATGTGCGGGAGAGCCATACCCTGTGCACGTTAAAGAACACGCTGGATGGCCTTGACGGAAGCTACCATCTGTCTCTCAACAGCCGTTCCAGTGGGTCTCCTCCCCCAACCTTCGGGGTCTATGTGACCATGCCATTTAGTCCATGGTGTGCAAAAAAGTGCCGCTCAGAGATAAAACAACCCAACCCAACAATAATGACGTGAAGGTTTTGGCGGGAGGCTACTAGAAAGTAGCTGTCTGCTGGGTCTCCTCCCCCAACCTTCCCTCATCCCTAGGGGTCCTCATGACCTGGCCATTTAACCCATTGTGTGCGAAAAAGTGCCGTTCAGAGCACCCAACTGCCAAACTCAAAACTACCCAACTCAAAAGAAATATTAACTTCAGATTTACTTCTGAAACCGGGCACCCTTAAAATATAATTTTCTGCCTTTGGACAATAACTGCAACAGGATTTAAGGGTTTAAAGACTCGAACTAATCTATCATAAACACAAAATTATGTAAAGAAAGAGAAAAGAAGACTTGGGCGCAAAAAGACCGAACATTAAACAGAAGGGGAAAACCTGGAAATAAAAACGGAAAGAGAAATTGCTTAGTTTGAAATTCTAACCCTGACTGTTTTACCAAGTCTTTCTTTGGCAAATCTTTGATTTATACGGAGATTTAAACGTTTCCTCCTCCTTCAAGACTACTAAATACCTATAATTCATTCTTTTTAGGTGGCATTATTTTGTCCGGAACAGGTGGTAACGTTTTGCCTTTAATTTTTTCCTCCACAATATTTGGCTGTATGGAACACACAACGTAGTATTGACGGCAATGGTTCCTTCATTCCTTCTTGAGCCCAAAAAGGTAAGAAAAAAAGCTACAGAAAGAGAAAACGTGAACGGTAGAAAAGAGGCAGCATACTTTTCTCTAGTTCTACTACCCTTCCAACCACCCCTTTCCCGCTCTGTATACCCCCCCCCCCACTTTCTGGAGCCATCGACAACCGGCCTTCCACACCGGTGACCAATTATGAACCCACAACTTGGAGTTAACGAGGTATGCGGCAGAATTAAACCGCTTCCAAGCTAGGTCATAACATGTAAAATTGCTGCAGTGGTCACAAGTCAGGCCAGCAGCTATAAAAACTTAATATCACGTGCCGTTTTGCTCTCTATAACACTGGCATTAAGCTCTCGTTTTACACCCACTCTTTCGAACGAAGGTCTCGAGCGCCAAAGGAGAGAGGGAGAGAGACCTTCCCGCCAAATTTCCTTCACCTCAGTTCAAGCGGAATAAAATATTGGCGTCTGAGGTGCAAAAACATGAAGTGTGCTGTAAAGTGCATCTGAGGAAGAAAGCAGGCGCCATCATGGCATCCATCCCCTGGTGCTATCGTGAAACCGAACAAATCGTGTGGCAAAAACTTGAGCAACGATTTTTCGCCAACAGAAAGCAGAGAAATTGTTTGTAGCAATTCCAAGTTGTGCTGGTTTTTTGCTATAAAGCTGATCCATCAAATGCTGATTCATTTGTTCTTAATGCTTCTTGTCAGAAGTGCATGGATTTTTGGGTTGAAGTTGACTTACCTCTCAGTAGCACTTTGTTTTGCACATAATGGGTAAATTTCCAGGTCACAAGGGGGCGGGTGGCTCAGTCGGTAGCGCGCCAGGCTCGTAATCTGTAGTTCTCAGGTTCGAGTCCCAGCTGGGTCAGCGTTGAGATTTATCTCCGCAAAATTCCCAGCCCTGCCCACGGTCAGTAGGGGACACCGATGGGCTTGGAAAGGCCGCCGTCCGTCGAATGGGACATTAAGCCGTGGTCCCGCGTGCGGGAGAGAGTCATACCCTGTGCACGTTAAAGAACACGCTGGATGGCCTTGACGGGAGGCTACCATCCGTCTCCCAACAGCTGTTCCAGTGGGTCCCCTCCCCCAACCTTCTCTGAGCCTTCGGGGTCCATGTGACCTGGCCATTTAGCCCATGGTGTGCAAAAAAGTGCCGCTCAGAGGTAAAACAACCCAAAGATCCAGGTCACAAGGATCCCGAGGGCTCAGAGATGGTTGCGGAACGAGTCCTCCTCGACAGCTGTTCGGAGAAAGATGGAAGTCTCCCGTTAAGGCTGTCCAGAGTGTTCTTTAATGTTGTTGAATAGTTTTACCCCTGAGCGGTACTTTTTTTGCACATAATGGGTTAAATGTACAGGTTACAAGGACCCCAAGCTCTCAGAAATATTTTCGGAAGATGTCCCGCTGGACAGCTATTAACAGTATGAGCCATAAATAAATATTTCTCTTTTATTCCTTAAAATGTAAAAGTTGCCTTTTTTTTAACACCCCTCTGAGAAAAAGAGCAAATTGTTGCTGTCAGTGGATTTCTCTTGACACTCATTCCCCCATCCTGCTCAAGGTCAAGTAGGGAACACCGATGGGCTTGGAAAGGCCGCCGTCCGTCGGATGGGACGTTAAACCGTGACTCCATGTGCGGGAGAGCCATACCCTGTGCACGTTACTGAGCCTTCGGGGTCCATGTGACCTGGCCATTTAGCCCATGGTGTGCAAAAAAAGTGCCGCTCAGAGGTAAAACAACAACCCAACCCCCAACCTTCTCCGAACCTTCGGAGTCCTTGTGACCTGGCCATTTAGTCCATGGTGTGCAAAAAAGTGCCACTCAGAGGTAAAACAACAACCCAACCCCCAACCTTCGGAGTCCTTGTGACCTGGCCATTTAGCCCATGGTGTGCAAAAAAAGTGCCGCTCAGAGGTAAAACAACAACCCAACCCCCAACCTTCTCCGAACCTTCGGAGTCCTTGTGACCTGGCCATTTAGCCCATGGTGTGCAAAAAAAAGTGCCGCTCAGAGGTAAAACAACCCAACTCTTGACACTCTGAAACAAATTTTTTCAACTTTCTATCATAAATAGACGGGAGGCTACCATCTGTCTCCCAACAGCTGTTCCAGTGGGTCCCCCTCCCCCAACCTTCTCTGAGCCTTCGGGGTCAATATGACCTGGCCATTTAGCCCATGGTGTGCAAAAAAGTGCCGCTCAGAGGTAAAACAACCCAACGTTAAAGAACACGCTGGATGACCTTGACGGGAGGTTACCATCTGTCTCCCAACAGCTGTTCCAGTGGGTCCCCCCCAACCTTCTCTGAGCCTTCGGGGTCCATGTGATCTGGCCATTTAGCCCATGGTGTGCAAAAAAGTGCCGCTCAGAAGTAAAACAACCCAACCCAAAGCCGTGTGTGGGAGAGCCATACCAGGTCCACGTTAAGTGGATGGCCTTGACTCGAGATTTCTATTGTATCCTAACAGCTGTCTAGTGGACAGCTACTAACCTATTTCCCCAACCAATTTGATCCTTTGGGTTCTTTGTGGTCTGCTCATTTATCCCATTTTGTGTATAAAATTGCGGTTGAAGCTAAAACAACCCAAAGGGACCCCTACACGTTTGTTTCGCTGCATGAATAATATGTGTGCGGAGAAGCTTGCTGTAAAGGGGTCGTTTCATCAAACCCTGTAAACCAGGCATGTCAAACTCGTTAACCAACGAGGGCCATATTAAGTATTATATATTAAATCGGGGCCGCAAAACAAAAAAAACCCAGATGAAAATTGTTATGTGCAAACTAGACTAGAACGCAGTATTCGTTTACTGACTGCTAAAATGGCCGAGTGGTTAGCGCTCTTGGCTACTGATCTAAGGGACCTGGGTTCGAGTCCCGGGTTAAGGCATGGATGTATGTGTCGTTTTTCTGCTGAGGTCCTGCCATCCTCTCAGATCTTCTACTTTGGCATATAAACTGACAGGCTCCTGTCAGACCTCTGTGGCAAGCAGCTGCTTGAGGGGGTATTTATTATTATTTTTTATAACGAATAGCTTCCGACTCTACTGGCATTTCGTGACTCACTGCCATGCGCAAAGTACGTACATTTGAATGACCTCGAGACATGTCGGAGCCCGATCGTAGAATTGCTCATATCATGAAATGCCACTATATCATGAAATGATCGGGCATTTCATGATATGAGCAATTCTACGATCGGGCTCCGACATATACATTTATGCGCAATAGTTTCCCTTATATATAAATGGAAATGTTTTCTGAAATACGTTTATTTAATTCATGTACCGTGCACGTACTCATAATTTTAATTAAAGAATCCAGTGTTGTCAAAAGTTAAATAAACGTATTGGTTATGAATCTTGGCGGGCCGCAGAACAGTTCCCGGCGGGCCGCGTGTTTGACATGCCTACTGTAAACTGAGTTGTACGCTTGTCAAAGACGTGTACTAATCAAGACCACGCAGCTGTCAAGTGTGAGGAGTTACCTTGTCAGGGACATCACGTGCTATCTACTAATGACCAACCGTGAATTAATTCTGCATTGGCTGTTGGATTCCCTATGCTTGGAGATCGTTCCCAAATCTCGTGCTAAATGGCACAAGGATCCATAATGTAGCCTTTGGAGCTGATTGAACATCTGCTCTAGCAAATCAAGTTACCCTTCATGGAAACCGAGCACGAAACATATCACAAAAGTTCAGTTATTCGTACAGAAAAAAAGACACATATATAAAAATATCTAAGCCACTGTCTTCGCTTTTAAGAATTGTGATAAATCTTGATATAGAGTTAAAAACTGTCTTGAGACGAGTGAGATTCTGTTTTCTCACTCGGCTCAATCTGATCTCTGCTAGCTCAAGTGATTTGGATCCCACCCAGGTCATTTGGATCCCACTTCGATGAAAGGATTTGGTTTCACCTAGCTCATTCATATATCAACTGATTCAGACCACACCTGGCTCAACTGGATCCAGCCCAGATCGATGGATTCAGATCCCACCTTTTTTCAAGGAATTCTGACCTTGCATGATCAACTGGATTTAATCAGCTCAAGGGATTCGGATCCCACCCAGCTCAATGGATTCCCTACCACCTAGCTCAATTGGATCGCACCCAGCTCAATGGGTGCAGATCTCACCCAGTTTAAGAGATTCTAATCTCACGTGGCTCATTCGGAGCCCAACTGGATCAATCAGATATCACCCAGTTTACTGGATTCGAATCTCACCGATTCCATCTAATCCCAACAGGTCAAGGAATTCGTATCCCACTTGGCTGAATCAAATCCCAGCCATATCAAGGGATTCGGATCCCACTCGGCTCAATCGAATCCCAGCTGGGGTCAAGGGATTCGTAACGCACTCGACTCAACCGAATCCCGGCCAGGGCAAGGAATTCGGATTCCATTTGGCTCAATCGAATCCCAGCCGGGTCA
Organism: Ryuthela nishihirai; assembly: GCA_038380435.1. NCBI lineage: Eukaryota > Metazoa > Arthropoda > Arachnida > Araneae > Heptathelidae > Ryuthela > Ryuthela nishihirai. The sequence goes on from JAWZYU010000008.1 coordinate 59,017,328, forward strand.
AGGGATTTGGATCCCACTCGGCTCAACTGAATCCCAGTCAGGGTCAAGGGATTTGTATCCCAGCTGGATCAAGGGATTCGTATCCCGCTCGACTGAACCGAATCCCGGCAAGGGATTCAGATTCCATTTGACTCAATCAAATCCGAGCCAGGTCAAGGGATTTGGATCCCACTCGGCTCAACTGAATCCCAGTCAGGGTCAAGGGATTTGTATACCAGCTGGATCAAGGGATTCGTATCCCGCTCGACTCAACTGAATCCCGGCAAGGGATTCAGATTCCATTCGACTCAATCAAATCCCAGCCTGGTCAAGGGATTTGGATCCCACTCGGCTCAACCGAATCCCAGTCAGGGTCAAGGGATTTGGATCCCAGCTGGATCAAGGGATTCGTATCCCACTCGACTCAACCGAATCCCGGCAAGGGATTCGGATTCCATTTGGCTTAATCAAATCCCAGCTAGGTCAAGGGATTTGGATCCCACTCGGCTCAACCGAATCCCAGCCAGGGTAAGGAATTCTCATTCCACTCGGCTGAAGACATCTTTCTCGCTATACCCAGTATTATCATGGTACTTAGTAGCTAAGATAGTGGCTTTAATATTTGGTAAAACCAAAAAATCGCAGTGAATATATAAAGAATGCATATCATACATATTTGACCGTAGATATAAATACTGCATCATAAACTTTAACTTACTTAAGGCTGATTTCAAAGCAGCAAGAAATGACAGGAGAAAATATATATATAAATTTTAATATAACATTTTGGTTCAGTATTTCAAAATTATATTTTCAGTAGTCTATTTTTTTTAATCATTCGAATACCATCAAAGTCCGAATGTGGGTTACCAAAGGATTCTGAGGCAAGAAATCAATAGTATTTTTTTTTCAATTTCATAAAATACATGGTCAATAGGAAATGAAACAAATGTTAATATTATGAGGAGAAATTTTTTATGTCTGCAGGTGGTGTTTGAAGTGGTGTTTGAAGTGGTATTTATACTCATCTGTGGTATTTGAAGATGGTGTATTATAAATAATGCCATATCTAGTATATGCCCAACACCGCCATGACTGCTGGACGCCAAATGACAAAGTTCATATATTATCGTCATTGTATATACACAGTCGTATCAGAATAATATGACCACCCCCATTCCCATTATTAGGTACAGTCGCTCAAAAAAAATCCGAACGCTATGGTTGATTACAGAATTCAGAAAAAAATAACTGGCAATGATTTTTTTAGAAATTAGTGACTGGTCACCTTCTTGTTACGTAACACGAAGGTTGCAAGATCACTAATTTCTAAAAAAATCGTTGCCAAATATTTTTTTCTGAATTCTGTAATCAACCATAGCGTTCGGATACTTTTTTGAGCGACTGTAGGGGGGTCATATTATTCTGATACGACTGTGTATATGTAATACTAGTTGTACTGCCCGATATAACCCTCTTCACAAATTTGTAGCTCTTCAACACTGGTATATCGAATGTAACCTTTGACCTCGAAGGACCCATTGCATCCGAAATTTGGACTAATTTCTGAAATCTAGAACTCAAAATACTCAGGCACCAATTTCTGACCCTCTAACACTAGTAATAACAATAAAAATGATTTTTTTCGGATAAGTGTCATTATTGAGTAGTAGTTGATGAAACAAAAATGTGAAAACATTGTTTCGAACATTTTTGAAAACATTACACTTTATGTTACAGATAGCATTGTAAATTAAAATTTAGTAAGATTTCACAACAGAATACAGTGTTTAAAAAAAAAAGTCACAAGAAAAGGCTGTTGTACAACCAGACTAGCATATGACCCTTCTTTGCATTTGGGATGCGAATGTATTTGTGATAGATACCAATTATATATATATTTATATACAACATAATTTATTATCTACATATTATACACTTTGATAGAAGCATATCAGGCGTAATTCAATGGGCTTCAATAAGCACGGTTTTCCATGGAAAAGAACTAAACAGTAATATAACCATCGATGTATTGAGTTGGGTTGTTTTACCTCTGAGCGGCACTTTTTTGCACACCATGGGCTAAATGGCCAGGTCACATGGACCCCGAAGGCTCAGAGAAGGTTGGGGGAGGGGACCCACTGGAACAGCTGTTGGGAGACAGATAGTAGCCTCCCGTCAAGGCCATCCAGCGCGTTCTTTAACGTGCACAGGGTATGGCTCTCCCGCACACGGGGCCACGGCTTAACGTCCCATCCGACGGACGGCGGCCTTTCCAAGCCCATCGGTGTCCCCTACTGACCGTGGGCAGGGCGGGTAATTTTGTGGAGATAAATCTCAACGCTGACCCAGCTGGGACTCGAACCTGGGAACTACAGATTACGAGCCTGGCGCGCTACCGACTGAGCCACCCCCGCCCCTCATCGATGTATTGAAATGGCGAAAAACGAAATTAATATTTTCAAATCCCACGTAAGAAATTTAATTTAAACAGGCCCCCAAAAGAAAAGATTTAAATTTCTTTTTAAAGTCAGCCTTATTAGTAGTAAGTTGTGGTTATAATGGTAAGCTTTTCCACTTCTTTGGCCCTGCCGAGTTTATGTTATTGCACATCATAGATGTCTTCGATTTAGCAGGAATTAATTTATGAAAAGTCGATACTTTGCTAATCAATACACAAAATGTTTTTGTTAGGTTAATTTGCTTGTTTAAATTCTTCCATGTTTTACGAGGAGGACTGATTTAAAAAAATGTTTCGGTAGTCAGTTTTTTTCGCCAAGCGTATGTCTTTAAAAAGGAGATTGCGAAATGTCTCGAAAATTTAATCTTTTGTTTCTAAGAACTTTTTAAAAAGTTTATTTTTTATATTTGATTTATTTGTATATGGTGGGACGACATCCAAGGCTTTCTAAATCTCTTTCGAATTACCTACAGTTACTTATGGGAAATGAAAATCATAAATTTGTTATAGATAACCATGAAATCTCCTATAAATGGCATTGTCATCATTTCCGTTTAGAATTGGGGCGGGGGGGTGGCTCAGTCGGTAGCTCGCCAGGCTCGTAATCTGTAGTTCCCAGGTTCGAGTCCCAGCTGGGTCAGCGTTGAGATTTATCTCCGCAAAATTCCACGCCCTGCCCACGGTCAGTAGGGAACACCGATTGTCTTGGAAAGGTCGCCGTCCGTCGGATGGGACGTTAAGCCGTGGCCCCGTGTGCGGGAGAGGCATACCCTGTGCGCGTTAAAGAACACGCTGGATGGCCTTGACGGGAGGCTACCATCTGTCTCCCAACAGCTGTTCCAGTGGGTCCCCTCCCCAAACCTTCTCTGAGCCTTCGGGGTCCATGTGACCTGGCCATTTAGCCCATGGTGTGCAAAAAAGTGCCGCTCAGAGGTAAAACAACCCAACGTTAAAGAACACGTTGGATGGCCTTGACGGGAGGCTATCATCTGTCTCCCAACAGCTGTTCCAGTGGGTCCCCTCCCCAACTTTCTCTGAGCCTTCGGAGTCCATGTGACCTGGCCATTTAACCCATGGTGTGCAAAAAATGCCACTCAGAGGTAAAACAACCCAACCCGTTTAGAATTGGTCCCCCCTTTACTATCGAGAGCTCTTGCTTAGATTCTTCGAGATTACGGGTAGAAATAATCCGTATTGATTTCAACGAATGTTTAAATTGTTGTCTAGGTTCCGTTAGATTTGCAGGAATAAATATAGGCAAATGGTCACTTAAATGGTAAAGTAATACATTAGATAAACAACATTAAGCATCAGTAATCAACAAATCCAACATGATGGATGAAGTAGCCGTGATTCAAGTAGTGCAAGAGTGTGTTTTTACAGTTAGAAGAAATAGTCATATTATGTAATAAATTTGTACCATTACTCTTTACAGTCCTGTCAGTATTAAAATCATCTAATAAATATATTTTCTTTTTGGAATCATTTGCGTAATCTAACAAACCAGAGACATATTCACAAAATTCATCAATTTTACCCGTAGATGGGCGATATATAACTGAAATCAAAATGGAATCATTTTCTATAGTTAAAGTTTCCTAATTATCATAAATCTTTGTAAAAGTATTGTTTATGAGGAAGTCTCTGTGCTTATCTGATAGCTATAGGTCCTGCCATCCTCTCAGATCTTCTACTGTGGCATATAAACTGACAGGCTCCTGTCAGACCTCTGTGGCAAGCAGCTGCTTGAGGAGGTATTTATTTTATTTTTTTTTATTATATTGTTATACCTCCCACTAATTTCATTTCACGATTAACAAATATTATTATTAAACAATTTAACAGACATTCAATCTTATTGCTTAAACTACATGCATTCAAATGAATTATAGAAATATTATTTATATGTTTTAGGATTCAAATATCATCAATGTCAATGGGGCGGGGGTGGCTCAGTCGGTAGCGTGCCAGGCTCGTAATCTGTAGTTCCCAGGTTCGAGTCCCAGCTGGGTCAGCGTTGAGATTTATCTCCGCAAAATTTCCCCGCCCTGTCCACGGTCAGTACGGGACACCGATGGGCTTAGAAAGGCCGCCGTCCGTCGGATGGGACGTCAAGCCGTGGTCCCGTGTGTGGGAGAGCCATACCCTGTGCACGTTAAAAAACACGCTGGATGGCCTTGACGGGAGGCTACCATCTGTCTCCCAACAGCTGTTCCAGTGGGTCCCCTCCCCCAACCTTCTCTGAGCCTTCGGGGTCCATGTGACCTGGCCATTTAGCCCATGGTGTGCAAAAAAGTGCCGCTCAGAGGTAAAACAACCCAACAACTCATCAATGTCAAAGTAATCTTTAACTCCATTTCAAATTAAAAATTCAATGCAAAAGCTTGATATTTCTAGAACAAACTTTTTAAACAATAAATTTAAGATTTTCAATGAACTATTGATGAACTATTTCTATTAGAACTATTTTTGAATTTGCAGATTTTCGTTTCAAATTCTGCCATTTACAGTTCATAGGAACATTTCGTTTTTCCGCTTTTCTCAATATTAAGACCTCATCGAAAAACTGTTTATCTCTTTGAACATGAGTACGATACTAACAGTAATACCTCGTAAGAATTTACCTCATAAATTAATTAAAAAGATTTTAGAGCTTTGCATAATTATTATTCACAATGTTAGACAATTATGAAGGATTTTTATAAAATAAGATATTATTGAATAATAAACAGTCACAGGTTGGGTTGTTTTATCTCCGAGCGGCACTTTTTTTTTACACACAATGGGCTAAATGGCCAGGTCACAAGGACCCAGAGAAGGTTGGGGGGGGATACCCACTGGATAACTGTTAGGAGACAGATGGTAGCAGCCTGTCAAGGCCATCCATAATGTTCTTTAAGCGTTTTTTTTGCATTGTTTGCATTGTGTGGTTGAAGGGGTAGCTGTTGAGAGACAGATGGTAGCCTCTCGTCACAGATGGTAGCCTCCTATCAAGTCCATCCAGAGAGTTTTTAACATATTCAGTCAGTGTATGGCTCTTCCGTACCCGGAGCCACGGCTTAATGTCCCATCAGATGAACTGCTGCCTTTCCAAACCCATTGGTGTCCCCTTTGCTTATGAAGGGCAGGGGTGGGGGTTTAGCTGAGAAAAATATTATCAGGTGGGCCTCGAACCTGGGAGGCGAAGATTACGAGTCTGGTGCGCTGCCGACTGAGCCAACCTCTAACCCACAGATTTAAGGGAAGTGAAGAGGATATAAGAGAAATCGAAACAGCGTTTGTGGGAAGAGAAATAACAATGAACAGCCAAGGAAGAGAAATAACAATGAAGAGAAATGTGTACAGTCGCTCAAAAAAGTATCCGAACACTATGGTTGATTACAGAATTCAGAAAAAATATCTGGCAACGATTTTTTTTAGAAATTAGTGATCTGGCAACCTTCGTGTCACGCGACACGAAGGTTGAAACACGAGTAAATTAGAAAAGAAATAAAACAACAAGAGTAAACTAGAAGAGAAATCGAAACAACACGAGCAAAGCAGAAGAGAAATCGAAACCACACGAGCAAAGCGGAAGAGAAATCGAAACCACACGAGCAAAGCGGAAGAGAAATCGAAACCACACGAGCAAAGCGGAAGAGGAATCGAAACCACACGAGCAAAGCGGAAGAGAAATCGAAACTACGCATGTAGATTAGAAAAGGAATAGAAAGAAGACGAGTAAATTAGAAGTGAATTAATAACAGTAGAAAAATGGTGCGATTTCAGTTTTGATAATAACAAAAGGGATGGGATTAGGGATGGAAACATTTCAGAATAAATAAGAATTATAAAATGCAATAATTAATATAACTGAAATTTAGAAATAGATAGAAAATGAGATTGCGTTTCATGAAAATAGAAAGAGTATCAGGAATAATGACAATGGGAAAATCAAAACAACACAAGGAAAAAAAAAGAAAAATCATGAAACAATTTGAAGAGTAATTTGAAGATTGAGAGATAACGAGAAATTAAAATAATAAAGAGATGAGGAGAAGAGACATCGTCAGAATAAAAGAAAGTGGAAGTTAACGATAATATTAGAAATCTTTTTGGTTTTCTTTTTTTTTTTTCGAATAACAAGAACGAAACCGTTACTTGCAGAAGGGGAGGGGGCGGGGGCGGGGGTGGCTCAGTCGGTAGCGCGCCAGGCTCGTAATCTGTAGTTCCCAGGTTCGAGTCCCAGCTGGGTCAGCGTTGAGATTTATCTCCGCAAAATTCCCCGCCCTTCCCACGGTCAGTAGGAGACACCGATGGGCTTGGAAAGGCCGCCGTCCGTCGGATGGGCGTTAAGCCGTGGCCCCGTATGCGGGAGAGCCATACCCTGTGCACGTTAAAGAACACGCTGGATGGCCTTGACGGGAGGCTACCATCTGTCTCCCAACAACTGTTCCAGTGGGTCCCCTCCCCCAACCTTCTCTGAGCCTTCGGGGTCCATGTGACCTGGCCATTTAGCCCATGGTGTGCAAAAAAGTGCCGCTCAGAGGTAAAACAACACAACCCAACCGCAGAAGGGGAGATCAACTGTGAATATAAGGAGCGAATGAATAAAATATTAAAGATTAGAAATGATGGTAAAAATACATGTAGAGACCGTAAAAATGGAACCGTAGGACTGATAATAATAAAAAAAAAGTTGATTAAGAGACAATAATGCAAAACTTATCGAATGTTATGAAAAAAAAAATGTTGTCTTGAAAGATAAAATGAAGTGGATAATAGAGCAAGCTGGTATAAAAAAAAAAAGAGACGAAATTTTAGAAAAATATATCTTTTTTTTTTTAGATAAAAAAAGAGAAAGCAGAAAGATGGAATAAGAAAAATGAATTATTGAAATATGAACTGTAAGGAAAGAAAAAAAAAATTGGAAAAGGCAGAAATATCGGGGAAACGAGATGTACGAAACATTCTGAAGCAGTGGCCATTCTCATATTCCATTGTGACAGACCTGAAGCGGGAGAAGCACTGAAACACACCACCAAACGCTGCCCACTTCAGTTTCTGCCGGCGCAGACAGTCAACAATGCTCTACGGGTGGTTTGGCGATTAAAATGCAACCGGGTGGGTTGAAGACGACAGTGGGCGTTAACTACTTCCATCCCCCCCCCTCTCCGTCCCTTTCCGAATAGGGGTGACAGTGGCACAAAACCCCGAAACCGACACACACACACACACGCACGCGCAAGTATAGCTCGACGCTGGAGGCAGAGCCGGCGCTTTAGGTGGGGGAAGAAGGTCCTTTCTACTCACTTCCCTCATAAATCCCTGGGTCGGAAAATTGTTCGCATTCCAGGAATACTTTCTCTCCCCGTTCCGCGGGAAGCATCCGGAGCAGAGACAGAAGGAGAAGCCAGCTATACAGGGCCTCGAGAACAGCAGTAAGCAGCAGCAGTGGGTACAGCAGCACAAGGCGCTGAGGCTAGCCAGCCCCAGGAGCCGGCGTTTCAGGAAATCCAATATCAAGCCAGGGTGAAAGCAGCGACGATATTGGATCGCCGAGTCCTGGGTGGCGAAGGTGGAGGAAGCAAGAGAGAGGCGGGAGGGAGGAAGAGTGTGTGTGTGGGGGGGAGAGTTTGGAGGGGGGGAGGAAGAGCAAGACCGGGAAGTAACGGGGGGTAGCGGGGAGGTTAAAGCCAGAGGCCAAACGGGACGCTCTTGGCATTTATCCCCATTGAAGTTGTCACTGCTAGCCAGGGAGGATGCCATCAATTTCAATTAACGAGCGCGCACGCGACTAGACGATGCACGAGAGAAGCGTCAGACCGCCGAAGTGATGGCGGAGATGCTACAAGAGAAGCTCTCCTGTATCCCTCACGGATCTGTATGTGCGCGCGTTTCTGAGTGCGCGTGTGTGTATGTCTTTTCTCCATCTTCAGCTCCTCCTTCGTCTACTCCCTCCCTACTCTTCCTCATCTTTCATCCCACCCACTTCTCCATCCCTTGCTTCTCCCGCATCACTGTGCAGCGAAGACCACGTTTATTAAAATCCCGATTAGCCTTTGCTGGCAGAGATGCAAATGAGGGTCGTCCAGGAAAGAAACAATTCATCGCGCAGGTGGCCTCTGTTCACTCGCTCCCCCCCTCTTACCCTCCTCTGTTCTCTCCGTCTGCCGTTCTATCTGCTGCTCTTTCGCCTTTTCTGATAAGAAGAATGGACTCTGAAAGGGATTCTCAGAGACTAAGCTTTTCGCAGGATTTCTTCTTATTGAGGGGGAAACTTGAGAGAGCGTGTGTTTGACACAAAGACCTGCTATCGCTCAAGCGAACGCTGTTTCGTATTCAGTACACATACAACTTGGCGGCATGTATGCTAGAGAAGCACACACACAGGAAAACGACACGGGTGTATGTACAGCTTGTGAAACTGTACACGAAACATTCACCTGCTTAAGAAAACTTGCGTGTAGATTATTCTGTGTCTCCAACGCTTCGCAGCCTCTTCAACGATATCCAAGTTTGTTTTGGGAAGAAATATTTCATTGAAAGCTGTAGGGAACAGAAATAATTTCGAGACGACAAAAACAGGAAGAATTTTTTTTTTCAATCCCTTAAAGTTATAACTATTGTAAATCGATGTAGATAAGGTAAGAGAGGAACTATTTACTTTATTTTGAGAAAAACAGAATGGCAGAGGACCCCCAAGGTTCAATAAAAAATAGTTACAGATTAGAAATAGTTACAGACAACGTGATAAAGAATCCAGTTGTTGTAAATAAGCGGGTGCAAAGTGATAAAGAATCGGGTATTTTTAAGAGACAGGTAAAGGAGATAAAAATTCCAGCTGTAGAACATAAACGACGCGACAAAGAATCCAGTTGAAACTGGACAGGCATATGGTGACAAAAAGAGTCCAGTCATTGTAAAGAGACACATAGAAGGTGATAAAGAATCCGGTCGTTGTAAAGAGACACATAGAAGGTGATAAAGAATCCGGTCGTTGTAAAGTGACACATAGAAGGTGATAAAGAATCCGGTCGTTGTAAAGAGACACATAGAAGGTGATAAAGAATCCGATCGTTGTAAAGAGACACATAGAAGGTGATAAAGAATCCGGTCGTTGTAAAGAGACACATAGAAGGTGATAAAGAATCCGGTCGTTGTAAAGAGACTCATGGAAGGTGATAAAGAATCCGGTCGTTGTAAAGAGACTCATGGAAGATGATAAAGAATCCGGTCGTTGTGAAGAGACTCATGGAAGGTGATAAAGAATCCGGTCGTTGTAAAGAGACTCATGGAAGGTGATAAAGAATCCGGTCGTTGTAAAGAGACTCATGGAAGGTGATAAAGAATCCGGTCGTTGTAAAGAGACTCATGGAAGGTGATAAAGAATCCGGTCGTTGTAAAGAGACACATGGAAGGTGATAAAGAATCCGGTCGTTGTAAAGAGACACATGGAAGGTGATAAAGAATCCGGTCGTTGTAAAGAGACACATGGAAGGTGATAAAGAATCCGGTCGTTGTAAGGAGACACATAGAAGGTGATAAAGAATCTGGTCGTTGTAAAGAGACACATTAAAGGTGATAAAGAATACAGTCATTGTGAAGATAAAATACAGGTAATAAACAATACAATTATTTTGAAGAAACAGATACAAGGCGTTAAAGAATCTGATTATTGTAAATAGACAGATACAAAGTGATAAAGAAATCCAGTCATTGTAAAAAAAGTTATTGTGAGTAATCAGATAAAAGGTGATAAAGAATAAAGTTATTCTAAAGAGACAGCAGATGTAATGTGAAGAGAAACCAGTTATTTTAAATTTAAGAAAAAGAAGAGGTAAGGAATCCTTTAATTTTATGTAGAATCCAGTTATAGCTTATAAAGGATCATACATTTTAAATTGACTGATGCAAGGTAGCAAAAATCTAATTATTTAAAGACACAAGGTGATTAAAGAATCCAGTTGTTTTGGGTTGTTTTACCTCTGAGCGGCACTTTTTTGCACACCATGGGCAAATGGCCAGGTCACATGGACCCCGAAGGCTCAGAGAAGGTTGGGGGAGGGGACCCACTGGAATAGCTGTTAGGAGACAGATGGTAGCCTCCCGTCAAGGCCATCCAGCGTGTTCTTTAACGTGCACAGGGTATGGCTCTCCCGCACACTGGGCCACGGCTTAACGTCCCATCCGACGGACGGCGGCCTTTCGAAGCCCATCGGTGTCTCCTACTGACCGTGGGCAGAGCGGGGAATTTTGCGGAGATAAATCTCAACGCTGACCCAGCTGGGACTCGAACCTGGGAACTACAGATTACCTGGCGCGCTACCGACTGAGCCACCGCCGCCCCAAAGAATCCAGTTACTTTAAAGGCAATAATACAAGGTGATAAAGTGTCAATTTATTTTGGGGCGGAGGTGGCTCAGTCGGTAGCGCGCCAGGCTCGTAATCTGCAGTTCCAAGGTTCGAGTCCCAGCTAGGTCAGCATTGAGATTTATCTCCGCAAAATTCCTCGCCCTGCCCACGGTCAGTAGGGGACACCGATGGGTTTGGAAAGACCGCCGTCCGTCGGATGGGACGTTAAGCCGTGGCCCCCGTGTGCGGGACAGCCATACCCTGTGCACGTTAAAGAACATGGCTACCATCTGTTTCCCAACAGCTGTTCCAGTGGGTCTCCTCCCCCAACCTTCTCTGAGTCTTTGGGGTCCTTGAGACCTGACCATTTAGCCCATGGTGTGCAAAAAAGCGCCGCTCAGAGGTAAAACAACCCAACTCATTTTTAAACGCGCAGATAAAAGTTGATAAAGAATCCAGAAATTTTAGATAGACAGATACAATACGACAAGGAATTGAAATTATTGCAATGAGACAAATACAATGTTATGAATAGCCCAGTTATTGTAAATAGAGTGATAAAAAATGATAAAGAATCGGTTACTCACAATGTACAAATCCAGGTATTATAAAGAGATTGATAAATTATGATAAAGAATCGAATTATTATATATAAGGTTACAAACCAAATCTGTGTATTGTAAATATACATATACAAAGTGAAAACGATTCCATATAGAGGCAAAACCTAATTTAGCGCTACCACAATTAACGCCGTTTCGATAGTTGCGGGATGGCTCAGTCGGTAGCGCGCCAGGCTCGTAATCTGTAGTTCCCAGGTTCGAGTCCCAGCTGGGTCAGCGTTGAGATTTATCTCCGCAAAAATTCCACGTCCTGCCCGCAGTCAGTAGGGGACACCGATGGGCTTGGAAAGGCCACCGTCCGTCGGATGGGACGTTAAGCCGTGGCCCCGTGTGCGAGAAAGCCATACCCTGTGCACGTTAAAGAACACGCTGGATGGCCTTGACGGGAGGCTACCATCTGTCTCCCAACAGCTGTTCCAGTGGGTCCCCCTCCCCCAACCATCTCTGAGCCTTCTGGGTCAATGTGACCTGGCCATTTAGCCCATGGTGTGCAAAAAAGTGCCGCTCAGAGGTAAAACAACCCAACCCAAAGCCGTTTCGATAGAACGTTGTCTTTAGGGGGTCTTTTCGATAGAACGTCTTTTTTTATGAGTTTATTTTTGTCGGAATAGTTGATAAGATATTTCACTAATGTTGTTTAAAGCAAAAAATGCAACATCGTACTTAAAAACGCCGCAAATAAATTTTATGAAGATAATACAAGAAGCAATTGCAAATTTGAATGAAAACGATCATTATTTCGAAAGATCATGTTATGAGAAATGTTGAGCATTTAAATGTTTATCACATTTTGCATTCAATTGCTAAAATTGAGACGAAAAGTCGTAAAACAGTCAACTTTTGGTAATTTACTAATGACTTCCGGTCATTAACTTGTAACATTGCTTTGAAAGTTTTGAGTTTCATTCAATTTTCTTAGCTTTCAATTTTATTTTGAATATAGGTATAAAAGTGGACTGATTAAATAATAAATTGCTGAATTTTTAAATAAAGAAATATGGGTAATTATACAGATTTAATAGCTTTTCATCTGCCCTGCCCACGGTCAATCCGTAATAGGCTTGGAAAAAAGAAATACAACCTATCCGTCGGTTGGGTTGTTTTACCTCTGAGCGGCACTTTTTTTGCACACCATGGGCTAAATGGGGAGGTCACATGGACCCCAAAGGCTCAGAGAAGGTTGGAGGAGGGGATCCACTGGAACAGCTGTTGAGAGACAGGTGGTAGCCTCCCGTCAAGGCCATCCAGCGTGTTCTTTAAAGTTGGGTTGTTTTACCTCTGAGCGGCAATTTTTTGCACACCATGGGCTAAATGGCCAGGTCACATGGACCCCGAAGGCTCAGAGAAGGTTGGAGGAGGGGATCCACTGGAACAGCTGTTGGGAGACAGATGGTAGCCTCCCGTCAAGGCCATCGAGCGTGTTCTTTAAAGTTGGGTTGTTTTACCTCTGAGAGGCAATTTTTTGCACACCATGGGCTAAATGGTCAGGTCACATGGACCCCGAAGGTTCAGAGAAGGTTGGAGGACTTCTTCCTCACTTAAACAGCTGTTGGGAGACAGATGGTAGACGCCCGTCAAGGCCATCCAGTGTGATCTTTAACGTGCACAGGGTATGGCTCTTCCACACACGGTTTAACGTTCCATCCGACGGACGGCGGCCTTTCCAAACCCATCGGTGTCCCCTACTGACCGTGGGCAGGGCGAGGAGTTTTGTGGGGATAAATCTCAACGCTGACTCAGCTGGGACTCGAATCTGGGAACTACAGATTACGAGCCTGGCGCGCTACCGACTGAGCCACCCCCCGCCCCTCCGTCGGATGGTGCGTTAAGCCGTGGCTCCGTGTGCGGGAGAGCCATGCCTGTGCACGTTAAAGAACACGCTGGATGGTCTTAACAGGAGGCTACCAGCTGTTCCAGTGGGTCCCCTCTCCCAACCTTCTCTGAGCCTTAGGGGTCCTTGTGACTCATTGTGTGCAAAAATATGCCGCTCAGAGGTAAATGAACACAATAGCCTTTTGTTTTCATATTGTGTTTAAAAATTAAACAAATCGTATAGGTAGAGAAAAAATTTCCCTCGCAGTGCTAATATATAGGATACATGAGAACCCACTTAACACTGTTTCATTTATTCAAAGTTCCTGAACGAAGTATGCCTAAATTCTAAGTACACAGAGGGATAAAGAATCCAGTTATTGCAAAGAGACAGACTAGGCGATAAAGAATCCAGCTGTTTTCAATTAAAAAAGGAGAGAATTGTAGGTAGGCAGATATAAGGTGATAAAGAGCCCAGTTGTACAGTCGCTCAAAAAAGTATCCGAACGCTATGGTTGATTACAGAATTCAGAAAAAATATCCGGCAACGATTTTTTTTTAGAAATTAGTGATCTGGCTTCGTGTCACGTGACACGAAGGTTGCCAGATCATTAATTCCTAAAAAAAAAAATATCGTTGCCAGATATTTTTTCTGAATTCTGTAATCAACCATAGTGTTCGGATACTTTTTTGAGCGACTGTAGGTGGTCATATTATTTTGATACTAGATCGTGTGGGCTCACTCACGGAAATATTGAGCGTGTGCAGTTACGTTCACAGCAAACTGGAGCGTGTGCGGTTAATGTTCACAGCACATTGGATCGTGTGAGCTCACAAAGACCTGGATCGTGTAGGCTCACTCACGAAAATATTGAGCGTGTGCAGTTACGTTCACAGCAAACTGGAGCGTGTGCGGTTAATGTTCACAGCACATTGGATCGTGTGAGCTCACAAAGACCTGGATCGTGTAGGCTCACTCACGAAAATATTGAGCGTGTGCAGTTACCGTTCACAGCAAACTGGAGCGTGTGCGGTTAATGTTCACAGCACATTGGATCGTGTGAGCTCACAAAGACCTGGATCATGTGGGCTCACTCACGGAAATATTGAGCGTGTGCAGTTACCGTTCACAGCAAACTGGAGCGTGTGCAGTAACTGCACACGCTCTAGTTTGCTGTGAACGGTAACTGGAGCGTGTACAGCTGCTGTACACGCTCCAGATGTTTTTTTTGAATTCTGTAATCAACCGTAGTGTTCGGATACTTTTTTGAGCGACTGTATCTGATAATCCCGTTCATAAAGAATCATGCATTTTAAATAGACTGACGGACGGTAATAATGAAATCCAGTTAATTAATATAAGGACAGACAAGGTGATAAAGAATATAGTTACTTTAAAGACTTACATACCAGATGATAAAGTGTGAATTATTGTAAGGAGACTTATACAAGGTAACAAAGGAACCAACTGTTTCAAATAGGCCGATACAAGGCTTTGTTGGGTTGGGTTGTTTTACCTATGAGCGGCATTTTTTTGCACACCATGGGCTAAATGGCCAGGTCACATAGACCCCGAAGGGGTTCAGAGAAGGTTGGGGGAGGGGACCCACTGGAACAGCTGTTGGGAGACAGATGGTAGCCTCCCGTCAAGGCCATCCAGCGTGTTCTTTAACGTGCACAGGGTATGGCTCTCCCGCACACGGGGCCACGGATTAACGTCCCATCCGACGGACGGCGGCCTTTCCAAGCCCATCGGTGTCCCCTACTGACAAAGGGCAGGGAGTTTTGCGGAGATAAATCTCAACGCTGACCCAGCTGGGACTCGAACCTGGGAACTACAGATTACGAGCCTGGCGCGCTACCGACTGAGCCACCCCCGCCCCCGATACAAGGCGATAAGGAGTATATTCATTTTAGATAGACAGATACAATGTGATAAAGAATCAAAATTATTGTAAATTGGCAGATCGAAGGTTGTGAAGAATCCAGTTATTTAAATAGGCAGAGACAAAGCTATAAAGAATCCAGTTACTGATACAATATCAAGTTTGCACTGATACAAGGTGATAAGAATCCACTTATTATACACAGACCAAAGCAGTTTTTAAAAAAATATAATTACAGCTTCAGTTTAACGGAAAAAACTCATAAAATTAGTTATAAGCGGAGTAGTAAGGAATGCGATCATTTTAGATTGTATACAAACTAAGTATGAAAAAAGAATGATGTTGAACAAGATGAGCAGGTTACCAAAGAATACACCCACTAAAATATAAGCATGTAACGTAGAATCCAATTATAAATATTGAGAGGCAAAATTAAAAGACACAGATTTCAGACGCATGATCATTAAAAAGGTAGTTGCAGATACTATAGTCAGAATCGGAACACATTCTCTCTTAGGTACACATAGACAGGATCAAATCCAGTGGCATTTTAAAACATGATTGTATTCTTTGACAGGATCAAAAAGAAATCCAGTGGTGTTTAATAATAAAGTCGTCATCAAGAATCCAATTCAGTCAGAAGTGCGTAAACATGTTCACAAAGAATCTAGTAGCATTTCAAAATAGATAGATCCCAAAGAATCGATCCATAAAGTACATAGTCAGGATCACAAAGAATCCAGTGGGATTTCCAAATAGAAATGATCACATAGAATCAAGCCATAAAGTACACAGTCAGGATCACAAAGAATCTAGTAGAATTTCAAAATAGATAGATCCCAAAGAATCGATCCATAAAGTACATAGTCAGGACCACAAAGAATCTAGTGGGATTTCAAAATAGAAAATATCACAAAGAATCAAGCCATAAAGTATATAGTCAGGACCACAAAGAATCCAGTGGGATTGCAAAATAGAAATGATCACAAAGAATCAAACCATAAAGTTCATTTCAGGACCACAAAGAATCTAGTGGGATTGCAAAATAGAAATGATCACAAAGAATCAAGCCATAAAGTGCATAGTATGGACCACATAGAATCCAGTGGGATTTCAAAATAGAAATGATCACAAAGAATCAAGCCATAATTACATAATCAGGATCACAAAGAATCCAGTGGAATTTCAAAATAGAAATGATCACAAAGAATCAAGCCATAAAGTACATAGTCAGGATCACAATGAATCCAGTGGGATTGCAAAATAGATATATTCATAAAGAATCAAGCCATAAGGTACCTAGTCAGGATCACAAAGAATCCAGTGGGATTGCAAAATAGATACGATCGCAAAGGTTGCATATAAGGGTCATCATATACATACACTGCTGGCCATTAAAAGTGTAACACCAGGCAGAACTCATCGGATTGTCTCCGAATATAAAAAATGGGTCGCCCATGGGAGATCATGTAAATGATTCAAAGCGCAGCACGTAGGCACATCATGTGTGACAGTAATGCCCCCTGGAAGTGGTATAAGAGGAGATTACAAAGAGCCGGTGTAAAGCACTGGAATTGTGTTTGCTTGCAGTTCTTGCACACTAAAGGATCAAGTATGCCCCATCGAAGAACATGGCATCCATACGACCAGTTTTCCGACTTTGATCGAAGGAGATTTGTGGAATTATGGGAAGGTAGATTATCGTATCGAGACATCGGTGCTCGTGTTGGACGGAATGCTGCCACAGTGATGAGAATATGGCGTCAGTGGGTAGAGGAGGAACGAACTCACCGACGTGAGGGATCTCAACAGCCCTGTCACAAAAACGAACGAGAGGTCAGACATCTCATGCGCATGGCTATGAATGATCGTACAGCCACATCAAACACCTTAGCTCTACAATTAGGAAGTGTTCATCAACTAGTGTCTGCATGTACAGTTCGACGTTGTCTGCAGCATCAGAGCATCTTTGTTAGGCAGCCATTGCTTCGGCTACCATTGACTCTTCAACACAGGCGTATGCGATTGCAATGGTGCCAAGATTGTCGCGCATGGATGTGCGAATGGCATCGCATCATCTTTTCAGATGAATCCCGCTTCAGTATGTAGCACCATGATGGACGAATCTGGCGGTACTGCTGCCACAGGCTCAGTGAGACATGCATGATCCAGCATCATACAGATCTGGCCCCTGGTGTTATGGTATGGGATGTCATTGGAGTCCACTCACCCACACACCTCGTACGCATTACCGGAATGAACAGCTAACGTTACATCACTGAGGTGTTGGAGCCTGTGGTCGTACCTTATCTTCAGGGGCTCTCTGGTGCCATTTATGGGGCGGGGGTGGCTCAGTCAGTAGCGCGCCAGGCTCGTAATCTGTAGTTCCCAGGTTCGAGTCCCAGCTGGGTCAGCGTTGAGATTTATCTCCGCAAAATTCCCCGCCCTGCCCACGGTCAGTAGGGGACACCGATGGGCTTGGAAAGGCCGCCGTCCGTCGGATGGGACATTAAACCGTGGTGCTGTGCGTGCAGAGCCATATCCTATGCACGTTAAAGAACACGCTGGATGGTCTTGACGGGAGAATACCATCTGTCTTCCAATAGCTGTTCCAGTGGGTCCCCTCCCCCAACCTTCTCTCAGCCTTCGGGGTCCTTGTAGCCTGGCCATTTAGCCCTAAAGTGGCCCCATTAGCCCTAAGTTACCCGTATTAAAATATTACCACAATTTCGATATTTATTACAATATTGTTCCGATTTGGATATTTATTCGTTATTACCGAAATCTGAATATTCATTCGATATTACCCGATTTGAATACTTATCTGATATTCAAATGGCCTATGGGTAGCAAAAAAAGTGGCGTTCAGAGGTAAAACAACCCAACAACCCCGAGTGGGATTCGAACCCACGTGTCCCAGAAGCACCCATTGATTAAAAAAAGATTTAGATGTAGAAATGATAATTTAAAATTATTTAGAAAAAAAAAAAACTAAAGAATCTTTGGGCAACATCATTATGAAAGCCAAGAGCGTTTCATTTATTAAATATGGAAAATAACAAAATTAAATATTCAAAGGCAAGTTGTTGCTAATGTTTAGTTGCTAAAACCTGATCAAAGAGTGAGAAGTCAATAAAAAAAAAGATTTACAAATTCTCCTTTTTTCAGAATCACAAAAAAAAGTTTGAAATGAATTTGAAATTTAAATTATTCTGAGTTCGACCTCCTTTCGACACCCGAAATCACCTGTGCTATGTTTTGATCCCGTCACAGCCCCACTACATACATTTCCAGCAATTATAAAACTTATATTTATTCGAAATTATCCCTATTTGAATATTAGTACAGTCGCTCAAAAAAATATCCGAACAATATGGTTGATTACAGAATTCAGCAAAAAATATCTGGCAACGATTTTTTTTTTTAGAAATTAGTGATATGGCAATCTTCGTGTCACGTGATTACAGAATTCAGGAAAAATATCTGCAGCGTGTACAGCAACTGTACACGCTCCAGTTACCGTTCACAGCAAACTGGAGCGTGTGCAGTTACTGCACACGCTCCAGTTTGCTGTGAACGGTAACTGCACACGCTCAATATTTCCATGAGTGAGCCCACACGATCTAGTATCAAAATAATATGACCACCTACAGTCGCTCAAAAAAGTATCCGAACACTACGGTTGATTACAGAATCCAGAAAAAATATTTGGCAACTATTTTTTTTTTTAGAAATTAGTGATCTGGCAACCTTCGTGTCACGTGATTACAGAATTCAGGAAAAATATCTGCAGCGTGTACAGCAACTGTACACGCTCCAGTTACCGTTCACAGCAAACTGGAGCGTGTGCAGTTACTGCACACGCTCCAGTTTGCTGTGAACGGTAACTGCACACGCTCAATATTTCCGTGAGTGAGCCCACACGATCTAGTATCAAAATAATATGACCACCTACAGTCGCTCAAAAAAGTATCCGAACACTACGGTTGATTACAGAATCCAGAAAAAGTATCTGGCAACGATTTTTTTTTTCTAGAAATTAGTGATCTGGCAACCTTCGTGTCACGTGATTACAGAATTCAGGAAAAATATCTGGAGCGTGTACAGCAACTGTACACGCTCCAGTTACCGTTCACAGCAAACTGGAGCGTGTGCAGTTCCTGCACACGCTCCAGTTTGCTGTGAACGGTAACTGCACACGCTCAATATTTCCATGAGTGAGCCCACACGATCTAGTATTAAAATAATATGACCACCTACAGTCGCTCAAATAAGTATCCGAACACCCCTAATTGGAATATTTATTTGATATTAACCCTTTTTCCGTCCCGTGGCCGAGTGGTTTGCGTGCTTGGCTACTGATCTACGGGACCTGGGTTCGAGCCTCGGGTAAGGCATGGATGTATGTGTCGTTTTTCTGCTGAGGTCCTGCCATCCTCTCAGATCTTCTGCTATGGCATATAAACTGATAGGCTCCTGTTAGACCTCTGTGGCAAGCAGCTGTTTGAAGGGGGTATTTATTTTTATTTATTTATTAACCCTATTTGAATATTTATTATCATATTAATCTTACTTGATATTTATTTGATATTAACCCGATTTGAATATTTATTTGTTATTATGCGAATTGAATATTTATTAGATAATACCTCGATTTGAATAATTTTTCGATATTTTCTCAATTCGAATGGGGCTGGGGTGGCTCAGTCGGTAGCGCGCCAGGCTCGTAATCTGTAGTTCCCAGGTTCGAGTCCCAGCTGGGTCAGCGTTGAGATTTATCTCCGCAAAATTCCCCGCCCTGCCCACGGTCAGTAGGGGACACCGATGGGCTTGGAAAGGCCGCCGTCCGTCGGATGTGACGTTAAGCCGTGGTCCCGTGTGCGGTAGAGCCCATACCCTGTGCACGTTAAAGAACACGCTGGATGGCCTTGATGGGAGGCTACCATCTGTCTTCCAACCTTCTCTGAGCCTTCGGGGTCCATGTGACCTGGCCATTTAGCCCATGGTGTGCAAAAAAGTGCCGCTCAGAGGTAAAACAACCCAACCCAACTCAATTCGAATATTTAATTGATATTACCCGTAGCTGAATATTTATTCGATATTAGCCCTAAATAAATATTTATTCGATATTACCACAATTTCGATATTTATTACAATATTGTTCCGATTTGGATATTTATTCGTTATTACCGAAATCTGAATATTCATTCGATATTACCCGATTTGAATACTTATCCGATATTCCACCGATTTGAATATTTAATCGATATTATCCTGATTTGAATTATTCTCGCTTCTTGGAATCGTTTTACAAAAACCTGATCCGTTAATA
Organism: Ryuthela nishihirai; assembly: GCA_038380435.1. Lineage (NCBI taxonomy): Eukaryota > Metazoa > Arthropoda > Arachnida > Araneae > Heptathelidae > Ryuthela > Ryuthela nishihirai. The sequence goes on from JAWZYU010000008.1 coordinate 59,037,755, forward strand.
AAAATGAGTTTCTTTCGGTGAGTAAGAATAACTTCATTCCTGTGGTCGTCGGTACAATTTTGGTTTTCATTCTAGTCACCCGTCTTGTTGACCTTATCTTGGAGGTTGTTTATCCATAGCGATCCGATCTCTGTCCTCCTCCGTCTTCGGGGATGAAAAGGTCGTGATAACATCCCACCATCCCATCTCAACACTCCATCGGAGGGAAAATATCTCCGCTGCCGTTTATACTAGAATAAATATTCTGGAGAGCGAAGATGGAGAATCAAAATCCTAAATCAGCTCTTCAGTGCGTCAAAAACATTTTCCTAGCTCTCCATTTGCCGCTCTGCTGAAGCAGGACGAGTGATGCTGGGATTGGTGCGGAGGGTCTGGGGGAGTAGGCAACGCAAGCAAGAGTAGACTGGCAAAGCTTCTCCTCAAGTGCGCCTGCGCTATGGATGTTGCTGCTTCTCTTGTTGGCGGGAGCAGTGGCCAGCCATATTGTAACACCGACAACCAGTTACACTTGACCATTATTCAAAGCCCTGAGGGGGGGGGTGGAGCGTAAAGAGGGCGGTGAGGGGGGCGGGAGGAAGAGTGGGATTAGAATGGGTGAGACTGGGTAGTAGTAGTAGGGGGGGGGGAGGCAAAGAAGCTGAGAAAGATTCCCATTACCTTTACTAGGGGCAATGATTCAGTGTTTAGCGATGAGCTGGTGCAGCATAGGAGGAAGAGGAAGAGAGTTGGGGGAGGGGAGAAAGGAGCTTGCATGCGCCCAGAGCCGGGTTTCCGAATGTTTACTCTGCTCCGTATGTCAACACTCGGCGCGCGCTCTGTGGACCTGGCACGAGCTCTGACGTCGAGCGTAGTGGTCCAGTCCCATGGTCGTGCAAACACTTCGCAGAACAGCCTTTCATCTTTTCCAAGTTTCCGTTAGCCACCGTTGCCACTCTCATCACCAGGGGGCTTTTACTTTCTCTTACTCTTTCTCTCTATCCATCTCTCTGTCTCTGTCTGCAACTTCGGAAGAAAACCAAACTTTCGTCATTTTTTTTTTATCTTCTTTTTTCATACCTTCTTATTCTCTATTTGGTCGCTTGTCTTGTTACACTGCAGGAGAACGATAACATCACCCCCCCCCCCCTACCTCCTTCTCATCTCTCCACGACGTCTCTGTTTTTACGGTCATTCTCCCATGTCCTCCTCCTCCTCCTCCTTCCTGGTGCTCTCTCCTTCTCTGCACGTGCACAACAAACTCTTTTCTTTCACTCATTCCCATTCTTTTTTATTATTATTATTATTATTTCCTTAACTCTTCACCTTCATCGACTCGATAGACAAATGGAGATGAGATCTTTCCATTCCTCCTCGTGCGGGATGAGCAGGCCGAGAAATGATGAAGAGCAGGAAGATAAACACAAAGTTAAACATTCGCAGCATCAAACGAGAAGATGGTCGTAAGAATAGGAAAGACCGTTTTAGACAAATGCTGCTGCCAATGACAGCTGTTGCAACTATGGCAACTGCCTCTCTGCGTTGTTTATATATGAGAAGAGGCGTTTCTTCTGAGATCTGGAAGATCAGCAAATAATAAACCAGAAATGTTTTTAGCAGTAAGTGTCTTTCAATGAAATACTCAAACGTAACACATGCAACACAGTTCACCTTAAGGATTGACGGCAATGGATGCTAATAAAAAACTGTTCAATTTCCGATTCATGAACGCTTTCTCACGTTCCAGTTTGTAAAGGCTATATTAAATATCATAAACCCGTTTCAAAAAGCGAAAGTTGCCAGAGTTTTAATATAATACCTTTCAATCATTCACTTTTTCTTTAAAGAAAATTCGTTAGTGATAATAGAAAAAGTAATAAATGTCATTTTTTCCGAAATCCAAAGAGGTCTAATTCAGATGCTGAATGTTTAACGAAGTTTAAATTTAGATCAAAAACCCATTTAGGCCAGCGTGGAGATTTATCTCCGCAAATATTTTTACTCCTCGCCCTGACTTTGCTCAGTAGAGAACACCGATAGACTTGGAAAGTTCGTTGTCCATCGGATGGAACGTTAAGCCATGGCCCACTGTGCGGGTTGGGTTGTTTTATCTCTGAGCGACATTTTTTTTTGCCATGGGATAAATGGCCAGGTCACATGGACCCCGAACGCTCAGAGAAGGTTCGAGGGAGGAGACCCACTGGAACAGCTGTTGGGAGACAGATAGTAGCCTCCCGTCAAGGCCATCCAGAGTGTTCTTTAACGTTGGGTTGTTTTATCTCTGAGCGGCATTTTTTGCACACCATGGGCTAAATGGCCAGGTCACATGGACCCCGAAGGCTCAGAGAAGGTTGGGGGAGGGGACCCACTGGAACAGCTGTTGGGAGACAGATGGTAGCCTCCCGTCAAGGCCATCCAGAGTGTTCTTTAACGTTGGGTTGTTTTATCTCTGAGCGGCATTTTTTGCACACCATGGGCTAAATGGCCAGGTCACATGGACCCCGAAGGCTCAGAGAAGGTTGGGGGAGGGGACCCACTGGAACAGCTGTTGGGAGACAGATGGTAGCCTCCCGTCAAGGCCATCCAGAGTGTTCTTTAACGTTGGGTTGTTTTATCTCTGAGCGGCATTTTTTGCACACCATGGGCTAAATGGCCAGGTCACATGGACCCCGAAGGCTCAGAGAAGGTTGGGGGAGGGGACCCACTGGAACAGCTGTTGGGAGACAGATGGTAGCCTCCCGTCAAGGCCATCCAGAGTGTTCTTTAACGTTGGGTTGTTTTATCTCTGAGCGGCATTTTTTGCACACCATGGGCTAAATGGCCAGGTCACATGGACCCCGAAGGCTCAGAGAAGGTTGGGGGAGGGGACCCACTGGAACAGCTGTTGGGAGACAGATGGTAGCCTCCCGTCAAGGCCATCCAGAGTGTTCTTTAACGTTGGGTTGTTTTATCTCTGAGCGGCATTTTTTGCACACCATGGGCTAAATGGCCAGGTCACATGGACCCCGAAGGCTCAGAGAAGGTTGGGGGAGGGGACCCACTGGAACAGCTGTTGGGAGACAGATGGTAGCCTCCAGTCAAGGCCATTACGAGGTTCTTTAACGTTGGGTTGTTTTATCTCTGAGCGGCATATTTTTGCACACCATGGGCTAAATGGCCAGGTCACAAGGATCCCGAACGCTCAGAGAAGGTTCGAGGGAGGGGACCCACTGGAACAGCTGTTGGGAGATAGATGGTAGCCTCCCGTCAAGGCCATCCAGCGTGTTCTTTAACGTTGGGTTGTTTTACCTCTGAGCGGCACTTTTTTGCACACCATGGGCCAAATGACCAGGTCACATGGACCCCGAAGGCTCAGAGAAGGTTGGGGGAGGAGACCCACTGGAACAGCTGTTGGGAGACAGATGGTAGCCTCCCGTCAAGGCCATCCAGCGTGTTCTTTAACGTGCACAAGGTATGGCTCTCCCACACATGGGACCTACGGCTTAACGTCCCATCCGACGGACGGCGGCCTTTCCAAGCCCATCGGTATCACCTACCGATGGGCTTGGATATATACCGAATTTGCGGAGATAAATCTCAACGCTAACTCAGCTGGGGCTCGAACCTGGGAACTGCAGATTACGAGCCTAGCGCACCACCGACTGGGACATCCCCACCCTCCAGTGGGTGGGAGAGCCATACCCTGTGCACATTAAAGAATGTACTGGATGGCCTTGACAGCTGCTCAGTGGCTTCTCTCCCCCAGCTTTCTCTGAGCCCTCGGGGTCCTTGTGACCTGGTTTCATTTAGCCCATTGTGTGCAAAAAACTGCCGCTCAGAGTTAAAAAAAACCTCACCCATCTAGGCAAAAATATTATAAAAACAATTCAAATTTTCTTTTTCCAGTTTCACTCTCTATTCCACATTTTACCAACCAAGATGTCATCAATTTTTTACTGGAAAAAGTTTTCTAAATATTTTTTAAACATCGTTATAAAAATTTGGTAAAGTCACGACGTCAATTTAATAAAAAATATATTATCAATTTTTTGTTTGTTGTTCAAACACAGTAAAAATTCGTTTATCCAGACTTCAAGTCACGTTTTAACACCCCCCCCCCCATAAATAATAAATAAAAATATAAAAAATTTAAATAATTTTTATTGAATTTGTATGATTAACCAAAATTTAATTAGTTAAACGTTTTTTTCTTCAGTGCTTTCCTACACAATAAAATAATTGATTTACGCAATAGATATACGTTGTTATACAATTCTCAAATTGAAGGAAAAATTACAGTTCGCTGCTGTTTTCATTAATGAAAGATAACACAGGTACATTCCTTTAATTTTTTCTTTAATCTCGTTTTCAAAAAGAAACAGAGATAATGTGTTCACTTTATCGTCTGCAGTCAATCTGAAGACATCCCACGTTTTCATTTTCCAGATCTAACTTTAAACATTACTTTTAGGTTGGATTGGTACTGATGAAATATTGCGATATTCACTTTTCGAAGGGGCGGGGGTGGCTCAGTCGGTAGCGCGCCAGGCTCGCAATCTGTAGTTCCCAGGTTCGAGTCCCAGCTGGGTCAGCGTTGAGATTTATCTCCGCAAAAATTCCCCGCCCTGCCCACGGTCAGTAGGGGACACCGATGGGCTTGGAAAGGCCGCCGCCGTCCGTCGGATGGGACGTTAAGCCGTGGCCCCGTGTGCGGGAGAGCCATATCCTGTGCACGTTAAAGAACATGCTGGATGGCCTTGACGGGAGGCTACCATCTGTCTCCCAACAGCTGTTCCAGTGGGTCTCCTCCCCCAACCATCTCTGAGCCTTCGGGGTCCATGTGACCTGGCCATTTAGCCCATTGTATGCAAAAAAGTGCCGCTCAGAGTAAAACAACCCAACTCACTTTTCGAATCTCCCAAAAGTTATAATTGCGCCCTCTAGCTTTGTAGAAAAATTGAGAAATTTCCGAAATTTCAAGCTAATATTGCAAACGATATGTTTTATGCTAGAAATTTGAAATTTTGCTGGTGCAATATGAAAATTACGAAGTTTTTATTGGCAACAATGAGCGGACCCCTTAGACTAGAGGTTCCCAAACTTATTTGTCCTACCGCCCCCTAGGGGCGGGGGTGGCTCAGTTGGTAGCGCGCCAGGCTCGTAATCTGTAGTTCCCAGGTTCGAGTCCCAGCTGGGTCAGCGTTGAGATTTATCTCCGCAAAATTCCCCGCCCTGCCCACTGTCAGTAGGGGACACCGATGGGCTTGGAAAGGCCGCCGTCCGTCGGATGGGACGTTAAGCCGTGGCCCCGTGTGCGGGAGAGACATACCCTGTGCACGTTAAAGAACACGCTGGATGGCCTTGACGGGAGGCTACCATCTGTCTCCCAACAGCCGTTCCAGTGGGTATCCTCCCCCAACCTTCTCTGAGCCTTCGGGGTCTATGTGGCCTGGCCATTTAGCCCATGGTGTGCAAAAAAGTGCCGCTCAGAGGTAAAACAAACCAACCCAAGCGGTCATTTTGTGCACACAATGGTCTAAATCAGAGGTTCCCAAACTTATTTGTCGTACCGCCCCCTTTTCAGAAAAAATATTACTCAGCGCCCCCCTGGAAATCTGCCTTCTTTAAACGAACAAACAGAAAGATGCAGTGACAAATTTGCGTTCCTTTATGTATCTTTATTTCTACCTTCGTCCTAAAACAGAGTAAAGAAAGATGTTGTTGTAAATAAGACACCTTGATGCTTGAAATTATAAAATTATTTATTAAAATCAACCATGCTATAAAATGTAAAATAAAGTAATCACTACGACTTTAACTCTATGTTACACAACAGATGAAACATGTACAAACGGTTTTTCAAAATTTCCTTATCTTCCCTTCTTTCTTTATGCTTCCACCCCCTCCCCCAATTGCACCCGAGGCTACTACCGACCCCCTGGATCGTTCGAGAGCATCCCCCCCCAGGGGGCAGTATCACCCACTTTGGGAAACATTGCCTTAAACAGACAACTTTTATATTTAAGAGATAATTGTTCGTGTGTAGATATTATTTAAAAATTCTTTTTAGTTGGATCATCATCATCATCATCAACCTCAAGCAGCCATGGGCTACGGAGGTCCAACCAGACCGTGCAATTTAGTTCTCCAAGCAAGTCTATCCTGAGCTACATCTACTGCATCTGGCCACTGCACACCAATTTTAACAAGGTCCTGCTTGACATTGTCTGCCCACCGCATCCTAGGTCTCCCCTTCTTTCTGAGGCCTTTAGGCACACTGTTCATAACCCTATTCGCCAATCTATAATTATTCATACGGGCAACATGGCCAAACCAACGGAGTCTCTCTCTGCACAATATGCTGCTTAAAGGAGGTTGCCGACTCCTTTGCCTAACCTCATCATTAGTTACAAAGTTGAACCACCTAAGGCCCAAGATACTGCGTAAGCATCTGGAATCAAAAGCATCTAGTTTCCTGTTATCTTGTTTACAAAGTGTCCAAGTTTCACTACCATAACTAACCCTAGAAAGAACCAAACTATTATACAGTCTAATTTTAGTCTTTAGGTGTATACGCCTATTTCTCCACACTCTCCATAGATTCTTAAAAGTCCCGGCAGCAATCCCTATTCGTCTGTTAATCTCATGCCGCACATCACCACTATCTGTTACATAGCTCCCAAGATAATTAAACTGTGACACCTGCTCAAGATGGCAACCATTCAGATTAACTGAATCACAGCCTGCCTGACCAATTTTCATCACTTTAGTTTTCTCTCTGTTTATAACCAAACCTACTCTGCTACCAGTCTCATCAACAGCTCGAATGAAAGAGTTCATCTCTTCAACATCATTTGCCAAAAGGGCTAAATCATCAGCATAATCTAAATCAGAAATTTTCGTATCTCCAGCCCATTTAAGGCCAAAATCTTTCCCTTGAAGTGAATTTCGCATAACATAATCAATAACCAAACTAAAGAGAAAAGGAGACAAAATGCACCCTTGTCGAACACCAGAAGTAATGCTAAACCAATTGCTACAAGCCTTACCAACTCTCACACACGACTCAGTGTTATTATAGAGAGCTTTCATTATGTTAACTAACTTGTCTGGTATACCATATGATTTCACAATCAACCACAAATTATGACGATCAACAGAGTCGAAAGCCTTTTTGAAATCAACAAAGCTAGCAACCAAAGGTTTCTGAAACTCTAAACATTTCTCAAGAATCTGCCTAAGTGAAAATATCTGATCCACACATCCCCTACCACTTCTGAATCCACATTGCTCATCACGCAATTGACTGTCAACCAGATTCTTAATTCTATTAAGCACAATCATGGAAAGAACTTTACCTGGAACAGAGAGTAGGCTAATACCCCTATAGTTATCACAAGAACTGCGATCACCTTTTTTGAAAATAGGGATAACAATAGCTCTGGTAAAATCCTTAGGAACCATGCCTTTATCATAAAAGATATTCAGAATTTCAGTCATCCAAATGGTAACCGAAACATTTCCAGCTCTAAGCATTTCTGTAGTAATTTCATCTACCCCTGGGGATTTATGAAGCTTAAGTTTAGAAACAGCCAAAATAACTTCGGATTGTGTTATAGGGCCAACATTAAAGCCACCAATGCATCTATCATCATTGCAAACAATGGGAATAGAACTAACCGCATTGTTTAGTACATCACTGAAATGCTCAGCCCACCTAGCCATGACAGAATCCTCACCTTCTATAACCTTACCTTGTTTATCCTTCAATCCCTGTATACCTGTCCGTTTTCTACCACACAAAACATTAACTATCTGGTACAGCTCTCTGCTGGTGAAAAAAATAAGAGAAAATTCCGATTTTAACGAATATTAGAAACGACGTATTTATGCTAATAATTTAAAATTTTAATAATGGAATGTGAAAGTCACGAAGTTTCCATTAATTGCAATGGGTTGTTGGGTCGTTTTACCTCTGAGCGGCACTTTTTTGCACACCATGGTGTAAATGGCTAGGTCACATGGACCCCGAATGCTCAGAGCAGGTTGGGGGAGGGCACCCGCTGAAACAGATGTTGGGAGACAGATGGTAGCCTCTCATCAAGGCCATCCAGCGTGTTCTTTAACGTGCACAGGGTATGGCTCTCCCGCACACGGAACCATGGCTTAACGTCCCATCCGACGAACGGCGGCCTTTCTAAGCCCATTGGTGTACCCTACTGACCGTGGGCAGGGCGGGTAATTTTGCGGAGATAAATCTGAACGCTGATCCAGCTGGGACTCGAACCTGGGAACTACAACAGATTATGAGCCAGGCGCGCTACCAAATGAGCAACCCCTTGAAGCCTTGAAGCTTGAGCTCCATAATAGCAATGAGTTGACTCCTTCTCCCCAGGATGGGTGGAAAACGTAACTCTAAGAGATAATTGGAAAATTCATTTTCAGTTGGATTGGTACTAATGAAATATAATTCGCATTTCTCAAATCCTCAAAATCTCAAAAAAATATAGTGGAACAATTGTTTTTAAATATTCCTCTTTTTTCAGAAGGGTTGGATTGTTTTACCTCTGAGTGGCAGTTTGTTTGTACACAATGGGTCAAATAGCCAGGTCACAAGGACCCCAAATCTCAGAGAAGGTTGCGGGAGGGAACAGCTGTTGGGAAACAGATGGTAGTTTCCCATCAAGACCATCGAACGTGTTCTTTAACGTGCAGAGGGTATGGCTCTACCGCACAAGGGGCCAGGGCTTAACCTCCAATCCAATGAACGGCGGCCTTTCCAAGCCCATCGGTCACTCCTACTGACCGTGGGCAGGGCGGGGAGTTTTACGGAGATAAATCTTAACCCAGACCCAACTGGTAATGGAACCTGGGAACAAGCAGATTACGAGCCTGGCGCGTTGCCGACTGAGCCACTCCGCTTCCTTTTCAGAAGGGAAGGAAGCATGAGAGGGGGCGGGAGGGGGGGAGGTAAAGTTTCTATGGCCTATGAATTCCCTACGTCACAAGGTTTAATTTGACACACATTACATTTTAAATTAGGCCCTCGGGTTGCAAAGATATGGTGTAAGAACTCTCTTAACGAACACATAAACCAACAAACTGATAAATGACGAAGAAAAGCATAAGGAAGATCGGTAAAAAAGAAACTGCGGATGTGATTACATCAGTTATTTTCTGATGCCTCATCCTCCTTCTTTGCCTCTGGGGTTATACATGATGTAAATCGACTAGTCACCTAGAAGGTTACTCTTAAAAGTTAGCAGTTTTCATCATTGAATTTGCTAGAATCTTATTTTTTTTCTATTTCAGTTAAACAATTTAATTCCCTCAGCCTTTCTTCTCACTAAAGTTCTTCCCATATTCCCCATATAAATCAGGATAAATTCCAATCCAATCAGCAATATTTCGGATCACCGAATTCGATCAAATACCCAAATGAAAAATATTGTCATATCTTTCCAGGGCTTCTGAATTAGTTGTTAGCTCAGAAACTGAAAATTTAAAAGTTAATGCTATGCATTTTAACTCCTTATGTTAAATAATTTAACGCTTGGAACTGAATGTACGTAGAAAACGTTATTGCCTACATTTGGAAATTAATGTATTGATTGCATTTTAATATAATCATTCCATGCTATTTTATACAAAATCTATTATTTGAAAATTAGTCTTTCCCCACGTGTGTTGATGAAGCCAGATAATCAATTTGCTAAACTCTCCCTATGTAGGACCACTATTTAACCCTTTGCTTGCGGCCTGGCCATTTAAGTCCTAGCTCGTTGTATGTGCCCTAGCACTTTAGCTCTTTTTACGCAGCCTAGCCATTCAGTCCATTTCATGTGACCTGGCCATTTAGCCCTTTGTGAGACATGGCCATTTAATCTTATGTGTGTGACCTGAACGCTTAATTCATTTTATTTGTCCCATTGTATGTGCTCTGGCCATTTAACCATTTGAATGTAACCTAGCCATTTAGCGAATTTTATTTGACGAGCTATATTTTCAATGTGAACATACTAAACCCTTTAAATGTAACCAAGACATTTAGTCCTTTGTAATTGATCTGACCATTTGGCCCTTTGTAATTTATCTGACCATTTAGCCTTTTGTACGTGACCTGGACATTTAGTCCATTGTATGTGGCATGGCCATTTAGCCAATTGTATGTGACTAGACCACTTAGCCAGTTGTATGTGACAAGAACATTTAGCCCATTGTATGTGGCATGGCCATTTAGCCCATTGTATATGGCATGGCCATTTAGTCAATTGTATGTGACCAGTCAAAATTAGGCCATTGAATGTGACATGAACATTTAGCCCATTGTACGTGGCATGGCTATTTAGCCAACTGTATGTGACTAGTAGACCACTTAGCCTGTTGTATGTGACATGAACATTTAGCCCATTGTATGTGGCATGGCCATTTAGCCCATTGTATGTGGCATGGCCATTTAGTCAATTGTATGTGACCAGTCCATTTAGACCATTGTATGTGACATGAACATTTAGTCCATTGTATGTGGCATGGCCATTTAGCCAATTGTATATGACTAGACCACTTAGCCTGTTGTACAGTACTCTGTGAATTAGTTGGGACAAGCGAAGGAACGCTAAGTCCCTTTCGCTGCAGAGTCTAAACTGCTGCAAGTCTAAACTTGTTTGTAACCTTCTGCTGCAAGTCTAAACTTGCGCGTGTCCCTTCGATAGACACGCGCAAGTTTAGACTTGCAGCAGAGCAACATCTGCAAGTCTAGAATTGTCTGTCGTGTTACTCTGCTATTATTTACACTTTCACTTTAGTCGAAATTGATATTTCATAGGCTTAGGACGTGCTTATGTAAGTAGTTCACAATTTTCATTGGAAACTTTTTTTTTATTAAATACATCATGCACATCACGCCTCGTAAACGAGCTAAAATAATCTTTTTAGGCGAAAACACTTCACTTACTGCTAGACAGATAGCAAAAGCAGTTGGCGTCGGGAAATCCAGCGTTTCACGGATCATGAAGTTGCATAAGGAGACAGGGTCCGTGGACACGTCCCGTAAAGGACATTGTGGAAGAAAAAGAAAAACCACCCCTAGAGGTGTGAGAAGAAGACCAGTGGAGACACCAAAACGGAGATTGCATCTCATGGGGTTAATATAGATGTTTCCACCGTACGTCGTCGCCTTCTGGAGTGTGGTTGCCGGGCTCGACGCCCCTCCAAAAAGCAGCTTTTGACACCCGCTTATGAAGGAAAAAAGGCTATCCTGGGCAAAGAAACATCGAGACTGGACTGTGGAGAATTGGGAAAAAGTGATATTTTTCGACGAAACCCACTTTGAGGTGCATGGCTGCAGGTCAAATTTTGTCCGCCGCTTGTCTGGAGAACCTCTTCGATCCGGCCACATCCAGCAATCCCCCAAACACCCAACCAAAGTCATGTTTTGGGGATGTTTTACAGCTTCCGGGCCACAGACGCTTCACCCCATTAAAGGAATGGTGGGCAGCAAAAAGTACATAGGCGTTCTGGAGGCGAAAATGGTCCCAACACTGCAGAAGCTGTTTCCTAACAGCGATGGGGTATTTCAACAGGATCTGGCTCCATGCCACAATTCTTAGCTTGCTAAGAGCTTCTTTACCCAGCAACATTTGAAGGTATTGGAGTGGCCAGGAAATTCACCGATCTAAACCCCATCGAATATTTGTGGGCCATTATTAAAGCGCGCATATCTAAGATGGATTGCACGACGAAAACCAAAATGATAGAAAGTGTCATGAAAGTGTGGTACCACGACCCTGAAATGAAGGAGATGTGTGGAAAGCTATTGGCATCAATGGTTGAGAGGGTGGAAGAAGTAATTAAAGCTAAGGGGGGGGGGGCACATTCGCTATTAACTATGTACACTATTAAATATTTTAGTTGTGTCGTTATTACTGGATTTTCCTATTGTCCCAACTAATTTGCACAGTACTGTATGTGACATGAACATTTAGCCCATTGTATGTGGCATGGCCATTTAGCCAATTGTATGAGACCAGTCCATTTAGGCCATTGTATGTGACATGAACATTTAGCCCATTGTATATGGCATGGCCATTTAGCCAATTGTATGTGACTAGTCCATTTAGGCCATTGTATGTGACCTGAACATTTAGCCCATTGTATGTGACCTGAACATTTAACCCATTGTATGTGACCTGAACATTTAACCCATTGTATGTGATCTGAACATTTAGCCCATTGTATGTGACTAGACTATTTAGCCTGTTAAAGGGTGCTAAAAGTGGAAAATAAGAACTTCACTGTCTTCGAAAACGAACATCCCATATTCACCAGTGGCGATATAATATTTTTGAATATTTTTTTTTACCATGTCATCACATAAACGAGTAAAAAGTTCCGTAAAAAATGGATTCAGATCAATAAAATGAAAGAAAACAAAGTGAGACAAAAAACTTTTTTTTTTATTCTCCATCTCCAAGAGAAGCTTTAAATGAAAAATCTAGGAACATTGCACACTGCCATGGGGAACAGACAGGAGTTCAGATGGAGTTGCTTAGCAACCGTCACCATGGTCGCACTCTTTCTCAGCATTTATGCTGTAGATGGCTTCTTCGATACATCCATGGTTATATCCACAAGTGAGGACTCACAAATGTCGGATGTTTACGCAAATTTCTCCACGATGAATCAAAATAAGATGCCGACTAAAGAATGGAGAGAAGACTGTAGAGCCAAACCTTTACATGAGATAAACTTAGGAGACAAAAAATTCCACTTATTGTTTTTCAGAAATTGTCTGACGATGTGAAATATTTCCTGTGCATGAGTCCAGTTATCAGGATTAGGCTGTTTTACACACACACTTCTGCACCGTATGGGTTAAGTTGCCAGGTCACACGGACCTCGAGGGCTCAGAGTTGGGTTGGGTTGTTTTACCTCTGAGCGGCACTTTTTTGCACACCATGGGCTAAATGGCCAGGTCACATGGACCCCGAAGGCTCAGAGAAGGTTGGGGGAGGGGACCCACTGGAACAGCTGTTGGGAGACAGATGGTAGTCTCCCGTCAAGGCCATCCAGCGTGTTCTTTAACGTGCACAGGGTATGTCTCTCCCGCACACGGGTCCACGGCTTAACGTCCCATTCGACGGACGGCGGTCTTTCCAAGCCCATCGGTGTCCCCTACTGGCCGTGAGCAGGATGGGAATTTTGCGGAGATAAATCTCAACGTTGACCCAGCTGGGACTGGAACCTGGGAACTACAGATTACGAGCCTGGCGCGCTACCGACTGAGCCACCCCCGCCCCAAGAGGGCTCAGAGAAAGTTGGGGGAAGGGGACCCACTGGACAACTGTTGGGAGACAGATGGCAGCCTCCCGTCAAGGCCATCCAGCGTGTTTCTTTACTAACACAATAACAAAATGGGTTGTTTTATCTGATAGGTATTATTTTTTTACACAGTGAGCTAAATGGCCAAGTCACAAGGACCCCTCAGGATCATAGAAGGTTCGGGGAAGGGGACTGGACAGCTGTTAGGAAATAGAAGTTAGCCATCCGTTAAGGCCATCCAGAGTGTTCTTTAACGTGCACAGAGTAGCGCTCTCCAGCACATGGAACCAGGCTCGTAATCTGCAGTTCCCAGGTTCGAGTACCAGCTGGGTCAGCGTTGAGACTTATCTCGGCAAAATTCCCCGCCCAGCCCACGGTCAGTAGGGGACACCGATGGGCTTGGAAAGGTACATGTTAAAGAACACGCTGGATGGCCTTGACGGGAGGCTACCATCTGTCTCCTAACAGCTGTTCCAGTGGATTCCCTCCACCAACCTTCTCTGAGACCTTCGTTGTCCATGTGACCTGGCCATTTAGCCCATGTTGTGCAAAAAAGTTCTCCTCAGAGGTAAAACAACCCACCAAGCGTGCGTCATTAAACATTTTCCCCCAGTCCACTCACTCCCTTCTTTGTCTCACAACTGCACTATTTCCTAATGTCCATCTCCCTATTTACATCCAATCCTCCCCCCCCCCCCTCCCACAGACAGAAGATAAACACTAGAAGTGAATATTCAAGATTTCTGAAACACCGTTCTTCCCCCTCCACTGTTTCCACCACCCTCGAATCTCCTCACCCCACCTCATTCTCACAACCTCTCATCCTTACCCCCCCCCCTCCCTCACCACGTATCCTCCCCAAACTCACAGGTCGGGTGCGATGTTTGCCTTCGCTACAAGAGCTCCCGTTTTGTCCGCTCGGCTACCCAACCGAGGATTAGCCCGTAATTTTTAGTCACCTTCTAAGTTGACATCACGGCTTTGGCAGAAGATTAAAGGCTCTTACAGACACCTCATCTTTGAGCAATGTGTGGTATGATGACGAGGAGACGCGATGACGGCGATTCTTTCTATCCCTCCCCCCCTCCATCCATCCTCCTAGGTCCTCTCTTCTCAAAGCCAACGCTTCGTGTGAAGGGAAACTTACTGTTTGTCCAACATCCTAGCGGCACGCGCCCAGGCCACTTCTGTTCACGCCTTTTCTGGCCGAACCTTTTGTCTGGTAGCCAGACTCCTGCATCCCCAAGTGGCCACAGAATAGGCGGATTACAGGTTCTCCGCCTCCAACTTCTTCTCTTTCCCAACGTCACTTCCTGGAGGGATGGGAACAGTTACTCTATCGCTCCTGACACTTCTTTTGTAGAAACTTCTTTTGTAGTGTATTCCATCTTTCTTTTTTTCTCTACCTCCCCCCCCCCCCACACACACACCACCGCTTTTTTCTCTGTTTTACCTTCTATTCTTTCTTATATTCTTTACCTCTGATTTTTTTCCCCGTCTAAAATCAGTCTTTTATTTTTTGTCACATCACACATTCACTGCTTCAAGTTTCAGCATTTCGTTTCGATTCGATAGGGGCTTATAAAGCTTGAATGCGAACGATGACTTCGTGTGAAACACTTATATTAAAAGAAAAAAAAAAGCACAATTCAATCCCTAGAGCAGTGATTTTAAAGTGTTGGGGCGACCTTTTTTTCGGTGGGGTGGGGGAGGGGGTGATCACTTTGCAAATACGAGATACGCTTTTTTCTATTTTAATCAAGTTCAAATATGAACAATAACTTCGTGACCAAATCTTGTATATGTTACCGCTAAAGCTCGAAAGCCGTTAATGTGCACATTACCTAGCTAATCTGCAGATTAACTGATTTGCTCCGTTAACGTGCGGAATCAAGAGTTTTCCGCATTTTACCTAGGTAATGTGCACATTAACGGCTTCCGTATCGTTAAAGTTCAAAAGTTTGTTTCTCTCATAGTGGTGAATCTCTTGAATATGAATCTTCGTGTCACGTGATTCACTCGTCCGCATTATAAAAAACGCCCCGGATGAGCAGAGGCCAAGTGAGAACGAATCGGTAAAGTGATTCATTCTTGATAACGAATCACTAAAATGATTCGTTCTCACTTGGCCTGCTCATTTTGGGGGCGTTTTTTATAATTCGGACGACTGATTCATGTTGACAGAGGGATGACCCTGGTTCAACTCTACTCTCGGACACTAGATAAATAACATTATGTTAATTTAAGCGCACAGAAACGTTCCTGTTGTTCCAGCAAAGATCTTATTTTCACTTTAACGAGTGCCTAGTAGGTAATGTGTAGATTATCCAGGTAATTTGCAGATTACCTAGGTAATTTGAGAAATGAAACAATTTTCCGCACGTTAACGGATCGCCCTAGTTAATCTGCACAATACCTAGATAATCTGTAGAATAACTGATTTCTGCACTTTAGCGGTAACATATATAATAAAGTACAATTCATTCCCTAGAGCAGTGATTTCAGCAGAGTTGCTTTACCTCTGAGCGACACTTTTTTTGCACACAATGGGCTAAATGACAAGGTCACAAAGAATCCCGAGGATTCGCAGAAGGTTGGAGGGAGAGGACCCGCTGAACAGCTATTGGGAGACAGATGGTAGCTTCCCGTCAAAGCCATCCAAATGTTCTTTAACGTGATATGGCTCTCCCACACACTGGGTCACAGCTTAACTTCCCATACGATGGACGACGACCTTTCCAAGACCATCGGTGTCCGTTACTGACCAAGGAAAGAATAGAGGTTTTGCGGAGATAAATCTCAACACTCGTCCAGCTGGGACTCGAACCTGGGAACAGCAGATTACGAGCCTGAGGCGCTACCGACTGAGCCAACATAGCCTCTTTGCGACGTGAGGAATGCCAGCTACTATATAGGGTGTTTCCAAAAGATCTACTTACTCTTTGGGAACGTGTTCTTCTGATCATAAGGGGCGGGGGTGGCTCAGTCGGTAGCGCGCCAGGCTCGTAATCTGTAGTTCCCAGGTTCGAGTCCCAGCTGGGTCAGCGTTGAGATTTATCTCCGCAAAATTCCCCGCCCTGCCCACGGTCAGTAGGGGACACCGATGGGTTTGAAAAGGCCACCGTCCGTCGGATGGGACGTTAAGCCGTGGCCCCGTGTGCGGGAGAGCCATACCCTGTGCACGTTAAAGAACACGCTGGATGGCCTTGACGGGAGGCTACCATCTGTCTCCCAACAGCTGTTCCAGTGGGTCCCCTCCCCCAACCTTCTCTGAGCCTTCGGGGTCCATGTGACCTGGCCATTTAGCCCATGGTGTGCAAAAAAGTGCCGCTCAGAGGTAAAACAACCCAACCCAACTTCTGATCATAGCGATGAGAAAAATTTCCAATGAACATTGGGCCAGAAACGTTTCCCATCCGAGTTATAAGCACATTTTGGGAGTGCAAATAAGAAAGCCTGTGAAGCTGGTTTTTATTCCAGTTATCAGAGCACATTGTAGTGACTGATGAGGAAAATTATGAAAGTCTGCATCAGAGCAAGTCTTGGAAATGTCCTCCCTGAGCAAAAAATAACGCCTCACAGCGGCTTCTCATCGACACGCTCGAAAAAGTCCCGGAGTGTTCTGAATTCTTCGACAATCATCCACGATCTGTTCTCCGAGAGCTTTTATTTTAGGAACCGGAGTAGGGTAAACATCAGTCTGAAAGTGACCTCATAAGAAGAAATCCAGTGGATTCAAATCAGGAGAGCTTGTCAATAGGGTCTTCACATCGAAACGTTGGAAAAAGTCCCTTAATGTTCTAAATTCTTTGACAATCATCCACAATCCGTTCTCAGAGAGCTTTTATTTTACGAACATGAGTAACGTAAACATCAGCCTTAACGTGACCCCATAAGAAGAAATCCAGTGTATTGAAATCACGAGAGCTTGCAGGTAGCCCAATTCTATCGATCCAACGGGTCACCCAGGAAGAGTGGGATTTTTTCCGACATTTGCATACATCTACTATGCCATCAGAGATTCAAATTTACTTAGCATTTTGACAGGCGTCCTACTTGAACTCTCATAATGTGCTATAACCCAGAAAAGAGAAACGTTTTTGGCTCAAAGTTCATAGGAACGTTTTTTCATCACTATGCGAAGTAGAAAACATTACCAAAGTTTAACTAGATCTTTGGAAACACCATGTTTAATTGTGTGCGTTTTTATTTTATCAGTTAAGCTCTGGTTTCTAAAAAATGCACGAAATTCAAACTTTTAATAAATTAAACAGTAATGGCATAACTAGGAGAGGAAGAACCTCTGGCAAAACCTAGCAGCCTCTACCTTTGCTTCTTTTATGGCTTCTTTATTAGCAGCCTCTACCTTTGCTTCTTTTATGGCTTCTTTATTAGCAGCCTCTACCTTTGCTTCTTTTATGGCTTCTTTATTAGCAGCCTCTACCTTTGCTTCTTTTATGGCTTCTTTATTAGCAGCCTCTATCTTTGCTTCTTTTATGGCTTCTTTATTAGCAGCCTCTACCTTTGCTTCTTTTATGGCTTCTTTATTAGCAGCCTCTACCTTTGCTTCTTTTATTATCACTAGATTTTTTGCTCAGGGAGGACATTTCCAAGACTTGCTCTGATGCAGACTTTCATAATTGTTCTCATCAGTCAATAGATTTGTAGACATAAAGCTTTTTTTTATGCAACTAAATTCATTTTTCTTTCAGTTGAAAAGGTAAATTTGCCAGGATGAAATACAATAAATTTATTAAAATATACATACAAAACCAGTCTTTCTAAATATAAATGTAAAACTTAATTTATTGATAGGATACAAAACAGATCTAATTTCTATTCTTTTGTTTGGTTCCTCCCAAAGCTCTCCTGGGTCTGAGGCATTTTTTTCATTGTGAACGGGACCGGATTACGAAAAAAAAAAATGGGGGTGGGGGAGCAAGATACGAAATCCAGCAGGTAAAAGGTAAAAAATTCAAAGGTTATTTTACCTCTGAGAGGGGAGCGGGGGTGGCTCAGTCAATAGCGCGCCAGGCTCGTAATCTGTAGTTCCCAGGTTCGAGTCCCAGCTGGATCAGCGTTGAGATTTATCTCCGCAAATTTCACCGCCCTGCCCACGGTCAGTAGGGGACACCGATGGGCTTGGAAAGGCCGCCGTCCGTCGGATGGAACGTTAAGCCGTGGCCCCGTGTGTGGGAGAGACATACCGTGTGCACGTTAAAGAACACGCTGGATGGCCTTGACGGGAGGCTACCATCTGTCTCCCAACAGCTATTCCAGTGGGTCCCCTCCCCCAACCTTCTCTGAGCCTTCGGGGTCCATGTGACCTGGCCATTTAGCCCATGGTGTGCAAAAAAGCGCCGCTCAGAGGTAAAACAACCCAAACAATCCTCTGAGAGGGCACTTTTTTTGCAGACAATGGGCTAAAACGCCAAGTCAAGTTCAGGAAGTGGGGGTAGGAGACATATGGTAGCCTCCCGTCCAGCGTGTTCTTTAACGTGCTGGACGTCTATATCCTGTATGTGGCTCTCCAGTACATGGCCTCCGCAAAAACTCCCCGCCCTGTCCACGGTCAGTAGGGGACACGGATGGGCTTGGAAAGGCCACCGTCCGTCGTATGGGACGTAAACCGTGGTTCCGTGTACGGGAGAGTCACGTTATAGAATACGCTGGATGGCCTTGACTGGAGGCTACCATCTGTCTCCCAACAGCTGTTACAGTGGGTCCCCTCCCCCAACCATCTGTGAGCCTTCGGGATCCAGGCCATTTAGCCCATGCTGTGCAAAAAAGTGCCGCTCAGAGGTATACCCAACCCAATCCAGTACATGGGGCCACGGCTTAACGTCGCATCCGGCGGATGGTGTGAATAGAATATGGTCACTAGAAGGGATGTATATCACAAGAAGGAAATATGGTCACTAGGAAGCACCGATGGGCTTTCGAAGCCCACCAGTGTTGGGCGTACCTGGAAATGAACCTGGGATCGAACCTGGGAATTGCAGATCACGAGCCTGGCGCGCTACCGAATAAGCCATTCCCACTAAGGGTATGGAGGGGGGGGGGGGCAAGACACTGGATTTCCATTTCAGTGTGACATAACATAAATAATAGGAACAGGTTTAATAATTTTTTGAAACTATAAGAAAAAAACCACATGATTTCAATCTTTCGATTTTGACGAGGTATGAGTTTGATTGGGATCGCCCCCCTCCCCTTTGGAGCCCTGGGCCAGAGGCATTTTGCTACCTATATTATTACGCCACTGTTTCAACTTTAAAAAAAAACTACGCAGAAAATAATCTGTGATGATTTTTTTAATGAATATATACATTATTATACTACTAGCAGATTAAATCCTTTGAAACGAGTCCGTCGGAATGGGACTTAAACCGTGGTTCCGTGTGACGGAGAGCCATACCCTGTGCACGTTATAGAATACGCTGGATAGCCTTGACGGGAGGCTACCATCTGTCTCGTAACAGCTGTCCAGTGGGTCTTCTGCCCCCCAACCTTCTCTGAGCCCTCGAGGTCCTTGAGCCCCCAAGGTCAATCGAGTGTCACTGTGAGGGCTTGCTCCATGACGTCACAGTGGAGAGAGCTCGGCTAAAGAATTTACATAATCGCCTGTTTTTTCATGTCTTTGTTCTCGGCATGGTAAATCCCTCTGTGAAGTCTTTCGGGTAATTTTTTGTTTCTCTTTATCATGCCGAACTGATTGTGCAATGTTTCATAAACATTCCAATTAGAAGCAAAAATTAGTATGAAGTGGTGCTTCATCAGTGCCGGCATGCAATTCGATGCACAAATGCCTGCAAAATTTATGAAGCGAATTCTTAGGACTACCTATTAAACGTAAACTAAATGATAATGCCATTCCAAATTTATAAAACAATGTCATGTAAAAAATTCAGTCTTGTTACGATGACCTATTCTACTCCGACCACTGTAATCTCGGGAAACAACGAAACGATTCTTGGAATAAGAAACCGGTCGCTCTGAAAACTACGACAGTGTACCAAATAAAAAAAATAGCATTATGCCAGGAAATTGAAAATTTAAATACCTTGGCTTATACTGTACTGATTCATGGGAATAAAAATTATGTCAGTGCATCATAGCCTACGCATTAGAAAATTACAGCAACAGTTTCAAATTGCTATTAAAAACTAAAAGCCCAGAGAGTTGGGTTGGGTTGTTTTACCTCTGAGCGGCACTTTTTTGCACACCATGGGCTAAATGCCCAGGTCACATGGACCCCGAAGGCTCAAAGAAGGTTGGAGGAGGGGACCCACTGGAACAGCTGTTGGGAGACAGATGGTAGCCTCCCGTCAAGGCCATCCAGCGTGTTCTTTAACGTGCACAGGGTATGGCTCTCCCGCACACCCGGCCACGGCTTAACGTCCCATCCGACGGACGGCGGCCTTTTCAAGCCCATCGGTGTCCCCTATTGACCGTGGGCAGGGCGGGGAATTTTGCGGAGATAAATCTCAACGCTGACCAAGCTGGGACTCGAACCTGGGAACTACAGATTACGAGCCTGGCGCGCTGCCCACTGAGCCACCCCCGCCCCCAAGCCCAGAGAGAAAATCTCTGCAAACAAGATTAAGATCAACGTAAAATCAATGGAATAAACCTAAATAAAAATTGATACCGCAGAATAAAAAGTTCAGAATTAATGAAATTTAATAATAGCAATTTTCTTCGGATAACTCTGGGAAAATTTTTCTTAGTAAATTCATTACTGTATTTACACTAGGTCACATTAAATGATTTTTGGAAGAGACAAAATTTGAACCACAACCTCACGACGGCGAAATATTACATTTTTATTGTTTTCATTATATTCATTGGTACAAAGATGAGTTGAAATAAAGATCTGGCATTTTAATTCGATCGAATTTAATATTAAGAGCAAGATCAGAATAATTTCTCAGAATCATCTGATAGAAATTCTACAGTAATTCGATATGAATTACAAATGGTGTAATTATGATATTCGTTTTTATGAAAACAATTTTAGGGACATAATCAAATCTATTTAAATCTCGATTTCCAATAATATGCGTCCATTGCTTCAAGAGCAGCGACATCTATGCGATTAGAAAACGATTTTGCAACCCCCTGCAAAAGTGTTCTCAAATTGCAATGTCCTTTGTAAACATTGTCATCATTTATACTGGTACTGGACAGAAAAAATGAAAACAATTCCATTTTTATTATCTGAATAAAGGTCAGTAGGGGACACCGATGGGCTTGGAAAGACCGCCGTCCGTCGGATGAGACGTTAGACCATTAGCCCATGTTGTGCGGGAGAGCCCCCCGTGTGCGGGAGAGCCAAATCCTGTGCACGTTAAAGAACACGCTGGATGGCCTTGACGGGAGGCTACTATCTGTCTCCGAACAGCTGTTCCAGTGGGTCCCCTCCCCCAACCTTCTCTGAGCCTTCGGGGTCCTTGTGGCCTGGCCATTTAGCCCATTGTGTGCAAGAAAGTGCCGCTCAGAGGTAAAACAACCCAACAACAACTTATCTGAATAGAAATTCGCATTCAGAGCTCAATAACTTCTTCCACATGATTTTTAATGAAAAGTATGTCTAAAGATAAAATAATGATCTCAATAAAGTCTTATGTAAATCTCGATTTTAAAGAATTATTGTTCAGTATTCAAAGAGTTATAAACGCTGCAATATTTAAAAGGCTACAATAAATTGATCCCAAAGTTTAGTTAAAACATTAAAACATGTTAAGAGACAGATCTTTTTATAAATTGTTAAACAACATGATAGATTGCACCGAATTACTGTTTTAATGAGCTTTGTGTTAATGAAGCATCCCACGAGAAATGCTCCATTTTTTTTAGAGTTCCATAAATCAAATACATTGGTAAATTTTTCCGTGGTTAGGTTTTTCAACGTTTTTAACTTGTACAACAATATCCTCGATTTTTTGGCAATGTCTTTAAAAAAATTCAAATCACATTGTATGATGTTACTTTGTTATTGATTCTATTTCTCTAATTATCTGCGGGGCGGGGGTGGCTCAGTCGGTAGCGCGCCAGGCTCGTAATCTGTAGTTCCCAGGTTCGAGTCCCAGCTGGGTCAGCGTTGAGATTTATCTCGGCAAAATTCCCCGCCTTGCCCACGGTCAGTAGGGGACACCGACGGGCTTGGAAAGGCCGCCGTCCGTCGGATGGGACGTTAAGCCGTGTCCCCGTGTGCGGGAGAGCCATACCCTGTGCACGTTAAAGAATACGCTGGATGGCCTTGATGGGAGGCTACCATCTGTCTCCCAACAGCTGTTCCAGTGGGTCCCCTCCCTTAACCTTCTCTGAGCCTTCGGGGTCCATGTGACCTGGCCATTTAGCCCATGGTCTGCAAAAAGGTGCCGCTCAGAGGTAAAACAACCCAAACAACTCTAATTATCTGCGTTTATGTAAGTGTGTTGTATACGTTGTTTCAAAATGTGGAATATGTCCTTTTCATTTTGTTGTACTGATTTGTTTATGTATCTAAATATGTACTAATTTTGAATTATTCTATGTGTCTACTGTTATTTGGATCAATGATCTGTTGTGAGCACAAGAAAAAAATTCAAAAATAATTAATTAATTTTAGTAGTGTAGCGGGTGCAGTGAATCCAGTACCGATCTCAACCTGTTTCAATTAAATATTGGGGTCTATTTTTTATAGCCTATTAAATATTCCAGCTTTAATAACTTTTGGAATACTGGACGAATATTGTTTAAAATCGAGATTTAGATGGATTTGATTAGATCTTTAATATATCTTTAATATGATTTTCATTCAAAAATATGTCTAAAGTTATTGAGCTCTGAATGAGATTTTCTGTCGAGATAACTTGGAACCAGGGTATAGCGAAGGCCTATGGTTGGGGGGGGGGGGGGGGGGGGGAATTTTCAAAAATTTTACAACTCGAAAATTAAAATTTTGACAACTGAGCAGCAATAAATAATGTCTAGATTTTCGCTCCGTGGGGGGAGGGGGAGGGGGGAGGCAATTTTTCACAACTACCTTGCATTTTGCCATTTGCCTATCAATTTTTTTGCCAACTAGCCATATTTTCACAAAAATTATCCCAATATTTATATCTCGTCTGAATTGTAACAAGTCAGTGTGAATTTTCCCCTGATTTGACCCAACTCTCCTTAATTTCACAAAACCATTCCCAATTCAAACTTAACATCTCTCCTTATTTGTCAAGTCACTTCAAAATTTTCAAACTCCCAAATATTTTGCCTAGTTTTTTCGATTTTGTCAACACTCTTTAATTTCACAAACCCAATCCCAATTATCACACCTCTCCTATATTTCACCAAATATATTCGAATTTTGCCAACTACCCTAGATTTTGCAAAGTCGCCTATATTTTACCCAGTGGATTCGAATTTTGAAAACTCGCCGTAAGTTTACAAAAAAATCGCAATTTTTACATCTTCGCTGAATTGGCCAAGTCATTTCGAATTTTATCAACTCTCCTTAATTGAACAAAAAAGGCACAATTTTCACAATTCCCCTGTATTTTACCAAGTGGCTTCGAATTTTGCCAAGAGTTCTCGATTTTTTCAACTCTCCTTAATTTCACAAACCCAATTCCAATTTTCACAACTAGCTTGTACTTTACCAAGTGATTTCCAGTTTTGCCAACTTCCTTAGATTTTGCCACCTCTCCTTAATTTCACAAAACCGATCCCAATCTTTACATCTTTTATAAATTTATGAAGCCATTTCAAAATTTTCAAACTATCCAAGAATTAGCCTTCTCTATTTTGCCAACGCTCCTTAATTTCAAAAACCAATCCCAATTTTCACAACTCACCTGTACTTTACCAAGTGATTTCCAATTTTGTCAACTCCCCTAGATTTTACCAAGTTGCATCGATTTTACCACCTCTTCTTAATTTCACAAAATCCAAATTTTTACATCTCTCCTAAATTTGCCAAGTCACTTCAAATTTTTCAAACTACCCAAAATTTTGCCAAGTTTTCTCGATTTTGTCAACTATCTCTAATTTCACAAAAACAATTCCAATTTTTACAACTCGCCCATGTTTTACCAAGTGGATTCGAATTTTGCGAACTGCCCTAGATTTGCCAAGTTTCCTCGATTTTCCCAACTCGCCACAATTTTACAGAAAAAAAATCCAAAGTTTTACATTTCACCTGATTTTTGCATAGTCACTCTGAATTTTGCAAACTCCCCACGATTTGCCAACTCGCCATAATTTTACAGAAAAATAATCCTAATTTTTACATCTCATCTGAATTTTGCCAACTTCCCATGATTTTGCCAAGTCACTCCGAATTTTGCCAACTTCCCCTAGATTTTGCCAACTCTCTAAGTTTTGCCAACTTCCACTAGATTTTGCCAACTCTCTAAGTTTTGCCAACTCGCCATAATTTTACAGAAAAAAAATCCTAATTTTTACATCTCATCTGAATTTTTCCAACTTCCCACGATTTTGCCAAGTCACTCCGAATTTTGCCAACTTCCCCTAGATTTTGCCAACTCTCTAAGTTTTGCCAACTTCCCCTAGATTTTGCCAACTCTCTAAGTTTTGCCAACTCGCCATAATTTTACAGAAAAAAAATCCTAATTTTTACATCTCATCTGAATTTTGCCAACTTCCCACGATTTTGCCAAGTCACTCCGAATTTTGCCAACTTCCCCTAGATTTTGCCAACTCCCTAAGTTTTGCCAACTCGCCATAACTTTACAGAAAAGAAAATCCTAAGTTTTACATCTCTTCTGAATTTTGCCAACTCCTCACGATTTTGCCAAGTCACTCCGAATTTCGCCAACTGCCCCTAGATTTTGCCAACTCCCTAAATTTTGCCAACTCGGCATAATTTTCAGGAAAAAAATCCTAATTTTTACATCTCACCTGAATTTTGCGAATTCCCCACGATTTTGACAAGTCACTCCAAATTTTGCCAACTCCCTAAGTTTTGACAACTCGGCATAATTTTACAGAAAAAATTCCTAATTTTTACATCTCATCTGAATTTTGCCAACTCCCCACGATTTTGCCATGTCATTCGGAATTTTGCCAACTTGACATAATTTTAGGGAAAAAAAATCCAAAATTTTACATCTCAGCTGAATTTTGCCAACTCCCCACGTTTTTGCCGTCACTCCAAATTTTGCCAACTCCTTAAGTTTTGCAAACTTCACATATTTTTACAGGAAAAAAAAATCCAAATTTTTACATCTCACCTGAATTTTGCCAACTCCCCACGATTTTGCCAAGTCACTCCGAATTCTGCCAACTCCTTAAGTTTTGCAAACTTCACATATTTTTACAGGAAAAAAATCCAAATTTTTACATCTCGCCTGAATTTTGCCAACTCCCCACGATTTTGCCAACTTGACATAATTTTACAGAAAAAACAATCCTAATTTTTACACCTCTTCTGAATTTTTCCAACTCTTCACGATTTTGCCAACTCCCCACGATTTTGCCAACTTGACATAATTTTACAGAAAAAACAATCCTAATTTTTACACCTCTTCTGAATTTTTCCAACTCTTTACGATTTTGCCAACTCACTCCGAATTTTGCCAACTCTTCACGATTTTGCCAACTCACTCCGAATTTTGCCGACTTCCCCTTGATTTTGCCCACTCCCTAAGTTTTGCCAACTCGCAATAATTTTACAGAAAAAAAAACAAATCGTTACACCTCACCTGAATTTTGTCAACTGCTCCTAGATTTTTGCCAACTCCCTAAGTTTTTCCAACTCGCGATAATTTTACACAAAAAAATTGCAATTTTTACATTTAACCTGAATTTTGCGAACTTCCCACGATTTTGCCAAGTCACTCCGAATTTTTCCAACTTCCCCTAGATTTTGCCAACTCGCTAAGTTTTGCCAACTCGCCACACTAATTTTACAGAAAAAAATCCTAATTTTTACATTTCATCCGAATTTTGCCAACTTCCCACGATTTTGCCAAGTCACTCCGAATTTTGCCAACTTCCCCTAGATTTTGCCAACTCTCTAAGTTTTGCCAACTTTCCCTAGATTTTGCCAATTCTCTAAGTTTTGCCAACTCGCCATAATTTTACAGAAAAAAAATCCTAATTTTTACATCTCATCTGAATTTTGCCAACTTCCCACGATTTTGCCAAGTCACTCCGAATTTTGCCAACTTCCCCTAGATTTTGCCAACTCTCTAAGTTTTGCCAACTCGCCATAATTTTACAGAAAAAAAATCCTAATTTTTACATCTCATCTGAATTTTGCCAACTTCCCACGATTTTGCCAAGTCACTCCGAATTTTGCCAACTTCCCCTAGATTTTGCCAACTCCCTAAGTTTTGCCAACTCGCCATAACTTTACAGAAAAGAAAATCCTAAGTTTTACATCTCTTCTGAATTTTGCCAACTCCTCACGATTTTGCCAAGTCACTCCGAATTTCGCCAACTGCCCCTAGATTTTGCCAACTCCCTAAATTTTGCCAACTCGGCATAATTTTCAGGAAAAAAATCCTAATTTTTACATCTCACCTGAATTTTGCGAATTCCCCACGATTTTGACAAGTCACTCCAAATTTTGCCAACTCCCTAAGTTTTGACAACTCGGCATAATTTTACAGAAAAAATTCCTAATTTTTACATCTCATCTGAATTTTGCCAACTCCCCACGATTTTGCCATGTCATTCGGAATTTTGCCAACTTGACATAATTTTAGGGAAAAAAAATCCAAAATTTTACATCTCAGCTGAATTTTGCCAACTCCCCACGTTTTTGCCGTCACTCCAAATTTTGCCAACTCCTTAAGTTTTGCAAACTTCACATATTTTTACAGGAAAAAAAAATCCAAATTTTTACATCTCACCTGAATTTTGCCAACTCCCCACGATTTTGCCGTCACTCCGAATTCTGCCAACTCCTTAAGTTTTGCAAACTTCACATATTTTTACAGGAAAAAAATCCAAATTTTTACATCTCGCCTGAATTTTGCCAACTCCCCACGATTTTGCCAACTTGACATAATTTTACAGAAAAAACAATCCTAATTTTTACACCTCTTCTGAATTTTTCCAACTCTTCACGATTTTGCCAACTCCCCACGATTTTGCCAACTTGACATAATTTTACAGAAAAAACAATCCTAATTTTTACACCTCTTCTGAATTTTTCCAACTCTTTACGATTTTGCCAACTCACTCCGAATTTTGCCAACTCTTCACGATTTTGCCAACTCACTCCGAATTTTGCCGACTTCCCCTTGATTTTGCCCACTCCCTAAGTTTTGCCAACTCGCAATAATTTTACAGAAAAAAAAACAAATCGTTACACCTCACCTGAATTTTGTCAACTGCTCCTAGATTTTTGCCAACTCCCTAAGTTTTTCCAACTCGCGATAATTTTACACAAAAAAATTGCAATTTTTACATTTAACCTGAATTTTGCGAACTTCCCACGATTTTGCCAAGTCACTCCGAATTTTTCCAACTTCCCCTAGATTTTGCCAACTCGCTAAGTTTTGCCAACTCGCCACACTAATTTTACAGAAAAAAATCCTAATTTTTACATTTCATCCGAATTTTGCCAACTTCCCACGATTTTGCCAAGTCACTCCGAATTTTGCCAACTTCCCCTAGATTTTGCCAACTCTCTAAGTTTTGCCAACTTTCCCTAGATTTTGCCAATTCTCTAAGTTTTGCCAACTCGCCATAATTTTACAGAAAAAAAATCCTAATTTTTACATCTCATCTGAATTTTGCCAACTTCCCACGATTTTGCCAAGTCACTCCGAATTTTGCCAACTTCCCCTAGATTTTGCTAACTCGCCAGAATTTCACAGAAAAAAAAATCCTAATTTTTACATCTCATCTGAATTTTGCCAACTTCACACGATTTTGCCAAGTCACTCCGAATTTTACCAACTTCCCGTAGATTTTGCCAACTCTCTAAGTTTTGCCAACTTCCCTTAGATTTTGCCAACTCTCTAAGTTTTGCCAACTTTCCCTAGATTTTGCCAATTCTCTAAGTTTTGCCAACTCGCCATAATTTTACAGAAAAAAAAATCCTAATTTTTACATCTCATCTGAATTTTGCCAACTTCCCACGATTTTGCCAAGTCACTCCGAATTTTGCCAACTTTCCCTAGATTTTGCCAACTCCCCACAATTTTGCCAAGTCACTCCGAATTTTGCCAAGTTCTCCTAGATTTTGCCAACTCTCTAAATTTTGCCAACTCGCCATAATTTTACGGAAAAAAAATCCTAATACTCCTCTTCTGAATTTTGCCAACTCCTCACGATTTTACCAACTCACTCCGAATTTTGCCGACTTCCTCTTGATTTTGCCAACTCCCTAAGTTTTGCCAACTCGCCATAATTTTACAGAAAAAAAAATCCTAATTTTTACATCTCACCTGATTTTTGCCAACTCCCCACGATTTTGCCAAGTCACTCCGAATTTTGCCAACTCCTTAAGTTTTGCAAACTTGACATATTTTTACAGGAAAAAAAATCCAAATTTTCCCATCTCACCTGAATTTTGCCAAGCCACTCCGAATTTTGCCAACTTCCCCTAGATTTTGCCAACTCTCCATAATTTTATAGAAAAAAAAAATCCTAATTTTTACATCTCATCTGAATTTTGTCAACTACCCACGATTTTGCCAAGTTAGTCCGAATTTCGCCAATTTCCCCTTGATTTTTGTCAACTACCCACGATTTTGCCAAGTTAGTCCGAATTTCGCCAATTTCCCCTTGATTTTGCCAACTTCCTAAGTTTTGCCAACTCTTCCTAAGTTTTACTAACTAAGCTTCCTAAGTTTTACATCTCTTCTTGAATTTTGCCAACTCCTCACGAATTTGCCAAGTCACCCGGAATTTCGCCAACTTCCCCTAGATTTTGGCAACTCCCTAAGTTTTGCCAACTCGCGATAATTTTCCACAAAAAATAGCAATTTTTACATCTCACCTGAATTTTGCCAACTCCCCACGATTTTGCCAAGTCACTCCGAATTTTGCCAACTCCCTAAGTTTTGCCAACTAGCCATAATTTTACAGAAACAAATCCAAATTTGTATATCTCACCTGAATGCCAACTGCCCCTAGATTTTGCCAACTCACTCCGAATTTTGCCAACTTCCCCTAGATTTTGCCAACTCACTCCGAATTTTGCCAACTTCCCCTAGATTTTGCCAACTGTCTAAGTTTTGTCAACTTGACATAATTTTACAGAAAAAAAATCAAAGTTTTTACATTTCACCTGAATTTTGCCAACTCCCCACGATTTTGCCAAGTCACTCCGAATTTTGCCAACTTCCCCTAGATTTTGCCAACTCCCTAAGTTTTGCCAACTCGCCATAGCTTTACAGAAAAAAAAATCGTAAGTTTTACATCTCTTCTGAATTTTGCCAACTCCTCACGATTTTGCCAAGTCACTCCGAATTTCGCCAACTGCCCCTAGATTTTGCCAAGTCACTCCGAATTTCGCCAACTGCCCCTAGATTTTGCCATCTCGGCATAATTTTCAGAAAAAAAATCCTAATTTTTACATCTCACCTGAATTTTGCGAATTCCCCACGATTTTGACAAGTCTCCTAAAGATCCTCCGATTTTGACAAGTCTCCTAACTCCAAATTTTGCCAACTCCCTAAGTTTTGACAACTCGGCATAATTTTACAGAAAAAATTCCTAATTTTTACATCTCATCTGAATTTTGCCAATTCCCCACGATTTTGCCATGTCATTCGGAATTTTGCCAACTCCCCACGATTTTGCCAAGTCATTCCGAATTTTGCCAACTCTTTAAATTTTGCCAACTTGACATAATTTTAGGAAAAAAAAATCCAAATTTTTACATCTCACCTGAATTTTGCCAACTCCCCACGATTTTGCCAACTCCTTAAGTTTTGCCAACTTGACATAATTTTGCAGAAAAAAAAAATCCTAATTTTTACACCTCTTCTGAATTTTTCCAACTCTTCACGATTTTGCCAACTCACTCCGAATTTTGCCAACTCTTCACGATTTTGCCAACTCACTCCGAATTTTGCCAACTTCCCCTAGATTTTGCCAACTCGTCATAATTTTACAGAAAAAAAATCCAAATTTTTACATCTCATCTGAATTTTGCCAACTTCCCACGATTTTACCAAGTCACACCGAATTTTGCCAACTTCCCCTAAATTTTGCCAACTCGCCAAAATTTTGTAGAAAAAAAATCCTAATTTTTACATCTCATCTGAATTTTGCCAACTTCCCCTAGATTTTGACAACTTCCCCTAGATTTTGCCAACTCTCAAAGTTTTGCCAACTCGCCATAATTTTACAGAAAAAAAATCCTCATTTTTACATCTCACCTGAATTTTGCCAACTTCCCACGATTTTGCCAAGTCACTCCGAATTTTGCCAACTCCCTAAGTTTTGCCAACTAGCCATAATTTTACAGAAACAAATCCAAATTTGTATATCTCACCTGAATGCCAACTGCCCCTAGATTCTCACCTGAATTTTGCCAACTCCCCACGATTTTTCCAAGTCACTCCGAATTTTGCCAAATTCCCCTTGATTTTGCCAATTCCCTAAGTTTTGCCAACACGCCATGATTTTACAGAAAAAAAATCCCAATTTTTACATCTCACCTGAATTTTCCAACTCTGCAAGATTTTGCGAAATTGTCCCAATTTTTCCAACTCACCTGTATTTTAGTAAGTGGCTTCGAATTTTGCCAACTGCTCTAAATTTTGCCGTCTCTTCATTTTCCAAACTGCCCTAGATTTTCCAAGTTGCATCGATTTTGACAACTCCTCTTAATTTTGCAAAAAAAAAAAGATTAAAAATTTTTACAACTCACCTAGATTTAACGAAGTCGCTTCGAATTTTGCCAACTCCGAGTTACTTTGGTGGGGAGCCTCCTCCCATTCCCCCGCCCTCGTGGCCACGCCCCTGCTTGGAACTGTTCCCATTTTTGTCCAGTAAGTGTAAGGGTCACTTGATTCTCATTGTTCCTCATCTTTTCAACAATATATAAAGAAAATGATAGAAATTCTCAAAATTTATAAGTATTATCCGACGTTCAAAATTTGTAATCGGTAGTATTAAAAATGGGCGCAATATCCCGCGTTACAGATGTAATAATGCCCATAAAAGCAGAACAATCATTTTTTACGGTTTGATTGTTTCTGATACTCTCAGCATACCTTTCTATGCCCAGCTGGGTCAGCGTTGAGATTTATTTCCGCAAAATTCCCCGCCCTGCCCACGGTCAGTAGGGGACACCGATATGCTAGGAAAGGCCGCCGTTGTCGGATGGGACGTTAAGCCGTGGCCCCGTGTGCGGGAGAGCCATACCCTGTGCACGTTAAAGAACACGCTGGATGGCCTTGACGGGAGGCTACCATCTGTCTCCCAACAACTGTTCCAGTGGGTCCCCCAACCTTCTCTGAGCATTCGGGGTTCTTGTGACCTGGCCATTTAGCCCATGGTGTGCAAAAAAGTGCCGCTCAGAGGTAAAACAACCCAACCCAACCTTTCTATGCTTATAATCCAAATAAGGTCTAAATCAAATGCAATTCACGTTGGGTCGATCTTTAGCTCTACCAGATAAAAATCACAAATAAACGTGGAGAGGAGAGGGCATGCCATAGCTCAGGTGACAGCCCAGTGCAGCGAAAAGCCACGGCGGAAGAACTCGTTGTTATAGAAACGGCCCACACCTATTTAAGTCAGCCCAACCCAATCGGCTGACTTCCCCTGCTTGCGAGATGGTCAGCAAGGGCAGCTGTCACTGCCAGGTGGGCAATTCCGTTCCCCTCATTGGTTGAACTTCTGTGTGCGCATGCCTTCCCGTTGCCGGGGGACGGTCGCTACGGTTACGGCCGACATGTGCCGTTGCTCCGGGTAGGAGGCTGCTACAGCGGCAGCAGGAGATGAGAGATCAGATACGGAAGAAGCGAGAGAGTAATTGATCCACTGGATGCTGAACCGAAGAGGGAATTCGTAGATCAGCATCCGTTGTTGATAACACTGGGATTTACAGTGTCGTTGTTTTTCTCATGAGAGCTGGATTATTCAATATTAGAGTGAACACGATCATCTTTACGATAGAAATTTTCCCAAGGGGCATAGATAATGTTGGAACTAAGGGATGGGATACCAAGGGGGCTATGGAACATCTTTGAGAATATTAGTAAGGGTAATCGGGATAAAAATTATTAAATTTTTTTAAAGTTTAAAAGACCTCATAAAGCGGGCGGGGATAATATTGCAATTGAAATTCAATTCCATCTTCCCTATTCCCCGCCCTGCCCACGGTCTGTAGGGGACACCGATGGGCTTGGAAAGGCCGCCGTCCTTCGGATGGGACGTTAAACCGTGTGTGGGAGAGACATACCCTGTGCACGTTAAAGAACACACTGGATGGCATTGACGGGAGGCTACCATCTGTCTCCCAAGAGCTGTTCCAGTGGGTCTCATCCCCCAACATTCTCTGAGCCTTCGGGGTCCTTGTGACCTGGCCATTTAGCCCATGGTGTGCAAAAAAGTGCCGCTCAGAGGTAAAACAACCCAACGTTAAAGAACACGCTGGATGACCTTGACAGGAGGCTACCATCTGTCTCCCAACAGCTGTTCCAGTGGGTCCTCACCTCCAACCTTCTCTGAGCCTTCGGGGTCCATGTGACCTGGCCATATTTAGCCCATGGTGTGCAAAACAAGTGCCATTCAGAGGTAAAACAACCCAACTCAATCCTCTTCCCTTTAATTAATTTTTTTTGGCTGGATAGAGTCGCTTGACAACGCCCCCCCCCCCCTATCTCCCCCACTTTTATTTTTTTCTACATCTAGGCCTGTACATAAATAATGCTTAATCTTTAATTTGCGACCAACTTCACAAGGTACAGTCACTCAAAAAATATCCGAACACTATTATATATGGCAAACTTCGTGTTTCACGAAGGTTGCCAGATCACAAATTTGTAAAAAAAAAAAAAACTTTGCAAGATATTTTTTCTGAATTCTGTAATCAACCATAAAAATAAAAAAAAAATAAATACCCCCTCAAGCAGCTGCTTGCCATAGAGGTCTGACAGGAGCCTGTCAGTTTATATGCCACAGTGGAAGATTTGAGAGGATGGCAGGATCTCAGCAGAAAAACGACACATCCATGCCTTACCGGGCTCGAACCCAGATCCCTTAGATCAGTAACCAAGCGCGCTAACTACTCGGCCGCGAGACGGCAATCTACCATAGTGTTCGAATATTTTTTTGAGCGACTGTACAGCTTATTGATAAAAGATTTCAATATATTAGTCCGTACCTTTCGAAAGATTTCGTTATTATACGATGTACCAGTAAAAGTTTTTTATTGGGTTGGGTTGTTTTACCTCTGAGCGGCACTTTTTTGCACACCATGGACTAAATGGCCAGATCACATGGACCCCGAAGGCTCAGAGAAGGTTGGGGGAGGAGACCCACTGGAACAGCTGTTGGAAGACAGATGGTAGCCTCCCGTCAAGGCCATCCAGCGTGTTCTTTAACGTTGGGTTGTTTTACCTCTGAGTGGCACTTTTTTGCACACCATGGGCTAAATGGCCAGGTCACATGGACCCCGAAGACTCAGAGAAGGTTGGGGGAGGAGACCCACTGGAACAGCTGTTGGAAGACAGATGGTAGCCTCCCGTCAAGGCCATCCAGCGTGTTCTTTAACGTTGGGTTGTTTTACCTCTGAGCGGCACTTTTTTGCACACCATGGGCTAAATGGCCAGGTCACATGGACCCCGAAGGCTCAGAGAAGGTTGGGGGAGGAGACCCACTGGAACAGCTGTTGGAAGACAGATGGTAGCCTCACGTCAAGGCCATCCAGCGTGTTCTTTAACGTTGGGTTGTTTTACCTCTGAGCGGCACTTTTTTGCACACCATGGGCTAAATGGCCAGGTCACATGGACCCCGAAGACTCAGAGAAGGTTGGGGGAGGAGACCCACTGGAACAGCTGTTGGAAGACAGATGGTAGCCTCCCGTCAAGGCCATCCAGCGTGTTCTTTAACGTGCACAGGGTATGGCTCTCCCGCACACGGGGCCACGGCTTACGTCCCATCCGACGGACGGCGGCCTTTCCAAGCCCATCGGTGTCCCCTACTGACCGTGGGCAAGGCGGGGAATTTTGCGGAGATAAATCTGAACACTGACCCAGCTGGGACTCGAACCTGGGAACTACAGATTACGAGCCTGGCGCGCTACCGACTGAGCCACCCCCGCCCCAAAAAGTTTTTTATGGTAATGGGTGTACCAGTAGAAGTTATTTTTTATAATAGGTTGCACCGGTGAAAGATTTTATGTTTTATATATATATATTTTATATACTGTACGTATTATATACCGTATGCCTCATATTCGCTGTGTTGAATGTGGAATAAAAATAGTCCATCAATTGACTGCACGAGAATTACATATGGGCGACACGGTTTATTTACACTTTATACACTCAAGTGCTGGGGATGCGCTCAACTCCGCGGGGCGGGGGTGGCTCAGTCGGTAGCGCGCCAGGCTCGTAATCTGTAGTTCCCAGGTTCGAGTCCCAGCTGGGTCAGCGTTGAGATTTATCTCCGCAAAATTCTCCGCCCTGCCCACGGTCAGTGGGGACACCGATGGGCTTGGAAAGGTCGCCGTCCGTCGGATGAATTCCACGCCCTGCCCACGGTCAGTAGGGGACACCGATGGGCTTGGAAAGGCCGCCGTCCGTCGGATGAATTCCACGCCCTGCCCACGGTCAGTAGGGGACACCGATGGGTTTGGAAAGACCGCCGTCCGTTGGATGGGACGTTAAGCCGTGTGTGGAAGAGCCATACCCTGTGCACTTTAAAGAACACACTGGATGGCCTTGACGGGAGGCTACCATCTGTCTCCCAACAGCTGTTCCAGTGGGTCCCCTCCCCCAACCTTCTCTGAGCTTTCGGGGTCCATGTGACCTGGCCATTTAGCCCATGGTGTGCAAAAAAGTGCCGCTCAGAGGTAAAACAACCCAACCCAAAAGCTCAACTCTGCGAGCCTTTGCTGCTGCAAACATTAACAGTAAGATGTAGAATCGCAAACTCTGCAAGTTCTCACTTTACAGACCTCGAACTCGACGGAAGGATATTCAACCTTTGCCTACACTGTGGTTCACTCTAAACCCACTAGACTTTTATCAGATTCACCAAGAATCTCGATTTCCCTCGGAATCGCACCCTCTCTTTAAGGGTTTCTTTAGAGTAAGCGCGGCATCCTTTTGACGCGTGTCGAAACAACCTTCATCGCTCGACAGTTATGCACAAAACGACAGCTACGCAAAAATACAACAACAGATAACTAATTTCTAAAAAAACTTTACCAGATATTTTTCCTGAATTCTGTAATCACGTGATACGAAGGTTGCCAGATCACTAATTTCTAAAAAAAATCGTTGCCAGATATTTTTTCTGAATTCTGTGATCAACCATAGTGTTCGGATACTTTTTTGAGCGACTATAGGTGGTCATATTATTTTGTTACTAGATCGTGTGGGCTCATTCACGGAATTATTGAGCGTATGCAGTTACCGTTCACAGCAAACTGGAGCGGTTGCGGTTAATGTTCACAGCACATTGGATCGTGTGAGCTCACAAAAACCTGGATCGTGTGGGCTCACTCACGGAAATATTGAGCGTGTGCAGTTACCGTTCACAGCAAACTGGAGCGGTTGCGGTTAATGTTCACAGCACATTGGATCGTGTGAGCTCACAAAAACCTGGATTGTGTGGGCTCACTCACGGAAATATTGAGCGTGTGCAGTTACCGTTCACAGCAAACTGGAGCGTGTGCAGTAACTGCACAAGCTCCAGTTTGCTGTGAACGGTAACTGGAGCGTGTGCAGTTGCTGTACACGCTCCAGATATTTTTCCTGAATTCTGTAATCAACCGTAGTGTTCGGATATTTTTTTGAGCGACTGTACATTGTATAGCTCTCTTGCACATGGGGCCATGGCTTAACGTCCCATTCGAGGGACGGTGACCTTTCTAAGCCCATCGGTGGCCCACCACTGACCAAGGGAATGGTGAAGATAAATTTCAGCGGGCCATCCAGTGGCCGACTGATCCCGTGGCCAAGTGGTTAGCGTACTTGTCTATGGATGAAAGG
The DNA here is from genome assembly GCA_038380435.1 of Ryuthela nishihirai. NCBI lineage: Eukaryota > Metazoa > Arthropoda > Arachnida > Araneae > Heptathelidae > Ryuthela > Ryuthela nishihirai. Next base: position 59,074,168 of record JAWZYU010000008.1, read on the forward strand.
GACCTGGGTTCGAGTGACATGGATGCTTGTGTTGTTTTTCTGCTGAGCTCTCGCTTTTTTCGCAGACCTTCTGCTATGGCGTATAAACTGACAGGCTCCTGTCAGACCCAGCGTTGAGATTTATCTCCGCAAAACTCCCCGCCTGCCCACGGTCAGTAGGGGACATCGATGGACTTGTTAAGGTTGCCGTCCGTCGGATGGGACGTTAAGCTGTGGCACTGTGTGCGGGAGAGCCATACTCTGTGCACGTTAAAGAACACACTGGATGGCCATGACGGGAGGCTACCATCTGTCTCCCAACAGCTGTTCTAGTGGGTCCCCTCCCCCAACTTTCTCTGAGCCTTCGGGGTCCTTGTGACCTGGCCATTTAGCCCATGGTGTGCAAAAAAGTGCCTCTCAGAGGTAAAACAACCCAACGTTAAAGAACACGCTGGATGGCCTTGACGGGAGGCTACCATCTGTCTCCCAACAGCTGTTCCAGTGGGTCCCCTCCCCCAACTTTCTCTGAGCCTTCGGGGTCCATGTGACGTGGCCATTTAGCCCATGGTGTGCAAAAAAGTGCCGCTCAGAGGTAAAACAACCCAACGTTAAAGAACACGCTGGATGGCCTTGACGGGAGGCTACCATCTGTCTCCCAACAGCTGTTCCAGTGGGTCCCCTCCCCCAACCTTCTCTGAGTCTTCGGGGTCCATGTCACCTGGTCATTTAGCCCATGGTGTGCAAAAAAGTGCCGCTCAGAGGTAAAACAACCCAATTCCTGTAAGACCTCTGAGGCAAGCAGCTGCTTGAGGGATTAGTTATTATTTTATTATTAAAATCTAAACGATGGCAGAGGTGGGAATCAAATCTGAGAACTCAAGAAACAGTCCATGCCGCGAAATAGATGAAATGGAAAACAGAATTTTTTTGCTAAATTTTGAAGCTATAGATTCCATTACAGAAACTAGTTACCGAACTATCTACTATACAGTCGCTCTTTAATTTTTTTCATCCTTAATTTCCTCAGTTCCTTTTTTATGGCACTCTTTCTTTTTTCTGCGACGTCGTTTTTTAAAGGTTTGTTTTTTTCTATTGTGATGATGAAAAAAATGGCACCTCGACTCAATAACGACTTTATAATTATGTGCCTCGGTCTTTCTTTTGTTTACTAATTAAGATCAGTTTAATGAGCTCAAATTCTGATGAAGTTTTTTCTTCTGTCTCGCAAATAAAAATATCAGCGGGGGTGCTTGAAGATGAGGCAGTCTTTCCCCGAAATTCAGACTGAATGCTCCTTCTTTGCTTTGGACTGGTGTTGGGAGAATATATGCAATTTCGTGGTGGGTTGTTTTACCTCTAAGCGGCACTTTTTTGCACACCATGGGCTAAATGGCCAGGTCACATGGACCCCGAAGGCTCAGAGAAGGTTGGGGGAGGGGACCCACTGGGACAGCTGTTGGGAGACAGATGGTAGCCTCCCGTTAAGGCCATCCAGTGTGTTCCTTAACGTTGAGTTGTTTTAAATCTGAGTGGTACTTTTTTGCACACCATTGGCGAAATGGCCAGGTCACATGGACCCCGAAGGCTCAATGAAGGTTGGGGGAGGGGACCCACTGGAACAGCTGTTGAGAGACAGATGGTAGCCTCCTGTTAAGGCTATCCAGCGTGTTCTTTAACGTTGAATTGTTTTACCTGTGAGTGGCACTTTTTTGCACACAATGGGCTAAATGGCCAGGTCACATGGACCCCGAAGGCTCAGAGAAGGTTGGGGGAGGGGACCCACTGGAACAGCTGTTGGGAGACAGATGGTAGCCTCCCGTCAAGGCCGTCCAGCGTGTTCTTTAACGTGCATAGAGTATGGCTCTCCCGCACACGGGGCCACGGCTTAACGTCCCATCCGACGGACGGCGGCCTTTACAAGCCCATCAGTGTCCCCAACTGACCGTGGGCAGGACGGGGAATTTTTGCGGAGATAAATCTCAACACTGACTCAGCGAAGACTCGAACCTGGGAACTCTCAACGCTGACCCAGCTGGGACTCGAACCTGGGAATTACAGATTACGAATCTGGCGCGCTACCGAGTGAGTTACACCGCCCCTGCCACTCAGAGGTAAAACAACTCAACCTTTAAAAAAAATAACGAGCCAAAGTTTTTCTTTTTTTATCTACCTGTATGTTTGCAGATGTTCAAATTATTTATTTTTAAAAATAAGAATTCTTTTTAGATTGGTTAGGTAGGGATGAAATATCACGGTTTCTCACCTTCTCAATCTTCGAAATGCTGTAATTGAGCTAATGGTTGGAAAATTTGGAAAAAGAAATGGCAAAATTTTGAACGAATATTGCAAACGATGTATTTATGACAGAAATCTGAAATTTTGATGATAAAATGTGAAGATTATGAAATTTACATTGACAATAAAGATTCAGTTGGGTTGGGTTGTTTTTCATCTGAGCGGCACTTTTTTGCACACCATGGGCTAAATGGCCAGGTCACATGGACCCCGAAGGCTCAGAGAAGGTTGGGGGAGGGGACCCACGGAAACAGCTGTTGGGAGACAGATGGTAGCCTCCCGTCAAGGCCATCCAGCGTGTTCTTTAACGTGCACAGGGTATGGCTGTCCCACACACGGGGCCACGGCTTAACTCCCATCCGACGGACGGAGGCCTTTCCAAGCCCATAGGTATCCCCTGCTGACCGTGGGCAGGGCAGGGAATTTTGCGGAGATAAATCTCAACGCTGACCCAGCTGGGACTCGAACCTGGGAACTACAGATTACGTGCCTGGCGCGCTACAGATTGAGCCACCCCGTCCCTTAAAGATTCAGTCCCATATCTCCAAAGGGAGGCGGAAACCTGTTTTTAAGACCTAATTGCTATTTTTCAGAGGTAAATTCAAAATTCTTGTTGCATTGAATAGGTATTGATAAAAAAAAAAAATAAATAAATAAATACCCCCTCAAGCAGCTGCTTGCCACAGAGGTCTGACAGTTTATATGCCATAGCAGAAGGTCTGAGAGGATGGCAGGCCCTCAGCAGAAAAACGACGTATACATTCATGCCTTACCCGGGGCTCGAACCCAGGTCCCTTAAATAAGTAGCCAAGCGTGCTAACCACTCGGCCACGGGTCGGCTATTGATAATACAGTATATTACCATTCTCACTTGCAGAATCTTCCAAAAAAGATTTAATTGCGCAACCTAACGGTAGAAAAAAGTGCAAAAAATGGCAAAATTTTAAGCGAATATTGTAAACAATATATTTGGGCCCGAAATTTGATATTTTTTGGTGGGGTGGGATGATTAAGGGGCTTATATTGGCAGAAATGATTTGACCTTTCACCCCCAAGGGGGAGGGAGACGTAGCTTTTCGTTTTAAGAGAGAGTAAAAAAATTTAGTTAAATATACACTAACCAAATATTATTATTAATATTTTTCAGATCATTTAAAATGCTTTAACTTATGTTTCTTCTAACTGTGAAACAAAATAAGTTAAAATTAATGTAAAAATAATGTAAAAAAATTTTGATTATAATTTCAGCTTTTAAGTCAGTTTTTAGTAATTAAAAGTAAGCATCACGAGGCTTATTTTGTGTATTTTTTTAATCTTAAGGGGCGAAGGTGCTTAGTCAGTAGCGCGCCAGGCTCGTAATCTGAAGTTCCCAGGTTCGAGTCCCACTTGGGCCATCGTTGAGAGGGGGTGGGGGTGGCCCAGTCGGTAGCGCGCCAGGCTCGTAATCTGTAGTTCCCAGGTTCGAGTCCCAGCTGGGTCAGCGTTGAGATTTATCTCCGCAAAATTCCCCGCCCTGCCCACGATCAGTAGGAGACACCAATGGGCTTGGAAAGGCCGCCGTCCGTCGGATGGGAGCCGTGGCCCCGTGTGTGGGAGAGCCATACCCTATGCACGTTAAAGAACACTCTGGATTGCCTCGACGGGAGGTTACCATCTGTCTCCCAACAACTGTTCCAGTGGGCCTCCTCCCCCAACCTTCTCTGAGCCTTCGGGGTCCTTGTGACCTGGCCATGTATCCCATGGTGTGCAAAAAGTGCCGCTCAGAGGTAAAACAACCCAAGCCATCGTTGAGATTTATCTCCGCAAAATTTCCCGCCCTGTCCACAGTTAGTAGGGGACACCGATGGGCTTGGAAAGGCCGCCGTCCGTCGGATGAGACGTTAAGCCGTGGCCTGTGTGCGAAAGAACCATTCAATGCGCGTGACGGGAGGTTGCCAACTGTCTCCTAACAACTATCCAATGGGTCCTCTCTCCTCAACGTTCTCTGAGCCTCGGAGTCCTTGTGAGCTTTACATGTAGCCCATTGTGTGGAAAAATGTGCCCCTCAGAGGTAAAACAATCCAACTCTTTAAATACTGAACACATATGGTTGAAAATCGATATTGAAATGTAATTGATTGAAATCTCTAAATTCTCCTCAGTCACTTTTTTCATAAAAAAGCTTAAGAACGCTGCCGAGTTCAGTATCTGAGTTGCTATTGACAACAACATCGAACTGTACCTAATAAAATGGCCGATGAGTGTTACACACACGTAATAAATGATAACGTGAAGTAATATCTGTACAAAATCATCACTGCCAAGAACTGTAAAATAAAAAATTCCTCCTCAAGCAGCTGCTTGCTAGAGAGGTCTGACGGAAGGCGAAACCTCAGCAGAAAGACAGGCCTTATCCAGGGCTCGAACCCAGGTCTCTTTGATCAGTACCCAAGCACGCTAACCACTCGCCCAAGGGGACGGCGTACAGTCGCTCAAAAAAATATCCGAACACTATGGTTGATTACAGAATTCAGAAAAAATATCTGGTAATGATTTTTGTTAGAAATTAATGATGTTGCAACTTTCGTGTCACGTGATACGAAGGTCACATAAAGGTCATAAAGGTCAACTTAATTTAACTACTAGTACAATACTCATTTGCTATGCTTATTACAATATCAAAAATGAAGACTTATAAAAATGTTTTGTAATACACAATCGGGGCGGGGAATGTTAGAGTAAGTCTAATGTGATGTCATAACCTAGAAGAGACTAATACAGTAGCTGAAAAAAATATCCTAACGCTATGGGTTGATTAGCCGTCCCATGGCCGAGTGGTTAGCGCGCTTGGCTACTGATCTAAGGGACCTGGGTTCGAGCCCCGGGTAAGGCTTGGTTGTATGTGTCGTTTTTCTGCTGAGGGCCTGCCATCTTCACAGACCTTCTACTATGGCATATAAACTGACAGGCTCCTAGTCAGACCTCTGTGGCAAGCAGCTGCTTGAGGGGGTATTTATTTTTTTTTATATGGGTTGATTACAGAATTCAGAAAAAATATCTGTCAACGATTTTTTTAGAGATTAGTGATCTGGCAACCTTCGTGTCACGTGACACGAAGATCTGGCAACCCGTGTCACGTGACACGAAGGTTGCCAGATCACTAATTTCTAAAAAAATCGTTGCCAGATATTTTTTCTGAATTCTGTAATCAACCCATAGCGTTAGGATATTTTTTTCAGCGATTGTACACAAACAATTATAATTATTTGAAAAATAAATGGAACAAATTTACATATTTTCCTATAGAAGAACCAGAAAGAAAAATGGCTGAACACGAGAAGCCACTGCTGTCTGGGATTGCTTGAAATGTAAATCCTACCGTGTTTGTCGTAGTGCAGTTTTTCAAAACGCAAAAGCTGTGACTGCAAAAAAAAGAAAGGTGAATGATGAAAACCTAGAGATTAAGTCGTTGCAGGAGTCAAAACGTCATAAAGATCAATATGAAGAGAAAGAGAGATCATATAGAAAAAGAGACTCGATGCGGAGAGTGAGAGAGATTGATATCCAGCCAAAAAAGGCAAGCACGTGCTGTTCCGTGTCACCTTTTAATCACGGTTTCACCGCGACACCGTGACTCAAGCTTCTCCTCCTCCCCGGTGGCACGGCGTTTCCATCCCGCGACACGAGTCCGCAGGAGGCGGGCGCTTTAACCCGCATAGCACATTTGAATGAGAATACGACCGAGAAATCGAGGAAGGGAAGATGGGGGGGGAGGAGGGGCGGTGGAGGACCCCACCACGTGCGCGCATATGCACGTGCCTCCCTTTCTGAACACGTGACGCCAGCCCCGCCACCTTGTCCGTTCCGGACAACAAAGCTGGGCCCAGCGAAGAAAAAAAAAAATCCCGCTCTGTCTCAGCACGTGAAAACAGCATCTCTGGCATCACCTCTCGCGCGCTCCGGCAGCAACAATGAGAAAAGCAACGAGGAGGTGGGCGCCGGAAAAAAAATTGTCACGTGAGTACCACGTGCGTACTCAGATTATTGTCGGCATGGCCGCGTGGCTGGCTCCTAATCTGCGACGCAAATTAATTCGAAGCGGTCGAAATAGCAGCAAAGCGTTCAGTGGGAGTGAGGGACACATACACGTGACTCCAAACCGTAAACTGATAAAATCTCTTCCAGAGATCTTGTTCCCCATCCTCCCAGTCAATAACCAAGCGACGGTCGTTGGTAAAGTTCACAGCCGCAAATAATGATTATTACTACTGCTATAAGTATCTATATCTCGATTACCCTCGAACGACAAGATTGGGATCTTTTTTTATATTTATACAGAGAGAAAAAAGAAATTCGGGCTCATACAGGGTTTAGTTGTGACCAGAAAGAGATTTTCGTTGGGTTTTTTTTGTTATCTATTTTTATCGCGGAGTCTTGTCACCGGTGACGTTTCTATTAGCCGATATATGGTGCCATTAATCGATATGTGTTTTATCGTTAGCCGATCAAAATGTCATCCATTTTAAAATTCAGACAACTCTCGAACTCAATGTCAACAAAAGATGTTAGGAGGAAGAGATTGATGACTTCTTCGTCTTCGCGATATGGCAACAGCAGTATATCACGACGCAGCTTTAAGATCTGGATGGAGGAACCCCAACAAAAACATAAATAAAAATTTATGGATTTTTTTTTCTTTCAAAATATTATATTATATTTCAGTACTTTTTTACTTCTATTTTAAGGTAGTTATCTGTTTTGAGAATATGTTCTCGAGCGTTGGGTTGTTTTATTTCTGAACGGCATATTTTTTGCACACAATGGGCTAAATGGCCAAGTTACAAGGACCCCGAAGGCTCAGGAAAAGTTGGGAGAGGGGACCCACTGGAGCAGCCGTTGGAAACAGATGGTAGCCTCCCGTCAAAGCCATCCAGCGTGTTCTTTAACGTGCAAAAGGTATGGTTCTCCCACACACGGGCCCACGGCTTAACGTCCCATCCGACGGACGGCGGCCTTTCCAAGCCCATCGGTGTCCCCTACTGACCGTGGGCGGGGAATTTTGCGGAGATAAATCTCAACGCTGACCCAGATGGGACTCGAACCTGGGAACTACAGATTACGAGCCCGACCTGCTATCGACTGAGTCCTCCCCGACCCAAATGGCCAGGTCACAAGCACCCCAAGGTCTCAGAAAGATTGCAGAAAGATAGCCACTGGACAGGAGACATATGGTAGCCTCAAGGCCATCCAGTGTGTCCTTTAACGTACACAGGGTATGGGTCTTCTGCACAACACGGAGTCACCGCTTAACGTCCCATCCGACAGAAGGCGGCCTTTTTCATCGGAGCCCCCTTTTTGACCTAGGGCGGGGTTTAGCGGGGAAGAGTCTCAAAAGAGGCGTATCTGGGATTCGAAACTGCAGTTACGAGCTTCTCGTGCTACCGACTGAGCCAACTCTCCAGCTCTAAACGGGGAAATTCAAAGCATTGGAAAATTCAGAAAATGTATATCGTAATAGTTTATTAATACGCATTTTAACGAAAAAGATGGACATGGCTCCATTTGGGATTTCCATCCAATTTTTAAGACAGTTTTTTCTTTTGTTTAAAAACTGTTACGAAACTGAAACAATGTTATCCGTATTTCTGAATTATTACAAGGAAACACGATATTTAGAATAAAAGCACAAGTACATATTGTCGCAGTGGTAAAATTATTGTACGAATATGGTAAATATTTTACATTATAAAGGCAGATTATAGCACCAACTGTTTTTCCGAAAAACATCTCTTCATGATTCGGTATAAATATAGCAAATCCTTTTTGAAATATTAAGAATACTTTGTCTAATATATAAGGGCGGGGGTGGCTCAGTTGGTAGCGCGCCAGGCTCGTAATCTGTAGTTCCGAGGTTCAAGTCCCAGCTGGGTCAGCGTTGAGATTTATCTCCGCAAAAATTTCCCGCCCTGCCCACGGTCAGTAGGGGACACCGATGGGCTTGGAAAGGCCGCCGTCCGTCGGATGGGACGTTAAGCTGTGGCATTGTGTGCGGGAGAGCCATACCCTGTGCACGTTAAATAACACGCTGGATGGCCTTGACGGGAGGCTATCATCTGTCTCCCAACATCTGTTCTAGTGGGTCTCCTCCCCCAACCTTCTCTGAGCCTTTGAGGTCCTTGTGACCTGGACATTTAGCCCGCTGTATGCAAAAAAGTGCCGCTCAGAGGTAAAACAATCCAAAGTCTAATATATAAAGAAGAAAGTTGTTTGTCTGTCAGCTTATTTACTAGGCCCCCAGAAAAGATAGAGGCGCCAAACTTTGCATGAACGTTCCTTTGAGCCAGGGGAAGAATATAGGCTATGTGAACCTTCTGGGGGTCAACCGAAACTGGGATGGGCGGGTTTCAATTAATCGAAATCCTCATAGACTTAACATTCAATTCAATTCAACTTTATTTCACACTTTTGTTACATTACCCCCTCAAGCAGCTGCTTGCCACAGAGGTCTGACAGGAGCCTGTCAGTTTATATGCCATAGTAGAAGGTCTGAGAGGATGGCAGGACCTCAGCAGAAAAACGACACAAACAGCCATGCCTTACCCGGGGCTCGAACTCAGGTCCCGAGATCAGTAGCCAAGCGCGCTAACCACTCGGCCACGGGACGGCAAAAAAAAAAAAAAAAATTGTCAACTGCACGCGTGATCCCAGGTGGTCATCCTCCAAAGTACTGACCGCGCCCAAAGCTTCTTAACTTAATAACCAAATTCGGGGATCAGACGAGAACCGGTGCTTTTAGCTTGGTATGGCCGTTGACTTACGAACATAAAATTTAACACTTATAATATCATCATCATCATCCTTAAGCAGCAATGGGCTACGGAGATCCAACCACACCGTGCAATTTAGTTCTCCAACCAAGTCTGTCCTGAGCTACATCTCCTGCATCTGGCCACTGCAATTCCATTTCCAACCAATTCTAACAAGGTCCTGTTTGATATTGTCTGCCGACCTCATCCTAGGTCCCCCCCTCTTTCTGAGGCCTTTAGGCACACTGTTCATAACCCTATTCGCCAATCTGTAATTATCCATACGGGAAACATGGCCAAACCAACGGAGTCTCTCTCTGCACAATATGCTGCTTAAAGGAGGTTGCAAACTCCTTTGCCTAACCTCATCATTAGTTACAAAGTTGAACCACCTAATGCCCAAGATACTGCGCCAGTTTTTTAGAATCAAAAGCATGAAGTTTCCTGTCCAAGTTTCACTACCATAACTAACCCTAGAAAGAACCAAACTATTATACAGCCTAATTTTAGTCTTTAGGTGTATACGCCTATTTCTCCACAATCTCCATAGATTCTTAAAAGTCCCGCAGTAATCCCTATTCGTTTGTTAATCTCATGCCGCATATCACCATTATCTGTTACATAGCTCCCAAGTTAATTAAATTGTGGCACCTGCTCAAGACTGCAATCATTCAGATTAACTGAATCACAGCCTGCCTGACCAATTTTCATCACTTTAGTTTTCTCTCTGTTTATAACCAAACCTATCTACTACCAGTCTCATCAACAGCTCGAATGAAAGAGTTCATCTCATCAACATCATTTGCCAAAAGGGCTAAATCATCAGCATAATCTAAATCAGAAATTTTCGTATCTCCAGCCCATTTAAGGTCAAAAGCTTTCCCTTGAAGTGAATTTCGCATAACATAATCAATAACCAAGCTAAAGAGAAAAGGAGACAAAATGCACCCTTGTCGAACACCAGAAGTAATGCTAAACCAATTGCTACAAACCTTACCAACTCTCACACACGACTGTGTTATTATAGAGAGCTTTCATTATGTTAACTAACTTGTCAGGTATACCATATGATCTCACAATCAACCACAAATTATGACGATCAACAGAGTCGAAAGCCTTTTTGAAATCAACAAAGCTAGCAACCAAATGTTTATGAAACTCTAAACATTTCTCAAGAATCTGCCTAAGTGAAAATATCTGATCCACACATCCCCTACCACTTCTGAATCCACATTGCTCATCACGCAATTGACTGTCAACCAGATTCTTAATTCTATTAAGCACAATCATGCAAAGAATTTTACCTGGAACAGAGAGTAGGCTGATAACCCTATAGTTATCACAAGAACTGCGATCACCTTTTTTGAAAATAGGGATAACAATAGCTCTGGTAAAATCCTTAGGAACCATGCCTCTATCATAAAAGTTGTTCAAAATTTCAGTCATCCAAGTGGTAACCGAAACATTCCCAGCTCTAAGCATTTCGGTAGTAATTTCATCTACCCCTGGGGATTTATGAAGTTTAAGTTTAGAAACAGCCAAAATAACTTCAGATTGTGTTATAGGGCCAACATTAAAGCCACCAATGCATCTATCATCATTGCAAACAATGGGAATAGAACTAACCACATTGTTTAGAACATCGCTGAAATGCTCAGCCCACCTAGATTGTTTAGAACATCGCTGAAATGCTTAGCCATGACAGAATCCTCACCTTCTATAAGCTTACCTTGTTTATCCTTCAATCCCTGTATACCTCTTCGTTTTCTACCACACAAAACATTAACTATCTGGTACAGCTCTCTGCTGTTGTGCTGCCTAACTGCTTCCTCAGCTTTGTCAGCCAAACCATCAAGCCAAAGATTCTTATCAGCAGCTAACTGATTCTTTACACGTTTATTAAGCTCTCTGTAATGCTTTCTATTAGGACTAGTAGGGTACTGATTAAAGACATTCCTGCAGTTCCTTCTTTCTGAAATAAGTTCAAGTGCCTTATCACTTAAATAATCTGCTTCCTCTGCTCCTTTTTTCCTTAAAGAGTACACAAAGCAAAAGAATGTTTTTCCTTCCCAAAGTAAACAAACAATTTTGAAAGTGTAAAATCAAAACTCCACATGAGCCAAAGCTCGTTTGTGGAGATATTAGATTAAAAAAACGTAAAATATTTTAAAGCAACAATGTCAACTTATTTATCACTGACACATAAGAAGCCCGTTAACATAATAACTCAAAAATATATTTAAATTTAGAGATTAAGAACCGGTGTCTCTCGTAGACAGCATTAGTAATTATTCAGAAACACTTTGGGAGAGGATGGTGGGGGTGGGGGTGGGGCCGAGTCGACTGTAATAAGTTATATGCCAAATGGAAGCTTGCGAAGTGGGGTATGCCATTTATTATAGAGGGGCGGGGGTGGCTCAGTCGATAGCGTGCCAGGCTCGTAATCTGTAGTTCCCAGGTTCGAGTTTCAGCTGGGTCAGCGTTGAGATTTATCTCCGCAAAATTCCCCGCCTTGCCCATGGTCAGTAGGGGACACCGATGGGCTTGGAAAGGCCGTCGTCCGTCGGATGGGACGTTAAGCCGTGGACCCGTGTGCGGGAGAGACATACCCTGTGCACGTTAAAGAACACGCTGGATGGCCACGACTGGAGGCTACCATCTGTCTCCCAACAGCTGTTCCAGTGGGCCCCCTCCCCCAACCTTCTCTGAGCCTTCGGGGTCAATGTGACCTGGCCATTTAGCCCATGGTGTGCAAAAGAGTGCCGCTCGGAGGTAAAACAACCCAACCCATTTATTATAGACTTTTCAGACAGTTTCAAACTCCGAATATGCCGAGTAAATTTGGTTAATAAAAATGATTTTTTTTCTCCTATTTTATACCAATATCTACATTTTTCTTTCAAAATATTTGCCACAATAAGTGTACTAGAGAAAAAGTCTCAGGATTTTTTTAAAAGAGCCAGAATTATACAATAATCATGGACAAAATTTCAAAGGAATATTAAATCCTCTTCAGTTAAGAACTTACGTTAATCTCTTTACGAAGTAAGTTAAACAAGAAATTCGTAATACAATTGTAAGGAAAAATTATTTAAGTGATTAAAAGAAAAAAAAATGCTTTAAATCGGAAATTATTATTATTATTATTTTTGCGTTTTATTTTACTTATGGGTAGCTCGTCACACTAATAACCTGCAGTTCTCAAGTTAGCGCCCCTCCTGGGCCAGCGTTACGATAAAACCTTCGAGCCCTGTTTTCAGTCAATAGGGGACACCGATGGGCTTGGAAAGATCGCCTTCCGTCGGATGGGACGTTAAGATGTGGTTCCCCCCCGATAGGGGACCACCTTGTCGTGGTGGTGGGGCTTCGGGCCCAGCAACCGGTCGAAGACTTTGCTGACCGGATTGGGTCCCCGGTTGGACAGAGCCAAGACCAACCGAGGTCGAAGACATCGCTGACCGGTTTGGCTGCCCGATTGGATGGTGTCAAGATCTCACATCAGGTGCTCCGTGGAGCAAGTTCAAGGGTACGGCTGAACGGATTTGGTCCCCTAGTAGGCACGAGCCCTTTCAAAGTCTGGGCCCCACTAAGAGTCTCCACCCCTGGAGCCGAGCGAACTTGGATCTACATATCCTTGTTCATGGCTAACCGGGGAACAGATTAAATTTCTGGTTTCTTCCGGTGGTTAGCTTTCCTTCTATAGGACTGCTGCCATGTGAGGTTGGGGATGAGATGCATCTATATGGTGTATTCTTGCTCCCGACTCTAGATAGTCACGGCTTTCCGTTAACTTGGTAGTGTCGTGAGACGGAACCAGGGATTGCCGTGGTTGCTGAACATCTGGCAACAAATAGTACATTTAAGTTGTGGTTCCATGTGTGGAAGAGCCATACTCTGTGCGCGTTAATCAACGCGCTGGATGACCTTGACGGGAGGCTACCATCTGTCTCCCAACAGCTGTTCCAGTGGGTCCCCTCCCCCAACCTTCTCTGAGCCTTCGGGGTCCATGTGACCAGGCCATTTAACCCATGGTGTCCAAAAAAGTGGCTCTCAGAGGGAAAATAACCCAACCCAGATACAGGGATAAGAGATCATCACCCCTCCCCGGAAACGAAATTCTTGAACCGGCCCTTCCTCCCGAAAGTTAGGTTGGGTTGTTTTACCTCTGAGCGGCACTTTTTTGCACACCATGGGCTAAATGGCCAGGTCACATGAACCCCGAAGGTTGGGGGAAGGGACCCACTGGAACAGCTGTTGGGAGATAGATGGTAGCCTCCCATCAAGGCCATCCAGCGTGTTCTTTAACGTGCACAGGGTATGGCTCTCCCACACACGGGGCCACGGCTTAACGTCCCATCCGACGGACGGCGGCCTTTCCAAGACCATCGGTGTCCCCTACTGACCGTGGGCAGGGCGGGGAATTTAGCGGAGATAAATCTCAACGCTGACCCAGCTGGGACTCGAACCTGGGAACTACAGATTACGAGCCTGGCGCGCTACCGACTGAGCCACCCCCGCCCCCCTCCCGAAAGTAAAGCCTGATTAGTCCGTGCATGAAAAAGACACCCAGGGACTCAAGAGACAGATGGAAGCCTCCCGTGAAAGCAATCCAGCAGGTTCTTTAACTTGCCAATAGGCACAGGTGAATGGAGAATCGATGTGAACCATCAGAAACAAATGGCGTCCAAGAGGTAAGCTGCTTATCTTGCTAACCGAAAAGATACAGGACATGGACAGAAAAATGGAAACATTCTCCTGTTTTGTTAATGGAAAATCAAATTCGAGGCTCTTAACAAGTTAAATATTTTTTATGGATATATGTGACTAAAAATAATTATAATATGTCATTAAACTGTTTAAATTTGGATTTCCGACAATATCCGTTCAGTATTTAAAATGTTATTGAAGTTTGAATACTGAATAACAAAGATGTCCATCAAAAGAATTCTCTTCAAAAGTAAATTTAAAAAAAAAATGTATTATTTCAAACCGTTTAATAAAATTAGTGTATGCTTTAGAATTTAGTGCAAATAGTAACATATGTAATAGATACTGATTATGTGCGGCATGAGATTAACAGACGGATAGGGATTGCTGCCGGGACTTTTAAGAATCTATGGAGATTGTGGAGAAATAGGCGTATACACCTAAAGACTAAAATTAGACTGTATAATAGTTTGGTTCTTTCTAGGGTTAGTTATGGTAGTGAAACTTGGACACTTTGTAAACAAGATAACAGGAAACTAGATGCTTTTGATTCCAGATGCTTACGTAATATCTTGGGCATTAGGTGGTTCAACTTTGTAACTAATGATGAGGTTAGGCAAAGGAGTTTGCAACCTCCTTTAAGCAGCATATTGTGCCTAAAGGCCTCAGAAAGAAGGGGAGACCTAGGATGCGGTGGGCGGACAATGTCAAACAGGACCTTGTTAGAATTGGTGTGCAGTGGCCGGATGCTGCAGATGTAGCTCAGGATAGACTTGCTTGGAGAACTAAATTGCACGGTGTGGTTGGACCTCCGTAGTCCATGGCTGCTCGAGGATGATGATGATGAGTTCTTTCAATAATTTTAAGTTTTACACTATTTTCTTAGTCCTGACTTATCTGCTGTTAAGAATTCGAGCTACCACAGCATTTTAAATACCCAACCAATATGGTTGAACATGGTTGAACATCGAGATCTTAATAGATTTAAATGTGAGTAATAATTTATCTAGTCCTGTTTTCCTATAAAAAGAAGAATAGAAATTATGGATCTTTGAATTTGACTCTCCATTCACTTAATATAGGAATGTTTCTCTTTTTCTGTCTAGTATCTGTAGGTACATGGGGCGGGGGTGGCTCAGTCGGTAGCGCGCCAGGCTCGTAATCTGTAGTTCCCAGGTTCGAGTCCCAGCTGGGTCAGCATTGAGATTTATCTCCGCAAAATTTCCCGCCCTGCCCATGGTTAGTAGGGGACACCGATGGGCTTGGAAAAGCCGCCGTCCGTCGGATGGGACGTTAAGCCGTGGCCCGTGTGCGGGAGAGCCATACCCTGTGCACGTTAAAGAACACGCTGGATGGCCTTGACGGGAGGCTACCATCTGTCTCCCAACAGCTGTTCCAGTGGTCCCCTCCCCCAACCTTCTCTGAACCTTCGGGATCCTTGTGACCTGGCCATTTAGCCCATGGTGTGCAAAAAAGTGCCCCTCAGAGGTAAAACAATCCAAACAACCCAACCCTGTAGGTACATATTTGAAGAAAATTGGCAAGAGCTTTACCCTAAAGATAAGCTGTCTCCTTCCCAGGAAATAAAGAGGAAGTCACCCACAGGGATAAATGCTTCCTACACTAAGCAATACAGCCGTTTCCAATGATAGTTATTCATATTGTTTACGGTCGAAAGCATAGATAGATTTAAGAAACATTGGCTTCTCTTTTACTCTAGTATTTAATTAAAATTCGCATTATTTCTCCTCCTATGAGTGTTTTAATGAGTTCCAATTCTTACACAGTCGTTTCAGCAGAGCTGAGATCTTAATGGTTTGCTTTTAGATCATGTTCATCTGTGCAGTTCAGTGCTATCATTTCTCAGAAGCGTTATCCAACAACAGAAGTGCGAGTATAAATCTAACTTTCAGGAAAATATTTCCCAACCATTCTGTGTCTAATGAGGACATTTCTTAGGGAGAGAATTGGGGGTGAATAACCCGAGATCAGATCTAAGTTTAATTAGAAGGAGGAAGAATTTCCACACTCTCATAACTTGTCATTGCTGAAAAGAACATACCAATACTCGAAGCAATATGCCCTCGCTATCATTTTCGGTAAGCTTGGGCTTTGCTAATCCTGAAGTGCTATAATCGGCGTTGGGGGAAAATTGATAAAATTTGAACACCGACAGAGCTTGTAAAATAGGAGCTACATCTATGTTATTGTTTGACTTGGTAGCTGAAAGTCATGCAGTACCAAGGAGAAAGCTGCAAACGGCCTAACATTTATCTTCCAGAAAGCAAGCGAACGAGCAGCGATCAGCGTTAAGGAGCTGTCATCCAATAAGAATTGCCAAGCAGAGAAGCCAACCAATGTACACCATTCTCCTCTGACAGCCAAGCACATCCAGCAACTAACGCGCACGCAGACAACCGAGTGCTCAGGAGGGACGCGCGCACACCAGCTATCACGTTACGCGACCCTATGGTCCATGCCACGGCGACTAATTGTTGGCTCCATTGCTTTATTTAAAGCCGCTTAATACGATCAATGGGTGGATGAATGCCCGTTTAGTGCTGCCAGTCTTCCGGGGGTTGGGGGGGGGGAGGAGGAGGAGATGTCGGAGAAAGCAGATAGCAGTAGGCGGGAGGGGAATCACAGGGAAACGGGGAAGCACCGCATTTGGAGGGGGAGGGGAGGGGGAGTGAGGATGGGATGGAGGTTGAAGAGTAGCGGCAGCAGTCGTTGAAAAGGGAGAAGGGTAGATGGAGCTGAATTCAGAGTTGTTGTGTTGTCGATGGTGCAACGGGATACGGGAAAAGAGAGGCTGGAATGCAGTGAAAGGGCATTGAGTCGGAGATGGGAGAGGAGCAAGTGCAGAGGAGGTGGGTGATGGTTGGTGGGGCTTGTATGGAGGGAAAGGGTGGCTGGCTTTTCAGATGGAAATCACAGAAGCATTGGCAGAGTGTGTGTGCGCGTTCGTTCCAGTTTCTCTGTTCGCGAGTCCGGCTGCTGACTTCGTCGGGCATTTCGTTAAGAGGGTGTTTTGAATGAGAGAGAAATAATCACAACTCTTGCGTGGACAAGAAGTGATTTGAGTAGGAAGTTAAAAAAAAAACCAAACGAGTTTGTTTTTTTTGGAGTCATGGAAGACAAATTTTGGGACTGGAGAGCTGTTAAAAAAAATTCGTAGAAGGGAGGCGGGGGGGGGGGGGACTTGCGGATGTCGTCATTTTAAGAAAAAAATTAAGATAATATTCCATAATTTAATCCAGTACTGGTCAACCACTTTAGATTATATGGACTGAATTTTGAGTGAAAAAACTGAAGCCGTGTCATTCATATCTGCAATTGGAGAGTGGGGTTGTTTTACCTCTGAGCGGCACTTTTTTTACACACAATGGGTTAAAAGGTCAGGTCACAAGGACCCCGAAAACTCAGAGAAGGTTGAGGGAGTTGACCCGCCGAAAAGCTGTTGGGAGACAGATGGTAGACTCCCGTCAAGGCCATCCAGCGTGTTTTTTGATGTACATAGGGTATGGCTGTCTAGCACATATGGTTAACAGGGCGTTAAACCATTCGAAGGACGGCGGCCTTTCCAAATCCTTCGATGTCCCCTACTGATAATGGTCAGAGTGGCGAGTTTTATTTCAACGCTGGTCCAAGCGGGTCTCGACCTGGGTTGGGTTGGGTTGTTTTACCTCTGAGCGACACTTTTTTGCACACAATGGGCTAAATGGCCAGGTCACATGGACCCCGAAGGCTCAGAGAAGGTTGGGGGAGGGGACCCACTGGAATAGCTGTTGGGAGACAGATGGTAGCCTCCCGTCAAGGCCATCCAGCGTGTTCTTTAACGTGCACAGGGTATGGCTCTCCCGCACACGGGGCCACGGCTTAACCTCCCATCCGACGGACGGAGATCTTTCCAAGCCCATTGGTGTCCCCTACTGACCGTGGGCAGGACGGGGAATTTTGCGGAGATAAATCTCAACGCTGACCCAGCTGGGACTCGAACCTGGGAACTACAGATTACGGGCCGGACGCGCTACCGACTGAGCCACCCCCGCCCCCTCGACATCCTGATGCGCTACCGACTGAGCCACCTTATTGGAGAGAGTTTCTGAAACCTCCGGTGATAAAATGCACACCAATAGAGAAAAAACAATTCCTTTGATTCATGAAAAGGTTCTGTTAAAATTTTCAATGTAATATCTGCATTAATGGACAAAATTTAAGTTACAATCCTATGTTATGCAAATGAGAAGGAACGTCCAAACTCTATAACTTCTAAAACATTTTTTTTTTAATTTTTTGAAAAAATATGACAGCAGATAAAGATTTCACTCAAATATATCAATATCTCGATTTTTAACAATATTCGTTCAGTATTTGATGAGCTATGGTAGTTTAAATATTTAAAAATAATAATGTCAGTCTTAAGAAATTTTACAAAATTGACGAATACTGATAGATTAATTTGCATAAACTTCTGAAATAGGCACTTATTTTGAATCATAATTAAAATGTTTGAAATAATATTTATGTCTTAAGTCTGAGACAAATTCTTATGATTGGTATTGTTATTTTTTAAATATTCAAACTTCCATAACTCATTAAATACTGAACGAATATAAATATAAAAAAATATAAATAAAATAATAATCAAATTTGATTAAAATCTTTATCTGCTATCATATTTTTCAAAAAATAAAGTAAAATTTATTTTAGAAGTTAGAGTTTGAACGTTAGCCATCATTTACAGGGGCCCGATTCAAATCGTTGGGGGGCTCTAGGTTCTCTCTGGTAAAGAAATTAATATAAAATATTGGGGCTCGTTAATTGTTTTCAAAATGCTGTAATCGGTTTTTTTTGTAGGAGACTAAGATTTTAGAGAATGCATTTTTCAAGTTTCCTTCAAGATTTTTCACTTCTTTTTCAAAAGTAGGATTATTAACGTTTTGGAAAAATAGCTTATTAAGAAACGTTTATTCAATAGATTACTAAAGTTGGGAATTATTGAAATACACATTAGATTGTAAACGCATCATCATCATCCTCAAGCAGCCATGGGGCTACGGAGGTCGCGCAGTTTAATTCTCCAAGCATATCTGTCCTGAGCGCGCAGTTTAATTCTCCAAGCATATCTGTCCTGAGCTACATCTGCTGCATCCGGCCACTGTACACCAATTCTAACAAGGTCCTGTTTGACATTGTCTGCCCACCGCATCCTAGGTCTCCCCCTCCTTCTGAGGCCTCTAGGCACACTGTTCATAACCCTATTCGTCAATCTATAATTATCCATACGGGCAACATTGCCAAACCAGCGGAGTCTCTCTCTGCACAATATGCTGCTTAAAGGAGGTTGCAGACTCCTTTGCCTAACCTCATCATTAGTTACAAAGATGAACCACCTAATGCCCAAGATACTGCGTAAGCATCTGGAATCAAAAGCATCTAGTTTCCTGTTATCTTGTTTACAAAGTGTCCAAGTTTCACTACCATAACTAACCCTAGAAAGAACCAAACTATTATACAGTCTAATTTTAGCCTTTAGGTGTATACGCCAATTTCTCCAAAATCTCCACAGATTCTTAAAAGTCCCGGCAGCAATACCTATTCGTCTGTTAATCTCATGCCGCACATCACCAGTATCTGTTACATAGCTCCCAAGGTAATTACACTGTGACACCTGCTCAAGACTGCAACCATTCAAATGAACTGAATCACAGCCTGCCTGACCAATTTTCATCACTTTAGTTTTCTCTCTGTTTATAACCAAACCTACTCTACTACCAGTCTCATCAACAGCTCGAATGAAAGAGTTCATCTCATCAACATCATTTGCCAAAAGGGCTAAATCATTAGAATAATCAAAATAAGAAATTTTCGTATCTCCAGTCCATTTAAGGCCAAATGCTTTCCCTTGAAGTGAATTTCGCATAACATAATCAACAACCAAACTAAAGAGAAAAGGAGACAAAATGCACCCTTGTCGAACACCAGAAGTAATGCTAAACCAATTGCTACAAGACTTACCAACTCTCACACATGACTCAGTGTTATGATAGAGAGCTTTCATTATGTTAACTAACTTGTCTGGTATACCATATGATAACACAATCAACCACAAATTATGACGATCAACAGAGTCAAAAGCCTTTTTGAAATCAACAAAGCTAGCAACCAAATGTTTCTGAAACTCTAAACATTTCTCAAGAATCTGCCTAAGTGAAAATATCTGATCCACACATCCCCTACCACTTCTGAATCCACATTGCTTATCACGCAATTGCCTGTCAACCAGATTCTTAATTCTATTAAGCACAATCATGGAAAGAACTTTACCTGGAACGGAGAGTAGGCTGATACCACTATGGTTATCACAAGAACTGCGATCACCTTTTTTGAAAATAGAGATAATAATAGCTCTGGTAAAATCTTTAGGAACCATGCCTTTATCATAAAAGTTATTCAAAATTTCAGTTATCCAAGTGGTAACCAAAACATTCCCAGCTCTGAGCATTTCTGTAGTAATTTCATCTACTCCTGGGGATTTATGAAGTTTAAGTTTAGAAATAGCCAAACTAACTTCAGATTGTGTTATAGAGCCAACAATGCATCTATCATCATTGCAAACAATGGGAGTAGAATTAATCACATTGTTTAGAACATCACTGAAATGCTCAGCCCACCTAGCCATGACAGAATCCTCCCCTTCTATAACCTTACCTTGTTTATCCTTCAATCCCTGTATACCTGTTCGTTTTCTACCACACAAAACATTAACTATCTGGTACAGCTCTCTGCTGTTGTGCTGCCTAACTGCTTCCTCAGCTTTGTCAGCCAAGCCATCAAGCCAAAGATCCTTATCAGTAGCTAACTGATCCTTTACACGTTTATTAAGTTCTTTGTAATGCTTTCTATTAGGACTAGTAGGGTACTGATTAAGGGCATTCCTGCAGTTCCATCTTTCTTAAATAAGCTCCAGGTCCTTATCACTTAAATAATTCTGTCTCCTCTGGTCCTTTTTCCCTAAAAGAGTAGTGTTAGTTTCCAAAAAAGCCTGTTTAAAATGGCCCCATTCTTCCTCAACTTCAGTATTAAGCAAACCATGACTGTTATAATGACTAAGTAACCTATCATGGTCCTTTGCTAAATGCGATGCGCATTGCGGCTTTGGGTTGTTTTACCTCTGAGCGGCACTTTTTTGCACTCCATGGGCTAAATGGCCAGGTCACATGGACCCCGAAGGCTCAGAGAAGGTTGGGGGAGGGGACCCACTGGAACAGCTGTTGGGAGACGGATGGTAGCCTCCCGTCAAGGCCATCCAGAGTGTTCTTTAACGTGCACAGGGTATGGCTCTCCCGCACACGGAGCCACGGCTTAACGTCCCATCCGACGAACGGCGGCCTTTTCAAGCCCATCGGTGTCCCCTACTGACCGTGGGCAGGGCGGGGAATTTTACGGAGATAAATCTCAACGCTGACCCAGCTGGGACTCGAACCTGGGAACTACAGATTACGAGCCTGGCGCGCTACCGATTGAGCCACACCCGCCCCACGCATTGCGGCAGTCCTTGGCCATTACCTGGTTAGATGTCGTTAAAACAAAGTTAACTCTAAGTTTATAAGTTTTGCACAATGAAATTTTTGAAAACATCAAGACATTTTAACGCAAGGAAGTAGAAGAGGGTAGTAAGAGAAGAGGGTAGTAAGGGAACTTTTTTGAGCGACTGTACATATCAACATTTCCCAAAAGTAAACTTGAACATTCTTGGAAAAAACAAGGTGTTCTGCAGATGAACAACCATTCCAGAAGGTAAACAGCAACATTCTCAGAAAGATAAATAATAAATATTCTGGAGATAAACAACATTCCCAGAAAGACAAGTGACAAATATTGTGGAGATGAACAACATTCTCAGAAAGATAAATAATAAATATTCTGGAGATAAACAACATTCCCAGAAAGATAAGTGACAAATATTCTGGAGATGAACAACATTCTCAAAAAGATAAGCAGCAACATTCTCAGAAAGATAAATAATAAATATTCTGGAGATAAACAACATTCCCAGAAAGATAAGTGACAAATATTCTGGAGATGAACAACATTCTCAAAAAGATAAGCAGCAACATTCTCACAAAGATAAATAATAAATATTCTGGAGATAAACAACATTCCCAGAAAGACAAGTGACAAATATTGTGGAGATGAACAACATTCTCAGAAAGATAAATAATAAATATCCTGGAGATAAACAACATTCCCAGAAAGATAAGTGACAAATATTCTGGAGATGAACAACATTCTCAAAAAGATAAGCAGCAACATTCTCAGAAAGATAAATAATAAATATTCTGGAGATAAACAACATTTCCAGAAAGACAAGTGACAAATATTGTGGAGATGAACAACATTCTCAGAAAGATAAATAATAAATATTCTGGAGATAAACAACATTCCCAGAAAGATAAGTGACAAATATTCTGGAGATGAACAACATTCTCAAAAAGATAAGCAGCAACATTCTCAGAAAGATAAATAATAAATATTCTGGAGATAAACAACATTTCCAGAAAGACAAGTGACAAATATTGTGGAGATGAACAACATTCTCAGAAAGATAAATAATAAATATCCTGGAGATAAACAACATTCCCAGAAAGATAAGTGACAAATATTCTGGAGATGAACAACATTCTCAAAAAGATAAGCAGCAACATTCTCAGAAAGATAAATAATAAATATTCTGGAGATAAACAACATTTCCAGAAAGACAAGTGACAAATATTGTGGAGATGAACAACATTCTCAGAAAGATAAATAATAAATATTCTGGAGATAAACAACATTCCCAGAAAGATAAGTGACAAATATTCTGGAGATGAACAACATTCTCAAAAAGATAAGCAGCAACATTCTCAGAAAGATAAATAATAAATATTCTGGAGATAAACAACATTCCCAGAAAGACAAGTGACAAATATTGTGGAGATGAACAACATTCTCAAAAAGATAAGCAGCAACATTCTCAGAAAGATAAATAATAAATATTCTGGAGATAAACAACATTCCCAGAAAGACAAGTGACAAATATTGTGGAGATGAACAACATTCTCAAAAAGATAAGCAGCAACATTCTCAGAAAGATAAATAATAAATATTCTGGAGATAAACAACATTCCCAGAAAGATAAGTGACAAATATTCTGGAGATGAACAACATTCTCAAAAAGATAAGCAGCAACATTCTCACAAAGATAAATAATAAATATTCTGGAGATAAACAACATTCCCAGAAAGACAAGTGACAAATATTGTGGAGATGAACAACATTCTCAGAAAGATAAATAATAAATATTCTGGAGATAAACAACATTCCCAGAAAGATAAGTGACAAATATTCTGGAGATGAACAACATTCTCAAAAAGATAAGCAGCAACATTCTCAGAAAGATAAATAATAAATATTCTGGAGATAAACAACATTCCCAGAAAGATAAGTGACAAATATTCTGGAGATGAACAACATTCTCAAAAAGATAAGCAGCAACATTCTCAGAAAGATAAATAATAAATATTCTGGAGATAAACAACATTTCCAGAAAGACAAGTGACAAATATTGTGGAGATGAACAACATTCTCAGAAAGATAAATAATAAATATTCTGGAGATAAACAACATTCCCAGAAAGATAAGTGACAAATATTCTGGAGATGAACAACATTCTCAAAAAGATAAGCAGCAACATTCTCAGAAAGATAAATAATAAATATTCTGGAGATAAACAACATTCCCAGAAAGATAAGTGACAAATATTCTGGAGATGAACAACATTCTCAAAAAGATAAGCAGCAACATTCTCAGAAAGATAAATAATAAATATTCTGGAGATAAACAACATTCCCAGAAAGATAAGTGACAAATATTGTGGAGATGAACAACATTCTCAAAAAGATAAGCAGCAACATTCTCAGAAAGATAAATAATAAATATTCTGGAGATAAACAACATTCCCAGAAAGACAAGTGACAAATATTGTGGAGATGAACAACATTCTCAGAAAGATAAATAATAAATATTCTGGAGATAAACAACATTCCCAGAAAGACAAGTGACAAATATTGTGGAGATGAACAACATTCTCAGAAAGATAAATAATAAATATTCTGGAGATAAACAACATTCCCAGAAAGATAAGTGACAAATATTCTGGAGATGAACAACATTCTCAAAAAGATAAGCAGCAACATTCTCAGAAAGATAAATAATAAATATTCTGGAGATAAACAACATTCCCAGAAAGACAAGTGACAAATATTGTGGAGATGAACAACATTCTCAGAAAGATAAATAATAAATATTCTGGAGATAAACAACATTCCCAGAAAGATAAGTGACAAATATTCTGGAGATGAACAACATTCTCAAAAAGATAAGCAGCAACATTCTCAGAAAGATAAATAATAAATATTCTGGAGATAAACAACATTCCCAGAAAGATAAGTGACAAATATTCTGGAGATGAACAACATTCTCAAAAAGATAAATAATAAATATTCTGGAGATAAACAACATTCCCAGAAAGGTAAGTGAGAAATATTCTGGAGATGAACAACATTCTGAAAAAGAGGAGTAACAAACATTCTGGAGAAAAAACATTCTCAGAAAGATATTTGACAAATATTCTGAAGATAAACAACATTCTCTGGTAGATAGGTAGCAAATATTTTGGAGATAAACAATATTTCCAGGAACTACACAACATTCTCAGAAAGATAACCAACAAATATTCCGGGTATAAAGAACCTTTTCAGAAGATAAACAATGGCATTCTCAGAAATATAAGTAAGAAATATTCTGGAGATAAAACACATTCTCAGATAGATAAGTAACAAATACTCTGGGGATAAACAACAACATTCTGAGAAAGATAAGTAACCTAGTTATTCCAGAAGAAAAGGGGGTGGGGGTGGGGGTGGCTCAGACGGTAGCGCGCCAGGCTCGTAATCTGTACTTCCCAGGTTCGAGTCCCAGCTGGGTCAATGTTGAGATTTATCTCCGCAAAATTCCCCGCCCTGCCCACGGTCAATAGGGGACACCGATGGGCTTGGAAAGGCCGCCGTCCGTCGGATGGGACGTTAAGCCGTGTCCCTGTGTGTGGAAGAGAGCCATACCCTGTGCACGTTAAAGAACACGCTGGATGGCCTTGACGGGAGGCTACCATCTGTCTCCCAACAGCTGTTCCAGTCGGTCCCCTCCCCCAACCTTCTCTGACCCTTCGGAATCCATGTGACCTGGCCATTTAGCCCATGGTGTGCAAAAAAGTGTCGCTCAGAGGTAAAACAACCCAACCCAGAAGATAAGATAATTAGCAGCTGTTTTGGGGATGAGCAACATTTCTAGAATATATATATATGTAGCAATATTTGTTATGCCTGTAGAGAGCCAGAGATATATGTAAAAAAAAGAAGCGATAGTATTTAGGTTTTTAGAACAAAAATTCATCCCTTACGAAATTTGCTCTGAATTAGAAAGTTCCTGAAACTTGAAAGACCATCCAGCGTGTTCTTTCCTGTTTCAATTATAAAACGCATCCAGAGAGTTTAAAATGGTATTAATCCACAAATGCATCTATAAATAAGCGAATACATATAAGACTGAAATTAATAGTTCATCAACATATTAGGTCTTTTCTATGGTAATTATGACGGTAAAGTTTGAACTCTGGGAACGCACCCTGAGAAGTTGGTTTGGGTTGTTTTACCTCTGAGTGGCACTTTTTGCACGCCATGGGCTAAATGGCCAGGTCACATGGACCCCGAAGGCTCAGACAAGGTTGGGGAGGGGACCCACTGGAACAACTATTGGAAGGCAGATGATAGCCTCCCGTCAAGGCCATCCAGCGTGTTCTTTAACGTTGGGTTGTTTTACCTCTGAGCGGCTTTTTCCGCACCATGGGCTAAATGGGCAAGTCACATGGACCCCGAAGGCTCAGAGAAAGTTGGGGGAGGGGACCCAATGGAACAGCTGTTGGGAGACAGATGGTAACCTCCCGTGAAGGCCATCCAGCGTGTTCTTTAACGTGCACAGGATATGGCTTTCCCGAACACGGGGCCACGGCTTTACGTCCCATCCGACGGACGGCGGCCTTTCCAAGCCCATCAGTGTCCCCTACTGACCGTGGGAAGAGCGAGGAATTTTGCGGAGATAAATCTGAACGCTGACCCAGCTGGGACTCGAACCTGGGAACTACAGATTACGAGCCTGGCGCGCTACCGACTGAGCCACCCTGAGAAGAAAAGGTTATATGAGTAATGTTTGCGTCCTCTAGAATTATTGATCAATTTTATTCAGACGCAGTTTCGTTTATCTATATATATATATTTGAATAAATATTTCTAAATAATTAATGATTTCTATTAATATGATATTTTTATATATAAATATTTTGCAATATTTCTATACATCTATATTTGATTAAATACTTGTGAGTGAAAAGACAGGGATGTCGAACTCCCAATGGGTAACCACAAATGTGTTATAAATTATTATTTAGTCTTCACGAGTTTTCATTGCAGTAGTAGAAACTTTTGGCAAAACTCACGTGATCGTGGAAACTGTTGGTCAAATTCGTCATGACGACAGAGACTGCTGGCCAAAATTCACAATAGCCATGCGAATTGCCGACAAACTCATCGTGATCATCCAGACTGTTTAGCAAACTCATCGTGGCCATGGAGATTACGGTCCAAACTCATCATGGCCACGGAGACTGCTGACCAAAGTCATCATCACCATAGAACTACTGCCCAAACTCATCGTGGGCATGGAGATTACTGTCCAAACTCATCATGGCCACGGAGACTGCTGACCAAAATTCATCACCATAGAACTACTGCCCAAACTCATCGTGGCCATGGAGATTACTGGCCAAACTCATCATGGTCACGGAGACTGCTGACCAAAGTCATCATGACCATAGAACTACTGCCAAAACTCATCGTGGCCATGGAGATTACTGGCCAAACTCATCATGGTCACGGAGACTGCTGACCAAAGTCATCATGACCATAGAACTACTGCCCAAACTAATCGTGGCCATGGAGTTTACTGGCAAAACTCATCACGGCCACGGAGACTGCTGACCAAAGTCATCATCACCATAGAACTACTGCCCAAACTCATCGTGGCCATGGAGATTACTGTCCAAACTCATCACGGCCACGGAGACTGCTGACCAAAGTCATCATCACCATAGAACTACTGCCCAAACTCATCGTGGCCATGGAGATTACTGTCCAAACTCAACACGGCCACGGAGACTGCTGACCAAAGTCATCATGACCATAGAACTACTGCCCAAACTCATCGTGGCCATGGAGATTACTGGCCAAACTCATCATGGCCACGGAGACTGCTGACCAAAGTCATCATGACCATGAACTATTGTCCAAACTCGTCGTGAGCATGGAGATTGCTGTCCAAACTCGCCGCAACCATGAAGACTTCTGGTCAGGTTGTTCCTTATGCCAATTTAAGATCGTAATTTTTAGGTGGTTTAAAAAAATAAGCGATCTTTGAAAGAAGAAACGAAAGCTCATCTTGCAGTATGAATTGGCACTGTGTCCGGCTACAGAACACTTCTGTAAGTTGTTTACATTTATGTAGGTAAAATATATATATATGCGAACTTTTATTGAGAAACTTGTATATTAGGTTCAATGAAATATTGTGGAGCAAAATATTTAAAAATACAAAAAAGTTAATCAAATAATCAGAAATTTTTAAACATTAACACCAAACTCATTAATAATCGTAAATGAAATGCAAATCTCTAATTGAAGTTTAATATAAATTATTTTAAAAGATAATATAGACTTGATTTTTTTGAGCGACTGTACCAAAATAACAGATTGCTGAGATTTATTTCCATGGACTTGAGAATTTTCAAACATGTATAATTATATATCATTATATTCCTTTTTTTTTTTTTACTTTTGTAGTACATATTTACCATATAACACATTCTTGAAATTTTTATCCTTTAAAATCTTTACCATCAGTTTGTGGTTTATTAATTTCTTTAAAAATACAATTTTGTCTTTGTTTCCTACTGATTGTTTTGGATCAGAAATCAACTTTAATGAGAACCACATTCAGGAAGGCTCCTGACAGTCATAAACAAATCACAGTAAAAATAACATTCCTTCGAATTTTGACTTGAACTTAATTCTTCTGATGTTATGGAGAATATAATGTTTTTAAATAATTTAAAAAAAAAATTAGAGTGTTTTCTACACAACTCACTGCAAAGTGAACTTAGCTTAGTAACTGTCACACTAGAAGTATGATCAAGGATTAAGATGGGGTTAAAACTCACTTATCATAGTCGGCCTTGCAATAGAGTTTCCTATCCCGCGAGTAGCAGGTTTGGGACAGGTGCGCGTGACACACTGAGCACGTAAGGCAGCCCTCGTGCCACGAGTTGTCCATCACGCGCATGATATAGCGATCGATGATTGGCTGCTGGCAGCCCGTGCACATTTCTTTTTTGCCGGCCGGTTTTCTGATGGCGCCCGTTCCTCCTGTTGGATGGAGAAGAAAAGAGATTAGCAGAGGATGAAACCATGGTAACCTTTGAAATATTAATCACTACTTTTGGTTTGAATAAATTAGAGAGCTCAGTTTTAACTGTTTTTTTTCTCTGTGAACAAACAGGAAATAAAACTCACCGTTGTCTAGGAGACTGCTGGCGAAACTCAGGATCATAAGACCCAGCTGGGTCATCGTTGAGATTTATCTCCGCAAACTCTCGCCCTGCCCACTGTCAGTAGGCTTGGAAAGGCCACCGTCCGTCGGATGGGACGTTAAGCTGTGGCCCCGTGTGTGGGAGAGCCATACCCTGTGCACGTTAAAGCACACGCTGGATGGCCTTGATGGGAGGCTACCATCTGTCTCCCAACAGCTGTTCCAGTGGGCCCCGTCCCCCCAACCTTCTCTGAGCCTTCTGGGTCCTTGTGACCTGGCCATTTAGCCCATGGTGTGCAAAAAAGTGCCGATCAGAGGTAAAACAACCCAACCCAGTATATTGGATGAATACATTATTGACTTCTAATTCTGTTCTGCGCCGTATTTTGAGAGTGAATATCAAGACAAAGATTAAATGAAACCTTTCTTTAATTGACTAAAGATCTGGGGTTTAAGCCCATTCGATCTTCATTTTAAATATTATTCTCATCAAGGATTAACAAGGTGACAATCTTAAATAGAAACTACCGTCATAATACTTAGACAAAACAATTAATCTGCTTCCCAGGTGTCAAGTCTAAAACTCACTAGGGCATTTACATCTGCTGTTAAACAAAAAATTGGAAGTTTCTGTTTTGGCTTAAAGGATTTTTTGCATGTTAGGAAAACATTTCTTGTACAATTCCTAGCATTGTTACCGACCCGTTTTCGATTTTCAGAGCATTATATAAGCTGTTACTATTATGTTCTACTACATTTAAGAACAGTGTCAATCTAGGGTTCATCTAGAGTTTAACAGTTCAAAGAGGGTGGGAAGTCATGCTCCCCCCCACCCTCTTTCAAAATGCTATTAATGGAGGCAAACAGTTGTTGAACTTGTGCATGTTTCAACCAGTTTTCAACAAATTCTCTAAAAACCTTTAAAACAGATGGGGGGGGGGGGGAGGTTATACTACAATGCAAATACAACAATACTGTTACTTTTTTTACACTATTTTTTTTTGGAGAGGGGTCAAGGGTTAAGTGTTTTCGACTCTAATAATAAAATAAATATTCCCTCAAGCAGCTGCTTTCCACCCTAGTATAAGGTCTGTGAAGATGGCGGGACGGTAGCAGAAAGAGAACACAAACATCCATGCCTCACCCAGGGCTCGAACCCAGATCCCTTTCATCAGCAGCCAAGTGCGCTAACCACTTGGCCACGGGTCTGCTTACTACTCTTAAAAAAATGCATGGCATTAAATCATTTTTTTAATATTTTTTATATTTATAAGCTATTTAAAATTTTAAAATAATATAATTCTTTGAAGGCCAAATTAAAATTTTAAAGTTATTTGGAACAAAAAAATACTAGAAATAATTCATAGGAAATAAATATTCTTGCCAAAAATCAATATAAACTCTAACAGCGAGTCGTTAATACGAGGGGAGTTCAAAAAGTTCTTGGCATGCAACTGCAGAACAAAAAATATTGCACTTACCCCTCAACAAAACTTTTACTCCCCTTCAGAACACTCCCCTCCAACATGGCTCAGTCGGTAGCGCGCCAGGCTCGTAATCTGTAGTTCCCAGGTTCGAGTCCCAGCTGGGAGCGTTGAGATTTATCTCCGCAAAACTCCTTGCCCTTCCCACAGTCAGTAGGGGACACCGATGGGCTTGGAAAGGCCGCCGTCCGTCGGATGGGACGTTAAGCCGTGGCCCCGTGTGTGGGAGAGCTATACCCTGTGCACGTTAAAGAACACGCTGGATGGCCTTGACGGGAGGCTACCTTCTGTCTCCTAACAGCTGTTCCAGTGGGTCCCCTCCCCCAACCTTCTCTGAGCCTTCTGGGTCCATGTGACCTGGCCATTTAGCCCATGGTGTGCAAAAAAGTGCCGGTCAGAGGTAAAACAACCCACCCAAAAAACCCCTCCAGCATCTGTGCAAAGT
The DNA here is from genome assembly GCA_038380435.1 of Ryuthela nishihirai. Taxonomy (NCBI): domain Eukaryota; kingdom Metazoa; phylum Arthropoda; class Arachnida; order Araneae; family Heptathelidae; genus Ryuthela; species Ryuthela nishihirai. The sequence goes on from JAWZYU010000008.1 coordinate 59,104,602, forward strand.
TACAGACGTGTACGAAAATTCTGGAACGCTTGGTGGTACTCTTGTTGGGGAATATTCCGCAACTCTGAATGAACACATTTTGCAAGATCTTGCACCCTTGAAAAAGACTTCCCAACAAGTTCCTTTTTAATTTTTGGAAGCAACCAAATATCACATGGTGCAAAATCTGGTGAATATGCAGAATGGGATAGCTGTTTGTTTTTCTCTCTCTCCAAATAGGTCTTGCTGGGTTTTGTGAGCACTGGCATTGTCAAGAAGAAGGAAACACTTGACACATCTGATGTTGGATGCTGCTCCTTTTGTCTTCTTACCATTTTAGACAAAACAATGTTGGTCTAGTATTGTCCATTTATAGTCATTTATTTTTCAGGTAAGGTGTTCACGGTTACCACTCCTTGGGAATTGATTAATATTCTATTCCTTGAGCGAAAGTCTTATCGGAGGATTTTGGACTTCTTCAACCCAAGTATATATGGCGATCTTTCTGGCAGTTGTATAGTAATAAAACCAAGTCTCATCACCTGTGATGGGGGCGGGGGTGGCTCAGTCGGTAGCGCGCCAGGCTCGTAATCTGTAGTTCCCAGGTTCGAGTCCCAGCTGGGTGAGCGTTGAGATTATCTCCGCAAAATTCCCCGCCCTGCCCACGGTCAGTAGGGGACACCGATGGGCTTGGAAAGGCCTCCGTCCGTCGGATGGGACGTTAATCCATGGCTCCGTGTGCTGAAGAGCCATACCCTGTGCACGTTAAAGAACACGCTGGATGGCCTTGACGGGAGGCTACCTGTCTCCCAACAGCTGTTCCAGTGGGTCCCCTCCCCCAACCTTCTCTGAGCCTTCGGGGTCCATGTGACCTGGCCATTTAGCCCATGGTGTGCAAAAAAGTGCCGCTCAGAGGTAAAACAACCCAACAACCCATCACCTGTGACAATATCTGTTAACCGTTTGGGACTTGAGTTCAAGTATTGACAGCATCTCCTTACACAACACTAGCGCTTTTTTGCTCTTCTATTAGTTTTTGAGGTACCCATTTGGCACAGGTCTTTTGGAACTTTAAATGTTGATGAATAATTGTTTCTAAATTGCCAATCGATACACTGACATCTAAACTTATTTCCTGAACGGTGATGTGTGGGTTTTCCTTAACGAGTTCACGAACAGCATCGATGGTTCTCTCGTTCACGGCCTCCTGCGGTCTTCCTGCACGAGGGAGGGCTTCGAAGCTCTGCCATCCTTCTCTGAATTTGCGCATCCATTCCGTAACAGTGCCATATGAGCAGGCATAATCACCATATTCTTGTGATGGCGCGAATTTCTTTCCGCATCGTCCCCAAGCTGCATCTTTGTGCAAAATGTACGATGTTTTCGCGTCTTCAGCAGGCTCCCCCAGCAACAACGCACAGATTTCGCAGATAGAACTTTAGACGCTGCCAACAAAGAGAGAAATGATGATATGACTTTTGTTATCCCTTTTGACAGCTTGTCTAAACTTGTCACTACGTGTTATGACAAGATTAGACAGGCTTTCAAACAAGTCGTAACTCGTTAACGTCGGAGGAACGAGTGAAAAAATAACACGTATGAAGGGCGTTTTGAACGCTCTCCTTAAAACAGAATATTTAAAAGTACTCAAAGGCAAAATAGAGTTCATTATATAGTTTTCAAAAAAAAAAAATGGAGAATGTTCTATTGTCTTCAATCTGTTTGTCCTTCTGCAGACGATAATAGAGTATGGTATGGGGGTAAGTAATCTGAATGAAAGGGGGATGGGGAATGATGGGGCCGAAAACCAGTTCCGGTATAAAATGTTTTTGCTTCCTCATAGTGATTTAAAAAAAAAATTCTGTAAAATTTCTGTAAAATATACTATTATGTGTTTAATAGTTTATTCGCCTACTTTCCATCTATTAGAATTCTGAAGTTGGGGGGGGGGGGAGAGGGAAGAAGAGGGGCTCAGAGAAGAGTGGGGAGAGGGAAGAAGAGGGGCTCAGAGAAGAGTGGGGAGAGGGAAGAAGAGGGGCTCAGAGAAGAGTGGGGAGATGGAAGAAGAGGGGCTCAGAGAAGAGTGGGGAGAGGGAAGAAGAGGGGCTCAGAGAAGAGTGGGGAGAGGGAAGAAGAAGTGCTCAGAGAAGAGTGGGGAGAGGGAAGAAGATGGGCTCAGAGAAGAGTGGGGAGAGGGAAGAAGAGGGGCTCAGAGAAGAGTGGGGAGAGGGAAGAAGAGGGGCTCAGAGAAGAGTGGGGAGAGGGAAGAAGAAGTGCTCAGAGAAGAGTGGGGAGAGGGAAGAAGAGGGGCTCAGAGAAGAGTGGGGAGAGGGAAGAAGAGGAGCTCAGAGAAGAGTGGAGAGAGGGAAGAAGAAGTGCTCAGAGAAGAGTGGAGAGAGGGAAGAGGAAGTGCTCTGAGAAGAGTGGGGAGAGGGAAGAAGAGGAGCTCAGAGAAGAGTGGAGAGAGGGAAGAAGAAGTGCTCAGAGAAGAGTGGAGAGAGGGAAGAGGAAGTGCTCTGAGAAGAGTGGGGAGAGGGAAGAAGAGGGGCTCAGAGAAGAGTGGGGAGAGGGAAGAAGAAGTGCTCAGAGAAGAGTGGGGAGAGGGAAGAAGAGGGGCTCAGAGAAGAGTGGGGAGAGGGAAGAAGAGGAGCTCAGAGAAGAGTGGAGAGAGGGAAGAAGTGCTCAGAGAAGAGTGGAGAGAGGGAAGAGGAAGTGCTCAGAGAAGAGTGGGGAGAGGGAAGAAGAGGGGCTCAGAGAAGAGTGGGGAGAGGGAAGAAGAAGTGCTCAGAGAAGAGTGGGGAGATGGAAGAAGAGGGGCTCAGAGAAGAGTGGGGAGATGGAAGAAGAGGGTCTCAGAGAAGAGTGGGGAGAGGGAAGAAGAGGGGCTCAGAGAAGAGTGGGGAGAGGGAAGAAGAAGTGCTCAGAGAAGAGTGGGGAGATGGAAGAAGAGGGGCTCAGAGAAGAGTGGGGAGATGGAAGAAGAGGGGCTCAGAGAAGAGTGGGGAGAGGGAAGAAGAAGTGCTCAGAGAAGAGTGGGGAGATGGAAGAAGAGGGGCTCAGAGAAGAGTGGGGAGATGGAAGAAGAGGGGCTCAGAGAAGAGTGGGGAGAGGGAAGAAGAAGTGCTCAGAGAAGAGTGGGGAGATGGAAGAAGAGGGACTCAGAGAAGAGTGGGGAGAGGGTAGAAGAGGGGCTCAGAGAAGAGTGGGGAGATGGAAGAAGAGGGGCTCAGAGAAGAGTGGGGAGAGGGAAGAAGAAGTGCTCAGAGAAGAGTGGGGAGATGGAAGAAGAGGGGCTCAGAGAAGAGTGGGGAGATGGAAGAAGAGGGGCTCAGAGAAGAGTGGGGAGAGGGAAGAAGAAGTGCTCAGAGAAGAGTGGGGAGATGGAAGAAGAGGGGCTCAGAGAAGAGTGGGGAGAGGGTAGAAGAGGGGCTCAGAGAAGAGTGGGGAGAGGGAAGAAGAGGGGCTCAGAGAAGAGTGGGGAGATGGAAGAAGAGGGACTCAGAGAAGAGTGGGGAGAGGGTAGAAGAGGGGCTCAGAGAAGAGTGGGGAAGGGACCCCAGTTTACAGTTGTTAGGGCGCAAATATGGTAACCTCCTCTCAGGGGCAGAACGTTAACCCTTTCACGACCAAGGGAAACATTTTTCCCATTTTAAAATTGGTGATTGTCGTATTTAATTATAACTTTGTCTGCATTTTTTATACAGAATGTCAAAATAGAACGTATGCCGAACGCAATTGCGTAAACGGGAAGGTTTAGTCCATGTCCATCTTTGCAATAATGTTGCATCTGTGCAATGTCCATCTTTGCCTCACTACCAAAAGAAATTGCTTCGCAGAATATCATAATTAGCACATCATTTTGTATAGTAATTTTATTTCATAATTTTGTATTATTTTAGTTAACATTTTGTTCTAATAAACCAATAAATAAAAGACATTGCATAGTAAGCCTAACTATAATTTGTGTTACCTTTATAGTCCATTGGGAAAAATATTTCCCATAAAATTCCAAAAAACATTGTTATGTATTTTGGAATTTTATGTATGTATAAAACACATTGTTATGTATTTTTCTTATGATTTTTATTTATTTTACGTCTAAACAAACTAAAATAAACAGTTACATACTAATATTTACTCTTAGAAACCTTATGGTCCTGAAAGGGGGGTTAAAGAACAATAAATATTCGTTAACGTACACATCTTGTTGTTATCGTGCACACAGAGACAGGGCTTTTCGAGATCAAGCCCATTGTCAAACCGTGGCAGTCTTATTTCAGCAGGAATCGCAAGGAGGAAATTGTACTTGCTCCGCTCCACTTAGCTCATTCATTTATCACTCATTCGTTTCTTCTTCAGGAGGAAGACGAACCTAAGTGCGAGTTTTATGACACCATTTTAACTGTTAAATACATTTTAATACATTGTCCTGTTTTTTAACTTCACAGACATTTGATTTTTACATTTCATGATTTTAAGTCCAAATCGCTTACACTCCGGCATCTTTTATCTGATGAATCACTTTTAACTCCTGTCTTTAATTTTTTAAGTTTTGCCAGTTATTTTAGACGTATTTAATTTTTAGTCCTTTATGACTTTTTTTTTTTGGTAAGTTTTTATCTTATGGGTCCTATACACCCATTCGTTGTTTTTCTATTTTGCACTGGGGCGGGAGTGTCTCAGTCGGTAGCGCGCCAGGCTCGTAATCTGTAGTTCCCAGGTTCGAGTCCCAGCTGGGTCAGCGCTGAGATTTATCTCCGCAAAATTCCCCGCCCTGCCCACGGTCAGCAGGGGACATCGATGGGCTTGGAAAGACCGCCTTCCGTCGGATGGGACGTTAAGCAGTGGTCCCGTGTGCGGGAGAGCAATACCCTCTGCACGTAAAAGAACACGCTGGATGGCCTTGACGGGAGGCTACCATCTGTCTCCCGACAACTGTTCCAGTGGGTCCCCTTCACCAACCTTCTCTGAGCCTTCGGGGTCCATGTGACCTGGCCATTTAGCCCATTGTGTGGAAGAAAAGTGCCGCTCAGAGGGAAAACCCACGTTAAACAACCCACGTTAAAAAAATACGCTGGATGGCCTTGACAGGAGGCTGCCATCTGTCTCCCGACAATTGTTCCAGTGGGTCCCCTCCCCCAACCTTCTCTGAGCCTTCTGGGTCCTTGTGACTTCGCCATTTAGCCCATTGTGTGCAAGAAAAGTGCCGCTCAGAGGGAAAACCTACGTTAAACAACCCACGTTAAAAAAATACGCTGGATGGCCTTGACAGGAGGCTGCCATTTGTCTCCCGACAATTGTTCCAGTGGGTCCCCTCCCCCAACCTTCTCTTAGCTTTCTGGGTCCTTGTGACCTCCCCATTTAGCCCATTGTGTGCAAGAAAAATGCCGCTCAGAGGGAAAACAACCCAACTATTTTGCACTTGTTGAATCTTTTTATTCTTGTTCTTATACACATTGTTTGTTTTACACTTTCGTTTCTTGTTTTATCTTTTCCATTATTGTTGCTTTCACCCTCTTTGTATGTTGATTTTTACTTTTGATTGGCGGTTCAATGACTTTTATTTCTTTATGTTTCATTATATTTATCATGCGTTTGGCACAATGTGGCACAATAGATGCCGTTTCGCCGTTAAACCCCAAACAATCAAATGATGCCGTAGGTCGACAACACATAGCTATCAATAGCCATTGAAGATGTCATCTAGAAAGCTTTTATAAGCAGGTTCAATGTCACTTGGACTAGCATATTTTTTTCTTTTAAGAAGATCGCATTAACAGACCCTGGTCGGATGTGAATTTCTCTTAAGGAAACACGTAAATAGCGGGGGGGGGGGGGGGGGGGGCGTTCCAGATTCGTAATATATATTTAATATTTATATATGTAAATGGTAGCTAGGCGTAAACTGGAAGGAGAGCTGTGTACCAATCCCTAGTGATGCTGCACAGAACCGGCCAGGTCTAGCACCTAATGTCCGACCTCGCCTTCTCGTGGTGCAGGCCGTTAGTACCTTTCAGAAGAGATATTCTCTTTTGGAAGGGAACGGAAGGGGAGGGCTGCCAGTTCAGTATGGCCTACTGATCTGGTCATCTATGGCCACTTTTTTTCTTTTTTTTTCAACCCTGCTGAGGAGTGGTCAACTTCACAGGGTCCTGGTGCTGACCATTTATACCTACTAGACTGGACTTGTTTATAGATTTGTGCTTGATTATGGATCCTGGACTTGCTGCACTGCTGGGCCTCGGTTGAGGGAGAGTCTGCTGCTGCGTTTTCTGTTTGCTTCTGGGTTGCCAGCTCTAAGTGAACAGAGGCATGGGATACCTTATTTCAGCTGGTGGATAATCCTAATCAGACGCCATCGCAGGTACCTAACCTTACTTAGCTAGTTGGGCATCGTCAAGCCTAAACTGGAGTAATGTGTCTCAGGCAGGCAATATGGCTCTTGAAAAAGTCCACTTGAAAAGATGGTGCCTGAAGTTCCTACCAGCATCGGTGACTTCAGCCTTTAGCAGAGGAGGAACAGGTCTTTGCCCCATGCCTGCGATCAGGGGGCTGTTTGATATTGTTGGCCCTACCAATCTCAATAAACCTAATTTCTTTAAAAATCCTACTAATCATTTTCTTTCTGCAGGAACGTGGAACGTGAGGATATTACATAGAGATTATTCTCTTGATGTCCTCATGCAGGAGTTCCAGCGCTATAACCAAGATATTCTGGACTTGCAAGAGACCAGATGGAGATACTTAAAAATAACTTTAAAATTTTCTTTACAGTATGGAGGATGGAAAGTATCACCAAGGCGTAGGTCTGCTGCTCAGCAGACATGCTAGTGATGCTCTTCTAGGATATGAGTACATTAATGAAAGATTTCTTACAGCAAAATTTCAGACAAGCGTTAAAGACTTGAATGTTATCTGCTGTTATGCCCCCACTGAGGATGCTGATGAGGATGAGAAGGATAGGTTTTACGGACAACTTCAGGATATTTTGAATTTTGTCAAGAAAGGAGATATTACCCTTGTTCTAGGTGACTTCAAGGCCAAAGTTGGTACTGACTCTGACCTTAGGGTCTGAAGTTATTTTGGCTATTTCTGAACTTAAACTTCATAAATTCCCTGGGGTAGATGAAATTACTACGGAAATGCTTAGAGCTGGGAATGTTTCGGTTACCACTTGGATGACTGAAATTTTGAATATCTTTTATGATAAAGGCATGGTTTCTAAGGATTTTACCAAAGCTATTATTATTTCTATTTTCAAAAAAGGTGATCACAAGTTCTTGTGATAACTATAGCCTACTTTCTGTTCCAAGTAAAGTTCTTTGCATGATTGTGCTTAATAGAATTAAGAATCTGGTTGACAGTCACTTGCGTGATGAACAATGTGGATTCAGAAGTGGTAGGGGATGTGTAGATCAGATATTTTCACTTAGGCAGATTCTTGAGAAATGTTTAGAGATTCAGAAACCTTTGGTTGCTAGCTTTGTTGACTTCAAAAAGGCTTTCGACTCTGTTGATCGTCATAATTTGTGGTTGATTGTGAGATCATATGGTATACCAGACAAGTTAGTTAACATAATGAAAGCTCTCTATAATAACACTGAGTCGTGTGTGAGAATTGGTAAGGCTTGTAGCAATTGGTTCAGCATTACGTCTGGTGTTCGACAAGGGTGCATTTTGTCTCCTTTTCTCTTTAGTTTGGTTGTTAATTATGTTATGCGAAATTCACTTCAAGGGAAAGATTTTGGCCTTAAATGGGCTGGAGATACGAAAATTTCTGATTTAGATTATGCTGATGATTTAGCCCTTTTGACAAATGATGTTGATGAGATGAACTCTTTCATTCGAGCTGTTGATGAAACTGGTAGTAGAGTAGGTTTGGTTATAAACAGAGAGAAAACTAAAGTGATGAAAATTGATCAGGCAGGTTGTGATTCAGTTCATCTGAATGGTTGCAGTCTTGAGCAGGTATCACAGTTTAATTACCTTGGGAGCTATGTAACAGATACTGGTGATGTGCGGCATGAGATTAACAGACGAATAGGGATTGCTGCCGGGACTTTTAAGAATCTATGGAGATTGTGGAGAAATAGGCGTATACACCTAAAGGCTAAAATTAGACTGTATAATAGTTTGGTTCTTTCTAGGGTTGGTTATGGTAGTGAAACTTGGACGCTGTGTAAACAAGATAACAGGAAACTAGATGCTTTTGATTCTAGATGCTTACGCAGTATCTTGGGTATTTGGTGGTTTAACTTTGCAACTAATGATGAGGTTAGGCAAAGGAGTCTGCAACCTCCTTTAAGCAGCATATTGTGCAGAGAGAGACTCCGCTGGTTTGGCCATGTTGTCCGTATGGATAATTATAGATTGGCGAATGAGGTTATGAACAGTGTGCCTAAAGGCCTCAGAAAGAGGGGAAGACCTAGGATGCGGTGGGCAGACAATGTTAAACAGGACCTTGTTAGAATTGGTGTGCAGTGGCCGCATGCAGCAGATGTAGCTGAGAACAGATATGCTTGGAGTTGGGTTGTTTTACCTCTGAGCGGCACTTTTTTTGCACACCATGGGCTAAATGGCCAGGTCACAAGGACCCCGAAGGCTCAGAGAAGGTTGGGGGAGAGGACCCACTGGAACAGCTGTTGGGAGACAGATGGTAGCCTCCCGTCAAGGCCATCCAGCGTGTTCTTTAACGTGCACAGGGTATGGCTCTCCCGCACACGGGGCCAAGGCTTAACGTCCCATCCGACGGACGGCGGCCTTTCCAAGCCCATCGGTGTCCCCTACTGACCGTGGGCAGGGCGAGGAATTTTTGCGGAGATAAATCTCAACGCCGACCCAGCTGGGACTCGAACCTGGGAACTACAGATTACGAGCCTGGCGCGCTACCGACTGAGCCACCCCCGCCCCAAATATGCTTGGAGAATTAAACTGCGCGGTCTGGTTGGCCCTCCGTAGCCCATGGCTGCTTGAGGATGATGATGACACTAGTTGAACGGCACCCACCGTTGCACTAATTTCGCTTTTAATTTCTATATTTTGTTTTTTACTGCACTAAATGCTAGTTCTGCCGTAACCAGACACTTTTAACACAGATTCAACGCATTGCCCGCCATTGCTCAGGTCTTGTCTGACCTCAGCACATGCTCTCATAGCCCATGACTTCCTCGCAATCTGTCGCTATTTGTATTTTGACAGATTTTAATACTCAGTTGTGACCGATTTACTTGACCGAACTGTCCCAAATTTCGTATGCGGGTTCATCCTGCCGAACCCAGTGTTGGGTTAAAAAATCTTTTCCGTAGCTCAGCGCTATCCAACACAAGGATTTTTGTGGCCCGCGAACAAAACCAAGTTTTACTTGAAATTTTAAATAAATATCTATAATCCATCAAATAATTTTTTATCAACTTATATTACTTTACTTGATATGCAATCTTACTCATTATATTTGCAATTATTATTGCATTATTTCAACTTGCTCATTCTATTCTTATTGCCCAACAACTACGGCCACAATGCTCCCATTAAATTAATATTTGATATGGTTTAGAAAATTTATATTGGTTTATTATTGCTTATTATTTTTCTTGAACTGACTTTTCAATTACCTATCCTATCCTATTCTCTTTTTTGGCCCGAGAAATATTGGCGAAAGAAAAATGGCCACGTAGTCTTAGGGTTGGGTTGGGTTGTTTTACCTCTGAGCGGCACTTTTTTGCACACCATGGGCTAAATGGTCAGGTCACATGGACCCGAAGGCTCAGAGAAGGTTGAGGGAGGTGACCCACTGGAACAGTTGTTGGGAGACAGATGGTAGCCTCCCATCAAGGCCATCCAGCGTGTTCTTTAACGTGCACAGGGTATGGCTCTCCCGCACACGGGGCCACGGCTTAACGTCCCATCCGACGGACGGCGGCTTTTACCAAGTCCATAGGTGTCCCCTACTGACCGTGGGCAGGGTGGGGAATATTTGCGGAGATAAATCTCAACGCTGACACAGCTGGGAACTACAGATTACGAGCCTGGCGCGCTACCGACTGACCCCCCCCCCCCCCCCCCCCGCCGCGGTCTTAGAGAAGTTGGACAGCACTGCCCTAGCTACTGATGTGGCATTTGCAGGAAAGACATACTCTGTGAACGTTAAAGAACACGCTGGATGGCCTTGACAGGAGGCTACCACCTTCTACCAACATCTGTCCAGTGAGTCCTCTCTCTTTACCTCTTCCGAGTCCTTAGGGTTCTTGTGACCTGGCCATTTAGCCCATTGTGTGGAAAAAAAGTACTGCTCAGAGATATAACTGCTCAACTTTGGCTGATTTGCCCACAGATAATCAGAAGTACGTTTTAACTAGATCTGTTTGATATCTTTCTATTTCATATTGCTCTCAAAAAATGAAGAATATTTATTCTTCCGAACACCACTGAAAAACAATAAAGATTTATATTATAGAAAACTGATCAAAAATCCAATCCGAGAGCTACAAATATCGTTTAAGACACTGCTCACTAAACAACAAATCTATTTTCTCCATCCTCAAGTTCCCTGTCTTCAGCTGTAGCATCCTTTCTACTGACCAAAGCCTAATCCCCTCCATATATTCCCATTAGAGATGACAAGTGTGCAGTCTCTTTTGATCCTCATGTTCGCTCCGATCGGCAATCCCTGACAAGGGGTGAGATACACCTTCTTCGCGACCTTCTCCGCAGGTTGTTGCTCCGCCACCCAGGCCACCCTAATTGCAGAGGTCAGTGTCGAGTCCGTGGCAACGTCCGTCATGATCTTTGTCGCAGTGTGTCTGTGAAATGGTCGTAGCAGAAACATTTAAGGGAGTACACATCACACCCAAGCGGGCTCCACCGCAAATCAAGATTTTTCACCCTGTTCGTCTGTCAAAACGGGAATAATGCGGTTTTTTTTTTATTTTTTTTATTTAAACGACACCTAGCGCTACCCGATTTTCACTTTTAATATGTGTTGTTTTATTTTTTACTGCACTAAAGGAGAGACGGGGGTGGCACGGTAGGTAGCGCGGCAGGCTCGTAATCTGTAGTTCCCAGGTTCGAGTCCCAGCTGGGTCAGCGTTCAGATTTATCTCCGCAAATCTCCCCGTCCTGCCCACGGTCAGTAGGCGACACCGCTGGGCTTGGAAAGGCCGCCGTCCGTCGGATGGGACGTTAATCCATGGCCCCGTGTGCTGGAGAGCCATACCCTGTACACGTTAAAGAACACACTGAATGGCCTTGACGGGAGGCTACCATCTGTCTCCCAACAGCTGTTCCAGTGGGTCCCCTCGCCCAACTTTCTATGAGCCTTTGGGGTTCATGTGACCTGGTCATTTGGCCCATGGTGTTCAAAAAAGTGCCACTCAGAGATAAAACAACCCAAAGTTAAAGAACATTCTGGATGGCCTTGACGGGAGGCTACCATCTGTCTCCAAACAGCTGTTCCAGTGGGTCCCCTCGCCCAACCTTCTGTGAGCCTTCGGGGTCCATGTGAAATGCCATTTAGCCCATGGCGTGCAAAAAAGTGCCACTCAGAAGTAAAACAACCGATTGTTCCACCCGATTACAATGGTCTGCATGAAAATGGTCCCTCGGAAAAAAAAAATGGTTGCACTCTATTGATTTGAGGGGGCTGAATCCGAATCTGGAATCCAAATGTTTAAATCAGGCACTCTTTTCGTGGGAGGGCATTTTTTGAGAAAATTACAATTTTTGTGATTATATATATATGACTTTATTCGTTTTTCAAACTACTGGAAGCCTCAGTTTTATTATGTGAGATAACCAAGAGATGGATTGCTTACTTAACGCGAAAATATTCAGGATTATTTATATTAATTTGTAATTAATATAATATATAATTAATATAATATTAATTATATCAATTTATACTTAATATAAATATTTATAATCTATTTCATATTCATATTCAAGATCCCGAGTTCCAAAATTAAATCAAACTACAATGAAAAGAACAGCTTGGAAAGCATTTAGAAACGTTTGTCACAACTTTTGAGACGAATTTCTTCATATATATCAGTGGTTCTCAACCTTTTATGCTTCACGTACCCCCTGGAAATGTGTATGTAACTGGTGTACCCCTTGTATAGATAGATGAAACTATAGTTATAGCATAACAATGGGAATAAAATAAAACGTATATATCAGTGGTTCTCAACCTTTTATGCTTCACGTAACCCCTGGAAATATGTATGTAACTGGCGTACCCCTTGTATAGAGAGATAAAACTATAGTTATAGTATAACAATGGGAATAAAATAAAACATATATATCAGTGGTTCTCAACCTTTTATGCTTCACGTACCCCCTGGAAATGTGTATGTAACTGGCGTACCCCTTGTATAGAGAGATAAAACTATAGTTATAGTATAACAATGGGAATCAAATAAAACATATATATCAGTGGTTCTCAACCTTTTATGCTTCACGTACCCCCTGGAAATGTGTATGTAACTGGCGTACCCATTGTATAGATAGATAAAACTATAGTTATAGTATAACAATGGGAATAAAATAAAACATATATATCAGTGGTTCTCAACCTTTTATGCTTCACGTACCCCCTGGAAATGTGTATGTAACTGGCGTACCTCTTGTATAGATAGATAAAACTATAGTTATAGTATAACAATGGGAATAAAATAAAACATATATATCAGTGGTTCTCAACCTTTTATGCTTCACGTACCCCCTGGAAATATGTATGTAACTGGCGTACCCCTTGTATAGAGAGATAAAACTATAGTTATAGTATAACAATGGGAATAAAATAAAACATATATATCAGTGGTTCTCAACCTTTTATGCTTCATGTACCCCCTGGAAATGTGTATGTAACTGGCGTACCCCTTGTATAGATAGATAAAACTATAGTTATAGTATAACAATGGGAATAAAATAAAACGTATATATCTGTGGTTCTCAACCTTTTATGCTTCACGTACCCCCTGGAAATATGTATGTAACTGGCGTACCCCCCTTGTATAGATAGATAAAACTATAGTTATAGTATAACAATGGGAATAAAATAAAACGTATATATCAGTGGTTCTCAACCTTTTATGCTTCACGTACCCCCTGGAAATGTGTATGTAACTGGCGTACCCTTTGTATACATAGTTAAATCTATAGTTATATTATAACAATGGGAATAAAATAAAACATATATATCAGTGGTTCTCAACCTTTTATGCTTCACGTACCCCCGGAAATGTGTATGCAACTGGCGTACCCCTTGTATAGATAGATAAAACTATAGTTATAGCATAACAATGGGAATAAAATAAAACATATATATAAGTGGTTCTCAACCTTTTATGCTTAACGTACCCCATGGAAATGTGTATGTAACTGGCATACCCCTTGTATAGATAGATAAAACTATAGTTATAGTGTAGCAATGGGAATAAAATAAAACATATATATCAGTGGTTCTCAACCTTTTATGCTTCACGTACCCCCTGGAAATGTGTATGTAACTGCCGTACCCCTTGTATAGATAGATAAAACTATAGTTATAGTATAACAATGGGAATAAAATAAAACATATATATAAGTGGTTCTCAACCTTTTATGCTTCACGTACCCCCTGGAAATGTGTATGTAATTGGCATACCCCTTGTATAGATAGATAAAACTATAGTTATAGTGTAGCAATGGGAATAAAATAAAACATATATATCAGTGGTTCTCAACCTTTTATGCTTCACGTACCCCCTGGAAATGTGTATGTAACTGGCGTACCCCTTGTATAGATAGATAAAACTATAGTTATAGTATAACAATGGGAATAAAATAAAACATATATATCAGTGGTTCTCAACCTTTTATGCTTCACGTACCCCCTGGAAATGTGTATGTAACTGGCATACCCCTTGTATAGATAGATAAAACTATAGTTATAGTATAGCAATGGGAATAAAATAAAACATATATATCAGTGGTTCTCAACCTTTTATGTTTCACGTACCCCCTGGAAATGTGTATGTAACTGCCGTACCCCTCGTATAGATAGATGAAACTATAGTTATAGTATAACAATGGGAATAAAATAAAACATATATATCAGTGGTTCTCAACCTTTTATGCTTCACGTACCCCCTGGAAATGTGTATGTAACTGGCGTACCCCTTGTATAGATAGATAAAACTATAGTTATAGTATAACAATGGGAATAATATAAAACATATATATCAGTGGTTCTCAACCTTTTATGCTTCACGTACCCCCTGGAAATGTGTATGTAACTGGTGTACCCCTCGTATAGATAGATGAAACTATAGTTATAGTATAACAATGGGAATAAAATAAAACATATATATCAGTGGTTCTCAACCTTTTATGCTTCACGTACCCCCTGGAAATGTGTATGTAACTGGCGTACCCCTTGTATAGATAGATGAAACTATAGTTATAGTATAACAATGGGAATAAAATAAAACATATATATCAGTGGTTCTCAACCTTTTATGCTTCACGTACCCCCTGGAAATGTGTATGTAACTGGCGTACCCCTTGTATAGATAGATGAAACTATAGTTATAGTATAACAATGGGAATAAAATAAAACATATATATCAGTGGTTCTCAACCTTTTATGCTTCACGTACCCCCTGGAAATGTGTATGTAACTGGTGTACCCCTTGTATAGATAGATGAAACTATAGTTATAGTATAACAATGGGAATAAAATAAAACATATATATCAGTGGTTCTCAACCTTTTATGCTTCACGTACCCCCCGGAAATGTGTATGTAACTGGCGTACCCCTTGTATAGATAGATAAAACTATAGTTATAGTATAACAATGGGAATAAAATAAAACATATATATCAGTGGTTCTCAACCTTTTATGCTTCACGTACCCCCTGGAAATGTGTATGTAACTGGCGTACCCCTTGTATAGATAGATAAAACTATAGTTATAGTATAACAATGGGAATAAAATAAAACATATATATCAGTGGTTCTCAACCTTTTATGCTTCACGTACCCCCTGGAAATGTGTATGTAACTGGTGTACCCCTTGTATAGATAGATGAAACTATAGTTATAGTATAACAATGGGAATAAAATAAAACATATATATCAGTGGTTCTCAACCTTTTATGCTTCACGTACCCCCCGGAAATGTGTATGTAACTGGCGTACCCCTTGTATAGATAGATAAAACTATAGTTATAGTATAACAATGGGAATAAAATAAAACATATATATCAGTGGTTCTCAACCTTTTATGTTTCACGTACCCCCTGGAAATGTGTATGTAACTGGCGTACCCCTTGTATAGATAGATAAAACTATAGTTATAGTATAGCAATGGGAATAAAATAAAACATATATATCAGTGGTTCTCAACCTTTTATGCTTCACGTACCCCATGGAAATGTGTATGTAACTGGCATACCCCTTGTATAGATAGATGAAACTATAGTTATAGTATAACAATGGGAATAAAATAAAACATATATATCAGTGGTTCTCAACCTTTTATGCTTCACGTACCCCATGGAAATGTGTATGTAACTGGCATACCCCTTGTATAGATAGATGAAACTATAGTTATAGTATAACAATGGGAATAAAATAAAACGTATATATCAGTGGTTCTCAACCTTTTATGCTTCACGTACCCCATGGAAATGTGTATGTAACTGGCATACCCCTTGTATAGATAGATGAAACTATAGTTATAGTATAACAATGGGAATAAAATAAAACATATATATCAGTGGTTCTCAACCTTTTATGCTTCACGTATCCCCTGGAAATGTGTATGTAACTGGCGTACCCCTTGTATAGATAGATAAAACTATAGTTATAGTATAACAATGGGAATAAAATAAAACATGTATATCAGTGGTTCTCAACCTTTTATACTTCACGTACCCCCTGGAAATATGTATGTAACTGGCGTACCCCTTGTATAGATAGATAAAACTATAGTTATAGCATGATAATGCTACTTAGCGACTTTGTTACTAGATCTAGCGACTTTTGAGCTCTCATGGCGTAACCCAAAAATTTTTACCGCGTATCCCATGTTGAGAACCCCTAATATGGAGTATTAGGATATAATATGTCGTTAAAGTTGGATTTCTTACATTCACACCTGATTTTTTTCAAAATTGATGGGAGCGGTCTCTGATGAGCACGGAGAAATATTCCCCAAGTCGTTTCCGAAATGGAAAATGATATAGCGGCAGATGGAACGAGAGTATTTTGGCGGTCTACTGTTGCGCCCTGCAGCGAGATGCTCCAGAGATAAAATATAAGAGATAAACGATAAGAAAACATTTTTTTTTAATATTTACATGCATCAGGATTTATTAGTGTCAGCTTTAACTTTTTATAATGTAAATAAATATTTGGTAAAATACATTTAACTTCTCTGAGTAAAATAATGTTTTTTTAAAAATTAAACTCATATCTCTAGAAAATTGTAGGAGATAGAACTAATCGGATGTCAGATTCAATTTCAGCAACCTCAAAAACGTAAAAATGAGAGAATTTTGGAAGGGAGGGAAAACATTTTTTTTTATGATTAGTGATATTAGCACAGATTTAATGCGAAGAATTCTCTGTGTTGCTGATGTCAGCTGGTGTTGTTATGGTTCAGTCGGTATCTGCAGTTCCCAGGTTCAAGTCCCGCTTGGGCTAGGGTTGAGACTTCCCACCCTTTCTTTGGTGTGTAGGGGACTCCGATGGACTTTCAAAGGATGCAGTCTTCACAGATGGCGGCACACTCTTCTGTTAGAGCATGTGTAGTTGTGTGTGTTGGAGCACTTGTAGTTTAGGGTGTGGTGGAGTGTGACAATTGTACGGCGTGTTAGAGCATGTGTAGTTGTATCGTGGAGTGTGTGTAGTTGTATTGTGTGCTGGAGCGTGTGTAGTTCTATGAGTGGAGTGTTGATAGTTTAGGGAATGGTGAAACGTTTGAAGTTCACCATTCCCTAAATTCCTAATCTTGTGTGTGTGGGGCGGGGTGGCTCAGTCGGTAGCGCGCCAGGCTCGTAATCTGTAGTTTCCAGGTTCGAGTCGCAGCTGGGTCAGCGTTGAGATTTATCTCCGCAAAATTACCCGCCCTGCCCACGGTCAGTAGGGGACACCGATGGGCTTGGAAAGGCCGCCGTCCGTCGGATGGGACGTTAAGCCGTGGCCCCGTGTGCGGGAGAGCCATACCTTGTGCACGTTAAAGAACACGCTGGATGGCCTTGACGGGAGGCTACCATCTGTCTCCCAACAGCTGTTCCAGTGGGTCCCCTCCCCCAACCTTCTCTGAGCCTTCGGGGTCCATGTGACCTGGCCATTTAGCCCATGGTGTGCAAAAAAGTGCCGCTCAGAGGTAAAACAACCCAACCCAAGCCTTCGGGGTCCATGTGACCTGGCCATTTAGCTCATGGTGTGCAAAAAAGTGCCGCTCAGAGGTAAAACAACCCAACAACCCTAATCTTGTGTAGTTCTTGTGAAGATGGCACTTGTAGAGTGTGTTGGAACATATTAAGCCGTGTCTCCGTGTGCGGTAGAGCCTACTCTGTGCATGTTAAAGAACACATTAAGTGGACTTGACGGGAGACTACCATCTGTCTCCCAACAGCTGTCCAGTGGGTTCCCTTCCCCCCAAACTTCTCTTAGCCCTCTGGGTTCTTGTGACCTAGCAATTTCACCCATGGTGTGCAAAAAGTTCTCTCAGAGTTAAAAGAACCCAACCCGTGGTAAACTATTATTATCATTGCGAGAGAATTTCGTACTCTCTGGTTGGTGATCTACACGACTGAACGTCCCAAATTTGCTACCTAGGTTCCCCCTTACTGATTCCTTTTTGAGGTGAAAATCAAGTTGCCAATAAATAATATATGCTTAAATATAATAATGCCTTTGAAAATGGGAATCTGGTAACAGATTGGTAGGTTGGCTGTTTTAACTCTGAGTGGCACTTTTTGGCACACCATGGACTAAATGGCCAGGTCTCAAGGACCCCGAAGGCTCAGAGAAGGTAGGGAGAGGGGACCCATTGGAACAGCTGTTGGGAGACAGATGGAAGCCTCCCATCAAGGCCATCCAGCGTGTTCTTTAACGTGCACAGGGTATGGGCACTACCGCACACGGGACCACGGCTTAACGTCCCATCCGACGGACGGCGGCCTTTCCAAGCCCATCGGTGTCCCCTACTGACCGTGGGCAGGACGGGGAATTTTGCGGAGATAAGTCTCAACGCTGACCCAGCTGGGACTCGAACCTGGGAACTACAGATTACGAGCCTGGCGGGCTACCGACTGAGCCACTCCCGCCCCTCTGTTTAAAGTATTCGAAATGGTTTTCATATCATAATGTGCTGTTTCATGTCTATGGTGAAATATATGCTTATAATATATAAGAAATATATATATATATATATAAAATATATATGCTTAATATATAAGAAGTATTTATGGTGTAGGGTAGGAAAATAATTGAGAGGCAGTTGGCTGAATTGGTAGCGCACCAGGCTCGTAATCTGCATTTCCCAGGTTCGAGCCAGCGTAGAGACTTACCTCTGCTAAAAGAAAGCGGACATCTATGAGCTTGAAAAGTCTGCCGTCCATCGGATGGGATGTTAAGGCCATGGCTTTGTGTTCAAGAGAACTATGCTGTGTGCACGTTAAAGAATACACTGGATGGCCTTGATGGACTATTACCACCAGTATCGTAACAGCTGTCCAGGGGGTACCGTTCTCCAGTCTTCTCTCGGGGTCCTTGTGACCTGGTCGTTTGACCTGTTATTTGCATGAAAGTGCCCCTCAGAGGACTGGCTGGCACTCAGAGGTAACACAATCCACCTCTGTGCACATTACAGAACACGCTGGATGGCCTAGACGAGAGGTTTCCATCTCTCTTTCCTAGCAGCTATCCAGTGGGTTCCCCAACACCTCCTTCCCACCTTCGAACCCTTGGGATCTTTGTGACCTTGTCATTTAGTCCATTGTGTGCATAAAAGTACCTCTCAGAGGTAAAAATGCACGTTAAAGAACATGCTGGATGGCCCAGACGGGAGGCTTCCATCTGTCTTCCCTAACAGTTATCCAGTGGGTTCCCCAACCTTCTCTAAACCCTTGGGGTCTTTGTGACCTGGTCATTTAGCCCATTGTGTGCATAAAAGTACTTCTCAGAGGTAAAAATGCACGTTACAGAACACGCTGGATGTCCCAAACGGGAGGCTTCCATCTGTCTTCCCTAACAGTTATCCAGTGGGTTCCCCAACCTTCTCTAAACCCTTGGGGTCTTTGTGACCTGGTCATTTAGCCCATTGTGTGCATAAAATTACTTCTCAGAGGTAAAAATGCACGTTACAGAACACGCTGGATGACCCAGACGGGAGGCTTCCATCTGTCTTCCCTAACAATTATCCAGTGGGTTCCCCAACCTTCTCTAAACCCTTGGGGTCTTTGTGACCTGGTCATTTAGCCCATTGTGTGCATAAAATTACTTCTCAGAGGTAAAAATGCACGTTACAGAACACGCTGGATGACCCAGACGGGAGGCTTCCATCTGTCTTCCCTAACAGTTATCCAGTGGGTTCCCCAACCTTCTCTAAACCCTTGGGGTCTTTGTGACATGGTCATTTAGCCCATTGTGTGCATAAAGGTACTTCTCAGAGGTAAAAATGCACGTTACAGAACACGCTGGATGACCCAGACGGGAGGCTTCCATCTGTCTTCCCTAACAGTTATCCAGTGGGTTCCCCAACCTTCTCTAAACCCTTGGGGTCTTTGTGACATGGTCATTTAGCCCATTGTGTGCATAAAGGTACTTCTCAGAGGTAAAAATGCACGTTACAGAACACGCTGGATGATCCAGACGGGAGGCTTCCATCTGTCTTCCCTAACAGTTATCCAGTGGGTTCCCCAACCTTCTCTAAACCCTTGGGGTCTTTGTGACCTGGTCATTTAGCCCATTGTGTGCATAAAAGTACTTCTCAGAGGTAAAAATGCACGTTACAGAACACGCTGGATGGCCCAAACGGGAGGCTTCCATCTGTCTTCCCTAACAGTTATCCAGTGGGTTCCCCAACCTTCTCTAAACCCTTGGGGTCTTTGTGACCTGGTCATTTAGCCCATTGTGTGCATAAAATTACTTCTCAGAGGTAAAAATGCACGTTACAGAACACGCTGGATGGCCCAGACGGGAGACTTCCATCTGTCTTCCCTAACAGTTATCCAGTGGGTTCCCCAACCTTCTCTAAACCCTTGGGGTCTTTGTGACCTGGTCATTTAGCCCATTGTGTGCATAAAATTACTTCTCAGATGTAAAAATGCACGTTACAGAACACGCTGGATGTCCCAGACGGGAGGCTTCCATCTGTCTTCCCTAACAGTTATCCAGTGGGTTCCCCAACCTTCTCTAAACCCTTGGGGTCTTTGTGACCTGGTCATTTAGCCCATTGTGTGCATAAAATTACTTCTCAGAGGTAAAAATGCACGTTACAGAACACGCTGGATGACCCAGACGGGAGACTTCCATCTGTCTTCCCTAACAGTTATCCAGTGGGTTCCCCAACCTTCTCTAAACCCTTGGGGTCTTTGTGACCTGGTCATTTAGCCCATTGTGTGCATAAAAGTACTTCTCCGAGGTAAAACAACCCAAAAATCATATGTCCCAATCCATTCAGAAATCTTGTCAAGATCTCAATCATATTTTAATGTCAGAAATTAACAAATCTTTCCGCGACAGTTGATGATAAAAAAAGAGCATCTCTTTTAAAAAACTCAATGCATAAGATGTCGCAACATCAAAAACATAATCGGAAATATTTAAGAATTTACCGTTCGGAGGAAAAAAAAAAAGAGAAAACTTTCTTCCCTAAACAAGGACAAATTGCTGATCAGAGCCAAAAAACGTTTTATCCCAATCACCAGCATTTCTCTCTGCCTTTACATTCCTTCTCTCAGATGATGCGGAGGGGAGGCGCCGGGGCGACTGGCTCTTGTTTGGATACGGCTACCGATTTCCAATAGTTGCCGAGGAGGTCAACAAGCACACGCACTCACTCACTCACTCACTCACACTCTCGTGCTTAAGGCACGGCCACACAGAGGGAGACTTGAGATCGTTTACGTTATGAAAGGTTCCTAACTTTTAAAGCTTCTTTAAGCAAAACCATTACCAACAACCGAGGTGGTTTCGCAGCACTTTGGAGAGTGTGCAGTTGTAATGCTTTGTGCAGTGTACGGTTATAGTGCGTAGTGGAGGGTATGCGGTTGTAGTGCATCCTGGGTTGGGTTGGGTTGTTTTACCTCTGAGCGGCACTTTTTTGCACACCATGGGATAAATGACCAGGTCACATGGACCCCGAAGGCTCAGAGAAGGTTGGGGGAGGGGACCCACTGGAACAGCTGTTGGGAGACAGATGGTAGCCTCCCGTCAAGGCCATCCAGCGTGTTCTTTAACGTGCACAAGGTATGGCTCTCCCGCACACGGGGCCACGGCTTAACGTCCCATCCGGCGGACGGCGGTCTTTCCAAGCCCATCCGTATCCCCCTACTGACCGTGGGCAGGGGGTGGGAACAAGAGACACAATTTCCATTGCAGTATAACATTTCCCCCTTCGTTTCAGGGGTCTTTAAACTTTTTGTCAAAAAAAAAATGCAAGCAATATAAAAAAATTTAATCATATTTGTCTGTATTACGGTTACTAGCATTCTGCAGGATGGGGGAGGGGGAAGAAGGTCTCTCTGAGTGATTGATTATTTGTGGTGCACGAGAGACTCTGATAGGGTGAGTTGGGAGTGATGTGGAGACGACGTGGGAGTGTCATTGACTCTAAAGACACATTTGAAATAGAACAAAAATCTGTTGCGGTAGCTGTTTTTTTACCCTTACAACGTGAACCGACAGTCATTCAACATTAAAAAAGATAAAATAAATACCGCCTCAAGCAGCTGCTTGTCACAGAGGTCTGACAGGAGCCTGTCAGTTTATATGCCACAGTAGAAGGTCTGAGAGGATAGCAGGACCTCAGCAGAAAAACAACACTAACATCCATGCCTTACCAGGGCTCGAACCCAGGTCCCTTAGATCAAGTAGCCAAGCGCGCTAACCACTCGGCCACGGGACGGCTTCAAGTCAACATCATACAGGAGAAATCATCCTGGAACCATAAGAAATATCTTTCCCTCCATTTTTGATTGAGGTTCTCACTGTATATTTTATAACAATGTCGAAACAAGAAAATTCAATATGAAGAACCACATATATCAAAGTGTGTAATTTTCTGTAATTTAGGTCATTTACTAAGATTTCATGAGATTTTTGATAAACCTAAGACAATTCATGCTGTCTTGATTTTTTTCCCCATCTTGAAGTCTTTCGTAAATCAAACTTAGAAATCTATACACATTTTTTTATAAACCTCTCTTACACTATACAGGTCAAAATCCAGAATAGCTAAAAATGTTCATCGGATCTTGAATATTTCATAATTTATGGCCAAACTCCACTTTGTGAGTTGGTTTTTGTGAGTCTTTGGGGGAGTAGGACAAGTCTTCCATCTTTGAAATTGTAGAAGAGTTAAAATTAAGATTTATTTTAATTTTGTTGTGTAATGATTTATTTTGTTTGTTATTTTATCATCATCATCCTAAAGCATCCATGGGCTATGGAGGTCCAACCAGACCGTGCAATTTAGTTCTCCAAGCATATCTGTCCTGAGCTACATCTATTGCATCTGGCCACTGCACACCAATTCTAACAAGGTCCCATTTGACATTGTCTGCCCACCGCATCCTAGGTCTCCCCTTCTTTCTGAGGCCTTTAGGCACACTGTTCATAACCCTATTCGCCAATCTATAATTATCCATACGGGCAACATGGCCAAACCAACGGAGTCTCTCTCTGCACAATATGCTGCTTAAAGGAGGTTGCAGACTCCTTTGCCTAACCTCATCATTAGTTACAAAGTTGAACCACCTAATGCCCAAGATACTGCGTAAGCATCTGGAATCAAAAGCATCTAGTTTTCTGTTATCTTGTTTACACAGCGTCCAAGTTTCACTACCATAACTAACCCTAGAAAGAACCAAACTATTATACAGTGTAATTTTAGTCTTTAGGTGTATACACCTATTTCTCCACAATCTCCATAGATTCTTAAAAGTCCCGGCAGCAATCCCTACCCATTTCTTAATCTCATGCCACACATCACCAGTATCTGTTACATAGCTCCCAAGATAATTAAACTGTGAACCTGTTCAAGATTTCAACCATTCACATTAACTGAATCACAACCTGCCTGACCAATTTTCATCACTTTAGTTTTCTCTCTGTTTATAACCAAACCTACTCTACTACCAGTCTCATCAACAGCTCGAATGACAGAGTTCATCTCATCAACATCATTTGCCAAAAGGGCTAAATCATCAGCATATTCTAAATAAGAAATTTTCGTATCTCCAGTCCATTTAAGGCCAAAATCTTTCCCTCGAAGTGAATTTCGCATGACATAATCAATAACCAAACTAAAGAGAAAAGGAGACAAAATGCACCCTTGTCGAACACCAGAAGTAATGCTAAACCAATTGCTACAAGCCTTACCAACTCTCACACCTGACTCAGTGTTATTATAGAGAGATTTCATTATGTTAACTAACTTGTGTGGTATTCCATACGATCTCACAATCAACCACAAATTATGACGATCAACAGAGTCGAAAGCCTTTTTGAAATCAACAAAGCTAGCAACCAAAGGTTTCTGAAACTCTAAACATTTCTCAAGAATCTGCCTAAGTGAAAATATCTGATCCACACATCCCCTACCACTTCTGAATCCACATTGCTCATCACGCAATTGACTGTCAACCAGATTCTTAATTCTATTAAGCACAATCATGGAAAGAACTTTAATTGGAACAGAGAGTAGGCTGATACCCCTATAGTTATCACAAGAACTGCGATCACCTTTTTTGAAAATAGGGATAACAATAGCTCTGGTAAAATCCTTAGGAACCATGCCTTTATCATAAAAGATATTCAGAATTTCAGTCATCCAAGTGGTAACCGAAACATTCCCAGCTCTAAGCATCTCCGAAGTAATTTCATCTAACCCTGGGGATTTATGAAGTTTAAGTTTAGAAACAGCCAAAATAACTTCAGATTGTGTTATAGGGCCAACATTAAAGCCACCAATGCATCTATCATCACTGCGAACAATGGGAATAGAACTAACCACATTGTTTAGAACATCACTGAAATGCTCAGCCCACCAAGCCATGACAGAATGCTCACCTTCTATAACCTTACCTTGTTTATCCTTCAATCCCTGTATACCTGTCCGTTTTCTACCACACAAAACATTAACTATCTGGTACAGCTCTCTGCTGTTGTGCGGTCTAACTGCTTCCTCAGCTTTGTCAGCAAGGCCATCAAGCCAAAGATTCTTATCAGTAGCTAACTGATCTTTTGCACGTTTATTAAGCTCTCTGTAATCCTTTCTATTAGGACTAGTAGTATTAGGACTAGTAGTATTAAGGACATTCCTGCAGTTCCTTCTTTCTGAAATAAGCTCAAATGCCTTATCACTTAAATAATTCTACCTCCTCTTCTCCTTTTTCCCTAAAAGAGTACTGTTAGTTTCCAAAAAAGCCCGTTTAAAATGGTCCCATTCTTCCTCAACTTTAGTATTAAGCAAACCATGACCGTCATAATGACTAAGTAACCTATCATGGTAAGCTTTAGCTATAACTGGGTGTTTCAGAACTTCAGTATTAAAGGTAAATTTTTTAACTTTAGCACAACACTTTTTAAGTTTAAGTTGCAAGACACTTTTAACAAGGTAATGGTCAGATCCAATTTCAGCTCCCCTATACGCCCTGGTATTCCTAACAGAACTAGCCCATTTGCTGTTAATTAATTTATAATCAATCATATTTTTATGCAGCCCATCGGGTGAAACCCATGTGTACTTATGTATGTCGCGGTGTTTGTTATTTTGAAACCATTGAGTTTACTTACCTGTAGGAGACGTTGCCCATTGACATTGCAGCTACCAATACCAAAAGAGCCTATTACTCCTCCCCAAAGGGCAGAGTCAGTACCAACTTTGGCATTGAAGTCACCTAGAACAAGGGTAATATCTCCTTTCTTGACAGAATTCAAAATATCCCGAAGTTATCCATAAAACCTATCTTTATCATCCTCATCACATCCTCAGTGGGGGCATAATAACAGGAACATTCAGGTCTTTTATTACATGGACTTTTAAATATATTAGAATTATGCCTTTACTTTTCACTTCCGTTACCATTTATTTTATCTTCTCTCCCCTAAAACATTTGTTGCTACATACCTATTCTGAATGGGGCTGTTCAGTCGGTAGCGCGCCAGGCTCGTAATCTGTAGTTCCCAGGTTCGAGTCCCAGCTGGGTCAGCGTTGAGATTTATCTCCGCAAAATTCCCCGCCCTGCCCACGGTCAGTAGGGGACACCCATGGGCTTGGAAAGGCCGCCGGCCGTCGGATGGGACGTTAAGCCGTGGTCCCGTGTGCGGGAGAGCCATACCCTGTGCACGTTAAAGAACACGCTGGATGGCCTTGGCGGGAGGCTACCATCTGTCTCCCAACAGCTGTTCCAGTGGGTACCCTCCCCCAACCTTCTCTGAGCCTTCGGGGTCCATGTGACCTGGCCATTTAGCCCATGGTGTGCAAAAAAAGAGCCGCTCAGAGGTAAAACAACCCAACTCCAAGCATATCTGTTCTCAGTTACATCTGCTGCATGCGGCCACTGCACACCAATTCTAACAAGGTCCTGTTTAACATTGTCTGCCCACCGCATCCTAGGTCTTCCCCTCTTTCTGAGGCCTTTAGGCACACTGTTCATAACCTCATTCGTCAATCTATATTTCCAGGAGAAATCAAACCATCTGAACTGAATAATACCAAAGTTTCTGAAAAAGATTTAATGCGCAGGTTTTATTTCATTTCCAAAAAATTATGGGACAAAAATGGAAAAATTAAAACCTGTTAGTAAATACAAAAGTTGACCCTAAAATTTTTCTGAAAGTAGTGTCCTCATGACAAATGATAGAGAACATTTTGCACTTCGTAATGTTTTCAAAATGATCTCATTATTACTCAGAGTTAAAAATTAAAGATATTGTAGTAACCGTTTGTTGCAAAAATAAGATATTTTTATTTTTGTTCATTTCCGAGTTGTTTTCCCTCTTAGCTGCACTTTTTTCGCACACAATTGGCTAAATGGCCACAAGGACCCCCAGGGCTCGGAGAAGGATGGGGGAAGGGGAACCGCTGTCAGTAGGGGACACAGATGGGCTTGGAAAGGCCGCCGTCAGTCGGATGGGACGTTAAGCCGTGGCCCCCATGTGTGGGAGAGCCATACCCTATGCACGTTAAAGAACACGCTGGATGGCCTTGACGGGAGGCTACCATCTGTCTCCCAACAGCTGTTCCAGTGGGTCCCCTCACCCAACCTTCTCTGAGCCTTCGGGGTCCATGTGACCTGGCCATTTAGCCCATGGTGTGCAAAAAAGTGCCGCTTAGAGGTAAAACAACCCAACGTTAAAGAACACGCTGGATGGCCTTGACGGGAGGCTACCATCTGTCTCCCTACAGCTGTCTCAGTGGGTCTCCTCCCCCAACCTTCTCTTATAACTGTAGGGAGACAGATGATAGCCTCACACCAAGGCCGTCTAGCGTGTTCTTTTACGTGCGCAAGGCACGACTCTCCCACACATGGAGCCACGGCTTAATGTCACATCCAATGACTGCGGGATTTCCAAGCCCATCGGTATTCCATACTAATGGATTGCAGGTAGTTTTGTGGAGATATATCTGAATGTTGGCTCAGGCGGCACTCGAACCTGGGAACTGCAATCGGTAAGGCTAAATCAGGCCTTTGAAAACATTTTAGCTGAGCGGCCGCATTGAAAAACTGATACAGAGGGGCGGGGGTGGCTCAGTCGGTAGCGCGCCTGGCTCGTAATCTGTAGTTCCCAGGTTCGAGTCCCAGCTGGGTCAGCGTTGAGATTTATCTCCACAAAATTCCCCGCCCTGCGCACGGTCAGTAGGGGACACCGATGAGCTTGGAAAGACCGCCGTCCGTCGGATGGGACGTTAAGCCGTGGCTCCGTGTGCTGGAGAGCTATACCCTATGCACGTTAAAGAACACACTGGATGGCCTTGATGGGAGGCTATCATCTGTCTCCCAACAGCTGTTCCAGTGGGTCCCCTCTCCCAACCTTCTCTGAGCCTTCGGGGTCCATGTGACCTGGCCATTTAGTCCATGATGTGCAAAAAAGTGCCGCTCAGAGGTAAAACAACCCAAAACAACTGATACAGATTTGCTACAGCCAAAGAAATATTTAATCAATAACTTATGTGTACCAACGTAGGAAAAAAATCTTAGTGAAAACAAAATAATTATATTAATTGTTTTATTGAGGCCCACGTTCAGATGGGAGGTGATTTCAGATAATGTCTGGCCCCTATCGGTCCGTACGATACGGGTCAGACGGCGAAGCCCACGATCATTCAAGGCTGGTTGTCCTTTGCAGTTTTTTCAGGTGCTTGCTGTTTTGCCGAAATTTTCATATTCCCGGAACACTCTTGAAACTAGAATACGAGAAAATCCAAGTTCGTTTACAATTTCGGAGATCATGTGTCCCATCCGTCGGGCACATACGATCTGCCCTCGGTCAAATGCACCTGAATCCCGTGCCTTACCCATTACATTTCTCAATTCTTGGGAAATTTCCTAATTACATTTCCCCAATTCTTGGGGGCGGGGGTGGCTCAGTCGGTAGCGCGCCAGGCTCGTAATCTGTAGTTCCCAGGTTCGAGTCCCAGCTGGGTCAGCGTTGAGATTTATCTCCGCAAAAATTCCACGCCCTGCCCACGGTCAGTAGGGGACACCGATGGGCTTGTAAAGGCCGCCGTCCGTCTGATGGGACGTTAAGCCGTGGCCCCGTGTGCGGGAGAGCCATGCACCCTATGCACGTTAAAGAACACGCTGAATGGCCTTGACGGGAGGCTACCCTCTGTTTCCCAACAGCTGTTCCAGTGGGTCCCCTCCCCCAACCTTCTCTGAGCCTTCGGGGTCCATGTGACCTGGCCATTTAGTCCATGTGTGCAAAAAAGTGCCGCTCAGAGATAAAACAACCCAACAACCCAATCCCAATTCTTGGGGAAGCAAAAGCTGACAGCTCTATATGACCAGTGTTTCAGCCATGCATGGGCGCAAATGCGGGACTTGCGGTACTGAATTTGGATAACGTTACCTATCCCTAATTCTATTGCACTTCAGTTGTTTGGGTTGTTTTACCTCTGAGCGGCACTTTTTTGCACACCATGGGCTAAATGGCCAGGTCACATGGACCCCGAAGGCCCAGAGAAGGTTGAGGGTGGGGACCCACTGGAACAGCTGTTGGGAGACAGATGGTAGCCTCCCGTCAAGGCCATACAGCGTGTTCTTTAACGTGCACAGGGTATGGCTCTCCCGCACACGGGGCCACGGCTTAACGTCCCATCCGACGGAGCCGTGTCGGCCTTTCCAAGCCCATCGGTGTCCCCTACTGACCGTGGGCAGGGCGGGGAATTTTGCGGAGATAAATCTCAACGCTGACCCAGCTGGGACTCGAACCTGGGAACTACAGATTAAGAGCCTGGCGCGCTACCGACTGAGCCACCCCCGCCCTTTTCACTTCAGTGTATGATGATTATATGTTGGGCAGTTGTAGAAATCCAACATATAATCATCAGTGATACATATAATCATATTGTTTTCACTAAGATTTTTTTTTCCTGCGTTGGTACACATAAATTATTATACACTGAACTGTTGTTATGGCAGTTGTAGAAATGAAATCCCAGGTACGGGGATTGTTTCACGGTGTCCAAAGAGGGAGTGGTTTGGTAAAAATACCATCTTTTCGTGATAAAATTTCTAAACTACTCTGTTTTATGCAAATGGGTATCAATCGTATACCATGGGGGCGGGGGTGGCTCGTAATCTGTAGTTCCCAGTTTCGAGTCCCAGCTGGGTCAGCGTTGAGATTTATCTCCGCAAAATTCCCCGTCCTGCCCACGGTCAGTAGGGGACACCGATGGGCTTGGAAAGGCCGTCGTCCGTCGGATGGGACGTTAAGCTGTGGTCCCGTGTGCGGGAGAGCCATACCCTGTGCACGTTAAACAACACGCTGGATGGCCTTGACGGGAGGCTATCATCTGTCTCCCAACAGTTGTTCCAGTGGGTCCCCTCCCCCAACCTTCTCTGAGCCTTCGGGGTCCTTGTGGCCTGGCCATTTAGCCCATGGTGTGCAAAAAAGTGCCGCTCAGAGGTAAAACAACCCAACACAACAACAGAAGATGCCTTAGTTTGGCAGATGAGTGAATCACCATTGAAAATTAAAGCGCACATTGATGCATTTATTTGTCATAATCTGAGGTTTTGTTTTTTTTCGAATGTTTAGTGATAAATGGGATCGTTTACAATATTCATTAAAATTTTGACATTTTTTTCACTTTTCTGCCACTAGAGGTATTTATTAAAATGATTGCGAAATTTGAAAAATGCGAATCCCAATCATTCATTAATATCTATCCTATTCTAGAAATTTTCAATTTATTTCCAAACACAAAAAAAATTGATTTTCTACGTACGGAGAGACAAACAGGCGACAAAGTAAAAAATATTCCCTCGCTTTCTGTTGCATTTTTTTTTTTGTCAAACGAACTAAAAATGAATAGCAGCCGATACCAGGGGAGTTAGGTTGTTTTACCTCATGAGGAACTTTTTTGCACATCATGGGCTAAATGGCCAGGTCACATGGACCCCGAAGGCTCAGAGAAGGTTGGGGGAGGGAACCCACTGAAACAGCTGTTGGGAGACAGATGGTAGCCTCCCGTCAAGGCCATCCAGCGTGTTCTTTAACATGCACAGGGTATGGCTCTCCAGCACACGGGCCACGACTTAACGTCCCATCCGACGGACGGCAGCCTTTCAAAGCCCATCGGTATTCCCTACTGACCGTGGGTAGGGCGGGGAGTTTTGCGGAGATAAATCTCAACGCTGACTCAGCTGGGACTCGAACCTTGGAACTACAGATTACGAGCCTGGCGCGCTACCGACTGAGCCATCCCCGCCCCTACCTGGGGATCGCTTCTGGGAAACAATCCCCATAGTACGTCTCGCCTGGAGCGAAATTTGGTTTAAGATCGATCTCGGCAGCATCTGTCGATTTCCATTTATTTATTTGCCCTGCCTTTTTTAGCTCCCAATTCAACCATTGCGCCTAGGTTGAAATTTTTAGAGCTTGACCATTTCCGCATCACAGTTAGAATTAGCGTGATCCCCTATTAGTCAATCGTCAATAACTCAAAATCATCTATATACATTAAATGGGTTGTTTTACCTCTGAGCAGCACTTTTCTGCACTCAATGGGCTAAATGATCAGGTCACAAGGACCCCCAAGGGCTCAGAGAAGGTTGGGGGAGGGTGCCCATTGGAATGTGGGCGGGAGTGGCTCAGTCGGTAGTGCGCCAGGCTAGTAATCTGCAGTTTCCAGGTTCGAGTCCCAGCTGGGTCAGCGTTGAGATTTATCTCCGCAAAACTCCCCGTCATGCCCACAGTCAGTAGGGGACACCGATTGGCTTGGAAAGGCCATTTTCCATCGGATGGGACGTTAAGCCGTGGCTCCGTGTGTGAGAGACATAACCTGTGCACGTTGAAGAACCGCTGGATGGCCTTGACGGGAAGGTAACATCTATGTCCCAATAGCCGTTCCAGTGAATCCCTTCCCCCAACAGGGGCGGGGGTGGCTCAGTCGGTAGCGCGCCAGGCTCGTAATCTGCAGTTTCCAGGTTCGAGTCCCAGCTGGGTCAGCGTTGAGATTTATCTCCGCAAAATTTCCCCGCCCTGCCCACGGTCAGTAGGGGACACCGATGGGCTTGGAAAGGCCGCCGTCCGTCGGATGGGACGTTAAGCCGTGGCCCCATGTGCGGGAGAGCCATACCCTGTGCACGTTAAAGAACACACTGGATGGCCTTGACAGGAGGTTGTCTCCCAGCAGCTGTTCCAGTGGATCCCCTCCCACAACCTTCTCTGAGCCTTCGGGGTCCATGTGACCTGGCCATTTAGCCCATTGTGTGGAAAAAAAGTGCCGCTCAGAGGTAAAACAACCAAACCCTGGAAACATTGATTCATTTTTGACCACACCCAGAAAAAATTTTGCTCCCCCGTGAAAAATTCCGGCGACTCTCATAATTCAAAAACTCTCCTTTAAAAAAAAGACCACCCACTTCAGTGATGACTGATAAAAATCCAAAGGGCATTTTGGAACTCTAAAAGCCTAATAAAGGGAAAGGTGTGAAAAGGGGTTTATTGTCGACGTCGACAAACAGGAGCAAAAGTCCGATGTGAAACCGGTTGGCGCGAGTGTTTCCCACGTTCTCTATAAACACACCATCCTCTACTCTTGAATTGATGAGTGGTCCGGATGGTGAGAAGAGGAGGAAACAGGGGGAGGTCGAGGGAAGCTGCGGACTCTCCACTTCGGCTCTTCACAATTTCCCTTTCTCTGCTCTTCGTATTCTTCTCGTCGATTCTCTCCTGTTAAGGAGAATGGCGCAGGGAAATTGGCGCCTTTTCAATGATGCCTCGAGCAGATTGGCTATGATAGGATGATGCACAGAAGCTGGATCCTCGAAGAAGTACTATGAGAAACCAAAACTAGCATTTAGCATATATGCGATGCTTCTAAAGGAGGAAATGCTGAGACGTTTTACTGGGATACAACTTTCGTGATGAAGGAATATATATGTAAAAATTCTTTTTGGCCCATGTGCTACATCGAGTTCCAGCTGGGTCAACGTTGAGATTTATCTCCGCAAATTTCCCCGCCTTGCCCACGGTCATTGGGGAACACCGATGGGCTTAGAAAGAACGCCGTCCGTCGGATGGGACGTTAAACCGTGCCCCCCCTGTGCTGGAGTGCCATACCCTGTGCACGATAAAGAACACGCTGGATAGCCTTGACGGGAGATTACCATTTGTCTATCAACAGCTGTTCCAATGGATCCCCTCCCCCAACCTTTTCTGAGCCTTCGAGGTCCTTGTGATCCTGGCCATTTAGCCCATGGTGTGCAGAAAAGTGCCGCTCAGAGGTAAAACAACCCAACCCTTGTGCTACAAGTCTTTGTGGTAAGATAATGCAGCGATCTTTGTAATGTTTTATACTACATCACTAGAGAAGACAAAAAACTCTTCACACTCTTTACGTTTTTTAATAAAAGGTATTTGTTTACTTTTGTTCTTTCATTTTTTTGCTGAGAGTTGGGGAAGGTGAGCTGCTGAAGGTTTACACAGTCGTCTTCGCGCCAGACTAGTGATCTGCAGCTCCTACTTTCGAGTCTCCTCTGTGGCTGCGTTGGAGTTCAGCTTCACTATCCCATTATTACTATTCTGCCTCCACATTGCGCTCTCGCTGTATATCCACCATATAAACCACGTCCTCATCACATGACCCTCTCAATGTACTCCCACCACATCAAGCTCTCAATGTACTCCCACCACATCAAGCTCTCAATCTACTCCCCACCCCATCAAGCTCTAAATCTACTCCCGCCACATCAAGCTCTCAATATACTCCCACCACATCAAGCTCTCGATATACTCCGACCACATCAAGCTCTCAATAGACTCCGACCACATCAAGCTCTCAATATACTCCGACCACATCAAGCTCTCAATATACTCCCACCCCATCAAGCTCTCAATATACTCCTACCACATCAAGCTCTCAATATACTCCCACCACATCAAGCTCTCAATAGACTCCCACCACATCAAACTCTCAATATACTCCGACCACATCAAGCTCTCAATATACTCCCACCATATCAAGCTCTCAATAGACTCCCACCACATCAAGCTCTCAATATACTCCCACCACATCAAGCTCTCGATATACTCCCATCACATACACCATATCTCCACCACACAAGCTCATTATAATCCCACTACACACACCTTGCCCTCTCCCACCTCCACCATAAGCCCCTTACACAGTACTCTCAATTACACACCCAATGCTCCCACTCTACTCCAAACTACACATACCGAGGGCGTAAAAAAAGTTTTTTTCCCCATGTCTGTAGATTTACACTTGTTCCTCCAAAGTTAACCAGCTAAGACTTTTTTGAAAGCTTGTCTAAACATGTCGTGACATGTTGAAAACAAAGACCGTATCATCATTTCTTTCTTCGCTAGCAGTGCGCATAGTTCTGTCTGCTAAATCCGTGCATTGCTATTATGGAGCCGAGTAAAGGAGATCAAGGATTTTACCTTTTTGAAAGGATGCCGCTTGGGGACGATGCGAAAAAAAATTCATGCCGAATAATCACAAGAATATGGTGATTATGCCTGTTCACATGGCACTGTTGCTGAATGGATGCGTAAATTCAGAGAAGGACGGCAGAACTTCGAAGCCCTCCCTCGTGCAGGAAGACCGCAGGAGGCCGTGAACGAGAGAACCATCGATGCTGTTCGTGAACTCGTTAAGGAAAACCCGCACATCACCGTTCAGGAAATAAGTTTAGATGTCAGTGTATCGATTGGCAATTTGGAAACAATCATCAACATTTAAAGTTCCAAAAGATCTGTGCTAAATGGGTACCCCACAAACAGAGAACAGCAAAAAAGTGATAGAGTTGTACAAGGAGATGATGGCAATGTTTAGACCAGTGTCTCGCGGCACAGTAGTGTGCCGCGAGAGATTTTCAAATTGACACTAGATATTCCAAAGATTTCATTTTGACTTGACTTGTGTTATCGACGTGCTTTAATAAAAATCTTTCAGATTTTATCAACTGGGATCTTGTAAGTATTTATCAAGCTTTTTCCAAATTTTGGTATTAATTTTTGATTATTTCAAACCATAGAATGGACAAATATTTAAAACAAACACCGAGTTATGATTAATTATATTTATTATTATATTTATTTTAAATAAAATGCATTTAAGGAAACTTCAATTTTCCTCTTTTTTACGTAACCATCAAAAATTCTTTTTTAGGTGTGCCGCGGGAAAAAAAATTAGATTCAGTGTGCCGCGGGAAAAAAATTAGATTCAGTGTGCCGCGGAAAAAAAATTAGATTCAGTGTGCCGCAGAGTAAAAAAGTTTGCGAGACACTGGTTTAGACCCAGTGGCTCCAAAAGGTTAACAGGCATCCCACGTGGTTTTATTACTATGCAACTGCCAGAAAGATCACCATATATGCTTGGGTTGTAGAAGATGAACCGCGTACCCAAATCCTCCGATAAGACTTTCGCTCAAGGAATAGAATATTTATCAATTCCCAAGGAGTGGTAACCGTGGTCACCTTACCGGAAAAAAATGACTATAAATGGCCAATACTACACCAACACCATTTTGCCCGAAACGGTTAAGGAGATGAAGGAGCAGCGTCCAACAGCAGAATTGTCAAGGGTTCTCCTTCTTCTTGACAATGCCAGTGCTCACAGAACCCGTCAGGTTACGGCCTATCTGGAGAGAGAGAAAAACAAGCAGCTATCCCACTCTGCATTTCACCAGATCTTGCGGGGCGGGGGTGGCTCAGTCGGTAGCGCGCCAGGCTCGTAATCTGTAGTTCCCAGGTTCGAGTCCCCGCTGTGTCAGCGTTGAGATTTATCTCCGCAAAATTCCCCGCCCTGCCCACGGTCAGTAGGGGACACCGATGGGCTTGGAAAGGACGCCGTCTGTCGGATGGGACGTTAAGCCGTGGTCCCGTGTGCGGGAGAGCCATACCCTGTGCACGTTAAAGAACACGCTGGATGGCCTTGACGGGAGGCTACCATCTGTGTCCCAACAGCTGTTCCAGTGGGTCCCCTTCACCAACCTTCTCTTAGCATTCGGGGTCCATGTGACCTGGCCATTTAGCCCATGGTGTGCAAAAAAGTGCCGCTCAGAGGTAAAACAACCCAAAATCTGCAGATGCTTGTATGCCCCTGGTATTCACTCTGAAATGTTAGTAGACAGACAGGTGGTGCCTCCCATCAAGGCCATCCAGCGTATTCTTTAATGTGCAGAGTGCACACTGAATCATGGCTTTCCGTCCCATTTTGGGTCGTTCTTGGGCCAAATAAAAATCGGGAATTCATTTCGGAACATAATTTGTATTATGTTTCGGAACATAATTTGTATTATAAAAATAGCACTGGGAATTACGAAAACTTTCTGTTTTGGAAAACGACTCTTTTATGTTTATTACTAATCTGCCACTCTTAGGTTTTTCCTACAGCTAAGCTGAAATCCCATGGCCGAGTGGTTAGCGCGCTTGGCTACTGACTTAAGGGACCTGGGTTCGAGCCCCGGGGAAGGCATGGATTTATGTGTCGTTTTTCTGCTGAGGTCCTGCCATCCTCTCAGACCTTCTACTATGGCATATAAACTGACAGACTCCTGTCAGACCTCTTTGGCAAGCAGCTGCTTGAGGGGGTATTTTTTTAAGCTAAAATGCAATTAGGAATGTCACTAATATCATTCAAAGCCTCATTTAATTCCAGTATGTTCCTATAACTGCAATAGACACATTGAAATCAATATTAAAGCCTATATAACTAGTGCAAGTAGATGGATTGAAGTATCTGTGGCATGAAATTTTATTGTTCCTATATCGTTTAAGAAAGAAACCTTACGATTTTAAACATAAGGGTTATATCGTTTCATCATCTGCTAGTCACATAAATGGTTCATTCCAACACATAGTATGTCATGTGACTTGGTGTGCGGTATAAATCACGCAGAGCATCAGTTAGAGTAGGATTGAGACTCAAAAGGAACAAAACGAACAACCTGAGAGTCTTCGAACGTGGCATGATAGTTGATGCTGGGGTGGCATGATAGTTGATGCTGGGGTGGCATGATAGTTGATGCTGGGGTGGCATGATAGTTGATGCTGGGCGAGCCGATTCTAGCATCTCCCAAACAGCCTTCCTCCTGGGCTTTTCACGCACAGCTCTTTCAAGAGGGGGCGGGGGTGGCTCAGTCGGTAGCGCGCCAGGCTCGTAATCTGTAGTTCCCAGGTTGGAGTCCCAGCTGGGTCAGCGTTGAGATTTATCTCCGCAAAATTCCCAGCCCTGCACACGGTCAGTAGGGAACACCGATGGGCTTGGAAAGGCCGCCGTCCGTCGGATGGGACGTTAAGCCGTGGCCCCGTGTGCGGGAGAGCCATACCCTGTGCACGTTAAAGAACGATGGATGGCCCCGACGGGAGGCTACCACCTGTCTCCCAACAGCTGTTCCAGTGAGTCCCCACCCTCAACCTTCTCTGGGCCTTCGGGGTCCATGTAACCTGGCCATTTAGCCCATGGTGTGCAAAAAAAGTGCTGCTCAGAGGTAAAACAACCCAACCTATAGAAAACAATAATACCTCTTGCTTTCTTACCGGTACTATTTAAAGAAATTTGGTTAAAATTACTTGTATAAGGATTTTTCATATTCATTCGTTTCTGTTATACGATTACATCCAAAAAATCTAAGATATTATTTAAATAGCAATATAAGAGAACCCAGTTTTTTTTAAAAACTTCAGACATCACGTGTATCACTGATAACTGTTCTATTGTGTGATATGTTATGTTTTTATCTTCTTGGAACCAGTTTTTAACTTCAGCAATGCTGCCCAGTTCATAACGATTCTGGTTATTATAGTTCGCACCAAGATCGTTAACATCGTCAAAGACTGCATTGTAGTTGGGTTGTTTTACCTCTGAGCGGCACTTTTTCTGCACACCATGGGCTAAATGGACAGGTCACATAGACCCCGAAGGCTCAGAAAAGGTTGGGGGAGGGGACCCACTGGAACAGCTGTTGGGAGACAGATGGTAGCTTCCCGTCAAGGCCATCCAGCGTGTTCTTTAACGTGAACAGGGTATGGCTCTCCCTCACACGGGGCCACGGCTTAACGTCCCATCCGACGGACGGCGGTATTTCCAAGCCCATCGGGGTTCCCCCTACGGCATTGTAGAGATTATAGTTCGTTAACCATGGCGGATATGAAGCAGCAATTTCAGACATAAAATTCGAACCCTGTCTAAATTGCTATGAATATCGAGTGTTATGATATTGTCACCATCTGATTTTCTCAACAAAAATTTTCCTTGTTTACGCCACACATATTTGTACTGCTTTTCTCGAGCGGGGGGCGGGGGGTGGTTCAGTCGGTAGCGCGCCAGGCTCGTAATCTAATCTGTAGTTCCCAGGTTCGAGTCTCAGCTGGGTCAGCATTGAGATTTATCTCCGCAAAACTTCCTGCCCTGCCCACGGTGAGTAGGGAACACTGATGGGCTTGGAAAGGCTGCCGTCCGTCGGATGGGACGTTAAACCGTGGTCCCGTGTATGGGAGAGAGCCATACCCTGTGCACGTTAAAGATCACGCTGGATGGCTTTGACGGGAGGCTACCATCTGACTCCCAAAAGCTGTTCCAGTGGGTCCACTCCCCCAACCTTCTCTGAGCCTTCGGGGTCCTTGTGACCTGGCCATTTAGCCCATGGTGTGCAAAAAGCCGCTCAGAGGTAAAACAACCCAATCCATTAGCAATTAAATCTTTGTTAGATGTTGGCTTTATCGATTTGCAAAATTCATACATTTCCACGTCATTCGTCTCTCCTGAATCATTCTGCGATAGTTCGACTCAGAAATGCCTGAACAAATTAAATACAATTTACCCTCACACATGCCGTTGCAGGTGACATAAGTCAGATCGGAGCGGAATATCATCTTTACATTCAATGCACTTCATTTCAAAAGGGGGAGGATACAGGGAACCTCTACTGAAGAAGCGAAAAAAAGACGCTAACGAATGGTGAAAATGAGCGATCATTATACCCTCATGATTCTAAATCCTCACAGCACCCTGAAACTATATCCTCACATTCCCCCGAAACTTCGGGAACCCTTGTAGGCACAAATTCACAAGATAGTTTCTTGGTAGCAGGTTGTGTTGTTTTAACCTCTGAGCAGCACTTTTTTGCACACCGTGGGCTAAATGACCCCGAAGGCTCAGAGAAGGTTGGGGGAGGGGACCCACTGGAACAGCTGTTGGGAGACAGATGGTAGCCTCCCGTCAAGGCCATCCAGCGTGTTCTTTAACGTGCACAGGGTATGGCTCTCCCATATACGGTTCCACGGCTTAATGTCCCATCCGACGGACGGCGACCTTTCCAAGCCCATCGGTTCCACCATTGAAGGTTCGCAGATGAGGCGAGTTGGTTTGTTTTACCTGTGAGCGGCACTTTTTTTGCACACCATGGGCTAAATGACCAGGTCACAAGGACCCCGAAGGCTCAGAGAAGGTTGGGGGAGGGGACCTATTATGAACAGCTGTTGGGAGACAGATGGTAGCCTCCCATCAAGGCCATCCAACGTGTTCTTTAACGTGCACCTTTCCATGCCTATCGGTGTCCCCTACTGACCGTGGGCAGGGCGGGGAATTTTACGGAGAAAAATCTCAAAGCTGACCAGCTGGGACTCGAACCTGGGAACTACAGATGAGGTGGGAGAGAAGAAGAATTTAAGTCGTTGCATTACAGCTAGGGATCCGATTTTTTAATCCAACCTTCAGCCAGAGGGAACCTGCCTACGAAATTTGGGATCGTTCTGTCAACTAGATTAGGAACCCCAGAGTATCAAAACCTGTCGGAATAATAATCTCCATAAGTTGCAACGAAGGCACAGGCCAGCAACGCTGGACGTCTTCTGACGGTGACGTCATAAACGACCTGAGAAACAGTGGGAAACTCTCGTCGGGCAGGACTCATAAAACTAGCTTTTAGTTCAGTAATAAACAAAATATAACAGATTAAAAGTGAGACCGCAGCAGAGCCCGAGGACGAAGATTATACATCGTGAACTATTAGCATTAGTTCAAGGCTGTTGAAAAAATTTTCGGACTCTCCCATTTTATAGTTGTATATAAAGTTTTCATATTAGTATCGGTTTCTTTTTTATTGTGCAGAGCATCCCCTCCTCCTAATCATCCCCCTCGTCTACCCTGGAGTTGCGGGGCCTATCAGTCACCCCCCCCCCTCCCTGAAAATGACTCCGAAGACTGAAACTTTATCCAATGGGTTTCTTTCCCCGACGGTCTCTGAGCCTTTGGGAGCCTTGAGTTGGGTTCGGTTGTTTTACCTCTGAGCGGCACTTTTTTGTACACCATGGGCTAAATGGCCAGGTCATATGGACCCCGAAGGCTCAGAGATGGTTGGGGGAGGGGACCCACTGGAACAGCTGTTGGGAGACAGATGGTAACCTCCCTCAAGGCCATCCAGCGTGTTCTTTAACGTTCACAGGGTATGTCTCTCCCGCACACGGGGCCACGGCTTAACGTCCCATCCGACGGACGGCGGCCTTTCCAAGCCCATCGGTGTCCCCTACTGACCGTGGGCAGGGCGGGAAATTTTTGCGGAGAGAAATCTCAACGCTGACCCAGCTGGGACTCGAACCTGGGAACTACAGATTACGAGCCTGGCGCGCTACCGACTGAGCTACCCCCGCCCCCTGGGATCCTTGAGACCTGGGCAGTTAGTCCATTGAGTGGAAAACAAAGTGCATCTCAGAGGCAAAATAACAACGCAAAATAACACACATTTAGGATTATAAAAATTCGCATTTAATTATAACAGACAACACTTAGCGAACTTTATAGATATTATTATACGGCTAATAATAAAAATCACAGATAATCATAGATAAATCAACCAGTTAAAATATAAATAAAATAAAAATAAATACCCCCTCAAGCAGCTGCTTGCCACAGCGGTCTAACAGGAGCCTGTCAGTTTAT
The DNA here is from genome assembly GCA_038380435.1 of Ryuthela nishihirai. Taxonomy (NCBI): domain Eukaryota; kingdom Metazoa; phylum Arthropoda; class Arachnida; order Araneae; family Heptathelidae; genus Ryuthela; species Ryuthela nishihirai. Next base: position 59,144,438 of record JAWZYU010000008.1, read on the forward strand.
AAGCCATAGTAGAAGGTCTGAGAGGATGTCAGGCTCTCAGCAGAATAACGACACAAACAGCCATGCCTTACCCGGGGCTCGAACCCAGGTCCCTTAGATCAGTAGCCAAGCGCGCTAACCACTCGGCCATGGGACGGCAGTTAAAATATGCAACAACTTAAATAACTGATGCTGGTAACTTAACAATCGACGCTTGATGTATATTTCCAGTTTGTTTTAGAGCTAATGACTCGGAGAATGACTGATAAAGAGACCACTGACCATCTGCTCTTAGACCCCCCCAACCATCCAGCGTGTTCTTTACCCGCTGTAGCGCGCACGGAAAACGTCCTATCTGGCGTCCTTTCCAATCCAGTCGCTGTCATCCTTTCTCATCAAGCGCAGGGATCAGCAGAAATGAAGCCCAGGAGAAGGGGGTGGGGTGTCCGGACCCCTCCCTGAAAAATCTTTAGTTTCATATGAAATCTGAAATTTGTCTATTTCCTTTGAAATCAAAAGCATATCCCACTAAACTAAATCCTCACATCCCTCCGAAACTAAATCATCATCCCCCCGAAACTAAATCCTCACCCCCCCGACACTAAATCAACATATCCCACTAAACTACATCGTCAAATCTCCCGAAACTAAATCCTCACATTCCCCCGAAATTAAATCCTCACATCTCCCGACACTAAACCAAAATATCCCCCTAAACTAAATCATCAGATCTTCTGAAACTAAATCCTCACCTCACCTCCCCCTGAAACTAAATCATCGTATCACTCCCGCAAGTAAATCCTCACATTCCCCGGCAAGTAAATCCTCACACCTTCCCGACACTAAATCAACATATCCCCCTAAACTAAATCATCAGATCTCCCGAAACTAAATCCTCACCTCCCCCTGAAACTAAATCCTCACCTCCCCCTGAAACTAAATCATCATATCACTCCCGCAAGTAAATCCTCACACCCCCCCGACACTAAATCAACATATCCCCCTAAACTAAATCATCAGATCTCCCGAAACTAAATCCTCACCTCCCCCTGAAACTAAATCATCATATCACTCCCGCAAGTAAATCCTCACACCCTCCCGACACTAAATCAACATATCCCCCTAAACTAAATCATCAGATCTCCCGAAACTAAATCCTCACCTCCCCCTGAAACTAAATCATCATATCACTCCCGCAAGTAAATCCTCACACCCTCCCGACACTAAATCAACATATCCCCCTAAACTAAATCATCAGATCTCCCGAAACTAAATCCTCACCTCCCCCTGAAACTAAATCATCATATCACTCCCGCAAGTAAATCCTCACACCCTCCCGACACTAAATCAACATATCCCCCTAAACTAAATCATCAGATCTCCCGAAACTAAATCCTCACCTCCCCCTGAAACTAAATCATCATATCACTCCCGCAAGTAAATCCTCACACCCTCCCGACACTAAATCAACATATCCCCCTAAACTAAATCATCAGATCTCCCGAAACTAAATCCTCACCTCCCCCTGAAACTAAATCATCATATCACTCCCGCAAGTAAATCCTCACACCCTCCCGACACTAAATCAACATATCCCCCTAAACTAAATCATCAGATCTCCCGAAACTAAATCCTCACCTCCCCCTGAAACTAAATCATCATATCACTCCCGCAAGTAAATCCTCACACCCTCCCGACACTAAATCAACATATCCCCCTAAACTAAATCATCAGATCTCCCGAAACTAAATCCTCATCTCCCCCTGAAACTAAATCATCATATCACTCCCGCAAGTAAATCCTCACACCCTCCCGACACTAAATCAACATATCCCCCTAAACTAAATCATCAGATCTCCCGAAAATAAATCCTCACCTCCCCCTGAAACTAAATCATCATATCACTCCCGCAAGTAAATCCTCACACCCCCCCCGACACTAAATCAACATATCCCCCTAAACTAAATCATCAGATCTCCCGAAACTAAATCCTCACCTCCCCCTGAAACTAAATCATCATATCACTCCCGCAAGTAAATCCTCACACCCTCCCGACACTAAATCAACATATCCCCCTAAACTAAATCATCAGATCTCCCGAAACTAAATCCTCACCTCCCCCTGAAACTAAATCTTCATATCACTCCCGCAAGTAAATCCTCACACCCTCCCGACACTAAATCAACATATCCCCCTAAACTAAATCATCAGATCTCCCGAAACTAAATCCTCACCTCCCCCTGAAACTAAATCATCATATCACTCCCGCAAGTAAATCCTCACACCCTCCCGACACTAAATCAACATATCCCCCTAAACTAAATCATCAGATCTCCCGAAACTAAATCCTCATCTCCCCCTGAAACTAAATCATCATATCACTCCCGCAAGTAAATCCTCACACCCTCCCGACACTAAATCAACATATCCCCCTAAACTAAATCATCAGATCTCCCGAAAATAAATCCTCACCTCCCCCTGAAACTAAATCATCATATCACTCCCGCAAGTAAATCCTCACACCCCCCCCGACACTAAATCAACATATCCCCCTAAACTAAATCATCAGATCTCCCGAAACTAAATCCTCACCTCCCCCTGAAACTAAATCATCATATCACTCCCGCAAGTAAATCCTCACACCCTCCCGACACTAAATCAACATATCCCCCTAAACTAAATCATCAGATCTCCCGAAACTAAATCCTCACCTCCCCCTGAAACTAAATCTTCATATCACTCCCGCAAGTAAATCCTCACACCCTCCCGACACTAAATCAACATATCCCCCTAAACTAAATCATCAGATCTCCCGAAACTAAATCCTCACCTCCCCCTGAAACTAAATCATCATATCACTCCCGCAAGTAAATCCTCACACCCTCCCGACACTAAATCAACATATCCCCCTAAACTAAATCATCAGATCTCCCGAAACTAAATCCTCACCTCCCCCTGAAACTAAATCATCATATCACTCCCGCAAGTAAATCCTCACACCCTCCCGACACTAAATCAACATATCCCCCTAAACTAAATCATCAGATCTTCTGAAACTAAATCCTCACCTCACCTCCCCCTGAAACTAAATCATCGTATCACTCCCGCAAGTAAATCCTCACATTCCCGGCAAGTAAATCCTCACACCTTCCCGACACTAAATCAACATATCCCCCTAAACTAAATCATCAGATCTCCCGAAACTAAATCCTCACCTCCCCCTGAAACTAAATCCTCACCTCCCCCTGAAACTAAATCATCATATCACTCCCGCAAGTAAATCCTCACACCCCCCCGACACTAAATCAACATATCCCCCTAAACTAAATCATCAGATCTCCCGAAACTAAATCCTCACCTCCCCCTGAAACTAAATCATCATATCACTCCCGCAAGTAAATCCTCACACCCTCCCGACACTAAATCAACATATCCCCCTAAACTAAATCATCAGATCTCCCGAAACTAAATCCTCACCTCCCCCTGAAACTAAATCATCATATCACTCCCGCAAGTAAATCCTCACACCCTCCCGACACTAAATCAACATATCCCCCTAAACTAAATCATCAGATCTCCCGAAACTAAATCCTCACCTCCCCCTGAAACTAAATCATCATATCACTCCCGCAAGTAAATCCTCACACCCTCCCGACACTAAATCAACATATCCCCCTAAACTAAATCATCAGATCTCCCGAAACTAAATCCTCACCTCCCCCTGAAACTAAATCATCATATCACTCCCGCAAGTAAATCCTCACACCCTCCCGACACTAAATCAACATATCCCCCTAAACTAAATCATCAGATCTCCCGAAACTAAATCCTCACCTCCCCCTGAAACTAAATCATCATATCACTCCCGCAAGTAAATCCTCACACCCTCCCGACACTAAATCAACATATCCCCCTAAACTAAATCATCAGATCTCCCGAAACTAAATCCTCACCTCCCCCTGAAACTAAATCATCATATCACTCCCGCAAGTAAATCCTCACACCCTCCCGACACTAAATCAACATATCCCCCTAAACTAAATCATCAGATCTCCCGAAACTAAATCCTCACCTCCCCCTGAAACTAAATCATCATATCACTCCCGCAAGTAAATCCTCACACCCTCCCGACACTAAATCAACATATCCCCCTAAACTAAATCATCAGATCTCCCGAAACTAAATCCTCACCTCCCCCTGAAACTAAATCATCATATCACTCCCGCAAGTAAATCCTCACACCCTCCCGACACTAAATCAACATATCCCCCTAAACTAAATCATCAGATCTCCCGAAACTAAATCCTCACCTCCCCCTGAAACTAAATCATCATATCACTCCCGCAAGTAAATCCTCACACCCTCCCGACACTAAATCAACATATCCCCCTAAACTAAATCATCAGATCTCCCGAAAATAAATCCTCACCTCCCCCTGAAACTAAATCATCATATCACTCCCGCAAGTAAATCCTCACACCCCCCCGACACTAAATCAACATATCCCCCTAAACTAAATCATCAGATCTCCCGAAACTAAATCCTCACCTCCCCCTGAAACTAAATCATCATATCACTCCCGCAAGTAAATCCTCACACCCTCCCGACACTAAATCAACATATCCCCCTAAACTAAATCATCAGATCTCCCGAAACTAAATCCTCACCTCCCCCTGAAACTAAATCTTCATATCACTCCCGCAAGTAAATCCTCACACCCTCCCGACACTAAATCAACATATCCCCCTAAACTAAATCATCAGATCTCCCGAAACTAAATCCTCACCTCCCCTGAAACTAAATCATCATATCACTCCCGCAAGTAAATCCTCACACCCTCCCGACACTAAATCAACATATCCCCCTAAACTAAATCATCAGATCTCCCGAAACTAAATCCTCACCTCCCCCTGAAACTAAATCATCATATCACTCCCGCAAGTAAATCCTCACACCCTCCCGACACTAAATCAACATATCCCCCTAAACTAAATCATCAGATCTCCCGAAACTAAATCCTCACCTCCCCCTGAAACTAAATCATCATATCACTCCCGCAAGTAAATCCTCACACCCTCCCGACACTAAATCAACATATCCCCCTAAACTAAATCATCAGATCTCCCGAAACTAAATCCTCACCTCCCCCTGAAACTAAATCATCATATCACTCCCGCAAGTAAATCCTCACACCCTCCCGACACTAAATCAACATATCCCCCTAAACTAAATCATCAGATCTCCCGAAACTAAATCCTCACCTCCCCCTGAAACTAAATCATCATATCACTCCCGCAAGTAAATCCTCACACCCTCCCGACACTAAATCAACATATCCCCCTAAACTAAATCATCAGATCTCCCGAAACTAAATCCTCACCTCCCCCTGAAACTAAATCATCATATCACTCCCGCAAGTAAATCCTCACACCCTCCCGACACTAAATCAACATATCCCCCTAAACTAAATCATCAGATCTCCCGAAACTAAATCCTCACCTCCCCCTGAAACTAAATCATCATATCACTCCCGCAAGTAAATCCTCACACCCTCCCGACACTAAATCAACATATCCCCCTAAACTAAATCATCAGATCTCCCGAAACTAAATCCTCACCTCCCCCTGAAACTAAATCATCATATCACTCCCGCAAGTAAATCCTCACACCCTCCCGACACTAAATCAACATATCCCCCTAAACTAAATCATCAGATCTCCCGAAACTAAATCCTCACCTCCCCCTGAAACTAAATCATCATATCACTCCCGCAAGTAAATCCTCACACCCCCCCGACACTAAATCAACATATCCCCCTAAACTAAATCATCAGATGTCCCGAAACTAAATCCTCACCTCCCCCTGAAACTAAATCATCATATCACTCCCGCAAGTAAATCCTCACACCCTCCCGACACTAAATCAACATATCCCCCTAAACTAAATCATCAGATCTCCCGAAACTAAATCCTCACCTCCCCCTGAAACTAAATCATCATATCACTCCCGCAAGTAAATCCTCACACCCTCCCGACACTAAATCAACATATCCCCCTAAACTAAATCATCAGATCTCCCGAAACTAAATCCTCACCTCCCCCTGAAACTAAATCATCATATCACTCCCGCAAGTAAATCCTCACACCCTCCCGACACTAAATCAACATATCCCCCTAAACTAAATCATCAGATCTCCCGAAACTAAATCCTCACCTCCCCCTGAAACTAAATCATCATATCACTCCCGCAAGTAAATCCTCACACCCTCCCGACACTAAATCAACATATCCCCCTAAACTAAATCATCAGATCTCCCGAAACTAAATCCTCACCTCCCCCTGAAACTAAATCATCATATCACTCCCGCAAGTAAATCCTCACACCCTCCCGACACTAAATCAACATATCCCCCTAAACTAAATCATCAGATCTCCCGAAACTAAATCCTCACCTCCCCCTGAAACTAAATCATCATATCACTCCCGCAAGTAAATCCTCACACCCTCCCGACACTAAATCAACATATCCCCCTAAACTAAATCATCAGATCTCCCGAAACTAAATCCTCACCTCCCCCTGAAACTAAATCATCATATCACTCCCGCAAGTAAATCCTCACACCCTCCCGACACTAAATCAACATATCCCCCTAAACTAAATCATCAGATCTCCCGAAACTAAATCCTCACCTCCCCCTGAAACTAAATCATCATATCACTCCCGCAAGTAAATCCTCACACCCTCCCGACACTAAATCAACATATCCCCCTAAACTAAATCATCAGATCTCCCGAAACTAAATCCTCACCTCCCCCTGAAACTAAATCATCATATCACTCCCGCAAGTAAATCCTCACACCCTCCCGACACTAAATCAACATATCCCCCTAAACTAAATCATCAGATCTCCCGAAACTAAATCCTCACCTCCCCCTGAAACTAAATCATCATATCACTCCCGCAAGTAAATCCTCACACCCTCCCGACACTAAATCAACATATCCCCCTAAACTAAATCATCAGATCTCCCGAAACTAAATCCTCACCTCCCCCTGAAACTAAATCATCATATCACTCCCGCAAGTAAATCCTCACACCCTCCCGACACTAAATCAACATATCCCCCTAAACTAAATCATCAGATCTCCCGAAACTAAATCCTCACCTCCCCCTGAAACTAAATCATCATATCACTCCCGCAAGTAAATCCTCACACCCTCCCGACACTAAATCAACATATCCCCCTAAACTAAATCATCAGATCTCCCGAAACTAAATCCTCACCTCCCCCTGAAACTAAATCATCATATCACTCCCGCAAGTAAATCCTCACACCCTCCCGACACTAAATCAACATATCCCCCTAAACTAAATCATCAGATCTCCCGAAACTAAATCCTCACCTCCCCCTGAAACTAAATCATCATATCACTCCCGCAAGTAAATCCTCACACCCTCCCGACACTAAATCAACATATCCCCCTAAACTAAATCATCAGATCTCCCGAAACTAAATCCTCACCTCCCCCTGAAACTAAATCATCATATCACTCCCGCAAGTAAATCCTCACACCCTCCCGACACTAAATCAACATATCCCCCTAAACTAAATCATCAGATCTCCCGAAACTAAATCCTCACCTCCCCCTGAAACTAAATCATCATATCACTCCCGCAAGTAAATCCTCACACCCTCCCGACACTAAATCAACATATCCCCCTAAACTAAATCATCAGATCTCCCGAAACTAAATCCTCACCTCCCCCTGAAACTAAATCATCATATCACTCCCGCAAGTAAATCCTCACACCCTCCCGACACTAAATCAACATATCCCCCTAAACTAAATCATCAGATCTCCCGAAACTAAATCCTCACCTCCCCCTGAAACTAAATCATCATATCACTCCCGCAAGTAAATCCTCACACCCTCCCGACACTAAATCAACATATCCCCCTAAACTAAATCATCAGATCTCCCGAAACTAAATCCTCACCTCCCCCTGAAACTAAATCATCATATCACTCCCGCAAGTAAATCCTCACACCCTCCCGACACTAAATCAACATATCCCCCTAAACTAAATCATCAGATCTCCCGAAACTAAATCCTCACCTCCCCCTGAAACTAAATCATCATATCACTCCCGCAAGTAAATCCTCACACCCTCCCGACACTAAATCAACATATCCCCCTAAACTAAATCATCAGATCTCCCGAAACTAAATCCTCACCTCCCCCTGAAACTAAATCATCATATCACTCCCGCAAGTAAATCCTCACACCCTCCCGACACTAAATCAACATATCCCCCTAAACTAAATCATCAGATCTCCCGAAACTAAATCCTCACCTCCCCCTGAAACTAAATCATCATATCACTCCCGCAAGTAAATCCTCACACCCCCCCGACACTAAATCAACATATCCCCCTAAACTAAATCATCAGATCTCCCGAAACTAAATCCTCACCTCCCCCTGAAACTAAATCATCATATCACTCCCGCAAGTAAATCCTCACACCCTCCCGACACTAAATCAACATATCCCCCTAAACTAAATCATCAGATCTCCCGAAACTAAATCCTCACCTCCCCCTGAAACTAAATCATCAAATCACTCCCGCAAGTAAATCCTCACACCCTCCCGACACTAAATCAACATATCCCCCTAAACTAAATCATCAGATCTCCCGAAACTAAATCCTCACCTCCCCCTGAAACTAAATCATCATATCACTCCCGCAAGTAAATCCTCACACCCTCCCGACACTAAATCAACATATCCCCCTAAACTAAATCATCAGATCTCCCGAAACTAAATCCTCACCTCCCCCTGAAACTAAATCATCATATCACTCCCGCAAGTAAATCCTCACACCCTCCCGACACTAAATCAACATATCCCCCTAAACTAAATCATCAGATCTCCCGAAACTAAATCCTCACCTCCCCCTGAAACTAAATCATCATATCACTCCCGCAAGTAAATCCTCACACCCTCCCGACACTAAATCAACATATCCCCCTAAACTAAATCATCAGATCTCCCGAAACTAAATCCTCACCTCCCCCTGAAACTAAATCATCATATCACTCCCGCAAGTAAATCCTCACACCCTCCCGACACTAAATCAACATATCCCCCTAAACTAAATCATCAGATCTCCCGAAACTAAATCCTCACCTCCCCCTGAAACTAAATCATCATATCACTCCCGCAAGTAAATCCTCACACCCTCCCGACACTAAATCAACATATCCCCCTAAACTAAATCATCAGATCTCCCGAAACTAAATCCTCACCTCCCCCTGAAACTAAATCATCATATCACTCCCGCAAGTAAATCCTCACACCCTCCCGACACTAAATCAACATATCCCCCTAAACTAAATCATCAGATCTCCCGAAACTAAATCCTCACCTCCCCCTGAAACTAAATCATCATATCACTCCCGCAAGTAAATCCTCACACCCTCCCGACACTAAATCAACATATCCCCCTAAACTAAATCATCAGATCTCCCGAAACTAAATCCTCACCTCCCCCTGAAACTAAATCATCATATCACTCCCGCAAGTAAATCCTCACACCCTCCCGACACTAAATCAACATATCCCCCTAAACTAAATCATCAGATCTCCCGAAACTAAATCCTCACCTCCCCCTGAAACTAAATCATCATATCCCCCTAAAATTAAATCATCATATCCCCCGAAACTAAATCCTCACATCCCCGAAAACTTAATCCTCACATCTCCCCCACCACCGAAACTAAATAATCAGATCTCCCGAATGTAAATCCTCACATCCTCCCGAAACTAAATCTTCAGATCTCCCCAAAAATAAATCCTTGCCCCCTCCCCCCCCCCAAAAAAAATAACTAAATATTTGGTATGTGTCTGACCCTTAAAAATAAATACCCTTTCAAGCAGCTGCTTGTCACAGAGGTCTGACATGATCCTGTCAGTTTATTTGACATAGTAGAAGGTCTGTGAGGATGACAGGACCTTAGCAGAAAAACAACACAAACATCCACGTCTTACCCGGGGCTCGAACCGAGTCCCTTATATCAGTAGCCAAGCGCGCTAACCACTCGGCTACGGAACGGACCTTACCCTTATATTATCAGCAAACCACGGGTTCGTATTTTGCCAGTAATACTAAATGTGTCAGCTGATAGTAAAATTGAAATGTGAGAACACACCAAGAATCACTGTAATCTCTCACTCTACTCTCTCACTACTTTCTTATCACTCAGTAACTTCTTACATAACTATCAGAAAACCTTCTAACTTCCATAACCTCTTTTAATTCTGGGGCGGGGGTGGCTTAGTCGGTAGCGCGCCGAGCTCGTAATCTGTAGTTCCCAGGTTCGAGTCCCAGCTAGGTCAGCGTTGAAATTTATCTCCGCAAAACTCCCCGCCCTGTCCACGGTCAGTAGGGGACACCGATGGGCGTGGAAAGGCCGCCGTCCGTCGGATGGTACATTAAGCCGTGGTTCTGTGCGTGCAGAGCCATATCCTGTGCATGTTAAAGAACACGCTGGATGGCCTTGACGGGAGGCTGCCATCTGTTCACCAACAGCTGTTCCAGTGGGTCCCCTCCCCCAACCTTTGATCTCCGCAAAATTCCCCGCCCTGACCACGGTCAGTAGGGGACACCGATGGGCTTGGAAAGGCCGCCGTCCGCCGTATGGGACGTTAAGCCGTGGCCCCGTGTGCGGGAGAGCCATACCCTGTGCACGTTAAAGAACACGCTGGATGGCCTTGACGGGAGGCTACCACTGTCTCCCAACAGCTGTTCCAGTGGGTCCCCTCCCCCAACCTTCTCTGAGCCTTCGGGGTCCATGTGACCTGGCCATTTAGCCCATGATGTGCAAAAAAGTGCCGCTCAGAGTTAAAACAACCCAACCCAACCCCCAACCTTCTCTGAGCCTTCGGGGTCCATGTGACCTGGCCATTTAGCCCATGGTGTGCAAAAAAAGTGCCGCTCAGAGGTAAAACAACCCAATCCAACCCGCAACCTTCTCTGAGCCTTCGGAGTCCTTGTGACCTGAACATTTAGCACATGGTGTGCAAAAAAAGTGCAGCTCAGAGGTAAAACAACCCAACCCAAACCCCAACCTTCTCTGAGCCTTCGGAGTCCTTGTGACCTGAACATTTAGCACATGGTGTGCAAAAAAAGTGCAGCTCAGAGGTAAAACAACCCAACCCAAACCCCAACCTTCTATGAGCCTTCGGAGTCCTTGTGACCTGAACATTTAGCACATGGTGTGCAAAAAAGTGCCGCTCAGAGGTAATCCAACCAATCAACTCTTTTAATGCTGAAAGGTGCAGTAATAATGAGAATAGGAATCTAACTTTGAAGCTCTACAACTTCTCAAATATGCATTTAATGGAAAAAAGTAACCAAGGAAAAATTACAGATCATAATCAAATTTATTTAAAAACATGGAAGCTGGAATATTTCACAACGGTAATGCGTCATGAGAATTTAACCCAGAAATTAACTGAAACTAAATAAGCATTTTTTTTCAACGATTTTTTTTTAAGAAATATTGTTTCAAACCATTTAATGAATTAAATATACATTTTTGAAGTCTGCGTAATGATTTATTTCAATACAGACAGACGATTTCTTATAAAAGATAATTTATTGTTAAATATTCCATCTTCCATAACTCTTTAAATATTGAAAGAAAATTTTTGAAAATCGGAATTTAAATAGATTCGATTATGATCTTCAATTTATCTTCATCACATTTTTCCATTAAATGTACATTTTAGAAATTATAGGACTTCGAAGTTAGATTGCCATTAACATAACATGGAGGGGCGGAGGTGTGGCTCAGTCGGTAGCACGCCAGGCTCGTAATCTACAATTTCCAGGTTCGAGTCCCAGTCTGGTAATCTGCAGTTCCCAGGTTCGAGTCCCAACTGGGTCAGCGTTGAGATTTATTTCCGCAAAATTCCCCGCCCTGCCCACGGTCAGTAGAAGACACGATGGGTTTGGAAAGGCCGTCGTCCGTCGGATGGGACGTTAAGCCGTGGCCCCCTGTGAGGGAGAGAGCCATACAATGTGCACGTTAAAGAACACGCTGGACGGATCTGTTGGGATCTGTCTCCCAACAACTGTTCCAGTGGGTCCCCTCCCCCAACCTTCTCTGAGCCTTCGGGGTCCTTGTGGCCTGGCCATTTAGCGCATGGTGTGCAAAAAAGTGCCGCTCAGAGGTAAAACAACCCAACCCAACTCACATAACAATGAAATTCTCTAATATTTACTGTTCAGTTTTGTCGCAGATCATGTGATTACCCTAATTCCCAATTCCGATATTACTGATTATTTTACGATTTTTAAAGAGGGCCTTCCTTACCCTTGTGTTTATGTCCGCAAACACTCAAATAAAATCCTAAACATCTTTATTCACAGAGGGGGCGAGGGATTTGTCAATAGCACTTCAAGGTCGTTATCTCTAATTCGCACTCCGCAAAATTTCCCGCCCTGCCCACGGTCAGTAGGGGACACCGATGGGCTTGGAAAGGCCGCCGTCCGTCGGATGGGACGTTAAGTCGTGGCCCCGTGTGCGGGAGAGCCATACCCTGTGCACGTTAAAGAACACGCTGGATGGCCTTGACGGGAGGCTACCATTTGTCTCCCAACAGCTGTTCCAGTGGGTCCCCTCCCCCAACCTACTCTGAGCCTTCGGAGTCCATGTGACCTGGCCATTTAGCCCATGGTGTACAAAAAAGTGCCGCTCAGAGGCAAAACAACCCAACCCTCTAATTCGCAGGTTTCGGTCTCACATGTGAAAGCTTTGATATTTATTTCTGTCATCCCCTACCCTATACTCGCTCAGGGTTGGGTTGTTTTACCTCTGAGCGGCACTTTTTTTGCACACCATGGGCTAAATGGCCAGGTCACATGGACTCCGAAGGCTCAGAGAAGGTTGGGGGAGGGGGGGGTTTAACAGCTGTTGGGAGACAGATGGTAGCCTCCCGTCAAGGCCATCCAGCGTGTTCTTTAACGTGTACAGGGTATGGCTCTCCCGCACACGGGACCACGGCTTAACGTCCCATCTGACGGACGGCGGTCTTTCCAAGCCCATCGTTGTACCCTATTGACCGTGGGCAGGGCGGGGAATTTTGCGGAGATAAATCTCAACGCTGACCCAGCTGGAACTCGAACCTGGGAACTACAGATTACGAGCCTGGCGCGCTACCGACTGAGCCACCCCCGCCCCCTCGCTCAGGGAAGGGAGCATCTATGGACTTGAAAAAACCGACGTCTATCTAATAGGATGTAAAGCCGTGGTTCCGTGTGCAAAAGAAAGCTACCCTTTGCACGTTAAACAGGCTGATGACCTTGACAGGAGACTACCACCTGTCTCCCAACAGATGTTCGTGTATCACCTTGGGAGTATCTTTTTTAAACCATCGAGGTCCTGATAATCTGGCCATTTCGCCCATTCTATGCAAAAAAGCCGCTCAGAGGTAAATCAACCTGAATATTTAATAAATGAACTAAATTAAATCCCATAGCATTGGTTTCATACCCTTTTGTACCATCATCGAAAGCATCTATATTAACGCCATTTTTCCCACTAATTTCACACGAATGGGAATCAACGTCACGGGACAGTCCTAAAGAGACCCCTGCCTCTTTACAGCCATGCTTTCTCCCGTGCTGCACTGCGTAAGTACGGCGGGGTCCCGTCGGCAACGGGCTGCCCATTGTGCGGCATTATTGGTCGGAGTTCCCCGCACGTACCTGCGACGACGACCGCCGTCGTACAAGGCTTAATCGTCGAAGCACAATAGCCACTTCGCTTTATCTATGTGTTGCCTACTTTTCGTACTAGTTCTGTTCCTTCCACGAGGACGTTTTGTATCGCCGAAAGGGGCCGTGCCCGAGGGCACAGACGCGTCGGAATACTGGCATTCACGGTCAATCATCAGCATTGAAAGTTAAATGCGTTCGCTAGTCCCCGTCTCGACGCACTTGACACGAGAGCGCCGGCGATTCAACTTCGACGACGCCGGCAGGGCACCGACTATGAACCGGGGTTGTTCGTCCATTTGCGGGACAATGCGCCGGTTAGTAAGCAAGCTGGCATTGCGAGATGCGGTGACTTTTTAAGCATCGGCGGAGAGCGTAACCTTCCAACCTTGGCCCATGCTCGTGGGACGAGCACATGACGCACTGGTCTCGATGGGAAAATTTTATATCTAAAAAATGCCTAAAAGTAAATAAATGCATGTGTACGAAAATTTTCTTGTCCTTTTATAATTTTCAAGTTTTCCTGTATGAATTAGAGGGTTGTATTGTTTTTGCACACATTGGGTTAAATGACCAGGTTTCAAGGACCCCAAGGGGAGCTGAAGTTGAAGGGAGCTCCCCCCAACCTTCAATGAACAGCTGTTACCCATTGGACAGCTTTTGGGAGACATGGTAGCCTCTCGTCAAGGCCATCCAGCTCAGTCGGTAGCGCGCCAGGCTCGTAATCTCCAGTTCCCAAGTTCGAGTCCCAGCTGGATCAGCTTTGAGATTTCATCATCATCATCATCCTTAAGCAGCCACGTGCTACGGAGGTCCAACCAGACCGTGTAATTTAGTTCTCCAAGCACATCTGTCCTGAGCTACATCTCCTGCATCGGGCACTGCACATCAATTCTAACAAGGTTACGTTAAAGAACACGCTCGATGGGCTTGACGGGAGGCCATCATCTGTCTCCCAACAACTGTTCCAGTGGGTCCCCTCCCTCCAACCTTCTCTGAGCATTCGGGGTCCTTGTGACCTGGCCATTTAGCCCATGGTGTGCAAAAAAGTGCCGCTCAGAGGTAAAACAACCCAACCTGATCATTATCCTGTTATAGCATTATTAGACAAACTATCAAAAAACGCAAACAGAATGAATAAATAACAACATGAATCATCATTTTATAATAAGGAAAAAATTAAAGTGGAATTGCAAAGTATTGATTGGAATATAATTAGTGGACATTTAAATCGTCCACTAAAAATACTTCGCTACTAATCTAAGGGACCTGGGTTCGAGCCCCGGGTAAGGCATGGCTGTTTGTGTGGTTTTTCTGCTGAGGTCCTGCCATCCTCTCAGACCTTGCACTATGGCATATAAACTGACAGGCTCCTGTCACACCTCTGTGGCAAGCAGCTGTTTGAGGGGGTATTTTTTTTTTATTTAATAGACACAGAGTTTTTTATAACATAATGATATATAATGAAATTTTAAGGGGAAAAAAAAAGAAAATAAATGAAATTAAGCAAGGATCAAAAATTCAGTATACTTATTCTCATTCAGGAGAAAAAAATGACAGAAGTAATAAAGAATGGATTACAACAGAAATAAAGCATTTTATCGAGCAAAGGGACAAAGCATGGATAAATGTTAAGAACAATAAAACTAATGACCAATATAGAAGAGCCTAAGTAACGTTAAGAAATGAAATGAAAAATGTGATTCGTAGATCAGAGGAAAAACTTTTATTCAAACGAAATTATTCAATGCAATAACTTCATTAATTCAAATTCAAGAAGGGTTGTTTTACCTCTGAGCGGCACTTTTTTTGCACACCATGGGCTAAATGACCAGGTCACATGGACCCCGAAGGCTCAGAGAAGGTTGGGGGAGGGGACCCACTGGAACAGCTGTTGGGAGACAGATGGTAGCCTCCCGTCAAGGCCATCCAGCGTGTTCTTTAACGTTGGGTTGTTTTACCTCTGAGCGGCACTTTTTTGCAGATCATGGGCTAAATGGCCAGGTCACATGGACCCCGAAGGCTCAGAGAAGGTTGGGGGAGGGGCCCCATTATGAACAGCTGTTGGGAAACAGATGGTAGCCTCCCGTCAAGGCCATCCAGCGTGTTCTTTAACGTGCACAGGGTATGGCTCTCCCGCACACTGGGCCACGGCTTAACATCCCATCTGACGGACGGCGGCCTTTCCAATCCTGTCGGTGTCCCCTACTGACCATGGGCAGGGCGAGAAATTTTGCGGAGATAAATCTCAACGCTGACCCAGCTGGGACTCGAACCTGTGAACTACAGATTACGAGCCCGGCGTGCTACCGACTGAGCCACCCCCACCTCAAATTCAAGAAGGAAGATGATTATCGAAATCATTGATTGCAAGCAGAAGTTATCTGTTGATGATACAATTATGTAGAATATGAAACACTTAAATTCTATAAAAGATATTGCTAATGGCTTTAACGATTATTTTTCAAATGTCGTGCCTAAGCTCCAGGAAAAACATGGTCAACAATCTAATAATTTTCACTCCCCCTATTGCATCTCTTCACACACTTAGCACTTGCCCACAAGCAAATTTCCTCCTTGATATAAAATAACACCTTTAGAAGTACACGATATTATTTATGAGTCTTGATTGTATAAAATCTCCTGGCGTTGATAATATCAAGTACTCAGATCTCCAACTTTGTGAATTTATCCTCTCGGAGCAACTTTCTAAATTATAAATGGAATTTATAATACCCACATAATTCCCATTGAACTTAAAACTTCAATTATTAGACCCATTTACAAGTCGGGATCAAAGAAGCAGTTTGATTAATATAGACCAATCAATAATAGAAAGCCATGTTGCTAATGAGTTTTCGGATTACCTAGAAAAATACCAGCTCATTTCTAAAAATCAATTTGGCTTCCGAAGAAACTAAACACTAAATTTACTGGAGCATTTTTCTGATGAAATCAATGCAAGTGTTAGCAAGGCCAACATTGTGGGAGCATTGTTCCCCTAATTCCAAAAGGCATTCGACCATAAGAACTTACTTAATAAACTGCATAACATAGAAGTTAAAGTTCATTTATTTTACTTTGTTAAAAATTACCTAAAAGATTGTAACAAAAATTAGAAACGTCAGTAGTGAAGTCAAACAACTTCGCTACGGTGTTCCCGAAGGCTCTATGTTGGGACCATTACTTTTCCTCGTCTATATTAATGATATCAACAACCTAAAGATCAATTCCTCCATCAACTTATATGCTGATGACACTGTGACATTCAGCAGTGCTAAAATTTTTGAAAAAGTTAATAGTGCCCTTCAAAAAGATTTCGATATTAATATCAATACGGTTTCAAAACAACTATATACATTTAAACGCAAACAAGTCTAAGGCCATATACTCTCGTCTACTTAATATCTCAATTCCCAATACCAATCAAACTTTACACCATTCACTTAGTTGCCTAACAAATGTGGACCACTAACACTTCAGGTAATTGTAAGTGTAAATGATATTATTGAAAGAGTTTCATCATTGATGTATCCAGAGCTGATTGTTAATGGTTTATTCAAGTAGAAGAAACATGTAAATTATGTTTGTGGAAAATTAAGATCCTGTTCTGTAATTTTATCCAGACTATCTTACCATTAAATGTCTGTCAAATGGTTCATCATGCAATTCGAGAATCAGTCATAAGCTATGGTTAAACAATTTATAGTTGGGTTGGGTTGTTTTACCTCTGAGCGACACTTTTTTGCACACCATGGGCTAAATGGCCAGGTCACATGGACCCCGAAGGCTCAGAGAAGGTTGGGGGAGGGGACCCACTGGAACAGCTGTTGGGAGACAGATGGTAGTCTCCCGTCAAGGCCATCCAGCGTGTTCTTTAACGTGCACAGGGTATGGCTCTCCCGCACACGGGGCCACGGCTTAACGTCCCATTGGACGGACGGTGGCCTTTTCAAGCCATCCTTACTGACCGAGGGCAAGGCGGGGAATTTTTGCAGAGATAAATCTCAACGCTGACCCAGCTGGGACTCGAACCTGGGAACTACATATTACGAGCCTGGCGCGCTACCGACTGAGCCACCCCCGCCCCACTATTTATAGTAAAACTTACTATTCCCATATAGCTAAAATAATAAACATTCAAAATACTATTGTTAGACATTGTACCAACCAATACAAAAATAAACTCCTTAATATCAATAAGGGCTACGCTATTATGAATATGTTACCAATCAGCCAACTCTATCAATATAAATTAGTACTTAAGTATTATTTTGAAAATACTTATAAATTCAAGATTAATCATAATAAAAACACTAGATATAAATCTAAAGGTAAATAGAAATTACCACATTTTATCCGAAAAATTGTAGAAATCATGAAATTCCCTCTGTGTTCAACAGTATCTCTGAGGAGTTATTTAATTTTAAAAAAATCAGAGACTTCAAAAAAGTGTTCAAAACATGGCTTCTGGAAAATATTTAAAAACTGTTTACTCTGCGGTATTATTTAAATGTACGTCCCGTGGCCGAGTGGTTAGCGCGCTTGGCTACTGATCTAAGGGACCTGGGTTCGAGCCCCGGGTTAAGGCATGGATATTGGTGTTGTTTTCTGCTGAGGTCCTGCCATCCTCTCAGATCTTCTACTGTGGCATATAAACTGACAGGTTCCTGTCAGACCTCTGTGGCAAGCAGCTGCTTGAGGGGGTATTTATTTATATCGCTGAACAACGAACGTCATTTAGGCACTTTAACAATACCAAGGGAGGCCACTTCTTCTAGCAGGGTTGGGTTGTTTTACCTCTGAGCGGCACTTTTTTGCCCACCATGGGCTAAATGGCCAGGTCACAAGGTCCCCCGAAGGCTCAGAGAAGGTTGGGGGAGGGTATCCACTGGAACAGCTGTTGGGAGACAGATGGTAGCCTCCCGTCAAGGCCATCCAGCGTGTTCTTTAACGTTGGGTTGTTTTACCTCTGAGCGGCACTTTTTTGCACACCATGGGCTAAATGGCCAGGTCACAAGGACCCCGAAGGCTCAGAGAAGGTTGGGGGAGGGTACCCACTGGAACAGCTGTTGGGAGACAGATGGTAGCCTCCCGTCAAGGCCATCCAGCATGTTCTTTAACGTGCACAGGGTATGGCTCTCCCACACACGGGGCCATGGCTTAACTCCCATCCGACGGACGGAGGCCTTTCCAAGCCCATCGGTATCCTCTGCTGACCGTGGGCAGGGCAGGGAATTTTGCGGAGATAAATCTCAACCAACCACCCCTCACCGAGCGAAATTCTGGTAACGTTCCTAACAGACACATAATTTATGTAAAAGTCTTATTTTCTCAATTAGCAAAATTTGATTTCCGAGTTTGAAAATTTCTGGAGCACGAACATATTGCTAAAAAGCAAACTTTCGTTACGCAGTCAAAAAACCCCCAAGAAATATATAATGTTATCGGATATAACAATTTTAACTACATCATATCCCTAAACAACAAGGGGTGGCTCAGTCGGTAGCGCGCCAGGCTCGTAATCTGCAGTTCCCAGGTTCGAGTCCCAGCTGGCTCAGCATTGAGATTTATATCCGCAAAATTCCCCGCCCTGCCCACGGTCAGTAGGGGACACCGATGGGCTTGAAATATCCCTAAACAACAAGGGGCGGGGGGTGGTTCAGTCGGTAGCGCGCCAGGCTCGTAATATGCAGTTCCCAGGTTCGAGTCCCAGCTGGCTCAGCATTGAGATTTATATCCGCAAAATTCCCCGCCCTGCCCACGGTCAGTAGGGGACACCGATGGGCTTGAATAAGGCCGTTGTCTGTCAGATGGGACGTTAAGCCGTGGCCCCGAGTGCTGGAGAGCCATACTCTCTGAACGTTCAAGAACACACTGGATGGCCATGACGGGAGGCTACCCTCTGTCTCCCAACAGCTATTCCAGTGGGTCCCCTCCCCCAACTTTTTCTGAGTCTTCGGGGTCCTTGTGACCTGGCCATTTAGCCGATGATGTGCAAAATAGTGCCGTTCCGAGGTAAAAACACCCAACCTAAACAACAAACTTTCGTTCTGCATTTAAAAAAAATGCTGGAAAAAAGATAATCTCATAGGGACAACAATATTATTCTGAGCATATCTCTTACCAAATGTTTTTCTCACCACACATATAAAAAGCCCTCCCCCCATCTCCCCCAAATAAATATTCTTATCGAAAATAACTATTTCGACTCTAGCATATCGTTAAACAACAGACTTTCGTTTTAGTAATTGAAAAAAGCCCAAATAAAATTGAAAGGTAAACACACGTGATAGCACTTACCTTTAAACGCCTAAATACGCTGTAATTTCGGTTAGTACGGGTTTTCTATGTAGGTGCGTTTCTATAAATCTTTTTCTCAAATTGCAGAATTCGCAAAATTCATGTTTAAAATCACTGGTATTCAAATCTCTACCCCCCCCCCCCTCCCTTCCACACACACATCAAATAATAGCTAAAAAAAAACCCACAAATATTTAGTTGAGATCATACCCTAGTCTTTTTATAAACCTAAAACATATCGAAATGCGGTATTCACATTCCACTGCAAATCTGTCTCCAGAAAATTCCCCGCCCTCCCCACGGTCAGTAGGGGACACCGATGGGCTTGGAAATGCCGCCGTCCGTCGGATGGGACATTAAGCCGTGTCCCCGTATGCGGGAGAGCCATACCCTGTGCACGTTAAAGAACACGCTGAATGGCCTTGACGGGAGACTACCATCTGTCCCACAACAGCTGTTCCAGTGGGTCTCCTCAACCTTCTCTGAGCCTTCAGGGTCCTTGTGACCTGGTCATTTGTGTGCAAAAAAGGACCGCTCAGAGGTAAAACAACAAATCCACTGCAAATCTGAGAAGCAAACGACATTTTCGTTCAATTCTGTAAAAACACCAACCGTTGTTACGTTCCCATCTCTTACGTTACGTGAAAAACGTAGCGGCCATGTTGTGCCGTGAACTGCACCGTGACCACATTCAGTTATGTAGTTAAAAATACTGACATGGAAATTTTTGAACAACAAATGAACCCGATTCAGAGTATTGATTACTTGTTTCATCAAAGGCAATTTCTCTTATAATCAGCCGCGGGTTGCAATAGCCGGTTTTAAGTTAAAGCAATTCAAATTTTGGGTTTTGGAAAGCACTCATGTCGTAAATGGATTATAATAAACGAAAAAAACTCAATTTAACGAAAATTGAGAGGAATCAAAGTTTTTTTTAACGAATATTGAAATCTATTACTATCTACTTATTTCGAAACAAATTCACCGATATTATGGTTTGGTTTACCTCTGAGCGGCACTTTTTTTGCACACCATGGGCTAAATGACCAGGTCACAAGGACCCCGAAGGCTCAGAGAAGGTTGGGGGAGGGGACCCACTGGGACAGTTGTTGGGAGACAGATGGTAGCCTCCCGTCAAGGCCATCCAGCGTGTTCTTTAACGTGCACAGGGTATGGCTCTCCCACACACGGGGCCACGGCTTAACGTCCCATCCGACGGACGGCGGCCTTTCCAAGCCCATCGGTGTCCCCTACTGACCGTGGGCTGGGCGGGGAATTTTGCGGAGATAAATGTCAACGCTGACCCAGCTGGGACTCGAACCTGGGAACTACAGATTACGAGCGTGGCGCGCTACCGACTAAGCCCCCCCCCCCGCCCCACCAGGTCACAAGGACCCCGAAGGCTCAGAGAAGGTTGGGGGAGGGGACCCACTGGGTCATTTGTTGGGAGACAGATGGTAGCCTTCCGTCAAGGCCATCCAGCGTGTTCTTTAACGTGCACAGGGTATGGCTCTCCCGCACACGGAGCCACGGCTTATAACGTATAATCCGACGGGGCTGGGGTGGCTTAATCATTAGCGCGCCAGGCTCGTAATCTGTAGTTCTCAGGTTCGAGTCCCAGCTGGATCAGCGTTGAGATTTATCGCCGCAAACTCCCCGCCTTGCCCACGGTCAGTAGGGGACATCGATGGGCTTGGAAAGGCCGCCGTCCGTCGGATGGGACGTTAAGCCGTGGCCTCGTGTGCGGGGAGCCATACCCTGTGTACGTTAAAGAACACGTTGGATGGCCTTGACGGGAGACTACCATCTGTCTCCCAACAGCTGTTCCAGTGGGTCCCCTCCCTAAACCTTCGGATCCTTGTGACCTGGCCATTTAGCCCATGGTGTGCAAAAAAAGTGCCGCTCAGAGGTAAAACAACCCAACCCAAAGTCTAATCGGACGGACGGCGGACTTTCCAAGTCCATCAGCGTCCCCTACTGACTGAATGCATGGCGGGGAGTTTTTCGGATATAATTTTTTTCTATTATATTTATTTACTAGAGAAAAAAAGCACACATAACAATATATTATTATACACAGAGAACGCGTATGAACGTCCCGTGTCATTTTGAAGATGCTTGTTCTTGCCGATTGTAGCGTGGTGCAATGCGATGCTCTGATTGGTTTACCTTTTGTGTTTAAAGTTCAGAGTAAGGGGTGGTAGTCAGCTGGGGGTGTTCCGTTTTTTCTCCGCCGTTGCTACTTAGTTACGTGCTTCTTTTCTTTATTTCCTGGAATTTTATTGTAGCTGGTTTTCTTCATTATTAATGTCTTTCGTGGAAAATTACGGATTTAGGATTTCGTCTTTAATACATATTTTCATGTATTTATATATACAAAAATTCCAGATGCTTACGCAGTATCTTGGGCATTAGGTGGTTCAACTTTATAACTAATGATGAGGTTAGGCAAAGGAGTCTGCAACCTCCTTTAAGCAGCATATTGTGCAGAGAGAGACTCCGCTGGTTTGGCCATGTTGCCCGTATGGATAATTATAGATTGGCGAATAGGGTTATGAACAGTGTGCGTAAAGGCCTAAAGGCCTCAGAAAGAGGGGGAGACCTAGGATGCGGTGGGCAGACAATGTCAAACAGGACCTTGTTAGAATTGATGTGCAGTGGCCGATGTAGAAGATGTAGCTCAGGACAGATGTGCTTGGAGAACTAAATTGCACGGTCTGGTTGGACCTCCGTAGTCCATGGCTGCTTGAGGATGATGATGATGTTCTGCAATGACTAACTGAAAGCCGTTGGGATTTGGGTTGTTTTACCACTGAGTGGCACTTTTTTTGCACACAGTGGGCTAGATGACCAGGTCACAAGGACCCGAAGGGCTCAGTAAGGTTGAGGGGAGTCCGTCAAGGCCATCCACAATGTGTTTTACAGTACAGAGGGTACTGTGGTTCTCCCGTTCACGGCGCCAACGGCTTAACGTCCCATCCGACGGACGGCTGCCTTTCTAAGATTATCGATGTCCCCTATTTCCCATGGCCAAGGCGGGGAGTTTTGCGGAGATAAATCTCAACACCTGCGCGGGTTGTTGTTAGGTTGTTTAACCTCTGAGTGGCACGTTTTTTGCACACAATGGGTTAAATAGCCAGGTCATATGGATCCCGAAGGCTCATAGAAGGTTGGAGACCCTGAAACCTGGAACAGCCCTGGAACAACCCTGGAACAGCTGTTGAGAGACAGATGGCAGCCTCCCATCAAGGCCATCCAGCGTGTTCTTTAACATGCGTAGGGTATGGCTCTCCCGCACATGGGGCCACGGCGTAGCGTCCCATCCGACGGATGGCCTTTCCAAACCCATCGGTGTTCCTTACTGACCGTGGGCAGGGCGAGGCGTTTTGTGGAGATAAATCTCAATGCTGACCCATCTGGGACTCGAACCAAGAAATTGCAGATTACGAGGCTTGCGCGTTACCGACTGAGCCACCCCCGCCCCGCCTGCGAAGGTGGGACTTGAAATCTGTAACTGCAGAACTACGAATCTTGCGCGCTACCGATTGAATCAACCAGGGGTTCCGCTACCGTAGGTGCAACCGGTGGGTGCTCCACCAGGCTGCATTTCTTTTGGGGCGGGAAATTTGGGCAGAAACTAACGATACCTGCAGTAATGTTGGTTCTAGTAAGTATGAACTATTTTTACAATGGAAAATTCTTAATTGCTTTTAAAAATGACATTAAATGCAGCTGAAATAGCCATTAAATCTAAGATCAGACTTGGAGAAATGGGTGGCAGAGTCCGAGCTCGTTCCGAGCGACAAAATAGTTAGCACCAGCCCCCGACAACATCTCCTATAACTTCTTAAGGCCGGTGGACCAAATTATGACGTCAGCATAGGTAGTCCTATAATCTAGATATTTCTTACATATTTATTTCTATTATTATTATTTGTTGTGTATTTTTACACTATCCTGTTGTTCCCAGGTTCGAGTCCCAGCTGGGTCAGCGTTGATCATCTCTGCAAAATTCCCCGCCCTGCCCACGGTCAGTAGGGGACACCGATGGGCTTGGAAACACCGACGTCCATCGGATGGGAATTTAATCCATGGTCCAGTGTGCGGGAGGCCTTGCACATGAAAGAACACGCTGGATGGCCTTGACGGGAGGCTACCATCTGTCTCTTAACAGCTGTTCCAGTGGGTCTTCTCTCCCAACCTTCTCTGAGTCTTCGGGGTCCTTGTGACCGGTCCATTTAGCCCATGTTGTGCAAAAAAGTGCCGCTCAGAGGTAAAACAGATGGAAAATTATTGGTATTTATTAGCAATTATATAATATTAATAAATGTAAACAATTTTCTTTTTAAACAAAGTATATAAATCAACATTCCTATGAAGATAAGTTTGAAGAGTACACCAGTAAAAATATGAGTAAAGTCTGGTTTTAGAACTACCTATATGACGTCATAATTTGTTCCACTGGCCTTCTGTTGGAAACATGTAAACAAACATTGACCACGTGAACTGGTCATTACTATTAATTAACTGGCCATTATTAAAATATAAGACATCTGATTTCCTACTCAAATGTAATGCAAAAGTGAAATTGAATTTTAATTTTTTCGTATAATGCAGCCAATTTTAAAACTTGTACAGTTAGAACTCTTTTACAATATTTCTGCACAAAATGTTAGTAACCGGTGCCTATGGTCTCCTTATAATAGGTGGGGCGGGGGTGGCTCAGTCGGTAGCGCGCCAGGCTCGAATCCCAGCTGGGTCAGCGTTGAGATTTATCTCCGCAAAATTCCCCGCCCTGCCCACGGTCAGTAGGGGACACCGATGGGCTTGGAAAGGCCGCCGTCCGTCGGATGGGACGTTAACTCGTGGCCCCGTGTGCGGGATAGCCATACCCTTTGCACGTTAAAGAACACGCAGGATGGCCTTGACGGGAGGCTACCATCTGTCTCCCAACAGCTGTTCCAGTGGGTCCCCTCCCCCAACCTTCTCTGAGCCTTCGGGGTCCATGTGACCTGGCCATTTAGCCCATGGTGTGCAAAAAAGTGCTACTCAGAGGTAAAACAACCCAATCCTTATAATAGGTAAAAATATTGTTTTATTATACACTTGACTATCGAAATATTAGAGAATTTATTTCCATAAATCAATGGGAATCTAACTTCGAAGCTCTATAACTTTTAAAATATGAATTTAATAGAAAAATGTGGCTGAAGATAAATTAAAGATCATAATCAGATCTATTTAAATCTCGATTTTCAACAATATTCGTTCAGTATTTAAAGAGTTATGTAAGTTGGAATATTTCACAACAGTAATGCGTCATAATAATTTAACTCAGAAATTAATTAACTGAAATAGTTAGTATTGTTTCAAGCCATTTAATAAAATAAATGTACATTTTAGCATTTTTAATGATTATTTCAATATTATATAATTATTAATGATTATTATAAAACAAAGTAATTATTGGTAAATATGGACGTTTGTGTTGTTTTTCTGCTGAGGTCCTGCCATCCTCACAGACCTTCTACTATGGCATATAAAATGACATGCTCCTGTCAGACCACTTTGGTAAGCAGTTGCTTGAGGGGGTATTTATTTTTTATTTTATTCCAGCTTCCACAACTCTTTGAATACTTAACAGTGTTCAAAATCGAGATTTGAATATATTTGATTTTAATCTTCATCTTCAGTCATTTCTCTTTTAAATGCATATTTTAGAAGTTTTAGAGCTTCAAAGTTATACCCCCCTTCACATAACAAGGAAATTCTCTAACATTTTTGATCTGCAGTTCCCACGTTCGCACCCCACCTGGGCCAGCGTTCAGATTTATCTCTGCAAAATTCCTTGCCCTTCGCTCGATCAGTAGGGGACAAC
Organism: Ryuthela nishihirai; assembly: GCA_038380435.1. Lineage (NCBI taxonomy): Eukaryota > Metazoa > Arthropoda > Arachnida > Araneae > Heptathelidae > Ryuthela > Ryuthela nishihirai. Next base: position 59,170,380 of record JAWZYU010000008.1, read on the forward strand.
GATGGCTAGGATAGGCAGCTGTGTGTCAGGATGGCGTGTGTCGGATGGCCTTAGCTCCGGGTGCAGGAGAGCCCATACCTTGTGCATGTTGGGGCGGGAGTGGCTCAGTCGGTAGCGCGCCAGGCTCGTAATCTGTAGTTCCCAGGTTCGAGTCCCAGCTGGGTCAGCGTTGAGATTTATCTCCGCAAAATTCCCCGCCCTGACCACGGTCAGTAGGGGACACCGATGGGCTTGGAAAGGCCGCCGTCCGTCGGATGGGACGTTAAGCCGTGGCCCCGTGTGTGGGAGAGCCATACCCTGTGCACGTTAAAGAACACGCTGGATGGCCTTGACGGGAAGCTACCATCTATCTCCCAACAGCTGTTCCAGTGGGTCCCCTCCCCCAACCTTCTCTGAGCCTTCGGGGTCCATGTGACCTGGCTATTTAGCCCATGGTGTGCAAAAAAGTGCCGCTCAGAGGTAAAACAACTCATTTAACATTTGGATTCGGTAGTGTATAAAAGCTAATACAAGAAAGATAAAATTTAATAAAAAACCTCAATCTACTGTAAAAATAATCGTTTCCCCAAAGATTAAAAAAATGAAATAGAATTTCGCTGTATTTGAAATATATTATTAAGGATTGTAAATTTCTATCATAGAATAATTATTTCATTTTAGTATTTACACCAAGTTTAAGAAACGTTCTGCTTTTGTTGCGGGGGTGGCTCAGTCGGTAGCGCGCCAGGCTCGTAATCTGCAGTCCCAGCGCGCCAGGCTCGTAATCTGTAGTTCCCAGATTCGAGTCCCAGCTGGGTCAGCGTTGAGACTTATCTCCGCAAAACTCCCCGCCCTACCACGTTCAGTAGGGGACACCGATGGGCTTGGAATGTCCGCCGTCCGTCGGATGGGACGTTAAGCCGTGGCCCCGTGTGCGGGAGAGCCATACCCTGTGCACGTTAAAGAACACGCTGGATGGCCTTGACGGGAGGCTACCATCTGTCTCCCAACAGCTGTTCCAGTGTGTCCCCTCCCCCAACCTTTTCTGAGTCTTCGGGGTCATTTAGCCCATGGTGTGCAAAAAAGTGTCGCTCAGAGGTAAACAACCCAACCCATCTCTGTTGCTCTCTAAAATGAATCGGAATTACGTAGAAGATTTTGGTGATATCCGTTGAACTCCTTTTGAAAAAACTCAAAAACCGTGGTTTTCAAATTGTGTTCCACGAACCTTCGGGAATGAATCGCAAGGTTCCGTGGACCATTTTCAGGGATCCCACAAATGCGCAAAAATAAATTAAGAAGACAATAATTTATAAAAATAATCAAGAAAATAAAATGAGGTACAAATTTGTGTAGATGAAGATGGTGATAATGATGATGAGGAGGAGAAAAATTTGCACAAATATAAATGAAAATAATAAGTATAAAGTTGTGTAAAAAAAAATTACCCCCTCAAGCAGCTGATAAAAGTAAAAATTAAATATAAATTTGTGTAAATTAACGTAACAATCAGGTATAAATTGTTGGAATTAAAATAATATTTAGACATAAATTTGCGAAAATAAAGATAATAATTAAGCATAAATTTGTGTAAATTAAAATAATAATCTGCCATAAATTTTTGGAAAAAAAAAATTACTATTCCACATAAATTTATGTTAAAGAGATAATTATAATCTGGCATAAATTTATAAATAAATCGAGCATAAATTTATGTAAATAAAATATTAATCCGGCATAAATTTTAACAAATAAAAAAAATAGCCAAACAAAATGTTTTGCATAAATTAAAATATCAGCATAAATTTGTGTAAAGAAAAGAATTTCGGGCAGGGTTCAAAAATGATTTAATGTTGTTTTTAGACTTTCGGGTACAGTTCGTATTCATTGTTTTTTTTTTACTTTCGGATAGAGTTTATTTTTTCCCTGGTATAGTTCGAAAATGATTCATTGTTGTTCTAGATATGCGGACACAATTAAAAAGGATTCGTTGTTGAGTTTAGACTTTCGTCTAAAATCAAAAATTGGTTTGCAAAAAGATTTTTTTACCATAAACTATTCGCTTAAAATTTTGATTTTAAATTTTTGACGAAAATTACAAACGATCTATTTCGGCTAGAAAATTTATATTTTAATGGTGGCGTGTGATGATTAAGGGGTTTATATTGGCGTCAACAATCTGCCTCTCCATCATCCAGGGGCGGGGGTGGCTCAGTCGGTAGCGCGCTAGGCTCGTAATCTGTAGTTCCTAGGTTCGAGTTCCAGCTGGGTCAGCGTTGAGATTTATCTCCGCAAAATTCCCCGCCCTGCCCACAGTCAGTAGGGGACACCGATGGGCTTGGAAAGGCCGCCGTCCGTCGGATGGGATATTAAGCCGTGGCCCCGTGTGCGGGAGAGACATACCCTGTGCACGTTAAAGAACACGCTGGATGGCCTTGACGGGAGGCTACCATCTGTTTCCTAACAGCTGTTCCAGTGGGTCTCCTCCCCCTTATCTCCGCAAAATTCCCCGCCCTGCCCACAGTCAGTAGGGGACACCGATGGGCTTGGAAAGGCCGCCGTCCGTCGGATGGGATATTAAGCCGTGGCCCCGTGTGCGGGAGAGACATACCCTGTGCACGTTAAAGAACACGCTGGATGGCCTTGACGAGAGGCTACCATCTGTTTCCCAACAGCTGTTCCAGTGGGTCTCCTCCCCCAACCTTCTCTGAGCCTTTGGGGTCCTTGTGACCTGGCCATTTAACCCATGGTGTGCAAAAAAGTCCATGGAATCACACCAAGTGCAACTCAATCACATCAACCACATCCAAGTGCAACTCAATCATCCTTCATTCGTAATTAATGCAATCATCCCCCCAGAGAAGGTAGGAAAACACGAAACCTTTCGTTGACAGATTAATTAATTATTTTTTTTTTGAGTTGAACAGGTGCTAACGAAATATGACGATTCATAGTTCTCAAATCCTCCAAAAGGCTTAATTTTCCTTCTTTAGAGGGCGCAGAATGTTGAAGGTGCGAAACTGAAAGTAATATTACAAACGACATACTCATGCTAGAAATTATAAATTATGGTGATTGAATCTATTGAACAGAATAAACTTATCCCTCGATTTACACTGAAGATAGGTTCCGCACAAAACCGTGTAAATCGAAATCTTGGATTTTGCTATGTAAAACCGTGTAAAACGAAAAAAAACACTAAAATGTGCATAATTCAGTTTTCGATTTACACGGTTTTGATTTCGATTACACGGATTTCGATTTACACGGTTTTGTGCGGAACCTATCTTCAGTGTAAATCGAGGGATAGGTGTATTTGAAAATCATTCGAATTTCAATTAAGATTGGATTTTAAACAATTATATTTTAACTACTTGTTTTGTAAATTTAGAGCTAAATTTTAAAATTTTCGAAAATATTTTAATAGAGAAATATTAAATGAATAATTTTATTTTACGTACTTTGGATGATTTCTTCTTAACCCTAGGAGATAATAAAAAAAAATCCATCATTTTAATTTCAAGGGATAAATGATATGCGTTTTTTTTCCCAGATTTAGGAAGCTAATGAATGTATCACTTTTTACCTTTTCCCATCAGCCATTAGTACGAATTGCTACTCTTAAAGGTTGCAAAATTAGGAAAACAAAAAAAAAAAACTTCATTTTCTCTGAAAAGGAGCATCTCATATTCTTTAGACGCGATGTGTTATTCTTATCGAGTTATTATGAACTGAACCAGGAGTTATAAAAAAAAAATACCCCCTCAAGCAGCTGCTTGCCACAGAGGTCTGACAGGGTTGTTTTACCTCTGAGCGGCACTTTTTTGCACACCATGGGCTAAATGGCCAGATCACATGGACCCCGAAGGCTCAGAGAAGGTTGGGGGAGGGGACCCACTGAAACAGCTGTTGGGAGACAGATGGTAGCCTCCCGTCAAGGCCATCCAGCGTGTTCTTTAACGTGCACAGGGTATGGCTCTCCCGCACACGGAGCCACGGCTTAACGTCCCATCCGACGGACGGCGGCCTTTCCAAGCCCATCGGTGTCCCCTACTGACCGTGGGCAGGGCGGGGAATTTTGCGGAGATAAATCTCAACGCTGACCGAGCTGGGACTCGAACCTGGGAACTACAGATTACGAGCCTGGCGCGCTACCGACTGAGCCACCCCCACCATTCCCACGCCAGGAATCGAACGGTCTGACAGGAGTCTGTCAGTTTATATGCCATAGTAGAAGGTCTGAGACGATGGCAGGACCTCAGCAGAAAAACGATACCAGGGGCTAACTTTTAATCTGTATATTTTGTATTTACTAAGATAAAGGTTACCCGCTACAGTCGGCAGAGCGCCAGGCTAATAATCTGCAGTTCCCAGGTTCGATTCTCGCCTGGGCCAGTGTTCAGATTTATCTCCGAAAACCTCCCTGCCCTGTCCATGGTCAGTAGGCGACACCGATGGGCTTGGGAAAGGCAGCCATCCGTCAGGTGGTATGCTAAGCCTTGGCTCCGTGTGCACGTTAAAGAACACGCTGTATGGCTTTGACGGGAGGCTACCATGTGTCTCCCAAAAGCTGTACAGTGGGTCCCCTCCTCCAACCTTCTCTGAGTCTTCAGAGTCCTTGTGACCTGTCCATTTTGTGTGCAAAAAAGTGCCGATCAGAGGTAAAACAACCCAACCAGGGGGAGGGGTTTCATGCAGATTATCATTTTAACCTTTACTGTTGGGTGAAATATTTTACTAATTCGGAAACTCTATTCAGATCTTATTCTCAGTACCTCTCTCCCCCCAAAAAATAAACTAAATTCCCTGCTCCCCATCCTCCCCCCGAAACTAAATTCTCGGATCCCCTGCCCCATCCCCAACTTAATCCTAGATACGTGCCTGCCTCTCATCTATAAAGTTCAGACGTTACTGGGGCGGGGGTAGCTCAGTCGGTAGCGCCAGGCTCCTAATCTGTAGTTCCCAGGTTCGAGTCCCAGCTGGGTCAGCGTTGAGATTTATCTCCGCAAAATTCCCCGCCCTGCCCACGGTCAGTAGGGGACACCGATGTTCTTGGAAAGGCCGCCGTCCGTCGGATGGGACGTTAAGCCGTGGCCCCGTGTGCGGGAGAGCCATACCCTGTGCACGTTAAAGAACACACTGTGAAGTGGATGGCCTTGACGGGAGGCTACCATCTGTCTCCCAACAGCTGTTCCAGTGGGTCCCCTCCCCCAACCTTCTCTGAGCCTTCGGGGTCCATGTGACCTAGCCATTTAGCCCATGGTGTGCAAAAAAGTGCCGCTCAGAGGTAAAACAACCGAACCCAACTCAAAGCTCCCAAGGGCTCAGAGACGGTCGATGAAAGAAACCCATTGGATAACTGTTAGGTTGTTCAAATTAAAAGTTTCAGTCTTCGGAGTCATTTTCAGGGAGGGGAGGGGGTGACTGATAGGCCCCGCAACTCCAGAGTAGACGAGGGGGATGATTAGGAGGAGGGGATGCTCTGCAAAATAGAAAAGAAATCGATACTAATATGAAAACTTTATATACAACTATAAAACATCTCGAGTGTCATATAGTAGCACGATATCGCCTCCCAGGTTCGAGTCCCAGCTGGGTCAGCTTTGAGATTTATCTCCGCAAAATTCCCCGCCCTGCTCACGGTCAGTAGGGGATACCGATGGGCTTGGAAAGGCCGCCGTCCGTCGGATGGGACGTTAAGCCGTGGCCCCGTGTGCGGGAGAGCCATACCCTGTGCACGTTAAAGAACACGCTGGATGGCCTTGACGGGAGGCTACCATCTGTCTCCCAACAGCTGTTCCAGTGGGTCCCCTCCCCTAATCTTCTCTGAGCCTTAGGGGTCCATGTGACCTGGCCATTTAGCCCATGGTGTGCAAAAAAGTGCCGCTCAGAGGAAAAACAACCCAACGATATCGCCTTCATTGTTGCACGTGTTCCGTTTCATAATTATAAGATTAAGATTGTATTATGATGAAACTCGAAATAATAAAAATTGCATACCAAAATATTTCCTCATAGTGTATGTTAGCAGAAGCGTACACCCAAGTTTTTTGTTTGGGGAGTGGGAGGTTTTTTTGCAAAATTACGTCATGCAAAACTCAATTTAGGATAATTTAGATATTAAAAAAGGCACAAATCAGGCATTTGAATATTTTTCAATAGATAAACATGCGTTCGTATCATAAAAATACTAAGAAAAAGTCTAGGGAATTTGCTAGAGAGATTTGAAAACAATTATTTTTCAACCGCAATTTAATTTTAATTTGTTTAAAACGTCATGTGCAGGGATTTCAGTTGCAATATTATCACAAAATGAACAAAAATAAATGCATTCAGAAATTGGAGAAAAAGAAAATAAAGATTTAAATTAAATTTAAAGTAATCTTTAAATTCTAGTTGTTGTTTTTTTTTTGTTACTTTTGGAATTTGTTTAAAACGTCATGTGCAGGGATTTCAGTTTTACTACATCTCTTTAAAAGTGCCGATCCTTCAAATGGTCCGCCATGCACACGGTCAGTAGGGACACCGATTGACTTGGAAAGGCCGCCGTCCGTCGGATGGGACGTTAACCTGTGCCCCCGTGTGCGGGAAAGACATACCCTGTGCACGTTAAAGAACACGCTGGATGGCCTTGATCGGAGGTTACCATCTGTTCCAGTGGGTCCAATTCTCCAACCTTCTCTGAGCCTTCGGGGTCCTTGTGACCTGGCCATTTAGCTCATGGTGCGCAAAAAAAATGCCGTTAGGAGGCGAAACAACCCAACCCAGTTTCTACCACCAATGACGTCACACGTGTTCTCCCTCCCGTGGGGCGGGGATGGCTCAGTCGGTAGCGCGTCAGGCTCGTAATCTGTAGTTCCCAGGTTCGAGTCCCAGCTGGGTCAGCGTTGAGATTTTTCTCCGCAAAATTCCCCGCCCTGCCCACGGTCAGTAGGGGACACCGATGGGCTTGGAAAGGACGGCGTCTGTCGGATGGGACGTTAAGCCGTGACCCCGTGTGCGGGAGAGCCATACTCTGTGCACGTTAAAGATCACGCTGGATGGCCTTGACGGGAGGCTACCATCTGTCTCCCAACAGCTGTTCCAGTGGGTCCCCTCCCCCAACCTTCTCTGAGCCTTCGGGGTTCATGTGACCTGGCCATTTAGCCCATGGTGTGCAAAAAAGTGCCGCTCAGAGGTAAAACAACCCAACTCTCCCTCCCGTAATTATGGCTCTTGTAGAATATGATTCGTTAAACGGCATCCGGCCCTGCCAAAGTATAATATTTTTGTTTGAAAATTTCAAAGGTCTACTTTTAAGCTGTATATTTTGTTCTTTCTCACTTCCCTAAAGGTTAATTTTGCGAGTTCTTCGTCTCACCGCCGCGACACTTTTGGAACAGATTCAATGCGAAAAATTCTCCGGCGTCGTTTAGGTCGTTTCTGACGTCATTGCGCGCTCTGATGCCCCGTGATTTCGTCGCAAACTGTCAAGATTTTTACTTCCGCAAATTTTGGTACGTTGTGTGCCGAAAAAAGTGCCGAAAAAGTGCCGCTCGGAGGTAAAGAAACCCAACTACGTCATCGTAGTCATCATCAACAATAATAACTACCGAAATTGTTTTTTTTTTTTAATTTTTGTCCACTCTAAAAAATTTTGCCCCTCTCTTGAAACAAATTTACCTCCACCCCCCAGAAAATATTTCTACCATGGACATCACTGTAGTCATTATCAGCAATAGTAATGACTCGAAGCACAAATGCTGAAAAATTTTTGTCCCCCCACAGCTAAAAGTATTTTGCCCCTTGCGGAAAGAGACCCCCCCCCCCTCCAATCAAGAAAAATTTTCCAGTAGCTATGCACATCATCGTAGTCATCATCAACAATAATAATGACTCGAAGTAGAAGTCATGAATTTATTTTTTTACTTTTGCCTTCTGTAGAAATATTTTGCCCCTCCCCCCGGAAAAATTTCTGCCGGCGCTTACGTACCTCATCATCAACAATCATAATGACTCGAAGTATAAGACATGAATTGATTTTTTTTTTTTGCTCCTTCCTCAAATAAATTTACCCTCCTCCACCACAAAATTTCTGCAGGCCCCTGCGGATATCATCGTAGTCATCATAAACAATGATAATAACTCGAAATAAATCATCAAGTGATTTTTTTTGCCCCTCCCCATCTAACCATATTTTGCCCTCCCTGAAAAAATTCCTCCATCCCCCGAAAAAATCTGCCGGCGCCTATGATCATCATCGTAGTCATCATCAACCACAATAATGACTCGAATTACAAGTCATGAATTGTTTTTTTTTAATTTTTATTCCCTCTAAAACAAATATACCCCTGAAACAAATATCCTCCTGGAAAAATTTCTGCCGGAGCCTACGGACATCATCGTAGTCATCATAAACAATAATAATGACTCGAAATACAAGTCATGAATTGATTTTTTGTTCCTCCCCTTCTAAGCATATTTTGCCCTCCCTGAAAAAATTCCCCCACCCCCCGAAAAATTTCTGCCGGCGCCTATGGTCATCATCGTAGTCATCATCAACCACAATAATGACTCGAATTACAAGTCATGAATTATTTTAATTTTTATTCCCTCTAAAAACATTTTACCCCTTCCTGAAACAAACATCCTTCCGGAAAAATTTCTGCCGGCTCCTATGGACATCATCGCAATCATCATCAACAATAGTAATGACTCGAAGTGTAAGCTATGAATAGATTTTTTCTCCTTCCTGAAACAACTCCGATCCCCCCACCCCACAAAAAATTTTTTATCGGTGCTTACGACAGGATGCCTGAATGACAAGACCCACCGGTTCCGCCTAAAGCACTTCTAGTAGGAAATGCCACTTTGACCACTGTCTAAAGGTCGGGGACATACCATACAGGTAAATGCACAGCCCACGACAGTCTAGGGTGAAGGGTACTGTAGGAGTAAAGCTCAACCCACGGCACCGCCGCTGCAAAACCTGGATATTAATCTATTCCACGGTTAGCTACAAACAAGGATATGTAGATCCAAGTTAACTCGGCTCCCGTGGTGGGAACTCTTAGTCGGGCCCGAAATTTGGGGCCCTGTCCGACCTAACGGACCAAGTTAGTCAGCTGGAACCATAACGACTCTCCTGAGAGTGGCGGTCGTAAGAAGGGGATTACGGGGGCAATGGCCCCCTCCGAAAGTCTCGCAAATGTTTTATTTTTCCATTCCAAAGTCAGTCAATTTCTTTCCCAGAGAACCAAACCTCTGAAGCCCTTAGTACCCAAACACCGAATGAGAAGCTTTTAAAAAAAAAGATCTCCATTACTAAATAATAATAAATAAAATAAATACTCCCTCAAGCAGCTGTTTGCCACAGAGGTCTGACAGGAGCCTGTCAGTTTATATGCCATAGCAGAAGGTCTTTGGTTGGGTTGTTTTACCTCTGAGCGGCATTTTTTTGCACACCATGGGCTAAATGGCCAGGTCACACGGACCCCGAAGGCTCAGAGAAGGTTGGGGGAGGGGACCCACTGGAAAAGCTGTTGGGAGACAGATGGTAGCCTCCCGTCAAGGCCATCCAGCGTGTTCTTTAACGTGCACAGGGTATGGCTCTCCCGCACACGGGACCACGGCTTAACGTCCCATCCGACGGACGGCGGCCTTTCCAAGCCCATCGGTGTCCCCTACTGACCGTGGGCAGGGCGGGGAATTTTGCGGAGATAAGTCTCAACGCTGACTCAGCTGGGACTCGAACCTGGGAACTACAGATTACGAGCCTGGCGCGCTACCGACTGAGCCACCCCCGCCCCTAGTAGAAGGTCTGAGAGGATGGCAGGCCTTCAGAAGAAAAACGACACAAACAGCCATGCCTTACCCGGGGCTCGAACCCAGGTCCCGTAGATCGGTAGCCAAGCGTGCTAACCACTCGGCCATGGGACGGCTTTACTAAATAATACATTAATAAAATTAAAAGCATCATTTCAGGACTGCAAAATCATTCATATGCCCTTAAATGGCCCCCTGCAGACTTGACCCTTATGACCGCCGCTCCTGCTAACGGACATGATCATAGTCATCACCAACAACAATAATGACTCGAAATAGAAGTCATGAAAGCGAACTAACTCCACTCACCATTAGTAGAAGTTAGGAAGCCGTTCACCTTCTCCGGTGAGTCCATCCCACGGGGGTCCTGTAGTCGCACCAGCTTGACTCGGAGAGGTGCCAAGGTCAACAAAGGTCACAAGTCTACGTGAGAGTCGAACTCACAGAGTAGCCGCACTGGCGAGCACTGGTGCAGAGAGAGAACCATGCAATTATCACTGGTTGCACTGTGGAAACCACGGCCGACGTATGTCCAGAGAGGATAATAACGTAGTCCAGAGAGCAATATGATCCAACATCTGGTCCTTTTCTATTTCTACAACACTCAAACTCCTTGTAAGTTGTTTCCTCAGCAATGCATACCTGAATTATAAGAGGAGAATTATTAGCAATTGGAATCATAATGGAAATAATGTTATACTAGAGTTTTTTTTTTTTGTTTCAAACTGCTGAAATAATTAAGGTTTTACATTTGAAGAAATGCATTCAACAGTCAGTAACTTCTTAGTAAGTTCTGAGGGTTGGGTTGTTTTACCTCTGAGCGGCACTTTTTTGCACACCATGGGCTAAATGACCAGGTCACAAGGACCCCGAAGGCTCAGAGAAGGTTGGGGGAGGGGACCCATTAGAACAGCTGTTGGGAGACATCTGTCTGGTAGCCTCCCGTCAAGGACATTCAGCGTGTTCTTTAAGATTCACGGAGTATGGCTCTCCCGCACACGGAGCCACGGCTTAACGTCCCATCCGATGGACGGCGACCTTTCCAAGCTCATCGGTGTCCCCTACTGACCGTGGGCAGGGCGGGAAGTTTTGCGGAGATAAGACTCAACGCTGACCCAGCTGGGACTCGAACCTGTGAACTACAGATTACGAGCCTGGCACGCTACCGACTGAGCCACCCCCGCCCCAGTAAGTTCTTAGTAAATTCTTAAGTAAGATTTTTGTGAAAAAAAATCTTACTGCCACAAAAATCTTACTGAAGATAATTTGAATATCTCAATCAAATCTATTTCAATCTCGTTTTTCAATAATATTCGTTCAGTATTTAAAGTTATGTAAATTAGAATATTTAATAGCCACAATGCCTTTTGAAATCACTTCTCTGAAAAGTTAATAAAATAACGTTAAAAGATTTAACAAAAACGGTTACACTAACTTGAATAATACCTGCAAGAGTATTATTAAATGTTGGCGTAATAGTTTAATTTTGAATGTTTTATTTTTTTTTGCCCAACTAGCTAATTTGCTAAATGCTTGTATAACTCCTAAAAGAGAACGAAGCTTCCATAACCCTAACGAATATTGTCGAAAACCGAGATTGAAATAGATCTTTAAGTTGATCTTTAGAATTCAGTAAATTTCGGCAAAGCCATGGTAAGCTATACGTATTTCCTTAATGAAGTATGAATGCATAAGAACTTGATGAAATACTAGAAATGCAAAGTTCGTTTTGGATTGGGTTGTTTTACCTCTGAACGACACTTTTTTGCACACAATGAGCTAAATGGGCAGGTCACAAGGACCCCAAAGGCTCAGAGAAGGTTAGGGGAGGATGGGTTGGGTTGTTTTACCTCTGAGCGGCACTTTTTTGCACGCCATGGGCTAAATGGCCAGGTCACATGGACCCCGAAGGCTCAGAGAAGGTTGGGGGAGGGGACCCACTGGAACAGCTGTTGGGAGACAGTTGGTAGCCTCCCGTCAAGGCCATCCAGCGTGTTCTTTAACGTGCACAGGGTATGGCTCTCCCGAACACAGGGCCACGATTTAACGTCCCATCCGACGGACGGCGACCTTTCGAAGCCCATCGATGTCCCCTACTGACCGTGGACAGGACGGGGAATTTTGCGGAGATAAATCTCAACACTGACCCAGCTGGGACTCGAACCTGGGAACTACAGATTACGAGCCTGGCGCGCTACCGACTGAACCACCCCCGCCCCAGGTTGGGGGAGGAAACCCACTGGAACAGCTGTTGGGAGACATATGGTAGTCTTCCGTCAAGGCCATCCAGCGTGTTCTTTAACGTGCGCAGGATATTATGGCTTCCCTCTCCCGCACACGTAGCCACAGCTTAACGTACCATCCGACGGACGGCGGTCTTTCCAAGTCTATATGTGCCCCCTAATAACCGTAGGCAGGCGGAGAGTTTTGGGGAGATAAATCTCGACGCTGACTCAGCTGGGACTCGTCTGTTTGGAAAATATAACTGAAGCGTTTCTGTCTATAACAGCCAGGCCACGTTTCAGAACCTGGGAACTGCAGATTACGAGCCTGGCGCGCTACCGACTGAGCTACCCCCGTCCCACGTAAAGTTGATGGAAAATATTTAAAAACTAAGGATTTGCACAATTAAAATATATCTTTAAAATACTCACAATATCTGCTTTTATGAGATATAAATGGTGGGCAGACAATGTCAGACAGATCCTGGTTAGAATGTGTGTACTCCAGCCAAATGCAGCAGTTATAGCTCATGCCAGATGAAACTGAAAGCTTCCTATACCTTTTCGCATTCCGCTTCGATATATATATATATTTTAGGAGCCTTTCTTGGCTTCGGGGGTGGGGGGGGGTTGAAAAACTAAACTGCACTATCTGGTTGGACCTCGTGACTGCTTGACGGTTTTGTATTTATTTATAAACATGAGGAATTTGCTGCGTTTGGAACAGATGGACCACACAAGGGTGAAATCTGTCCCCAAACTTTTTTAATTATACATTCCCATAAACTCCCCCACGTCATTTAGTGTTATATGGAACAGTGACTCAAAATATATTTATCACTTCCTCTCACAAAAGTTTACATGTACCATATTTATTGCATGTGAAAATTGCTACACACAAATTATATATTGAAGACACATTTAACAGCTAATGGGCACTAGACACGATCAATAGAAATGGGAACGTTGTTGACTCATTAACAAAATGAGAAACATTCACCCAGCCAATCACTTTCAAGTTCGTCACTCAGTGACATATGCCCAGCTGGGTCAGCGTTGAGATTTATCTCCGCAAAATTCCCCCCCTGCCCACGGTCAGTAGGGGACACCGATGGACTTGGAAAGGCCGCCGTCCGTCGGATGGGACGTTAAGACGTGGCTCCGTGTGCGGGAGAGCCATACCCTGTGCACGTTAAAGAACACGCTGAATGGCCTTGACGGGAGGAGCCTTCGGGGTCCATGTGACCTGGCCATTTAGCCCATGGTGTGCAAAAAAGTGCCGCTCAGAGGTAAAAGAACCCAACGTTAAAGAACACGCTGGATGGCCTTGACGGGAGGCTACCATCTATCTCCCAACAGCTGTTCCAGTGGGTCCCCTCCCCCAGACTTCTCTGAGTCTCCGGGGTCCATGTGACCTGGCCATTTAGCCCATGGTGTGCAAAAAAGTGCCGCTCAGAGGTAAAAGAACCCAACGTTAAAGAACACGCTGGATGGCCTTGACGGGAGGCTACCATCTATCTCCCAACAGCTGTTCCAGTGGGTCCCCTCCCCCAGCCTTCTCTGAGCCTTCGGGGTCCATGTGACCTGGCCATTTAGCCCATTGTGTGCAAAAAAGTGCCGCTCAGAGGTAAAACAACCCAAATGTTTCCCACCACATGTTATATGAAGCTTCGTACTCACACAGAGAGTGCGAATGTATACAAAGTTCTACCATTATTCTCAGAATTCTCAGAATATGCAGTACTTTACATTTACATGTTTTTTACCTTAGAACTAAAGTTATAATGATATATATATATAATGTTGTATTTCTCAGATACACAATTTTAAAGTATTACATTTTCTAATATATATTCTTCTTTATACATAGTTTGTACAATAAAAATCATATATTTATTCACAACATATATATGGAAAATTTTAATATTATATTTCATTAGTGTTTTATAATTTTACCTACATTTTTCGGTAAAAGTCTGAGAAAAAATGTTGAGTCTTCCACGAGAATAAAAACTCGCTTGTGGAAGAAATTTAACAGTTATGTTGTAATAAAAATGCAAAGGCAACATGCTTCAGTTGGGTTGTTTTACTCTGAGCGGCACTTTTTTGCACACCATGGGCTAAATGGCCAGGTCAGATGGACCCCGAAGGCTCAGAGAAGGTTGTGGGAGGGGACCCACTGGAACAGCTGTTGGGAGACAGATGGTAGCCTCCCGTCAAGGCCATCCAGCGTGTTCTTTAACGTTGGGTTGTTTTACTCTGAGCGGCACTTTTTTGCACACCATGGGATAAATGGCCAGGTCACATGGACCCCGAAGCTCAGAGAAGGTTGGGGGAGGGGACCCACTGGAACAGCTGTTGGGAGACAGATGGTAGCCTCCCGTCAAGGCCATCCAGCGTGTTCTTTAACGTGCACAGCGTATATCTCTCCCGCACACGGGGCCACGGCTTAACGTCCCATCCGACGGACGGCGGCCTTTCCAAGCCCATCGGTGTCCCCTACTGACCGTGGGCAGGGCGGGGAATTTTGCGGAGATAAATCTCAACGCTGACCCAGCTGGGACTCGAACCTGGGAACTACAGATTACGAGCCTGGCGCGCTACCGACTGAGCCACCCCCGCCCACATGCTTCAGTTTCACATTTCCTCACATTTTGCTAGCTTGATCAAAAAATCTAAGTAAATATTTAACCAATTTATAAGTTTGAAAATTATCATTAAGAATAAATGAAATAAAAAAAAAAATAGAAAATAAAAAGACTATACTGGGTAGAAAAACAGAAAAAAATATAAATTTTTAATAATAATAATAATAAAATTATTTTATTCATTCATTTATATTTACATTACCAATTGAATTTCAAGTCTTTAACCCATAAGAATTATTATAACTCGCCAGTGGAGTTTAATTACAACGTTTTGCTCATTTCATAAATTTGCAAAAAATTATGTACTGAAAAACATTTAAAAAAAAATATTAAAACGCAATTTTCTAAGTTAAAATCAGGGACACCGATGGGCTTGGAAAGACCGCCGTCCGTCGGATGGGACGTTAAGCCGTGGCCCCTTGTGCGGGAGACCCATACCAAGCACATTAAAGAACACGTTGGATGGCGTTGAAGGTAGGCTACCATCTGTCACCCAACAGCTGTTCCAGTGGGTCCCCTCCCCCAACCTTCTCTGAACCTTCGGGGTCCTTGTGACCTGGCCATTTAGCCCATGGTGTGCAAAAAAGTGCCGCTCGGAGGTAAAACAACGCAACGTTAAAGAACACTCTGGATGGCCTTGACGGGAGGCTACCATCTGTCTCCCAACAGCTGTTCCAGTGGGTCCCCTCCCCCAACCTTCTCTGAGCCTTCGGGGTCCTTGTGACCTGGCCATTTAGCCCATGGTGTGCAAAAAAGTGCCGCTCGGAGGTAAAACAGCCCAATTCAGTACCCTTGTTTTTTGCGAAACCTAAACTGATTATCTGGAAAAACATTGCTTCTATTCAAGAAACCTTGCAATCTTACATTTATAATTTTTTCAATTAATTTTGAGAAAATTTCTTGTATCGAAATGGGTCTGTAATTCTTTACATCAAAGTTTTTTCCTGATTAAAAAATCTGGGTGACCAAGGAATTTTTGAGAGCTGATGGAAAAAATTCCTTTTCCGAAGGAAAGGTGAATCATTTGTTCTAAATCATGACAAATATAAGGAATAATTTCCCATAGTTCAAAAGTAGTTATCTTCACTTGGTGATCAGTTTAATGGCATTTGCAATACTCATGATCTCGCTTTCAGTTGTTGGTAAAAGTGCCATTGGATTTAATATATGAATTTCTGGATCAATAAATTATCCACATGCTATAAGATATTCATGTATTTGTGAGATGAAGTTTGAAGTTATATTTACAAAATAATCACTAAAATATTCAGCAATTTCAATTTTATTGTCGTTTACAAGTAAAATATTTTTCCAACTTTTATTTCTTTAATACTGTAATTTATTGTTTCCTGTAATTTCATCGGGGGCGGGGGTGGCTCAGTCGGTAGCGCGCCAGGCGCGTAATTTGCAGTTCCCAGGTTCGAATCCAAGCTGGGTCAGCGTTGAGATTTATTTCCGCAAAACTCCCAGCCCTAATCATGGTCAGAAGGGGACACCGATGGGCTTGGAAAAAATCTCCCCGCCCTGATGACGGTCAGAAGGGGACACCGATGGGCTTGGAAAAAAACTCCCCTCCCTGATGACGATCAGAAGGGGACACCGATGGGCTTGGAAAAAAACTCCCCGCCCTGATCACGGTCAGAATGGGACACCGATGGGCTTGGAAAAAAACTCCCCTCCCTGATGACGGTCAGAAGGGGACACCGATGGGCTTGGAAAAAATCTCCCCGCCCTGATGACGGTCAGAAGGGGACACCGATGGGCTTGGAAAAAAACTCCCCTCCCTGATGACGATCAGAAAGGGACACCTATGGGCTTGGAAAAAACTCCCCGCCCTGATCACGGTCAGAATGGGACACCGATGTGCTTGGAAAAAAACTCCCCTCCCTGATGACGGTCAGAAGGGAACACACTGATGGGCTTGGAAAAAACTCCCCTCCCTGATGACGATCAGAAGGGGACACCGATGGGCTTGGAAAAAACTCCCCGCCCTGATCACGGTCAGAAGGGCCCTGATCACACCGATGGGCTTGGAAAGGTCTCCGTCCGTCGGATGGGACATTAAGCCGTGGGCCCATACATGGTAGAGCCATACCCTGTGCACGTTAAAGAACAAGCTGGATGGCCTTGACGGGAGGCTACCATCTGTCTTCCAATAGCTGTTCCAGTGGGTGCCCTCCCCCAACCTGCTCTGATACTTCGGGGTCCTTGTGACCTGGCTAAAACATGGGCCATTTACACTGTATTAAGACACCTAGCCGTCCCGTGGCTATAACATGGGACATAAGCGTGTTCTTTAACGTAACCATCAAACATAACCATCAAGGCCATCTTAAAGGTTTAACATAACCGTCAAGGCCATCCAGCGTGTTCTTTAACGTGCACAGGGTATGGCTCTCCCGCACTACAGTGTAAAAACATACACCAAAAAGTGCCGCTCAGAGGTAAAACAACCCAACAACCTGTAATCTCATTGATAGTTTCCATTGTTCTTTAGTATTAGTTAAAGCCAAAGAAATCCTATTTTAATAATAATTTCTTTTATTAGATCTAGTTAAATTTGTTAGTTTTATTTACTTTGTTTAGAAATAATGTGATAATTCACTATCCCATAACTTATTTCTCATGCTCTTATAAATCCTATTTTCACATTAATCACAACCAACAAATCCTTAGTAATCCATGGTTTTAAAATTTTATCATTTTTATGTGATGGAATATATCTGATGCAATTTCTTAATATATTTATCAAGTCGTTATGACAATTCAGAAAGTTTGAATCAGCATTTTCTTCAGGATCCATGATCCATTTCCTGTACTGAAGTGCATTTTTGACTCTTTTGAAAACAATAAATACCTTTGCCAAATGCGGCTGAATTTCCTTTGTAGAATGTTTATGTTG
This sequence comes from Ryuthela nishihirai, assembly GCA_038380435.1. Classification (NCBI taxonomy): domain Eukaryota; kingdom Metazoa; phylum Arthropoda; class Arachnida; order Araneae; family Heptathelidae; genus Ryuthela; species Ryuthela nishihirai. The sequence goes on from JAWZYU010000008.1 coordinate 59,187,935, forward strand.
TATAAATGTCATATAGTGATCAGCTATATATGATTCAATAATACCTATTTGAATATCTCTGTTCTCTCTCAGTCAAACCACCATTTGATCTATGCAGGACGAATTTACATTTCTAGTAGGTGTCTTAAATAAAAATAATGAAATAAATAAATACCCCTTCAAGCAGCTGCTTGTCACAGAGGTCTGATAGGAGCCTGTCAGTTTATATGCCAGAGTAGAAGGTCTGAGAGGATGGCAGGACCTCAGCAGAAAAACAACACAAACATGCCTTATCAGGGGCTCGAACCCAGGCCCCTTAGATCAGTAGCCAAGCGTGCTAACCACTCGCCACGGGACAGCTAGGTGTCTTAATACAGTGTAAAATTCCAAGTGTTGAAAGCATATTAGTTTTCTTGTGATATATTAGTATTATCTAAGATATCTGTATTGATACCCCCAACAATAAAATATTCTAATTATTATGTAGCCGTTCCGTGGCCGAGTGGTTAGCACGCTTGGCTACTGATCTAAGGGACCTGGGTTCGAGTCCCGAGTAAGGCATGGCTGTTTGTGTCGTTTTTCTGCTGAGGTCCTGCCATCCTCTGAGACCTTCTACTCTGGCATATAAACTGACAGGCTCCTGTCAGACCTCTGTGGCAGGTAGCTGCTTGAGGGGGTATTTATATATTTATTATTATGTTTTAGTAACAAATCGCACAATTCAAGTACAAAGGATATTTATCCAATCTTGATGAGATTGGATTGTTTTACCTCTGAGCGGCACTTTTTTGCACACCATGGGCTAAATGGCCAGGTCACATGGATCCCGAAGGCTCAGAGAAGGTTGGGGGAGGGGACCCACTGGAACAGCTGTTGGGAGACAGATGGTAGCCTCCCGTCAAGGCCATCCAGCGTGTTCTTTAACGTGCACAGGGTATGACTCTCCCATATACGGGGTCACGGCTTAACGTCCCATCCGACGGACGGCGGCCTTTCCAAGCCCATCGGTGTCCCCTACTGACCGTGGGCAGGGCGAGGAATTTTGCGGAGATAAATCTCAACGCTGATCCAGCTGGGACTCGAACCTGGGAACTACAGATTACAAGCCTGGCGCGCTACCGACTGAGCCATCCCCGCCCCTTTTTTAACGTGCGTAGAGTATGGCTCTCCTGCACTCGTACCCACGGCTTTATGTCCCATCCGACGGACGGTGGCCTTTCTAAGCCCATCGGTGTCCCTTACTGTCCGAGGGCAGGGTGCAGGTTTAGTGGAGATAAATCCCAACAGTGATCCAGGTGGGACTCGAACCTGGGAACTGCAGATTATTAGTCTGGCGCGCTACCCACTGAGCCACTCCCGACATCATCATTTAAGAATTCATGGAAAGATGCTTGTTGGAACAAACGGTTAAAAAAACCCCGACTATTTTAAGAAGTTAACTCTAACACACAATATATTTCTTTCATAATGACTATTTTTTAATATTTTTAGTATGAAACTATCTTAACACATTTTTTACTGCATTTCAGTATGGCGAAATTTGAGCATAACGAATATATTTCGGTGATCCCACTCGATTCTGTTATACTGACTTTTCTCTATAGCAGTATAAAAGATATAACATTAAGCAAATTTTGTATATTTCTGATTACTATCATAACGATTAAATTCTCAGTCAAAATCGAAGATGTAAAACCGATGTAACAGTTTTAATGAAAAAGTATCTTAACAATAAAGAGTTGCAGCAGTCAGTAAAACATAGGAGATAAAACTTTAAGTATATTTAGCAAGCTATGGAAGGGGATAATTCTCAAGGAATAAGGAGAGAGAAAAAATATTAAAAAAGAAAAAAAGACACCCAAGCGTAAGACTAGAACGAATCCTAAACAAATAAATATCCCCTTTATACGGCTTCTTTCTACAGAGGTCTGACAAGAGCCTGTCAGTTTAATAACACCATAGTAGAAGGTCTATGAGGATGGCGGGACCTCTGCAGGAAAGACAACACAAGCATTCATGCGTTATCCGAGACTCGAACATAGTAGAAGGTCTATGAGGATGGCGGGACCTCAGCAGAAAGAAAACACAAGCATTCATGCGTTATCCGAGACTCGAATCCAGGTCACTTTGGTCAGCATCCAAGGGACGGCGCTAGAACGAATTTTACCAAAAGGACTTTTAAAGCAAAGCTCATAGTAACTTTTAATTAAAAATGAGATGCATTAGTATCTGAAATGGAAAATAAGGTTAGCAATTTCTGTGATGTTTTGCACGAATGAACGATAAAAGGATTCTTAATTACAGAAGTTGGATAATAATATTGGATAGAGAGAGGATCGTGAGGTTCGGAAATGGAAAAGCGAAAGGGATAAATAGTCTTAAGTAGAAAAACTGGATAAACGTCTTCAATAGAAGGAAAATCAGAAAGATCTAGAATTGAAAAGAAAAAGAGAAAAATAGCCTTACAGATGGATAACAATCTTGGATAGAGAGAGGATCGTGAGATTCGGAAATGGAAAAGCGAAAGAGATAAAGAGTCTTAAGTAGAAAAACTGGATAACCATCTCCAATATAAGGAAAATCAGAAAGATCTAGAATTGAAAAGAAAAAGAGAAAAATAGCCTTACAGATGGATAACAATCTTGGATAGAGAGAGGATCGTGAGGTTCGGAAATGGAAAAGCGAAAGGGATAAATAGCCTTCAGTAGAAAAACTGGATAACCTTCTTCAATAGAAGGAAAATCAGAAAGATCTAGAATTGAAAAGAAAAAGAGAAAAATAGCCTTACAGATGGATAACAATATTGGATAGAGAGAGGATCGTGAGGTTCGGAAATGGAAAAGCGAAAGAGATAAAGAGTCTAAAGTAGAAAAACTGGATAACCATCTCCAATAAAAGAAAAATCAGAAAGTTGTAGAACTGAAAAGAAAAAGAGAAAAATAGCCTTACAGATGGATAACAATCTTGGATAGAGAGAGGATCGTGAGGTTCAGAAATGGAAAAGCGAAAGGGATAAACAGTCTTTAGTAGAAAAACTGGATAACTATCTTCAATAGAACGAAAATCAGAAAGATCTAGAATTGAAAAGAAAAAGAGAAAATAGCCTTACAGATGGATAACAATTTTGGATAGAGAGAGGATCGTGAGGTTCGGAAATGGAAAAGCGAAAGGGATAAAGAGTCGTAAGTAGAAAAACTGGATAACCATCTCCAATAGAAGGAAAATCAGAAAGATCTAGAATTGAAAAGAAAAAGAGAAAAATAGCCTTACAGATAGATAACAATCTTGGATAGAGAGAGGATCGTGAAGTTCGGAAATGGAAAGGCGAAAGGGATAAAGAGTCTTAAGTAGAAAAACTGGATAATCTCCAATAGAAGGAAAATCAGAAAGATCTAGAATTGAAAAGAAAAAGAGAAAAATAGCCTTACAGATGGATAACAATCTTGGATAGAGAGAGGATCGTGAGGTTCGGAAATGGAAAAGCGAAAGAGATAAAGAGTCTTAAGTAGAAAAACTGGATAACCATCTCCAATAAAAGGAAAATCAGAAAGATCTAGAATTGAAAAGAAAAAGAGAAAAATAGCCTTACAGATGGATAACAATCTTGGATAGAGAGAGGATCGTGAGGTTCGAAAATGGAAAAGCGAAAGGGATAATTAGCCTTAAGTAGAAAAACTGGATAACCATCTTCAATAGAAGGAAAATCAGAAAGATCTAGAATTGGAAAGAAAACGAGAAAAATAGCCTTACAGATGGATAACAATCTTGGATAGAGAGAGGATCGTGAGGTTCGGAAATGGAAAAGCGAAAGGGATAATTAGCCTTAAGTAGAAAAACTGGATAACCATCTTCAATAGAAGGAAAATCAGAAAGATCTAGAATTGGAAAGAAAACGAGAAAAATAGCCTTACAGATGGATAACAATCTTGGATAGAGAGAGGATCGTGAGGTTCGGAAATGGAAAAGCGAAAGGGATAAAGAGTCTTTAGTAGAAAAACTGGATAACCATCTTCAATAGAAGGAAAATCAGAAAGATCTAGAATTGAAAAGAAAAAGAGAAAATTAGCCTTACAGATGGATAACAATCTTGGATAGAGAGAGGATCGTGAGATTCGGAAATGGAAAAGCGAAAGAGATAAAGAGTCTTAAGTAGAAAAACTGGATAACCATCTCCAATATAAGGGAAATCAGAAAGATCTAGAATTGAAAAGAAAAAGAGAAAAATAGCTTTACAGATGGATAACAATCTTGGATAGAGAGAGGATCGTGAGGTTCGGAAATGGAAAAGCGAAAGGGATAAATAGCCTTCAGTAGAAAAACTGGATAACCTTCTTCAATAGAAGGAAAATCAGAAAGATCTAGAATTGAAAAGAAAAAGAGAAAAATAGCCTTACAGATGGATAACAATATTGGATAGAGAGAGGATCGTGAGGTTCGGAAATGGAAAAGCGAAAGAGATAAAGAGTCTAAAGTAGAAAAACTGGATAACCATCTCCAATAAAAGAAAAATCAGAAAGATGTAGAACTGAACAGAAAAAGATAAAATTAGCCTTACAGATGGATAACAATCTTGGATAGAGAGAGGATCGTGAGGTTCAGAAATGGAAAAGCGAAAGGGATAAACAGTCTTTAGTAGAAAAACTGGATAACTATCTTCAATAGAACGAAAATCAGAAAGATCTAGAATTGAAAAGAAAAAGAGAAAATAGCCTTACAGATGGATAACAATTTTGGATAGAGAGAGGATCGTGAGGTTCGGAAATGGAAAAGCGAAAGGGATAAAGAGTCGTAAGTAGAAAAACTGGATAACCATCTCCAATAGAAGGAAAATCAGAAAGATCTAGAATTGAAAAGAAAAAGAGAAAAATAGCCTTACAGATAGATAACAATCTTGGATAGAGAGAGGATCGTGAAGTTCGGAAATGGAAAGGCGAAAGGGATAAAGAGTCTTAAGTAGAAAAACTGGATAATCTCCAATAGAAGGAAAATCAGAAAGATCTAGAATTGAAAAGAAAAAGAGAAAAATAGCCTTACAGATGGATAACAATCTTGGATAGAGAGAGGATCGTGAGGTTCGGAAATGGAAAAGCGAAAGAGATAAAGAGTCTTAAGTAGAAAAACTGGATAACCATCTCCAATAAAAGGAAAATCAGAAAGATCTAGAATTGAAAAGAAAAAGAGAAAAATAGCCTTACAGATGGATAACAATCTTGGATAGAGAGAGGATCGTGAGGTTCGGAAATGGAAAACCGAAAGGGATAAATAGCCTTAAGTAGAAAAACTGGATAACCATCTTCAATAGAAGGAAAATCAGAAAGATCTAAAATTGAAAAGAAAAAGAGAAAAATAGCCTTACAGATGGATAACAATCTTGGATAGAGAGAGGATCGTGAGGTTCGGAAATGGAAAAGCGAAAGGGATAATTAGCCTTAAGTAGAAAAACTGGATAACCTTCTTCAATAGAAGGAAAATCAGAAAGATCTAGAATTGAAAAGAAAAAGAGAAAAATAGCCTTACAGATGGATAACAATCTTGGATAGAGAGAGGATCGTGAGGTTCGGAAATGGAAAAGCGAAAGAGATAAAGAGTCTTAAGTAGAAAAATTGGATAACCATCTCCAATAAAAGAAAAATCAGAAAGATCTAGAATTGAAAAGAAAAAGAGAAAAATAGCCTTACAGATGGATAACAATCTTGGATAGAGAGAGGATCGTGAGGTTCGGAAATGGAAAAGCGAAAGGGATAATTAGCCTTAAGTAGAAAAACTGGATAACCATCTTCAATAGAAGGAAAATCAGAAAGATGTAGAATTGAAAAGAAAAAGAGAAAAATAGCCTTACAGATGGATAACAATCTTGGATAGAGAGAGGATCGTGAGGTTCAGAAATGGAAAAGCGAAAGGGATAAACAGTCTTTAGTAGAAAAACTGGATAACCATCTTCAATAGAAGGAAAATCAGAAAGATCTAGAATTGAAAAGAAAAAGAGAAAAATAGCCTTACAGATGGATAACAATCTTGGATAGAGAGAGGATCGTGAGGTTCGGAAATGGAAAAGCGAAAGGGATAAATAGCCTTAAGTAGAAAAACTGGATAACCATCTTCAATAGAAGGAAAATCAGAAAGATCTAGAATTGAAAAGAAAAAGAGAAAAATAGCCTTACAGATGGATAAGAATCTTGGATAGAGAGAGGATCGTGAGGTTCGGAAATGGAAAAGCGAAAGGGATAAGTAGCCTTAAATAGAGAGTCCAATAACAATCCTGAATAGAAATAAGATCACAAGGTTGTGTCTGAAATGGAAAGAAGAAATAAATAGCTTTAAGAGAACTTGAGTGACAATCTTGAATAGGCAGAATAGCACGTTGTTTGGAAAAGAAAAAGAGATAAATAGTCTGAAACGGAAAAGTTGCATAACAATCTTCAATAAAGAGAATATCACGAGGTTCAAAAATGGAAGAGTAAAGAGATAAACAGCATTTAAAAAGTCCAATAACAATCTTAATAGAGAGAAGATTATAAGTTTCTGAAACTGAAAAGGAAGGATGATAAAGAGCTTTAAATAGAGAAGCTGCGCAACGATCGAGATAAGATCATAGTGTTCTAGAAACAGAAAAGAAAAATAGATAAATGTCCTCAAGCATAGAACTTGTATAACATTCCTGAGTAGAGATGAGATGATAAGAATCATCGTCATGATCATCATCCTCAAGCAGCCATGGGCTACGGAGGTCCAACCAGACCGTGCAATTTAATTCTCCAAGCAAGTCTGTTCCTGAGCTACATCTGCTGCATCTGGCCACTGCACACCAATTCTAACAAGGTCCTGTTTGACATTGTCTGCCCACCGCATCCTATGTCTCCCCCTCTTTCTGAGGCCTCTAGGCACACTGTTCATAACCCTATTCGCCAATCTATAATTATTCGTACGGGCAACATGGCCAAACCAACAGAATCTCTCTCTGCATAATATGCTGCTTAAAGGAGGTTGCCAACTCCTTTGCCTAACCTCATCATTAGTTACAAAGTTGAACCACCTAATGCCCAAGATACCGCGTAAGCATTTAGAATTAAAAGCATCTAGTTTCCTGTTATCTTGTTTACAAAGTGTCCAATTTTCACTACCATAGCTAATCCTGGAAACGACCAAACTATTATACAACCTAATTTTAGTCTTTAGGTGTATACCCCTATTTCTCCACAATCTCCACAATCTCCACAGATTCTTAAAAGTCCCGGCAGCAATCCCTATTCGTCTGTTAATCTCATGCCGCACATCACTAGTATCTGTTACATAGTTCCCAAGATAATTAAACTGTGATACCTGCTCAAGACTGCAACCATTCAGATGAATTTTCATCACTTTAGTTTTCTCTCTGTTTATAACCAAACCAACTCGAGTACCAGTTTCATCAACAGCTCGAATGAAAGAGTTCATCTAATCAATATCATTTGCCAAAAGGGCTAAATCATCAGCATAATATAAATCACAAATTTTCTTATCTCCAGCCCATTTAAGGCCAAAATCTTTCCCTTGCAATGAATTTCGCATAACATAATCAAAATCAATAACCAAGCTAAAGAGAAAAGGAGACAAAATGCACCCTTGTCGAACACCAAAAGTAATGCTTGTTGCAATTGCTACAAGCCTTACCAACTCTCACACACGACTCGGTGTTATTTTAGAAAACCAGAAAAGTTAGTTAGATAAGACTCAGAAAATGAAAAAAAAGGATAAATAGCCTTTAAATAAAAAAGTCTGATAGCAATCCAGAATAGATAGAAGATTTGCAAGATTCTGAAATGGGGGGAAAAAAGGTGATAAAAATGGCCTGAAACAGAGAACATGCGTAACAATCCAAAGTTCATCACAAGGTTCGGAATAGAAAAAAAAAGACACAACTTCTTTAAAGCTATTTAAGAGTTTTGGATAGAGGGAAGATCATAAGGTTCGGAAACGGAAAAGGGATATATAGTCTTTAAATAGAGAAATATGATTACAATCCTGAATAGGGTGAAGATTACAAGGTCCGGAATGGGAAAGAAAAAGAGATAAGTGGCTTTAAATAAAGAGGTTGTGCAATAGTTTTAGATAGAAAGAATATCGTAAGGATTATAATCGTGTGAAATGGAAAAGAAAGATAGTTTAATAAGAATAACATAATGTTTAACAGAATTAAATAGTCTTGACTAACTAAGATAAAAACCTTGGATAGAGAAAAGATCATAATAAGGATCTGAAATGGGAATGAAATATAACGATTTTAAAGGGGTAGAAGAGCGACCCCTTGGAAAAAAAAAATACTTTTTTTACCATTCAGATTATTGTACAATAAAATTTTAATTTAATTTTTTACTTTTCAAATTATTGTACAATAAATTTTCGAATTTTCTACAATTTTTTTAGTTAATATATTTAGATGTAATATCGTTAATTCATATTCATAAACATGTAACATCATCCTTATATTTCCCGGAATGTATTTTCACTCTGCTTCAACTTCGCATACTTTCACACACAATTTGTTCTTCCCAGGGTTTATTTTCATAAATAATAAGGAATTTCAGTCATTTGAGACTTTTATGCATTCGGTCACAATTAATATTTCCTCGGGGTTAGAAAGTTTAGTCTAGTTTACACTGCAGGATCAAATGTAGGAAAAAAAAACAGGGGATGGGGAAGACGGCGGCATTAGTCTAAGTGAATCGAACTCCTCTCCGGTATAAACTTTATCCACTCCAATTTAGCTACCTTTAACAAATGTCTTGAATTGGGTTGTTTTACTTCTGAGCGATACTTTTTTTGCACACCATGGGCTAAATGGCCAGGTCACATGGGCCCCGAGAAGGTTGGGGGAGGGGACCCACTGGAACAGCTGTTGGGAGACAGATGGTAGCCTCCCGTCAAGGCCATCCAGTGTGTTCTTTAACGTGTACAGGGTGTGGCTCTATCGCACACGGGGCCACGGCTTAACGTCCCATCCAATGGACGGCGGCCTTTCCAAGCCCATCGGTGTCCCCTACTGACCATGTGCAGGGCGGGTATTTTAAACAAATTTCTTGAAAAATACGGTGTTATATACGTTTAATGTTGATTTTATCTCAGCTCAGGTTATTAGCGTTTTCAAATGGTGGGCTGATTATGACCACTAATGTTACTGATTCATCATCATCATCATCATCATCATCAAGCAGCCATGGGCTACGGAGGTTCAACCAGACCGTGGGATAATGCTACTGTTAAGGAGAACTGATGTTACAGATGCTGGTAATCAACCTCTTAACAATATTTCAAATGAGACACTAATGTTACTGATAACTAATCGTTGATGATAACAATGATGAAGCATAGATGCTGCAGATACTGATAATGAGACACTAACAATACAGCTAATGAGAAACTGGAGCTCCTGATAACTAAACACTGATGCTTTCAATAACGAATAATGATGCTACTGATCACGAAACACTGATGACGATGATGATGATGACGATTATGATGATGATGACGACGACGACGACGACGACGATGATGATGATGATGATGATGATGATGATGATGATAACTGAACACTGGTGATACTAATAATGAGGCATTGACGCTACAGATAAGGAATCAGTGATGCCACTGAAAATGAGGCACTGATGCTACTAGTATTAAGGCACTGATGTTATTTACAACTTAAAACTGAGCTATAGTGTAGAAATAATACTGTAAGTAATATAACCCTGATGCTGCTGATAGTGTAGCACTATTATTAATAATACTAATATCTCACTTATAATAAATGTAAATCACTACTGATAAGGTGCAATTTAATATAGCACTTACATTAATTATTATCATTACTGATAATGTGCTCACATTGATGTTAATATGGTACAGCAGTTCTGTGATATAGCATTAATGTCTAGCTACTGATAATGCATAACCACTGTTTCATTCTAAGAAGACTATATATCTGAAAGTGTCAAACTGGTGCTCCTAAAAATATATATATGTATGTGCTGCAATATCAGTATAATAATATAATATACTGATAGTGTAGCACTAATATTAATAAAAGTATAGCACTACTACATAATCACTGTTGTATATATCAATACTACTGATAGTGTAGCACCAATATTAATAATACTATAGCACTAATGCATAATCACTGATGTTATTAATAATACATCACTGATACATAGTCACTGATGATACAGTATGTGTAACACCAACATGAAAAATATTGTAGCACTAATATATAATCACTGATGCTACCAAATGTGTAACACTATTATTATTAATAGTGTTGCACTAATGCATAATCACTGATGCTACTGATAGTGTAGACTATATTATTAATAATACTGTAATACTAATATATAATGTATAATACTGATAGTGTAGCACTAATATTAATAATAGTGTAGCACTAATACATTATTACTGAAGCTATTGATAGTGTAGCACTAATACATAATTACTGATGCTAATGATAGTGTAGCACTAATACATAATTACTGATTCTACTGATAGTGTAACACTAATACATAATTATTGATGCTACTGATAGTGTAGCACTAATACATAATTATTGATGCTACTGATAGTCTAGCACTAATACATAATTACTGATGCTACTGTAGTGTAGCACTAATACATAATTACTGATGCTACTGATAGTGTAGCACTAATAGTAAGAGTGTAGCACTAATGCATAATCACTGATACTATTGATACTGTAGCACTATTATTAATACGAATGTAGCACTAATATATAATCGTTAATGCTACTGATAATGTAGGACTAACATTAATAAGTTTGTATCACTAGTATATAGTCACTGATACTACTGATAGTGTAGCATTAATAACAGTATAGCACTAATGCTTCTAATGAAATAAAAATAAATTAGTCTAGCACTAATTTTAATTCTAGTGTAGCCTTAAAACGTAGTCACTGATAACACATAATTTGTTAATATTATTTAGTCATTTGGAGTTTTTTCAGGTAAAAGCAAGAGAGTAGATTTCGTAAGATTTTTTGTGAAATTGAGCAAACCTTAGCTCTGGAGGTTATAGCTATCAAACTCAACTATTTTGAACCAGTTTGAACCAGTGTAAATGCAAACCTTGTTATAATTATAATTCCTTTAAAGCAATGTGTATTTCGGATCTGAAGCAAATCCAAAGTTTTTCAGGGACAAACTTTTTTTCCACTCTACACGGCAGAAAATTTAAAGTAATGAATAGTAAAATGATTTTAAATTATCAAGATTATCGAAATGCTTAAATATTGTTCAAATAAAGAAATTTGTCAAAGGCATCGTAGAAAAACAGTAAACTTTTGGAAAATGAGACAACTGAAATCAAAGTAGTCACTGAAGCCTTCTTCTGAAATTTCTCTTATTAATCATACGCATTATCTTAATCCATCTAAAATTTATGCTACTGCTAAAAAAATATTGTAATATTGAAGAATATATTGAAAAAAATTAAGTTTCGTAAACATCTTTTTTTTATTAAATTGAAATCAATAATCAAAAGAAAGAACTGATAATGTAATGCGATATTTTTAGAAGTGTGATTAACTCATTTTTAAAATAATTTAAAATTTTCTCAGCCATATCACAAATTTTTTAAATATCGGGAAAGAATAAGTTAAATACTTTTTTTTTTCATTTAACAAGTAAATACTTTTAATACTTTATAATATTCACGGCTAACTCAAAAAATCTTTCCTCCTTACCTGCTTCAGGTATTCAAGATGCAATTTTCCCAGTTGATCTTTTCTAACACACACACACACAACTCTCACATCACCAACACATCTGAACATTATCTCTAACCTCCTCCTAGCTCGGATGAGACTGGCTGCATCCCCTCCCACTCGCGATGCAACAGCGCCCTCTATATCGTCTGGAAACGTAACCGTGGCGCGTGCTGACCCCAGTCGGGAGTCTTTCCCCCACCCCCCCGCATTCACCACCCATCCTCCTTAAGCGTCCACTTGCTGAAAAGCGACGAAGTTGCAGGAGGCAGGTTATTCCATGAGGACGAACAGCTCAGGAAGGATCCGGAGAGGCAGGACCTGTTCCACTACAAAACCCGACACTGGCGAATGAGATGCGAGAACGCCTGCCACGTGACGTGGCAAGGGCGTGACTTCGGAGGAGGATAGACTTCCATGTTATCTGTGAGAGGAGCGAGTGCTAAAATTTCGCTGTTCTCTCACGTCTTCTACTCTTTTTTGCTCCTTCATTCAGGGATCAACGGCTTTGCTCTTTTCTGTAGAATAATACCTATATATCTCTGGTCCTTTTCGAACAATATGAAATTTTATAAACTCTTTTCCTTCGTTCGATAATATCTATATTTTTGTGAATGCTTTTCCTTTTCCGAATAATACTTACAATTTTTTCTCACAATATCTAAAATATCTCGAGTTTTTTTCTATCTACATTTATGTGGGCTCTTTTTCTTGTGTAGAAAATATCTCTCTTTTTTTTTTGCTATTTCTCCTTTTCTGTATAATACCTATGTTCTTGGGAAATTTAATTTTTTTTGGTTAATTTATCGAGTTATTTTTTAGGTTTCGATAATACCCATTCTTTGAGGGCTCTTTCCTTTTTGAATAATGCATTTTTAGGGCTTCTTTTATATTTGCATAATACCTATACTTTTGTGGATTTTTTTCTTCTTCGAATAATACCTATATTTCTGTGGACTCTTGTTTGAATAACACTTACATGTTTATGGGCTCTTTTTTATATTTGAATAATATATGTAGATTTGTCGACTCTTTCCCTACTTTGAATAATATCATTTTTGTGAACTCTTTTTCTTATTTGAATATTACATATGAGTTTTGTGAGCTATGTTTTTTATTTACATAATACCTATATTTTGTGAACTCGTTCTCATTTTTGGATAATATCTACATTTTTCTGAGATTTTCTGCTTAGATAACACCAATACTTTTGTGAGATTTTTTTTGATTGAATAATATCTATGATTTTGTTGTTCTTTTCGTTATTTAAATGATCATAATAATTTTGGGCTCTTTCCTTCGTTTAGGAAATAACTATATTCTTGTGAACTCCTTTCTTTGTTTACAAAATACCCATCTTTTCAGTGAACGCTCTTTTGGAATAATACGTATAATTTTGCGAATGCGTTTCATTTTTTGAAATACACCTATATTTTTTGTGAGCTCTTTTCTTTCTTTAAATAATACTTTTTAAAAAAAGAAATACTTTTTATTATTTGATAGTTTCGTTTGGGCTCTTTTCATGTTTTAAATAATACTTAATTTTATGAATTTTTTTTCCTCGTTTCAATAATGCTTATATATATAATATATACACGGTCGTAACAGAATAATATGACCACCTACCGTAGTGTAAGTATGGTAGGTGGTCATATTATTCTGATACGACTGTGTATGTGTGGGTTTCTTCCGTTTTCTGGATAATAAATATATTTATTTAATATCTGTATTTTTGTGTGTTCTTTTTGTGTTCGGAGTAGAAGGTAATGTATTTTAGAGATTTGGAATAAATAAATATTATAAATCTCGTTGTATAGGAATGATCCGCTACCTTTCAAAATATTGCTTGGCTACTCTTGCACCCAGGGTCGCCATAACAGCTGTTATGGCTTTCTCCTTCGTAAGTTCAAAACCGAAGAAACTGTTCGTACAAAACTTCAATAGATTTCGTCCCAAAACCTCTTCCAATTTTTTGATTTCTAATAAGAATAATTCATTGCATCAGAGGGAGGCATCAAGGGAGGCGGGGGGGATCTCCCCTCCCCACGCCTCCCTTGAGAACACTATTAAGGGTAATGGAGATAAAAAAATTATCCATCGTGTGCATATTTCGAGCATTTTCCAGAACTTTTTTTTTAATTTTTACAGAAAATATTACACTGAAATAGAAATCAAACGGTTTGATCTCTCTTTTTATCTTTCTCCGGCTCGATTCTGTCGCTTCTGCCCCCCCCCCCCCCCCCCCCCCCCCCACACACACACACACACTTTTACTTTTTTTTCAAGAAGTTCGGTGTCGTGGCCGAGTGGTTAGCGCGCTTCGCTACTGATCTAAGGGACCTGGGTTCGTGGGTTCGAGCTCCGGGTAAAGCTTGGATGTTGGGTTTGGTTGTTTTACCTCTGAGCGGCATTTTTTTTTTTGCACACAATGGGCTAAATGGCCAGGTCACAAGGACCCCGAAGGCTCAGAGAAGGTTGGGGGAGGGGATTCACTGGAACAGCTGTTGGGATATAGATGATAGCCTGCCGTCAAGGTCATCCAGTGTGTTCTTTAACGTGCACAGGGTATGGCTCTCATGCACACGGGACCACGTCTTAACGCCCCATCCGACGGACGGGGACCTTTCCAAGCCCATCGTTGTCCCCTATTGACCGTGGGCAGGGCGCAGAATTTTGCGGAGATAAATCTCAACGCTGACCCAGCTGGGACTCGAACCTGGGAACTATATTATGAGCCTGGCGCGCTACCGACTGAGCCACCCCCGCCCCCAAGCATGGATGTAAGTGTCGTTTTTCTGCTGAGGTCCTGCCATCTTCAGACCTACTGTGGCATATAAACTGACAGGCTCCTGTCAGACCTCTATGGCAAGCAGCTGCTTGAGAGGGGGGGGGGGGTATTTATTTATTTTTTATTTTCAATGCAAGCGAAGGGTTTTTTTCCCTAAATGTCCTTTTCCCTCTTATACGTTGAAAATCAAAAACTAAGTGTCAAGGGACCTCGCAAACCAATTTTTCCTTGCTGTGGTTAGCATGCTTGGCTACTGATCTAAGGGACCTGGGTTCGAGTCCCGGATTAGGCATGGATGTGTGTGTCGTTTTTCTGCTGAGGTCCTGCCATCCTCTCAGATCTCCTATTGTGGCATATAAACTGACAGGCTCCTGTCAGACCTCTGTGGCAAGCAGCTGCTTGACGGGGTATTTTTTATTTTTTTATACCTTATCCCCCCCCTTTTTTCAGTAATGCTTCATTGGGTTGTTGAATTGTTTTACCAATGAGCAACGCTTTTCTGCACACTCTTAGCTAAATGGCCAGGTTACAGGGACCCTAATAGCTCAGAGAAGATTGGGGGAAGTGGACCCACTGGTCAGCTGTTAGGAAACCGATGGAAACCTCCCGCCAAAGCTACCCAGCGTATTCTTCAACGTGCATAGAGGGCCATGAACCACTGTTTACATAGAATCCGATGAATGGCGACCTTTCCAAGCCCATCGTTGTCCCCTTTCTCATCGAGAGCGGGTGGGGGTTTTGAGGAGATAAATCTCAATGCTCTATAGGGTGGGTTTTGCGGAGATAAATCTCAGTGCTGGGCAGGGTGGGAGTTTTGCAAAGATAAATCTCAATGCTGGGAAGGGTGGGCATTTTGCAGAGATAAGTCTCAATGCTGGGCAGGGTGGGGGTTTTGCAGAGATAAGTCTCAATGCTGGGCAGGGTGGGGGTTTTGCAGAGATAAGTCTCAATGCTGGGAAGGGTGGGCATTTTGCAGAGATAAGTCTCAATGCTGGGAAGGGTGGGCATTTTGCAAAGATAAGTCTCAATGCTGGGAAGGGTGGGCATTTTGAAGAGATAAGTCTCAATGCTGGGAAGGGTGGGGGTTTTTGCAGAGATAAATCTCAATGCTGGGCAGGGTGGTGGTGGTGGTGGTAGGGGAGGGGTTGCGGAGATTAATCTCATTACTGGCACATATGGGACTCGAACTACGAAAATGGGCCGTCTCCTATCAGACCTCTTTGGTAAGCAAATGCTTGAGGGTTTTCTTAAATTATTTTTACATCAGTTTTAAAAGAAATTGCACAATTATAATTGAAGGGCTTGCAGCAATAACGAGTCAGCTTCACTTTCTGCCAATTTTGAGTAAACAAAAAATACCATTTAATATTCAAGTTTTTTTTTCAAACATGCTATAAATTGATAGACAACCATTATTGGTTTTAATAAAATTTTTGGCTGAATATTAAACCTATGCCTCTTTTTGACTTCCCATAAATGAAATTTGAATGTTGGAGCTGGTTGGAGTAACAAATAGAGCTGGTTGGAGTAACAAATGGAGCTGGTTGGAGTAACAAATGGAGCTGGTTGGAGTAACAAATGGAGCTGCCTCCTCTTTGCTGCAAACACCTCAATTGTAAAGGCACCGTGTATAATTTTCACTCTTTTCCAAAAATCAACTACTCTCATACTCTTTTCCGAATATATATAATTTTCAACATTTCTTAACTGCATTGATGAACTCTCAAAAAAATCATTTAAAATATTGAAAACCTCCTCTGTGGCATATGTAGTATGTTGTCATCTAATCATTCCTCCTGAGAGAGAAAGAATATCAAAGCATTGCAATAAGAGGCAGTGGAAGATCGATCGGAAGATGAGAGTCATTACTTATGACCTTGGAGGACGACAGGTTTCAGCTGAGAAGAACTGATGACTGCGAAGCAAGTAGAGGAAAATCTGTGAAGATATTTTCGAAAGAACGACAGACTGAATTAATATCCGCTTTGTTTCATAATAGAGGTTTGCAAACAGACAAAGTGAAATGCGAAACAGAATTAAAAACGTTGCGTTATCGAATATGTATGAAGCAAAACACCAGAGATGACGTAAACAAAAAGAACACGTGATGATTTCACTGAATTCCTTAACAATGGTTTCGGTGTAACTGTTGGATACAATTTTCAAAACCTGATGTCAAATGGATAGAGTTTTTATTCTACGCAAGACAGCGCAATTTTACATCATTATGGAAGATTTCAGATTGGCCGTGGAAGAAGAATAGTAGAGGAAGTTAATTAAACTCTCAGCTGCTTGAGGGGGTATTTATTATTTTTTTTTTCAGAGCGAGGAAAAGGCTGAAAGCAGAGATTTCGATTTTTGGTACGATGTAAAGATTAGAAATCTTACTGTTCTTCAATGAACGAAAGTTGGAAGCAAACGAATTCCATTTCAGATTGCAATTCTGTGATTCGCTCGTATCGTTTTCCGGAATCTGAAGTGTGCATTTTGTTGTTTATTTTAAATGGAAGTGTGTGCTTCGTTCCTTTCATAGAATTCGAAGCTTGCACTTCGTTTCTTTTATATAATTGGAAGAATGTACTTCGATTATTATATGTTACTTTTTATTTTGGAGAATTAGTAGTATGCATTTCATCTTTGTTATTAGCCGTCCCATGGCCGAGTGGTTTGCGTGCTTGGCTACTAATCTAAAGGACCTGGGTTCGAGCCCCGGGTTAAGGCATGGATGTTTGTGTCGTTTTTCTGCTGAGGTCCTGCCATCCTCACAGACCTTCTACTATGGCATATGAACTGACAGGCTCCTGTCAGGGGCGGGGGTGGCTCAGTCGGTAGCGCGCCAGGCTCGTAATCTGTAGTTCCCAGGTTCGAGTCCCAGCTGGGTCAGTTTGAGATTTATCTCCGCAAAATTCACCGCCCTGCCCACGGTCAATAGGGGACTCCGATGGGCTAGGAAAGATTGCCGTCCGTCGGATGGGACGTTAAGCCGTGGTCCCGTGTGCGGGAGAGACATACCCTGTGCACGTTAAAGAACACTCTGGATGGCCTTGACGGGAGGCTACCATCTGTCTCCCAACAGCTGTTCCAGTGGGTCCCCTCCCCCAACCTTCTCTGAGACTTCGGGGTCCATGTGACCTGGCCATTTAGCCCATGGTGTGCAAAAAAGTGCCGCTCAGAGGTAAAACAACCCAACCCATGCTCCTGTCAGACCTCTGTGGCAAGCAGCTGCTTGAGGGGTTTGATACTTCGTTCCTTTTATACATAATTGTAAGTTTGCACTTCTTTCTTTTTTATGAATTGGAAGTGTGTACTTACTTCTTTTCATAAAAAATTAGAATTGGGAACTTTGATCCTTTTATAGAGAATTCGAAGTTTGCACTCCGTTCTCTTTGTAAAGTTGTAACTGAGCATTTCATCCATTTTAGAATATTGGAAGTATGCACTACGTCCAATCAATCAGTTTCTTTTTAACATAGACGGAAAGAAATTTGATCTCTGCCCTTCAGCTCCAATTTCTTTCTAACATATGTAAAAAGAAATTAGATCTAGCCAAGTTATTTCTAACGTAAGTAGAAAGTAATTTGATCTCTGGCCTTCATCACCAATTTCGTTCTAAACAAAGAGAGAAGGAAATTTGTTCTCTGAAATTTCTTTCTAACATAGTTAGAAAGTAATTTGATCTCTGGCCTTCAGCACCAATTTCGTTCTAAACAAAGAGAGAAGGAAATTTGTTCTCTGAAATTTCTTTCTAACATAGTTAGAAAGTAATTTGATCTCTGGCCTTCATCACCAATTTCGTTCTAAACAAAGAGAGAAGGAAATTTGTTCTCTGAAATTTCTTTCTAACATAGGTAGAAAGTAATTTGATCTCTGGCCTTCATCACCAATTTCGTTCTAAACAAAGAGAGAAGGAAATTTGTTCTCTGAAATTTCTTTCTAACATAGTTAGAAAGTAATTTGATCTCTGGCCTTCAGCACCAATTTCGTTCTAAACAAAGAGAGAAGGAAATTTGTTCTCTGAAATTTCTTTCTAACATAGTTAGAAAGTAATTTGATCTCTGGCCTTCATCACCAATTTCGTTCTAAACAAAGAGAGAAGGAAATTTGTTCTCTGAAATTTCTTTCTAACATAGGTAGAAAGTAATTTGATCTCTGGCCTTCATCACCAATTTCGTTCTAAACAAAGAGAGAAGGAAATTTGTTCTCTGAAATTTCTTTCTAACATAGTTAGAAAGTAATTTGATCTCTGGCCTTCAGCACCAATTTCGTTCTAAACAAAGAGAGAAGGAAATTTGTTCTCTGAAATTTCTTTCTAACATAGTTAGAAAGTAATTTGATCTCTGGCCTTCAGCACCAAGTTCGTTCTAAACAAAGAGAGAAGGAAATTTGTTCTCTGAAATTTCTTTCTAACATAGGTAGAAAGTAATTTGATCTCTGGCCTTCAGCACCAACTTCGTTCTAAACAAAGAGAGAAGGAAATTTCTTCTCTGAAATTTCTTTCTAACATAGGTAGAAAGTAATTTGATCTCTGGCCTTCAGCACCAATTTCGTTCTAAACAAAGAGAGAAGGAAATTTGTTCTCTGAAATTTCTTTCTAACATAGGTAGAAAGTAATTTGATCTCTGGCCTTCAGCACCAATTTCGTTCTAAACAAAGAGAGAAGGAAATTTGTTCTCTGAAATTTCTTTCTAACATAGGTAGAAAGTAATTTGATCTCTGGCCTTCAGCACCAAGTTCGTTCTAAACAAAGAGAGAAGGAAATTTGTTCTCTGAAATTTCTTTCTAACATAGGTAGAAAGTAATTTGATCTCTGGCCTTCAGCACCAACTTCGTTCTAAACAAAGAGAGAAGGAAATTTCTTCTCTGAAATTTCTTTCTAACATAGGTAGAAAGTAATTTGATCTCTGGCCTTCAGCACCAATTTCGTTCTAAACAAAGAGAGAAGGAAATTTGTTCTCTGAAATTTCTTTCTAACATAGGTAGAAAGTAATTTGATCTCTGGCCTTCAGCACCAATTTCGTTCTAAACAAAGAGAGAAGGAAATTTGTTCTCTGAAATTTCTTTCTAACATAGGTAGAAAGTAATTTGATCTCTGGCCTTCAGCACCAACTTCGTTCTAAACAAAGAGAGAAGGAAATTTCTTCTCTGAAATTTCTTTCTAACATAGGTAGAAAGTAATTTGATCTCTGGCCTTCAGCACCAATTTCGTTCTAAACAAAGAGAGAAGGAAATTTGTTCTCTGAAATTTCTTTCTAACATAGGTAGAAAGTAATTTGATCTCTGGCCTTCAGCACCAATTTCGTTCTAAACAAAGAGAGAAGGAAATTTGTTCTCTGAAATTTCTTTCTAACATAGGTAGAAAGTAATTTGATCTCTGGCCTTCAGCACCAACTTCGTTCTAAACAAAGAGAGAAGGAAATTTCTTCTCTGAAATTTCTTTCTAACATAGGTAGAAAGTAATTTGATCTCTGGCCTTCAGCACCAATTTCGTTCTAAACAAAGAGAGAAGGAAATTTGTTCTCTGAAATTTCTTTCTAACATAGGTAGAAAGTAATTTGATCTCTGGCCTTCAGCACCAATTTCGTTCTAAACAAAGAGAGAAGGAAATTTGTTCTCTGAAATTTCTTTCTAACATAGTTAGAAAGTAATTTGATCTCTGGCCTTCAGCACCAATTTCGTTCTAAACAAAGAGAGAAGGAAATTTGTTCTCTGAAATTTCTTTCTAACATAGGTAGAAAGTAATTTGATCTCTGGCCTTCAGCACCAAGTTCGTTCTAAACAAAGAGAGAAGGAAATTTGTTCTCTGAAATTTCTTTCTAACATAGGTAGAAAGTAATTTGATCTCTGGCCTTCAGCACCAACTTCGTTCTAAACAAAGAGAGAAGGAAATTTCTTCTCTGAAATTTCTTTCTAACATAGGTAGAAAGTAATTTGATCTCTGGCCTTCAGCACCAATTTCGTTCTAAACAAAGAGAGAAGGAAATTTGTTCTCTGAAATTTCTTTCTAACATAGGTAGAAAGTAATTTGATCTCTGGCCTTCAGCACCAATTTCGTTCTAAACAAAGAGAGAAGGAAATTTGTTCTCTGAAATTTCTTTCTAACATAGGTAGAAAGTAATTTGATCTCTGGCCTTCAGCACCAAGTTCGTTCTAAACAAAGAGAGAAGGAAATTTGTTCTCTGAAATTTCTTTCTAACATAGGTAGAAAGTAATTTGATCTCTTGCCTTCAGCACCAATTTCGTTCTAAACAAAGAGAGAAGGAAATTTGTTCTCTGAAATTTCTTTCTAACATAGGTAGAAAGTAATTTGATCTCTGGCCTTCAGCACCAATTTCGTTCTAAACAAAGGGAGAAGGAAATTTGTTCTCTGAAATTTCTTTCTAACATAGGTAGAAAGTAATTTGATCTCTGGCCTTCAGCACCAATTTCGTTCTAAACAAAGAGAGAAGGAAATTTGTCCTCTGAAATTTCTTTCTAACATAGATAGAAAGTAATTTGATCTCTGGCCTTCAGCACCAATTTCGTTCTAAACAAAGAGAGAAGGAAATTTGTTCTCTGAAATTTCTTTCTAACATAGGTAGAAAGTAATTTGATCTCTGGCCTTCAGCACCAATTTCGTTCTAAACAAAGAGAGAAGGAAATTTGTTTTCTGAAATTTCTTTCTAACATAGGTAGAAAGTAATTTGATCTCTGGCCTTCAGCACCAATTTCGTTCTAAACAAAGAGAGAAGGAAATTTGTTCTCTGAAATTTCATTCTAACATAGGTAGAAAATAATTTGATCTCTGGCCTTCAGCACCAATTTCGTTCTAAACAAAGAGAGAAGGAAATTTGTTCTCTGAAATTTCTTTCTAACATAGGTAGAGAGTAATTTGATCTCTGGCCTTCAGCACCAATTTCGTTCTAAACAAAGAGAGAAGGAAATTTGTCCTCTGAAATTTCTTTCTAACATAGGTAGAAAGTTATTTGATCTCTGGCCTTCAGCACCAATTTCGTTCTAAACAAAGGGAGAAGGAAATTTGTTCTCTGAAATTTCTTTCTAACATAGGTAGAAAGTAATTTGATCTCTGGCCTTCAGCACCAATTTCGTTCTAAACAAAGAGAGAAGGAAATTTGTCCTCTGAAATTTCTTTCTAACATAGATAGAAAGTAATTTGATCTCTGGCCTTTAGCACCAATTTCGTTCTAAACAAAGAGAGAAGGAAATTTGTTCTCTGAAATTTCTTTCTAACATAGGTAGAAAGTAATTTGATCTCTGGCCTTCAGCACCAATTTCGTTCTAAACAAAGAGAGAAGGAAATTTGTTTTCTGAAATTTCTTTCTAACATAGGTAGAAAGTAATTTGATCTCTGGCCTTCAGCACCAATTTCGTTCTAAACAAAGAGAGAAGGAAATTTGTTCTCTGAAATTTCATTCTAACATAGGTAGAAAATAATTTGATCTCTGGCCTTCAGCACCAATTTCGTTCTAAACAAAGAGAGAAGGAAATTTGTTCTCTGAAATTTCTTTCTAACATAGGTAGAGAGTAATTTGATCTCTGGCCTTCAGCACCAATTTTGTTCTAAACAAAGAGAGAGAGAAATTTGATCTCCGTGATTTCTTTCTAATATAGGTAAAAAACAATTTGATCTCTGCCCTTCAGCACCAATTTTTTTCGAAACAAAGAAATTTCGGAGATTAAATTTCTTTCTCTCTTTGTTGAGAAAGAAAGTGGTGCTGAAGGCCACAGATCAAATTGCCTTCTACCTATGTTAGAAATAAATTTCGGAGAACAAATTTTGGACACCCAATTTCTTTCTAAACATAAGTAGAAAGCAATTTGATCTCAGGCATTCATCACCAATTTCTTTGTAAACAAAGACAGAAAGAAATTTGATCTCCGAGAGATCTTTCTAACATAGGTAGAAAGCAATTTGTTCTTCGAAATTTCTTTCTAACATAAATAGAAAGCAATTTGATCTCCAAGATTTCTTTCTAACATAGGTAGAAGAAATTTGATCTGTGGCCTTTGTACCTACCCCATGACTGCATGAGAATTCTTCGTGTCTCTCTTAGTTTCACTGCACAAAAAGTAAGTTTTTTAAGTACCCCATCCTCTTCCCTTCCCCAACATTTTAGCGCAGATTCAACAGGAAGAAAATTTTCCAGCGTTTGCTTGGGTATTTGCTGATGTCAGCCTGCACTCTCTCATAGACCGTGGCTTAGTTTCTACCTGGTCTATCGGGGTTTTTATTTCCGTTAAGACGGATTTTGCTGCCATATGGCTCCGTGATACTTAACCGCATGGTAGAAATTTCCTGCACGGTTTCCACCAGTTCCGTGGTTGGTTTAAAAATCAAATTCCTAACTAGGAATGTGGCTTCGTTTCCACACAAATTGTCATTGCTCAGGTCTCACCTTTAATCTGCATGTTCAGCATTTTACTGCATTAATGGTTAGTTTTGTGAGTATCCACACACACCCCGGCCGATATTTTAGCACAATTTCCACACGAAGAATTGCCCTGTGTTGCAAAGGTCATTGCTGACTCAGCACACACTCTCATAGCACGTGGGAGTGGGGCTCAGTCGGTAGCGCGCCAGGCTCGTAATCTGTAGTTCCCAGGTTCGAGTCCCAGCTGGGTCAGCGTTGAGACTTATCTCCGTAAAACTCCCCGACCTGCCCACGGTCAGTAGAGGACACCGATGGGCTTGGAAAGGCCGCCGTCAGTCGGATGGGACGTTAAGCCGTGGCCCCGTGTGCGGGATAGCCATACCCTGTGCACGTTAAAGAACACGCTGGATGGCCTTGACGGGAGGCTACAATCTGTCTCCCAACAGCTGTTCCAGTGGGCCCCCTCTCCAACCTTCTCTGAGCCTTCGGGGTTCTTGTGACCTGGCCATTTAGCCCATGGTGTGCAAAAAAGTGCCGCTCAGAGTTAAAACAACCCAACCCAAATTTCTGAGCCCTCGGAGTCTTTGTGACCTGGCCATTTTATCCATTGTGTGAAAAAGAAACTGCCGCTCAGAGGTGAAACAAACCCAACTTAACAAAACCAAAGATATTAACACTACAGGGTATAAGAAATAAGATTCACAAGCAAACATAAATCATTCTTTACCCTGGTCATAATAAGATATTAAGCAGTAGAACCACATTGAACAGAAATGTGGATAGTCTTGAAACGGAGAACCTCGTAACCCATTCCATCAGATGGTGATGGCAAGTCGCTTCCTTCTTTCTACTAGAGTTAGTGATCGCGTTCCGCCTTTACAGCTTCCCACTACAGCATAGAACTTCCTTCCACTGACTGCCTTATCGATCTAGCCGCGGTCGCAGGAAATTGCTCCCTTATGTACACTCAAGTTATCAAGCCATCGGGTAGACCAGCCAACTCTTTTCGGAAGTCTCCTCTTGCAGCGTTTTCCAATTGTTTCTTTCACCCATGTGGGAAAATAGAATTAGAAAAGGTCGTAGAAGATTTTGGGTCTGATCATTAGTTCTTTGAGAAGGATACTACGCGGGTGATGGGTACTTCGTGTACTGCACGATTGATGCGTACTGCGTGAGTGTTGCTCGCTACGTTTACTGAGTGATGCGTCCTATGTGTCCAACCGAGTAGTGTGCACTATGTGTACTACGTGAGTGCTGCTCAATATGTATAGTAACAGAGTGATGCACACCATGTGTACCAACAGAGTGATGTGCACTATGTGTACTACATTGAGTGCTGCTCACTACGTGTACCAACAGTGATGTGCACTATGTGTACTACGTATGTGCTGCTCACTATGTGTACTAACTGAGTGATGCACACTAGTGTACCAACCGAGTGATGGCACTATGTGTACTACGTGAGTGCTGCTCATTATGTATACTAACAGAGTGATGCACACCATGTGTACCAACAGAGTGATGTGCACTATGTACACTACATTGAGTGCTGCTCACTACGTGTACCAACAGTGATGTGCACTATGTGTACTACGTATGTGCTGCTCATTATGTGTACTAACTGAGTGATGCACACTAGTGTACCAACCGAGTGATGGCACTATGTGTACTACGTGAGTGCTGCTCATTATGTATACTAACTGAGTGATGCACACCATGTGTACCAACAGAGTGATGTGCACTATGTATACTACATTGAGTGCTGCTCACTACGTGTACCAACAGTGATGTGCACTATGTGTACTACGTATGTGCTGCTCATTATGTGTACTAACTGAGTGATGCACACTAGTGTACCAACCGAGTGATGGCACTATGTGTACTACGTGAGTGCTGCTCATTATGTATACTAACAGAGTGATGTGCACTATGTGTACTACCTATGTGCTGCTCACTATGTGTACTAACTGAGTGATGCACACTAGTGTACCAACCGAGTGATGGCACTATGTGTACTACGTGAGTGCTGCTCATTATGTATACTAACAGAGTGATGCACACCATGTGTACCAACAGAGTGATGTGCACTATGTATACTACATTGAGTGCTGCTCACTACGTGTACCAACAGTGATGTGCACTATGTGTACTACGTATGTGCTGCTCACTATGTGTACTAACTGAGTGATGCACACTAGTGTACCAACCGAGTGATGGCACTATGTGTACTACGTGAGGACTGCTCATTATGTATACTAACAGAGTGATGCACACCATGTGTACCAACAGAGTGATGTGCACTATGTACACTACATTGAGTGCTGCTCACTACGTGTACCAACAGTGATGTGCACTATGTGTACTACGTATGTGCTGCTCATTATGTGTACTAACTGAGTGATGCACACTAGTGTACCAATCGAGTGATGGCACTATGTGTACTACGTGAGTGCTGCTCATTATGTATACTAACTGAGTGATGCACACCATGTGTACCAACAGAGTGATGTGCACTATGTATACTACATTGAGTGCTGCTCACTACGTGTACCAACAGTGATGTGCACTATGTGTACTACGTATGTGCTGCTCATTATGTGTACTAACTGAGTGATGCACACTAGTGTACCAACCGAGTGATGGCACTATGTGTACTACGCGAGTGCTGCTCATTATGTATACTAACAGAGTGATGCACACCATGTGTACCAACAGAGTGATGTGCACTATGTATACTACATTGAGTGCTGCTCACTACGTGTACCAACAGTGATGTGCACTATGTGTACTACCTATGTGCTGCTCACTATGTGTACTAACTGAGTGATGCACACTAGTGTACCAACCGAGTGATGGCACTATGTGTACTACGTGAGTGCTGCTCATTATGTATACTAACAGAGTGATGCACACCATGTGTACCAACAGAGTGATGTGCACTATGTATACTACATTGAGTGCTGCTCACTACGTGTACCAACAGTGATGTGCACTATGTGTACTACGTATGTGCTGCTCACTATGTGTACTAACTGAGTGATGCACACTAGTGTACCAACCGAGTGATGGCACTATGTGTACTACGTGAGTGCTGCTCATTATGTATACTAACAGAGTGATGCACACCATGTGTACCAACAGAGTGATGTGCACTCTGTATACTACATTGAGTGCTGCTCACTACGTGTACCAACAGTGATGTGCACTATGTGTACTACCTATGTGCTGCTCACTATGTGTACTAACTGAGTGATGCACACTAGTGTACCAACCGAGTGATGGCACTATGTGTACTACGTGAGTGCTGCTCATTATGTATACTAACAGAGTGATGACACCATGTGTACCAACAGAGTGATGTGCACTATGTATACTACATTGAGTGCTGCTCACTACGTGTACCAACAGTGATGTGCACTATGTGTACTGCGTATGTGCTGCTCACTATGTGTACTAACTGAGTGATGCACACTAGTGTACCAACCGAGTGATGGCACTATGTGTACTACGTGAGTGCTGCTCATTATGTATACTAACAGAGTGATGCACACCATGTGTACCAACAGAGTGATGTGCACTATGTATACTACATTGAGTGCTGCTCACTACGTGTACCAACAGTGATGTGCACTATGTGTACTACGTATGTGCTGCTCACTATGTGTACTAACTGAGTGATGCACACTAGTGTACCAACCGAGTGATGGCACTATGTGTACTACGTGAGTGCTGCTCATTATGTATACTAACAGAGTGATGACACCATGTGTACCAACAGAGTGATGTGCACTATGTATACTACATTGAGTGCTGCTCACTACGTGTACCAACAGTGATGTGCACTATGTGTACTGCGTATGTGCTGCTCACTATGTGTACTAACTGAGTGATGCACACTAGTGTACCAACCGAGTGATGGCACTATGTGTACTACGTGAGTGCTGCTCATTATGTATACTAACAGAGTGATGCACACCATGTGTACCAACAGAGTGATGTGCACTATGTATACTACATTGAGTGCTGCTCACTACGTGTACCAACAGTGATGTGCACTATGTGTACTACGTATGTGCTGCTCACTATGTGTACTAACTGAGTGATGCACACTAGTGTACCAACCGAGTGATGGCACTATGTGTACTACGTGAGGACTGCTCATTATGTATACTAACAGAGTGATGCACACCATGTGTACCAACAGAGTGATGTGCACTATGTACACTACATTGAGTGCTGCTCACTACGTGTACCAACAGTGATGTGCACTATGTGTACTACCTATGTGCTGCTCACTATGTGTACTAACTGAGTGATGCACACTAGTGTACCAACCGAGTGATGGCACTATGTATACCAACCGAATGATGTGCACTTTGTGTACTACGTGAGTGTTGCTAACTAAACATACTGAGTGATGCGCCTATGTGTACTACACGAGTGTTGCTCACTACGTGCACTAACTGAATGATGTGCAGTATGTTTGTAGCTTAAATACACTACAGGAAAAAAATTACAATATCTGGTAGGATTAATGCCATTTTATTGAAACGCAGGCAGCTGTTTAGCATACACTGAGATGTGCGATTGAAATATGGAAAATAATATAATTAGTATGATGTTGAACCGCCCCACGCAGCAATGCATTCATGAACAAGGCAGGGAAGGCTATCGTATAGCTTTCTATAATGTCCTCATGAGGGATAGAAAGCAAAATGGGCGAAGTCGCTGTTCCATTTCAGTAACAGTGGTTGGCACACCTCTTGAGTGTTGTTGGAGCTGTCTCCCCATCATGTCCCAGATGTGTTCAATAGGCGAAAAGTCTGGCGAGCGTGCTGGCCATGATAGAACCTGAAGGTTTTGCTCGTGCAGATACTGAAGACCAATGCGGGCTGTGTGGAAAGGGAGTTATCTTGCTGATAAAAGGTTCCGTGCTGCTGAACAAATGGGACAGCCACTGGCTGCAAAATGTTGGTAACATATCATTGGGCAGTTAGAGATACTCTTATGAAGACCAGTTCTGACCGGGGCGGGGGTGACTCAGTCGGCTCGCCCCAGGCTCGTAATCTGTAGTTCCCAGGTTCGGGTTCCAGCTGGGTCAGCGTTGAGATTTATCTCCGCAAAATTCCCCGCCCTGCCCACGGTCAGTAGGGGACACCGATGGGCTTGGAAAGGCCGCCGTCCGTCGGATGGGACGTTAAGCCGTGGCCCCGTGTGCGGGAGAGCCATACCCTGTGCACGTTAAAGAACACGCTGGATGGCCTTGACGGGAGGCTACCATCTGTTTCCCAACAGCTGTTCCAGTGGATCCCTCCTCCCAACCTTCTCTGAGCCTTCGGGGTCCTTGTGACCTGGCCATTTAGCCCAGGGTGTACAAAAAAGTGCAGCTCAGAGGTAAAACAACCCAACCCAGTTCTGACCGACTAATGGCACCCTACACCAAGACACCAGATGCTGGAGCTGTGTGACGATGTCGCTCACACTAGGTGGCGTTCCTTTCCCATGGATGACAGCGAACACGTTGCCTACCGTCGTGCTGACCAAGACAAAAGCGAGATTCGTCACTAAACCCCACGGTACTCCAAAGTCTTGTTCGTTTCAGTTCTGCCTGATGCTACACCACTGAAGACGTGCTTGCACGTGGGCAGATGTGAGGGCAAACGCAGTGCCGGACGATAGCCTCGCAATGAAAACTCAAAGTGTGTTGCTTACCGTCCACCTGGTAGGTATTCGATGTGTTACCTGTTCTCATTTTGCAGTTGCGTTGTAGTCGCGAATCTGTCACGCAATGCCATGCGTTGCAAATGGCGGTCCTGTCGCTCCGTGGTCATACGTCGTCTTCCGGTTCTTCCGGACACTTGTCAGCATGTGCTGGATCCTTCTTGAACCCACTGGCGCCATATATGTACGATGCTGCTGTGATTGTGACCAAGGCTAGACACATCTCTGTACTACAAACCAGCTTCTCTAAGACCGATGATTCTTCCATGCTCAAAGTCTGTTAACTGTTGGAACGGCTGTCGATGTCTGCGTAAGGGCATCTTTAACGGTTTAGGATAATTTCCACAACGTTTTGTCAACCAGGGAGGGGCGGGGGTGGCTCAGTCGGTAGCGCGACAGGCTCGTAATCTGTAGTTCCCAGGTTCGAGTCCCAGCTGGGTCAGCGTTGAGATTTATCTCCGCAAAATTCCCCGCCCTGCCCACGGTCAGTAGGGGACACCGATGGGCTTGGAAAGGCCGCCGTCCGTCGGATGGGACGTTAAGCCGTGGCCCCGTGTGCGGGAGAGCCATACCCTGTGCACGTTAAAGAACACGCTGGATGGCCTTGACGGGAGACTACCATCTGTCTCCCAACAGCTGTTCCAGTGGGTCCCCTCCCCCAACCTTCTCTGAGCCTTCGGGGTCAATGTGACCTGGCCATTTAGCCCATGGTGTGCAAAAAAGTGCCGCTCAGAGGTAAAACAACCCAACCCGTCAACCAGGGAGCTTTGGTTGCCTTTATCTGTGTTTGACTGCTCCGCACCTCTGAGGTCAGCTCGCGCCTTTCCAATCGTTTCGCTTCTGCTGCAAACCTAATCATTTCCATGCATTTCCATATTCTACCGCCTCCGTAAATTTCGTCACATTTGCATAATTCTTGCAAGTGTTGGATTTTTTTAATTCCTGTAGTGTAAATTGTTTATAATATTGATTTAGAACTTTATAATTTTCCAAAATTTTCGACCGTTAGAATGAGCAATTTAAGCTAATGGGAAATTTTGAAATTGCGAATATTAAATAAACAACGGAATATTTCATAAATACCTAACCAACGCAAAAATAGTTTTTATTGCTAAAATTCAACTTTCTAAAATCTTTCAAACATTTGAACAATTTGCCTAGAACTTAAACCTAGAATTTAAATTAAACTTAAACTTAGAATCTAACTTTGAAGATCTCTAACTTTCAAAACGTGCATTTAATTGGGAAAATATGACTAAGGATAAAATGAAGATCATAATTAATTAAATCGATACAAACGACACTCGATTTTCGACAATATTCATTCGTATTTAAAAAATTACAGATGCAAGTATATTTTATTATCTTTTATAAAAATTATTCATAATTGAGCAATATTTAAATAATCATTACGCAAACTTTTAAAATGCATATTTTATTAAATGGTTTGAAACAATACTTGCTATTTTGATTTTAATTTATCTCAGAGAGGAATTCCTTTGACTCGTGCTTTACCTCTCAAAGTCTCCAATTAAATAATTGGCTCTAGACAGTTCATAGGAGTGCAAAA
Source organism: Ryuthela nishihirai (assembly GCA_038380435.1). NCBI lineage: Eukaryota > Metazoa > Arthropoda > Arachnida > Araneae > Heptathelidae > Ryuthela > Ryuthela nishihirai. The sequence goes on from JAWZYU010000008.1 coordinate 59,218,117, forward strand.
AAAAATCAATGAATCTCTATCACTGCGATAAACTGACGTCTCAATGAATTGACACTGGATTAATGAAGCTGCGATGAATTGACATCGCGAAAAACTGACGCTGCGATAAATTGACCGTGAAACTGATGTTCAATAAATTGACCCTGCGATAAATTAACCGCGATGAACTGGCGTTCAGTAAATTGATGCTGCGATGAATTAACCATGATGAACTGGCGTTCAATAAATTGACGCTGCGATGAATTCACAGCGGTGTACTGATGTTCAATAATGAGAACGCGATGAACCGACGTTCAATAATGAGAACGCGATGAACTGACGTTCAATAAAGTGACCGCGATGAACTGACTTTCAGTAAATTGATGCTGTGATGAATTAACCGCGATGAACTGGCGTTCAGTAAATTGACGCTGCAATGAATTAACCGTGATGAACTGGCGTTCAATAAATTGACGCTGCGATGAATTCACAGCGGTGTACTGATGTTCAATAATGAGAACGCGATGAACCGACGTTCAATAATGAGAACGCGATGAACTGACGTTCAATAAAGTGACCGCGATGAACTGACTTTCAGTAAATTGATGCTGTGATGAATTAACCGCGATGAACTGGCGTTCAGTTAATTGACGCTGCAATGAATTAACCGTGATGAACTGGCGTTCAATAAATTGACGCTGCGATGAATTCACAGCGGTGTACTGATGTTCAATAATGAGAACGCGATGAACCGACGTTCAATAATGAGAACGCGATGAACTGACGTTCAATAAAGTGACCGCGATGAACTGACTTTCAGTAAATTGATGCTGTGATGAATTAACCGCGATGAACTGGCGTTCAGTAAATTGACGCTGCAATGAATTAACCGTGATGAACTGGCGTTCAATAAATTGACGCTGCGATGAATTCACAGCGGTGTACTGATGTTCAATAATGAGAACGCGATGAACCGACGTTCAATAATGAGAACGCGATGAACTGACGTTCAATAAAGTGACCGCGATGAACTGACTTTCAGTAAATTGATGCTGTGATGAATTAACCGCGATGAACTGGCGTTCAGTTAATTGACGCTGCAATGAATTAACCGTGATGAACTGGCGTTCAATAAATTGACGCTGCGATGAATTCACAGCGGTGTACTGATGTTCAATAATGAGAACGCGATGAACCGACGTTCAATAATGAGAACGCGATGAACTGACGTTCAATAAAGTGACCGCGATGAACTGACTTTCAGTAAATTGATGCTGTGATGAATTAACCGCGATGAACTGGCGTTCAGTTAATTGACGCTGCAATGAATTCACAGCGGTGTACTGACGTTCAATAATGAGAACGCGACGAACTGATGTTCAATAAAGTGACCGCGATGAACTGGCGTTCAGTAAATTGATGCTGTGATGAATTAACCGTGATGAACTGGCGTTCAATAAATTGACGCTGCGATGAATTCACAGCGGTGTACTGATGTTCAATAATGAGAACGCGATGAACTGACGTTCAATAAAGTGACCGCGATGAACTGGCGTTCAGTAAATTGATGCTGTGATGAATTAACCGCGATGAACTGGCGTTCAATAAATTGACGCTGCGATGAATTCACAGCGGTGTACTGATGTTCAATAATGAGAACGCGATGAACTGATGTTCAATAAAGTGACCGCGATGAACTGGCGTTCAGTAAATTGATGCTGTGATGAATTAACCGTGATGAACTGGCGTTCAGTTAATTGACGCTGCGATGAATTGACCACGGTGGACTGACGTTCAATAAAGAGAACGCGATAAACTGACGTTCAATAAAGTGACCGCGATGAACTGGCGTTCAGTAAATTGATGCTGCGATGAATTAACCGCGATGAACTGGCGTTCAGTTAATTGACGCTGCGATGAATTGACCACGGTGGACTGACGATCAATAATGAGAACGTGATGAACTGACGTTCAATAAAGAGAACGGGATAAACTGACGTTCAATAAAGAGAACGCGATAAACTGACGTTCAATAAAGTGACCGCGATGAACTGTCGTTCAGTAAATTGATTCTAGACAGTTCATAGGAGTGTAAAAAAAAATCAATGAATCTCTATCACTGCGATAAACTGACGTCTCAATGAATTGACACTGGATTAATGAAGCTGCGATGAATTGACATCGCGAAAAACTGACGCTGCGATAAATTGACCGTGAAACTGATGTTCAATAAATTGACCCTGCGATAAATTAACCGCGATGAACTGGCGTTCAGTAAATTGATGCTGCGATGAATTAACCATGATGAACTGGCGTTCAATAAATTGACGCTGCGATGAATTCACAGCGGTGTACTGATGTTCAATAATGAGAACGCGATGAACCGACGTTCAATAATGAGAACGCGATGAACTGACGTTCAATAAAGTGACCGCGATGAACTGACTTTCAGTAAATTGATGCTGTGATGAATTAACCGCGATGAACTGGCGTTCAGTAAATTGACGCTGCAATGAATTAACCGTGATGAACTGGCGTTCAATAAATTGACGCTGCGATGAATTCACAGCGGTGTACTGATGTTCAATAATGAGAACGCGATAAACTGACGTTCAATAAAGTGACCGCGATGAACTGTCGTTCAGTAAATTGATTCTAGACAGTTCATAGGAGTGTAAAAAAAAATCAATGAATCTCTATCACTGCGATAAACTGACGTCTCAATGAATTGACACTGGATTAATGAAGCTGCGATGAATTGACATCGCGAAAAACTGACGCTGCAATAAATTGACCGTGAAACTGATGTTCAATAAATTGACCCTGCGATAAATTGACCGCGATGAACTGGCGTTCAGTAAATTGATGCTGTGATGAATTAACCGCGATGAACTGGCGTTCAGTAAATTGACCCTGTGATGAATTGCTCTCGGTGGAATGACGTTCAATAAAGTTCTTTTATATATTAATTAATATATAAAAAATAAAAAATATATAAAATTTATTAATAAACTTTGCTGTTATGCCGTATTTATTTCCATGAAAAAATTAGGATGCCCTTAAAGAGAAAAATCTTGCACAGGGTGAAAGAAGGGCTATAGTTATGGTTCGTTATAGCCGTCATTTCATTAAAAACGAGTTCGACTGTATTTTAAAAGTTGGTCTGAATTAGATATTTTTAGTTTCCATTAATTTTTTTATGCATTAATAACTTTTTAATTTCCGTGAAAAATTTTGTAGTTGCCATCAATTTTGAAAGTATTTAGGGTGTGTCAGGGGCGGATCCAGAAAATGTCTTTAGAGGGGGGGGGGGGGGGGGGGGTTACGGTTCCATTTCGAATTAAGTGGTCCACCTGGTGAAAAAATGGATTTAGCAATTTTGCTAGGCTTCTTGGCTGAAACATAGCTTATTATTTTTCTAAATTCTTTTGGACACAAAAGCGATTTATACGGTGATATCCAAGAAATCCTATGTACAGTGTAAAAAACACTGTACAGTCGCTCAAAAAATATCCGAATACTATGGTTGATTACAGAATTCAGAAAAAATATCTGGTGACGATTTTTTTAGAAATTAGTGATCTGGCAACCTTCTTGTACGTACACGAAGGTTGCCAGATCCCCAATTTCTAAAAAAATCGTTGCCAGATATTTTTTCTGAATTCTGTAATCAACCATAGTGTTCGGATATTTTTTGAGCGACTGTAACTGGCGTACCCCTTATATAAATAAAAATAAATAAATACCCCCTCAAGCAGCTGCTTGCCACAGAGGTCTGACAGGAGCCTGTCAGTTTATATGCCATAGAAGAAGGTCTGAGAGGATGGCAGGACCTCAGCAGAAAAACGACACCTACATCCATGCCTTAACCGGGGCTCGAACCCAGGTCCCTTAGATTAGTTGCCAAGCACGCTAACCACTCGGCCATGGGACGGCTTTTTAAAACAACACACACATCCATGCCTTAACCCGGGGCTCGAACCCAGGTCCCGTAGATCAGTAGCCAAGCGCGCTAACCACTCGGCCACGGGAGTGCTACCCCTTATATAGATAGATAAAATTATAGTTTTATCATAAAAACGCCAACTTAGCGACTTTGTTACCAGATCTAACGACTTTTGAGCTCTCACGGCGTACCCCAAAAATTTTACCGCGTACTCCACGTTGAGAACCCCTATACCAAACGAAAAGGAACAGATGAACCCAGACCTATGACAAGAATTGAACACACGTATGTTTTTAGAGTATTTTGAGAATTGGAACTTCTACAGCTGTTAAAATTTTCCGATATAATTTTGGAGTTGAGTTAAAAATTTATATTTATTTATCTTGGTGTTTCAGATTTCTTTCCATAAACGGAAATTTTTAAAGGAGGAAGAACTTATGAACATTTTATTTACCATTGATAGTTCAGAGAATGAAATCAACGAATTCAAATTATTTGAAGAAGAGAACGAGATATCGATCGCACTCAACAAAGAATATTCAGCTGTACTGAATGGTAAGGAGGAAGAATTTTTCAACCCTTTAGAGTGATTTTTAGTGACATTTCATGGTCAATCAAATCGGTAATCATTGACTTAGATTGCTAAACAAAGGTGAACCAGTTCATAAACTTTCGGGGGGGCGGGGGGGCGGGGGTGGCTCAGTCGGTAGCGCGCCAGACTCGTAATCTGTAGTTCCCAGGTTCGAGTCCCAGCTGGGTCAGCGTTAGATTTATCTCCGCAAAATTCCCCGCCCTGCCCACGGTCAGTAGGGGACACCGATGGGCTTGGAAAGGCCGCCGTCCGTCGGATGGGACGTTAAGCCGTGGCCCCGTGTGCGGGAGAGCAATACCCTGTGCACGTTAAAGAACACGCTGGATGGCCTTGACGGGAGGCTACCATCTGTCTCCCAACAGCTGTTCCAGTGGGTCCCCTCCCCCAATCTTCTCTGAGCCTTCGGGGTCCATGTGACCTGGCCATTTAGCCCATGGTGTGCAAAAAAGTGCCGCTCAGAGGTAAAACAACCCGATGGGCTTGTAAAGGCCGCCGTCCGTCGGATGGGACGTTAAGCCGTGGTCCAGTGTGCGGGAGAGCCATACCCTGTGTACGTTAAAGAACACGCTGGATGGCCTTGACGGGAGGCTACCATCTGTCTCCCAACAGCTGTTCCAGTGGGTTCCCTCTCCCAATCTTCTCTGAGCCTTCGGGGTCCATGTGACCTGGCCATTTAGCCCATGGTGTGCAAAAAAGTGCCGCTCAGAGGTAAAACAACCCGATGGGCTTGTAAAGGCCGCCGTCCGTCGGATGGGACGTTAAGCCGTGGTCCAGTGTGCGGGAGAGCCATACCCTGTGTACGTTAAAGAACACGCTGGATGGCCTTGACGGGAGGCTACCATCTGTCTCCCAACAGCTGTTCCAGTGGGTTCCCTCCCCCAACGTTCTCTGAGCCTTCGGGGTCCATGTGACCTGGCAATTTAGCCCATGGTGTGCAAAAAAGTGCCGCTCAGAGGTAAAACAACCCAACCCATAAACTTTCGGTAGTGTCCTAACCCCTTAGAATTTTAAAATGATAGCTGAGTGACAATAAGAGTGAATTACATATCAGTACGAATCGATATGTTGACCATCTAAAGCAGAGGTTCCCAAACTTATTTGTCCTACCGCCCCCTTTTCAGAAAAAAAATTACTTAGCGCCCCCCTGGTAATCTACTTTCTTTAAACGAACAAACATAAAGATGCAGTGACAAATTTGCGTTCTTTTCTGTATCTATATTTCTACCTACGTCCTACAACATAGTAAAGAAAGATGTTGTTGTAAATAAGACACCTTGAAGCTTGAAATTATAAAATTATTTATTAAAATCAACCACGGTAACATTCTTATTATACACAGAAAATTAAGATAACGAAGGATAATTTTATGTGTTTATTTGGAAGATAAAGTAATCACTACGATTTCAACTCTATGTTACGCAACAGATGAAACATGTACGAACGGTTTTTCAAAATTTTCCTATCTTCCCTTCTTTCTTTATGCTTCCACCCCCTCCCCCAAATTGCACCCGAGGCCACTACCGACGCCCTGGATCGTTCCAGCGCCCCCCAGGGGGCGGTATCACCCACTTAGGGAAAAATTGATCTAAAGGAAGCCCACATAATAAAATTATTGCGTAAAACACGCATAAAAATAATGAATCTGGCTTATTTCTTCCAATTTTTCGTCCACACATATTTAGATGCATAATTAAATTATTTTACCAATTCCTTATATTATTTAAGCCGTTCTGTGACCGAGTGGTTATTACTCTTGGCTTCTGATCTAAGGGACCTGGGTTCGAGCCCCGGATAAGGCATGGATGTGTCGTTTTTCTGCTGAGGTCCTGCCATCCTCTCAGTTCTACTATGTCGTATAAACTGACAGACCTCTGTGGCATAGCAGCTGCATGAGGCGGTATTTATTAATTATATTAATACTATTTAAAAATGTTTCATTTTAATCAAAATATTTCCTCGATTCGTTAATAGCAGTTTTCTTCTAATTCCTTTAAAATGTATATTTTCGTTTTTAAGCAGACAATTTTCCCCTGCTCCTCTTTCAGAATATATATTTATATTTCTTAGTGCCTCTTCAAAATGGGCGGGAGTGGTTCACTTGGTAGGGTGTCAGGTTCGTAATCTGCTGTTCCCAGGTTCGAGTCCCAGCTGGGTCAGCGTTGAGATTTATCTCCGCAAAACTCCCCGCCCTTCCCACGGTCAGTAGGGGACGCCGATGGGCTTGGAAAGGTTTCTGTCCGTCGGATGGGACGTTAGCCGTGGCCCCGTGTGCGGGAGAACCATACCCTGTGCACGTTAAAGAACACACTGGATGGCCTTGACGAGAGGCTATCATCTGTTTCCCAACAGCTGTTCCAGTGGGTCCCCTCCCCCAACCTTCTCTGAGCCTTCGGGGTCCATGTGACCTGGTCATTTAGCCCATAGTGTACAAAAGAGTGCCGATCAGAGGTAAAACAACCCAACCCAACTCTTTATACCACGGATACTTGAAACTGCTTTATTACCTCTTCTAAGGGGGCGGGGGTGGCTCAGTCGGTAGCGCGCCAGGCTCGTAATCTGTAGTTCCCAGGTTCGAGTCCCAGCTGGGTCAGTGTTGAGATTTATCTTCGCAAAATTCTCCGCCCTGCCCACGGTCAGTAGGGGACACCGATGGGCTTGAAAAGGCCGCTGTCCGTCGGAATGGACGTTAAGCCGTGGCTCAGTATGAGGGAGAGCCATACCCTGTGCACGTTAAAGAACACGCTCGATGGCCTTGACGGGAGGCTACCATCTGTCTCCCAACAGCTGTTCCAGTGGGTCCCCTCCCCCAACCTTCTCTTAGCCTTCGGGGTCCATGTGACCTGGCCATTTAGCCCATGGTGTGCAAAAAAGTGCCGCTCAGAGGTAAAACAACCCAACCCAGATGGAACTCGTAATCTGTAGTTCCCAGTTCGAGTCCCAGCGGGGGTCAGCGTTGAGATTTATCTCCGCAAAATTTCTCGCCCTGCCCACGGTTAATAGGGGACACCGATGGGCTTGGAAAGGCCGCCGTCCGTCGCATGGGACGTTAAACGGTGGTCCCGTGTGCGGGAGAGCCATCCCCTGTGTACGTTAAAGAACACACTGGATGGCCTTGACAGGAGGCAACCATCTGTCTCCCAACAGCTGTTCCAGTGGATCCCCTCTCCCAACCTTCTCTGAGTCTTCGGGGTCCTTGTGACTTGCTCATTTAGCCCATGGTGTGCAAAAAAGTGCTGCTCAGAAGTAAAACTACCCAACCCAACTCATCCGATGGACGACAGACTTTCCCAGCCCATCACTGTCTCCTTTATGATCGTTCCTTTCTAAATCTCAATGCTGACCCAGTTGGGAATCAAACCTGGAAACTGTAGATTACAAGCCTTGGCGCGCTACCGACTGAGCCAACCAATTCCCCATTCTGCACTATTGCCCGTCTGCAAAATACTATTAAAGCCCGGTGATTTAATTAATGTCACATACGGCATTTAGCTGAAACAAAAACCGTACCAACCTCTAGGCTGGAAGAGTGGGAAACGCCCCCACCCTTCCAGCGGTGATGCGTTCCTGTCTCCCCGACGCATCTCTCCAGCTGTGCGGCTACTGGGATTAGTGTCATCGGAGGGATGGCTAGGCACGTGTCGCCGCTTCTCACACGATCAGTTAGGCCTAATATCAGTCTACCCAGTTAGGCTTAATGAGGTAGGGGGCCACGTGGACACCTAAACGTCCCGGAGGCTCTTCTCACTGTTTTGGCGGAAGAGGGCACAAAAGAAACGGTACGCGCCCATTTCCGGGTGCCTGGCCTTTCCTGGGGGGTGTTTACTCCTTTTGAGGGAAAGACCTGTTGTGTGTGATCAGAGCTCGGTGGCTCGGTCCAGCTCTCCCCTCTTTCTCTGCAGGGGTAATTGAAGAGGGTTGATATTCTCACGCCTAGAGAAGGGGGAGTCTCTGACTCAGATGTGAGAACTTTGAGATGTGGGGGTTTCGAAGTAGGGGTGGAACTGGGGATGAGGGTTTTTGGTTTGTAGCCGTCCAGTGGCCGAGTGGTTAGCGCGCTTGGCTGTTGATCTAAGGGATCTGGGTTCGAGCCCCGGATTAAGGCATGGATGTTCGTGTTGTTTTTCTGCTGAGGTCCTGCCATCCTCTCAGATGGCATATAAACTGACAGGCTCCTGTCAGACCTCTGTGGCAAGCAGCTGCTTGAGGGGGTATTTTATTTTTTTAACCGTCCCATGGCCGAGTGGTTAGCACACTTGGCTACTGATCTAAGGGACCTGGGTTCGAGCCCCGGGTAAGGCATGGATGTGTGTGTTGTTTTTCTGCTGAGGTCCTGCCATCTTCACAGACCTTCTACTATGGCATATAAACTGAGAGGCTCCTGTCAGATCTCTGTGGCAAGCAGCTGCTTAAGGGGGTATTTATTTATTTATATCTATCTCAGTTTTCGAGGTTCAGAAACGTTGAGGTTTGGTTTCGGTTGGCTTACTTCTCAGCAGCACTGTCATATACAAAATGGCCTGAATGGTCAGGTCATAAGGACCCCGAGATCTCAGAGAAGGTTAGGGAAAGGGAACCCACTTGACAGCTGTTAGAAGAGAGATGGTAACTTCTCATCAAGTCCATACAGCCTGTTCTTTTTCAGTTTTGAATTGTTTTACCTCTGAGCGGCAATATTTTACACCTAACGGGCTAAATAGCCAAGTCACAAGGACCCTCTCTAGGAATCAGAGAAATTTGGGAGAAGGGGATAAACTAGACAGCTGTTAGGCATCCGTCATTTCCTACTGGATCACTTTGTAAGCGGGACTGAAAGTTCTGCTATCGTCTGGTCCACTAGCAAAATTAAACAGTGGGTGCAATATGGGACATTCAGGTAGGGGCCAACACAGTGAGGTGCTAGTAACCCTAAAATAAAATAAATACCCCCTCAAGCAGCTGCTTGCCACAGAGGTCTGACAGGAGCCTGTCAGTTTATATGCCAAAGTAGAAGATCTGAGAGGATGGCAGGACCTCAGCAGAAAAACAACACATACAACCATGCCTTATCCGGGGCTCGAACCCAGGTCCCTTAGATCAGTAGCCAAGCGCGCTAACCATTCGGCCATGGGGGAATTACAGGTGGGGTTGTTGGGTTGGGTTGTTTTCCCTCTGAGCGGCACTTTTTTGCACACCACGGGCTAAATGGCCAGGTCACATGGACCCCGTAGGCTCAGAGAAGGTTGGAGGAGGGGACCCACTGGAACAGCTGTTGGAAGACAGATGGTAGCCTCCCATCAAGGCCATCCAGCGTGTTCTTTAACGTGCACAGGGTATGGCTCTCCCGCACACGGGGCCACGGCTTACGTCCCATCCGACGGACGGCGGCATTTCCAAGCCCATCGGTGTCCCCTACTGACCGTGGGCAGGGCGAGGAATTTTGCGGAGATAAATCTCAACGCTGACCCAGCTGGGACTCGAACCTGGGAACTACAGATTACGAGCCTGACGCGCTACCGACTGAGCCACCCCCGGCCCTACAGGTGGGGAAAAGGCATATGGCCGCAGGCCACCTAGTTCAGCAAGCAAAATAACCAAGAAGAAATGATCTTTCGGTGACTGATGCGAAAAAGAGTGTAGAGAAGAGTATAGGTTGCTGTTGTTTTGTCCAAAAATGGTAATCCATGTATTGAAGGAAAGTGAGACCAGTATGGACAAAAAAAACAGCCTATTTTTAAAATGCTCCCCCTCCTTGGGGGGAGGGGGTGGTATGGGGAAGTGAATAGTCAAGAAATTGGAGTTTTAAAATCAAATCTCTGGAGGGGAGAAGGCAAGAAAATAATTTTTTTCTTCTCTTAGCCCTCCCTCCCCCAGAAATTTCTTCTGGGGGATGAAATTTGGAGGGGGGAGGTGAGGTATCAGGGTAAGAATAAAAATTGAAGGTAGGAGGGGGCTAATAGTGTTTACATAGAGTAACATCAGTTAGTGGATGGAAGCCTGTCGTGAGAGGGGGCGGGGGCGGGGGTGGCTCAGTCGGTAGCGCGCCAGGCTCGTAATCTGTAGTTCCCAGGTTCGAGTCCCAGCTGGGTCAGCGTTGAGATTTATTTCCGGAAAATTCCCCCCCCCCCTGCCCACGGTCAATAGGGGACACCGATGGGCTTGACAAAGGCCGCCGTCCGTCGGATGGAACATTAAGCCGTGGCCCCGTGTGCGGGAGAGCCATACCCTGTGCACTTTAAAGAACACGCTGGATGGCCTTGACGGGAGGCTACCATCTGTCTCCCAACAGCTGTTCCAGTGGGTCCCCTCCCCCAACCTTCTCTGAGCCTTCGGGGTCCATGTGACCTGGCCATTTATCCCATGGTGTGCAAAAAAGTGCCGCTCAGAGGTAAAACAACCCAACTCAAACAACCCTGTCGTGAGAGCCATTCAATGTGTTCTTTTACTTGGACAGAGTTGGATTGTTTTGTCTCCAAGCGGGAGTTTTCTGTTCACAATGGGTTAAATGGCCAGGTCACAAGGGCTCAGAGAAGTTGGGGGAAGGGGACCCACTGTATAGCTGTTGAGAGACAGATGGTAGCCTCCCGTCAAAGCCATGCAGAGTGTTCTTTAAATTTCACAGAATACGGATTGAAAGTCCCATCCAAAGAAGAGTGGTCCTTCCAAATCCATTGGTGTCCCCTACTGATCGAGGGTAAGGGGAATAAATCTCAAAGCTGGCACAAGTGGTTCTCGAGCCTGAAAAATACAAACACTGACAAAAAAAGTTAAAATGTTTGCTTTCTTTTTGAACGTACAGAAAAAACACATTTAGAAGTGATAAATTTAGAAGTGATATATTTTTGTTAAACATTTTAAAAATTATACTAATAACGTACAATAGTGAAAGAAATAAAAAGTTATTACATTTTAAGCAAATAATTCGAAAACCAATTCAAAAACGGTCAAATCCAAAACAGAAAACAATTTTTCAAGAACATAATGAAATAAATGTACTGTTTTTATTGAAAAGATATATTGGAGACCTTAACGACACAGCCGTCCGTCAGATGGAACTTAAAGCCATGGTTCTCGTGCAGGACAGCCCATATCCAGTGCTCGTTAAAGAACACGCTGGATGACCTTGATTATGAGGCTACCACCTGTCTCCTAACAGCTGTCTAGTGGGTCCCCTTCCCCCCAACCTCCTCTGAGCTCTTATGACCTGGCCATTTAGCCCTTTGGGTGTAAAAACGTGCCACTCCTGGGTAAAACAACCCTACAACATTAAAGAACCCAAACGATTCCTTTTCGCTGCCCTGCCCACGGTCAGTGGGGGACACCGATGGGCTTGGAAAGGCCACCGTCCGTCGGATGGAGCGTTAAGCCGTGGCCCCGTGTGCAGGAGAGCCCATACCCTGTGCACGATAAAGAACATGCTAGATGGCCTTGACGGGAGGCTACCATCTGTCTCCCAACAGCTGTTCCAGTGGGTCCCCTCCCCCAACCTTCTCTGAGCCTTCGGGGTCCATGTGACCTGGCCATTTACCCCATGGTGTGCAAAAAAGTGCCGCTCAGAGGTAAAACAACCCAACCTTTTCGCTGCTCTGACATCAGAGCTGAAATTCAGGTAGCGCCATCTATTGGATGAAATAGAAGACATTTTTGTGTATTTTGTTTGATTTCTGCACGTGCAATATGATGGGCTACAGCAAATGTTTTAAAAAAATCTCTTCCCAGAACAACGCCCCCCCCCCCCCTCTTTTCCAAAACAAAAGTACTATTTTTTCGAGGACCATAGACTGGAAAAGCCAGAAGGGCAACAGAGTTATATTAAACACGAAACAAAATGTAGCATTCCTACATTTATTTTTAAAGAACGGGCTTCGCCCCGGTCGTTAGTGCGTCAGGCTCGTAATCTGAAGTTCCCAGGTTCGAGTTCCGCCTGGGACAGTGTTGAGAGTTATCTCCAGAAAACTCCCCGTCCTGCCCTCGGCCAGTAGAGGGCGCCGATGGGCTTCGAAAAGCCGCGTCGTACCACCGAAATTTGTACTATAAACTACTAACGCTTGCAATATTTGTTAAAAGCGTCACCCTTTCTATATTTAGTTATCTCTCACAACATAAAACTTCTTAAGAATTTGAAAAATGCGAATTATAATATTTCCTTAACAACCCAACTAAAAAAGAATTTTCAAATTACCTCTTAAAAAAATAAAAAGCTACATATCCCACCCACCCTGGGTCTAAGTGACATGGGTTGGGTTGTTTTACCTCTGAGCGACACTTTTTTGCACACCATGGGCTAAATGGTCAGGTCACATGGACCCCGAAGGCTCAGAGAAGGTTGGGGGAGGGGACCCACTGGAACAGCTGTTGGGAGACAGATGGTAATCTCCCATCAAGGTAATCTAACGTGTTCTTTATCGTGCACAGGGTACGGCTCTCCCGCACACGGAACCACGGCTTAACGTCCCATCCGACGGACTTTACAAACCCATCAGTGTCCCCTACTGATCGTGGGCAGGGCGGGGAATTTGGCGGAGATAAATCTCAACGCTGACCCAGCTGGGACTCGAACCTGGGAACTACAGATTACGAGCCTGACGCACTACCGACTGAGCCACCCCCGCCCCATCTAAGTGACATAAGGACCACCCTGGGTCCATTGTCGCCAATGAAAACTCCGTGACCTTAACATTCCACCATCAAAATTTCAAATATATGGCATAACTACGTCGTTTACAATATCCGTTTGCAATTTTTAAATTTTCCATTTTTCCACCATTAGAGGGCGCAATTATAGCTTTAGAGAAATTCTGAAAATGCAAACCATAATATTTCATCGATTTGTGATTTCCGAATCTTTTTGTGTTGAATTGTCCTATCCAACAAAAAAATAATTATTTATTCATATGTATAAACAAAAAAAAGATCGATGTCTACAGACGGACAGAAAACAAACTGACTAATTATCACGTTTTTTTTTTGAAAAAGAGGTAAAAATTCCGGAATCTTTAAATAGTTGTGTATCAAGTTTCACCATATATCTTGCGGGGCAGGGGTGGCTCAGTCGGTAGCGCGCCAGGCTCGTAATCTGTAGTTACCAGGTTCGAGTCCCAGCTGGATCAGCGTTGAGATTTATCTCCACAAAATTCCCCGCCATGACCACGGTCAGTAGGGGACACCGATGGGCTTGGAAAGGCCACCGTCCGTCGGATGGGACGTTAATCCGCGGTCCCGTGTGCGGGAGAGCCATACCCTGTGCACGTTAAAGAACACGCTGGATGGCCTTGACGGAAGGCTACCATCTGTCTCCCAACAGCTGTTCCAGTAGGTCCCCAAACCTTCTCTGAGCCTTCGGGGTCCATGTGACCTGGCCATTTAGCCCATGGTGTGCAAAAAAGTGCCGCTCAGAGGTAAAACAATCCAATCACCATATATTTTTGCATAAATAACTCCTCAGGGATGCTGTTCAACACAGAGGGAATTTCATGATATCTGCAACTTTTTGCGATAATTTTTTTAAAAATGTGGTAATTTGTATTTACTTTTAGATTTATATCTAGTATTTTTATTATGATTAATCTTGAATTTTTCATCATCATCATCATCATCCTCAAGCAGCCATGGGCTACGGAGGTCCAACCAGACCGTGCATTTTAATTCTCCAAGCATATCTTGTCCTGAGCTACATCTACTGCATCTGGCCACTGCACACCAATTCTAACAAGGTCCTGTTTGACATTGTCTGCCCACCGCATCCTAGGTCTCCCCTTCTTTCTGAGGCCTTTAGGCACACTGTTCATAACCCTATTCACCAATCTATAATTATTCATACGGGCAACATGGCCAAACCAGCGGAGTCTCTCTCTGCACAATATGCTGCTTAAAGGAGGTTGCAAACTCCTTTGCCTAACCTCATCATTAGTTACAAAGTTGAACCACCTAATGCCCAAGATATTACGTAAGCATCTGGAATCAAAAGCATCTAGTTTCCTGTTATCTTGTTTACAAAGTGTCCAAGTTTCACTACCATAACTAACCCTAGAAAGAACCAAACTATTATACAGTCTAATTTTAGTCGTTAGGTGTATACGCCTATTTCTCCACACTCTCCATAGGTTCTTAAAAGTCCCGGCAGCAATCCCTATTCGTCTGTTAATCTCATGCCGCACATCACCATTATCTGTTACATAGCTCCCAAGATAATTAAACTGTGACACCTGCTCAAGACGGCAACCATTCAAATTAACTGAATCACAGCCTGCCTGACCAATTTTCATCACTTTAGTTTTCTCTCTGTTTATAACCAAACCTACTCTATACCAGTCTCATCAACAGCTCGAATGAAAGAGTTCATCTCATCAACATCATTTTCCAAAAGGGCTAAATCATCAGCATAATCTAAATCAGAAATTTTCGTATCTCCAGCCCATTTAAGGCCAAAATCTTTCCCTTGAAGTGAATTTCGCATAACATAATCAATAACCAAGCTAAAGAGAAAAGGAGACAAAATGCACCCTTGTCGAACACCAGAAGTAATGCTAAACCAATTGCTACAAGCCTTACCAACTCTCACACACGACTCAGTGTTATTATAGAGAGCTTTCATTATGTTAACTAACTTGTCTGGTATACCATATGATTTCACAATCAACTACAAATTATGACGATCAACAGAGTCGAAAGCTTTTTTGAAATCAACAAATCTAGCAACCAAAGGTTTCTGAAACTCTAAACATTTCTCAAGAATCTGCCTAAGTAAAAATATCTGATCCACACATCCCCTACCACTTCTGAAACCACATTGCTCATCACGCAATTGACTGTCAACCAGATTCTTAATTCTATTAAGCACAATCATGGAAAGAACTTTACCTGGAACAGAGAGTAGGCCAATACCCCTATAGTTATCACAAGAACTGCGATCACCTTTTTTGAAAATAGGGATAACAATAGCTCTGGTAAAATCCTTAGGAACCATGCCTTTATCATAAAAGATATTCAGAATTTCAGTCATCCAAGTGGTAACCGAAACATTCCCAGCTCTAAGCATCTCCGAAGTAATTTCATCTAACCCTGGGGATTTATGAAGTTTAAGTTTAGAAACAGCCAAAATAACTTCAGATTGTGTTATAGGTCCAACATTAAAGCCACCAATGCATCTATCATCATTGCAAACAATGGGAGTAGAACTAACTACATTGTTTAGAACATCACTGAAATGCTCAGCCCACCTAGCCATGACAGAATCCTCCCCTTCTATAACCTTATCTTGTTTATCCTTCAATCCTTGTATGCCTGTCCGTTTTCTACCACACAAAACATTAACTATCTGGTACAGCTCTCTGCTGTTGTGCTGTCTAACTGCTTCCTCGGCTTTGTCAGCCAAACCATCAAGCCAAAGATTCTTATCAGCAGCTAACTGATCCTTTACAAGTTTATTAAGGTCTCTGTAATGCTTCCTATTAGGACTAGTAGGGTATTGATTAAGGGCATTCCTGCAGTTCTTTCTTTCCGAAATAAGCTCAAGTGCCTTATCACTCAGATAATTTTGCCTCTTCTCCTCCTTTTTTCCTAAAAGAGTATTGTTAGTGTCCAAAAAAGCCTGTTTAAAATGATCCCATTCTTCCTCAACTTCAGTAGTAAGCAAACCATGACTGTCATAATGACTAAGTAACCTATCATGGTAAGCTTTGGCTATAACTGGATCTTTCAGAGCTTCAGTATTAAAAGTAAATTTTTTAACCCTAGCACAACACTTTTTAAGTTTAATTTGCAACACACTTTTAACGAGATAATGGTCAGATCCAATTTCAGCTCCCCTATATGCCCTGGTATTCCAAACAGAACTAGCCCATTTGCTGTTAATTAATATGTAATCAATCATATTCTTATGCAGCCCATCAGGTGAAACCCATGTGTACTTATGTATGTCGCGGTGTTTGTAATAAGTGTTAGTTATTCTGAATCCATTGAGTTTACTTACCTGCAGGAGATGCTGCCCATTGCCATTGCAGCTACCAATACCAAAAGGGCCTATTACTCCTTCCCAAAGGGCAGAGTCAGTACCAACTTTGGCATTGAAGTCACCAAGAACAAGGGTAATATCTCCTTTCTTGACAGAATTCAAAATATCCTGAAGTTGTTCATAAAACCTATCCTTCTCATCCTCATCGGCATCCTCAGTAGGGGCATAACAGCAGATAACATTCAGTCTTTAACGCTTGTCTGAAATTTTGCTGTAAGAAACCTTTCATTAATGCCCTCATATCTTAGAAGAGCATCACTAGCGTGTCTGCTGAGAAGCAGACCCACGCCTTGGTGATGCTTATTGTCGTCCCTCCCTGAAAAGAGAAATTTAAGATTATTTTTAAGAATCTGACCTTTATCTGTCCATCTGGTCTCTTGCATGCCGAGAATATCTAAATTATAATGGTGGAATTCTTGTGTGAGGACATCAAGAGAAAAAGCTCTGTGCAGAGTCCTCACATTCCAACTACCTATGGAGAGAAAATGGTTAGTGGGATGTTTAAAGAAACTATGTTTATTGAGAGAGGGAATGCCGACAATATCAAACAGCCCCCTAATCGCAGACATGGGGCAAAGACCCGTTCCCCCACTACTAAAGGCTGAAGCCATCTACACTGGAAGACTTCCTCCAATCTAGAATTTGACGATGCCAATAGAAGCAAAGAGTTCAGGTGCCTGCGATGACCTCTGCTCAGGATTATCCACCAGCTGATAAACATATCCTGTGAATCTATTCACTTGGGGCTGTCAACCCACAAACAAACAGAAAACACAGCGGAAGATTTTCCCTCCACAGAAGCCCACCAGTGCAGCAAAATCAGGATCCATAATCAAGCTCAGAGCCATATATCTGTCCAGTCCAGTAGGTTTATATGGTCAGCTCCAGGACCCTGTGTGGTTGACCACTCCTCAGCAGGGTAGAAAAAAAAGAAAAGTAGCCATAGTTGTCCAGATCAGTAGGCCACACTAATCTGGCAGCCCTCCCCTTCCGTTCACTTCCACAAGAGAGTATCTCTTTTGAAAGGTACTAACGGTCTGCACCACGAGAAGGCGGGGTCGGATATTAGGTGCTAGGCCTGGCCGGTTCTATGCATCATCACAGGGGATTGGTGCATAGCTCTCCTTCCAGTGACTACCTAGCTACCATTTACAGACCCTTGAATTTATAAGTATTATAAAAATAATACCTAAGTATTAATTTATATTTATGACCCGCCCTCCGCGTGCTTCTCGCCCACACGTGCTGGCGGGAAAGTGAGCTGTGAGGGACTCCGAGCCCCGTCGCCTTCGGGCGGCTGGGGTCTTCTCATAGTGCGTGTTCTGTCCATGATATCCCTTGCGCCACCTCTCATGCCGAGTGGTTAGCACACGCTTGGCTAAGGGACCTGGGTTCGAGCCCCGGATTAGGCATGGATGTGTGTGTCGTTTTTCTGCTGAGGTCCTGCCATCCTCTCAGATCCTTCTACTATGGCATATAAACTGACAGGCTCCTGTCAGACCTCTGTGGCAAGCAGCTGCTTGAGGGGGTATTTATTTATTTATTTTTTATAATTGACTAATAGGTAATATTTTTCATAATAACGTAATCCTCATTGAGATTCAAGAGATTGTACCAACCAAATCAAAAATATGTCTTTGGGGAGGGGGTGGCTCAATCGGTAGCGCGCCAGACTCGTAATCTGTAGTTCCCAGCTTCGAGTCCCAGCTGGGTCAAAGTTTAGATTTATCCCGGCAAACGTTCCCGATGAGCTCAAAGTCAGCAGGGGATACCGATGGGCTTGGAAAGGCCGCCGTCCGTCGGATGGGACGTTAAGCAGTGGCCCCGTGTGCGGGAGAGCCATACCCTGTGCACGTTAAAGAACACGCTGGATGGCCTTGACGGGAGGCTCCCGACAGCTGTTCCAGTGGGTCATCTCCCCCAACCTTTTCTGAACCTTCGGGGTCCATGTGACCTGGCCATTTAGTCCATGTTGTGCAAAAAAGTGCCGCTCAGAGGTAAAACAAACCAACCCAACAATACAATGTCTTAACAATTGTATTTTGAATGATTCTTATTTTAGCTATATGTGAATAGCAAGTTACCTAGATACTTCACTCATGAAATTCTTTCAATAATATTATTAAATAAAATAAATAAATACCCCCTCAAGCAGCTGCTTGCCACAGAGGTCTGACAGGAGCCTGTCAGTTTATATGCCATAGTAGAAGGTCTCAGAAGAATGGCAGGACCTCAGCAGAAAAATGACACATACATCCATGTCTTACCCGGGCTCAAACCCAGGTCCCTTAGATCAGTAGCCAAGCGCGCTAACCACTCGGCCATGGGACGGCTATAAATAAATACCCCCTCAAGCAGCTGTTTGCCACAGAGGTCTGACAGGAGCCTGTCAATTTATATGCCATACTAGAAGGTCTGAGAAAGATGGCAGGACCTCAGCGGAAAAATGACACATACATCCATGTCTTACCCGGGTCTCAAACCCAGGTCCCTTAGATCAGTAGCCAAGCGCGCTAACCACTCGGCCACGGGATGACTATAATATTATTACACTCACAATATGCTTTATTCTTACCTCAACAGGGTTAGAGCAAAGTGAAACCATCCCAAAGAAGTTGTAGAAGGGGAGGATTCTGTCATGGCTAGGTGGGCTGAGCATTTCAGTGATGCTCTAAACGATGTGTTCGAAACGATGTAACGACTCCCATTGTTTGCAATGATGATAGATGCATTGGTGGCTTTAATGTTGGCCCTATAACACAATCTGAAGTTATTTTGGCTGTTTCTAAACTTAAACTTCATAAATCCCCAGGGGTAGATGAAATTACTACGGAAATGCTTAGAGCTGGGAATGTTTCGGTTACCACTTGGATGACTGAAATTCTGAATATCTTTTATGATAAAGGCATGGTCCCTAAGGATTTTACCAGAGCTATTGTTATCCCTATTTTCAAAAAAGGTGATCGCAGTTCTTGTGATAACTATAGGGGTATCAGCCTACTCTCTGTTCCAGGGAAAGTTCTTTCCATGATTGTGCTTAATAGAATTAAGAATCTGGTTGACAGGCAATTGCGTGATGAGCAATGTGGATTCAGAACTGGTAGGGGATGTGTGGATCAGATATTTTCACTTAAGCAGATCCTTGAGAAATGTTTAGAGATTCAGAAACCTTTGGTTGCTAGCTTTGTTGATTTCAAGAAGGCTTTCGACTCTGTTGATCGTCATAATTTGTAGTTGATTGTGAGATCATATGGTATACCAGACAAGTTAGTTAACATAATGAAAGCTCTCTATAATAACACTGAGTCGTGTGTGAGAGTTGGTAAGGCTTGTAGCAATTGGTTTAGCATTATTTCTGGTGTTCGACAAGGGTGCATTTTGTCTCCTTTTCTCTTTAGCTTGGTTATTGATTATGTCATGCGAAATTCACTTCAAGGGAAAGATTTTGGCCTTAAATGGACTGGAGATACGAAAATTTCTTATTTTGATTATGCTGACGATTTGGCCCTTTTTGCAAATGATGTTGATGAGATGAACTCTTTCATTCGAGCTGTTGATGAAACTGGTAGTAGAGTAGGTTTGGTTATAAAAATAAAAAAAATAAATACCCCCTCAAGCAGCTGCTTGCCACAGAGGTCTGACAGGAGCCCGTCAGTTTATATGCCATAGTAGAAGGTCTGAGAGGATGGCAGGACCTCAGCAGAAAAACGACACAAACAGCCATGCCTTACCCGGGGCTCGAACCCAGGTCCCTTAGATCAGTAGACAAACGCGCTTACCACTAGAGAAAACTAAAGTGACGAAAATTGGTCAGGCAGGTTGTGATTCAGTTAATCTGAATGGTTGCACCCTTGAGCAGGTGTCACAGTTTAATTATCTTGGGAGCTATGTAACAGATAATGGTGATGTGCGGCATGAGATTAACAGACGGATAGGGATTGCTGCCGGGACTTTTAAGAATCTATGGAGAGTGTGGAGAAATAGGCGTATACACCTAAAGACTAAAATTAGACTGTATAATAGTTTGGTTCTTTCTAGGGTTAGTTATGGTAGTGAAACTTGGACACTTTGTAAACAAGATAACAGGAAACTAGATGCTTTTGATTCTAGATGTTTATGCAGTATCTTGGGCATTAGGTGGTTCATCTTTGTAACTAATGATGAGGTTAGGCAAAGGAGTTTGCAACCTCCTTTTAAGCAGCGTATTGTGCAGAGAGAGACTCCGTTGGTTTGGCCATGTTGCCCGTATGAATAATTATAGATTGGCGAATAGGGTTATGAACAGTGTGCCTAGAGGCTTCAGAAAGAGGGGGAGACCTAGGATGCGGTGGGCAGACAATGTCAAACGGGACCTTGTTAGAATTGGTGTGCAGTGGAGAGATGCAGCAGATATAGCTCAGGAAATATATGCTTGGAGAAATAAATTGCACGGTCTAATTGGACCTACATAGCCCATGGTTGCTCGAGGATGATGATAATGATGAGGTAAAACAACCCAAGCGTCTACTTTCACAAAATGCAAGAGGAATCACTTACTTTAACAGACTTCGATAAGTGTCAGTGTTCATACACTTTCATTAACGCTGGAATGATCACTTACCTTAGTAAACACCAACGTTGATAAGTGTGACCAGTGCCTACGTAATGGGCAGGTGTGACTCTATCTCCACATACGGACAGATGGAATCTTTCCACCAAGACTGTCTACGGTGTTCTTTAAGGTGAACATTACGGTTAAGTTCGGACTTCTGATTTTTTCGTGCTCAAAGTAGCAAAGGCGACTTCTGGCTGGGCTCAGAATATTTGAAATATCAAACATCAGTATACGTGAAAAGGAAAAAAATGCTTTCTATTAGGACTAGTAGGGTATTGATTAAGGACATTCCTGCAGTTCTTTCTTTCCGAAATAAGCTCAAGTCCTTATCACTCAGATAATTCTGCCTCCTCTGCTCTTTTTTTTCCTAAAAGAGTACTGTTAGTGTTCAAAAAAGCCTGTTTAAAATGATCCCATTCTTCCTCAACTTCAGTAGTAAGCATACCATGACTGTCATAATGACTAAGTAACCTATCATGGTAAGCTTTGGCTATAACTGGGTCTTTCAGAGCTTCAGTATTAAAAGTAAATTTTTTAACCCTGACACAACACTTTTTAAGTTTAAGTTGCAAGACACTTTTAACAAGGTAATGGTCAGATCCAATTTCAGCTCCCCTATATGCCCTGGTATTCCTAACAGAACTAGCCCATTTGCTGTTAATTAATATGTAATCAATCATATTCTTATGCAGCCCATCAGGTGAAACCCATGTGTACTTATGTATGTCGCGGTGTTTGTAATAAGTGTTAGTTATTCTGAATCCATTGAGTTTACTTACCTGCAGGAGATGCTGCCCATTGCCATTGCAGCTACCAATACCAAAAGGGCCTATTACTCCTCCCCAAAGGTCAGAGTCAGTACCAACTTGGGCATTGAAGTCACCTAGAACAATGGTAATATCTCCTTTCTTGACAGAATCAAAAATATCCTGAAGTTGTCAGTAAAACCTATCCTTCTCATCCTTATCGGCATCCTCAGTGGGGGCAAACAGCAGATTACATTCAAGTCTTTAACGCGTGTCTGAAATTTTGCTGTAAGAAATCTTTCATTAATGCACTCATATCCTAGCTGTCTGCTGAGAAGCAGACCCACGCCTTGGTGATGCTTATTGTCGTCCCTCCCTGAAAAGAGAAATTTAAGATTATTTTTAAGAATCTGACCTTTATCTGTCCATCTGGTCTCTTGCAAGCCGAGAATATCTAAATTATAATGGTGGAATTCTTGTGTGAGGACATCAAGAGAAAAAGCTCTGTGCAGAGTCCTCACATTCCAACTACCTATGGAGAGAAAATGGTTAGTGGGATGTTTAAAGAAACTATGTTTATTGAGAGAGGGAATGCCGACAATATCAAACAGCCCCCTAATCGCAGACATGGGGCAAAGACCCGTTCCCCCACTACTAAAGGCTGAAGCCATCTACACTGGAAGACTTCCTCCAATGCAGAATTTGACGATGCCAATAGAAGCAAAGAGTTCAGGTGCCTGCGATGACTTCTGTTCAGGATTATCCATCAGCTGATAAACATATCCTGTGAATCTATTCACTTGGGGCTGTCAACCCACTAACAGACAGAAAACACAGCGGAAGATTTTCCCTCCACAGAAGCGTTTTTTTGCACAGAATGGGCTAAATGGACAGGTCTCATGGATCCAACGGATCAGGGAAGGTTGTAGGAAAGGTTTTTCGCACAAAAAAGGGGTAAATGGACAGGTCACAAAAACCCCGAGGGATTAGAGAAGGTTGTAGGAAAGGTTTTTTGCATAGAATGGGCTAAATGAACAGGTCACAAGGACCCCAAGGGATTAGAGAAGGTTGTAGGAAAGTTTTTTTTTTTGCACAGAATGGGATAAATGGACTGGTTACATAGACCCCGAGGGATTAGAGAAGATTGTATGAAAAGTTTTTTGCACAGAATGGGCTAAATATACAGGTCATATAAACCCCGACGGATCAGGGAAGGTTGTAGGAAAGGTTTTTCGCACAAAAAAGGGGTAAATGGACAGGTCACAAAAACCCCGAGGGATTAGAGAACTTTGTAGGAAAGGTTTTTTGCATAGAATGGCCTAAATGAACAGGTCACAAGGACCCCAAGGGATTAGAGAAGGTTGTAGGAAAGTTTTTTTTTTTTTTTGCACAGAATGGGATAAATGGACTGGTTACATAGACCCCGAGGGATTAGAGAAGGTTGTAGGAAAGGTTTTTTGCATAGAATGGGCTAAATGAACAGGTCACAAGGACCCCAAGGGATTAGAGAAGGTTGTAGGAAAGTTTTTTTTTTTGCACAGAATGGGATAAATGGACTGGTTACATAGACCCCGAGGGATTAGAGAAGATTGTATGAAAAGTTTTTTGCACAGAATGGGCTAAATATACAGGTCATATAAACCCCGACGGATCAGGGAAGGTTGTAGGAAAGGTTTTTCGCACAAAAAAGGGGTAAATGGACAGGTCACAAAAACCCCGAGGGATTAGAGAAGGTTGTAGGAAAGGTTTTTTGCATAGAATGGCCTAAATGAACAGGTCACAAGGATCCCAAGGGATTAGAGAAGGTTGTAGGAAAGTTTTTTTTTTTTTGCACAGAATGGGATAAATGGACTGGTTACATAGACCCCGAGGGATTAGAGAAGGTTGTAGGAAAGGTTTTTTGCATAGAATGGACTAAATGAATAGGTCACAAGGACCCCAAGGGATTAGAGAAGGTTGTAGCAAAGTTTTTTTTTTTGCACAGAATGGGATAAATGGACTGGTTACATAGACCCCGAGGGATTAGAGAAGATTGTATGAAAAGTTTTTTGCACAGAATGGGCTAAATATACAGGTCATATAAACCCCGACGGATCAGGGAAGGTTGTAGGAAAGGTTTTTCGCACAAAAAAGGGGTAAATGGACAGGTCACAAAAACCCCGAGGGATTAGAGAAGGTTGTAGGAAAGGTTTTTTGCATAGAATGGCCTAAATGAACAGGTCACAAGGACCCCAAGGGATTAGAGAAGGTTGTAGGAAAGTTTTTTTTTTTTTTGCACAGAATGGGATAAATGGACTGGTTACATAGACCCCGAGGGATTAGAGAAGGTTGTAGGAAAGGTTTTTTGCATAGAATGGGCTAAATGAACAGGTCACAAGAACCCCAAGGGATTAGAGAAGGTTGTAGGAAAGTTTTTTTTTTGCACAGAATGGGATAAATGGACTGGTTACATAGACCCCGAGGGATTAGAGAAGATTGTATGAAAAGTTTTTTGCACAGAATGGGCTAAATATACAGGTCATATAAACCCCGACGGATCAGGGAAGGTTGTAGGAAAGGTTTTTCCCACAAAAAAGGGGTAAATGGACAGGTCCCAAAAACCCCGAGGGATTAGAGAAGGTTGTAGGAAAGGTTTTTTTGCATAGAATGGGCTAAATGAACAGGTCACAAGGACCCCAAGGGATTAGAGAAGGTTGTAGGAAAGTTTTTTTTTTTTTGCACAGAATGGGATAAATGGACTGGTTACATAGACCTGAGGGATTAGAGAAGATTGTATGAAAAGTTTTTTGCACAGAATGGGCTAAATATACAGGTCATATAAACCCCGACGGATCAGGGAAGGTTGTAGGAAAGGTTTTTCGCACAAAAAAGGGGTAAATGGGCAGGTCACAAAAACCCCGAGGGATTAGAGAAGGTTGTAGGAAAGGTTTTTTGCATAGAATTAGCTAAATGAACAGGTCACAAGGACCCCAAGGGATTAGAGAAGGTTGTAGGAAAGTTTTTTTTTTTTTTGCACAGAATGGGATAAATGGACTGGTTACATAGACCCCGAGGGATTAGAGAAGATTGTATGAAAAGTTTTTTGCACAGAATGGGCTAAATATACAGGTCATATAAACCCCGACGGATCAGGGAAGGTTGTAGGAAAGGTTTTTCGCACAAAAAAGGGGTAAATGGACAGGTCACAAAAACCCCGAGGGATTAGAGAAGGTTGTAGGAAACGTTTTTTGCATAGAATGGGCTAAATGGACAGATCATATGAACCCCGAGGGATCAGAGAAGGTTGTACGAAACGTTGTTTTTGGAAAAATGGAGGGAGAGAAACACTTATCAACATCGAAACCTGTTAAAGTAAGTGATTATTCTAGACTTTAATAATGGTGGAGGGAGAGTGACACTTATTCTCGAAGTCTGTTAAAGTAAATGATTATTCTTCCTTTTAATAAAAGTGGAGGGTTGGGTTGTTTTACCTCTGAGCGGCACTTTTTTGCACACCATGGGCTAAATGGCCAGGTCACATGGACCCCGAAGGCTCAGAGAAGGTTGGGAGAGGGGACCCACTGGAACGGCTGTTGGGAGACAAATTGTAGCCTCTCGTCAAGGCTATCCAGCGTGTTCTTTATCGTGCACAGGATATGGTTCTCCCGCACACGGCCCACGGCTTAACGTCCCATCCGACGGACGGCGGTGTTTCCAAGCCCATCGGTGTCCCCTACTGACCGTGGGCAGAGCGGAGAATTTTGCGGAGATAAATCTCAACGCTGACCCAGCTAGGACTCGAACCTGGGAACTACAAGATTACGAGCCTGGCGCGCTACCGACTGAGCCATCTCCGCCCCAAAAGTGGAGGTAGAGGAGACACTTAACAACATTGAAGTCTTTTAAATAAGTGATTTTTCTAGTGTTTAGTAAATGTGAGGAAGAGTATCACTTAATCAACATTGAAGTCTGTTAAAGTAAATGATTATTACTCTATCTTTCAATAAAAGTAGAGAGAGACAGTGTCACTTATTAACGTCGAAATCTGTTATGGTAAGTGATTAATCTAACGTTTAGTAAAACTGCAGGGAGACCGTCCACTCACACACTAATCTCTGCAGCAAGTGTGCACGATAATTGCTATTACTGAAGTGATCACGGCAGTTACTAATAAAAATATAAAGATAATGTTGCTATCTGTTAAAGTAAGCGTTGACCCCGTCCATGACAATAACGTAACGATTTGAATGACAACACCATAACTTGAGCTTTCAACAGAACCGATGTTCCCTGCAAAGCATGCAAATCACATTAACGAAATGCATTCCTTTAGCCTCCCTTTTTTTCGCCTGGAAGCATCGATAAAGGAATGCGCATTGGAGACACAGAACAACACACGCGCGCGCACTCATTAATTTTGACGCACAATATCAATTTTTTCTCGTCCCCTCCAGAAACTCTTTAGAAGTAATTGTGAAATTATACGAGCGAACAGAAACAAAGTAAAGAAGCGAAATTAAATACCGCCAGGCTCCTCAACTTCCCTTTGCAATCGCACCAAAAAAGAATCTCATCATACGTCACGAGGTTTGTGTTTAAATTCGTTCTAAACGCTGACAATAGCAGCAATAAGTACAATTCTAAGTCTCGAGCTCCCTCCGAGAGACAGGAGCCATTCATTACTGGACAGTTCAATTGCGAGCTTTATTTTTTTGTTCTGTTCTTGGCTTTTTTTTTCCCGCTGGTTCTTTTAATTCTTAGGGGGGTAATAAATCGTTGAAAGAACAAATTAAATCTGATTTGCTATTAGCAGAGGTCGCAGTAGCTTCAGCCGTGCATGAGGAATGCATCTGTCTTTTGATTCGATGGCATTCTCTCATCCGCATCTGATGGAGAAATACAAATCGGTGAGCGACGCAGAAATAGCAGCAAAGATAAATCGGAAGCAGACAATATATTTATCTCTTTCTTCCCCAATATCTGTCATATTTTACTGCTGTTCGGACACAAATACCAGAGGAAACATAGACTTGACACATGAAAAAATTACCATTCGGTTCTTGGAGATTTGTTTTAATTTCATTTACGAACGAAAGAACTGTGAAAATCGATTTTTTTTTATTCTTTCTCTCTCCCTCTTTTTATTTTTATTTCGGAGGGAGGGGATTCGTGTAATTGCACTGACAATTAAAAATGACTAGGCCACTCGTCCCATGGCCGAGTGGTTAGCACGCTTGGCTATTGATCTAAGGGACCTGGGTTGGAGCCCCGGGTAAGGCATAGATGTTTGTCTTGTTTTTCCGCCGAGGTTGGCCGTCCCATGGCCGAGTGGTTAGCGCGCTTGGCTACTGATCTAAGGGACCTGGGTTCGATCCCCGGGTAAGGCATGGCTGTTTGTGTCGTTTTTCTGCTGATGGCCTACCATCCTCTCAGACCTTCTACTATGGCATATAAACTGACAGGCTCCTGTCAGACCTCTGTGGCAAGCAGCTGCTTGAGGGGGTATTTATTTATTTTTTATTATTCTGCCATTCTCACAGACCTTCTAATATGGCATATAAACTGATTGGCTCCTGTCAGACCTCTAAGACAAGCAGCTGCTTGAGGGGGTATTTATTTATTTTAGAACGGCCTTTGGCAACAATATATATTTTTTTTATCACTGATGAGCAATGCAATCTGAAATTCTTGCAAACTTGAATGCTTAAAAAGTTATACGTGATGATCATTCATATGATTTTTACGCTATTGTGAAACATAATATTGCTGCAAAATATCTCAGTTTACTTTCTAAATTTCAGGAAGATTTTTTTTTCATTTGAACGTGACTTTTTTCTGCACACAAAAACTCAGAGTTCTTCTGAGCTTTTGTTTAATATTCCAGATGTCCATATATTGAGATTTATCTTCGCTAAACTTTCGATCAGAAAGGGAACATCAATTGGCTTGAAAAGATTGCGCTCCTTCGGATAGGACGTCAAGCCGTGACTCCGTGTGCAGGATTGGGTTGTTTTACCTCTGAGCGGCACTTTTTTGCACACCATGGGCTAAATGGCCAGGTCACATGGACCCCGAAGGCTCAGAGAAGGTTGGGGGAGGGGACCCACTGGATCCCCAGCTGTTGGGAGACAGATGGTAGCCTCCCGTCAAGGCCATCCAGCGTGTTCTTTAACGTGCACAGGGTATGGCTCTCCCGCACACGGGGCCACGGCTTAACGTCCCATCCGACGGACGGCGGCCTTTCCAGGCCCATCGGTGTCCCCTACTGACCGTGGGCAGGGCGGGGAATTTTGCGGAGATAAATCTCAACGCTGACCCAGCTGGGACTCGAACCTGGGAACTACAGATTACGAGCCTGGCGCTCTACCGACTGAGCCACCCCCGTGTGCAGGAAAACCATACCCTCTTCAGATTAAAGATCATCCTGGAAGGCCTTGAAGGGAAGCTACCCTCTGCCTCCTAATAGCTGTCTGGTGGATCACCTACTTTTTGTCCTTTGGGTCCTAATGACCTGGCCATTTAGCCCATTGTGTGTCCAAAAAGTGTCGTTCACAGGTAAAATAACCCAATCCAATTGACTAAGCCATCTCTGTCACTCAAAAAATAAAACTTGAGTAGGGTTTCTGAATTACTAAAATACTTGGGGCGGGGATGGCCCAAAAGAGTTGGTAGGGTATCAGGTTCGTAATCTGTAGTTCCCAGGTTCGAGTCCCAGCTGCGCTAGTGTTGAGATTTATATCCGCAAAACACCCTCCCTGCCATTTATCAGTAGGGGGCACCGATGGGCTTGGAGAAGCCGCCATCCGCCAGATGGGACATTAAGCAGTGCCCCGTGTGTGGGAGAGTCATACCCTGTGCAGCTTTACGAACAAGCTGGATGGCCTTGACGGGAGGCTACCATCTGTCTCCCAACAGTCGTTCTAATGGGTCTTCTCCCCGAACTTCCTCTGAGCCTTCGGGGTCCTTGTGACCTAACCATTTAGACCATTGTGTGGAAAAAAAGTACCGCTCAGAGGTAAAACAACCCAACTAAAATACTCCATTGGACAGTTGTTGTTGGGTTGTTGTTTTACCTCTGAGCGGCACTTTTTTGCACACCATGGGCTAAATGGCCAGGTCACATGGACCCCGAAGGCTCAGAGAAGGTTGGGGGAGGGGACCCACTGGAACAGCTGTTGGGAGACAGATAGTAGCCTCCCGTCAAGGCCATCCAGCGTGTTCTTTAACGTGCACAGGGTATGGCTCTCCCGTACACGGGGCCACGGCTTAACGTCCCATCCGACGGACGGCGTCCTTTCCAAGCCCATCGGTGTCCCCTACTGACCGTGGGCAGGGCGGGGAATTTTGCGAAGATAAATCTCAACGCTGACCCAGCTGGGACTCGAACCTGGGAACTACAGATTACGAGCCTGGCGCGCTACCGACTGAGCCACCCCCGCCCCCCATTGGACAGGAAAGATTAAAATATTTCATATGGAATAAACATTTTTTATTCATTTTTTTTAAATTTTAATTTTAGTGTCAGGGCGGGGGGGGGGGATTGGTTGGTTCCCCTGCCAGCCAATCCACCTGAATTGTCGCGGTTGCCGGTTGTACTTGCGGCAGTTCAGGGGTGGTCGCATCCTCTTTACTGAGAGGGTGTGGCTGTGGGTGAATTACTAACTTAGGTAACCAAGTTCGTAATTCCATTCGCAACTCAGGGGATTTCTTTTTTTATGATTCTATTCGCCCAACTTCAGTAATTATTATTTCTACTAACGATACACAACATTGATAAAAAGTGAAATATAGTGAAATATATATCATGAAAACTTCGGTAGTAACCGCAGCAGAGTAGAACATCCAGCAAAAAATGGATAATGCTTGATATATTTTCTTAACCAATTCTTATTATAATCAAAATTCAGTAAAGGGAAAAGTACACGTATTTTACATTACCCGATGTCTGCATCAGCTCCTTTTACATTACCCGATGTCTGCATCAGCTCCTTTTACATTACCCGATGTCTGCATCAGCTCCTTTTACATTACCCGATGTCTGCATCAGCTCCTTTTACATTACCCGATGTCTGCATCAGCTCCTTTTACATTACCCGATGTCTGCATCAGCTCCTTTTACATTACCCGATGTCTGCATCAGCTCCTTTTACATTACCCGATGTCTGCATCAGCTCCTTTTACATTACCCGATGTCTGCATCAGCTCCTTTTACATTACCCGATGTCTGCATCAGCTCCTTTTACATTACCCGATGTCTGCATCAGCTCCTTTTACATTACCCGATGTCTGCATCAGCTCCTTTTACATTACCCGATGTCTGCATCAGCTCCTTTTTCATTACCCGATGTCTGCATCAGCTCCTTTTACATTACCCGATGTCTGCATCAGCTCCTTTTACATTACCCGATGTCTGCATCAGCTCCTTTTTCATTACCCGATGTCTGCATCAGCTCCTTTTACATTACCCGATGTCTGCATCAGCTCCTTTTACATTACCCGATGTCTGCATCAGCTCCTTTTACATTACCCGATGTCTGCATCAGCTCCTTTTACATTACCCGATGTCTGCATCAGCTCCTTTTACATTACCCGATGTCTGCATCAGCTCCTTTTACATTACCCGATGTCTGCATCAGCTCCTTTTACATTACCCGATGTCTGCATCAGCTCCTTTTACATTACCCGATGTCTGCATCAGCTCCTTTTACATTACTCGATGTCTGCATCAGCTCCTTTTACATTACCCGATGTCTGCATCAGCTCCTTTTACATTACCCGATGTCTGCATCAGCTCCTTTTACATTACCCGATGTCTGCATCAGCTCCTTTTACATTACCCGATGTCTGCATCAGCTCCTTTTACATTACCCGATGTCTGCATCAGCTCCTTTTACATTACCCGATGTCTGCATCAGCTCCTTTTACATTACCCGATGTCTGCATCAGCTCCAATAACCAGATATTATTCTAGGCATCGTGGATGTTTGTATAATTTTTCTGCTGAGCTCTTGCCATCCTCACAGACCTTCTACTGTGTCGTATAAACTATCAGACCTTTGTGGCAAGCAGCTGCTTGAGGGTATTTTTTATTTCTTTTATATAAAGTGTGTAAGGTAAATTAGTCAAGTAAGCAGACCATCGACTTTGAACAGTTCTGTGCTCTTGGAATTTTTAACATCAAAGCCACTAGCCTTTTTGAGTTAGCGATTTTATGGGCACTCGTAACGTAAAAGAACATCAAATATGTAATATCTCGCCTTGCAATGTAATATCAAACCTTACCTAAAAAATTTCACCCATTGTCAGCATCTCTATAGAGATATAGAAATGTGTATTCTATACTAGGGAAATACGTCTGTACCTGAAACATAGACTTACCCTTCTTATGTGCTATCGTCATAGATTTCGAAAAATCTTGTTATCATAGATCCTGATACTTTAGTTACCATTCATGTTGGATTATACTGTCCAGTAGCGGACTGGTAAATGGCCCTGAAAATTGTTAGTCAAACGACCTCCAAGTACGGTACCATCGATGAGCTCCCTCAGAAACCTTTTTTCCCTCGGAGACAGGAAAGCGGAGGGAACGAGGAGGAGGAGCAAACTATACCTATTTGATGACCAGGGTTTAGAGTGTATGGAACACTTCCTACTTTAAGTTTTGCCTCCGTGAAATTTAAAAAACAACGACAAGAAATAGCCCATTTCGATGGTTCGCAATTCGACCAGCTTCACAAAGCGGTCGTGAGCAGATGCATATCCAGGATTTATTATTTTTTATTTGTGGGTGGGGGGTGGGGTGGCTAAGCATAAGTTTATTTTAAACAATAGGCTCGAAAAAACCCTGCTGGATCCCTTCTGGAGGAGAGGAGCATAATGACAGTCCTCACATGAGCTTACATTTGACACCTAACTCGTAAATGTGGGCCTTTGCGTTCGAAAGACTTTCATCAAATATACTCTTTTTTAGGAAGGAAGAAAGCTAGTGGGGAGGTATATTTTTATGACAGACAACATTCACCAGGCCCTTATCCAGAAGAAGAAGAAAAAAAATCGTGGGTCTGGCGCTGGGCAAGAAACAAAATTAATGCAGAAGAATGTAAACAGGGGCCAAGAGATTGGATTTCCATTGAAGTATAACGTTTCGCCCTCCATTTATAAGGTCTTTAAAAAATTGTTTGAAAAATGCTTGAAATATAAATAAGTCGAACATTTTTTTGCCTCTTTTACCCCCCTCGGTGTGAGCGCCTGTACGCGGTGAGGGAGACCACCCTGTGAAGGTTCCGCTGGCTCGGTTACCTTCGCAGGGTCCTAAACGCTCGCCCGCGTATTTGCCTTGCGCGGAGACCCGTGTCCCTGGAAAGGAGGATCCTGGCAGTTGTTCAGAGGTCCCTGTCTTCTCTCCCCAGGTAATGACTG
Source organism: Ryuthela nishihirai (assembly GCA_038380435.1). NCBI lineage: Eukaryota > Metazoa > Arthropoda > Arachnida > Araneae > Heptathelidae > Ryuthela > Ryuthela nishihirai. The sequence goes on from JAWZYU010000008.1 coordinate 59,250,361, forward strand.
GTGGGGTCCCCTTTGGCCGTATTGCCATTGGGGAGCCTCTCTGTCGCGTGGCTGGGCAGCGACTTCCGGGGCCGCTGCTATACACTGCTTTGGCCTCTGCTTCAGGTAAACGGGAGGTCCTGGGGCGGCCCCCTCAGGATCAATCGGCTGGTGGGCTGGTCCTGCTAGGGTCGACTATGCAGATCGGTGAGTAACCTTGTCCACCGTCCGGACAACGGTTTGCGAGTTTCCCCACACATTTACTAATTTTGTAGTTTTCTTTCTTTTGTGAGGCCAGCTCTTGCCTCACACTTTATTGCTTTGTTGCTTCTTTTCTTTTGTGGGAACTCCGACGAGTTTCCCACCATTTCTCTTTTACTTTTCCTTTTTGTTTTGTAGTGAGGGCTTGGCTCACTGGCTGTGTGGGTATGGTGCCTGGGCAGCCCTGGCGCCCAACTGGGCGTCCCCTTGTTGGACTCCATGGTGGGTGGGGACAACGGGCACTGAATCCCTCAAAAACAACCATGAGTACAACTACTCATAACTCACCAATCAATGCTGCGAAGAGGGCTCGCCATGAACCCCCAACTTCTTTGTCTTTGCCTTCGTCTTCGTGTATGTCTCCGTCTCCGAAGTTCCTGATCATCCACTCTACGGGTGATCATGTTCTTGGGGACATGTCCCCTTTTTTTATAAACAAGGGTATTCAAGGTCTTGGGGGAGAGCCGAAATCTGTCAAGCGCCTAAGATCTGGTGACTTGCAGGTGGAGACTGCGTGCTCCAAGCACTCGGAACTTTTATTAAAGGTTACAGCGATTGGTGGAGTGGCAGTCGAAGTCACTCCACACAAAACGCTCAATTCCTCCCGGGACGCGATCTCCGAGTGGGGCCTCCTCAAGATTTCTGAGGAGGAAATCCTCTCAGAGCTTTCAGCCCAGGGGGTGATCGCAGTCCACCAGGTTTCGTCACGGCGTATGGAAAGTTAGAGCCCACCAGGGTACTAATCCTAACTTTCAACACACCACGCCTGCCTACTTCCATCAAGGCAGGATACTTACACTGCGAGGTGCGGCCATTTATACCCAACCCTCTGCGTTGCTTTCAATGCCAGAGGTTTGGCCATGCTCGCACTGCATGCCGGGGCAAGCCCACCTGTGCTCGTTGGGGCAGTCAGGATCATCTCGAACCTGACTGCACAGCAGAAAAGGCTTGTTGTGTAAATTGCCGTGGTGAACACCCGGCGTACTCCCGCGACTGTCCAAAGTGGCTGGAGGAGAAAGAGGTACAGCGCCTCAAGACCCTTCATAACATCAGCTATCCAGAGGCGAGAAAGCTCGCTGCACCGCCTGCCCCACCTGGCAAGGTCTCCTATGCCGGTGCGGTTGTCGGAAAGCCCATCGTTAAGATGGCTTCCGTGGCGGTGCAGACCGACATCAGCGTTCCACCAGCTGAATCTTTCTCACCTGCTGCCAAGTATCTCTTGACGCAGGCGAAGCCGACGTTGGTGTCAACCTCGACGTCGACACCGGTTTCTATTCCTGTGTCTGTGCCTTCCACATCCACCTCCGGAAGGCCCCCTCCACTCCGCCCACAGACAGCAAGACCTACAAAACACAAGGGGCCCCCGCTGGGGCCCAAAAAGAAAATTTTACCTCCTCGTTTGGCGGTCTCTAATCCATGTTGTTCGGACGATTCCGAGGACATGGACACCGACCGCCCTAATTTTCCAAAACCGTCGCTTGCGACGGTTAAAATAAATCGCAAGTCGTCCGCCTATTCTTCTAAGACCTGAGATGGCCACACTCCTTCAATGGAACTGTCGTGGATTCCAGAGGAATATTGACGACATCAAGGTCCTCCTGAGGGCACACCAACCCCTCTGCATGTGCCTTCAGGAGACATTTTTGCAGACAGCCAACAACCCCACTATCCGGCACTTTTCTCTCGTTCGCCGGGACCGGGATGGAGATGGTCCAGCTCACGGGGGTGTTGCCATCCTCGTGAGCAACCATTCTCCATTCTAGGTCATTCCCCTCACCTCACATTTAGAGGCGGTTGCCATTCGCCTCTTTGTGGGATTTTCGTTGACTGTCTGTTCTGTCTATCTCCCACCCGGAGGCATCGTTTTCCGGGATGACCTTGATGACCTCTTCTCGCAGCTGCCGTCCCCCTTCCTCATCATGGGGGACTTCAACGGCCACAGTCCGCTCTGGGGCAGTGCTGACACCAACGGGAGGGGCCGGGTCTTGGAGCAGTGTCTCCTGGATCCATCGCTCTCCCTGTTGAACACCGGTGTCAGTACCTACTTTCACACCCCAACCCACACATTCACTGCCATTGACCTCACCATCTGCTCCTCCTCGATCCTTCCACTCTTTACATGGGAGGTCGAGGACAATCCCTACGGAAGCGATCACCTCCCCGTGGTGTGTACCATCTCTCGTGGGGGGGCCTTGCAGCCCTTCGCGTGTCTCCCGGTGGAGGCTTGATTGGGCTGATTGGAGTGGCTTCGAGCTCTTGTCTAAGCTCGATGAGCACTCTGTCAGCCAGGAGCCCATCAATGTTGCAGTGGCGGAGTTGACGGACTGCATCGTCCATGCAGCTGCCTCTACTATTCCTCAGACCTCGACTCGGTTTCCACGGTTCCCAAAACCGTGGTGGAATCCCGACTGCACCGCAGCTCGTAAGGCTCAGAACAAGGCTTGGGGGGTGTTTCGGAGATATCCGACGTCCCCCAACCTCGAAGCATTCAAACGTGCCAGGGCGAAAGCCCGTTTCGTCCGGTGCCAGAGCCAGAAGGAATCTTGGATGAAATATACATCTTCTATCACCCGCACGACCAGTTCTAAGGTCGTGTGGGATAAGGTCCGGAAGATGGGTGGGAAGTACACGTCCTACTCATTATCGATCCTGGAGCACAATGGACAGGCAATTGCTGATCCTCGAGCAATTGCCGACATTCTGGGGGAGTCATTCTCCACCATCTCTTCTCTGTCTTCCTACTCCCCAGAGTTTCTGGCCCAGAAGAGCAGGGCCAAACGCTCTCCGCTGTCCTTCCATTCGAATGGCCTGGAGTCTTACAACAGGCCATTCACAGCGGAGGAGCTTCGCCTTGCTCTGCACACTTCTCGTGCATCTGCTGTGGGGCCAGATAATGTCCATTATGCCATGCTCCAACATCTCTCACCATCGAGTAAGGATCGACTGCTCCGACTCTTCAACCGTATTTTCATCGATGAGCAGTTTCCGGACTCCTGGCGGGAGGCCATTGTCTTGGCCTTCCCTAAGCCAGGCAAAGATCCCAAGATTCCTTCCAATTATCGTCCAATTGCGTTGACGAGCTGCGTCTGCAAGGTGTTGGAAAGGATGGTAAATACCAGGCTGGCCTGGTATTTGGAACATCACGGCCTTCTTTCCAACACCCAGTGTGGCTTTCGCAGGCACCGGTCTACTTTAGACCACCTGATCCGCCTCGAATCGGCGATCAGGAATTCCTTTTTACGACAAGAGCACCTGGTGTCAGTTTTCTTCGACATCGAAAAAGCGTACGACACGGCATGGAGATTCGGCATTCTTCGTGACCTTCACAGCTTCGGCTTGCGAGGTCACATGCCGATCTTCATCGCGAACTTTTTATCTTCTCGTGTTTTTCGAGTCCGTGTCGGCAACACTCTATCGCGGCCTTTCCCCCAAGAACAGGGGGTGCCTCAAGGCTGCGTCCTGAGTGTTACGCTTTTCGCTGTCAAGATAAATTCCATTACACAGCAACTTCCTCCGACTGTAGGCAATACCCTTTATGTTGATGACTTTAGCATCTTTTGCTCATCGTCCAGCATGAGGGTCATTGAACGACAACTTCAAACTGCCCTGAACAATCTCTCGGTTTGGGCGACGGCCAATGGGTTCTGGTTCTCCACACAGAAGACCGCTTGTGTGCACTTTTGCCGCAAGCATAATCTTCATCTGGACCCCGAGCTGCGGCTCGGGGGTAACATCATTCCAGTTGTGGCGGAGACCAAGTTTCTCGGTCTCATCTTCGACTGGAAATTGACCTTTTTACCACATATTCGACATCTCAGGTCCAGGTGCACGCGGGCATTGAACATCATCAAGGTCCTCTCCTCCCTCTCTTGGGGGGCGGACCGATGTTCTTTGTTCCGCCTTTACCGTGCACTTGTCTGGTCGAAACTGGACTACGGATCCCAGGTGTATGACTCCGCCCGGGATTCGGTGGTGAAGGTGCTGGACCCACTCCATTATCAGGCCCTCCGTGTGTGCACGGGGGCCTTCCGCACTTCGCCGGTCCAGAGTCTCTACATTGAGACCGATGAACCATCTTTATCTATTCGCCGTCAGCAGTTGTCCCTGCAGTATGCATCAAAATTGCGATCCCTGCCAGGCCATCCCACTTGGGACTGCATTTTCAGTCCCAGGTGGGAAATGTTATACCAGAATCGGCCGACTGCCATTCGTCCTTTCGGTTTGCATGTCCGAGGTTACCTGCGAGACATCAATACCAGTCTCAATAGCATCGCACAGTCGACGGCTGAGCCACTTCCATCTTGGCTCGCTATTTCCCCTTCCTGCGATTTTTCCCTGTGCAGGACGGGGAAGGCCTTTACACCCGACTGTGTGTACCGGCAACTCTTTGCCAGCCATCGTGCTGCGCACCTGGACTTCTTGCCTGTCTTCACAGATGGCTCGAAGTCCGGCACTTCTGTGGGATCAGCCATGATCTGCTGTGATGTAATCATTGCAGACCAGATCCCACAGCAGTGTTCCCTCTTCACTGCTGAGTTGCATGCTATCAGCATTGCCTTGGACCATATAGCAGCTAAGCATCATCGTCGGTGTGTGCTTTACACCGACTCACTTAGCTCGCTACAGGCTTTGATCTCGGTGAGGCATCGGCCTCACCCTGTTCTCTCCAAGATCCGCCAGCAGCTCCATCGTCTGGCAGCCACCACTACGATTCTCTTCTGTTAGGTGCCCGGTCATGTCGGAATCAGGGGCAACGATTTGGCAGATTCTGCTGCCAGGTCAGCCACGCCCCTGTCCGACTCTCCGTTGCCGGTTCCATATGTGGATTTCCGGCAGCGTTTCACCATCGAGCTCCAGGCACAGTGGCAGAGATCTTGGTCTGAACAGGTTGCTAACAAGCTCTTCGAGATCAAGCCCATTGTCAAACCGTGGCAGTCTTGTTTTCACAGGAATCGTAAGGAGGAAGTTGTCCTTGCTCGGCTCCGCTTAGGTCACTCGTTTTTAACCCACTCTTTTCTTCTTAAGGTGGATGCAGTACCTAAGTGCGAGTGTTGTGACACCTTTTTAACTGTTAAACATATTTTAATTCAGTGTTCAGCTTTTAACCTTGAACGTAAATTGTATTTTACTTTCCACAATTTTATGGCTGAGCCTCTTACACTCGGCCATCTTTTATCTGATGAATCGTTTTTAACTCCTGTTTTTGACTTTTTACTTTTTACTGGTTATTTTACACGTCTCTGATTTTTACTATATTTTCTAGTTTTTACCCTTGTTTGCGATTTTAAATAGGTAATATACACCCATTTTTATTGTTAACTTCTACTCTTGTTGTTTCTTTTTACTCCTTTTTACTTATCGTTTTTGTGGCGTTTCGTTTGTGTTCTTTTTAACTTTGGTTGTGGGTTCTGAGACTTTTATCCCTTTTTATTGTTTGTTTGGCGCAATATAGCCTTAGTTGCTGTTGCGCCAATAAACCCCAAACAACCAAACTAAGCCTCTTTTACCCTTACTAGCATTCTTTAAGGGGGGGGGGGGGAAGCTATGACCCCCTTTCCTCCCCCCCCCCTAGACCCGGCCCTGAGTAGAATAATCCTTCGCATATTTTCGTCAAATACCTTTTACAGTGGGGGATTTTATAACCTGTGACGCTCTCCATGTTACAAGCTTTCATTTGACTCATAATCTCGTTTTTTTTACGGGGGAAGAAAGCTTAGGGAGTAATTTGTCTATAGCCTATAACACTCCCCAAGTCCTTAGATTGTGAATGAGAAATTTCGAATAGCTGATGGTTCTATAATCAAATATTTATGAAAAATTGTGACCCAAAATAATTTACAGATCCGTCAAATCTAAAATTATTTGATTTATAGATTATGATTAATTAATATATTATTTTATTACAAGATTGAAAGGCTGCTGCTCAGAAAGGCGAAAATGCAGGGATCTGTGCCAAGACATAGAGCCTTTAATGATGGGTTCGCATTCAGGGTGAAGATAAAATGTTTAGTGCTATTTTGGACTCGGGGGCTCAAGTTTCTGTCATAAAAGGTTCTTTAGTCTCGGAGAAATATGAGTCGAAAGCTTTGGATTGTTTTACCTCTGAGCGGCACTTTTTTGCACACCATGGGCTAAATGGCCAGGTCACATGGACCCCGAAAGATCAGAGAAGGTTGGGGGAGGGGACCCAATGGAACAGCTGTTGGCAGACAGATGGTGGCCTCCCATCAAGGTCATCCAGCATGTTCTTTAAATGTACAGGGTATGGCTCTCCCGCACACGGAGCCTACGGCTTAATGTCCTGTCCAACGGACAGCAGCCTTTCCAAGTCCATCGGTGTCCCCTACTGACCATGGGCAGGGTGGGGAGTTTCGCAGAGATTGGAGTGGAAGCAAAGATTTTATTAACACGTTTGCTGCCACAATACAAACAATGAAATACTTCCCCAGGGGCCATAGTAAGAAAATGGTAAATAAGAGTTCCTTGAGTAAAAAATAACATCTTTATTTCATGTAAATGGTACATAAACGTTAAAAAGTTAAGAAAAATATAAGTTCACCGGTGATCCTCGTTCACAAAAGTTATCTTTTTGCAACTAATGAAGTTTTGTGAAACCAGGAAGACACATATATTTATCACAAGCATGGCTTTTGTTGAAACTAATTTCCCTTGTTTTTGGGCCACTGAGCCTTTAGCTGCTTCTGCATAACAGTTTGTGCATCTTCTTTTCCGTCGATTATTGTTATCCTTCTCTTTACTTTGCACTAAGCCGTGCTTTAGAGAATCTGAACGTTTTGGTGCAATGTCATTGTTCTCAATACCTTGCATTTCAAGGACTAAATAAATAAATACCTCCTCAAGCAGCTTCTGGCCACAGAGGTCTGACAGAAGCCTATCAGTTTATATGCCAATGTAGAAGATCTGAGAGGATGGCAGGACCTCAGCAGAAAAATGACACATACATCCATGCCTTACCCGGGGCTCGAACCCAAGTCCCTTAGATTAGTAGCCAAGCGCTCTAACCACTCGGCCATGGGACGGCTATCTTCTCCCTAAATGAGATGATTTGAAGTTTTCTTGGGTGAATATGATTGTAAATAAGAAGCGCGTTGACTACAACAGTATTCAATCACACCTCGAAAGCTACTTTGTGATACCATCTAATGGTTTTTCTCAAGGGCGTAAAATAACTCGACATTTGGTCTGAAAGGTCTATCCTTTGCTTGCCCTCGTTGTAGTCTATAACTGCAACTGACTTGCTCACCTCCTCTTCCAGCCTGTTTCTTCGTCCAGTTGTAACCTTTTGCAGTGTGTGTTTTGTGCTCAGGAAGTAAACATCACGCTTGTTCTTCCACTTTTCAACAATTCCATTAGAATTTTGTTTTCCAACCACTTCTCCTTTTCTTAGTTTTTTTTGGACATTACATCCTTTGTTAAGTATTTCCTGCTCTTTCTCGGTGTACCTAATAAATGGGTATTTCTCTGAAGAAGTGAATTTGCCAATGGCACTGATGTATAGAAGTTGTCCACTATTATTACCCTTCTTTCAGATAAAGATAGCAAGTCCAGGAGACGGCAGTCCAGTAGATTTTTGTCCAGAATACGTTGGGTTGGGTTGTTTTACCTCTCAGCGGCACTTTTTTGCACACCATGGGCTAAATGGCCAGGTCACATGGACCCCGAAGGCTAAGAGAAGGTTGGGGGAGGGGACCCACTGGAACAGCTGAAGGTAGACAGATGGCAGCCTCCCGTCAAGGCCATCCAGCGTGTTCTTTAACGTGCACAGGGTATGGCTATCCCGCACACGGGGCCACGGCTTAACGTCCCATCCGACGGACGGCGGCCTTTCCAAGCCCATCGGTGTCCCCTACTGACCGTGTGCAGGGAGGAGAATTTTGCGGAGATAAATCTCAACGCTGACCCAGCTGGGACTCGAACCTAGGACCTACAGATTACGAGCCTGGCGCGCTACCGACTGAGCCACCCCTCCAGAATACGAGTTGGGTTGTTTTACCACTGAGCGACGCTGTTTTTTGCACACCATGGGCTGAATGACCAGGTCACATGGACCCCGAAGGCTCAGAGAAAGTTGGGGGAGGGGGCCCACTAGAACGACTGTTGGGAGACAGACGGTAGCCTTCCGTCAAGGTCATCCAGCGTGTTCTTTAACGTGCACAGGGTATGGCTCTCCTGTACACGAAGCCACGGCTTAATATTCCATCCGACGGACGGCGGCCTTTCCAAGGCCTTCGGTGTCTTCTACTGAACGTGGACAGGGCAGGGAATTTTGCGGAGATAAATCTTAATGCTGACCCAACTGGGATTCGAACCCGCCCTGAAATCTGTACAAAGTTTTGAAACACCATGTATATATTTTTTCATGTGAATTTTTAGGGAACCATTGCCTCCATGGACGCTTCACCATTGATTAATTTTATGTTTTGTCTAGCAAAGTCATAAATATCCTTTTTGTCTAGCAAAGTGGTAAATATCCTAAAAAGCTGTAAAATAAAACTAATCACATGTAGATTTATACATTTTTTTATTTCAAAAGAAAAAAATTGCTCAAGAACGTAAAAAAAAAACCATATTAATAACTTTTAATTTGTCAACGGTTCACACTATTACAAGGATTATTTAATAATTTTCACATTAACAATATCAAGAAAAATTAATCAAAATTAGTGGTGACATATCGAATTTTATTGGTTATCAAAAATATAGAACTCTTAGAGGACAGAAAAAAATATAGGACAAAATAGTACTTCAGAAGTTTTTATAAATATCCTTTAAAATATAGGACGAATGGCCACGGTAGTTAGAGTTTAAAATCGATATTTTTTAGTACAAAAATATTTGTATATCGTTATGCGCATTCAGGCCTGCGACAGGTTGAGTTTCCGGTCACATTTTCTTGGCGACTTTTTTGGCGACAAAAGAGACATCAGTTGATAACCGAAAAGTATCGCTATAAGCGTTGTTAATGAATTTTTTTCATGATATTATTTATTTTTGGGGCGTTCTTTTAGTAAGGAACAAGTAGTTATTCTTTAGCGATAAGAGCTGTTAATGGAATCTAGTTTTGATGAGAATATTAATTTTTGGGACTTTTTTTAATGCAGAACGGTTTATTCTTTAGCGATAAACGAAAAATACTTTTCGGTTATCTCCGGTCACGTTTTAAAAAAGCCCCAAAAATTAATATTCTCATGAAAACTAGAGTTTATTGACAGCTCTTATCGCTGAAGATCAACTCCTTCGTTCTTACTGATAAAACGTCCCAAAAATAAATAATCTCATGAAAAGAATTCATTAACAACGCTTATAGCGGTACTTTTCGATGTGACCGGAGATAACCGAAAAGTACCTTAATTCTTGTGGAAGCTGATTATGCAATTTGTTCTCTAATTCCAAAGTTCGAGGGTTGAGATTTGTCTCCGCTAAACCATCGTCTTTGAGAAAGGGTCCACCAATGAGTTTCGAAAGGCCGCCATCTGCTGGAGGGTACGTAAAGCTGTGGTTCTGTGTGCAAGAGAGCCATACTCTTTGTACCATAAAGAACACGCTATAGGCCTCTATGGGAGGATCAGTCCCCCCAACCTTCCTGAGCCCTATGTATTTGCATATGAATAAACTGCATGACCTTTGTCCCAAAAATAGATCAGTTTTTAAATCGAGACCAAGTGGCAATATTGAATTCATGGATTAAAGTAACGTTTTTTTAAATATTAAAACACTAGATAAAATTCTTAGGGCTTCATTTGGTAAAAGTTGTTCCTTGTGCCAATAGATGACGCCACTTGTACGATCCTAAGAGTATCAAATCATCAACAGGGTTGTTCCAGAATAAAAATCACCGATTGGAAATGCTTTATTTCGCCGATTAGGTTTATTAAACAGGACGGTTAACAATTTATGCCATCATAAAAAAAATGTTAGTGCTTACTTTAACAAAAAATATATTTAATAATTTACTTTTCTTCTAATGATCCTGTGTAATATGAAAGTGTGTCAATACTTTGCATATATATATAGCTAACGTAACATTTGTATTACTTTACATACACGAGCATTTGCCCAACTCCCTTTCTCACATTAATAGCAAATTTATCGCCCCATAGTGGTAAAAAAAAAGTGCTGAAATTTCATTTTACCATCATTACATGCGATTAGATGGCTCCTCCTCCGTCCAGGAATAATCTCTGACAATATCTAAGCATATTTGCTTAAACCAGTGATTCTCAACCTTTTATGCTTCACGTACCCCCTGGAAATGTGTATGTAACTGGCGTATCCTTTGTATAGATAGATAAAACTATAGTTATAGTATAACAATGGGAATAAAATAAAACATATATATCAGTGGTTCTCAACCTTTTATGCTTCACGTACCCCCTGGAATTGTGTATGTAACTGGAGTATCCAATGTATAGATAGATAAAACTATAGTTATAGTATAACAATGGGAATAAAATAAAACATATATATCAGTGGTTCTCAACCTTTTATGTTTCACGTACCCCTGGAAATGTGTATGTAACTGGCGTACCCCTTGTATAGATAGATAAAACTATAGTTATAGTATAACAATGGGAATAAAATGAAACATATATATCAGTGGTTCTCAACCTTTTATGCTTCACGTACCCCCTGGAATTGTGTATGTAACTGGAGTATCCAATGTATAGATAGATAAAACTATAGTTATAGTATAACAATGGGAATAAAACATATATATCAGTGGTTCTCAAACTTTTATGCTTCACGTACCCCCTGGAAATGTGTATGTAACTGGCGTACCCCTTGTATAGATAGATAAAACTATAGTTACAGTATAACAATGGGAATAAAATAAAACATTATTATTTATTTTATTCCTTATTATATTATATCAGTGGTTCTCAACCTTTTATGCTTCACGTACCCCCTGGAATTGTGTATGTAACTGGAGTATCCAATGTATAGATAGATAAAACTATAGTTATAGTATAACAATGGGAATAAAATAAAACATATATATCAGTGGTTCTCAACCTTTTATGTTTCACGTACCCCCGGAAATGTGTATGTAACTGGCGTACCCCTTGTATAGATAGATAAAACTATAGTTATAGTATAACAATGGGAATAAAATAAAACATATCTAGCAACTTTTGAGCTCTCAATGCGTACCCCACGTTGAGAACCCCTAGCTTAAACCACTGACATTTAAGAACTTTCAATAACTCTAAAAATATTTCAAAAGACACACAAAACTAGTTAGAAAATATTTTATTAATAAAAATTTGAAATCTGGTTACGTACATTTAAATCGGAAACAAAATCACAATTCTTTCATGAAGTCATAATTACTGATAAATAGTACTCGATCTAAAAGTAGATTTCCATGTACACACGTATTTCTTATATGATGCTACTTAAATTTTCAAGGTAAGGCACTCAACTTTTAAATAAGATTTAATTTCTGACAATACATGAAATTTGGAATTAACATGCCATTGAATGAAGAGTGGTGTAGCCGAACGAAAGACTATAATAGTTTTCTGAGAAATACAAGGCTCTCAGCAAAATCCTAGAGTAAATGTAGTATGTATCACTCTTCCTCCTTCATTAGATGAATTTTTTGGATATTGACAGACTAATGGTTAAATATCAAAATTAAACTGAAGAATAATACACCCTTTTGTTAAATGTGTGTTTACCTCCGACCGACACTATTTCACACATTGGGTAAAATCACCAGGTTATAAAGGCTCAGAAAAGCTTTGTGGAAGGGCAACCTTTCCGAGCCCATCGATGTCCCCTATTGACAGAGGACTGGGGTTTTTGCGGAGATAGACCGGGTTGTTTTACCTCTGAGCGGCATGTTTTTTACACACAATACGCCAAAAAGACTCCGCGAAAGTTGGGGGAAGGCCCACTAGACAACTGCTAGGAGACAGGATAGCCTTGAAAAGCGGCTACGATCTGAGTATTCTGTTAACGTGCAGAGTAGGGCACTCCCGCACACGGACTTTATGTCCCACAAAATGGGACGGTGGGAAAGGGAGCTCATTCGGTTGTGCGCCAGGCTTGTAATCTGCAGTTCCCAGGTTCGACCTATCCACCCTGACCGAGAGCAGGGTGGGTAGTTAGTCTCAACGTTGCCCCAACTGGGTTGGGTTTGGGTTGTTTTACCTCTGAGCGGCACTTTTTTGCACACCATGGGCTAAATGGCCAGGTCACATGGACCCCGAAGGCTCAGAGAAGGTTGGGGGAGGGGACTCACTGGAACAGCTGTTGGGAGACAGATGGTAGCCTCCCGTCAAGGCCATCCAGCGTGTTCTTTAACGTGCACAGGGTATGGCTCTCCCGCACACGGGGCCACGGCTTAACGTCCCATCCGACGGACGGCGGCCTTTCCAAGCCCATCGGTGTCCCCTACTGACCGTGGGCAGGGCGGGGAATTTTGCGGAGATAAATCTCAACGCTGACCCAGCTGGGACTCGAACCTGGGAACTACAGATTACGAGCCTGGCGCGCTACCGACTGAGCCACCCCCGCCCCACCCCAACTGGGACTCGAACCTGGGAACTGCAGATTACAAGCCTGGCGCATAACCGAATGACCTACCCCCTCCCAATTTTGTGGGTAATTCTCAATGCTAGTGCAGGTAGGACTCGAACCTGGGAACTGCAGAAAATGCGCCTGGCAATCTACCAAACAGAGCCACCCCATCCAACGTATATGGCACGCTGGTTTCGAAGGGAATGAAGTACTTTATTTTCCACCTTTTAACAGTGAAAATTCGAATTGATGACTTGGAAAACGCCAATAATAAGAATTTTTCATTTATGTTTTAAGACAAAAAAATTACCCTTTTGCGCCAACTCCCAGGTATAAGGGGGTAAATTATTGCTGTCAATGTAAACTACTTGACCATTCATTAATCACTCTACCCCTAAAATTTCTTTCCTAAACATCTCGCTTCGAATATTCTTTTAAAATTTTGCCATCGCTAGAAGGCGTTATCAGGCGATTCAGAAAAAAAGCAAATTATTTCGTCGGCACTTATCCAATTCCAAAAGAATTTTTTATAATCTCTAAATACAAACAGTTGGATATCGACAGACGGACAATGTTAAAAAAATTTGCGTTTTTTTCAAAGCTAAAAACATTGAAACGCAAAAAATTAAACTTGTTAAAACATTGTAAAAATTTAGTTTTAGCGATTTTTTTCACCATTATATATTTCACATTTATAGATACACAGTTTTGAGATTTAACATTTCATTAGCCAGTATCACTATGAGATATTTCACTCTGAAATATATAATTTTCCATACTCACATTTATCTTTGAGAGAGAAGGTAAGGGGAGATGACTAGACTTTTCTCCCCACCGTGTTTTTTTTAGGCATATCCTTAAATAGCTTAAAACCCCTTTTCCTCCTTTTACTACCACTAATAAGTACTATTCTTAATTCAAGAAAAAAATTCACTTCTGTCATTTCAGCAATTATAAAAGTCACAATTAACGTTCGAAGGTATTACTGGAAACATTAATTAGAAACCTCCGTTCTTACACTTTCTAAAATTGTTTCATGGTTTCATTTCAATACTATCTTACAGTTTGAATATTTCAAGTGTCATTGAATTTTGGCTTTTACAAAAAATGTTCACCTGGAACCAGGACTGAGGACTGTCACTGTTTCTTGACATGCAGTTCGGGATATTTATAAGAAGTGTGCGGTATGATAGATTTCTGCTGGCTGATAAAAAAAATAAATTTCTCACATTTCAAAACTTATTCTATTGATAGATCGTATTTACTGCTTAAATTAGGCCCTCCTCAATTCTGTGGAACTTGCGTAAAATAAGTTTTTTTTTTATAATGCCGTTCTCTTCTGAATGCTTGGGAGGGGGGGGGGGGGCTTAAGACGCCAGAGCACCCCCTGAATAATTTAACTCTTAAGGTTTTAAAAATGCATATTTCAATTACAAAATTTTAATGCATTAAATCTACAGTTCTTTCATATTTTGTGGTCTTACATACCCAAATGCTCACCCAATGTCTTTTCTATTTATGCTACCAATCAGGGTGAAGGAAGGGTGGTGCCATTCCGCAAGGAAGCGTTTCTTGACAGTCATTGGTTAGATATTTTGACGTCACAGCGGGGAGACGACGGTAAAACAAATTTTATAAGTCTACGGGTACGATAGATTTCTGTTGGTAGGAAAAGTGTAAAATTACAATTTCCGGTTTTTTTTAAACTGTTGAGGTCTTTTTAGCTATCAGGGAAATATTTATTGTTATAGATACACAGTCAGCAGCCACTTTATTACGTATAGTTCAGTGTTATGTCAATAGTAACTGAGATACAGAACTCGGGAACATCTTAAATAACCATTTTTTGAAATAGTGTGACTGAAGATAATTTAAAGATCTGAAATCTATTTCAACCTAATTTTTTTTTAACAATATTCGTTCTCTATTTAAAGTTAAAGAAATTGAAATATTTAGCATAAATAATTTAAGTAAATGTTCTCAGAAGTTAATAAATAACTGTTATGCTAAACTTTACAAATTACGTCTGCTTGCAGCAGTTCATGTGAGAAATAAGTTAATTTTCGCTAATTCGGAATGATATTTTGCAGAAAGAGATATTTTTTAGAAATTAGTGATCTAGCATCAATTAGTAGATCTGGCAACCTTCGTGTACACGAAGGTTGCCAGATCTACTAATTTGACTAACTGACTAATTTCTAAAAAAAAAATCTTTGCCTGATGTTTTTTCTGAATTCTGTAATCAACCATAGTGTTCGGATACTTTTTTGAGCGACTGTACACTGTCGTAGTTTTCAGAGCAATCGGTTTCTTATTCCAAGAATCGTTTCGTTGTTTCCCGAGATTAGAGTGGTCGGAGTAGAATAGGTCATCGTAACAAGACTGAATTTTTTACATGGACACTGTTTTATAAATTTGGAATGGCATTATCATTTAGTTTACGTTTAATAGGTAGTCCTAAGAATTCGCTTCATAAATTTAACAGGCATTTGAAAAATGCTTAGCATTTGTGCATCGAATTGCATGCCGGCACTGATGAAGCACCACTTCATACTAATTTTTGCTTCTAATTGGAATGTTTATGAAACATTGCACAATCAGTTCGGTATGATAAAGAGAAACAAAAAATTACCCGAAAGACTTCACAGAGGGATTTACCATGCCGAGAACAAAGACATGAAAAAACAGGCGATTATGTAAATTCTTTAGCCGAGCTCTCTCCACTGTGACGTCATGGAGCAAGCCCTCACAGTGACACTCGATTGACCTTGGTAAACTATAGTCTTTTGGCACCACCCGATATATACTGAGTTTCCTACCAAAAGCCATGGTAAAATCAATCACAACCTAAAAATTATTTTAGGCAGTGATTTGACTTACAAAAATGTTAGGACTGTCTACAAACGGCTGAAGATTTTAGAAAGTAAAATTACAAAAAGATGTGAATTCTATAATATGCAGTGAACGAGCAAAAGTTAAATTTTATGATAAAAAAATTGAATATATATTCTAATGTTTGCGAAGTATTAAAACCTATATACAAAATTTAATTTCAATTATATTTAACAAACTATTTAAATAAAACACAAATAATCAACTAAGATTCAAATATTTATAGCAACGATATGTATAATTCTATTTCATAACAGAGATTTCCCTGAAAGATTTATTTGTACATACCTTTAAATACAAATGATTAAAAATACATTTTTATACCTTTTGCTATATTTTTCACTCCCTCACATTTTCCATGTTTATCATAAAAAAAGTCATATTTCAAAATTTGATAATAAATGTTCTTCTGAAAAGAATAAAGGCTGCAAAAAATATAATTATAAGAATTTTTTTTTACCCTGGATAACTTTTGATTCCTGTGACTAATAATGGTCAGATTCTTAAAAATAATCTTAAATTTCTCTTTACAGGGAGGGAGGATGGAAAGCATCACCAAGGGGTGGGTCTGCTGCTCAGCAGACACGTTAGTGATGCTCTTCTAGGATATGAGTGCATTAATGAAAGGTTTCTCACAGCAAAATTTCAGACAAGCATTAAAGACTTGAAATTTATCTGTTCTTATGTCCCCATTGAGGATGCCGATGAGGATGAGAAGGATAGGTTTTACGAACAACTTCGGGATATTTTGAATTCTGTCAAGAAAGGAGATATTACCCTTGTTCTAGGTGACTTCAATGCCAAAGTTGGTACTGACTTTTACCTTTGGGGAGGGGTGATAGGCCCTTTTGGTATTGGTAGCTGCAATGGCAATGGCCAACGTCTCCTACAGGTAAGAAAATTTAATGGTTTGAAAATAACTACGACTTACTACAAACACAGCGACATGCATAAATACTGATGGGTTTCACCTGATGGGATGCATAAATACTATTATTGATTATATATTAATTAACAGCAAATGGCTAGTTCTGTTAGGAATACCAGGTCATATAGGGGAGCTGAAATTGGATCTATCATTACCATGTGTGTTATGCAACTTAAACTTAAGAAGTGTTGTGCTAAGGTTAAAAAAATTACCTTTAATTCTGAAGCTCTGAAAGACCCAATTATAGCTAAAGCTTACCATGATAGGTTACTTAGTCATTATGACATTCATAGTTTGCTTACTAGTGAAGTTGAGGAAGAATGGGACTATTTTAAACAGGCTTTTTTGGAAACTAACAGTACTCTTTTAGGGAAAAAGGAGCAGAGGAGGCAGAATTATTTGAGTGATAAGGTACTTGAGTTTATTTCAGAAAGAAAGAACTGCAGGAATTTCCTTAATACTCTATTAGTCCTAATAGAAAACATTACAGAGAGCTTAATAAATGTATAAAGGATCAGTTAAGCAGCTGATAAGAATCTTTGGCTTGGCTGATAAAGCCAAGGAAGCAGTTAGATAGCACAACAGCAGAGAGCTGTACTAGATAGTTAATGTTTTGTGTGGTAGAAAATGGACATGTATAAAGGGATTGAAGAATAAACAAGGTAAGGTTATAGAAGGTGAGGATTCTGTCATGGTTATGTGGGTTGAGCATTTCAGTGATGTTCTGAACAATATGCTTAGTTCTACTCCCATTGCTTTTAATGATGATAGATGCATTACTAACTTTAATGTTGGCCCTTTAACACAATCTGAAGTTATTTTGGCTGTTTCTAAACTTAAACTTCATAAATCCCCAGGGGTAGATGAAATTATTAAGGAAATGCCTAGAGCTTGGAATGTTTCTGTTAAGACTTGGATGACTAAAATTTTAAATATATTTTATGATAAAGACTGTTATTCCTAAGGATGTTTTCTTGTTTCCCAAGGATTTTACCAGAGCTATTATTATCCCTATTTTCAAAAAAGGTGATCGCAGTTCTTGTGATAACTATAGGGGTATCAGCCTACTTTCCGTTCCAGTTAGTTCTTTGCATGATTGTGCTTAGTAGAATTAAGAATCTGATTGACAAGCAATTGCGTGTTGAGCAATGTGGATTCAGTAGCGTCATAATTTGTGGTTGCGAGATCGTATGGAATACCAGACAAGTCAGTTAACATAATGAAATCTCTCTATCATAACACTGAGTCGTGTGAGAGTTGGTAAGGCTTGTAGTAATTTGTTTAGCATTGCTTCTGGTGTTCGACAAGGGTGCATTTTGTCTCCTTTTCTCTTTAGTTTGGTTATTGATTAATGTTATGCAGAATTCTTTGCAAAGGAAAGATTTTGGCCATAAATTTTCTAGAGATTTCAAAATTTCTGATTTAGATTAGGCAGATGATGTCGATGAGATGAACTCTTTCATTCGAGCTGTTGATGAGAATGGTAGCAGCTTTGATTATAAACAGAGAGAAAACAGAAGTGATGAAAATTGGTAAGGCAGATGGTGCTTCAGTTGCTATGAATGGCTGCATTCTTCAGCAAGTGTTTCATTTTAATTTTTTTTGGAGCTATGTAACAGATACTGGTGATGTGCGGTCTGTGGAGTGTGTGGAAAAAGAGGTGTATACACTTAAAGCTTAAAATTAGGCTGTACAATAGTTTGGTTCTATTTGAGGTTAGTTATGGTAGCGAAACATGGACCCTTTGCAAGAAGGATAATAAGAAACTTGATGCCTTTGATTCTAGATGCTTATGCAGTATCTTGGGCATTAGGTGGTTTGACTTTGTAAGTAATGATGAGGTTAGAAGAAGGAGTCATCAACCTCCTTTGAGCAGCATTTTGTGCAGAGAGAGACTGCCTTGGTTTGGCCATGTTGCCCGTACGCATAGCTGCAGATTGGCAAACAGGATTATGAACAGTGTGCCTAAGGGTTTCAGGGTTGGGTTGTTTTACCTCTGAGCGGCACTTTTTTGCACACCATGGGCTAAATGGCCAGGTCACATGGACCCCGAAGGCTCAGAGAAGGTTGGGGGAGGGGACCCACTGGAACAGCTGTTGGGAGACAGATGGTAGCCTCCCGTCAAGGCCATCCAGCATGTTCTTTAACGTGCACAGGGTATGGCTCTTCCGCACACGGGGCCACGGCGGCCTTTCCAAGCCCATCGGTGTCCCCTACTGACCGTGGGCAGGGCGGGGAATTTTGCGGAGATAAATCTCAACGTTGACCCAGCTGGGACTCAAACCTGGGAACTACAGATTACGAGCCTGGCGCGCTACCGACTGAGCCACCCCTGCCCCTATTCTTCGTTAGAAGAAATGATTTCTTCTTAGAATAAAATTATAAGATATGCGTATTATTGGAATTTTCTTTTTAATAAATTTATATTTTGAAATATATACGAAAAACAGCGAAATCGGTTACAGTCATCACAATGAAAGCACGACTTAGCCGTATAATCTCAAGTGACTTGAAGTTCGTTAATAATTTTCTATTAGTGTTATTTCTTAATACTAGTTTTAAAATAAAAATCCTATATATTCATTCAGCTAAGCCTTGAGAAGCAAATTTAATTGCAGATATTATTCCAGCCGAGTAGAAGCTGAATAGGTCATATAAGAATCCCCCCCCCCCTATCCATTGTAATGCGCATTTTAAAACGAACTTTCGAGGAATATATGTCCCCCTCCCCCCGTGCTGTTCATAATAAAAAAAGTTTTAAATTTTGTCCAATTTCCTGTCATAACTTTGATCCCAGTGAGTCAGAGTAATCCGATTTCTACCCAGTTATATAATAAAAAAATAAATACCCCCTCAAACAGCTGCTCGCCACAGAGGTCTGACAGGATGGCAGGACCTCAGCAGAATAACGACACAAACAGCCATGCCTTACCCGGGGCTCGAACCCAGGTCCCTTAGATCAGTAGCCAAGCGCGCTAACCACTCGGCCATGTTATATATTTTATAAAAATAAACTTTTGTTCTCGATGTACCTTTTTCAGAGAGTCAATGTTAAACTACAAAGCTAAGTAATCCTCTAACATTTAAATAATATCACAGCAAAAAACCAATGTTTTTTGAGTCCCATGTGTACGGGTCGTTTTCTGTGATACTTTACTACTGAATTAATAGCAACTCTGTGTTTCCTTTATGCTTTAAAAAGCTATCGTATTTTTTTTTGTCGTTGATGTAAATATCCATCTTCACGTTGAATAAATTTCGCGAGTTTTTTTTATTTATTAGAACATCAGTCTTTTTTAAGTTATCTGGCATCCAGTTTGAACAATTAAATGGAACGAAAGATCGAAGGTGTCGTCGATAGAACATCACAGCGTAAACAATGTTCTTGTCGTTGATCAAAAGACGCAACAAAACGCATCATTCGAATTGGCGGTTAAACTGAAAAAGAATTTCACTTCTCATGAACACATGCTGAGGTGTTGACTGACTTGCTTTTCTGATCTTATTGCGAAAAAAATGCATGCTCAACGTTTTCGTTTGATTTCGGCATCTATTAATCGTCTGAAAAGTCATCCGGACTTTCTCTATGTACGCCGCCTGGGTGAAGGAAGGTTTGGAGAGGTTATTGAAATGATCGACAGAAAGGAGAAGAGGAGAGTTGCAGTTAAAGTGATGTCATGCCCTTCCCCAGGCGAGGATCTCTACTGGCCTCATCTTAACCACCCGAACATCATTCCACTCTATGTTACTTTGCCACTGATAGGAGAGAGTCGAACCTTTGTGATGCCAGTGATGAAGAGGAACATCTACGATACCATACACGACTGGGAGTTTTTCATTGATGCAAATTGTCTGATACGAAAAAAGAAGTACGTCGGGGATGTTTTAAAAGCTCTCTGTTATCTGCACGGCTGCTATTTGTGCCACATGGATGTGATGGAGCAAAACATCTTTATTGATGCCACCTCTGATAGTGCCATTCTCACTGACTTCTCCCTATTGACAGGCATCGATAGTGCTGGAAAGAAGTTTGGCCTCGGCTTCAGTCGCTTGCCTCCAGAAGTGACTTCAAAGCGAAGGAAGCAGAGGAGCAGTGTGAGAGTCGTTATGAATGAATTCCCTTCACATTCCATACGATCGCGGTCCTATCAAAGCAGTAGCTGCAGAAATTTGGACTTTTGGAATAACAACGCTGCAGATTTTCACACGCCAAGCCTTTACATGAAGATTGAAAGATTATCCAAAGCCACTCACCTTTGACGAGCACATCTTTCCTGTCCTCAACGATATATTGGAAAGCCACCATTTAGTGGAAAAACTAAGGGAAGCGAATCCATATTCTGGAGTGGAGTATCAGACTGCCGAAGAGTTCATAGAGTTTATGAGCCATTTCTTGTGTTTGGATCCACCAGAGAGGCTTGGTGCAGATGAAGCTTTACAGCATCCATTTCTCCGTGTTCCCGATTACCACCAGAAGGAATGTGAAGAAGAACGAACAGAAAGAGATCCCAAGGAATTCACCGGAAGCTGCGTAACAGAAGATCCGATGGAAGAATGATATTTCACCTGGCTGACGACTCAGAGGTGTAGTTCACCAAGCAGCCAGCTGAAGGAAGCAGAGGAGCAGTGTGAGAGTTAGCACAGAGGTGTTCACCAGAACCTACCAGCAAAGTGAAGGAAGCAGAGTGAGAGTCAAGTTATGAATGAATTCCCTTCCCCTCGTGTAACCTTCAGGAAGAGAGTACGAAAATGGATTTCAAGGAAGGTAAAGCAGATGCGGAACAGGATTTCGAGAGTTTATGAGCCATTTCCTGTGTTTGGATCCATCAAAGAGGCTTGGTGCAGATGAAGCTTTACAGCAACCATTTCTCCGTGTTCCCGATTACCACCAGAAGAAGAACGAACAGAAAGAGATCCCAAGGAAATTACCGGAAGCTGCTTAACAGAAGATCCGTTTAAAGAAAGATATTTCACCTGCTTGACGACCCAGAGGTGTAGTTGACCAAGCAGCCAGCTGAAGGAAGCAGAGGAGCAGTGTGAGAGTTACTTTTACAGCCTGTCAACGCAGAGGTGTTCACCAGAACCTACCAGCAAAGTGAAGGAAGCAGAGGAGCAGTGTGAGAGTCAAATTATGAATGAATTCCCTTCCCCTCGTGTAAGCTTCAGGAAGAGAGTACGAAAATGGATTTCAAGGAAGGGAAAGCAGATGCGGAACAGGATTTCAAGAGTTTATGAGCCATTTCCTGTGTTTGGATCCATCAAAGAGGCTTGGTGCAGATGAAGCTTTACAGCAACCATTTCTCCGTGTTCCCGATTACCACCAGAAGGAATGTGAAAAAGAGGAAGAACGAACAGAAAGAGATCACAAGGAAATCATCGGAAGTGGTATAACAGAAGATCCGTCTCAGGAAAGATATTTCACCTGCCTGACGACTCAGAGGTGTAGTTCACCAAGCAGAGGAGCAGTGTGAGAGTTACTTTTCCTGCCTGTCAACGCAGAGGTGTTCATCAGAACCTACCAGCAAAGTGAAGGAAGCAGAGGAGCAGTATGAGTCAAGTTATGAATGAATTCCCTTCCCCTCGTGTAACCTTCAGGAAGAGAGTACGAAAATGGATTTCAAGGAAGAGAAAGCAGATGCAGAACAGGATTTCAAGAGTTTATGAGCCATTTCCTGTGTTTGGATCCACAAGAGAGGCTTGGTGCAGATGAAGCTTTACAACATCCATTTCTCCGTGTTCCCGATTACCACCAGAAGAACCCAAGGAAATCACTGGAAGCTGCTTAACAGAAGATCCGTTTGAAGAAAGATATTTCACTTGCCTGACGACTCAGAGGTGTAGTTGACCAAGCAGCCAGCTGAAGGAAGCAGAGGAGCAGTGCGAGAGTTACTTTTCCAGCCTGTCAACGCAGAGGTGTTCACCAGAACCTACCAGCAAAGTGAAGGAAGCAGAGGAGCAGTGTGAGAGTCAAGTTATGAATGAATTCCCTTCCCCTCGTGTAACCTTCAGGAAGAGAGTACGAAAATGGATTTCAAGGAAGAGAAAGCAGATGCAGAACAGGATTTCAGGAGTTTATGAGCAGTTTCCTGTGTTTGGATCCACCAGAGAGGCTTGGTGCAGATGAAGCTTTACAACATCCATTTCTCCGTGTTCCCGATTACCACCAGAAGAAGAACGAACAGAAAGAGATCCCAAGGAAATCACCAGAAGCTGCTTAACAGAAGATCCGTTTGAAGAAAGATATTTCATCTGCCTGATGACTCAGAGGTGTAGTTCACCAAGCAGCCAGCTGAAGGAAGCAGAGGAGCAGTGTGAGAGTTACTTTTCCAGCCTGTCAACGTAGAGGTGTTCACCAGAACCTCCAGCAAAGTGAAGGAAGCAGAGGAGCAGTGTGAAAGTCAAGTTATGATTTAATTTCCTTCCCCTCGTGTAACCTTCAGGAGAAAGAGTACGAAAATGGATTTCAAGGAAGAGAAAGCAGATGCGGAACAGAATTTCAAGATTACTGTGTTGTTTGGTGCCTGGCACGTTCGTGATGGAATGAAAAACCCTTCTTCGTTACTTAAAAAGAGTCAAAAAAGAATTTTATTAAAGGAATTGAAGGAAAAGGCTTAAAATATCAGATAAACAGGGGAATAGGCATTGCTGTGGGGTCTTTAAGAATCACTGATGATTGAGAGGAAAAGTGGCTAAAGTTAAGAATTATAAGAGATGGTGCTATTAACATGAGATTCAGTGGCAAAGATAAAAGGTGGCTAGTAGTTGTCTTAAAAAAAAGAAAACGAAAAACAACAAAACGGTCCTTTTTAGGGCCCCCGGCCTGCGAATGGTTGCTAAACTTTAATAGGGAAAGAGACTTGCCCTACCCACCCTTCTCGTGGTGCAGGCTGTTAGTACCTAACAGAAGATTGGTAATATTTCTTCTGTTGTGGAACCGAAGGGGAGGGCTGCAAAAGCAGACTGATCTAGTTATTAAAAGCATTTCATTTTTATCACATTCGTCGCAATATATATCAGATTTCACTGTTTGACATTCATTTCATTAAACTAGACATCAAATTGTTTCGTTCTTAAAATACAAATTTCTCAAAGGTCATCATTATGGAAAATGCAATCAAGATATTTCTGTTAAGAAATTTCGAAACGTATTTTACAGTAGTATGAATTAGGCAATAAAACCTTAAAGAACGACTGGTGAAGTAAGGGAGACACCAAGGAACCAGATATTGACAAGGGGGGTGGGAGTGACTAAGCATCTCCCGAAAACATAATTCAATGGAACTGCACAATTTTTCTGTTTCTCTTGGCCTTTGGAATGGGTTTGGGGAGGCGAACCCTTGGGGCCACTAAGAGATTACAATAGAGTGTAAAAAACCTATCATTTATGGGAAGATTCCTACTGAGTGAAGTTACCTTTACAATATGATGATAATTTTTTCAGGCAAGCATTGAAGAGAATTTCTAAATAACTAACTGCGTTGTCATGAATTGAAGTTGTGGAGTTTGTGGAGAAAGATCATCAGTGCTACGAGTGGTAGAAACTTGGAAATTGGGTCTTAGTTTCATGTTGTAGATGGATACAAAATTTCGGATCTGGAGAGTCCTTCGAGGTCAAAGGTCAACTTTAGATCTATCATTGCTAGAGAGCCTTGCATCTACGGCAAGGAATATGGTTTCACCCTGATGGGGCTTCCACACATTATAGCTGTGGTTCAAGTGCATTACCTACCTATCTGGACATCAAAGGCTTTTCCACAACAATGAATTGGCTAAAATTTCCCTGTTGCCTTGCTTTTTTCCTTCCTACCACATCAAACTTACAGCATAATAGTAAATGAACTTTGTAACCAAAAAAGTACCATGATAGGGTTTGGCATACATTTTGATCAGTGTACAAAGCCTGGCCTTGTAAAAGTTGGCCTTAAAAAAAATATAAATGTCACTTATACTTTTGGAACAAGTTACAGCTTATACTGTAAGATCAGTAACTTTGTCAGTAATAAAGGGTATTTGCAGGCATATATCCATGATTTTTGGGAGGGATGCTGAACTTGAGTTCTTGTAATAGCCTTGAAAAAAAAATGTTATCCAGTAGCAGAGTAAGACACCTGTGTTGTCAGGGAGAGTGAAATTATGTGTACATTCAAAATCTTCCCGTGGTCGAGTGGTTAGTGGCCGAGTGGTTAGCGCACTTGGCTACTGATCTAAGGGACCTGGGTTCGATCCCTGGATAAGGCATGGATGTATGTGTTGTTTTTCTGCTGAGGTCCTGCCATCCTCTCAGACCTTCTACTATGGCATATAAACTGACAGGCCTGATATAACTGATCAGACCTCTGTGGCAAGCAGCTGCTTGAGGGGGTATTTATTTTTACATTCAAAGCAGTTTGTGTATGAGAAATTTGTTATCTTCCTTTAGCCACAAAAAGATTGTTTGCCTTGTTGAAAACAATTATATCTCTTTTTGTGGCAGAAAAAACCAAAATTTCACAAATTGACTGATAATTTCATTACTTGCTGATTACTGTTATGCTTCTTCTTTTGTAGTTGCAGATTAAAAATAAGGAATAGGTCATGCCTAATTTTCGATACCCTGATAGCATGTAACTTCATTAGTTCATTTTACTCAAAACCTTGAATTGTGCCTGTGAATAGTTTTCTCAACATTTAATTTTGAGCTTTCATAGATTAAATGTTTTGCTGTAGCACACATTTAAAACGTTACTAATGGGAATATATGCACCCTCTTTGAATATGTACCTGGTATTTGTCTTGTTGCTGTGTATTTTTCTATGCCTTTATCATGTAGGAGGATTTGTCTCTTAATATATCTTCATGTTTCATCTTCTGGATCTTATAATAATATTCTCTGCACCAGTTTATTATTGTAAACACATTCAGTTGTGAACTACCATACACCCATTGTCTTTGATCAGCTGAAATTTAACACAAACTAAACTGTTTGACAGTCCAGGCAACTATGATGCAACAGTAGTATATGCAGTTGGCTAGTAACTTTTGACACTGACTGATCACATTAAATCATCTTTGTCATATTCAGATTGATGGCACAAGAATTACTCACTTGTATGCTGAGTAAACTAAGCAATATATTGAACACTTATAACACCAAAGGTTATTCTTATGGTGGGGAATTTTTTGTGCCCATCCTTTACACTTTATGGGTCAGTGGCAGATTACTGCACAGGCACGAGTTGCTCACCTAGAGCCTTGATATTCATGGGGGGCATCAAAACTTGATATATTTCCATTTCATTTAATAAAACATTTCACATTCAGTATAATACACATCTTGTATTTTTACTTAGATAAATACCAAATATAGTTTTTTTTTTGTTAAATACATTACAAAGAACAGAGTTGTGTTTAATTTTCAGTATGTGCAAGTTTATATAATATTTATGTATTTCTGAAATTAAATTAAGCTGCTAATATATCAGTTGTAAAAATTTTTGTAGATTGTTTATTACTCTAACACCTTGTGGATAGTTGAGGGGCCTCAAGAAACTTTTGCACCTTAATCTGCCACTTTTGTGGGTTGCTGCAACATGCTAGTTATTAATGAGAATTGTTTTAGATGACTGTATATCTACAGCTCTTCTTTAACTGCCACACTGATTTCCACTTATATATAAATTTGTGATTCACTGTAACATTCCTCCTATGGATTTTCTATAAAATCCCAACCTACATATGGAATTTACAATAGATTCATATAAAGACGGTTTACAAAACAATGCAAGTGCAAGGAATATCTGTAAACAAATGATTATATTTCCTACTGACTTTGCTTATCCTTTCATTTATCCTCATGCTGACAGTAGATAAGTTATATTATTCGTGGGCATTTTGTTTGTATCAATGGATGTTGCATCACATATTATATTTAGTGGATGCTAAGAGCTATTCACACTGTATAAAGGATAGTTGAACAATATTATAAACAGAATTAACTAATAGAATAGCATAAAACTTGATCACAATTTTTTAAAGTCGTGTGTGATTAACAAGTTTTCAGTACATGCTTAATATTATCTTTATAACTCTGAAAGAAGGCCTCCATAACAAGATTTCCCTATGCACTTTTGCAACATAATTATTTTTATCATTTAAAGTTTGCTTTTTTCTTTTCAATATAACTAAAAAAACTTCATGTATGGCCTGAGAAAAGGAATAATTTCCTGTAATTTCTAACTTGATAAAAAAACAATAATAATGAAACTTGATAAGTGAAATATACAAAACATTCATTTACAGCTGTAAACAAACACAAATTCAACTTTTGATGAATAATACATAAGTAAAATTTACAAATCTAATAACATTTGTAATAAAGAAAAAATATTATAGAGGTGCCAATAGTAGAAATTCTATATTAAATTTGAATTTATTTACTTTCTTTGATGGTATTTTAAAAACTTCTGCAAACACTAATACATGTTAGTTATTAAAAATCTCTCTCCAGACAGATATTTTTATTGCTCTGTTAAGAAACTTATCTCAAAGAACAATAGAGGATTTTGTTTTTTTGTTTATACAGGGTGAATCTGAAAAAGTGGGCAAAACTTTACGGGGTGGTAGAACGCAGCTATACGAGCAATATTCGTCATAGAAAGTATGGGCGGAACACAAACGGCGAGCCGCTAGGTGGCGTTGGAAATGGTATAAAAGGGTTGATCCTCGCACCCAACGGCATTTCTACCGTGGATTGCCGAGAGGATGGCTGGTTATACTAACCACGAAATGGCGGATATGCACTTTGTGTACGGTGCGGCGGATGGGAATGCAAGTGAGGCACAGAGACATTACCGCGACCGGTTTCCGATGAGATGCACTCCAGATCGGAAAACCTTCGAGCGTTTGCATCGGCGGCTGTGTGAAAGAAGTGTCAGGACGGCGCAACTTGCAGAGGACATTCTGCATAGGGTGGAAGAGCGACCAGGATGTAGCACACGAGCGGTTTCCTGTGCAGTACACGTGTCCCAAATGTCGGTTTGCCGTGTGCTACAGGAGGAAGGAATGCACCCCTATCGTACGCAGAAGGTACAAGCGTTGTCACCGGCGGACTATCAGCCACGTGTCGATTTCGCACGTTGGTACCTCCAGCAGAATGCAGCGCAGCCGGATTTTGGTGCACATGTTCTGTTTATGGATGAGTGCACTTTCACCCATGAGGGTGTTTTGAATACCCACAATTCACACACGTGGGCATCTACGAACCCGCATGCCACACGTTCTCATTCGTTCCAGCAGCGGTTCTCCGTAAATGTTTGGGCAGGGATCCTCCATGACCATTTGGTTGGCCCATACCTCCTGCCACACCGTCTGGACGGCAAATCATATAACACATTCAAGTGTTGCCGGAGCTGCTGCGTCCGATTCCAACCTCCAGCAGGTCGAGAATGTGGTTCCAGCACGACGGTGCGCCTGCACACTTCAGCTTAGATGTGTGGAACACTTTACATGCAATGCTCCCAGGGCGATGGATTGGTCGAGGTGGTCCCATAGCTTGGCCACCAAGATCGCCGGATCTCTCGTGTTTGGACTTTTTCCTGTGGGGCCATATGAAAAGCCTAATCTACGAGTGCCCCATTGAAACCGATATGGATCTAGTCGCCGGGATCGCCGTTGTTGCCGGCGATATTCGGGAAATGCCTGGTGTCTTTGCAAATGTACATCGGTCCCTATCCCGCAGGTGTGAAGCCTGCATTACAGCTGGCGGCAACTCTTTTGAGCAATTTCTTTGAGCATGTACCTCAATTACATTCCTGTTAATAAAATGTTTTCTGAAGTATCTCCTCTCCTTCTTGTGTTCATTCTTTAAATGTGACAGTGAAAAACTACCTTTTAATTTCTCACCGCTTGCATTCCGACCATACATTCTATGACGAATATTGCTCGTATAGCTGCGTTCTACCACCCTGTAAAGTTTTGCCCACTTTTTCACATTCACCCTGTATATCTTTATTTGTTGATGATATAATATAGATCAGTGGTTCTCAAACTTCTCGTCATGGATTCCTTGAATGTTGGCAAATTTTTTTTCAGCAGCCTTTTAATTGGTGGAAGTGCTCTCCACTCAGTGGTAAGGAAGGGGGGGGGGGGCTTCCTTACCACTGACAAAATTTGTCCCACACATTCTTTTATCACTGATGAAAGTAACTTGAAAAAAGAATATTATCAAAACATAATAGTGTTCACAGAATTGTATAAGATCACCAGAAAGTTCTGGTAATCTAACGAATGGTCAAGAAGGCTGTCAAAGATGATGGAATACTCTCAGAGTAGCCCATGTGGTGTAGGAGGTCTGAGACAGACAAACTTCAACCACCAGGTAGATAGTTGATTAAATATTGTCACACAAATTAAATATCTTAAATGCAGTTTTTCTGAGCTTGCAAACCCCCTCTCCCCCCAAGCTTCTCATGACCTCCCTGGGAGTCACAACCCATGCTTTGGGAGCCTCTGTTTTAAATAATCAGGATTATATTTTTTAGATTTTCTACATTTTATATGGCTTTTCTCATCTCCAGTTAATAATGTTGACAAAAATGGTCCTGGTGATTATGTTAATTGTGTAATCTCATGATCCCCTGACTTAAGCTTCACAACTCTCTGGTGGGTGACGGCCTAGTTTGAGAAGCACTAATATAGATAACATGCAACCTTTTACCAATATTGTGTTCTGAGAACATATATGTTACTACATTGTATAGTACAATACTGCAGCACTGTATATTACACTGTATAGTATCAATAAATTATTACAAAATCAGTTCATGGGCTATACAACATATTGCAGCATAGGGCTTTTTTTAACAGTACCTATTTTAAAAATGAAAAACCCAAGTTTAATAAAAATGTCAGAACCTGGCAGTAGTTTACATGCTTGATTTCTTTCAGGCATATCATTAGGAAATGTGAAAAATTACTTTCATATTGAGTTAAGTTAATGATCAAATGTTAAAAAATATTATGCTCATCTGAAGAAATGTTGAACAAGAATTCAAATGACTTTTTAATACTTCATTATGCTCATTGAACTAAAAACAAGGTTTGCTAAGCATATTTGTAATGACAACTATGCAGCCTGGTCATTGTATTAAACATTCTAGTAGAATGTTCAGTGAATAATTTTATCTCTTCAAGTTAATTATGTGCATTAACTATTATAAAACATAGTATAATAATTGACCAATAGGTTGAGTTGTTTTACCTCTGAGCATCAGTTTTTTTTTTGCACACAATGGCCAGATCACAAGGATCCAGAGGACTCGGAGAAGGTGGGGAAGGGGACCCACTGGACAGCTATTAGCAGACAGATGGTAACCTTGCATCAAGACTATTCAATGGTGTTCTTTAACATGCACAGGCACAGCATAGGGTATGGCTCTCCTGCACATGGAGGACAAGGCTTTACATCCCATCTAACAGATGGTGGCCTTTTCAAGCCGTGTGACTGAGGGTAGGGCGGAAATTTCGGGGAGATAAATCTCAATGCTGGCCCAGCTGGGACTTCAAGATTATGAGTCACCCCTGCCACTAACCAACAGGCATTCAATACCACTAAGACTGAAAATATTTTATCAAAAGTTTGCATTTTCCTTTTAGAATTGTTAAAAATGCAATTGATTCCAATTACAGATTTATAAATGGGAACATTTTTTGAATACTTTGAATGGACAAACAGAATTTTTTCTTTGTCTATTATATACAATTTAAAGCAGTTATTCTTTGCAGTCCTAAATATATATGACAAATTTTCATCATTATAATGTAACAATAATATCAAGACATAACATGAAACAAAAACAACAGTTCATTGTATGAACTCTTATGAATTGATGTCAAACAAAAATTACACATTATAGTTATCTCATGAGGAAAAGCTGTGCTGATTCCTTTGTAACTTTTTTTGTAATTTTCTTTCTCTGTGCAATTGGTATTCCTTACGTGATTGACTAGAGTGCATATCCAAGATAAACTGCAGTTTTTTAACAATCTCATATGCTGTTTTATTGTCAGTTTCAAATAAATGACTCTTAAATTCTTGTCCGTTATGTTGAACCAATTTGAACACTGCTTTTCCTGCATCTGTAAAATACAAATAAATAAGCTTTACTTTCCAAACTACATACATACAATATTTCTTACACTGAAGACATTTCTCAATATTTTTGTTTACCTGCCAAGGAAGGTATCACTCAGTTTAACACTATCAAATCTAGAGGAAAAACTGTTTTGAGCCAGGTGGGATATGAACCCATGTCCTCCTGATAACATGTCAGGTGCTCTCTGATTGCTGAGCAAGATTTCCTCTAATCAAGTTATTTAATCAATGGTATACTCTGAATATATATATATACTTTCCATCTGCTGCTGGTGACTGTTGGCATCTTGTACTTCATGAGACAGTAAATTATGTACTATCGGTAGAAAGTTCATAACTTGATTAGAAGAGATCTTGCTCAGCAGTCAGAGCACTTGACATGGGTTCATATCCCATCCGGCTCAAGACAATTATTCCTCTAAAAATTGTTATTGACAATAGAGTGATTTCTTTCTTCTCTGTTAAACAGAAACATTGGGATATTGGAATTTATACCAAAAATTGTGTGCAGGACCTTCTTTACAAATTCACCATCAGAATAATTTTTGTAATATTTTGCAATTTTCTCATTAATAACAAAACTTGTATGAAAACAGCATTGGAGTCTTGAGATCTTTGGGTAATTAATTGTTTTGTCATGTTTAAATGCAGCCATAAGTTTATCAAATGTTCCTTTTCTATATAAGCCTTAATAACTTTCATAATTAGAATGTTTACTGATGTAGTAGTATATATTTGAGTGAGTGCTGAGCACTTTAATCAGAAACTGAACACTACCATTCAGAAAATCTGATATACTCCTATGCACAAAAGACTGTCATAGAGGTCATTATTGTCGTAAAGCCAATTTAGGCTACTAAAGGACACTTTAAGAAAAAATGGTATTACACAAAGAACTTGAACAATAAGAGATAAAAAATTAAATAATTTGCATGGAAATATTTGTGGGCTGTGGGCTGCCTATGGCTGGCTTAAATTGTCATCCAGTGTATGTGGCATTGGTGCTGTGTGTGTGTGGGGGGGGGGGGGGGGACTGAGGGCCTTGTGCCCCTCTGAAAAATTTGCATTATATATCTAACAGACAAAATAAATGTCTGGTATTATATATGACACTCCCCTCCCACACACACACCCTGAGAATTCAAAAACCTGGTGCCAGTGGACAGCAGCCTTTCCAAGTCAATCAGTCCCTTTTCTCATCAAAGGCAGTATAAAATTCTATAAAGCATCCATGCTACATAGAAAACAATGAAGATGCAATCATATTCTCTTTTACCTCTGAGAGACACTTCTTTCTGTATGATGGGCTGAATGGCAAGATCACAAGGGCTCAGAGAAGGTTGGGAAGGGGAACTACTGAACAGCTGTCAGGAGACAGATGGTAGCTTCTTGTCAAGGCCATCCAGTGTGTTCTTTAACATGCACAGGGTAGTATGGTCTCCTGTATATGGGGGTCATGACTTAACATCCCATTCAATGGATGGCAGTCTTTGCAAGCCCATCAGTGTTCCCTCTGTGACCAAAAGCAGGGTGGGGGTTTAATGGAGATGAATCTTGACACTGACATGGGACTTAAACCTGGGAACTGTCAATTACGAACCTGATGTGTTACCAACTGAGCTAACCCCTGTTCCAGGATCATACTATATATGCCATTTTTGCTTAACATACTGGTATATTTATACTCATTTTTGGCCATGTACCCTTGCACCTTTTCTCCCCCCCCCCCTTGAACCATTAAAAATGGACAATGTAAAAGGAACATAAAAAACAAGATTGTTCTTTGCAGATAAAGTTTTAAATATAGGCCACCCATATCAGTAACTACATTCTTATATCATTTTAATATTTTTCTAACAGTACCTGGTATTTTTTACTTCAAATTTTAACTTCTACTACATGATCCATTTTGTTTTATGCTACATATGCAGAGGATAAAGAAACCTAATAATTTGTACATGTTTTCTGAAGCAACAATAATTTTCTCAAAACAAAGAACTAGTTAGAGTTAATGCTTAAAAGTGTTAGTACCACATTTAAATATAATTTTCAATTAAGATCAAATATTAAAACCTTCACAAATGTTTTTAATGTTGTTAGTTTGAATTTTGTCTGTCTCCACAGAAATAACAAGCCTTCCAATGTAAAACTATTTAAGCGTTAAAAAATTACATAATCATATAAGGATAAAGGTTTAACAATTATATCAGCTTTATTATCATTTTGCTTGATTGATATAATAAAACACTGAATCAAATACATCACTGACATTCTTCTATTACGATTTTAAATGCAAAGACCTGATTGTCCAACATCAACTTAATAAAGTGAAAGGTATAATAAAGAGCAGTACAAAATAACTTGTTTATAACATTGTTGAAGGGACCACATTATTACACAATTATAACTTTTTATCACACTACTATATTTGCTAGATAAAAAAAAGAATTTCAGTGTTATGGCAGTGGATAGCCAAAATCAATGCTCTATAATTTTATTGATTTTTTTTGACAAAATGTTATTGAAGATAAATTAAAAATATAAAATCTAAATTCAAAAATATTCAGTCAATTGGATAAGAATCCATGACCTCCTGATAACATGCCAAGCACTCTGACTGCTAAACTATCATGTCTAGCTCATTTTACATCAAATTGTGATTACAATGCTAATAAGCTAGCTGTGATAGCTC
Organism: Ryuthela nishihirai; assembly: GCA_038380435.1. Lineage (NCBI taxonomy): Eukaryota > Metazoa > Arthropoda > Arachnida > Araneae > Heptathelidae > Ryuthela > Ryuthela nishihirai. The sequence continues at coordinate 59,283,790 of JAWZYU010000008.1, forward strand.
AGTGGTCAGAATTCCTGGCATATTATCAGGTCATGTTTCATATTTTATGCTGAATAATTAACAAGTTCCTTTCTTACAGGACATTTACTGTGCTTCTCTACTATTAAAACTCAGTGATAATGCTGACAGTGTGCTTGACTACATTATTAAACTTGACTGTCCAACTCTGATCATAGATGGTGCCCCAAGTGATTGTACTGGGAAGGTTTATAGTCTCAACTAAAAAATAAGCCAGCCATAACATTATCAGGATGTTGGGAATTTGTATCTACTAATGGTGAAATTCAATTATTTCCATCTAAATAATTAACAAGTTCCATGATTAGAACATTTTATGTGCTTCTCTACTATTAAAACTTTTTTCAAATCAGTATTTAAAAGGGTGTGGGAGCTCTTCAGGAGCAATGCCAATCTTATGAAACAAAATTAATTTTAAGAATATACACTTAATTTATTTAAATGGTTTGAAATAATACTTAATACGTTTTAATCAACTTCTAAGGTATTCTTATGACTGGCATAACTAAATATTCACACATTAATTAAACTCTTAACTTTAAATACTGAGAAAATGTTGCAAAAAAAATTAAATTTATAAAAATTTCATTGAAATCTTTTGTAATATTTTATCATAAAAATTTTACTTCAGAAGGTTAAAGAGCATCAATTTTGACTTTCCATTCACATAACTAGGAAATTCTGTATTTTTTTTTGCCAAGGAAAATATGTTTTTATTTCATTCAAACAGGGTATAAATCATTTGCAATAATGAAATCAAAAAGCAATAAATTTGTAATACTTCAACTATCAGGGAAATTTCACTCTTAATTTACTCTCTCATGAAGGTAGAGTCTTTGCTGCTCACAAACAGCCTCACAAAGTAGATGCAAATATGTCATGAGTATGCAACTGGATAAATTGAAGAAATTCATTGATGCTTTTCTTCAACTATCAGGGAAATATTCACTCTTAGTTTTATATAAATAAATTATACATTGTGAGGCTGTGAGCAGTGAAGGCTCTACATTCATGAGACAGAAAAATGTGTACAATGGGTAAAAAGTTTAAAACATCAAATAGAAGAAATCTTGATTGGTGGCCAGTAGCTCAGTGGTCAGAGCACATATGTTATCAAGAGGTCATGGGTTTGTATGCCACCCAGCTCAAGACAATATTTCTTCTAAAACTGATATCATGAGTGAATATTTTCCTGATAGTTCTGAGCAATGGTTTAAATGGGCCTTATTGCTGTTAAATATTCCAATTTCTGTAACTCTCTAAAAATTGAAGTTCAGATTTGATTGAGAGCTTTATATTATTACCTTCAGTCATATTTTCTCATAAAAAAATGATACAGAGTTCTGAATTTGTCATTATAGACATGTATAACATGAAACTATACCTAATAAAGTGGCTGCTGTGTGTATATTTGATTTTTATTTAAGTACATGTGCCAATTCTTTGTAGTATGAGCTGTTATGAAGTATCGGTGATTTTTGGTTCAATTATTTTGTTGCTTTACATAGATGGAACCCCTGTGTTTAGATTTAAAAAAAAATTGCATGTTCAAGTGCAGAAGCTTTTTTGCATTCCAGAATATTATAGCTGAAGCACGAGGCACTTTTTTGGGAGAATGCATTATGACATAGCACTCAGTAGAGATCATACAAGATATGCACAATAGACACATAAACCATTTCACTGAGTGTTAAAGAGTTGCTGTAATTTTCAAGAGATTTGGATATCATGCAATTTTTCTAATACTTGACCAATCAGTTCCAATTTCATACATGAGTTTCCCCCTTTCCACACAATGTTGGACTAAAAGATTAAATCTCTTCTGTGTGCATGTGTAAAAGAATCATCTCTAATTTAAAATTATTTTATTTTTCAACTTCACTGGAAGTTGAGGGGGGCAGGGGCAAGATAGTTGAATTTCAGCAAGAAACTTTTTGCATTAAAACTAACCTGGAACCAATTTTTTTCCCTTTATTCTGTCTAATTTCCAGTTTTCAACCACTGAATTTTGAAGGGCTGTACAGAGTAATAATAAAAATTGAAAACACACAGGTACACTGAGATGCCAGTTTATTAGATACACCTACCTAGTAATGTGTTGCACCTCCTTGATGTTCAGAACAGACTAAATTCGTTGGGGCATGGAACTTGGAAGATTATTGTGCAGGAATGATTGTCATACAGTTCTTGAGCAGCACTGTTTCACTCCAAACAGCCCTTACCACCTCATCCCAAAGATGGTAGATAGGGTTCAGATCTAGGAGTGTGCAGGTCAATAAAGCAAGGAAAACTCTTAGGCATGTTCCTGGAACTATTTGGTGATCCTACATGCCTCATAAGCAGGTGCATTATCATGCTGAATGTGTCCATCTGAGTGATGACAAACTGTAGAGACTTCTGATGCTTGAAGAGTTGGTCTGCCTGATTTATACCACACAACACAGTCATGTGACATATTATGTGTTGGAATAAACCATATATGTGATGAGGGGTGGTTACCTAATAAACTGGCATCTCAGTGTATATAAATATATATACAAAATTATTAGCAATGTGATATTAAAGATGCTTATTTAATTTCTGTTCAAAGAAGAACACATTTTCACCAAAAATCAGCTTTAGTTATTCCACTTTTTCATATTGCCAATGGTAAATTAGCATTAGTTAACACTGTGATCTTTTATTCTAGTCACACCTATACTACTATGTACAATGTGACCTTTCTAGACAATCCAGTGGCTGAAGATTAAAGTTAGAATTATGTTTTTGTTGCTAGATAACCAGCTGAAGCATGTGATCCTCTGTAGTGGGGAATTACTGACTGTAAGTTTACCACAGTGTAACATTCGAGAGCTTAATGTTTGGTTATAGTACAAGATCATGGCATAGTCACCTGGCAATTATTAGTTTCGAGAAGGATTAACTGATGAATAAGATATATATTAATATCTTAGCCTTCCATGTGCATTTTTAAATAATCACAAATTAATTAACTGGCATCTGCATGTCATCATCCTCAAGCAGCCATGGACTACTGAAGTCTAACCAGACCGTGCAATTTAGTTCTCCAAGCATATCTGTCCTGAGCTACATCTGGCCACTGTACACCAATTCTAACTAGGTCCTGTTTGGCATTGTCTGCCCACCACATCCTAGGTCTCCCCCTCTTTCTGAGGCCTTTAAGCACACTATTCATAACCCTATTCACCAATCTATAATTATCCATACGAACAACATGGCCAAACCAACGGAGTCTCTCTCAACACAACATGCTGCTTAAAGGAGGTTGCCGACACCTTTGCCTAAACTTCATCATTATTTATAAAGTTGAACCACCTAATGCCCAAGATACTGCATAAGCATCTAGTTTCCTGTTATCTTGTTTACAAAGCATCAAGTTTCACTACCATAACTAACCCTAGAAAGAACCAAACTATTATACAGTCTAATTTTAGTCTTTAGGTGTATACGCCTATTTCTCCACACTCTCCATAGATCCCAGCAGCAATCCATATTTGTATCTTAATATCATGCTGCACATCACCAGTATCTGTTACATAGCTTCCAAGATAATTAAAACTGAGATACATGCTCAAGAGTGAAACTATTCAGATTAACTGAACCACAGCCTGCCTGATCAATTTTCATCACTTTAGTTTTCCCTATGTTTATAACCAAACCTACTCTACTATCAGTCTCATCAACAGCTCGAATGAAAGAGTTTATGTCATCAACATCATTTGCCAAAAGGACTAAATCATCAGCATAATCCAAATCAGGAATTTTCGTCTCTCCAAACCATTTAAGGCTAAAGTCTTTTCCTTGCAGTGAATTTCACATAACATAATCAATAACCAAATTAAAGAGAGAAAAACAAGACAAAATGCAGCCTTGTCGAACACCAGAAGCAATGCTAAACCAATTGCTACAAACCTTACCAACTCATACATGATTCAGTGTTATTATAGAGAGCTTTCATTATGTTAACTAACTTGTCTGGTATGCCATACAATCTCACAATCAACCACAAATTATGACGATTGGCAGAATCAAAAGCCTTTTTTAAATGAACAAAGCTAGCAACCAAAGGTTTCTGAAACTCTAAACATTTCTCAAGGATCTGCCTAAGTGAAAATATCTGATCCACACATCCCTACCACTTCTGAATCCACATTGCTCATCATGCAATTGTCTGTCAACCAGATTCTTAATTCTATTAAGCACAATCATGCAAAAAACTTTACATGGAACAGAAAGTATGCTATTTCCCTATAGTTATCAACTTTTTTAAAAATAGGAACAATAATAGCTCTGGTAAAATCCTTAGGAACAATGCCTTTATCATAAAAGATATTCAAAATTTCAGTCATCCATGTGGTAACCAAAATTTCGCAGCTCTTAGCATTTCAGTAGTAATTTCACTTACCCCTTGGAATTTATGTAGTTTAAGTTTAAAAATAGCCAAAATAATATACAGATTTTGTAAAAATAAACTTCATATTGTGTTATACGACCAACCTTAAAGCCAGTAATGTATCTATCATCATTACAAACAATGGAAGTAGAAATAACCACATTGTTTAGAACATCACTGAAATGCTCAGCCCACCTAGCCATGACAGAATCCTCACCTTCTATAACCTTACATTGTTTATCCTTCAATCCCTGTATATTTGTCCGTTTTCTACCACACAAAATATTAACTATCTGGTACAGCTCTCTGCTGTTGTGCTAACTGTTTACTTGGCTTTGTCAGACAAGCCATCAAGCCAAAGATTCCCATCAACTGCTAACCAATCCTTTACTCATTTATGCCTGCTGCTTTAGTGACTTTAAATATTCCTGTTACACAAATATAAAAAGTTTTTTAATATTTGCCAATGCATTTTGCTGGTGTAGTGAAAAAAAAAATGATGTCCTTTGGACCATATCATGCTTACGTTGTGTCATTTTCACACCAAATTTTGGCATGCTTTTCCTGTTGTCACCATGTACATTTTAACAAATAAATATTCAACATGTTTTTTTAAATAAATAATGAAATCTTATTAAGTATTGAAAATGTATATAAATTTTAAGAAAGTGAAAATAAAGTTTTTTTTATATATTTTCATCAAAATATAACATAACATATATAATATTTATACTTGCTTTCTAAAAATACACTACAGAATTATAAGAACTAGTAAAAGGGTATGTGAACAAGTGTTTCATAATAAAACTCATATTAATAGAGCCAAGTTTGACACAAGTGTGTTTCAATAAATTGTATTTCTAGCATTAATTGACTTTGGCTTTAACTGGAATAATATTAATGTAAAAGCCGAGTCTTAATAGCTGAGATCTACCATACATTAATAAGGGGTATGGTTATCCTTAACACCAATAATCCTTAACAGTGCCTTATGCTACTACCAGTTTTTAAACAGTAGCTAATAAAATCTTCTATTTCTTTATTGAAACAATTTGAAGGTGATAGTGTTTATGGAGAATATTTATGAATGTTAAAACTCTGCATACTAGAGAATCCCAAAGACATTAAATTATATCAAAATCTAGAAATCCTGGCTAGTCTATAAGTGATTCCTTTGGTTGGGTAGCAAGAGTGCTAATAGGTAAGTAATGCATTATGTTTGAAGGTATTATCATCCATAAGAACAAAATCTGGGCCAAAAGCTCCTCACTATACCTTAACTTTTCTAAGTGTGAATTACTATGGTAATTATAGTATTAAGAAATGTATTTTAACATATTAAGCATTCTTCAAAGTCGAGTACATCCATTGAAAGCCCTAAATGTGCACTTACTGTACTTTTTAGATATCATTTCACAAGATGCGATAGTATCCATATAGTAAGTAGCTGCCTTTTGCTGTCGAATCAGGAGTTTCACAGCTCCCTTTTGAGGTAATGGATTGATTTCTACCTTTTCACCAGAGATCCCTAAGGTAAAAGAAATATGTTATAAAGAAAGGAAGAAATAACACATGCTATTCACTGCAATACTTATATGAGAAGGTGTCAAAATATTAACTTGGCTGCTATGTGTTCTGAAATGCTATTGCGGAGTACAGAGAAGGGTTTACACATATCCTAAATTCTGTTATTGGTTTTAATGACAGAAAATAAATATAAATATAAAAATATATACCCCCTCAAACAGCTGCTTGCCACAGAGGTCTGGCAGGCTCCTGTGTATGCCATAGTAGAAGGTCTGAGAGAATCGCAGAATCTCAGAAGAAAAACAACACAAATGTCCATGCTTGTCCAGGGCTCAAACCCAGGCATGCTAACCACTCAGCCACCAATGAGAATAATTAATAATTGATACAACTTCTACATAAAAGTATTTGTTCTGTTTTGTACATTTTTCTCTCTCCTCTTTTGTTAATAAATGGTCATTCATAAAGTTACTGTCTTAATTTCCACAAGAGATGAAAGACAACATACAAATCCCTTTCCTGTATTCTCTCTGCAAAATTCCCCCCCCCCCTGCCCACGGTCAGTAGGGGACACCGATGGGTTTGGAAAGGCCGCCGTCCATCGGATGGGACATTAAGCCGTGGCCCCGTGTGTGGGAGAGCCATACCCTGTGCACGCTAAAGAACACACTGGATGGCCTTGATGGGAGGCTACCATCTGTCTCCCAACAGCTGTTCCAGTGGGTCCCCTCCCCCAACTTTCTCTGAGCCTTCAGGGTCCATGTGACCTGGCCATTTAGCCCATGGTGTGCAAAAAAGTGCGCTCAGAGGTAAACAACCCAACCTTTCCTGTATTCAAGTCACAAACTTTATTCCATAGTTCTACTTATCATCTGTGAACCCCCTACAGTCCTTTGGTATACTTTAGTTAGTCCCTTACTGTTTAGTTAGTCCCATCTGTGAACCCCCTACAGTCCTTTGGTATAGTTAGTTATTTGGCCCCTACAGTCCTTGGAGGGAGGCAAAGTGTTTTGCTGATGAATTTTTACCAATGCTACTTTGATTAGGCATAGTAGCTGATAAGTAATATAAGAACTTTCCTAATAAAGTACATTGATACAACCACCATTTATAAGATCTTTTAAATTCACAAGGCCAAAATGACAAAAGTGAAAAAAAGAAAATTCTTTTTGGTCTACCTGGTATATGTCAGTTGTTGGGTGTGTTTTACCTCTGGGCTCAATTGTCGGGTCACAAGGACACCAAGGTCTCAGAGAAGGTTAGGGGAAGGGGACCACTGGACAGCCATTAGGAGACAATTGGCAGTCTTGAAAAATAAAGGCAATCAGGTATTTTCTTTTTAATGTGCACAGGGTATGGTGCTACCATATACAGTACCATCCAATGGACAGCAGCCATTTCAAACACATCGGTGTTCCCTACTGAAACAAATGCTGCCACAGGTGGAACTCAAACCTGGGAACACAGATTATGAGTCTGGTGTGCTACCAACTAAGCCAACCCCCACTCTGTATATGAAAATATGATATGGTGTTTGCTAAAATAGCCATATATCATCTACACTGCTGAAAGTCATAATTCGCTCTTAAATTTGAATGGGTTTTTTACAAGTGGAACAGTAAGAACCTTTACAAGTGACTCTTTACAATTTGGAATAACACATAGGAAAAACACAGTTACCTAACGATAAATATTTGGAAAAAGTTTTGGATAAACAAAACACTGAAGAACGAAGAAAAAAACTCCCATAAAAAATGAAATTTTCCAATAAAGAACCATTAGGTTGTGAAATTCATGGGTGTGACCGAAGATAATGAAATGTAGCTTTATTATGAACATTTGAGAACCTTCTTTGAAACTAATCATATGTATGTTCTGTGCATGTGCACTGTGCAAAATTTGAAGGCTGTCCACATTCAATCACCCACGTGTTTCTAACTGAATTGCATAACACAGCTCATTCTCTTCCATGTAAATTTGGTTTCAAAATAAATGTTTTTGTGACAGATCTTGCATAAAAGTGAATAAGAAGCAATCATGGCTTCTAAGAATAGTAAAAACTTCTAAGTAGTGAAATATATATATAAAAGTGTTAAACAAAAGCTGATGTTTCAGTTGCCCTTGTGTGTGTAAAAATAAACCTTGTCCGATATTCCCAAGAGCAAGGAAACGTTTAAGCACTTTTCATTCAGCTACAGTGCTGAAGCTTCATAAAGAGTGATTTATCCATTAGTAGCAGGAAGCATAAAAATGTGGCACAGGATAAAAATCTTGAGAAGGCTGTGTATTAGGAGTTTGTGCAGTAGCACTCATGCAATGTAAATCTGAATGGCATTGAGCTTCATTCTGCTGTGGGTACACTTAGCAAAGCACAAGGAAATAAACTTTAAAACAACTATGTATGGCTTTGGTATTCTATAAACGTCATGACACAGTGAACAAGAGGACATTTGGTGAATCTTTGAGTGAACCTTTGAGTGAATAACAGCCATCTCATGGCCGGGTGGTTAGCGCGCTTGGCTACTGATCTAAGGGACTGGGTTAGAGCCCTGGGTAATGCATGGATGTATGTGTCATTTTTCTGCTGAGGTCCTGCCATCCTCTCAGATCTTCTACTGTGGCAAGCAGCTGCTTGAGGGGGTATTTAGTTTGTTTTTTTTTTTAGTGAATAAAAGGGGAGATTGAGCTATTTGGGAAAACTAAAACCCATTAAGAAGGCATGATTTAATCAGATTTACAGTGCTGGTAAGACTGGTTTGCTTTTGCAGTTACTCCCGTAAAATACACAAGCTATAAACCTGAAAAAGTTCTACACCATTCTGTAATGTAAGGATCTTAGCAATTACCTACATTGATTGAAACCTGTTATTGTTAGTAAATTATGTCAACCATAAGTCTTAAGAACATAACAAGAGAGTTTCTGGTGATTTATTACAATGCTAAAAAAAATGGTTTAATGTGAAAATATTTAGTAACTGGTTCATTAACCACTTCATTCCTGAGATCCTGAAGCCCCAGGGAGAGCCAGGAAGCCCCAGGGCTCCTAAAGATCGCTCCAGAGAACAATAGGACTATTCCAATTTTAAATAACACTCCTGCACATCCAAGCTTAGATAAGCTGTGCAGCAGTAATGGTAACATTAAGTGTTTACTTCTGCCACCTAATATAAATCACTTATCCAGTCAATGGACCAGAGAATCATTCTTGCTCTCAGAGATTATACAAAAAGAAATTCTTAAAAGTAGTGATGGTTTTCAGGAGAACAAAACAAATTAACTTTGTAGAAACTCAGAAATAGCAATTTGAAATCTGCAATTTTGAACTTTGCTGCTGCAAGGAAAGAAGAGAAAATATCGACTTTGAATAATGTCTGAAAGAAACTTTTATGATATTAATCCTGATTTTGAGTTTAAGGGCTTTGGGTTGTTTTACCTCTGAATGGCACTTTTTTTCATACAATGGCTAAATGGCCAGGTCACATGGATCCTGAAGGCTCAGAGAAGGTTGGGGGAGGGACCCACTGGAACAGCTGTTGGAAGACAAGATGGTAATCTCCCGTCAAGGCCATCCAGCATGTTCTTTAACGTGCACAGGGTATGGCTCTCCCATACATGGGGCCATGGCTTAATGTCCCGATCCGGGTCTGATAGACAGCGGCCTTTCCAGGCCCATCAGTGTCCCCTACTAACCATGGGCAGGGCAGGGAGTTTTGTGGAGATAAGTCTCAATGCTGACCCAGCTGGGACTCAAACCTGGGAACTGCAGATTACAAGCCTGGCGTGCTACCGAGCCACCCCGCACCTTTTAAGGGCTTTGAGGCAGTGATTACCATCATATTATTCTGAAAGCTGGAGAAATAGATGCAACTAAGGTTGATGTTCTGTTGCGGTTAGAAGATGATGAAGGCAATCCTAGGTACCAGACGTTGACTAAATGGGCGACTGGTGAAGAAGTTCTTGCTGCCAAAAAGGAAGAACAGAGGGTTATCAAACCCAAAATCTGTTTTAAAAGATCAGCTGCATGGCATATTAATTACATTGGCTCATCATCTGATCATGAAGTGCAGCCTTACCATGTAGATATTCATTCATGCATTTCAGGAAATTATAACAAAGGAAGCAGCATTAGTGTAAGACTTATCCAAAACATACATATTCTTAAAATGTGTTGCTGCTTCTCCCAACTTTCCCTCACTACAATCCTTTACTAGTAAGAGGCAACAAGAGGAGTCTAGCTGCTCATCACTAACCTCTACTAGTAAGAGGCCTTAGCAGCATGAGTCTCCTCACTTATGTTTAGTGTATAGTATTTGTTTTTACTGTTATTATAGAGGTTAGAGACATGCATTAATCTATTTAATGGTATTTTTTAATGCACTGCATTAGTTATTATATGATATAGACATGTACTCTGTGCATCATCATATAAACATTCAGATTTAATGGGCTTTCCATCATTACCCTATTATTTTTAATATTAATCCTTATTCTGTTAATTCAAGGGTTCACCCAGGGGTGTAGCTATTGGGGAAGGGAGGCTCCCCTTAAAGTAACTTGGAGTTGGCAAAATTTGAAACGACTTCTTAGGAGAGTTGTGAAAATTTGTAATTTTTTTTGTAAAATTAAGGGGAGTTGGCAAAATTTAGGGTAGTTGTCAAAATCGAGGCAACTTGGCAAATCTAGGCAGTTTGGAAAATGGAAACAGCAAAATCTTGGGAAGTTGGCAAAATTCTGAGTGAATTTGCAAAATTCAGGTGAGATGTAAAAATTGTTTTTTTTTTTCTGTAAAATCTATAAGCAGTTGGCAAAATTCAGAGTGACTTGCAAAATCTTGAGGTGTTGGCAAAATTCGGGGTGACTTGGGAAAATTGTGGGTAGTTGGCAAAATTTAAGTTAGATGTACAAATTGGAATCTTTTTTCTGTAAAATTATGGCATGTTGGCAAAATCGAGGTGACTTCACAAAATCTAGGAGAGTTGGAAAAATTCAGAGTGACTTTGCAAAAATCAGGTGAGATGTAAAAATTTGGATTTTTTTCTGCAAAATTGTTGCGAGCTGGCAAATTCAGGAGAGAAGTAAAAAATGGGATTGGTTTTGCAAAATCTATGGTAGCTGGCAAAATTCAAATCCACTTGGTAAAATACAGGCGAGTTGTGATAATTGGGACTGGGTTTGTAAAATTAAGGAGAGTTGACAAAATCGAGAAAACCTGGCAAAATTTTGGGGAGTTTGAAAAATTTGCAGTGATTTCACAAATTTAGGAGAGATGTAAAAATCGAGATTGTTTTTGTGAAATTAAGGGGAGTTGGCAAAATGCAGGTGAGTTGTGAAAATTGGGATTGGTTTTATGAAAATAAGTAGAGTTGGTTGAATCAAGGGGAGTTGGGAAAATTCAGGCGAGATGCAAATATTGGAATTATTTCTGTGATAATTATGGCTAGTTGGCAAAATTTGAAGTTACATGGCAAAATGCAGGAGAGTTGTGAAAATGACCTCAACTCCCACCCCCCCAAGCAAAAATCTAGGTATGAACCTGATAAAGGCAAACCATATTCCTTCACTATGCCCCTGGGTTCACTGTACAACTTAAACTGACTGTTTCTAACCGCTGCATTTAGACCTCACTTTAATAAATTTTGAATGAAAGCTTCAATCAAGCATGAAGATAAAAAAAACATTAAAGAATATAACAACTGTATTTCAACTTCTTTTACCCAAAATCCTGACAATTTCTCTGGAGACAATTATATTTATACATCTTTTTGTTCTTACATCCAGTGAAATCTTCCATGACAGTCAGCTTTTCATCAATACTCCAACTGCTCTTTCTCTCTCAAATAACAAATGTAATTCAATAGCAGCAACAAAATAAAACGTTTGGTGCTTCCTATTATCATCAGAATAGTTTTTGCACTTTCCCAATTCTAACTTTACCTCTACCCACTTGACTTAATTCTCAGTATGCATTTAGACAGCAATTAATATAACTCAAAATACTGTCTTAACATAGCAGTCGATGAGCTATAAAATGTATTTCAAAAATGATGACAGGTTGCTATACACATTGTATTAATAAAATGTTGCTCAAAGTCACATTTAACTCATTTAAAAAATTATATCTTGCTTTAACTTTGTTGTTTACCTGTCTGTAGAATCAAACTTGATTAGGAGATAAACAAAAAAATTCTTTTTGACACAATATGTTCAAATGTATCCAACAGAAATTCAAAGCTCACCATATTTGTGGTTGTCATATTACCATATTTGCCAAATTGAAAATGTTTTGTCTTTGAAAATGAACAACCCATATTCACCAGTCATTCTGGTGTCTGAGAAGTTAGATGTACTTGACTGTAGACCAAAAGGGCATGGGTTCGAGTCTTGAATATGGCATGGATATTTCTTTATGTTAACTTTCTGCTAAGGTCTTGCCTTCGCAGACCTTATTTATAGTGCATTATATAATGACAGACTTATGTATGTCAGACCTCTGTGGCAAGTAGCTGTTTAAGGGCCAAATTTTTTATGTTCATCAGAAGTTGGGTTGTTTTACCTCTGAGTGGCACTTTTTTGCACACCATGGGCTAAATGGCCAGGTCACATGGACCCCAAAGGCTCAGAGAAGGTTGGGGAGGGGACCCACTGGAACAGCTGTTGGGAGACTCATCAGAAGTGACTGGACTATTAGTTTAATTATATGAGCAAAAGGGGGCTAGAAAATATTATTGTCTCTCATGTGAAAAACAACTATATCGACAACATCAACCTTTCATTTGTTATATGCCAGAGATTGTGAATCCCTGATTCAATATATTAGGAAATACTTAAGATGGCACATAATAAACTGACACTGAAGTATAGTTATTTATGATACATCACAATGAGGAAAGGTTGATGTTAATCTCACTTAGGCCATTTACTTATATTTTTCACCCCTTAGTGCCTTAATCAAGATACTTTCCTAGCATGATAAATTTTACATTTGATCAAACAAGCTATTAAATATATATGAAATTATTAATCACTGCAACTTCTTGAACATCTATTTTTCAGAAAATTAAACAGTAATAAAGCCAAATCTAAACAAGAGTATTATTTATATTTTATGCAATATCCAAATTGTCATAGCAATACATCACGATGTCCACTAACCTCTGCCCTCAGTCAGAAAGAGAACACTAATTGGCTTGATGGATTATTGTCTGTCAGATAGAATATTAAGCCATGGCCATAGTGTGCATGAGTCATATCCTGTGCACATTAAAAAATACACTGGTTAACTTTAAAAGGTTTCCATTTGTTTCTTAACAGATGTCTAGAGCAAATGTTCCCACACTGGGGTGCATACATTCCAAGGGAGGAGTGAGGATGAAGAATTTTTTGATTATATTTAATATTTAATTATGAATTAAAACTGATGTTAACATGAGAATTTACTGATGATAAATGAGAGGTGGGGAGACATTAGGGTTTCTCAAAAATCAAAAAGCAGGATGTGACATTGCAAAGTTTGGGAACCCCTGGTGTAGAGAAATTATCTTCTCTATCCAGATTTGGGACCTTATGATCAGGCCATTTAGGAAAAGGAAAGTTGGTTCAGAGTTAAAATAATCCCACATCATTATGTTTATTATAAACAATAATGATAAATATGTATAATTCTCAAAACAAAATTTTTTATAGCAGTCAAGCAAACAGAGATAAGATAGAGATATATATTTATAGCAGTCAAGCAAACAGAGAGAGATAAAGATAATATACAGATATTTACCTAATTGTATGTCATAATTTCGACCAACTTTTTGTATCATTGATACAATGAAAGACTGATACAGCGGTGCTTCCATTGCTGTCATCTGTTGCAGATCCCATTCATCAGTTACAGCATCCTTTACTGATGCTACAGCAAAAATAACAGAAATTGTTTAAATATAAATGCAACTCTTCTAAGTTTATTTGATAGATTAGAGGGAAATAGATCAAGATAGCTTTAGAAATGCTTCAGTTACGTTGTGAACAAGTCAGCAGCCATGCCTCATTCAAATCTCCATAAAACACAATTTTAAATGCTTACTGAATATTAAAGAGTTATGGATGGTGAACTATTTACAGCAGATCTGCTGTTAAGTTCTTTTCAAAAATTTCAAATATTGTTACACAAACTTCTAAATCAACTTAAGTTTAGTGAAGATTTGTTATAGCAGTTATTGTGTTTTAATTAGCTTTTGGAGTAAATATTTATGACTATAATGCTGATAAATGTTTCAACTTCTCCAGTGCTTTAACTAAGAAATAAGCATTGTTTATAATTCAAGTTATGATAAATATGGTTGCATTCTTTCCCATTAAAACCTATTTGAACAGTTAGTTTTGAATGTATCATAGCCTTTACATAATATTGGAGAGATGTGTATAAGATGTAAAATACCTATCAGCAAAATAGTTATTAAAGGAATGTGCTTATAATTTCATGTGTAACTAAGTTTTTTTAATACTGTTATTAGTTACATAAAAGAGTGACATTCTGCAGTCTGAGAGCAGGGTCAGATTTAGGCATCACATACTTCTAGGTATACAGTAAATACCTCCTTGTGTGCAGCAGTTTTGCAATTTTCATAAAAAGCATAGCATTTTTGTCTTTATTTTCAATCATAAACTGAAGAAATAATGTAACTGAAATAGGCATATGATTTCTAAATGATGAATAAGTAAAAAAATTTTGTTATCAAATACCACAAAAATGCACTAAAACACAAGATCCAATGTTCATTCAATTGACGTTCAATTAATGCACTCTTGAACATTAAGCTCAAAAATGGAGGGAAAATTATCTTGAACTGGATGGGAATATAAACCTACAACTTTCTGTTAACATATCTGGTGATCTGACTATTGAGCTACAGACTGTCAATCAGTTTCCTCTATTAATATGAACCTCTCATCAGCAACATGAGTACACCAGCAATCCTAAGTAAAGATCTATTTTGACTCAACTGAAATTCAATGAATGCTCTCTTGAACATCAAATGAATTGATTGAATATTCCATGGTTCAAGACAATTTTTCCTCTTAAGTTTGACATTCAAGAATGCTTTCATTGAAGTTGAATTAATGTGCTTTATATATATATACATATCATATAATTTATATTTAATATAAAGCAACATATAAAAATCAATATAAAAAGTATAAATCACAGTGTAAATTAATGAAAATTTCATAATAAATTCACTACAGACTGTATAGAAACAAAATTATTAATTACAGCCACAACATTTTAACCTACTATTACTCTTATAGGTATAGCTGCATAGTCATTTAAATTTAGTAATCCCATTTTTAGGTATATAATAAAATGATTTTGCCAATTCATAATATTCATTAAAGTGCATAGTTTAATTTTTTTAATCAAGATATTTCATTGATTTCTTAAAAATATAGCTTTTTTACCAATTCACTACTCATTAGAAACATATGTTTTAGTTTTTAAGTAAACAATTTTTTGCTGTAGCACTTTAAGAATGTAATTTTTTTCTAGTGGCACATTCCCTTTAGTAACTATTTTGCTGATAGGTATTTTACATCTTATACACATTTCTCCAATGTTATGTAAAGGCTATGATACCTTCAAAACTAACTGTTCAAATAAGTTTTAATGGGAAAGAAGGCAACCAAATTTATCATAACTTGAATTATAAACAATGCTTATTTCTTAGTTAAAAAAGTTTTGTGTTAGATAAGCCTAGTCCAGAGATATTAAAATATTTGACTTAGATTATGTTGTGATTTGGCTCTTTTAGCAGATGGGGTTAGCATGATGAACCCTTTCATTAAAGTTGTTGATGAGATTGGTAATAGATAGGTTTGGTAATAGAAAGATTATAGGCAAGTAGATGGTGCTCCAGTTTCTTAAATGAAAATGCTCTTGAGCAAGTTCCTCAGTTTACTTAACCCAGGAGTTATATGACCGATACTACTATTGTGCAACATGAAATATATATATATAAGGGAAAAAGTCTTACTTAGACCTTTTAAGAATCTGGTCATTATGGAAAAATAGCATATACATCTGAAGACTAAAATTAAACTGTATAATAATTTAGCCCTTTTTAAAATTTGCTAATGGTAACAACATCTGGACCTTTTGTAAGCAAGGAACTCGATGTCTTTGATTGTATATTTTTATGCAGTTTCATAATGTAAGTAACAAAGAGATTAAAAAAAGATGTCATCAACTACCACTGAACAGCATATTTATAGGGAGACAATGCTTTGGTTTGGCCATGTTTCTTGCATGCAGCAGTACAGATGATATATATGTATATAAGATTAGTACATAGAACTGTGCCTAAAGGCTTCACAAAAGGAGGATGACCCAGAATGTGATGGATGGAAAATGCCAAACAAGAGCTTCTTATATTAGGCTTTTAATTTAATATTCACATTATTATAATGTAAGAAATATGCTGAAAACTTCAGTCTATCATTGACAATCGATAAGATATGATTAAATAAGTTTAGTTGGGTAGTTTTACCTCTGAGTGGCACTTTTTTTTTGCACACAATGGGCTGAATGGCCAGGTTGGGTTGTTTTACCTCTGAGTGGCACTTTTTTGCACACCATGGGCTAAATGGCCAGGTCACATGGACCCCGAAGGCTCAGAGAAGGTTGGGGGAGGGGACCCACTGGAACAGCTGTTGGGAGACAGATGGTAGCCTCCTGTCAAGGCCATCCAGCGTGTTCTTTAATGTGCACAGGGTATGGCTCTCCCGCACACGGGGCCACGGCTTAACGTCCCATCCGAAGGAGGCAGCCTTTCCAAGCCCATCGGTGTCCCCTACTGACCGTGGGCAGGGTGGGGAATTTTGCGGAGATAAATCTAAATGCTGGCCCAGCTAGGACTCAAACCTGGGAACCACCCCTGCCCATGTTAACAGCAGTGAGTGAAGCAGCTGTCAACTAAACTCATCTTAAAAAATGGTAATATAAAAACTTTAGAACCTTACCATCGGTATTAGACTATATTCACTTTTACTATCAAAATGTTTGATGATATGTCAAAAAATAAAATAATGTTATTAATAATGTTAAATATGCCTTAAGGAGCACTAAACTTATTTAATTATAACCTGATCCTATGCTGATGACAGACTGTAGTATTCAGCTTACTCTTTAACAGTATAATCATATAAATATTAAATTAGTTATCAACTTACCATGTCGCTAACATTCTTAGATTGGTCTTTATTTGCAAAATGCAACAGTAGTAGCTCGGGATATAGGATAAACACATATGGATAACTAAACTGTACAGTTGGTTGAACCTTTATACCTTTATAACATATGACTGCTTGCCAATTGTGGGTATGTGTCGTACGTACATACTCTCTACCCTACATACCTACCATATATACCATACCATATCTACCATACATACATATGTATGTATGTACAGGGGTTTATCAAAATAATGGAAACACCAAGGAACTGGAGTACATGCAATGTGCCATATGCATATCACAGGGATGACATCACCCACGATGTGAGGTATATAAAGGGAAGAAGTATGATATCGGTTATCACGTAGCAGTGCTGCAGGTGAAATAGCTGTTGTGGTGTAATTGTCGACAATGTCAGATCTCAGCGACCTCCAAAAAGGCATGATCATTGGTGTGCATCTTGCAGGAGCTTCAGTAATCAGAACAGCAGAAATAGTAAGTGAAACACAAGTAACTGTATTGAAGATTATGACTACCTATCGAAAAGGATGGTCATTGCTCCAAATTGTGGATGCCATACAAAGTTGTCAGATAGGGATAGGAACATTGGCATGGATTGTACAACAGAAGCACATGACCACGGCACCGCAAATAGCAGCAAAGTTGAACACTAGTTGGAATGATCCCGTTTTCATCATAATAGTTCATTGGGAACTTCAATTCACAAACTGTGCTGCAATCCATAAACCTC
The DNA here is from genome assembly GCA_038380435.1 of Ryuthela nishihirai. Classification (NCBI taxonomy): domain Eukaryota; kingdom Metazoa; phylum Arthropoda; class Arachnida; order Araneae; family Heptathelidae; genus Ryuthela; species Ryuthela nishihirai. Next base: position 59,301,720 of record JAWZYU010000008.1, read on the forward strand.
TGATTACTAACATCAATGCAACAAAACATGTAAGGTGGTGCAAAGCACATAAAAGTGTGGGATGCTAAAGACTGGCAATGTGTCATCTGGTCTGATGAATCATGCTACACATTGTTTCCCACTGCTGAGTTCCCACTCTGGGGAAAACCTATAGAAGTGTACCACCCTGACTGTGAAATATGGAGGTGGATCCCTGATGTTGTGGAGTGCCACATCATGACATTCCTTAGAGCCATTAGTTATTCTGCAGGGTTGTGTCACATCCGCAACATACAAATCCATTCTCAGGGACCACCTGCACCCAATGTTGCAGGCATTGTTTCCTAATGACTGTCCCTGATTTCAAGTGGATAATGCACCCATGCATTAAGCAAAATGTGTCAAGGTGTGGTTTGCGGAGCATGAGGATAAGGTATGCAGCTACCCTGGCCACCTCAATCATCAGACCTCAATATTATTGAACATTTGTGGGAATATCTGGAGCACATGGTCAGATCACACTTTCCACTTCCAGCATCACTGGCACAGTTGCGCCATATTTTGCAAGAAGAATGGTCCCACATTCCATTACCGTATATGTCTATTCCACATCAAATTGCATCTGTTCTGAATGCCCAAGGTGGACCTACAGCTTATTAATAAAATATTCTCCACAAACAGTACGTGTTTCCATTATTTTGATAAACCCCTGTATGCATGTATATGTGAATGTATGCATATATAGGCCATTTTCTTTGACTGGTCACAAGGGCTCAGTGATAGCTGAGAAAGGAGATCAACCAGACAGCTGTTAGGAAATGGAAATCTTCAATCAAGGCCGTCCAACATGTTCTCCAATGTGCATAGGAATGTCTGTACTGCACATGGCTTAACTTCTCACCTAATAGTAGCCTTGAAAAGACCAATGTTGACATCTTTTTCATCATGGGCAGAGGGCAATTAGAAAAAACTAGGACACATATCACCTTTGGCATATGTGAGAATTTCGTTTTCAAAGAGAAAGAAGTTTTTCCTTTACCTACTGTTTCATTCCTTAAAAGTTTTAATTTGAGGTAGCATATGATGGGAAAAATGCAAATAAGATTTCATTAGTAATTATACAACATAAAAGTATTCATCTTTTAATTCTTAAATCTAAAATGTTGCATTTCCCACTCCTCTCTCAGAAAAGTGGGTAATTATTGCTATCAGTAGAATATCTCTTAAAAACTACCACTAATTTTTCAAATTTCTATTCTATGCATATTATTTGTAAAACCCGATAACAGCTCTACCATTTCATATTTAGTGATCTGTAAATATATTGCTAAGCACTTAAAAATGTGAATTGTAATATTTCATTAGTAATAATCAAACTGAGAAAAAAGAGTTTTCTATTTATCATTTTATCATTTTCACTGTTTCCAATTGAAACTTCAGACGTTCACATTCCACCACCAAAATTTCATATTTCTATCATTAATACATCAGTGCAAGATTTGTTAGAGAGTACAATTGTAATGTCTGAAAGATTCCAAAAGTGCAAATCATAATATTTTATAAATTGCTGTCAAACCCTAAACACAAACAATTATCTGTTAAAACAAAAAATTGTGTCCCTCCCCCTGGATCTAAGAGGTCAATTCATTGTTACCAATGAAAACATTGTGTTCACATTCCCCGAACAAAAATTAAAATTTCTAACTTAAATACGTTGTTTGTAATATTTGTTTGAAATTTTTGAATTTTTCTGCCATTAGAAGGCACAATTATAATTTTCAGCATATTTAAAAATTATAAATCATAATATTTTATCAATTCCTACCTAACCATAAAAGGATTTTTCATTTATCTCTAAAAATAAACAATTATCTGCTAAAACTAAAAAAGGGAATTTTCCCACTCCCTCTGAGTCTAAATGGGTCAACTTGTTGTTGGTAGTGGAAATTTCGTGACCTTTACATTCCACCACCAAAATTTCTAACATGAATACATTGTTTGCAATATTTGTTTGAATTTTTGGAATTTTCACCTTTTTCCACTGCTAGAGGGCATAATTATAGCTTTAGAGAGATTTGGAAAGTACATATCACAATATTTCATCAATACCTATGCAACACAAAAATAATTTTTAATTTATCTCTGTAAACAAAAGAAGTTTAATGTCTACAAACAGACAGACGGCAAAGCAAAAGTATTATCTCGTTTCCTTTGAAAACAAGATAAAAAAAATGGTTGAAATAGAATCTGGGAACATATACACATATTTATTTTTGTACACCAAATATCCTTTTCATCAAAAGCCTTACCAAAACACCCAGCATAACTAAAGCCATAAAGCTAATAGTAATTTTTTTTGTACATATAATTTATGGCAAAGATTACTAAAATGCATTTTTTAAAACCATAATTTATAATACAAAAAATATATATTTAAAGCTAACATAATAATGTTTATTACATATGAGACCAAGACTTATCAGGAAGAAGCCAAACTGTTTACTTACTATCTTCCCAAATTAATCGATATTCCAGAGTACCCAACTGAGCTATTCTGTAATCAAGTGAAAGTGGAATACCAGGCTCATCCTGCTTCTCTATATGGAAATCTGAAAAATTCGTTTTCACATTATAATTTTTATAATTTGGAAATACTGACATTTATTACACTGGATTATCAATGTTTGAATAATGTTACAAGATACAGATTATTGACAGAAGTTATAAAACAAGTTGAGCAGCATGTAAACACTGCTTAAAAACATCATTCAATCCCAAGCAAGCCAGGATCTAGAAAAAAAAAAAATATATATAGAGGGGCAGAATTGAGTTGGAATACTATTCCAGTATAAAATTTTCCTTTCCATTTTAGTGGTTTTTTAAAACATTTCTTGAAAAACATGTATAATGTATACAGGTTTAAATCTTTTTCCTGCCTTCATTCTGCTTACTAGCATTTTCAAGGTTGGGGTACCTTCCCCTAGATATGGTCATAATATTAACCCTTTGCACTCCAGATTTTTTTTAGTATGATTGTTAAATAGTATTAGCATGCCGCTATAGTGGCACCTATGGAGTGCAAAGGGTTAAAACATTTCAAAAGGGAATTAGGCAGCGGAAAAAATCTGGAGTAAGCATTACAAGACAATGATGCAAATTTAAAAGTGACAGCAGTTGAGACAAATAATAATGGGATATTGACATATTTAAGTAAATTTATTTTGCTCATATCTTGTTAGCACATATTTCAAATCTTAACACCTATATATATATTTTTTTCTTATTGCAGGAAAGACAATACTGAAATATAGCAAGTGAAAAAGTACAAATGAAATGAATATTGTGGTGCTGAGCAACAGATTACCTGCTGGGCACTAATATCCACCAATTCTATCCACATGACCAACAGTCATATAAAATTATTATTGCCCACAAGCAGTTACTTGCCACAGAGGTCTGACAAGAATCTGTCAGTTTAATACACCCTGGATAAGGTCTATGAGGAAGGTGAGACCTTAGCAGAAAGACAACGTAAAAAATATCCAACCTTACACGGCACTTGAACCTGGCCCCTTTGACAATAGCCAAGTACAGCAGCTCCTCAGCTCACAGTAGAAAAAACATAAATAACGAAATAAACTCGACATATTCAATATCTACTAATAAATCAGCATTTGAAATTTTAGAGGAAAAGAATTGTCTTGAGCCCGGTGGGATATGAACCCATGACCTCCTGACAATGTATCAGGTGCTCTGGACCACTGAACTACTACTAACTTACTGATCAAGATCTCCTCTAATTAACGCTGTGAACATTTCTATTATGTCTCATATAGGTGCTATTCAGGCAATCTAGCCACAAGTGGCTTTCTATTTGCTATATAGATGGAAAGCATGTCTTACAAGTATGCTAGTGATAAATAATGAAATAAACTCAACGTATTCAATATCTGCTAATAAATCAGCGCTTTGAAGTCAATTAAATTTCTATATGAGACATAATAGAAATGTTCATAGAGTTAATTAGAAGAGATCTTGATTGGCTGCTGGTAGCTCAGTGGTCCAGAGCACCTGACATTTTGTCAGGAGGTCATGGGTTCGTATTCCACCTGGCTCAATACAATTTTTCTTCTAAAATTTTAATCGACTTCAAAGTGCTGATTTATTAGTAGATAAAAAAAAATCCTCTTTTTCTTACATTTTTTAGATATTGAAATGTTTCCCAATTATAGGTAAAATCTTCTCATTTTTCATGGATTTTTAAAAGTTTTATGATCTATCAAAAATAGGTGGTGAAAAATGTGGGTATCGCTACATTTCTAATTTGAGGACAAACTTTGTGAAACATACACTGATGGAATTTAAAAAAAAAATAAAAATCACACTAATGAATCAGATGAAATCACCATTGCAAATGGAACTTCTTTAAAACAAATAACAAAGGCATTTATTCTCATCGATGATGTCATCAAAAGCAACAAAATATACAATATAAAGACAAACATGAACTATTTCTGAACACCTCTCAGTCTAGTAGTCACATGGGTATATGCCCCCACTCTTGTCACTAGTCTGCCTCTTCATAATCACTAATCTCCCCTCCAAAAATTACACACCTATCTCTATATACCAAAGAGCTCAAACGACAGTATCATTAATTGATTGTCTGGAAAAAGTATATTAGTAGAGAAAGGGTCATTCTCTGCCATAACACCATTCACTAACTAGCTGGTGATTTAAACTTTTAATCTGCTATGCATTCATCAAAGATTTCTCTTCCTGATCATTTTCACTTCTTTGCCTTGAAAATATTGTAGATAAGACTTTGGGTTGGCGTGGCAACCTGCAATGCTGTCTAACCAATATCTAAATCTAGATATGCAATTCTGATAAAAACCAATGATTCATGTTTTTATAAAAGAACCTTAGGGTTTTGAAACTGTTCCTAATCTATTAGTCATGCTACCAACTACAATTCAGTGATGAGGGGTGGAGGGATGGTGTAGTATCTCTACTAGCTAAATATTTGTCACAAAACAGAATAAAAATTTTAGAACAAAATATTTGCAATTAAGCAAAATGAATAAGTTTTACACTTCATAGTAAACATAAAACTATAATGCTTTAGTGATTAAACAAAAATATTAAGCAAAACTAGCCTAAAATAAAAACACCTCATATTTATTAATACAGTCAGCAAAAGGTTCATATAAAAATTAAACTTTTTTTGGTACAGTGAGTTCATAATTGATGAGGTAGAAATCTGATCTTAATGGGGTATTTACTAGTATTTCTTTACATCATTAATAATCTTTGACTCTTCACACATTTATTAGTTACTAAAGATTAATTTCAAAGTTATGACCTTCAAAGCATCAGTTTTTCTGCAAGAGAGAAGAATAAAATCTAATGACAATATAATTTTAAACACTACCATCAATTCATTATTCACACTGAAATTTTGGCACATATTCCACTGTAATTATTGGATCTTAAATATAGATTTTTAACAATATAAACTTTCAAATAAATATTTAGTAGTACTTTGAATTTTCATAAGAGATTTCTGTTGATAATTGGTTCAACATATGAACACTCCCACATCCCCTTATTCATTTCCGTAGTTCTGTAAAATTTCTGATAGCTGGATTTGGGTTATATCATTTTAGCTCTGAGTGGCAGTTTTTGCACATAATGAGCTAAATGGCCAGGCCATATGGATCTCAAGGGTTCAGAGAAGGTTGCCAAAGGGAATTCACTCGACAGCTGTTAGGTGGCAGATGGGAGTCTCCTGTCATGGCCATTATGAATTTTCTTTTTTTCACTGAGAGAAGAACGGGGTTAGTGAAGAAAATTCATAGTGCAGGTTCGGTGAGGACTCAAACCTGAGAACATTTGATTACAAACCTGGTGTACTATTGATATTACTGATATATACTGGGCCTTTATATCCCATCCCCAGCTATTGACTGGGCCACCATCCCCACTACCATCAGAAGGTTAATATCAATAGAGAAAATTTTGATTGCCAACCAGTAGCTCAGTGGTCAGAGCACTTAACGTATGATCAGGAGGTCATGGATTTGTATTCCATCCAGCTTAAGACATTACTCTGGCTTTGAATCAGAATAGAAGTTCAAGAATGTTTTCCCTGAATTTCAGTTAAGCCAATATCAAATCTCTACTTAATACACAATTTTACTATTTTAATTTTAGCTTTTTAATACTGCAAAAATTTACTTCCTCCCTGGAATAATTGCTACTAATGCTCGTGCTACACATTACTGTGACATGCTGAATAAATTGAGATGCTGTTCATTGAGAGAGAGAGGATTGCTATAAAATGGTTAATACTGTTTTATACCAATGCCACAACACACAAAGTCCTCCACAGTTAACAATAGTTTCAGTGTATAGGAGAAAACTCTCACTGGCACTCCATTAGTTCTGTTAATTATAATTGGCCATATGACAATTTTTAGATAAATCTTAATTATGACTGCAAGAAATTATTTAAAGATTCACTGAAATGATTGGTTTTTAGAAAGAACCAAACAGAAATGTCAAGTATGTTGTTTGTTGGGTTGTTTTACCTCTGAGCAGTACTTTTTGCACACAATGGGCTAAATGGTTAGATCACAAAGACCCCAAGGATTCAGAGAATGTTGGAGGAAGGAGACCATAATGGATAATTATTATGATATAGATGGAAGCCCTGTCACAGCAATTCATTGTGTTCTTTAATGTACACAGGGGGTGGGTTTCCTACACATGGGACCACAGCTTTATATCCCATCCAATGAATGTTAGCCTTTCCAATTCCATTGGTGTCCCCTTTCTGATCCAGGGCAGGGTGGGAGTTTAGCAGAGATAAATATCAACACTGGTCCAGGTGGGACTTGAATTTCGGAACTAGAGATTATGAGCCTGTGTACTACAGACTGAGACAACCCCCACCCCAGTTAAATATCAGTATAAGTGAAAGATGGATGAATTGTACCACAGCTAATAGCTTTGCCATAGCTATTAGTTTATAACAACTGTATAGCTATTAGTAGCATTACAGCTGACTAGATTATGTAATAATTATTACATGTAAGATATGTGCAAGGAACTGACCAAGTATGATAAGGGCCTATGATTGCTTAGAAGTATAAGGCCAATAGCTTAAAACCTTACTCAAAGCTTTATGGAGGATTTATGCTTCATAAGACAATACTACAATGAACTGAAAGCATTTACACAGCCAATACCATAACATGAGCACCATCAGATGTATAGGTAGCTAATTTGTCTTCCTGACATAAATTTTAAAAAGTGATGGTTTTGAAATATTTTTGTCAGTGCCACTAAAAAGGTTGGGAAATTGCAGTTTTTGAAAAAACTGTTTTTCAAAATATGGTTGACTTTAATTAGAAATAAAATTTTTGATACAACAGAACAGATCTACTATAGTATCATATGTGAAAACTTCTATAAACTGCACAAGACATTCTAAGAAGATATACTTCCCTCCAGGCCAGGGTTTCCAAAACTTCTAAGCCCTTTGACTCCTTGATGAGCTTATGAACTTGTCATGCCCCAAGTAATGCTCTGCTACTAATTTCTGAAATGTGTAGTGTTGTTGATAAAAATAGTACAATTTTAAAACAAAGGTGCAAAGAAATTCATGTCCTGGAAAATATTTTGGATTTAAGAAGAGTTCTTTGAAAGAGTATTTCTGCATCAAATCGAACTGTGAACTAAAAATATATGTAAATAACAGGTTTACACTACTTGTGAGTCATGTTTGTTTTAATTCCATCAAAAATGAGTTCTGTTTTGGATAAACAGGATAAATCCTAAACAAATCAAATCTGTAATGTCACAGAAATATGGATTATTTATAAGGAAGTATGTGTATGTATTTAAGTAAAACTTTCAACAATTTTTCAAAATGCTATTTTTTTTTGAGAATGTTAAGTACCTTGACTAGTAAAAAATAAACATTTTCACACCAAACCTTGAAACTTCTATTCCATGTATATGCCTATCTTGATCCCTTTTTGACCCCCAGCTGCCTGCACAGTCCCATTTACTTTACAGATTCACTGCCTGCACAGTCCCATTTACCACTTTGAGAAACCCTGCTCTAGTGCTCATTATTACCTTAGAGCTTTTGGGTACATTAATAAACAGTAAACAGCATCAGATGTATTGCAGTCTGAGGTGATGGTACATTTTATTACACGAAAAATTTGGGTGCCTATTAAAAATATCACAACATAGTTAATTCCAAATATTTTAAGATATTCTGACTTTTTGGGGTTGTCTAAAAATTGTGAAATTTACTGCACTATTAACTACTATATTTATGATTCAAAGATCTTATTTATTACTATAACTTAATAATAACTACACCAGCAATAAATACCTCTAGATTTAGAAAGCCACTTTCTATGCCTTCTAATCTGTTCCACAACTTCTCTAAGAGTAACATCTAAATTAGGAATTTCTAGCTTTGTAAACTCTTCTTCTATATGCCTACAATGAAATATATATATACCTCTCAGATACAAAAATTCTTAATTATAATATTTTAACATAAAATATATAGCACTGTTTACAAGAATACTAAATATCTTTAAAGATGAGTGCTACATTCAAGAATACATAAAGATATAAGAGAAATTTTGAAATTTATATATCAAAATAACTATTGCAAAAATAAACCTTCTAACTCAATAAATATTTCCTTTTTACATATTCAAAAGATTTCAAAAGACATATAGTCCCAAAATATATCAATGAAAAATAAATTTGTACTCCAAGTTCTAAAATAAACAATAAAATGATTTATTTTCACAGTATCACTGTTAGGACAATTAATATTTCCTGTGTTGCAGCTTGAGATGCTACAATGAATCAGTACTATTATACATTGCTCTAGGCGATGGCAATTAGTTACTAAGTTCATTTTAAAGTATCATGCAGTTATAAGCTTAGTTGTTATATTCACGACTATGGGAGGGTAGTCTTGTCTCTAGTTACTAGTGATGCTTGGTTGTTGCAGTGTTCTAGCTGTCAGTGGTTCACCAGTCCAATAGCATTGCTGGGTGGTAGTTGTCACTACTGTTCCACTAATGAATGGAATGTTCATTTGTTTAACACATGGAATCTGCTGTTTATCTCCATATGCTGGAGGGTGTCAGCAGTAATGGAATTTTTCATGAAGCTTTAAACTGTTTGATATCAGATGGTAAAAGATCATCTTTAGCTGATATACACATTTGACATATTGATAAACAGGATAAATCCTAAATGAATCAAGTCTGTAATGTCACACAAATATGGATTATTTATAAAGAAGTATGAAGTCTGATGACTAAAGTATTATAAAGAGATCAATAATTGATGTCATCTGACTTACCTTTTTTTATCCTCCCCCCTTTAGAAATGCTAGTAAGAGTAATAGAGGCAAAGAAAAATTAAGCTTATACTTCATGCATATTTTCAAGAAATTTTTTAAAGACCTGTAAAACAGAGGGATTTGCATTATATTGCTTTGGAAGTCCAGTCTCTTGCCTCCTCCCTTACATTTTTCCGACCCGATTATCTTCCTTACCCCCCCCCCCCCCCCCACCAACCTGGATTTTATTTTTTACATCTAGACTTGGCATTCCAAGATCTAGACTTATGTTTACATTAAACTGAATTGCAAATCTCCTTATAAATAAACTTATTAGACCAGTATAAATTCTAATAATTATATTAGTTTGCTTTTATTTTGAATGTCAGTAATATTAAGTTAATTAAATATTCAGAATCAATATTTCAATCGAAATATTAATAAAAAGTTATGTGTATATATATATTCATTAATATGCATGTTAAAATATAATGTTTGATTGGGCATCATGTGCGAAAAAAATAATATAGGTATGTGTAAATGCAATGTGTATTTTTATGATTATAAAACTCCACTTCTTGGTCACCTTTGAAAAATTCTATTTGGTCCTCTAAGCCTCTCTAAAGTATTAAAAAGAGAATAACTATTCACAACACAATAAAAGGATAAACTACTTTGAAAACAGAAAACTGATCAATAACAAAGAGCATCAATTAATATGTATAAACTATATTCCATTTAAAGCAAGTGAAGGACCATATTATTACATGCATAACTTATTGTATAAGTGTAGATTTGAATTTTAAATATTAACATACACCATTAAACAATTAAGTATATATATATATTAAATAAGATGTAAATAACTCTGCAGTTTATGCATCAGTACTTACTTTTAATAACATTTATCCCCACTTAAAAATGTTTCAACTTACATAGTTATTAATGGAGTATTATCAATTGTGGCCTCCTTCTCAACTAATGCCAAAACCGGGAATCCAAATTTAGTTACTAGTTCTTTTGGATCAAGATTAGGAAAATCCTCATCTACCTCTCCAGTTTCTTCAGCTATCCTTAAACAGTAGCATGAAGCATTTGGCCTGATGGCAGAAAGCAAAGTTTCCAAAATTATTTATGCAGCACAGATATATTACAAACAAAATTTGCAATAAAAAGGCAATTATACTCTAAAACTAAAAAGAAAAATTAAGTAAATAACATGATTTATAGTACATTAAACAGGATTAGTATATATTAATACTTTATCTTAATTAAAATAACAATAAAATTCTCTGTTGTTGAGCAAAATTTTAAGTTTATCCTTCAAACTATTTGCATACTTCTAATTGTTTATCTTAATATTTGAAGTTTAATGCATTGATTTCATTGATTATAAACAAAAATGTATTTCTTGTGTTGATGATAATATATTATGGGTTACTGATGATGATGTCCACATAAACCAGGCAGACCTCCCAAAACAAATCCTTGAGTACTGACTTCCTCAATCATTAGAATGTTGCAGATGCATTGCAAAGTCCAAATGGTATTACCTTAAACTGCCAAAGTCCATTTCCTGTAGTAAAAGCTGTCTTTTCTGGGTCTTCAGGATGTATACCAACTTCAAAACTTTATTGGACTGTAACATATACTAAAGATTTATCAAGGACTTCTCCAAATTGCAAAGCCATTACATTGATCAACAGAGGAGGGTCAGCAATTCATGCGGCCCACCATATGTTAAATAGCCTTTCAACAACTGAACCAATATTGACATATCCTCCAGCTGGTAAACAATTCACACTAGATACTGACACAAGTAACACAGGTATTGGTGCTGTACTCTCACAACAACAAGGATAAGAAAGAAGCATTGAAAACTTCAGTAAAAACTTTCCAAATTTGAATTTAGGGATAAACTTCCTTTGGACAAAGCCACAAGATATCTGTAACTCAGTTGAACAGTAGTACTTCCCCACTATGGCAGAGAAAGGGTCAAGTCACAAGGATTGACCTTGACCCTAGAAGGTCAGTAGATCACTTAAATTATTATGTGATATGAAAAGAACTATTAACAATAATGAAAGCCATAGAGCATTTCCATCATTACATTTATGTCGAAAAGTTCTTATTCACACTGACCATGCTGCTCTCAGGTGATTACTAAACTTAAAAAATCCTGAAGGAGAAATTGTTACATGGATAAAGTTGTTGCAAGAATATGATCCTTCCCTTGAGCATCACAGTGGCTAGTTACACAGAAATGCAGATGCACTGTACTGATGACTACAAGCAATGCTGCAATGCAAAGATATGGAACTCGCAAAATAATGTGTAATTATATTAATAATAATGACAGATAACATCAACACAAGAAAACAGTGATACACATGACATCTGGAGTCTGATAAAAATTAAAAAGGCCCAACAGGACAATGAAGATATGGGACCAATACTAGATTTGATTGAAACATCTGCTACACGATGAAATTGGGAGCAAATATCAAGCTATAGCCCAACTACCAAAAGCTATTGGCATAGTGGACTCCTTACAAGTGGCAGATGTACTGAAGATGAAAAAATCCCACTAGATGACTGATTCACTGGCATATCATCCTTTGTTGCTGGTGAGTCATTAGTGATGAAAGATGTACACAATAGTGCCATTGGAAGACACTTCAGTGTTAATAAGCATTAGCAAAAGCCAGATAATGATTTCATTAGCTGAAAAGTATAGCAGATATTGAAAGTTGGTGCAAGCAATGTGAGGCCTGTGCAGCAAAGAAAACCCCCTAAGACTAGGAGTCGGGGTAAGCTGCAAACATATAACACTGGTGCACTTTTTGGAAGAATAGCCATAGATGTTATGGGTCTGTTCCCTAGGACTGATGATGAAATTCATTATTTATTGATGGCAATGAATTATTTCATGAAATGGCCTGAAGTTTATCCTGTTAAGGATCAAGAGGCAACAACAGTTGCAGAGATGTTGGTCAATAACCTGATCAATAGGTATGGAGTACCTTTGCAACCTCCATTCAGACCAAGGACGAAATTTTGAGTTCAATTCATTTCAAGGTATGTCAGCTATTAGGCATTCAGGAAACCAGAACGACTCTCCTACACCCTCAGTCGCATGATATGGTTGACAGATTCAAAGAAACGACAGCTAAACCTTTAGCATTGTTTGTCAACACTCTTAATGTGACTGGAATCACCATATACCACTCTTTTTGTTGGCATACAGGACAGCAATGCATGTAACAACCAGACAAGATACCTTCTATGAAGCTCTTTGAAAGTGAGTTACATCTTCCCAGTGATCTCTTATATGGTCAACCTGAAGCAATGCCTATATCCACACACCACAATATGTACAAGATCTGCAACAACAATTATAAGAAATACACCAGTTTGTCAGGTATTAGCTATTAATTTAGATAATCCCTTTGTATTTGCTATATTGTTTTATTTATTAAATAGTTCATTTACTATCAGTTTGTTGTTATGAATTTGTGTCATTCATTGTCAAATAAAACTATTATTAAAAATCTGTAACTATATTATGGATTACCATGCATTGTAATAATGAGACTGCATGCAGGAATCTTGAAACAAGAGAGAGCTGCATTCAAAACTGTGAAGGTGACATTCTTATGCCAAATCACAAGGATGATATGTTTATCTGAATGACATGAAACATCTGATTCCCCTTCTGATCATTGGTTACTTCCATTTTAAATCTGTTTTCTTAAATCTTTCCCATTTTTATTGCAGTTTACAATTGCATTGGATAAAAAAAAACTGATTTAATACTAATTCCCAGTTTGAAACAAAAGATATGTGAAACAAAATGGACATATGACTACACATAATTAATATAAAAGCTTGTGGTATTTTGGATCTCAGACATATTAAGTATCAGAAATGAAATATTTTATTTACAGAATCAGTTCATTTCTCTACTATTAGACATTGCATGTCAAGATGGGTGCACTCATATATCACACTTTCTGTATCCTGGAATAGAGTGGAAAGTCCAGCTAATCCAAAGCTTGACTTACATATATACAAAGTCAGAAAATACGGATGAATACTGCATTGTAATCAGAAACAAACAACTGTAATGGTGTTTCTTGCCTAATCTGTATGAGCTGGGTTGTTTTACCTCTGAATGGCAATTTTGTGCACAAAATGGGCTAAAGGCCATGTCACATGGGTCCCATGGGCTCAGAGATGAAAGTGGGAAAGGAACCCACTGAACAGCTGTTAGGAAACTGATGGAAGCTTACTGTCAAGGCCATCTAGAATGTTCTTTAACATGCCAAAGTTATGGTTCTCCTGCCCAAAATGTTTCATCTGGATGGCAGCACTTCAAAGACAATTCACATGATAAATGCTAAATGATGTGCCTCTTCCAATCCAGCAAGAGAGGAAACTTAATTATTGCATTGTGTATAATGGATCATCTGCTACATGATGAAAGTCTGCATAGGTTATGCAGACTAATGTGGAAGATATCTTTGTGAAACTTGCTTTCTTTTATGTAGGAAATGCACCACCATTGTGCCACTTTACATTCTTTTAAGAATGTAAAGTGGCACAATGGTTAACCAAAACTTTATGTAGGATAATGCACCACCCATTGTACCACTTTACACTGTTATGCATCAGAAATTTACTGAATTTTTACTGACAACTATGAAATTAATTGGGAATTTATCAATGCATTACCTCCTCCTTCACTTCTTGGTTATGTGGGTATCTGTGTGTACCATAATTTGTGAACAATTATCTTATTTGATTGCAAGCATCATTCAACCTGTCGTTAATCTTGGATATGCTAAGCTCCACAGTGGACAATGTTGACAAACAAGTCATGTCCAACCAAAGGCAATAACTTTCATAAAAAAATAAAAGTTTTTTTGTCATAATGGCAATGTTATTGATAAATTTAAATTCTAAAAGAATATATCTACATAATGCATTCATTAGCAAAGTTCTAGACCAGGCTTGTCCAACCCAAAGTGCAGTGCAAAAGAACTTGCAGCTCATAAAACAATATACTGAACCTGGCTCATTTCTCCCAATTTTTTTGCCCAAACATATTTAGGTGCATAACTAAATGGTTAAGCTTATTCACAGTCCTAATTTAAAAAAAAAAGCCTATTTTCTGTTTTTTAATCAAGAAATTATCTTGATTCCTTAAAAATTACATATATTTTTTTCCCCATTCATTACTCATTAGAAATACATGTTTATATTTCTAAGTAGAGAATTTTATTTGCAGTTCTTTAGGACTATATTTTTTTCCTAGTGGCTCTTCATTGAGTTTGGGTTGGACAGGCCTGTTTTAGATGCTACTCATTATAATGGACTTTCACTGTATGTTTATACTGTGATAAGTAGATACACTGCTGGCCATTAAAAGTGCAATACCAGGAAAGACGAGAGATATCAAAGCCATATTTAGTGATTACATAGCTTATGTTACAAAGATCAAATGATTACAAATACAACTCAGTTAGACTTGTGGAATACAAAGAAATCAGTATCTTGTGTAGCCACCACGAACGGCAATAACCACTGTTACATGGTCTGGCATTGAGAGGATGAGATGTCGGATGTGTGTTTTGGGAATGTCATTCCATGAAGTTTCGATACATAGCCAAAGTTCATCTATTGTAGCAGCTGCTGGTGTCTGGTGTGCTGTCTGATCATGAGATCATGGGCCAGACATGTTCAATTGGGGACAGATCTGGTGAACATGCAGGCCAAGGCAGAGTGTCACATGATGGCTATCCAGGAATTGGATGCATGCCACATGTGGTTGGGCATTGTCCTTTTGGTAAATGGCACCAGAGAGCCCCTGAAGATAAAGTACGACCACAGGCTCCAATGCCTCAGTGATGTAAAGCTGGCTGTACATCACTAACACTGGCTGTACATCACACATATACTGGAAATGCATACAAGATGGTGTGTGAGTGGAGTCCAATGGCACCCCATACCATAACACCAGGGGATGGACCTGTTTGGCACTGCATCATGCATGTCTCACTGAGTCTGTCGCAGCAGTACCACCAAATACAGATTGTCTATCACGGTGCTGCATACTGAAGCAGGATTAATCTGAAAAGACAATGCAATGCCATTCACACATCCATGCATGACTTCTTGGCATCACTGCAGTTGCATATGCCTGTGTTGTAGAGTCAATGGTAGTTGAAGCAATGGCCACCTAGCAAAGATGCCCTGATGCTACAGACATATTCTCATCATTGTGACAGCATTCCATCAAACATGAGCACCGATGTCTCAGTCCCATAATCCCACAATTCTCCCTCGATCAAAGTTGGAAACCTGGTCGTATGGATGCCGTGTTCTTCGACAGGGCATACTTGATCTTTTAGTGCACAAGAACTGCAAGCAAACACAATTGCAGTGCTTAACACTGGCTCTTTGTAATCTTCTCTTATACCACTTCCAGGGAGTGTTACTGTCACACATGATGTGCATATGTGCTGTGTTTTGAATCATTTACATGTTCTCCCATAGGCTACCCACCTTGCATATTTCGGGGCAGTCTGATGAGTTCTTCCTGGTGTTGTGCTTTTAATGGTCAGCAGTGTATAATATGCCACATAAATATGTATTATAAAGTCCTTGCTACTTTGTAAAATTTATGTGAGTAAATTAAATATGAGTACTTTAAACAATGACAGACTGAAGAAAACACTCACAGCTTAATAAATATGAAAAAATATCACTAAATTTACATACTTAAGTTTTGGTTCTCTTTCTTCATTTGTGTATTGCCAACAAATTAGGCCAATTAGATCCTGAACTTTGGCATTTGAGGTGCTTATAACTTCCATTGGATACTCTCTTTCACCAGGCAGCAGCATAGTGAGAAATATCATTATCTTTTTGGTTTGGGCTACACGGTTGATCTAAAATTTTAAACAAATACAAAAATAAATTAATACAGCATAAAGTTCAAGCATTTGTAAAAGTTTACTAAAATGCTGTAGGTAAGAATAAGTATATATTGCAGCCATTAGTGATGTTATAGTGTCCAAAAGTTTTTTGATGAAGGATAAGAGATGACATATGTATGGGAGGCACATGACAGTTTTGCCATTTTTTTGGCAGTGAAACTGGTTGTGTGCCTCCAGTGTCTATACATCAGCCATCCTGTGAAACAAAGAGGACTGGAAGTGACAGCCAGACTGTGACACTGAATCTTCGAAGAAAATTTTAAATAAGTGCTTCTTTTATCCTTTGCCAAAATCCTTTCAACACTATAACATCACCAATGACTGTCATTTGTATATATTCTTAGCTACAGCATTATAGTGAATGTTTATGAACATTTAAACAAATACTTTCACTACATATGTAGTTTCAAAAAAAAAAAAAAATCATTGAATTACAGATGATTTGAAATAGAGCATTTATGGCAACTATGGATACAACTGAGATAATGAGACTGCACAGTTAATGCATGGGTTGGCTCAGCTCGTGGTGTGTCAAGCTCGTAACCTGCAGTTTCCAGGCTCAAGTCTCATCTGTGCCAGCAATGAGATTTATCTCCTCTAACCCTCTCCATGCCCTTGGTTAGAAAGGTGACACCATTAGCTGTGGTCCCATATGCAGGAGGGCCATACCCTGTACACATTAAGAACATGTTGAATGGCCTTGACAGGAAGCTACTATCTGTCTCCTAACAGCTGTCCAGTGGATCCTCTTCCTCCAACCTTTTGCGAGTCTTTGGGGTCCTTGTGACATGGTCATTTAGCCCAATGTGTACAAAAAAGCGCCACTCAGAAGTAAAATAATCCAACCAAGTAACAGTGTTCATAGGTTAACAATGATTGATTGAACTAACAATTACTTGTCAATCAACCAATAATCTAATGAATCGGTGGTCACCAAGATCTACTAGAAATATTATACTTCATAAATCTATATGTTGGTTGAGGTTATAATAGTAAAAAAAATTAGTTTCTGCTTTAGAGGAATATTTCAAAAATTATTGGATTTCATACTTCTAAAATTGACATTTTATAAATGTGTCTGTGTGTGTATGTATACACTATGTTGAAAAAAGTGTCTGAACACTTCCTTGTTATGTGAATGAAAAGCCACTTTCAAAGCTCCTTAACATTGAAAATAAACCTTTTACGCAAAAACTGTTAATGGCAATAAATTGTAGATGTCATTCAAATCTCTCTGATTCACTGATGGAATACATTTCCTGCAATATTCGTTTGATATTTAAAGAATGAATGAAGCTGAAGCATTTATCTTCAACTTTTGACACTTGTGAAAAAATACTTCAATAGATAAAACACAACTCTTGTAACAATTTGTTCACTAACATAAATTAAATATCTGAAGTTTGTATGGCGATTTTTTAAGATTTCATCAATTTGGAGGCAATGTGACAGTGTCAATTTTTAACAATCTTCGATCAATATTCAAAGAGTCATTGAAGTGGGACCATTTCCCAGCAGACCACGGCCAGATCACTAGTAGACCAACAAGTGATTGATAGCTCAATGATCTATCAGAACTGTTGATGTAACTATTGCCTCAATGTCCCAACTGCTTCCAATGTCCAAAGTTACCATATATATTTCACCACTAAATTTAAACTTTCAATTTTTTTCATAATACATACTTTAGCAACTATACAATTTTTAGACTTATTTATAACTAATTATACTGTTGTTTTTATGTTGATGGCATTCACTATGGTTTAGGTTTAATGAACAAAGTCATTCCTATTTCTGAAGGGGCTTCCTTCAGCATAAATCGCAACTTTGGATAGTAAAATATTCAATTCCTGATATTGTCACCTATTACATCCAAAGCAGTTTTCAAGCATGAACATATTGAAATAAACTGTATGAAAATGCAAAGAAAAATTTAAGACTGAGTGATCAATTACAAATACTTAAGTGAAATAGTTGAAATATCAAAGCAAATTTAATTTCTGTGCTTGACCCTAGATGGCAGCAGTGGCTAAAATGAAATTTAGATCCTAGCAGTTGGCAAGTAAGTAGCTGTTACTGAACCCCAGATGTGAGGTTAGGTTCTTATTGTTGTTTTATCTCCAAGTGGTATTTTGTGCATACAATGGGTTAAATTCCCAGTCACATGGACCACAAAGGTTCAGGAGGGGAATGGAATCTACTGGATGGCTATATAGATGAAATATGAGACTGAGAATAAGAAACCCAGAAGAGTATTACTGTAAAGTTATTTAAGGTATGAGAAAGCCCAGGATAGAAATCTCTCTGAAAAGTTTTTTTAGTAAATTTTGTAAAGCTTTCAAAAAGAAAAAAAATAGTCTTAAATTTTACATCATCATGCTTTATTCTTTGGATTTTCTGCTCATTATTTCATGGATAAGATGTTTGTGACTATTAAACCATAAGCAGTGCACAAGTATTAATTTTTAGTTAGGTAAAATATTGCAGATGTTGATATCAAGCAGTTATACCTTTGAAACAATTATCCTACTTAAATAGTTTTAAAGGTTTTTATTATTTATTCATTCCTTTTCATTAGCTGTCTTGCATTATGTCTGAATTAGGCAGACTGCAGAGTCAAATACTATGAGGGTACTAAAACATAATGCATCAAATATTTTTACAGTTCAGTTAGTTGGTTGTTTTACCTTTGAGTGACACATTTTTGAACATAATAGGCAGATAAAGTCCATGAACCCCAAGGGCTCAGAGATAGCTGGAGGAAAGAAACCCACAGGGCAGCTGTTAAGAGATAGATGGCTGTCTTATATAAGGCCATCAAACATGTTCTTTAATGTGTACAGGGTATGGTATGACCATGGTTTTGTATATCATCTGATGGACGGCAGCTTTCCAAGTCCATCTCCCCTTTCTGACTAAGTGCAGGGAAGGAATTTGGTAGGAAAAAACACTGGCACAGGTGGACTCAAACACTGTTCACATTTTGGATTCAAATCTGGGAACTACATAATGAGCCTAGTACACTACCAACTGAGATTATCAATCAGTATTTATTCTACACTGAAGTGCCATTGAATTAGGGATAGCAACCTGGTAACATGTTGGATCCCCTCTGGACCTAATAATGGCTGTCACATGATGAGGCAAGAACTCCACAAGCTTGCATAAATGTTCCACAGGTATGGCAACCCATGCATCCTCCAGAGCTGTCCACAATTCTCTCAAGGTCGTCACTGATGGAACATGGGTCCGAAAACTTGGATCAACGGTATCAAAAATATTTTCGATGGGATTTAAATCTGGGCTTCTAGGTGGCCCAATTCATTATTTTAAAGTCAGCAGAAGCTCCTGTAACCATGCAGTAGCCAACCTGGACCTGTGAGATGAACAGTTGTCTTGCTGGTGGATGCTATCTCCATTGGGATGCATGATGGCCATAAATGGGTGTAAATGGTCAGCCATGAGTTCTACATACTGGGATGCATTGAGAGTCATTGGTACACGTACCAAAGGTCCCACAGATGTCCAGCTGAAGACACCCCAGGCCATCACTGAGCCACTAACTAGCTTGTACTGTTCCAACCTGACATGCAGGATCCATGGCTTCATAGGGTTGGCACCATACCCTCTGTCTCCCATCGGCGTGATGAAGTTTAAATTGGGATTCATCACTCCAGGCTATCTGTTGTCAATTTTCGATGTTTTAGCCCAGGCAAGGCATTGAGCCTGGTGTTGTGCCATTAGAAGTGGGAATCTCATAAGTTGGCGGTTCCCGTAGCCGAGATGATGAAGTGAGTGTTGCCAGTCCGTGCACTGATTTCCTGGCTAGAACCCGCGTTCAGATGGGAGGTGATTTCAGATAATGTCTGGCCCCTATCGGTCCATACAATGCAGGTCTGATAGTGAAATCCATGATCATTTAAGGCTGGTTGTCCTTTGCAGTTTGTCAGGGTGCTTGTTTTTTTGCTGGAATTTTGTATTCCCAGAACAGTCTTGAAACTGTCGTTTGAGAAAACCCAAGTTCGTTGACAATTTCGGAGATTGAGTGTCCCATCTGTCGGGCAAATCTCTATCAAATGCATCTAAATCCTGTGTCTTTCCCATTACACTTCTCACGACGAATGCTTGGGGAAGCCAAAGCTGACAGCTATATATGACCAGAGTTTCAGCCATGCATGTGGGAATTGTGGTGCTGAATTTGGATAATGTCTCCTATCCCTAATTCAATGACACTTCAATTGTACAGCATTGTTACTTGTATAGTGTATAAGTAAATCCTTTCCATCTCTAATAGAATTTCATATCTTCGCATGAGTAGAAATGCTGTAACATTAATCAAACACGGCAGAGCTCAAAGATATTGGGTGAAGCAATATGATGTTAACGAATTATTGTGTGTGAGAAGGAGACTGTTCAAAACCTCTACAAGCAACTTCAGAATGTGTGTGGGGTTGATATTGTTGACCTCAGCATAGTTGGTTGATGGGCCAAGCAGACATCTGCAAAAGATGGACATGTTAACCCTGGAGCTAAACAAATAAAATAATAGAAGAAAATATGTTACTGGTCTATCTTACACCTGGAACCAAACTAATAAACGAAGCCATAAATTAATTTGTTTGAAGCACTTATGAATGAAGGAGCGAGTGATTAGAAAACATTGTTCCTAAGGGAAACAAGAGTAATGAAATCAATGAAATCTCAAGGAAAACTGACTCTTATTGTTCTAGCAGTGGTCATATGGCAGATAAAATGTGAAGCCAGGAACACAGGACTAGGAAAATTTGCCTTAGCTCAGCATGAAAGTGTAGTTTAATATGGCATTCTAATTTCATGCTTTATTTTGTCACCCATGATTGTATAGTCACACTAATTATGTTTCCTTAAAACGGTAGAGAGCCTGTATATCATAAAGCTGAGTTTAAGTAGTGCAAAGAAATACTTTTGTATTCCCATTCTTTGATTAAACTATAATCAAGTAACTCATGAAACAGTTAGCTAAAAAATTTAGTTTTGCTGTGAGTTGCACTGGCAAATGTGGATTCATATCTCACTCATGGTGAAACTAAATTATTTCAGCTATTTCATGATTCTCTCGATCCACCAATAAGCACTCACAAGCTCATCTGAACTTGGAAGCTCACAAGCTATTGTCAAGAAAGGAGATATTATGACAGTCATTGTTTGCTTACTACTGTTGTTGAGGAAGAATGGGACCATTTTAAACAGGTTTTTTGGAAACTAACTGTACTCTTTTAGGAAAAAAGAGCAGAGGAGACAGAATTATTTGAGTGATAAGGCACTTGAGCTTATATCAGAAAGAAAGAACTGCAAGAATATCCTTAATCAATACCCTACTAGTCCTAATAGAAAACATTACAGAGAGCTTAATAAACGTGTAAAGGATCAGTTAGCTGCTGATAAGAAAATTTGGCTTGAAGGCTTGGCTGAGAAAGCAGTTAAACAGTACAACAGCAGAGAGCTATACCAGATTAATGTTTTATGTGGTAGAAAACAGACAGGTATATAGGGATTGAAGAAAAACAAGGTTATAGAAGGTGAGGATTCTGTCATGGCTAGATGGGCTGGGCATATCAGCGATGTTCTAAACCAATGTGATTAGTTCTATTCAAATTGTCTGCAATGATGACAGATGCATTGGTGGCTTTAATGTTGGTCCTATAACACAATCTGAAGTTATTTGGCTATTTCTAAACTTAAACTTCATAAATTCCCAGGGGTAGATGAAATTACTATGGAAATGCTTAGAGTTGGGAATGTTTCGGTTACCCTTGGATGACTGAAATTTTGAATATCTTTTATGATAAAGGCATGGTTCCTAAGGATTTTACCAGAGCTATTATTATCCCTTTTTTCAAAAAAGGTGATCACAAGTTCTTGTCATAACTATAGGGGTATCAGCCTACTCTCTGTTCCAGGTAAAGTTCTTTCCATGATTGTGCTGACAGGCAATTGTGTGATGAGCAATGTGGATTCAGAAGTGATAGGGGATGTATAGATCAGATATTTTCACTTAGGCAGATTCTTGAGAAATGTTTAGAGTTTCAGAATCCTTTAATTGCTAGTTTTGTTGATTTTAAAAAGGCTTTAGACTCTGTTGATTGTCATAATTTGTGGTTGATTGTGAGATTGTATGGCATACGAGACAAGTTAGTTAACATAATGAAAGCTCTCTATCATAACACTGAGTCGTGTGTAAGAGTTGGTAAGGCTTCTAGCAATTGGTTTAGCATTACTTCTGGTGTTCGACAAGGGTGCATTTTGTCTCCTTTTCTCTTTAGTTTGATTATTTATTATGTTATGCAAAATTCACTGCAAGGGAGAGATTTTGGCCTTAAAAGGTCTGGAGATACAAAAATTTCTGATTTAGATTATGCAGATGATTTAGCCCTTTTGGCAAATGATGTTGATGAGATGAACTCTTTCATTCGAGCTATTGATGAGACTGGTAGTAGAGTAGGTTTGGTTATAAACAGAGAGAAAACTAAAGTGATGAAAATTGGTCAGGCAGGCTGTTATTCAGTTAATCTGAATGGTTGCAGTCTTGAGAAGGTGTCTTAGTTTAATTATCTTGGGAGCTATGTAACAGATACTGGTGATGTGCAGCATGAGAGTAACAGACAAACAGGGATTGCTGCCGGGACTTTTAAGAATCTATGGAGAGTGTGGTGAAATAGGCGCATACACCTAAAGACTAAAATTAGACTGTATAATAGTTTGGTACTTTGTAGGTTTAGTTATGGTAGTGAAACTTGGATGATTTGTAAACAAGATAACAGGAAACTTAATGCTTTTGATTCTAGATGCTTACACAGTATCTTGGGCATTAGGTGGTTCAACTTTGTAAGTAATGATGAGGTTAGGCAAAGGAGTCAGTAACTTCCTTTAAGCAGCATCTTGTGCAGAAAGAGACACTGTTCGTTTGGCCATGTTGCCCGTATGGATAATTATAGATTGGCAAATAGGGTTATGAACAGTGTGCCTAAAAACTTCAGAAAGAGGAGGAGACGTAGGATGCGATGGGCAAACAATGTCAAACAGGACCTTGTTAAAATTGGTGTGCAGCAGATGTAGCTCAGGACAGATATGCTTGGAGAACTAAATTGCATGGTCTGGTTGGACCTCCATAGCCCATGGTTGCTTGAGGATGATGATGATCTGCAATGCATTGGTAAGGAATTGCCTAAGTGTACCACATGAACTGACTACTGAACAAAGAAAATGTCAGATCGAAGTCTGCAGGAAACACTTTACTAATCTGCATCACAACTGTTTCAAGTGAATTGTTATGTGTGATGAAAAATGGTTCTTTTTTCAATTGCCTGAAAGCCCAAAAGTAGTGACTTGATTCAGGCCAGTAGTATCTTTTTAAAAATGTGAATTATTTTAGAATCAACAGTGCCAAATCTTAACATGATATGATACTAAGAAGAAAACAGACAGAAAATGACAGTTTTGAAGAAGTTCAACAACAAAGGAGAATTTATTTTGTTTCAGTGCTTTTTATTTTGAATGTGTAAAGACTGATTCATTAGCTCAAAGTACATACTGTAACAATATAAACCAAGAGTGTTTCTTTAGGTTGTGTTTCAACTACATTTATTGCCATTGAATGTCATTCGACTCTATATATAAAACCCTTAACACAAATAAGCCTTCTTTTAATGATGAACTTGTTAGATTGTCATATCCTGGAATATTCATTTTCGCAGTGGTTTCTGTTACTTTGATTGTCTAGTGTTGAATTATGGCTTGCCCATAAATAAAGAATAAAACCACTAAAACTCTAGTACACTAAACAATGGGAATTGATCTAGGGGGATTGGCAAGACACAACCCCCCCCCCCCCCCATCACCTGTTGAGAATGCTATCAAGATTAATGGAGGCCAAAAATATTTTTTTTAAATGTATATTTTCATATATTTTTCATGAAATTTTTTGAAAACTACTGAAAGAAAGGTGAGAATGTTACAATGAAATGGTAATTTAGCCTTTGCCCCCCCCCCCCCAATTTTTCTAAATGGCCTGCTAACCAACAACATATGAATTGTGGTAAAAAAGAAATGACACTACATTAATAAAACTTTTATTACTGAAAGATATCAGAAATCAAGGGTTGTCCCTGACAAAGTATTTACCAGTGGTCTTAACACACTTCCCCATTCATCCTACCAATGGAATGGTTCAAAATATCTTTTGAATCCTCTTTTGGGAATGCTTTTGCACGATGTCAAAATGGGACCTTTCATAAGGTTGGGAATTCGATCATAATTTAGTATTGGGTCAAAAATTGTTTCATTGATAATGCTGAATGAGAAGGAGTGTTATCGTGATGAACATGTTGCATTCGACCACACATTTCCCAGTAAGTGTGATAACGTGTATTCCCTAAAAATGGGCACAACATATACACTACTCAATAGATTCAAACATGCAAGCAGTTAGAACCAGAAAAAAACCAACCTAAGCAGCTGATGAATCTGATTGATAAAGGGATATTACATAAACTATATGTGCTGTCTCATTTCTTTATATGCTACACCTCATATATTTATAATTAAACCAGTAAAAGGGATAAATAACATCAATTTTATAACATTTACCAACATATGTGGATTTATATAAAATTTAAACATAGATGATAATCACAGCATTACCTGATGCTCTTTTGGCATTGATAAATCAATAAATATTTAGTGGAAAATTTTTTTACCGACATACAGGATTCGAACCCGCATCTCTCCAGAAACATGCCAGAGTATTCTTCCAGTTGAACTAATGCCAGCTCGTCTTTATTTCCACTAATTTTAAGACTAAACTCTATCATGGAGATTTGTGGGCCAACCATTGGCATCATCTATGATCTCCGGTGGCAATTATTACCTTAATATTGCACAGAGTGAGATGAAAATAAATAATAGTCTCATCATGTTATTTAGTGTTTTTAACGATTTAAACATAGATGATAATCCCAGCATTACCTGATGCTCTTTTGGTGTTGATAAATCAATAAATATTTAGCGGAATTTTTTTTTGCCGACATATGGGATGTATGTTGGCAAAAAAAATTTCCGCTAAACATTTATTGATTTATATAAAATAACCACTAAAAGTGAAAAAAATGTCAAATCTATCCAATTTACTAATTTCTTTATGGATTAAGCATAATTGTCTGATAAATCACTTTTACTATAACCTATCTACTGCTTACATTACAGAATACAAATATTTTTACCTTTCCATCAAATCGAGTATACTCATTGAATGGATTATTAAGAGCAGCAGGGAAAAGCTCTAATGCTTCTGCTAAGGCAGATTTTTTTTCTTGCTGTTGTTGCTCTTGCTGTTTCATTGATAAGTCTTTTTTTGGAAATAACTGTGAAAGCTCCACATCTGAATAAGAAATTTATTTTTACAATCTCATGTGTGTACAAAAATAAGATTCAAAGTACAATAATGATATTTATACGTTACATGTTTCTAATTAAGAATGCCTGCAAGAAATTGATTAATAATTTCTCATTTAATCTCGAAAATAGTGAACTTTAATTATTGACTGGTTAAAGATTAATACACGTAAAAAGCATATACTAAATGTTGTGGTAACTTCAGATTCAATTTTATTACCATTTTTTTAGTTTGACCTTTCTTTCAAGTTGAAGTTGTATTGCAATACACATTTATGGATAATAGGAGAGTTGTTCAAAAAGTATTTACAGAATCAGGGACATAGCCAGAAAATTTTCTTGAAGGGATTGATTTTTGACATATGGTAAAACTGGGATTAACCAATTATTGGTTAACCAGCCAAATTCTGTTGACCATCAAATTTTTTATAGGTAATACTTGATGCTATAGCACAATGTTTCCCAGCATTCCTTCAAGACAATGTTGCAAACCACTTAGATAAAAATCAATAGATTATGGTCACTAAATTTCCCCCATTTTAGCATTAAATTCAGTTGCATTTTAAATAATGTGTTTACTTCTGTAATGTCCACTTCTTTCCCCCCTATTATTATATTCTAAACCTTCCATCAAGAATGGAAAAATGTTTTGGATAATTGTACATGAGAACAACTGATTAAAATAAGTATATTATATTATGCTGCCTTGTAGCAGCTTCTTTACATTAACATGATGTAATTTTATATTTATAACTATGCTTTATTCACATGGTTTTCCATTTCCTTGTTGATAATTAGGCTGTATTTTCATTTTTCCTCAGCCTTTCTAAATTATGGATCCTCCCATATGTAGCTCAATTAATTGCAGTGCTACTGTACTTGAATGCATAGCCAGAAAAATTTCTTGGGGGGTGGGTACTGATTTTTGACATATGATAAAACTGTGATTAACCAATTATTGGTTAATCAGCCAAATTCTGTTGACCATCGAATTTTTTATTGGTAGTACTTGATGCTAGAGCAATACTCCCCATCATCTCTTCTTTTCTTTAGAAATGTTTTAGTGTTTATGTATAAAAATGTTGTCTCAAAGGTGCCATCAGAATTTCGTGCCTTGGGCATATTGTGCAGAATTGGTTTCCCCAAAACATTTTCTTTGGTGAGGACACACATTCTCCTTATACTCAGTAACACATTATCAAGAACAGCTTGAGGCATTTTGGCTCCTCGGAAAATCACATGAAGTAAACAAATTTTCCTTGAGAATATTTTTCAGCAAAAGAGTGATTTTAACCTTTTAAAACAAAAAAATTATGTAAAAGTACCTTAGGATTTTCACAACCAGAGCAGTTGTCCTGTTTCAGGCAGTCTTGGAGCTGGCCCTGCACATTAGATATGCAAAAATATTTATAAAGATTTTAAAGGAGAGCAAAAATTACCTATTTTTTAAACTTTGCAATCTTTATTTTATCACTCCTTATTGGTTTCTATTACTAATTTGACTTGAGATTGACACGTTTCACATGAAATGGAAATTACTATTCCATAAAAGACATAGTCATGCAAAGAATATATCAAAATACTTCTAAATAAAACATTAATACAGCAAACAACTTGTTTGAAAACTATGCTAAATATTTCTGAATTAAACCATAGGTGTCATAAGTAACTTCAGCAAAATGCACCACAGAGAAGGTTTGTGAGGAAAGCAAGACCTCAGTAAAAAGACAAGACACAAAAAGAAACCTCCACACCTTATTTGGGATTAAGCCACAAGCATAAAAATTTTTCCAAATAAAAATGCTCCTTAGCATAAGCTTTGAAATCAAGGTTTTAAGAGCTATCATCAAAAATAAGTAAACACCTATGAAAAAACAATAAAAAAAAACACAGATGGTATTTCTATAAAGATGCACTATTGTAAAGTCCACCTAATAAGAGAGGGCTACTACCACCTCAAGACCTACAATAACCTCCAGGCCACTTCCTTTTCCCCTTTCTATTAATCATTTATTCCCAAACCTTTCCAAATTTAATCCCTGTTCCCTAAAATATTTTTCAATGGGTTTGTTGGCAGAATAGAAAACTCAAATGTGCATGAGTATCAGGGAAGAATTTTTTTTTGTTCTCACATTCTTTTCAATGTTTGTGATGAGATCTTCATGGTTTCAAGCAATTTTAACCGTACATCTGATTACCAAGTACCATCAACACAAGGTGGTACCCAATTATTCAATTTTGATCTTATGTAATTGAAAGGCAGTTGCAATTATCTATTGGTTTAGGATCAAAATTGGTCTTAGTATAGTTGTTTCCTAATTTTGGTATCCCATTTAATCTTATTTTCCTTTGTTGTAAGAAATGCACAAAATGCCTCATAAATGAAATGAGCTCTGAGAATCCCCCTCATAAAACTGCTACTATGGCAAAACTTTTATAAAGAGCTTTGTTACTCTTCTGGGATATTTTGGATTATTTACTTTTATCTTTAAACATTTGCATTTATGTAATTAAAAAATTTATATGTATTTGCACTAATGGTTCTTTGGTGGGATGTACCTGGATACTCTCTGTAAGAATTATTTACTAGTGCATTATGAATAGTACAATAATGGTATTGGTAGTACAATATTAATTCAGTTGGCAGCACTTGCCAAATTTTAAATTGTTAATTTAATAATAATAAGGTAAAATAGCCTGTAATTATGGCTTACCTTCAGTTGAAAATGGATCTTCCAAACATATGGATAGTAGAGGATATGTATGTTGTGATTTTATTTCTTGTTGCCCAAAACTTTTCTGCCACAGAAATTCAACACCAATTTGTTGAACAGTATGGAGAGAATGTAATGAACCAACAAGGATTAAAGATTATGGTTCAAAGTTTTGGGAAAAAAGGAAGAGCCACAATGATGCTGCATGAAGTAGAAGACTAGCAAGTGCAATAACAAATAAAAATAAAGAGGCCATTAAGAACAACAAATGTTTCAATCTTTGAGATTACCTGTAAACTTACTTTTTGTACAACCCTTCATGAGAAAAAACCCTCAAACCACGAGAAAAAATTTATTGATGTTATGAATTATACAAAATATTAACAGATACGTAAAATAATACCTATAATGGTATACCTATACACAGTTGTATCAGAATAATATGATTACCTACCTAATAATGGGAATAACCACCCTTGGCCCAGATGACAGTGGCAAGACTACATAGCAGGGACACAATGAGGCCCTGGGAGGTTGCCAGAGGCACACATGCCCATTCGGACTCCAGCAGAGCACTGAGGTTATGGAGATGACGTGGTTGTGGTCCGCACGCCAAACCTGTCGATCCAAATGGTCCCACAAGTGCTCTATAGGATTGAGGTCAGGCGATTCGCCAACCAAGGAAGAACAGAGACATCTCTGTCGTGTTCCTGGACCACTCACACACCATCTTAGTGACATGGCAGGGTGCACTGTTCTGTTGGTAGACACCATCACCACCAGGGAAAATGTCCAACATGAAAGGATGCATGTGATAAGCGAGAATGGAAGGTTAGGAGGGACCCATCCAGTGGTACCAGCGGTCCCAGGAGATGCATAACAGGGTTCGCTCTACTGCTATCAGGGACACATATCTGGGTGCCACAGCGTTCATTTGAGTTGTTAATTGTTGCACTATTGCACGTTGATTGCCCTTTACCAGTCGACGGAGGTAACGTTCTCCTCTGGGGTCGATGGCCTTTGGGTGTCCACAGTTATGATGTCTGGAGGTACTCGGTGTGCCAGTGGTCCATTCTTGGTAGACCCTTACTGTAGCACCTAGCGAACAGCCCACGAAGTCTGAAGTTTCCGAGATGCTTCCACCCTTGGTGTGGTAGCCAATGATCATTCCTTTTTGAACATCTGTCAAATCAATATCTCTGCCCATTGTGCTCACATTACACACTATGGCTCATTTGTCCTGGCCGGCCACTTATATCCCCGTGTGGTTGACCTTGTCATGTGCACTCTGTGACATGCCTGGGTGGGTACACTGTGATTCCGTGGGTGGTTCTGACTGTGTATAATGCTCTAATATTATACCTATGATGAGACAAAGATTCTTTAATCCTTGTGTGAATGGTTGTGATCTAAATATCAGGGAATTATAAAATAGGTACAGCATTAATTTTAAACCATAGTTACCAATAGGAAAGTTATGCTGACATAAGTTTTGGATTTAAGATACGTTAAGCTAGACAGAGTGAACAATTTTGAGTATATAGGAAAAATTGTTTTGAGCCAGTTAGCACATGAACGTATGACATTTGATAACTTGCAAGTTGCTTTATCAATGAGCTACTGGCCACAAAGTGAGATATCCTCTGCTAATGGCTGTGAGAGTTTATCATTAAGTCCACCATTAGAGGTCGTTTTGAATATAATTGAAGAGTTCAATTGGCAAAGCGCTCCTTGCTATGTGCACCAGTCAACCAAACATACCTTGCATCTCTCCTTAGGTATGGTTTTCTTTTTTTATTAGCCAGCCTAACAACCAAATGTAAGAACATCTGTGGATACAATAGGATGCCATGGCCTCTCCCTTGAGGCTGACTATATTAAATTTCAACATATCATACTTTGAGCCATCACAAGTTTTTGCCTAAGCATCCAAAATGTGAAGTTTATGTTAAAGCTGACCCAAATGTAAAGATATAAAGTTATCCAAAATATATAAAGTTGTTCAAATTAAAGTTTCAAAAACTGAAACAGACTAAAAGAAGCTTACTAGAGAGGGTTGAGCCCTCCCCCCCCCCACTCTCTGATTATGTGTTTGTTGTGCACTGCTTATTACATGAAGTAATGTCATTTAGTTAAACTTGTCACATTTTTCCATTTCTTGTGAGATTAATTTTTTGGGGGAGTGGAGTGTAAAAGTAAATTTATCTTAAAAAATTGTTAAAGATGCTATATATGAAAGTACAACAATTTCATTTTTGGTAAATTTGATTTTAATTTTTATCGCATCCCCATATATATATATGTATTTGCCCCTGTGTAAAGAATGATATATTTAATATAAAATAATCATAGGCTATAAATAATCTTAAGTGCAGAAGAAATATTGCCTTGATCCAGGTGGGATACCAACTATTACCCCCTGATATTACCAGAAATTATGGATTTGTACCCCATCCAGCATAAAACAATTATTCCTCTACACTTAAGATATTCACAGCCTTATAGGCACTGCTTCAGAAAATTTTTACTACATTGGAATATTGACTCTTAATTCATTTCTAGAAAAAGTGCACTGGAAAGGAATAACGGAGAAAAATACAACATATAACTGCTTGCCAAAACATAAGCACATTTGATATGTGATCTATAAAATGCACATATCAAATATATATTTATATTTAATTTTTTGCCTTGTCCTAGTTCAGTATATTGTAAATGTGTCACAGCTGAAGTGTGCAAAATCCAAAGGAATAACAGTAATATTTAGGGGGAAAAAATCAAGGGCATTACCTGTGGGCATCATGCATATATATTTAGGTGGATCATTGAATCATGAACTGGCATCACAACAATTAGCAGCTTTTTGTACAAGTCAATACATGATATGTGGCAATATGACCCTTTAAGGGCATAGAGCAGTTGTGTACTTTGGGTTGTTTTACTCCTGAACGACACTTTTTTGCACAAAATGGGCTAAATGGCCAGGTCACATGGACTTCGAAGGCTCAGAGAAGGTTGGGGAAGGGGACCCACTGGAACAGCTGTTGGGAGACAGATGGTAGCCTCCCATCGAGGCCATCCAGCATGTTCTTTAACATGCACAGGGTATGGCTCTTCCGCACACAGGGCCACAACTTAACGTCCCATCCAACGAACGGCAGCCTTTCCAAGTCCATCGGTGTCCCCTACTGACCGTGGGCAGGGCAGGGAAATTTGTGGAGATGAATCTCAATGCTGACCCAGCTGGGACTCGAACCTGGAAACTACAGATTACGAGCCTGGCGTGCTACCGACTGAGACACCCCAGCCCCAGAGCAGTGTGTGCAAGTTGAAACATGCTACAATATGATGCAGGTAACAGCAGAACAGTTCTACAGTCTTATTATTATCTATCTATTGTTATCAATCTATATTATTCTCTGGTTTTCAATGAGAATACCGTGGGCTTGGGCAATTTGTTGTGCATTGATGGAAGTGCTTTGTCCCCCAGATCTTGGGTTGTCCTACATAGAATCACACCTGTATGTGAAGTGTTTGTGCCACTGGAAAATCATGATTTGTTTCAAGCATTGTTCTCCCATACACAAATAATTTCTGTGACTGTCTGTGCACCACTTAAGACTCGTTGAGCACAGTATCGCATTATCCAGTTTTGAGATTAGCCATAGCCTGAAAAAAATATCAAACACACGAAAACACTTTCCCAAAGTGAGAAAACAACAGAGACTGACTGCATACTGTTCTGCTGTTCCTTGTGATTGCATTGCAATGGTTTTAAATTTGCATACACTGTTCTATGACCTTGAAGAATCACTGTAATGCCATATAATAATATAAATAAATAAATACCCCCCTCAAGCAGCTGCTTGCCACAGAGGTCTGACAGGAGCCTGTCAGTTTATATGCCATAGTAGTAGGTCTGAGAGGATGGCAAGACCTCAGCAGAAAAATCTTGTATTAACTCATATGAAAAGCTGATAATTGTTGTGGATGGCAGTCATCGAATTAAATGATCTACTCTAATATATAAGCATACAAGTTTTGTTGCAATTCAAAATGTGAGACGTAGTACAAGAACCAACAAAATCAGAGGGCTATAACTCCATCGTTATTCATAACCTCAAGGGGTGGGCTATAACCCTACCCTTTGAGGTGATGAATAATGTATTTGTTATGGAAATCTCCAAAAATCTGAGGCTTAAACATGCCATCCTTTATCTACACTGTAAGTAAGTTTCTGGGTACAGCACTGAACAAAATAAACTCAATAAAATTATTATAAGTTCAATAAAACATTTACCTGATAAAGGTGTAGGATTATCCTTCCACTGAACATTTCTAATTTTTGCCTGGTTTTGCCTTTCTTTCTTAAGCCTTTCTAATCTTTGTGCTGTATTAGATCGATGCCGATGTGCTCCAATTAATTCCATATCGGATGCAATATCATAAGACTGGCCTGCTTCAAGCAACTCTGATTCCAATGCACTGCTGTAGTAATCTAGAACCTTTATGGCTGATTCATTGTTGCCTTCAATATTGTTCAATGGTTTGTCTGTGACCACATCATTCAGCATTACCAGTTCACACATCCCAGTATCATCACATGTGATGAATGAATGATGAATATGAGACAGTAAAAATTTTCGATCGTCATAAAATGCCATGATTATCCAGATAAACTTTTATGATGTGTTCCTGTGAGAAAAATGGATTTGCATTTAATATATATTTTATACATGCACTAATATAAATAATTGCTATCTATTATTACAGGTACTGAAGTTTTTAAAAATTGTAGGCTGCTAAAATGCAAGTATTAAGGCAATAAGACTTTTAACAACAGCAACAACAGTGAAGTTCCAAAACTCACCACCAGAGGGACAAGTAATTGTGGCATGCTATCAGGACAAAATCTGTTCTATGTGGTGACCTTTATTGGCCACAATGTGCTGAAATCAACATTGTCAACAGTGGAACATAACATATCCTATGAGATGTTTGCCACATTTTGGATGTTGTTTTTCAAGTCCACAATGTCTTAATGTCAGCACAGTAAACTTGGTCCTTCAAATAACCCCAGAGCCAAAAGGTGGGTTTAAATCATGGGAATGAGGTGGTTGGGAATCTGTGACTTATCATTCTATCATGGTGAAGTCTGCAGGCAACATAATCATATTGTTTGCAATGTGCGGAACTCCACCTGCATGAAGACTGTTGTCTGAAGATATCCATATTGTGGTAGGGACACAATGAGAGCATCATGTAAAAAGGGCATGATAGCAATGATCGGTGTTAGGTTACAGGTTCTGTCTCAGAGATCTTAAACAAGGGAACCAATGATAAATTCAGCCAATAAAACTGCACCATACAGTCACTATTGGCTTGTGCAGATACAGTCACTATAGATCATTCCTGATCACATGATGATTAGTTGTTGCTACCCAGATCCAATACCTGTGGGTATTCACTGCTCCATTCAAATGAAATGAGCCTCAGCAAAATATAAGACATTCCATGCAGGGGCAGTCATAAGTGTATAAGGCAAGCCTGGAGGATACTGTTCAGAGGTATATTAAAGATTTTGTACACCAAAAATGACACTTTTAACTTTACTAATGCATCATTTAATAATCTAGATGCATTTTACAAGCTTGTCATTTGGCCTTTGATGTACTGAAGGCATAAGGGGTTTGCCTTCCCGGAAAATAAATTGGCTAGTTGTTGGAGTGAAAAAATGAAACAATTGCAAGTCAAGCCTGGAGGATACTGTTCAGAGGTATATTAAAGATTTTGTACACCAAAAATGACACTTTTAACTTTACTAATGCATCATTTAATAATCTAGATGCATTTTACAAGCTTGTCATTTGGCCTTTGATGTACTGAAGGCATAAGGGGTTTGCCTTCCCGGAAAATAAATTGGCTAGTTGTTGGAGTGAAAAAATGAAACAATTGCAAGTCTCTTGAAGGGGGCCATGGCCCCCTCCTTATGACCGTCACTGACTCCATGCAAGAAAGTCCTGTGCAAAGGCCAGTCGAGTTGTCAGGTCACCAGTGAGAAGCTGGTGCAAACGATGGATCCTGTATGGCTATCTTGGGTAACTGCAGTTATGCAATGTGCCATGCACTGCTGCTTCCATGTTGGTCAACTGTTGCATGAAGCATGGCAATATCTCTTCTACAACATCTGGAACAATGAGTTTCTGTCGTTGTCCAATTCTTACACTTAAGTTGCCCATTTTCTCAAATTTGGATGTTTTTCTGAGGCACTTTGGTGTTATAGGGCTTCTTTACAATCCTTTCATCCTTCAATACTCCTTTAATGCAAATTCATTAATGGAGGT
The DNA here is from genome assembly GCA_038380435.1 of Ryuthela nishihirai. Lineage (NCBI taxonomy): Eukaryota > Metazoa > Arthropoda > Arachnida > Araneae > Heptathelidae > Ryuthela > Ryuthela nishihirai. Next base: position 59,336,575 of record JAWZYU010000008.1, read on the forward strand.
CTTTCAGGTCAAGAGGCATGGTTCTCATCAGCAAGAAGTTTTTGTATATTGTTTGACCAACTATACTCCTTGGAACACCATGAATTTGCATTTGCTTGCAGGCATGTGCTATCTGGAGGTAAGTTTTATCACTACTTCTTTTTGCATAATCATTTTCACAATGATATACTTTGAAGAATGTAGATTCCAAATATTAATGCATTACATTCATTCCGCAATTCTACAGAGATATTTGAACATGTTGGGAGGGGGGGGGGCGGGTTAATTATGGCCATCCTGTATTTACCTTAACAAGCATGCAACTAATATTGCATAAGATATATTGTATCAGATAGTGACGGAAAGATAATCTGTAGCAAGAGTGAATCTTCATAGAGTCTGGTCTGCAGCAAGGAGATTTTGTAGGGAGTTCACAGTAAAAAAACTGCATAGGATGTCCATGGCGAAAGAAATGATGGTGTTTTACCTCTGAGTGGCACTTTTTTGCACACAATGGGCTAAATGATCAGGTTACAAGGACTCTGAAAGCTCAGAGAAGTTTGGAGGAGGGAACCCACTAGAGAGCTATTAGAAGACAGATGGTAGACTCTAGTCAAGGCCATCCAGCGTGTTCTTTAACATGGGTTGGGTTGCGTTGTTTTACCTCTGAGCGGCACTTTTTTGCACACCATGGCCAGGTCACATGGACCCCAAAGGCTCAGAGAAGGTTGGGGGAGGGGACCCACTGGAACAGCTGTTGGGAGACAGATGGTAGCCTCCCGTCAAGGCCATCCAGTGTGTTCTTTAACGTGCACAGGGTATGTCTCTCCCGCACATGGCGCCACGGCTTAACGTCCCATCCGATGGATGGCGGCCTTTCCAAGCCCATCGGTGTCCCCTACTGACCGTGGTCATACCCTGCATATGGGGAATTTTGCGGAGATAAATCTCAATGCTGACCCAGCTGGGACTCAAACCTGGGAACTACAGATTATGAGCCTGGCACGCTACCGACTGAGCCCCCCCCCCCCCCCCCCCCCCCCCCCCCCGATTTGAGACTTTGCCTCCTAATAGCTATCCAGTAGGTCTCCTTCCCCAACCTTTTTTGAACCCTTGGTAGTCCTTGCGACCTGGCTTAGCCAATTGCGTGCAAAGAAGTGCTGCTTAGAGGTAAAACAACCGAATCAAACCCGATATTTCAAATCAATAATCAAACTCTAAAGAAAAGAAGGACATAAATTGCAGCCTTGTCGAACTCCAATAATAATACTAAACCAATCATTGGAAGCTTTACCAACTCTGGCACGTAACTCAGTGTCAAGTCTGGATCTAGAAGAAAAAAATCGAATGGGGGAGGGAGGGAGGGAAGAGACAATTTCTGAATGCAGAATTAAACATTCTCCTCTGCGTTTGACAGGTCTTTAAAAAAAATTCTTGAAAAATGCATGAAATATAAATAAGTTTAGCAATTTTTTTGTCTCTATTACCTACTAACATTCTTAAAGGGGGGATGGAACCCATGCATCCCCCAGATCCAGCCTTGCTCAGTGTCATTATAGAGCGCCATCATTATGCTAACCATATTATCATGAATGTCATATTTGACAATCAACCACAAATTATGGGGGTTCAACAGAATCAAAAGACTTAGAAATCTAGAAAGCAAGAAAGGTTGGGTTGTTTTACCTCTGAGCGGCACTTTTTTGCACACCATGGGCTAAATGGCCAGGTCACATGGACCCCGAAGGCTCAGAGAAGGTTGGGGGAGGGGACTCACTGGAACAGCTGTTGGGAGGCAGATGGTAGCCTCCCGTCAAGGCCATCCAGCGTGTTCTTTAACGTGCACAGGGTATGGCTCTCCCGCACACGGGGCCACGGCTTAACGTCCCATCCGACGGACGGCGGCCTTTCCAAGCCCATCGGTGTCCCCTACTGACCGTGGGCAAGGCGGGAAATTTTGCGGAGATAAATCTCAACGCTGACCCAGCTGGGACTCGAACCTGGGAACTACAGATTACGAGCCTGAGGCGCTACCGACTGAGCCACCCCCGCCCCTAAGCAAGAAAGGTTTGAGGATACTTATACCTCTAGTAAAATTCTTAAAACAAGCTTTCTTCCATGCAAAACATTTAACTTTTCGTACCATGCGACAATAGAATCATTACCTCTTATATTTGAGCAATAATTTCATCCACCTTTGGAGCCTTGTTGAACTTTAATTCTATGATCCCCACATTTAAATATTACAAAGTTATGTTATATAGGATGCATATTTTAAGAAAATATATATACATTCTGTAACAATTGATTTTAGAACATTTTTAGTCCTAGCTGAATAATTAATGAGCGCGTATGCATTTCAATATTTCTTTTCGAATTAAAATTTGTAATTTTAAAATTCCAAATAACAGGCCATTATTATTGAATCGAATCTTGTTGCTTTTTAGTTTGCAAACTTATTCATATTTTTCAACCAGTGGTAAGCGTACCTTAGGGTATACAAGAGAAGTCTGAGGGTAAGTGAACACCTGAATTGTCTGAATTTTTGTTTCAAGTATTAGACCGCTATATTAATTTTGTACTTTTTACATGGAAAGACAACAAGTTGCAATTAAATTTTTTAAGCAGATGCGTTGCAATGGTAGAAAATATTCTTTTGAAAAAACTTTAGGTACTTGGGGTGCTTCAAAGAATTCGTTTTTTTTTAAAGTGGAACGTTTTAATAAAAGACTGAGAAACACTGCCAAAGCTTTGATTATGGTTGCATGCACTAAATTAAAATATGCTTTTTAAAATTCGTTACTAAGGCAGAGGGGAAATGTGACATATTTGCAAATAAACTTGTTTCGACCAAAAAAAAATATAAATTGACATTTTGTAAATGTTAATGTTTTTTTTTTTAATTTCTGCTGCTTCAGTTTAATTATTTGTCAGATCTTCTCAAGCCAGGTGTGCTTTTTTTTCCCTCCATTATTCTCCCTCTGTTTATTTTAATTTCATTAAGGCATTTATCTCTGTTCTGAGGTACGGAATTCACCCAGAGAGAATTTACCGTTTTTCGAGATATTCAGGGTTTGGGCTTTCACAGCACAGTCATAGATGCATTTTGCTTTCCCTTGGAAGCTTCTATGCAGGAGACGGAATTCTAACACGTGCTAATTAGCGGCATTACTTACCATTTCCTTCTGTCGTGGGATGCAAATGTGTTTTGATTACGGGAAACAGATAATGGCCTCGGCAAACTAATGAATATTTCAAAGTTTAATCAAACTTAGCTTTTTCCGAGATAATTATACTGTCTTTGGGCGCCGCGTACGACTTTAGTCTTTGCCCCAAAATGACAGCTCACCTATCCAAATTTTCATTATCGCACACCTAATTTAAATGCGCCTCGGCACGCGAAGAAAAAAAGGCGCCAAAGAAGAATTAACGAAGGTGCAGATGAGAAAAGACGATGAAAAGGGGAAGAGAAAGACAGAAGAAAATAATAATAATATAAAAAAAAAACTACGCAAAAAAAAAGTTTATCATATTAAACAGCTCCTCTTAGCAAAGCTTCTCATAAGCTCAGTGTGCGTTGGTAATGGAAAAGCTGTGTCGGAATTAACCAGGCCCCCCATCAATTACAATAATATCCTGCCATAATCGTGTTATCTGTCGCTTGGTACCGGCGAAAGGAGACCTTCTCATATTATCTGTCCTTTGTTGTTCTGATGAGCTCGGTAATTTATGAAAGACGATAAATGTCATCCAAGCATTAATCATTGACAAACCACGCTCGCTTTCGGAGACTTTTTTTTTCAACGTGGGGGGAGAGGAAATACGGTTTCGTGTCTCTTTCCCTTTTCCATTCTCCCTGCCACAAAACCAAAAGGGAAAGGCAAGACCCACATATTTCCTCCTTACAGTCTGCTAACTGAGATGTCGTCAGTTATGTGTGTGCGTTTAATTTCCCGGCGAGGAGAAGCCGCTGCTGATGAATTAAGTCGAGTGCGCGATCGTATATATAGAAGACTGCATTCAACTATGACGCCTGATCGGCTCTCCTTCGTCTCATCGCTTGCTCCCAGGCATCCCATCCAAACAAAGCCCGCGACGGGGAGCCTCTGCCTTGTAACTCATCATTTGCATTGACCGTTAATGACGACTAATCTGATGACGGCGCGCACGCTGCTCTCCGCCACGGCACCCATGGGGGCATACGGAGCTCCATGCTGCCATACCCATTGAAAATGGGCTCTTGTTAGCTAATGAAGTCCTCGTACATATGAGACCGCTATTTTATGCCTTGTTACTGCTTTCTCGTCTTCCATCGCTTTGTTTTCTCTCTTCGCTCGCTCCTACACTCCCCCCGCCGTTTCTGCTCCTTCTGTTCTTTTTTACTTTTACAAAAGGAGTGGAATCTCTCCGGTATTAGCGTGTATAGTTTGCATTCTTTTTCGATATTCCCATTCGTGCTTTAAACGGTAAAAATTCTTTTATTGCCGAACGGAATGGCATCATACTTCGAACAAACACCTAGAAAACAAAGCGCAGAAATAGCTTTAAGAAATCATTTTTGTTTTCGACAAGCATTAATTCACGCTGGTTAAAACAGTCTTGATAAATGCTCATGCTTTAGAACAGTTGGTGAATGATTAAGATAGCAATTCTGAAACAACTCTGTAGGAACTTTTTATTTTTCATTTCTATTGAGCACGATAATCGAATACAAATCTAAATATACATATTTACATAATAAGATTTGATTGTCTTAAGCCTGAATAAATTCTTGTAGAAAAGAGTTATCTTTCGGGGTGGAGGCTCGTAATCGGCAGTTCTCAGGTTCGAGTTGGGTTGTTTTCCACTCTGAACCACAATTTTTTGTACACAATGGGCTAAATGACCAAGTAACAAGGACTCCGAGATTCAGAGAAGGCTGGAGAAAGGGGAACAAGTGGACAGCTGTTAGGAGACAATGGTAACCTCCTGTTAAGGACATCCAGCGTGTTCTTTATCATGCACAAGGTACGTCTCTTCTGGACACAGAACAACGGCTTACCGTCCCATATGATGGACGGCGGACTTTCCAAACCAATTGGTGTTCCCTACTGATCAAGGAGAGGGAAGATGGCGTTTAGCAGAGATAGATCTAAAGCTGGCCCAGGTGAGAATCGAACCTGGGAACTACAAATTACAAGTCTGATGCGCTACCGGCTGAACCACCCCCTCCCCGCCCCATATATATATATATCGATATATCCTTCTTATTCAAAAACAAGTATTATTTGTTCAATTTGAGTGGATAGACGCAAGTTGAACAAATAATACTTGTTTTTATAACGAATTCATTTGTAATCACCTCGTAAATTTTTTGGGTTGTCATTACATCTTTAAGAGGATTTTTTTTTAGTTGATAGTTGTTTAAAATGGCATAATGGCATCCAAGGGCTCATAGCTGCATAACAGAAAGGGAGAACGATTGCTAAGAAACCGATTAAACTTGGTATAACTATTGTCGTGAACCTTGCAATAATCCTTGGAACCTTTAATATGCAAAAATATGTTGCATATATATTTTTGCAATAACGGGAACTGAACTGCAGTTTTGAAGCTCTAAAACTTCTAAAAGAGGCATTTAAAGGAAAATGTGACCGAAGACAATTTAAAGATCAAAATCAAATCTATTTAAATCTCGATTTCCAGCATTATTCGTTCAATATTTAGAGTTATGGATGCTGGAATATTTGACAACAAATTATCTTGCTTTATAAAAGTTATTCATAATTGTTTAATATTAAAGCAAACCAATTACTCAAACTTCTAAAAATGTATATTCTATTAATGGTTTGAAATAATATTTATTAAGTTCTGATTAATTTCTCAGGTAAATTCTTGATCACGCATTATTCTTGTGAAATATTCTAACTTCCATAACTCTTTAAATATTGAACTAATGTTGTTGAAAATCGAGATTTAAATAAATTAAAGATCATAATCAAATCTATCTTAACATGGGAATTTTCAAATATTTTGGTGTAGAAATACATACGCCAACTGGAAAAAGTCACTTTGATATTCGGGCAGTGAAGTGACTCGGTGGACCAGGTTGTAACTAAACAGTTGTTCTTCGGTTTGTTTTTTTTATTCAACGTTCAACTTAGTCTTTATAAGGGGCATTGATTGCCTAGGAAAATCTGCCTTCTGTTGGATGATGTATTAAAAGAACAAGATGGAAGTGCTTCTATCTATCTCCTGAGAGCAGACCAATGAATTCTTACACTCTTTTCATTTATTCTAATGTGTGCAAAAAAAAAAGGGCGGCTAAGAGGTAAATACAAGGCTCGGCTGCAACACGCAAAGCTCGTAATCTGCCGTTCCCAACAAGGGCATGGATTTGGCTCGGTTGCTAGCACGCCAGGTTCGTAAACTGCAATTCCCAGCTTTGTATCCAAACTATGCCTGCGTTGAGAGTTGGCCAGAAAGGTGCACCGATAGCTTCAGAATGGTCGCCGTCAGTCGGATGGGACATTATGCCGTGGGCCGTATGCAGGATAATTTGTAGGATTTTTTATATCTGAGCGGCATTATTTTGCACACAATGGACTAAACGGCGAGATCACAAGGCCCAAAGGGCTGAGAGAAGGTGATCCACAGGAAAAAAGGAAGCTTACCGTCAAGGTCATCCAGCATGTTCTTTAATTTGCACACTAGGACGCGGCTAAAGGTCCCATTAAACGGACGGTGAGCTTTCCTAGCTAATTAATGTACACTTTTCCATAAAGGTCAAGGTGGAAGTTAGTGGAGATAAATCTCAACGCTGGCGCAATTAGCACTAGAACCTTAGAACTGCAGATGCCCTCCTCCCCCAAGGTAAGGGTTAGCAGGGATAAATAGCTGACACAGCTGGAACACTAACCTGGGAACTGCAAAATACGAGTCTAATGCACTACTGGCTGAGTCACTCCGTTTCAAAATAATTATTAAAAAAGAGATATGCATACAGTTCACCAAACGCTGGGCGGCTTAGCCGGCAGCGCGCCAGGCTCGTAATCTGCAGTTCCTAGGTTCGAGTCCCAGTTGGGCCAGTGTTGAGATTTATCTCCGCAAAACTCCCCACCTTGCCCTCGGTCAGTAGGGCCACCGATGGGCTTGGAAAGACCGCCGTCCGTCGGATGGGGAATAAGCCTTGTCGAGTTGTCCCACCAAATAATAACCCCCATGTGCGCGTTACAGAACACGCTAGATGGCGTTAAAAGGTGTCTTCTAAAAGCTGCCCAGTGGATCCACTTCCCCTATTCAACTCCGAGTCTCTGAGGTACTTGTGACTTGGACATTTTGGTCAAGCTCAGAGTATTTCTTTGTTTTTTTTTATCCTAAGTCCATCAGCTAAAGCATATCCTCTGCTTTTTTTTTTGAGATATTATAATTCTTTCTTTATCCAAAACTACAACTGAATAGCACACATATCGATTTTTTTTTTATCATCCCATTACAATTTCTCAGCCTTTTCGTCAGGGGACAGACATCATGGTTTTATAGCACACGTGGCAATATTCAAATTTCCCTTCGTACAACCTTGCTATTAATTAGAGCGCAGAATAATAGGCTTAACGTCTGTTGTCATAACACCTGCGATCGAGATAGTATTATCATCCTTACACAACGCGAAGACAGTGTGTGTACACTATATCACTGGGTGCCAATTAGGGAGAACCTTTGATGTCTAGATTTCTTCTCTCTCCTTTTCCATCCTTTGTTGTTCTTGTGTTTGTGTGTATGTATGTGTTATCTTTGGTGGACCCCCATCCTGTGACGGCTCCGACGTAAACGTTGAGACTAAAAACGTGCCGAATAGAAATTAGCCCTCTTTGGAAGAACGGAGAAACCTTCCGCCGGTGTCGATAATCCCTCGTCCAACGTCGATCTCCTGAAACAATCTGGGCTCACGACTAATTATCAAGGAGAAGCGGTAGCGTATGCTTGAACTTGCAGGAAAGAAGAAAGATGGGGGAGAGGAGGCGGAGAGTGAGAGAAGAGGGGTGGTCGTGTAAGGGGGAGAAAAAGGGGAAATGAATAAGAGGAAAAAAGATTTCAAGGCAGCCGCTTGTTCGTCTCCAGCACTAATGAGAGTAACAACAGAAGCATCGAAAACAGGAACACAGTTCTCAAGTCGATTAGTGCAACTTCCAGATCACAATCGCCGCCGGCTGCAAAAATTACTGGAGCAAAACTCTTGCAAAGATGCTTTAATGAAAAACAATATAGGCTGTCCAATTAGGCTGTTGTGATGTTGAGTTTTGGAGAATCAACTCGGCTTTAGCACAAGTTACTTACCTGTCTAAGTTGCAGAAAGGAAAGTGGAACAGTGGGAGGCGTACAATTCAACGTTTGCACTCTTTTCGATTTTTTTTTTTAATCAGTTGATACATCTTGAAAGGGGTAAGGGACAAAGGACTGTTTTAAAACAATTACGCGAACAAAGCATTTCAAACTTTAGTTGTTGTTTAGTTTTTTTTTCATTTTATCTTGTTCTTATGAAAGTCAGATTAGCATCTAATTCACGTTGGGTAATGTCATGTCTCCAAAAGGTGATTTTTTTTTTAACTTCTGTGTTTTCTTCAACAGTCATCTCGAAGCGTACTAGAGTAATCTACGAATTTTTATGTTTATTTAATCAACAATGAAAAGAAAAAATCTAAAACGTGTTTCTTTTTGAAAATTACACATTTTTCTCTGGAATTTTGCTACTTGCTTAAATTTCTCCTTTTTTTTTTTACCATTTCATACTGTTGCCGATTGTTCCTAAAAGTTAAAGAGCCTGAAAAATATTATTTCACTACTGCACATGACTAGATTTCTAACATAAAGTTTCAATATTCAAATGGGGCAGGTGGTGGCTCAGTTGGTAGCGTGCGGGTCATCCCATTCTCCAATGTTCACAGTGTTATGGCTCTCCTGCACATGGGAACAAGTATTATAGCTCATCCGACGGACGGCAGCTTGTCTAAGCCCATGGATATTCCCTTTCTCAGGGTGGGGTTAGCGGAAATAAATCTTAACGCTGCCATAGTTAGGAATCGAACTTCGGAACTTCAGGTTATTAGTTTGGCGGGGACACCCACCCCTTTGTATGCAGAACCATACTTTGTGCATGTTAAAGAACACACTGCATTTTCAGTGTATCTCCTTCCCCGACCTTCTCTGAGCCCTTTTGATTTAGCCCATTTTGGGCAAAAAAAAAAAAAAAAACTCCGTTTAGAAGTAAAACAGCAATTTTATTCATTTTTTCCCTTTAGACATCGTCAGATCTTAATCTAAGCTGGGGGTTCTCAACGTGGGGTATGCGGTGAAATTTTTTGGGGTACGCCGTGAGAGCTCAAAATTCGCTAGATATATGTTATATTGCATATGTTTTTATTCCCATTGTTATACTATAATTATAGTTTTATGTATCTATACAAGGGGTACGCCAGTTACATACACATTTCCAGGGGGTATGTGAAGCATAAAAGGTTGAGAACCACTGATCTAAGCCATTAGAGGGCTTCAAATAACAAGTTGTAATTATACATGAACAAGGCTGGTTCTGGAGGGGAATGGGGGAGATGGTAAAGGCCTGTTCTGGGAAGGGAAAGGTGACCCCCCTCAAAATACTAGTAGGAAGCGAAAAAAGTTAAATCTGCATACAATACCGATATTTTTAAAGGCATTGGTTAAAGACCTTTATAAACCGTAGTAAAAGAATTTATACCGGAACGGCATTCTGGCTAATTCCAACCCCCCCACCATTTTTCTCTAGATGCGGACATGTGCACGAACGACTATCGTAAACAATTTGCCCCGTTAATCAATTTCGCAAAAAAAAAAAAAAAAAATTCTCACGCGACTTCCAAAACTAAGCGAATTAAAAGAGTTGTCACGAACAGCAGTAATGTACACATGGTCCCCCTACCTGCAAAGATGACGTAAGAATCGAACTAACAAAAACCGCCGTAGTGGAACGAGCGGCGGAGTCGACTCCTCAATACCAGTAGCGCAGCAAATGCTCGACTGCCGTGAAGATAATGATAGAGGCAAGGTGAAACGGGCGTTAGCAGATGTTCTCACATAACGAATGCCTAGTTAAAAGCCCTTTTGGCCAACAGACCCTGTGATTAGAAGCAGAAGAGGCGGGGTTATTGGATGGACTTGGGATGTTACGGTTCACTTCCCTAGTTCACTCGTCCTTCTCCTTTCTCTGCTCTGGATGTTCATCACTGAAAGCTCAGAACCTGGTAACAAATATATCTTCCACAACCACTCGGAAGTTACCCTGAAAAGGAAGGGTTAAATCCTTATCAATAACATTTTTTACCCTTTTCCCCTCTCGGCACGCTTTCTCATTCCGTGTGCTTCGCTACAAGGAATAGCGAAAACAGGTACCAATAATACTGTAGTCCATACATATTAATGCAGCTATAGGGGCTAATGGTATCAATTAAAAAACAAAAGTTTTATTACCCACACACGCACGGGCTCGGTTCCGCTGCTCATGTCGTGTTCCGGCGACTTCAAGTCGCTTCTAATGCAGCCATTTGTGGAACTCACTGCTTAATTATACAGGCAGAGGCGTGTTATGTGTGTGAGTTCCACAGACCATTCCGGCTTCTGTGTTACGGCCGCTCTACCTTGGGGCAATGCGAAGTGGCCTACGCGTTGTCACTTAAGATCGCGACACACTACAGACCAGGAGATGTTAATGTACAGAGAATTTCGCTCCGTTGGCGAAAGCAAGATGAATTCCACAATGTTATAGTGGAATGTCTTATCCTGCCTAACAGTAGTTCAGATAGAATGTTCCCATATATATATTATGGTCCTTCCATACCGTTTAACTTAATCGCTTGAATATTATTACCTGCATATAATTAAATATATATTTGTATTAACTTTCCTTGTTAATCTTGAAAATTTTTGTCCCAAAACAAAATTGGGATATTTCACATCAAAAGAGATATTTTTCTGCCAAATTCGGTGACAGGTCCCAAATATCCTAAAAATCAAGAGGGGTACACTTTTCTCGCATATCACAGCTCCACACAAGATAAACGATGTTCAATTTCATTAAAAAAAAAGGAGGGGGGGGGGTGAGGGCTAAGTCGGTAGAGTTTCAGGCTCGTAATCTCTAGTTTCCAGGTTTGAGTCCTGCCTGGGCCAACGTCGAAATTTCTCTCCGCAAAGTCCCCACCCTGAACTCAGTCAAAAGGGAGCACCGAGAGGGTTGCAAAGGCCGCCATCCGTCAGAAGGGATGTAGATTCGTGGTCCCTGTGTGCACAAGTACCATATCCTGCGCACGTTATAGAACATGCTGGTTGGCCTTGACGGGAGGGCATCATCCTATCAATGCCATCCAGCGTGTTCTTTCACATCTTCACAGGCAAATGGTGCACATGTGGTCATGGCTTACTGCCCCTTCCAACAGACGCCGGTCTTTCCAAGCCCATCGGTGTCACCTTTTCGATCGAGACCAAAGTAGTGGTTTAGCGGAGATAAATCTCAACAGTGGGGGATCCAGATGGGGCTCAACCTGTAAACTGATTAACTGTTTTACCTTTGAGCAGCACTTTTTTTTTTTGCACATAGTAGGCTAAATAGCCAGGTCACAAGGGCCCCTACTGCTCAGAGAAGACGCTAGGGGGAGGAGGCTCACTGAACAGCTGTTAGGAGACAGATGGTAGCCTCCCGTCAAGGCAAAGCAGCAAATTCTTTAATCTGCATAGGGTGCTCTCCCCCGTACACAAACTACGGCTTCACGTCCCATCTGACAGATGGCAGTTTTTCCATGCTTATGTGTTATCCCCAACTGACCGTGGGTGGGCCGAGGAGTTTTGTGGAGATAAATCTCAACGCTGGCCCAGTCGGGACTCAAACCTGGGAACTGCATTCATTAATAAATTATCAAGGTTCAAGGTGTTTTAAGTTCATGGTGAAATTAGCCTCCAATGAGGGGCTCCCTATACCAGAATAAATTATCACAAGAAAAATCCTGTGACAAGAAACATGAAAAAAATTGAGTTGAAAAAAAAAATTGTTTGTCCTGACTGGGATTCGAACCCAGGTCTTCCAGAAGCTTGCCGGGCGTCTTAATCGGTAGACCACCGAGAACATATACGTCTTCCTGTTGATTCACCAGTGGCGGCATCAATTATCAGAAGTTGGGCAGCCAAGCAACCACATTTTTGATGGTAGTAATATTTGTCCCTCACGCTCACAGTGTTATATAAACTATTCAGTAATAAATTATCACAGGAAAAGTCCTGTAGACAAGGAACACTTGAAAAACTGAGTTGAAAAAACTAGGTTGTCCTGACTGGCATTCCAATCAGGACAACCAAGTTTTTTCAACTCAATTTTTCAAATGGGAACTGAGATTATGAGTCTGGCGCGTTATCGACTGAGCCAACCTCGGCCCATCCATCATGAGCAATAAGTATTATTAAGCTAAGTATCACAAATTGATTTGCATCCTTACGAGAAAGTGTTAATCACTAAAAGTATACTGTTTAATCAACACTACTGATTTAGGAGAAAAGTAATAATGGTAAAGGTTGCAAACGAATACAGGTAGCCCCCGACTTAGGCGATTTAACGTGAAAACTGATATAAACAACCATATGTAGGCAATATATCTCTCTCACATCACTTCATCGCTAATATTTTTAGTGATGAATAAAAAAAATGATTTGACTAATATAAAAAAAATGGTTTGGGTTGCTTTACCTCTGGTCGGCACTATTTTTTTACACGATGACCAGGTCACAAAGACCCTTAGGGCTAAGAGAAGGTTGGGGGAGGGAGACCCACTGGTCAGCGATTAGGAGACAGATGGCAGCCTCCCGTCAAGACTATGCAGTGTGTTCTTTAACGTGCACAGAGTATGGCTCTCCTGTACACGGGTTGGGTTGTTTTACCTCTGAGTGGCACTTTTTTGCACACCATGGGCTAAATGGCCAGGTCACATGGACCCCGAAGGCTCAGAGAAGGTTGGGGGAGGGGACCCACTGGAACAGCTGTTGGGAGACAGATGGTAGCCTCCGTCAAGGCCATCCAGCGTGTTCTTTAACGTGCACAGGGTTGGCTCTCCCACACACGGGACCACGGCTTAACGTCCCATCCGACGGTCGGCGGCCTTTCCAAGCCCATCGGTGTCCCCTACTGACCGTGGGCAGGGCGGGGAATTTTGCGGAGATAAATCTCAACGCTGACCCAGCTGGGACTCGAACCTGGGAACTACAGATTACGAGCCTGGCGTGCTACCGACTGAGCCATCCCCGCCACCTGTACACGGTGTCACGGCTTAACGTCCCATCCAAAAGGACGGCGGGCTTTCCAAGCCCATTGGTGTCCCATACTGACAGTGGGGTGGGGAGTTTTGCGGTGAAAAATCTCAAACTTGGATCAGCGGGACTCGAACCTGGGAAATACAGATTACGAGCCTGAAGCGCTTTCGGCTGAGCTCCCACCCACCCCAAAAATGGGAGATTCACAAATGACTGAAGTGAATGAATTACACTTATTTGAGTGAAATGCCGAGATCGAGGCTGTTAGAACGTTCTGGGCCAACATCTTAGCACAGACTTTTCATCAAAGTGTCACTGTCCTATTTGGGGGGGGGGGGGGGGGGGGGGGGGGGCTCAATCGGTAGCGCGCCAGGCTCGTAATCTGTAGTTCCCAGGTTCGAGTCCCAGCTGGGTCAGCGTTGAGATTTATCTCCGCAAAATTTCCCTGCCCTGCCCACGGTCAGTAGGGGACACCGATGGGATTGAAAAGGCCGCCGTCCGTCGGATGGGACGTTAAGCCGTGGCCCCGTGTACGGGAGAGCCATACCCTGTGCACGTTAAAGAACACGCTGGATGGCCTTGACGGGAGGCTACCATCTGTCTCCCAACAGCTGTTCCAGTGGGTCCCCCCGCCAACCTTCTCTGAGCCTTCGGGGTCCATGTGACCTGGCCATTTAGCCCATGGTGTGCAAAAAAGTGCCGCTCAGAGGTAAAACAACCCAACCTATTTGTGGGGAACTACACCGACTGGCATGGAAGTTTTAAGGTGTAGCAAGCAGAACTCCGTGGCCTGCTCTAAGATCTACAAAGAGAAAATGAAACTTGCGAATCAGATGTCGTTAAACAACTTCTTTAAACGTGGGGCACACATCACAGCCGTCAACTTCAATCAAAAAACACAGCCATTAAATTATTTGTTCAATTTTCTTTTCATGTCATGCTTTTTAATAAAATGATCTTAGTTATAGCAAAAATAAATAGAAAAGCATTCATTCTTTCCTTTATTTTCATCTCATAAGAAATTGAATATAGGTAAAAAATTTAATGCAGAAAAGAGAATTTAGGCATATGTGCGGGAACACAAACTCAAATTTGTAAAATTTGTAATTGAGAAAAAAATTCCATTTATCCAACCCCACTTCGATTAAGTTGGATTGTTTCACCTCTGAGTGGCACTTCTGCGCAACACAATCTGCTAAATGGCAAGGTCACAAGGACCCCAAAAGCTCAGAGAAGGTTGAGGTAAAGAGACACACTGAACCTGGTTATCTTCATCCAGCATATTCTCAAAATTGCGCAGCTGGGTGTTTCACTTTTGACCACACTTTTCTGCACACAATGGGCTAAAAGGCCAGGTCAAAAGGACCCCAAGGGATTACACAAGATTGGGGGACCCACTGGACTGCTGTTGGAAGACAGATGATAGTCTCCTGTCAAGATCATCCAGAGTATTTTTAAAAGTGCAAAGTGTATGACTCTCCCGCACACGGAGCCATGGCTTTTCGTCCCCATCCATACGACGGATATCAGTTTTCCAAGCCTACGGTGTCTCCCTTTCTCACCGAGGGCTGGGTGTGGGCTCTGCGGAGAAAAATCTCAACGCTGACCCAGGTGGGGCTAGAAATTGGGAACTTCAGACTAGTGACTGGAGCGCTACCGACTGAGCCAACTCCCATTTGCCATACTTCGGAATGCAATTATCAGGTAAGTCAGGGGCTACTAGTACTCATTTGTTAACTGAAAGAAATTTGTAACTCCTGTTCTTCAGCAATGTTTAGAGAATAAAATGAAGGTAAAACAATTCTAAACCTTTTAATCACCGGAGCACCCAGAGCGAACAAACTACGAAATCGTCACCTGCAGAAAAAGTGTGGCTTTTTCAGTACCGCAAAACATCAAGCGCCACTACTCCAAAACCTGCGATTATAGCTTTAGAAATGGGGAATGAATCTGGAGGGGAAATAAACGCAGACGGAGAGTAATCAGCAGGACGTAATTAAGAGACATCTTGCCAAAAACTACTCGTCCACAGCTGGGAATTGCTGCCTCTAGGCCACGCTGCCGGGAGGCTGCATCGAAATGTGATGCACACTGAAGCAATTTCCCGTGTTATTTCCATGTGCAGTCCATCATGGCTATTACAATCATTGAGATCTCTTATCGCTCGCAGACTAAAAGAGAGAAGCAGTCTTCTAACGACAGTGTATTGTACGTAATTAAATTCAACGCCAAACAGCATCCACATTATCACCGGCACCAAATCTTCATCTATAAGTTGGAGATTTCGACCCTTGTGCATCAGGTAAGCAGCGAATATACCATTTGTCGAGTTAAACTCCGTATGCGTGGTTGGAAATAGATCAACGCTGAAAATTGAAGATGATTTTTAGAAAGCAGAAATATGTAACACCTAATAGAAGCAGTTACGCAGGAAGCGATTATGAACGTGTAAGAGGTAACTATCAATTTTCATCTGACTCCAATTTGAAGAACGGCGGCTTTTCCAAGTCCATCGGTGTCTTAATTCTGAACGAGAGCAGGGTGTGGGTTTAGCGAAGTTAAATCTCGATGCTGGCCCAGATGTAGCTTGAACCAGGGAACTGCTGGACAAAATCCCGCTCTGCCCTCTATCAGTAAAGGACACCGATGAGGTTGAAAAAGCAGCCGTCCGTCAGATGAGGTGTAAAGACGTGCCCCATATGCGGGAGAGCCCCATGGGGACGTTAAAGAACACGCTATTGCAGCAAATCTGCTGCAGTTCAGCGGAGATATATATCAATGTTGGTACTTTTTTTTTAGAGAAGAGGGCCGCAGGTGCAAGTTACCGATACCAATGCCATAAAGTTGGGTTGTTTTACCTCTGAGCGGCACTTTTTTGCACACCACGGGCTAAATGGCCAGGTCACATGGACCCCGAAGGCTCAGAGAAGGTTGGGAGAGGGGACCCACTGGAACAGCTGTTGGGAGACAGATGGTAGCCTCCCGTCAAGGCCATCCAGCGTGTTCTTTAACGTGCACAGGGTATGTCTCTCCCACACACGGGGCCACGGCTTAACGTCCCATCCGACGGACGGCGGCCTTTCCAAGCCCATCGGTGTCCCCTACTGACCGTGGGCAGGGCGGGGAATTTTGCGGAGATAAATCTGGACGCTGACCCAGCTGGGACTCGAACCTGGGAACTGCAGATTACGAGCCTGGCGCGCTACCGACTGAGCCACCCCCGCCCCCAATGCCATAAGGATTTGTTACTTAGTTACTATTGTCCCTAGAAAGTTTTCCAAAGAAAATTTATCGAGTTCTCGATTTAAACTATGCAAATGAAAACAATTTATTAATTATGGTTATGTTATTGAATAATTAAAAATTAACATTAAAATAAAAAATTTAGATGCTTTCACAGAAATTTACTGTTTACAACTCTACCTGTAGCTATTAATTTTAATTTAATATGATCTGTACTCTTTTGGGTAAAAGGGAACAGAAGAAACAAAAATATTTGAGTGATAAGACTATGGAACTTATTTCTGAAAGAAGGAAGTGCAGGATTAATACGAATCAATACCCTACTAATCCAAACAGAAGGCATTACAACGAGCTTAATAAACACGTAAAAGATCAGTTAACAGCTGATAAGAATCTTTGGCTTAATGGCTTGGCTGACAATGCAGAGGAGGTAGTTAGACAGCACAACCAGCAGGTTGGGTTGTTTTACCTCTGAGCGGCACTTTTTTGCACACTATGGGCTAAAAGGCCAGGTCACATGACCTCGAAGGCTCAGAGAAGGTTGGGGGAGGAGACCCACTGGAACAGCTGTTGGGAGACAGATGGTAGCCTCCCGTCAAGGCTATCCAGCATGTTCTTTAACGTGCACAGGGTATGGGTCTCCCGCACACAGAACCACGGATTAACGTCCCCATGCAACGGACGGCGGCCTATTCCAAGCCCATCGGTGTCCCCTACTGACTATGGGCAAGGTGGGGAATTTTGCGGAGATAAATCTCAACACTAACCCAGCTGGGATTCGAACCTGTGAACTACAGATTACGAGCCTGGCGCGCTACCGACTGAGCCACCCCCGCCCCACACAACCAGCAGGGGATTGTGCCAGATTATTAATGTTTGTGAAAAAAAAACAGGTATACAAGGATTGAAGGATAAACTTAGTAAGGTGGTTGAAAGTGAGGATTCTGTGATGGCTAAGTGGGCTGAGCATTTCAGAGATGTTCTTAACAATGTGATTATTTCTACTCTCGTTGTTTGTAATGAGGATTGATGCATTACTGGCTTTTATGATGGCCCTATATCACATTCCGAAATCGCATTGGCTATCACTAAATTAAAACTTTATAAATCTCCTGGGATGGATGAAATCACCAGTGAAATGCTTAGAGCTGGAAACACATGTGTTGTTACGTGGCTGACTGAAATTTTCAGTATTTTTATGATAAAGGTGTTGTTTTTTAAGATTTTACTAGAGCTATTATTATTCCTATTTTTAAAAAAGGTGATCGCAGTTCTTGTGATAATTATAGGGGAATTAGTAGTAAATAATCACAGGATAAGTCCTGTAGACATGGAACTCATGAAATGATGAGCTGAAAAAAAATTGGTTTTGCCATGAGTGGGATTCGAACCCACGTCTCCAGGAAACATGCCTGTTATGCTACCTCTACACCACCAATGGCTAACCTTTCTCAGCTTATGTGACCTTATAAACCTTCCGGATTTTATTTATTTGATTCGCACTAGTGGCGCCATCTATCCAGGAAGTGGACAACTCTGTTGCCTCATTAGAGATGGAATTAATATTTGTCACTCACGCTCATGGCGTTAAATCAATAGCAATTGGTGGTGTAGAGGTAGCATAACAGGCATGTTTCCTGGATACGTGGGTTCGAATCCCACTCATTGCAAAATCAAATTTTTTCCAGCTCATCATAGGGGAATTAGTTTACTTTCTGTTCACGGTAAAGTTCTATACATGATTATACTTAATAGTATGAAGAATTTGGTTGATGGGCAACTGCGTGATGAACTGTGTGGAAATAGTAGGGAATGTATTGATTAAATATTTTTAATTATGCAGATTCTTGAGAAATGTTTAGAGTTTCAGAAACCTTTGGTTACTAGCTTTGTAGATTTCAAAATGGCTTTTGACCTCGTTGATCGATATAATTTGTGGTTGATTGTTATAGATCATATGGAATACCTGATAAGTTAGTTAGTGTAATGAAAGTTCTCTATAATAACATTGAGTCAGGTTCCTGTCAGACCTCTGTGGCAAGCAGCTGCTTGAGGGGGTATTTATTTTTATTTTTTTTTCATGGGTGAGAGTTCGTAAGGCTTGTAGCAAGGGTCCATTTTGTTCCCTTTTCTTTTTAGTTTGGTTACTGATTTTGTTATGCAAAATTCTTTGCAAGGGAAAGATTTTGGCCTTAAATGGTCTAGAGCAGGGATGGGCAAGTTCTTCGATAAGAAGAGCCACATAAAATATTTTTCATACCATTTTGAATGTTCAAGAGCCACATAAAATATTATATTAAAATTGTATTTATAAATAATAAAAAATATAACTATATACTCATCAAAGCAGAATATGTTTAATCTATGCTAGTTGAAGACTTTGATTGAGTCTTCATTTTTGCAGTTAATAGTTTAAAATCTGGCTGGTAGGATGTCAAAGCTGTTCTAAGAAGCTCAGTGAGGTGGCTGATGGTGAGGATAGCACGATGTTTTGACTTGACAAATTTCATTATAGGTTGTCCCAAAAACAGAGTAGTCGGAAGCCAGTTTTCTGAAGATTGGGTGGGATACTTTGCTTCTGGGATTTGTTTCCAAAAGTCAGAGATGAGCTTTTATGTACTACCTTCAAATCCACATCTTCCTGCAGCTCAATAAGCTATGTTTCTATTGAAGCATCATCCGAGGCAAAAAGTGCAATAACGGGACATCCATCGTTGATGACATCAGTAAAAAAAAGGATTCACAAGAAATTCAAAGCATGACTTTAGCTTTTTTAGTCTCTTAAACATGTTCTCAAAATCATTATAAAGTGTTTCTAAGTTTCCTTCGTATTGTTTCAATTTATGTCTTTCATTTCAACATCAGGAAAAACAGCTATTCTTAAATGAAGGTTGGGAAAGTGGTCAAATTTCTTTGTTGCCAGATCTTTGAAAAAGTTTTATTTTATTCTGAATACTGAAAACTGATTGGGCAAGTTCTGTAATAACTTTGTTCTTTCCTTCAAGTGCCAGATTTAAATGCTGGAGGTGTTGCATTACATCTGTAAAGAACATCAGATCCTGTACCCATTGTGATCGTCTAGTTATGGGTAGTTCTTTTCTTTCAAGAAAGCAATGATTGGTTCAAAAAGAGCAACAAACTTATTCAAAAGATTGGTAGTTGATACCATCTTACAATACAGTAGAATGAAACATCAGTTGGCTTTCATTCAAGCTCACACTCTTCAATAAAATTTCTAAATTCACGGTGTGTTTTTGCACTTGCCCGAATGAATTTCATAATTTCTAAAACGCAATTTATGACATTGTTGAACTTAAAGTGCTTTCTTACTAAATGCTCAAAATGGATGATACAATGAATAAAGAGACATTCAGGATCATGTGTCAATTGCCCAACTAGGCCAGTATTTTGACCTATCATAGCTGGTGCTCCATCTGTTGCAATGCTAACTAGTTTATGCAGTGGTAGTTGAGCCTTTAATAAAGCTTTGTTAAGGGTATTTTTTTATGTCGATACCTTTCGTGGTTTCCTTTAAGTTTATCAGGTCTAAGAATTCTTTTACACTTCCATCGTTTGTAATATAGTGAACAAAAGTATAACTAGCTGAGGGATATCTTGAATGTCTATAGATTCATCCAATGCTAAGCTGAAAGCAACGCAGCTTTTCAGATCACTCTGCAGTACACATACGATTTTAGAACTAATTTCAGAAATAAGTCTTTCAACAGTGAGACGGGAGATAAGAATTTGTCTATTGCCTGTTTAAGTTTTGAGTTCTCTGGAGCGAGAATTGCAATCACATCATTAATATTCTTTTTTACAAATTCTCCATGACTGTAAGATAGTTTACTTCGAGCAATATTCCAAGCTGTAACAAAACTAGCTTCAGTAGCAAAAATTACTTTGCTTACAGAGGGATCCTCCCATTGTTGGTTAAACACTCTTTTCTTGTTCGTATTTCCGTTTTACACTCTTCTGCTGCTCAGTTATTTTAAACAAGGGTTTAATAACTTTAACTAAAAACAATCTTAAGTAATTTTTAATCACAAAAGTACTTATCTGCACTCCACTAGTTACGTTCCGCTACCGCCACAAGCGCATAACTTGTGTGTACTGCATGAAGAGTGATGACGCAGAGTCCAGTTGCATCATCCGTACTTGTTTAAAACAAGTTATGGTTATGTTTTCGTTTTCTTCGTAACCTATTGAAAACGGCGATTTCAATGGTATACTTCTGAATTTTATACCTCTCGTGTCTACGGGAAGCATACCATTTCCTCTCCCCGATCTCAAAGGGTTAATAGAAAATTTTAGGAAAATTGGCAATGAAACCTAATATTGTCTCGGGCGCCACAGTTTGCCCACTTTTGGTCTCATCATCATCATCATCATCAAACAGCCATGGGCTACGGAGGTCCAACCAGACCGTGCAATTTAGTTCTCCTAGCAAGTCTATCCTGAGCTACATCTACTGCATCTGGCCACTGCACACCAATTCCAACAAGGTCCTGTTTGACATTGTCTGCCCACCGCATCCTAGGTCTCCCCTTCTTTCTGAGGCCTTTATAGGCACACTGTTCATAACCCTATTCGCCGATCTATAATTATCCATACGGGCAACATGGCCAAACCAACAGAATCTCTTTCTGCACAATATGCTGCTTAAAGGAGGTTGCTGATTCCTTTGCCTAACCTCATCATTAGTTACAAAGTTGAACCACCTAATGCCCAAGATACTGCGTAAACATCTGGAATCAAAAGCATCAAGTTTCCTGTTATCTTGTTTACAAAGTGTCCAAGTTTCACTACCATAACTAACCCTAGAAAGAACCAAACTATTATAGTCTAATTTTAGTCTTTAGGTGTATACGCCTATTTCTCCACACTCTCCATAGATTCTTAAAAGTCCCGGCAGCAATCTCTATTCGTCTGTTAATCTCATGCCACACATCGCCGTTATCTGTTACATAGCTCCCAAGATAATTAAACTGACACCTGCTCAAGACTGCAACCATTCAGATTAACTGAATCACAGCCTGCCTGACCAATTTTCATCACTTTAGTTTTCTCTCTGTTTATAACCAAACCTACTTTACTACCAGTTTCATCAAAAGCTCGAATGAAAGAGTTCATCTCATCAAACATCATTTGCTAAGAGGGCTAAATCATTAGAATAATTTAAATCAGAAATTTTAGTATCTCCAGTCCATTTAAGACCAAAATCTTTCCCTTGAAGTGAATTTTGCATAACGTAATCAATAACCAAGGAAAAGGAGACAAAATGCACCCTTGTCGAACACCAGAAGTAATGCTGCTTCCTCGCCTTTGTCAGCCAAGCCATCAAGCCAAAGATTCTTATCAGCAGCTAACTGATCCTTTACACGTTTATTAAACTCTCTGTAATGCTTTCTATTAGGACTAGTAGGGTATTGATGGACATTCCTGCAGTTCTTTCTTTCCGAAATAAGCTCAAGTGCCTTATCACTCAGATAATTCTACCACTTCTGCTCCTTTTTCCTAAAAGTACTGTTAGTGTCCAAAAAAGCCTGTTTAAAATGATCCCATTCTTCCTCAACTTCAGTAGTAAGCATACCATGACTGTCATAATGACTAAGTAACCTAACATGGTAAGCTTTGGCAATAACTGGGTCTTTCAGAGCTTCAGTATTAAAAGTAAATATTTTAACCCTAAGAAACACTTTTTAAGTTTAAGTTGCAAGACACTTTTAACAAAGTAATGTAAACAGATCCAATTTCAGCTCCCCTATATGACCTGGTATTCCTAACAGAACTAGCCCATTTGTTGTTAATTAATATATAATCATATTCTTATGCAGACCATCGGGTGAAACCCATGTGTACTTAGGATGTTGCGTTGTTTGTAATAAGAGAGTTATTCTAAATCCATTGAGTTTACTTACCTGTAGGAGACGTTGCCCATTGCAGCTACCAATACCAAAAGGGCCTATTACTCCTCCCCAAAGGTCAGAGTCAGTACCAACTTGGGCATTGAAGTCACCAAGAACAAGAGTAATATCTCCTTTCTTGACAGAATTCAAAATATCCTGAAGTTGTGTGAGGACATCAAGAGAAAAAGCTCTGTGCAGAGTCCTCACATTCCAACTACCTATGGAGAGAAAATGGTTAGTGGGATGTTTAAAGAAACTATGTTTATTGAGAGAGGGAATGCCGACAATATCAAACAGCCCCCTAATCGCAGACATGGGGCAAAGACCCGTTCCCCCACTATTAAAGGCTGAAGTCATCTACACTGGAAGACTTCCTCCAATGTAGAATTTGACGATGCCAATAGAAGCAAAGAGTTCAAGTGCCTGCGATGACCTCTGCTCAGGATTATCCACCAGCTGATAAACATATCCTGTGAATCTATTCACTTGGGGCTGTCAACCCACACAGAAACAGAAAACACAGTTGAAGATTTTCCCTCCACAGATGCGCACCAGTGCAGCAAAATCAGGATCCATAATCAAGCTCAGAGCCATATATCTGTCCAGTCCAGTGGGTTTATATGGTCAGCACCAGGACCCTGTGTGGTTGACCACTCCTCAGCAGGGTAGAAAAAAAAAGTAAAGTAGCCGTAGTTGTCCAGATCAGTGGGCCACACTAATCTGGCAGCTCTCCCCTTCCGTTCACTTCCACAAGAGAGTATTTCTTTTGAAAGGTACTAACGGTCTGCACCACGAGAAGGCGGGGTAGGATATTAAGTGCTAGGCCTGACCGATTCTATGCATCATCACAGGGGATTGGTGCATAGCTCTCCTTCCAGTGACTACCTAGCTAGAGATTTCAAAATTTCTGATTTAGATTATGCAGATGATTTGGCCCTATTGGCTAATTATGTTGATGAGATGAATTCTTTAATTAGGGCTGTTGATGAGACTGGTAATAGGGTAGATTTGCTGATAAACAGAGAAAAAACCAAAGTGATGAAAATTGGTCAGGCAGGCTGTGGGTTCAGTTAATCTGAATAGTTCCACTCTTGAGCAGGTGTCTGTTTAATTATCTTGCGAGCTATGTAACAGATACTGATAAATCGAAGAATAGGGATTGCCGCTGGGAGTTTTAAGAATCTATGGAAGTGTGGAAAAACAGACGTATCTAAGACTAAAATCTAAAAACAGGCGATCATCTAAAGACTAAAATTAGGCTGTATAATAGGTTTGATTATTTCTAAGGTTTTATATGGTAGCAAAACATGGACTCTTTGTAAGCATGATAACAAGAAACTTGATGTCTTTGATTCTGGATGCTTGAACAGTATCTTGGGTATTAGGTGGTTTGACTTTGTAAGTAATGATAAAGTTAGAAGAGTCATTAACCTCCTTTGAGCAGCATTTTGTGCAGAGAAAGACTGCATTGGTTTGGCCATGCTGCCCATATGTACAGCTGCAGAATGGCAAACAAGATTATGAAGAGTTTGCTTAAAGGTTTCATGAAATGGGGGAGACCTAGGATGCGATGGGCAATATCAAACAGAATTTTGCTAGAATTAGCCTACAGTGGCCAAATGCAGGAGTTGTAGCTGAGAACAGGCATGTCTGGAGAAGAAAATTGCATAGTCTGGTAGGACGTCCATAGCTCGTGGCTCTATGAGGATTTTGTATGCATGTAATTTAATATTATTTAATAAATTATTCCTATTGTTCAAAAAAATTATATTACTATATATATACGCATTTTGTAAAACCAAATCATGTAATTAAATAAAAAGAATGACTCACTCATAAGAAGGATGAACTCACTCATAATTTTACCCATTGATGATTAATTTCCCTTCCTTTCGCTGGAAAACTGTTCAGCCCTGTGCTATCTAGGTGGTTATGCAGTTGGCATTCAAAAAGAGGGAACCTTAACTTGCAAGCCTAGAATGGGTTGGGTTGTTTTACCTCTGAGCTGCACTTTCTTGCACACAATGGGCTAAATAGCCAAATCACAAGGGCTCAGAGAAGGTTGGAAAAAGAGGTTCCACTGGACAGCTGTTAGGAGACAGATGGTAGCCTCCCGTCAGGCCATCCAGCGTGTTTTTTAACATGCACAGGGTATAGTTTTCCCACACACTGGAGCCACGGTTTAATGTCTCAACCGACGGATGGTGGCCTTTCCAAGCCCATCGGTGTGTGTCTCCTACTGACTGCGGAGATCACAACGCTGGCCTAGAATGGCCGACTGCCTGCAGTAAACAGCGGTACCCACTAACACCTACAAGTGAAAAGTCACAATTTAAAGCTCCCTGACATTGAAAAAAAAAAACATTTTTTTGGGCAAAATATTACAGAAGGTAAGTGTAATCTGTGTAAATCTGAATTTTCAGAAATATTACTTTAAATTTAGTGTTATAAAAGCTGGGACATTAGCAACTCATCCTGAATACTATTCCTCAAAATTGACAATAATTATATTATTACACAAACTTCTAAAATTTTTACTATACATTATCTGTTAGATTAGTAACATTTTAAATCACAGCACTACATAATAACAAATTTCTGAACACTATTATGATGTAGGCAACGTGGGCGTAGAGGAAAATTGTCTTGACCAGGGTAGAATCTTTTCTGCAATGACAGGGTTTAACATCCACAATAGATGATAATTGATTGGCATCCCAGCGGTCAGAGCGCCTGATATATCATCAGGAGTTCGCAGGTTCAGATCCAACCCGGCTCAAGACAATTTTCCTCTATTCACACGTTGACCTACAGCATAATAATGTTCAAAAAGTTATTATTCTAAAATTACATTTATTTTAGGCTGGGTTGCTTTACCTCCGAGCAGTACATTTTCTACTCAGAGAATTAAGGAAGGGGATTCATTGAGCAGGTATTAGGAAACAAATCCGTCAAGGTGATCCAGTGTGTTGTTTAATATGCAGAGAATGTGGCTCTCCTGCACACAGAGCCCGACTTATAACATTGCAATAGATGGAATGCAATAGTTCCAACTCATAGGTATCCTCTTTTTGACCGAGGGAAAGGTAGGGGAGGGGGGAGTTATATATATACCCCCTCAAGCAGCTGCTTGCCACAGAGGTCTGACAGGAGCCTGTCAGTTTATATGCCAGAGTAGAAAGTCTGAGAGGATGGCAGGACCTCAGCAGAAAAACGACACACACATCCATGCCTTACCCGGGGCTCGAACCCAGATCCCTTAGATCAGTAGCCAAGCGTGGTAACCACTCGGCCACGGGACGGCTCCAACGTTGACACAGTTAGCACTAAATATAATAAATAAATACCCCTCAAGCAACTGCTTGCCACAGAGGTCTGACAGGAGACTGACAGTAATTGGGGCCTGGAAATTGCAGATTACGAGCTTAGCAGTTAACTGCGCCACCCCCGTCCCATTTCAGTACCTGATTTATTGTATGTAATATTTATTAATTGTTTTATTAAGCTTTTGAAGAAAAATTTTTATGACTAGCAACGGTGCTGTTAAATGTTTTCGCGTTCCATAACTCAAAACATCAAATGAATATTGTCGGAAATCGAGATCTGTATAGATCTGAATCAGTTCAATTTATCTCCTGCGATATTTTTCGGTAAAAAGCTTAATTTCGCTCCAAAACATAGCTTTCTTTTCATATAACATGAAAGACGCGTTTTATTCCTAAGCGGAATATTTTTTGTTTATAATGGGCTAAATGGCCAGGTCACAAGGATCCTGAGAAGATTGCGGAAGGGGATCCATTGGAGAGCTATTTGGAAAGAGATGGAATCTCCTAAGACCATCCAGCGTATTCTTTAATGTGCAGAGGGTATAACTTAATGTTCTATCCGATGGACAGGGAGCTTCCAAGACATCAGCGGGTTGGGTTGTTTTACCTCTGAGCGGGACTTTTTTGCACACCATGGGCTAAATGGCCAGGTCACATGGACCCCGTGGGCTCAGAGAAGGTTGGGGAAAGGGACCCACTGGAACAGCTGTTGGGAGACAGATGGTAGCCTCCCGTCAAGGCCATCCAGCGTGTTCTTTAACGTGCACAGGGTATGGCTCTCCCGCACACGGGGCCACGGCTTAACGTCCCATCCGACGGACGGCGGCCTTTTCAAGCCCATCGGTGTCCCCTACTGACCGTGGGCAGGGCAGGGAATTTTGCGGAGATAAATCTCAACGCTGACCCAGCTGGGACTCGAACCTGGGAACTACAGATTACGAGCCTGGCGCGCTACCGACTGAGCCACCCCCGCCCCGATATCAGCGCCCTTTCCTTATGAGGGCAGAGTGGGGGTTAAGGGATATAAATTTCAAGATTGGTACTGTTCGGATTCGAACCTGGGAACTGAAGATTACGAGCATAGCGACTACCTACTGAGCCAACCCCCTCCCCAAGGTATCGTGAATGTGTCTCAACACATGTTTGAAGTAGTGTACACATATGTCATTGCGAATAATCCATTAACTGGTTTAGTTACAGACCAATCTAACTTCATTATGCTTTACAAAATTTAATAACAACAATAATAATTAATTACAGTAATATTTCCTACTTACGATAAAATTATTTCATTATGGAAAGAAATCAAGTAACGATTGCAAAGACGAAAAGTTTGTGCTTTTATATTTTATAAAGATTTACAAGCTATGTACTTTTCTGTAAATAAGTTTAAAATCACCACGGCTATCCTCGGTTCGAAAGGTATGCACACACACACCTGAACTAGTTACTTGAGTGAATTACGGGCTCGTCAGAAACACGAAGAAGCAGCAAGAAGGTCTTCGTGTGTAGAAAAATTTCCGAACTCTCTTAAACAGAAGCAGTGGTGCTTTTCACTTCAACGCCATTAGCTTCCAATGAATGGCTAGTGACATTAGAAATACGGCGGCTAGCCCCGAGGCCAGATATCGCTGGTGCATCAGCAACCTCACAGCTCGCCCGAAGCGCTGCTTTATGGCCGTTTGTCGACACGAACTATTCGCTACGCATGAACAAACACCCATCTCTGTGCAGTAAGCACACTCCGACCTGGTTCCTTATGTAGCGTCCAGTTTTTCCAAGAACGTTAGCTGCATCTGAAATGCCGTCGCTCATTGCTTTATGAAGAATTTGGCGAAGTAACTATATCCCCCCCCCCCCCCAAGGAGACCAATATCATGACTTTATAAGCAAGGTTTCTTGAGCACTGCTGGTGATATATATTTTTTTAACAACTAGCGTAGATACGATCTCATGACTGTCTACTAACATGCGATCTTAGAACTAGTCAGAATATCTCCATTAGAAACGTATAATGACATTTAATAAAATAAGCGGTCCTTAGATGAGATGCAATAAGTACAACTGAAACAAAAGGTATTGTCATAAATAGCGTCTTTCCGAAACCAATTATTGCCTACGTGGAAAATATATAAACGACCCAACTACATTTATAGCTCTACCACTCAATAGCAGATTACGAATGAGTTAAGGTATTGATGTTTGAGGCTGTTATTTATTATGCAGCCCGGTTTTCAAGCACTGGAAGCAGTACCTTGTTGATGAAGTTAATCAGAGTTGTGCTTATGTTCTACTGAATCTATTTGAGGACCTTTAATCAAGAAGGAAAAAAAAAATAGAAGAAGCAAATCTCAGCAGGCATGAAGCGATTCCAGTATATGAATCGGCGCGTTTTCTGATGCAAACACATCTTCAAACTAGTAAGTTATTTTCACACACACTACGAGTTAGGTTGTTTTACCTCTGAGCAGCAATGGGCTAATGACCAGGTCACTAAGACCCCGGGGGCTCAGAGAAGGATGGGGGAAGGACATATGTTGGAGACACATGGTAGCCTCCTGTCAAGGCTATCTAGAGTGTTCTTTAACGTTCACATGTTACGGCCCCACAACTTAACGTCCCATTCTCTGGGCAGAAGGATTTCCAAACCTATCAAATGACCCCTTTCTCAGCGAGGCCGGGGTGAAGGTTAGTGGAGATATCAACTATATGTAGTTTATTTTCGTTAGTAATATCTTTGATTACCTATTACGTTTGCAAATCAACTTGAGTACAACTATTATAGAGCAGCAGAGAATTAATGTCAAATTAAGGTAATCCCCACCTGTACTCATTTGAAAGGTGGGGATTACGCATGGGAATTACACTTGACACTGTCGTGTGTCCTAAAAACACAAACGCGTAAAGCTATTCTGCACATGGACCACGGCGTAACATCTCATCCAACAGACGGCAGCTTTTCCAAGCCACAAGTCTGTCATTCGTCATAAAGGCTAGGTTGGGTGGTTTGTGGTGATAAATCTGAACGCTGGTACAGTTGCGACTCGGACCTGGGAGTGCAGATTAGGAGCCTGGCGTGCTATCGATTGAGCCAATCCTAGGTTTGGGGATATTTTTTTTTTTGCTGTTTCATCAGTTAAAAGAAACGATGCAAGAAAATTAATCATACTACATTTAATAAAGGAAGTTGCTGCCCTTTCCGGTGAAATATTTCGTTGTTAAAAATTTTTCTATCTTGGAATGTAAACATTTTATGCCATTTCACCAGCTCTTATTGTAGGGGGGGGGAGATATGATATAGACTCAATGAACCTCCCCCAACAAATTTATATCTTTTGTAACTCTGATATCAACTACGGTGAATTCAATTCACTCTTGAGTGAGGAAAGTGGCTTAGAGAAACTAAATAACTACTATTACACTTAGATGACTTCACTGAACTAAAAGGAATTTCATAATTTCCTATATGTCAACAACATAAAATGACTTTGTTCATTTGTTTTTCAACTGGATTCCTCATTAAGGGGCGATTAAGATCAATTAACGAAAAAAAAGGTCCACAACTACTGTAGCCATCAGGTTGAATATCAACACAGAGTGGACCATGTCGAACATTAAGATACCACAGTCAGCCACTGTTTTACTCGTAATGCATCCAAGTTTATTCCCTCAGCTATAACATTAACATTCTTTATGGCCAAACAATTCGAGAGTTCGCCCGGTGATTAATACAATTAATTAAACTATTTTTGAAAAATTAAATGTAAAATAAATGTCTCATACAACAATAATTTCTTTTAAAACATTGGGTTATTTTACCTCTGAGAGGCCCTTTTTTTGCACACAATGGGCTAAATGGTCAGGTCACAAGGACTCCGAAGGCTGGGGGGAGGGAACCCACTGTTATAGCTATTGGGAGACGGTAGACTTCCGTCAAGGCCATTCAGGGAGTTCTTTAACGTGCACACGGTATGAGCTCTACCTCACACGGAGCCACGGCTTAACGTTACATCCGATGGAGAGCGGCTTCTCCAAGCCCATCAGTGTGCCCTACTGACCTGGGCAGGGCGGGTAGTTTTGCGAAGATAAACTCAACGCTGACCCAGCCGGGACTCGAACCTGAGAACTGTAGATTACAAGCCTGGCACGTTACCAACTGAGCCCCCCCCCCCCCCCGCGGGAAAGGGACACAGGACAACCTAAGGAGACAGATGGTAGGTTCTCGACAAGGCCATCCAGCGTATTCTTTAAAATGCAACGAGCATTGGTCTTGTGCACATGATCCAAAGATTTAAAACATCGCATTTGACGGATGGAGTCATTCCCAAGCCCATCGGTGTCCCCTTTCTCACCAGAGGCTGCATAGAACTAAATAAAAATATTCCTTCAAGCAGCTGCTTGCCACAGAGGTCTGACAGGAGCCTGTCAGTTTATACGTCATAAAAGTCTGCGAGACCTAAGCAGAAAGACAACACAAACATCCTTGCTGGAACCGTGGCTCGAACCCAAGCCCCTTTGGCCAGTAGCCAAAGCATAGCTAATTCTCAACATTAGGAAAGCTGAGAATTGAACTTGAGAACTACAGATTACGAGCCTAGCGCGCAACCAAATGAGCCATTCCTGCCTCCTTTTAAAATGCACTACATATGTAAATTAAGAAAGAAAACGTTATGAAATATCTTAACCCTTTCAGGACCATAAGGTTTCTAAGAGTAAATATTAGTATGTAACTGTTTATTTTAGTTTGTTTAGACGTAAAATAAATAAAAATCATAAGAAAAATACATAACAATGTGTAGTATTTTTGGAATTTTATGGGAAATATTTTTCCCAATGGACTATAAAGGTAACACAAATTATAGTTAGGCTTATTATGCAATGTCTTTTATTTATTGGTTTATTAGAACAAAATGTTAACTAAAATAATACAAAATTATGAAATAAAATTACTATACAAAATGATGTGCTAATTATGATATTCTGCGAAGCAATTTCTTTTGGTAGTGAGGCAAAGATCGACATTGCACATAGTACATATATTATGCGTCCTGACAGTTCTGTTTTTGTTTTCTAAACGTTCCCGTTTACGTAATTGCGTTCGGCATACGTTCTATTTTGACATTCTGTATAAAAAAATGCAGATAAGGTTATAATTAAATACGACAATCACCAATTTTAAAATGGGAAAAATGTTTCCCTTGGTCGTGAAAGGGTTAAGCATACAAAATCATGTTATTGAAAAAGCCCCTTGGTAATGTGAACACGTTCGTTCTTTATTGCATAGGCGTGTTTTCATTGTTAATATTTCAACCGTGTAGCGCACTAGAGGTATCGGCAATTTAGATATCTGCAGATCGTTTCTCGTAACTGTTAACAAAAGCGGCTTGTCAATGACAGTCATACGTCGATGTGATTAAAGCCTATAGATAATATCACCATGTTGATCAAATTGATAGGGAGGAATGAAGCGACTATTCTCAGAAGACAGTATTGAATAGTTCATTTGAAGTTCATTATTCGAGATAAAAAGTTTGAGCAATTTAAACTGATGAAAGATTACGATAGACTGAAGCCATGAAAACAAAAGAGTTACGTTTTCTTACTCTGAGGTTTTTTTTAAGCAACAATGGGTTAAGTGGCCAAGTCACAAGGACTTCGAGGGTTCAGAGAAGGTTGGGGGAAGGGGACCCACTGGACAGCTGTTAGGAGACAGATGGTAGCTTCTACTTAAGGTCATCCAGATTGTTCTTTAACGTGAACAGGATATACCTCTCCAGCATACGGAACCAAAGTTTAATATCCCATCCGAAGGACGGCGGCTTTTCCAAGTCCATCGGCGCCCTCTATTGACTGACGGCAGGTCGGGGAGTTTTGCGGAGATGTGGCCGAGTGGTTAGCACGCTTGGCTACTGATCTAAGGGACCTGGGTTCGAGCCCCGGATTTAGGCATGGATGTGTGTGTCGTTTTTCTGCTGAGGTCCTGCCATCCTCTCAGATCTCCTACTACGGCATATAAACTGACAGGCTCCTGTCAGACCTCTGTGGCAAGCAGCTGCTTGAGGGGGTATTTATTTTTATTTTTATTAAATATCAACGCTGGCCCACGTGGGATTCGAACCTGGGAACTGTAGGTTACGAGCCTGGCGCCCCCCTCCTCCACAGATCAGAAGGACCCTAAGTAGGATGTCCATACAGTAAAGGCAAAAAATCTTTTATGGTGTAAAAAACGAACATTTTCCAATTATTTGCTGAAAATGCAAAAACTTGCAAGGAAACTTTAATTTCTAAAACTAATGTTACATAAATTGAATCATCATCAAAAGGTATTTATTTTCCTAAAAGGAGTATTTTTATATCTCATATTTAAGGTAGTCTTTTTTGGGACATTAAAATTCAATATCAACCAATCACAGGTGAATCAAATCATTGTGAACAATCGGGAATAAATGTCATTTGAATTTGACGATTGATTCTGATTACTTATTAATATTCTCTCAATATATTTTAATTTTTATATTTTAATAATTTTCTAAAATATTAACATATTTTTGATAGTAATTTAAAAAAGGTAAAAATAATCCTTACTAAAACAGACACCTTATAGGTTACCCTAACCCAAAAGACTCAGAGAAGATTGGTAGAAAGGAACCCAATGGACATCTGTTAAGGGACAGAGGTATTCTTTCGTAAGCCCATTCAGCGTGTTTTTAAAAGTGCACAAGTTATGGGTCTGCACACGGGGATTTCCATGTAATAAGACTGACGCCACCTTTTAAAGTGCATCAGTGTCCTGTTTATTTCCGTCGGCAGGATGGGGTAACGTTGATAAATTTGAACTCTGGCACAGTTAGGATTCGAACCTGGGTTGTTTTACCTCTGAGCGGCATTTTTTTTTTGCACACAACGTGCTAAATGGCCAGATCACAAGGACTTAGAGTATGTTGGGGGGAGATCCATTGGACAGCTGTTGTTAGGAAACAGACGGTAGCCTCCCGTCAAGGTCATCCAAGTGTCCACGAATTAACGTCCCATACGACAGTGGCGTTTCCAAGCCCATCGGTGTCCGCTACTGACCTAGGGCAGGGTGGAGGGGTTTTGCGGAGTTAAATCTCTACGCTGGCTCAGCTGGGACTCGAACCTGGGAACTGCAGATTATGAGCCTGGCACACTACCAAATGAGCGAAATCCCGCCCCCAAAGGTTGAGTTGTTTTACCTCTGAGAGGCACCTTTTTTTTGCACTCAATGGCTAATTGCCAGGTTACAAGGACTCCCAATGGCCCAGAGCAGGTTGGGAAGGATGGCCAATTGGACAGATGTTAGGACAAATTTATTTCCTTTATTTGAATACAGATTAATAAATATACCAACAGGAAATTAACTATTCACATAACTCGTTTCGTGGATATAAAACTTATTTACATATTATTTATCTACTTATTTAGTCAAAAATGTAACTTCAATGTAATAAAGTCGTAACATTTCTAGGTAATTTCAATTAGTATTAATACGTAAAAAATAAGTCGATATTCACTAAATGCAACAGCCAATTTTTTAATTCCTTTTGAAATCACTTTAAAAAGTCTGCACTTTGATTTCTAATGATAATTCATTAAATAAAATAGAAGATAAATGCATATATGCCTTGTGATTATATCCTTTTACGGCAAAATCATTCGCAGTACAAGCTTATTAGATGATTCGGTAAAATAGGGGCAGAACATAACATTTAAAACTTTCATCCCCCATGCTTTATAAACATGGAGCAACATACTGTAAACATATAAATGTCTAATATTTATAAATCCTTATAAAGTACAATCACGTTTTGATACCTATCTGCAAAAGCTATATATCTTATAATTTTATTTTGAAGGTACATAACGGTTTTACGTTACTATAGTAAATACTACCCCATGTAACAATACCATATAATAAATGAGATTTAACCCAGGCATTATAAAATATCTGCAAATTTTCTAATTGTATATGAACTTGGCAATAAAAGAATAATTTTCTTTAATAAAATTTAAGTGATCATTTCATTTGGTTTTTTATCGTCAACAGTGAATTCAAATTATTTTATTAACACCTTCAATTTTTGAACATTTCTCACTATTACAGTTCATGGTAAATAATTTAATCCTTTAATAAATCAATTGAAAAACAAACTTTGTTTTACTGACATTTAGACAGATTTTGTTTTCTGTAAACCCTATTTCTTCTTTTTAAATCAAATTTCATATCCTTTATTAACATCTTCAACTTCTCCAGTATAAGTGAGTGCTATATCATTTGCAAAAAATTATAGGCTCACCTTTGTGCTGTAATTAAAAAAAATCACTTATAAAAATCAAAAACAAAATTGTACCTAAAACATAGCCTGTTTTAGGTGGTACTCCTGACATAAATGGGGCGGGGGTGGCTTAGTCGGTAGCGCGCCAGGCTCGTAATCTGTAGTTCCCAGGTTCGAGTCCCAGCTGGGTCAGCGTTGAGATTTATCTCCGCAAAATTCCCCGCCCTGCCCACGGTCAGTAGGGGACACCGATGGGCTTGGAAAGGCTGCCGTCCTTCGGATGGGACGTTAAACCGTGGCCCCGTATGCGGGAGAGCCATACCCTGTGCACGTTAAAGAACACGCTGGATGGCCTTGACGGGAGGCTACCATCTGTCTCCCAACAGCTGTTCCAGTGGGTCCACCAACCTTCCTGAACCTTCTCTGAGCCTTCAGTCCCCCAACCTTCTCTGAGCCTTCGGGGTCCATGTGACCTGGCCATTTAGCCCATGGTGTGCAAAAAAGTGCAGCTCAGAGGTAAAACAACCCAACCCTGACATAAATCTATTTGTTCAATACTCCTTCAAGTTCTAATTTTTTCCTATTTACCATATAAGATTCAAACCATTTTAATTGGACTCTTCTAATGCCTGTATATGTCAGTAGTATATGGTACTAAATCAAAAGCTTTTTTTATGCCTAAAAATAATACTGATACTCCTAAATTGTTGTTTAATAGCATTATAAATAATTTTTGACATCTGTAGTATAGTTTCTTCTGTGCTCTTATTTTTTTTCATAAACCCACACTGTCTATCGGAAAAATACTTATTATACTCCAAAATTTTCAATAACCTTTCTCTTATCATTTTCTTCAAAATTTTTGGAAAATACAGAGAGTAGTGATATTGGCCGAGAGTTCTCAAATTTATCCTGCCTGCCACCTTTATAGATTGATACCACAATAGAAGTTTTCAATATATCTGGAAAATGACCCATTGATTAAGTCAATAAACAAAAGAGTAAGAACATTTGCAAACTGATCTTGCAATTCTTTTAGAGTTTCAACATCAATCACAGAACTAGATGTTTTAGTTGATTCCAAAGTTCCAATTTTATTGATGACTTCTTTCTAACCTACTCTCTGACATACAAATGAATTTATGCTAAACTTCGATAAAAAAATTTCTATAATCTAACGAATATATGTTTTCAGTTCCAAGATTACTGGGAATCCCTGTAAGGAGATGGAAGCCACCCGTCAAGGCCATCCAGTATGTTCTTTAACGTGCAAATATTGTTGGGCTTGTTTTTACCTTCTTAGCAGTACTTTTTTGCACACAGTGGGCTAAGTGGCCAGATCGCAAGGACCCCAAGAGCGAAGAGAAGGTTGGTGGAAGGGACCGTTTGCTGTTAGGAGACGGATGGAAACCTCCCATCAAGATCACCCAACGTGTTCTTTAATGTGTACAGGATATGGCTCTTTTTCACACATTGCATAGGCTTTTCAAATGAGTTTTGAGATCTCCAGTCAAGGCTGTAAAAGGATAATTGTCACATGAACTCATGTTATACAAAAGTTATGCTTTCTATCTTACGTCTTTTAAAAAAAAAAACATCAGCAGCCACATTTCATTGTAGACAATTTTGAGCTGAGACAATTACAGACATTTTTCAATTGGGCTAAGCATTGTTACATGCCCTTCTCAAGATATTTGAAGGTTACCAAATATCATAAATAATCCAAGATAATAGCAGAATTAATTCTACGCACATCTGTAACAGCATAAAGGCGTTAACAGCAATTCTGGAGGCTTGCTTCATTGTTTACTTCAACCATCCGTACAGCAGTTAGCCATCGGTAGCTTTCGTGCGGATGCCTTCTCAAGGTAACTGCAATCTTCTAGAGAGAACAGAGAATTCGCAACGATAGCATCTGTGTTCAGACTCTGCCCAAATGTGTGTTTTACACGACAGCTTACGCGGTGAGCTGTCACGGGACCGTGTCCGGCCACCTGTGCCGAACCGAAGAGGCTACGCAGTAGTAGATGCAGTTAAATTGTACACCGCAATTTGGAAACGGACTTATCGGAAGGCGATGCACACGCCTTGATGACAGACGGATTACAGCTACCGCGGACGGTGTTCAGAACCGTGGCGCTTTCCGCTGCTCCGTCGTAAATATAACCTGCACGCCATTTGCCACTATCAAAGCGGTAAATGCAGTTATTACTTGAAGCGGAAGAATTATACTGAAGAAGGCTTCAGGTATCATGCTCTTCATGACTTTAAATATACCAATTTGTTTCTTTATAAGCGTTTTTTACTGCACAGCTTTGTCTACAAAGATACTGATATTGACATAGAAGTATCTTCTAATGCTATTTAAACCAGATAACTACGCGAAGACTGATATGCTAAATTTTTAAAAATACTTGCATGTCTATGATTTTAAGGTAAAGTTTAACACTAAACAGTGAAGAAATTTACAATTTTGTCATGTGCCAGTTACTTCCATAGTTAGTCAGATATGATTTATTTACCTGGTAATAGTAACTAGTGATTTATCTATATTGCTTTCTACCATGAGTTTTTATTTACTGTGATATGTCACGCGATCAATTTGTAGTACAAATGTTTGTCTTGAAAGAACTGAAAAAGAAAACGTTGTCATTAATTGTGAACAAGTTCAGGCGTGTGTGTTTGTCTTATATAATGTTTAATATCCGTCTAAAAATGGGACTGGAGATGTTCTAAGGATTACTCTGTCAAACTGACATATTGACCAAATGAGCATTATCTTAACGCAGATATAAAACTGGACAACTCTGGAACCTTTAAGCCTTAATTTACACTATTAACCAAAAATGAGATAGATAATCTGCCGCTTTCTACGAATGCATCACTTCCAGAAATGGTAAACTATTGACGATTTCATAACAAGCTTTACGTCGAATTATGGAGTGTAATTTTTTCAGTTGAACTCTCGGCAAATCTTTGTGCTTCGGTTGTTTTACCTCGGAGCGGCACTTTTTAGCACACAATGGGCTAAATTGCCAGGCCACAAGGAACCCGAGGGTTCAGATGTTTGGGGGAAGGGACCCACTGGACAGCTGCTGGGAAAGATTCTAGCCTGCCATCAAGGCCATCCAGCATGTTTCTGAACGTGCATAGAGTATGGCTTAACGTCCCATCCGACGGATGGCGGCCTTTCCAAGCCTATCAGTGTCTCCTACTGACCAAGAGAAGGGCGGTTTTTTTGCGGAGATAAATCTAAACGCTGGTCCAGGTGGGACTCGAACCTGAGAACTGCAGATGATGAGCTTGGCGCGTGACCAATCGAGCCATCCTCACCAATATTCACCGAAGGTAGAACGATATTTTGCGAAGAAAATTTTCAATGCCAGCAGCGGGGACTTGAAACTTCAGATTACAAGCCTGGTCCGCCTTTATTCATTTAATATAATTTTGAACCAAAAATTCAATATCTTAAAGATGTCTACGGGATTTTCGTGCAATGTAATATAATTTTAAGAGATTTGATTTTCAATTTTGGGTCTCTTGTCAGACTCCAGAAAAAGCTGACACCTGGGAAGAAAGTTAATTGTCTAAACTGAAATTCTAAAGGCTCAAATGGTAAATAATCATTCACGCACCGAATGCTAAGATTTTCTCTCAGTGATTTAGAATGCTATTTTCAGAACTTTCTTGATTGTAAGCAACGAGCGCAGTACTTTTTGTTGTACTAACACTAAAGCAGCCTCAAATATATCTTTTACAGTAAGATTGACTACATAAATAAAGTGAAAAATGTGAAAAGAACGTCAGTGGTTCACCGCATATGACCCCTAACTGCACGACAAAGTATAGCCGAGTCCGCTACATATGGAGTAGGAATGTCGTCTGTCCAGCTGGGATGTCAGAACGAGTTCATGAGTCAGCGTAGTGTCATCACAAGTGCATCGTTAACAGGGAACGACTTCCCAAAAAGAAACGTTTCAGTTTTAAGAAGAAAGCGATAAATCTGTAGTAGATATTGAGTACATACACTAACAAATTTAAGTGTATGATCAAATTGCTACTGCTTGGATCTCCTATTGTACGTGATCGGATTTTAGTGTTCTTGCAATAGTAATTTGGATTTTTTACCTCTGAGCGGCACTTTTCTGCCACAGTGGGCTAAATGGTCAGCTCACAAGGACCCTAAGAGCTCAGAGAAGGTTAGAGGGGGGGGGGGGGAGGCGACCCACTGGTGATGCTATGAGACAGATGGAAGTCTACCGTCAAGGCCATCCAGCGTATTCTTTAACGTTCATATCATATGGCTCTCCCCCCACATGGATTTACGTACCATCCGATGGACGGCGTCTTTCCAAGCCCATCAGTGTCCCCTACTGATCGAGGGCAGGATGGGGGTTTAGCGGAGATAAATCTCAACGCTGGCCCAGGTGGGACTCGAACTTAGGAATTGCAGATTACGAGCCAGGCGCGCTACCGACTGAGCTACCCAGCGCCGTTTAAAGTAATATGCTCTATAAATCAATGTGTATGTTCTTGTGCCATAATTGCACTACAAACAAATAAAAAAAAAACTACTGTATACTAGGCTCTCGTAATTGCAGTTAGAGTCGATCGATTTTAACGCGATTCGTACGTATGAAATTGTGTGGCCACCTTATATACATATACGTAACCGTATATTTGAAGGCTACTCATGTTACTGAAGAAAAGGCTAATGACCTGCAGCTTTGATGAATCGATTTTGCAGTCTTTTGTCTATAGCCTCTAATTACAAAGAAATGTTAATAAAGCATCTGCAGTTTTATTCAGAAATAGAAAGATGCTGAGCTAAAGAGACCATCTGAAGAATAGCGATTGTAATTAATGAAAATGGCGTGCATTAACATGCTAGTTTCAGCAACATCAATTAATTTTACATAATACTATATAGAATTCAAAATCCTGGACAGATTAGCGCGGACGGTTGTATATGCTTCACTGCTCAGCAGATGGCGGCACATGACCCTATGGCAAAACAACATCGTTTTGTCAAAATGCAAATTTGATAACACTAATCGTTTAGCTGGTCAATGCTGAACTTCCGATTTTTGCAGTCATAATTACAGTTTCCTCGTTGTTTCGTCGCAGGTGTAGCGTTGTGTTTTTAACAAATATATTTATGATTCACCAAAAACTATTAATATTAAATTTTCAATCTATGCTGATGATTTGACTTTTTGCTCTGAAGCAAGAACATTTCCAAAAGTTGAAAGAGTTTATACTCTTTCAACTTTTGGAAGACCGGCTTAGTCCCTCCAGGAGCTAAGCATTTGGGTTGTTTTACCTCTGAGCGGCACTTTTTTGCACACCATGGGTTAAATGGCCAGGTCACAAGGACCCTGAAGGCTCAGAGAAGGTTGGGGGAGGGGACCCACTGGAACAGCTGTTGGGAAACAGATGTTAGCCTCCCGTTAAGGCCATCCAGCGTGTTCTTTAACGTGCACAGTGTATGCTGACCCAGATGGGGCTCGAGCCTGGGAACTACAGATTACGAGCCTGGCGCGCTACCGACTGAGCCACCCCCGCCCCTTCGGGAGCTAAGAAGACAAAGCATTGCTACCAATGCAAACCTCTTGCCCATCACCCTCTTATCCCCAAAATTTCTAGAATAAATAGATCGCTGGCAATACTGTTTGACATTTTGGCATTTTCCACGACTAGAGAAATAAAAAAAATAAATAAATACCCCCTCAAGCAGCTGCTTGCCACAGAGATCTGACAGGAGTCTGTCAGTTTATATGCCAAAGTAGAAGGTCTGAGAGGATGGCAGGACCTCAGCAGAAAAACGACACATACATCCATGCCTTACCCGGGGCTCGAACCCAGGTCCCGTAGATCAGTAGCCAAGCGCGCTAACCACTCGGCCACGGGAGCGCTATGGAAACTATTGTGAGATTTAGAAATATAAACTAAAAAATATCTAACTTCCTATATGCGCCCTAAAATGTAAAAAATAAATCTAAAGCATATCGATGGTGTAATCAGCTACTGAGTTCGTATTCACTTCAAAGAAAGATAAGGCG
The DNA here is from genome assembly GCA_038380435.1 of Ryuthela nishihirai. Lineage (NCBI taxonomy): Eukaryota > Metazoa > Arthropoda > Arachnida > Araneae > Heptathelidae > Ryuthela > Ryuthela nishihirai. The sequence continues at coordinate 59,376,690 of JAWZYU010000008.1, forward strand.
CAGGTAATCTAGTTCAGTAGGTGGTAAATCGGCTCTTTATCTTAATTTCAAGTGAATAAGAATTCAGTGACTGATTACGCCATCGATATGCTTTAGTTTTATTTTCTACTTTTTTAGGGCTCATACAGGAAGATGGGTATTTTTTAATTTATTTGCATTTATTTTTTGTCACTAACAATATCTACTTTCATTTGATATATGATTCATAAACATCAACCACAATTTTTTCTCTTTTTGGAATCGTGTTTAAGGTAGCCCATGACATTGAAGACGTCACAAACTATAATGAGATGTAACTCATTAAAGCCCACCCCCGCGAATATACGTCCTATTTTGGGGAGGGGGTGAATGGTGCATGGGAAAGGGGATCAGAATTCCTAATAGTCTACGACAGTCCTCATATGTGCTTTCATTCGACACCGAACTCGAAACTGTATGCCCCCGTGTTCGGAATATATAGCGGGGCAATGGTTTTCATATTTCTCCTTTTTTTAGGGGGGGGGGGGGAAGAAACAAATAGGGCTAAATTTTTTTTTACCTGTAACATTCCTCATGTCACAAGCTTTCATTTGATGCATAGCTTCGGCCCTAGCGTTCCGAAGATCTAACGGAGCAATCGTTTTCATATTTCCTCTCTTTTAGGGGGGGGGGGGGAAGAAAGTATGGGTAGTCAATATTTTTATAGCCTATGACACGGGAGTGTCATAGGCTTTCATATGAGTCATAAATCATTTTGTCTGTCGCTTTTTCGAAAGATATGGTGGAATAACTGTTTTGACAAATACAGAAACCCACAAATGAATAGCGAAAAGCAATAGGAAGATAGACAGAAATGCGAATCGTAATATTTCGTCAATACCTATCCAACCCAAAAAGAATTTTTAATTTATCTTTAAAAATGCAAAAGTGGAATGTCTGTAGACAGAGATCGCAAAGTGAAAACATTAGCTCTCTTTTTTAAAAAGGAGCTAAAAATGAGGCCCGCCACTGTATTAGACAGTGTACAACAATTCGTGTTACACTTCATTGAATAGTTTCTTAGAGAGTAACGTTGCGAAATAGTTAGAAAAGGAAACAGTTAAATGACAATGTCACGCATGAGTTACGGCAGATGACACCGTAAAATGTTACTTGTTCAGTAGATAACTTAATGTCTGTATAAGTAAAGGTACGTAAATTGTCGAAGACAGCAGGAAATAGGAACAAAAATATACATTTATACAATAGAAATTACAATGGAAAGATAAACGAGTAGTAGCTCTCAAACAAGGAAAATATTCAAAATTCTCGTCAACACACAGTACAGAAAATTGGCTTCTGGCGCTTGCTAAAATAATTGGTGTATCACAAAAATACTGTAACTTGAAGAATGTGAATTGTTAACTTCATAAGTGCACGATGCATCTACAGTTTTTTCGTAAAATTATTTCAAGTTTTCGAATAAGGATGAATCATCGACATAAGAATGTAGGCGGAATTTACTGTATTAACAGAATATATTTTAGTATACATTAGAACGCTGTTAAAAGCTGCCATTGTAGGAAAATAATTTTGGCAATATCATTCATTACAAACCAGTTTTCAGCAAAATATAACTATGGTCTAGGTTATATGTCAATGCTTGACTGGGAGTTGTCACGTTCCTGTGAGTTGTGTATTTGTAGGATTTAAAAAAAAAATTATGTTCAATTGTCTTTGTCGGCAGGGACGTATAACCCTTTACATTAAATCCTGGATACCCAGAGGTGGGGTCGGCCTCTCGAAAATCCTGTTGTCTTATACTAAATCTCAAACTTGTCTACCTGCTTTGAAACACAAAAACAGTTGTATTTGTATGATTTTATTGTAGCTCCATATTTTATATCAGACACTAAAAATAGATTTAGAAAAACTATAAAATCTCATTCCGTATAGAATATCATTTTAACCTTTCCTGATTGGTGGAATATTTTAGCAATTGAGAAACCCTACTCGAGTCTTAATCACGTACCCCCTGGAAATGTGTATGCAACTGGCGTACCCTAGTATAGATAGATAAAACTATAGTTATAGTCATGGACGTCCGCAGAGTGGGGCAAAAGGAGCACTTGCCCCCCCCCGGGATCGAGTAAAAAATTCCACAAATTATAATCGTAACAATTTAAACGTAATTAATTTATATACATTATGTATGTGCTTTTATATTGATGCAATACTGTATTCTACAATCTACTTGTGAAAAAAAAAACAAAAAAATTAAATGATTAAATAAATCATTTAATTTTTTTATTTATTGATTTACTTTGTTATTAGATCTAGCGACTTTTTGAGCTCTCACGGCGTACCCCAAAAACTTTTACCGCGTACCCCATGTTGAGAACCCCTAATCTAGAGGGCTTGTCCTTGTATGAGAAGGGACGGGAATGGCTCAGTCGGTAGCACGCCAGGCTCGTAATCTGAAGTTCCCAGGTTCGAGTTCCAGCTGGATTCCAGCTGAGATATCATCATCATCCTCAAGCAGCCATGGGCTGCGGAGGTCCAACCAGACCACGCAGTTTAATTCTCTAAGCATATCTGTCCTGAGCTACATCTGCTGCATCCGGCCACTGCACACCAATTCTAACAAGGTCCTGTTTGCCATTGTCTGCCCACCGCATCCTAGGTCTCCCCCTCCTTCTGAAGCCTCTAGGCACACTGTTCATAAGCCAATCTACAATCACACTGTTCATAAGCCAATCGCCAATCTACAATTATCCATACGGCAACATGGCCAAACCAGCGGAGTCTCTCTCTGCACAATATGCTGCTTAAAGGAGGTTGCAGACTCCTTTGCCTAACCTCATCATTAGTTACAAAGTTAAACCACCTAATACCCAAGATACTGCGTAAGCATCTAGAATCAAAAGCATCTAGTTTCCTGTTATCTTGTTTACACAGCGTCCAAGTTTCACTACCATAACTAACCCTAGAAAGAACCAAACTATTATACAGTCTAATTTTAGTCTTTAGGTGTATACGCCTATTTCTCCACAATCTCCATAGATTCTTAAAAGTCCCGGCAGCAATACCTATTCGTCTGTTAATCTCATGCCGCACATCACCAGTATCAGTTACATAGCTCCCAAGATAATTAAACTGTGACACCTGCTCAAGACTGCAACCATTCAGATTAACTGAATCACAACCTGCCTGACCAATTTTCATCACTTTAGTTTTCTCTCTGTTCCCTATGTTTATAACCAAACCTACTCTACTACCAGTCTCATCAACAGCTCGAATGAAAGAGTTCATCTCATCAACATCATTTGCCAAAAGGGCTAAATCATCAGCATAATCTAAATCAGAAATTTTCGTATCTCCAGCCCATTTAAGGCCAAAATCTTTCCCTCGAAGTGAATTTCGCATAACATAATCAACAACAAAACTCAAGAGAAAAGGAGACAAAATGCACCCTTGTCGAACACCAGAAGCAATGCTAAACCAATTGCTACAAGACTTACCAACTCTCACACATGACTCAGTGTTATTATAGAGAGCTTTCATTATGTTAACTAACTTGTCTGGTATACCATATGATCTCACAATCAACCACAAATTATGACGATCAACAGAGTCGAAAGCCTTTTTGAAATCAACAAAGCTAGCAACCAAAGGTTTCTGAAACTCTAAACATTTCTCAAGAATCTGCCTAAGTGAAAATATCTGATCTACACATCCCCTACCACATCTGAATCCACATTGCTCATCACGCAATTGCCTGTCAACCAGATTCTTAATTCTATTAAGCACAATCATGGAAAGAACTTTACCTGGAACAGAGAGTAGGCTGATACCCCTATAGTTATCACAAGAACTGCGATCACCTTTTTTGAAAATAGGGATAATAATAGCTCTGGTAAAATCTTTAGGAACCATGCCTTTATCATAAAAGTTATTCAAAATTTCAGTCATCCAAGTGATAACCAAAACATTCCCAGCTCTGAGCATTTCTGTAGTAATTTCATCTACCCCTGGGGATTTATGAAGTTTCAGTTTAGAGATAGCCAAACTAACTTCAGATTGTGTTATAGGGCCAACATTAAAGCTGCCAATGCATCTATCATCATTAGAAACAATGGGAGTAGAACTAACCACATTGTTTAGAACATCACTGAAATGCTCAGCCCACCTAGCCATGAGAGAATCCTACCTTCTATAACCTTACCTTGTTTATCCTTCAATCCCTGTATGCCTGTCCGTTTTCTACCACATAAAACATTAACTATCTAGTACAGATCTCTGCTGTTGTGCTGCCTAACTGCTTCCTCAGCTTTGTCAGCCAAGCTATCAAGCCAAAGATTTTTATCAGTAGCTAACTGATCCTTTACACGTTTATTAAGCTCTCTATTAGGACTAGTAGGGTACTGATTAAGGACATTCCTGCAATTCCTTCTTTCTGAAATAAGCTCAATTGCCTTGTCACTTAAATAATTCTGCCTCCTCTGCTCCTTTTTTCCTAAAAGAGTACTGTTAGTTTCCAAAAAAGCCTGTTTAAAATGGCCCCATTCTTCCTCAACTTCAGTATTAAGCAAACCATGACTGTCATAATGACTAAGTAACCTATCATGGTAAGCTTTAGCTATAACTGGGTCTTTCAGAACTTCAGTATTAAAGGTAAATTTTTTAACTTTAGCACAACACTTTTTAAGTTTAAGTTGCAAGACACTTTTAACAAGGTAATGGTCAGATCCAATTTCAGCTCCCCTATATGCCCTGGTATTTCTAACAGAACTAGCCCATTTGCTGTTAATTAATATATAATCAATCATATTCCTATGCAGCCCATCAGGTGAAACCCATGTGTATTTATGTATGTCGCGGTGTTTGTAATATGTGTTAGTTATTCTGAAACCATTGAGTTTACTTACCTGTAGGAGACGTTGCCCATTGCAGCTACCAATATCAAAAGGACCTATTACTCCTCCCCAAAGGTCAGAGTCGTACCAACTTTGGCATTGAAGTCACCAAGAACAAGGGTAATAGCTCCTTTCTTGACAGAATTCAAAATGTCCTGAAGTTGTCCGTAAAACCTATTCTTCTCATCCTCATTAGCATCCTCAGTGGGGGCATAACAGCAGATAACATTCAAGTTTTTAATGCTTGTCTGAAATTTTGCTGTAAGAAACCTTTCATTAATGCACTCATATCCTAGAAGAGCATCACTAGCATGTCTGCTGAGCAGCAGACCCACGCCTTGGTGATGCTTTCCATCTTCCCTCCCTGTAAAGAGAAATTTAAAGTTATTTTTAAGTATCTCACCTTTACCTGTCCATCTGGTCTCTTGCAAGCCTAGAATATCTAGGTTATAGCACTGGAATTCCTGCATGAGGACATCAAGAGAATAATCTCTATTTAATGTCCTCACGTTCCACGTTCCTGCAGAAAGAAAATGATTAGTAGGATTTTTAAAGAAATTAGGTTTATTGAGATTGGTAGGGCCAACAATATCAAACAGCCCCCTGATCGCAGGCATGGGGCAAAGACCCGTTCCTCCTCCGCTAAAGGCTGAAGTCACCGATGCTGGTAGGAACTTCAGGCACCACCTTTTCAAGTGGACTTTTTCAAGAGCCACATGGCCTGCCTGAGATTTATCTCTGCGAAATTCCCCGCCCTGCCCACGGTTAGCAGAGGACACCGATGGGCTTGGAAAGGCCGCCGCCCGTCGTATGGGACGTTAAGCTGTGGGCCCGTGTGCGGGAGAGCTATAACCTGTGCACGTTAAAGAACATGGCTACCATATGTTTCCCAACAGCTGTTCCAGTGGGTCCCCTCCCCCAACCTTCTCTGAGCCTTCAGGGTCCTTGTGACCTGGCCATTCAGCCCATGGTGTGCAAAAAAGTGTCGCTCAGAGGTAAAACAACACAACCCAACTTGTATGAGAAGGCCTGAAAAAAGCTATCTTCTAGGATTCTTCTCTGTCCTATACGTTGCAAATAAAAATAAAAGTAAATTACTTAGTAGTTTCATGAGATTAGCAATGGGCAGCTGACAGGCTGTTGACAACAATTTTTGTTATCTACTACAACAGTAAGCCACCTGTTCTGCTACTTCAAATGTGTTTATATGTGGCCTAATTCACAACCGTACATTGAAAAAACATGTCAGAATAGCCGAATATGGCGCCAAAACAGTTGTCAATGATAAAGCACATCCGTCATTGTATTGAATTAGGAAATGGATAAGGGTTATTTAGGTCATTTGATAACGTTAATTTCAATTATAATTTGTTCTTGGAAATCAAAACAAAAAAATGTTTATACTCCGTTTCATCTAAGTTGAGACCTGATGTAAACAAACAGCTTTTTGCCTATTCGCTAAAGACCTCGTCACGACAAACATGTGTATTTTTCTGCATTAAAAAAGGTAGATTTTTCCCCATATATGTTGGATTCAACAAAGCAGTTGGGTTGTTTACCTCTGAGCGACATTTTTTTGCACACAATGGGCTAAATGGCCAGGTGATAAGGACCCCAAGGGCTCAGAGAAGGTTGGGGGAAGGGGACCCGATGCGGAGCCTGTTAGGAGACAGATGGTAGCCTCTTGTCAAGGCCATCCAACGTGTTCTTTAACGTGCACAGCTGATGGCTTTCTCAAACCCTTCAGTGTCCCCTACTGATCGAAGACAGGGCGGGGAGTTTTGCTGAGATGTCTCAATGCTGACCCAGCTGGGACTTGAACCTGGGAACTACAGATTACGAGCCTGGCGCGCTACCGGCTGAGCCACCCCATGTCACATTCAACAAAACAGTGGTCAGGAAAAATAATTTAATCTATTATACTTTATTTGATTGCTAGATGATGCACTTAATATTAACAATAAGATTTATAAATTTGACCAAAGCACACGAAACTAAAATCAGCAACTTATCGAAGAAAACACGAAGGCGTCAATGGCATGTTTGTGTGCAGCAAAAATGGAATAGCCAACGGGAGCAGCTTACAATTACTTATAAAGTTTCAAATCGAACGATAACATGTGTGGAAAAGCAATAAATGGGCTGCAAGCGGAATGTTTGAAAATGTCTTTACAAGTGTAGGATTCAAGTCGGATATTTCGAACAGGAATATAACGGCAATTAACGGTTACAAAAGCGTGATCAATTTACTTTGACAGCTATCAGGAAAAAGGTTTAAGAATTCTTCATCTGAAATCAACTGCTGTATTTAAACAAAATATTAATATGATACTCGTAGCCTAATTTTAGCTTAACATTATACATAGACGGCTTTAGCTTTCACCACTCGCAAATGTGAAGCTGCTTAATACGATACTGAATAATACGATATGATGACATGAAGAAGAAATTATTTACGACAAATTCAAGCTATCTTGGAAGAAAATTTACTATTTTGATGAAACTTGGGCAAATTCAAGTCATGCAGTTTCTAAAGTGTGCCAGTAGATGTAATAAGTGAACAAACTTTTGAAAATATACTTGGCTGACAAAATGGCAGTAGTGACGATTCCGTAGCCAATATATTAGAGCAGGGGTTCTCAACGTGGAGTACGCGGTAAAATATTTTGGGGTACGCCGTGAGAGCTCAAAGATCGCTGGATCTAATAACAAAATCGCTAAGTTGGCATTTATTATACTATACCTATAGTTTTATCTATCTATATAAGGGATACGGTAGTTACGTACACATTTCCAGGGAGTACGTGAAGCATAAAAGTTGAGAAATACTGTATTAGTGGATAGAGATTTTCAGACAATCGCGGACTGAAATAGCATTTTTATTTTAATGTTAAATTTATTCAAATGTTATTTGTCAATAATATGATTATTTCATATTTTTTCCATAAGCATTTACATAAATAGACATGATGTTTATTTAACACTGGAGTTACAAAGAAATACATTTCAGGTATTGTGGTTTATGTTCACATGTTTATTACGTGCTTAAAAATGAGGCCTCAAAACATAGCCAAAGAGCATTTCTGTTCGCAGTGATACTTAGAAACGCTTCCTTGTGTCGTAAGGTTTATGTTAGGGTTCGGTTGTTTCACCTCTGAGTGGAACTTTTATGCCCACAATGGCCTAACTGGCAAGGTCACAAGAACTCTGAGGGTTAAAAGCGGAGGGGTCGGACTGGACAGCTGTAAGAAGACAGATGGTAGCCTCCCATTAAGGCCATGGTTTAACGTTCCATCCGACGGACGGCATTTCCAAACCCATGAGTGCACCGATGGGCTTCGAAAGGCCGCCGTCCGTCGGAGGAGACGTTAAGCCGTGGCCGCGTGTGCGAGAGAGCCATACTCTGTGCATGTTAAAGAACGCACTAGATGGTCTTGATGGGAGGCTATCATCTGTCTCTCAACAGCTGTTCCAGTGGATCCCCCCCCCCCAACCTTCTCTGAACTTCGGGATCTTTATGACCTGGCCATTTAGCCATGGTGTGCAAAAAAAGTGCCGCTCAGAGGTAAAACAACCCTACCCAAACCCATCAGTGTCTCATACTGACCGAGGGCAGGGCGGTTGGTTGGTTGTTTTACCTCTGAGCGGCACTTTTTTGCACACCATGGGCTAAATGGCCAGGTCACATGGACCCCGAAGGATAAGAGAAGGTTGGGGGAGGGGACTCACTGGAAAACAGCTGTTGGGAGACAGATGGTAGCCTCCCGTCAAGGCCATCCAGTGTGTTCTTTAACGTGCACAGGGTATGCCTCTCCCGCACACGGGGCCACGGCTTAACGTCCCATCTGACGGACGGCGGCCTTTCCAATCCCATCGGTGTCCTCTACATTACGAGCCTGGCGTGCTACCGACTGAGCCACTCCTGCCCCAGTATGTTAGGTCTCAACTTAGGTGCAAGTATAGACAAATCAATTCACAGCTCATCAATGATTTCATAGGTATTTAATCATTATTAAACCCAATAATAAACTTAGTAAGTAATAGGATGAAGATGGGTGCAGAGGAAAAATTGTCTTGAGCCGGGTGGAATTGGACCCTAAGTGGAATTAGATCCTAGCCGGCTCAACACAATTTTTTGATGAAGAGAACTCTTAATTAGGGCTGTTGATGAGCTGGTAAGAGTAGGTTTGCTAATAAACAGAGAGAAAATTAAAGTGATGAAAACTTACCAAGACTTAGTGCAGTGCTATTGAATCGTTGCACCCTTGAGCAAGTCGCAATCTAATTATCTCGGGTTGGGTTATTTTAACTCTGAGCGACATTTTTTTCACATAATGGGTTAATTGACCAGGTCACAAGGACCCTGAGGATTCAGAGAAAGTTGGGGGGGGGGGGTAGCTGTTAGAAGACAGATAGCCTCCCGTCAAGGACATCCAGCATGTTCTTTAACTTGCACAAGATATGACTCTCCAGCACATAGGGCCACGGCTTTAAGTCCCCATCCAACGGATTTCCTAGTCCATCGATGTCCCTTTCTGACTGAAGGCAGGATGGAGTTCTGTGGAAATGAATCTCAACGCTGGCCCAGCTGGGACTCGAACTTGAGAATTGCAAATCACGAGCCTGGCTCGCTACCCCAGCCTCTAATTTATCTCCGGAGTTATGCAACTGATATTGGTATTGTATGATATGACGTAAATAGGAGAACAGGAATTGTTGCTATGATTTTTAAGAATCTATGGAGAGTGTGAAAAAATGAGGCATATAAATCTAAAGACTAAATTTAAGCTACTGTAACAGTTTGATCCTTTGTAAAGTTATCTCCTCTGTCATTAGGGGACCCCGATGGGTTAGGAAAGGCCGCCGTCCGTCGGATGGATGTTAACCCATGTGCGGGTAAGCCATACTCTGTGCATGTTAAAGAAGACATTGGATGGCTTTGAAGGAAGGATACCATCTGTATCCCAAAAGCTGTCCTGTCAATCCCCTCCTTTAGCCTCCTATTATGTGACCTCCATTTAGCCTCCTATTATGTGGAAAAAAGTGCCGGTGAGAGGTTAAACAACCCAACCTTTGTAAAGTATGCTAAGGAAGTGAAACTTGAACCTTTTGTAAGCAAGGTAACAGGAAGTTTGATTGTCTTAGATTCTAGATGCTATCAAAGCCATCCGACATGTGTTTTATCCAACACAGTGTATAGTAAACTTTCATTTGGCACATAACTAGTCTGACCGACCCTTGTTTTCGCAAGATATAAGAACAATCCTTTACACTTCCTCCCCCCCCCCACTTTTCTTGTGGAGAAGTATGGAGGGTAAATGTTTTTACAACCTATGACATTCCCCCACATCATAAGCTTTCATTTGTTATGTAACTCGTCATGAATAGCCATCGGGTTGGGCAGATATGGTGGAACAACCGTTTTGAGAAACGTAAAAACTGGAACATACCAAGTGAAAAACAAAACGAATATAGGTAAAAATTACAAACATTCAGAGCTGGATCTAGGGGGGAGGGGAAAGGGGGCCATTTCCCATTTCTCTTTAAAATGTTAATAAGGGTAATAGAGACAAAAACTATTGAACTTAAGTATGTGACATGCATTTTTCAATAAATTTTAAAAGACTTCTCTAAAATGAAGGTGGAATTTATATTGCAATGGAAATCCACTCTCTTGCCCTACTCCCACCAACTTTTACCAGCTCGACTAAGTTTCCTGCTCGCACCCCGCTTTATTTTTTTTTCTAAATCCGGCTTCCATAAATATGTAATCATCAAGCAGACATGGGCTACGTAGGTTTAATCAGACAGTGTAAGTTTTCTTCTCCAAATACGTCTATCTAAGCTACAGCTGCTGCCACTGTATGCCAATTCTAGCAAGGTCCTGTTTGACATTGTCTGCACACCGCATCCTAGGTCTCCCCCTGTTTCTGAGGCCTTTAGGCACACTGTTCATAACAATATTCGCTAATCTATAGTTATGCATACAGGCAACTTGGCCAAACTAACACAGTCTCTCTCTGCACAATACGCTAATCAGAGGTGTTTTCTGATTCCTTTGCCTAATTGATATCATTACTTTCTAAATCTAACCATCTAATGCCCAAGATATTAAGTATCTAGAATAAAAGGAATCAGGTTTCCTGTTATCTTGATTACAAAGGAAAAACTTAGAAAATTTTAAAAATACCAACAATTCTATGCGTGCCCCCTAAAAACAGAATACAAGATGGTGAAAATCACTGCCTGAATTTGCATTCATTTTAAAAGATAGGGTTGAGTTGTTTTACCTCTAAGTGGATCTTTTTATACACAATGGGCTAAATGGTCAGCTCACAACGACCCTGAATGCTCAGAGAAGGTTGGGGGAGCGGATGCGCTGGAATATCTGTTGGGAGACAGATGGTAGCCTCCCGTTAAGATCATACAGCGTGTTCTTTAATGTGCACAGGGCTAAAAGGGGCTCTCCCACACCCGGGGCCATGGTTTAACGTCCCATCCGACGGACGGCAGCCAGAAGATAGGGTTCCGGCAATTTTTCTTCAGTAGGTAAATCGGTCTTGGTACTCATTCTTTGGGGGAGGGGGTGGCTCAGTCAGTAGTGTGCCAGGCTCGCAAGCTGCAGTTCCCAGATTCGAGTCTCAGCAAAATTACTTACCCTGCCCTCAATCAGTAAGGGGCACTGATCGGCTTGGAAAGGTCGCCATTCATCGTATGGAGCATTAAGCCTTGACCCCGTGTGCTGGAGAGCCATAACCTGTGCACACTAAAGAACACGAGAAGGTACTATCCGTCTCCTAACAGCTGTCTAATGGGTCCCTCCCCTCCAACCTTCTCTGAGCCCTTGTGGTCATTGTGACCTAGCCATTTAGCCTATTGTGTGCAAAAAAAAGTGCCGCTCAGAGGTAAAACAACCCAACTCATCCTTTGAAGTGAATATGAATTCAGTGAGTGATTTTACAATCAGTATATTTTTTTCTTAAAAAAAAATTTCAATAACATTTTTTACTGTCGCTAAAAACACCATCTTCGGAACTATACTGTGCAATTCTCAAGCTTTCAATTGACATACAATTGATAGAGATCGACCCCGTTAAATTTCCCTCCCCCTATTTTTTCGGGAGCGACGGAAAAAGATGGGCGTAATTTGATATAACTCACTACTCTGTACATGTCATAAGCTTTAATTTGAGACATAACTCGTTGTGTTCAATCTCCTTCCCTTCTGAGGAGCAGAAGCGGGGTTGGTATGGCAAAATTAGAGGTAACAACAAGATTTCATTTGACAAAACTCATAACTGTGGACTGTTCTGAGATATAGTAGATTTGGGTTGTTTTACCTCTGAGCGGCACTTTTTTTGCACACAATGGTAACCCATTGTGTGCCAGATCACAAAGACTCACTAGAGTCAGAGAAGGTTGGGAGGATGGGAATCCTGGACAGTCGTTGGAAGACAAATGGTAACCTCCCTCAAGACCATCCAGCGTATTTTTGCATAGGGTATGGCTCTCGTGCAAAAGGAACCACGACTTAACGTCCCATCCGACGGATGGTGGCCTTTCAAAGCACACCAGCGTCCCCTAATGACCGAGAGCAAGATCGGGAGTTTTGCGGGGATAAAATCTCAACGCTGACCCAGGTGGGATTCGAACGTGGGAACTGCAGATTACGTACCTGGCGCGCTACTGACTTAGCCACCCCTGCCCCAGAATGGGGTAAGGGAATAAACCTTTGTGGCCTATGACACTTCCTGTATCACAAGCTTTCATTTGACATATAACTCGTACTATGAGCCCTCGCATTCGAAAGATATAGTGGAAGAACGATTTTCACATTCTCCCGTTTAAAGGGAGGAAGCACGGGGAATAAGTTTTTATAGCTTATGACACTCTCAGTGTCACAAGCTTTCATTTGACACATAACTCATTGAAATCGGCCATCGGGTTGGGAAGATGTAATGGAACAATGGTTCGACAAACTAATGAGTGGAAAGTAATAGGAAGAGAGGTAATAAAAAGGATTAAAGTACTGCATAGATCTATACTTATTCGATGACTAAACATTTCCTTCATTAATACGTAAAACATCTAACTTAATATCCTACCATAATCGATTTATAACACCTGAGCATTACCTCTTCACCTTATTACGATAACTACAGTCACCTATTACCTGTAAGAATCATTAATGACAATGTATTTGCGACTTTTTCCCCGGTGCAGTGCAAAACAAGGGACGGCCGATTGACTGACAGAAATGACAAATGGCATTTCAGCATCTGTCACATTCCAGGTTGGTTGTCACAAGACCATACGCGCGTGCCCGCTTCCATCAAGACTTCAGCTCATTGTTCTTGACGGATACTGTGCTGGGAAGCGAGGTCACGCGCACAGCTGCCATGACAACCAGATCATCAATGAAATGGAGTCATCAATGAATCAGCGGTACGGGCATCGCGAAAGCGCAAAATTGAGACGTATCGAAACACAAAAGCGTGCAAATAGCAGTAGCTCTGCAACTCGGGACCTCTTTCGGAATTAATGGAATTCTACTCTTTTTCCCCTACCCTTCAATCGACAGCTCCCGTATGTAAGATGCGTTGTGAACCAGCTAAAGTGATTTTAGAAAACGACTATATAAGTGAATCGTGCAAACGATTGGTGCATACTTAGCGAAGACTTTAAAATTGAATTTTAACGGAGCGCGAAGTAGAGAAAACTTATTACTGAAAGAGTATAAACACTACTATCAAAAATATCGAAGGAAAGATATATCGATTTACAAATAATGTGCATATATGCCAGTTTAATAAGACAATGCCTTTCTTCCAAATATCGTTAGAGTAAGAAAAAAGCTTGTTTCAAAACAGCAAATGTGTTTTTAGGGCATTCAGATAAGAAGGTTGCTGCTAAAAGCCCAATTCAATTGGTTCATAGACCAGTAATTGATTCTGAAACTTATTGTTTCTCAGAAGATAATTAACCAATCACTAATAGATCGATCCAGGATGGGGTGTGCGTGTGTTGGGGAGGGGTTGTTTTACCTCTGAGCGGCACATTTTTGCACACTATGGGCTAAATGGTCAGGTCACACGGACCCCGAAGGCTCAGAGAAAGTTGGGGGAGGGGACCCACTGGAACAGCTGTTGGGAGACAGATGGAAGCCCCCCCGTCAAGGCCATCCAGCGTGTTCTTTAACGTGCACAGGGTATGGCTCTCCCGCACACGGAGTCACGACTTAACGTCCCATCCGACGGACGGCGGCCTCTCCAAGCCCATCGGTGTCCCCTACTGACGAGTGCAGCAGCTGCTACTGACGTGGGCGGGGCGGAGAATTTTGCGGAGATAAATCTCAACGCTGATCCACCTGGGACTCGAACCTGGGAACTATAGATTACGAGCTTGGCGCGCTACCGACTGAGCACCCCCCCCGGAGGGGGGGGGGGGGGGGGGTCCGAGTTCAATTACTATTTGAGAACGTTTTAGAATGTTTTACCTCTGAGATGAATTTCTGTGCATAGAAATGGCTCAGAGAAGGTTGGGGGAAGGGGACCCACTGATCAGTTGTTAGGGTGAAAGATGAAAGCCTCTGGTCAAGGCCATCGAGCGTGCTCTTTAACGTGCACAAGGTATGGCTGTCCTAAATACCAAGCCACGGATTTAGATCCTATCGACGGACGGCGACCTTTTCAAGCTCACTGATATCCCTTTTCTGACCGATGGCAGAGTGGAGTTTTAACAGAGATAAATCTCAACGCTCTTCCACATGGGACTCGAACCTGGGAACTACAAAGTACGAGCTTGATGCACTACCGACTGAGCATGGAAGACGAGAATGGAGAAATGCGCTAGTGCCAACAAGGAGTACTTTGAAGGGGACATCTTTGCTTTTTCTAATTTTTGAATAACAAAATTTTATTAAAGTAGTCCCATTTTTTTTTACCATACCTCGTATGTCATAATGTCGGCAAAGAAGAGTTGGGTGTTTTACTTTTAAACAAAATGGGCTAAATGGCAAGGGTTGGGTTTACCTCTGAGTGGCTCTTTTTTGCACACAATGGGCTAAATGGCCAGGGTTGGGGTTTACCTCTGAGTGGCACTTTTTTGCACACAATGGGCTAAATGGTCAGGTCACAAGGACCCCGAGTGCACAGAGAATGTTGGGTGAAGGGGACTCACTGAATAACTGTTATTAGACGATAATATCCCATCAAAGCCATCCAACGTGTTCTTTAACATGCACCACTAACATACCCTACTTAATGAGGGTAGGTAATTTTTTTTGGTTGATTGGTTTATCTCAGAGTGGCACTTTTTTGCACACCATGGACTAAATGACCAGATCACATGGACCCCAAGGGCTCAGAGAAGGTTGAGGGAGGGGACCCACTGGAACAGCTGTTGGAAGACATGGTAGACTCCGTCAAGGCCATCCTTCGTGTTCTTTAACGTGTACAGAGTATGGCTCTCTCGCATACGGGACCACGGCTTAACGTTCCATCCGACGGACGGCGATCGTTTCAAGCCCATTGGTTTCCCTTACTGACCGTGGGCAGGGCGGGGAGTTTTGTGGAGATAAATCTCAAAGCTGACACAGGTGGAACTTGGCAACTGCAGATTACGAGTCTGGTGCGCTACCGACTGAGCTACTCCAGTCCTGCTGAGTCACTCCTGCAAGGAAGGTGAGACAGCAGATATATAACACAAGAAATTTGCATCTTTATCTCGGGTTTGAACCCAGGCCACTAGTTTCTAAATTTTGAGATATAAACACAGCTTGGCATTTTTAGACAGAAAAACAGCTAAGATGGAGGAAGATTGTTTGACTGTTCTTGAAGATCTGCAAGAACAGAATTTCTCTTGAAACCAATCGATATACTTATTTTACCGTTGTGAAAACATATAAAAACTAAAAAAGATGGATTTTTTTTTGATACTCGGGAATTTTTTTAGTATCAAGTTTAAGACTGGTTCACTTAGGGAAGGAGGCAACTAAGCCGATTCCCCATCCCCTGCTGCGTTGTCCCACGATATAATGCCTTCCCATCTCCTTTCAAACTGGCCGATCTCCTTCCAGTTAAACTGAAGCAAAAATAAAAGCTGTCGATTTAAAACGTTTTATCTCGTACAACGCAAATGAGGTTCCACGTGTGACAAAGTGATTATTCTGCCAATGGGAAAGTAATCCGCGCTCTTGCTGCCTGTCCCCTTCCCTGTTCCCAGCGCTTAAGATGCTCGAAATTCTTTTCCTAATCTAATTAGTACTGCAAGGGAAACATTTCAAAAAAACATCACAGACCATGCAATAAACGTAAGCCGGCAACAAAGACTGAGAGCCCGCCATTCTCCACGGACGCACAAATAGCAAAATAATGATCTACAATAAAAACCGGTGTGAATATGCAAATCGCGAGAGCTCAATATTTTGCATTTAATTACACCTGAGCCGGTAATTAGCAGTGGGCACGTGCTCCTCTCGTGCCGGTAATTAGCTAATTAGCGGCAGTTCAAAAGTAATTAGAAGCACACACCCTAAATTACTTCCAAAAAGTCCGAATTTCTAATCAGCTTCATTAGAAAAACGAAAAAGTACGTTAATGCAGTGAGTAAAGGAAGGTATGTACAGACTTTGATTACAGAAGTTAAACTAGTTTTCTTCAAAGGGGAGAGAACTAGGCATGATTAAAATAAGTCCTTTTTTCTCCTGACGTTCTCTTAGAAGAGTGCTGAAAACAGGCTGATAGCTCTTAATGACTGTTTTAGTTTTAATGGGCGTCAGACAGAAGTGAGCACCTACGAAGAGCCAAAAGTTCCAACACTAAACTCGATGAAAGAGATGGAAATGTTGCAGACCGTTTCTTTTGGCGTGTTTTTGCTTTTTCGTATTACCACTGCAGCTAAATCTGATTATGTTTAATTTGCGACGAAGGAATATTTTCAAAAAATTACGGTATTTCCTTTACACGAACGTCGGGTCAAATGAATGTCACCAGTGCGCATTTCCTACTTGCAATGCGCACTTTAAAGTTCTTATAACAGAAAATGTAACACACCTTGGCGACTAAGGCTAGACATCAAAAATGGGAAAGACAAGAAGATAGGCCCCATATAAGTAGTACTTACAGTGGAAATGAAGAACACGGCATACTTAATGCAAAGGGGGAAAAATATATAAAAAAATATAAAAGCAGCAATTCGTTGAAAAACGTTAAAAAAAATTGTTGATATAGAGGGCCTGTAAATGGTAGCTAGGCGTAAACTGGAAGGAGAACTGTGTACCAATCCCTAGAGATGATGCACAGAACCGGCCAGGTCTATCACCTAATGTCCGACCCCGCCTTCTCGTGGTGCAGGCCGTTAGTACCTTTCAAAAGAGATATTCTCTTTTGGAAGGGAACGGAAGGGGAGGTCTGCCAGTTCATTATGGCCTACTGATCTGGTCATCTATGGCCACTTTTTTCTTTTTTTTTTTCAAACCTGCTGAGGAGTGGTCAACTTCACAGGGTCCTGGTGCTAACCATTTATACCTACTAGACTGGACTTGTTTATGGATTTGAGTTTGATTATGGATCTTGGACTTGCTGCACTGGTGAGCCTCTGTTGAGGGAGAATCTGCTGCTGTGTTTTCTGTTTGCTTCTGGGTTGCCAGCCCTAAGTGAACAGAGGCATGGGATACCTTATATCAGCTGGTGGATAATCCTAATCAGAGACCATCGCAGGTACCTGAACCTTACTTAGCTAGTTGGGCATCGTCAAGCCTAAACTGGAGTAATGTGTCTCAGGCAGGCCACATGGCTCTTGAAAAAGTCCACTTGAAAAGGTGGTGCCTGAAGTTCCTACCAGCATCGGTGACTTCAGCCTTTAGCGGAGGAGGAACAGGTCTTTGCCCCATGCCTGCGATCAGGGAGGGGGCTGTTTGATATTGTTGGCCCTACCAATCTCAATAAACCTAATTTCTTTAAAAATCCTACTAATCATTTTCTCTCTGCAGGAACGTGGAACGTGAGGACATTTACATAGAGATTATTCTCTTGATGTCCTCATGCAGGAATTCCAGCGCTATAACCTAGATATTCTATGCTTGCAAGAGACCAGATGGACAGGTAAAGGTGAGATACTTAAAAATAACTTTAAATTTCTCTTTACAGGGAGGGAGGATGGAAAGCATCAACAAGGCGTGGGTCTGCTGCTCAGCAGACATGCTAGTGATGCTCTTCTAGGATATGAGTGCTTTAATGAAAGGTTTCTTACAGCAAAATTTCAGACAAGCATTAAAGACTTGAATGTTATCTATTGTTATGCCCCCACTGAGGATGCTGATGAGGATGAGGATAGGTTTTAGGGACAACTTCTGGATATTTTGAATTCTGTCACGAAAGGAGATATTACCCTTGTTCTAGGTGACTTCAATGCCAAAGTTGGTACTGACTCTGACCTTTGGGAAGGAGTGATAAGGCCTTTTGGTATTGGTAGCTGCAATGGGCAACGTCTCCTACAGGTAAGTAAACTCAATGGTTTCAGAATAACTAACACTTATTACAAACACCGCGACATACATAAATACACATGGGTTTCACCTGATGGGCTGCATAGGAATATGATTGAATATATATTAATTAA
Organism: Ryuthela nishihirai; assembly: GCA_038380435.1. Classification (NCBI taxonomy): domain Eukaryota; kingdom Metazoa; phylum Arthropoda; class Arachnida; order Araneae; family Heptathelidae; genus Ryuthela; species Ryuthela nishihirai. Next base: position 59,395,184 of record JAWZYU010000008.1, read on the forward strand.
CAGCAAATGAGCTAGTTCTGCTAGAAATACCAGGGTATATAGGGGAGCTGAAATTGGATCTGACCATTACCTTGTTAAAAGTGTCTTGCAACTTAAACTTAAAAAGTGTTGTGCTAAATTTTAAAAATTTACCTTTAATACTGAAGCTCTGAAAGACCCAGTTATAGCTAAAGCTTACCATGATAGGTTACTTAGTCATTATGACAGTCATGGTTTGCTTAATACTGAAGTTAAGGAAGAATGGGGCCATTTTAAACAGGCTTTTTTGGAAACTAACAGTACTCTTTTAGGAAAAAAGGAGTAGAGGAGGCAGAATTATTTAAGTGATAAGGTACTTGAGCTTATTTCAGAAAGAAGTAACTGCAGGAATGTCCTTAATCAGTACCCTACTAGTCCGAATAGAAAGGATTACAGAGAGCTTAATAAATGTGTAAAGCAGGCGTGTCCAAACTTTTAACTTCCCTGGGCCACATTGAGTGAATATTTGACTTTCCTGGGCCACACTAAGTGAAGACGAAGTGTTTTGGGCCGCACATAAAATATAAAATATAGTTAACGAATATGAATAATAAAACTTTATTTATTTTCTTATGTTTTCTATTATAAAATAAAAAAGGGCAATATAAAACTAGTGGGATATCAAAAACTCGCTGAAAATTCAGCGAGAGGAAAGCCAATGGGTCAGATCGATTTGGCGAACTTTCGCGAACGTTCCATGGCCCCTTTGTCTGTGAAGGGCTCCCTTGGCCAAAAGGATTAGGAAATCAAAATACAATACAATATACTGCATACAAATATTGTAATTCTTCAAAAAATTCGCCGTCGAGTGGATACACACATAATTCGAAACGTAAATTCTCATGGCATACTAAGACGTTTTTATTTAGATTTTTATTTCAAAATAAATGTCAACGAATCGATTATATAAGAAAAATATTGCAAACATTTATCTTTTTAATAAAAATGTGCAAATTTAAATATTTTCATAATTTGCGTTTGGGCCGCATTTTAAAGGCTTTTGGGCCGCACTTTAGACAAGCATGGTGTAAAGGATCAGTTAGCTACTTATAAGAATCTTTGGCTTGATGGCTTGGCTGACAAAGCTGAGGAAGCAGTTAGGCAGCACAACAGCAGAGAGCTGTACCAGATAGTTAATATTTTATGTGGTAGGAAACGGACAGGTATACAAGGATTGCAGGATAAACAAGGTAAGGTTATAGAAGGGGAGGATTCTGTCATGGCTAGGTGGGCTGAGCATTTCAATGATGTTCTAAACAATGTGATTAGTTGGGTTGGGTTGTTTTACCTCTGAGCGGCACCTTTTTGCACACCATGGGCTAAATGGCCAGGTCACATGGACCCCAAAGGCTCAGAGAAGGTTTGGGGAGGGGACCCATTGGAACAGCTGTTGGGAGACAGATGGTAGCCTCCCATCAAGGCCATCCAGCGTGTTCTTTAACGTGCACAGGGTATGTCTCTCCCGCACACGGGGCCATGGCTTAACGTCCCATCCGACGGACGGCGGCCTTTCCAAACCCATCGGTGTCCCCTACTGACCGTGGGCAGGGCGGGGAATTTTGCGGAGATAAATCTCAACGCTGACCCAGCTGGGACTCAAACCTGGGAACTACAGATTACGAGCCTGGCGCGCTACCGACTGAGCCACCCCGCCCCATGTGATTAGTTCTACTCCCATTGTTTGTAATGATGATAGATGCATTGGCGGCTTTAATGTTGGCCCTATAACACAATCTGAAGTTATTTTGGCTATTTCTAAACATAAACTTCATAAATCTCCAGAGGCAGATGAAATTACTACAGAAATGCTCAGAGCTGGGAATGTTTCGGTTACTACTTGGATGACTGAAATTTTGAATAACTTTTATGATAAAGGCATGGTTCCTAAAGATTTTATTAGAGCTATTATTATCCCTATTTTCAAAAAAGGTGATCGCAGTTCTTGTGATAACTATAGGGGTATCAGCCTACTCTCTGTTCCAGGTAAAGTTCTTTCCATGATTGTGCTTAATAGAATTAAGAATCTAGTTGACAGGCAATTGCATGATGAGCAATGTGGATTCAGAAGTGGTAGGGGATGTGTAGATCAGATATTTTCACTTAGGCAGATTCTTGAGAACTTTGATTCATCAGACCAAGTTACCCACTTCCAGTCTTCCACACATCTGCACCGTGGTCCTCAGTTACAAAACAGGAACAAACGAAAAAAAAAACTAGGAAAAGTTACAAAACAGGAGAGGCAGCAGTCACCTGGAAAATCAACTGCTTGGTTACAGCCACATTTTTCCTAGTTTTGATATAGTCCTGGCAAACAAGTATGACATTTGCACACAGAAATCCCAGACATTCTGCAGCCACAGATATGGAACGTTATTCCTTCCTCACACCAACTATTGGCCCACGAATGAACTCCCTCAGGTCAATGTGTTTTTACTCATCATAACAAGCGAAGGTAAGATACAAAGCACTTAGGTACCTGATCTATCTATAGCCCACAAGGGGTTTTGGCTGACAGCATTATTGTGGCAGAGTAGGAAAGGTTTGTAGATGGGTGAAGTGTGTATAACAAATTGTGCTTCCAATATATTTGATCTGTACATGATAATAATAAACATGCTCTCAAGCAGCTGCTTGCCACAGTGGGTTGAGAGGCACCTGTCAGTTTAATACACCATAGAGAAGAACTGTGAGGAAGGCAGGACCTCACTACAAAGACAAACACAACCACCCACATCTTATCCGGGATTCAAACCCAGGTTCCTTTGATCAGTAGTCAAGCATGCTAATCAATTGGAAATGGGATGACAAAATATTAGTTTTGCTAATGAGTGGAATAGATGATGAAAATTCAGTGGTGGACAATATATTTCAAGAATTCATCTCTTCTAAAAAATTATTTCAAGAAACATTTATGTTAACTAGCTCAGAACTTATTAAGGGCATTTTATTATATAAGCCTGGAAACAACCAGTCCTGTATCATTATTTATGCAATTATTACATGGTACATGTTGGCAACACAATTTACAATATCTCCCCCATGATGGCAATTCTGTGATTTAAATATAATGATTGCAACCAAGTGTATTGTTAATATATCAATTACGTTTTACCTTATCTTCAACAAAAAGAGTACATTTTCCTTTATCAGTAAAATAAAATATGATAGGAAAATAAATAAACTAAAGTTGCCATTCTTTTAATAAATAAATATTTTATTCAAATCAGTTTGGGTTGTTCTGGACTGTTTTACCTCTGATCGTCACTTTTTTGCACAAAATGGGCTAAATGGCCAGGTCAAGGACCCTGAAGGCTCAGAGAAGGTTGAGTGAGGGGACCCACTGGAACAGCTGTTGCGAGACAGATGGTAGTGTCCCGTCAAGGACATCCAGTGTGTTCTTTAACATATGCAGGGTGTGGCTCTCACACACATGGAATTAAAGTTTAATGTCCCATCCGAGGGATGGCAGCTTTTAAAAGCCCATCAGTGTCACCTACTGATTGTGGGGCAGGTGGGGAGTTTTGTGGAGATAAATCTTAATGCTGACCCAGCTGGGATTCGAACCTGGGAACTGAAGATTATGAGCCTGATGTGCTACCAGCTGAGCCACCCCCACCCCCTAATTCAATTTGAGATACAGCTGAAGAACAGGCAGGAATATTTTATATATAACCACAAACATGCATCAGGCTTGATGGAAGTCACTTTGAACAAGGAACTTAAATGCTTGATAAATATGATCTGAAACTGGAATATGAACAATTATGCACATTCATATACACACTATATATTTTAAGTGTTCACTTTCATGTTATTTGAATGGGAAGTCACATTCAAAGCTCTTTAACTTTGAAAATATGCTTTTGCAGAGAAATGGCATACAAATCTTTCTAAATCTTGTTTTTCAGCAATATTCACTTAATATTTAAAAGAGTTATGAAAGCTGGAACATTCAACAGCAGAAACTATTGTTATTCTTACTTTAAATGTTTCTTTCAAATAAATAAAAACTGAATTATTGCATAAAACTCATAAAATTAAGTATATTTTAATAAATGACTTGTTACAATATTCATTTAAAATGTGTTTTAATAGCTTTCGAAAGAAATTCTTATTACTACCAACATCTTCTGTAAATATTCCAGCATCAATAATTCTTTAACTCTTAAAGTGCCAAAAGACACTACTCTTAAAGCGTAGTGTCTTTTGGCTTGTTGGATTGGATTGTTTTACCTCTGAGCGGCACTTTTTTGCACACCATGGGCTAAATGGCCAGGTCACATGGACCCTGAAGGCTCAGAGACGGTTGGGGGAGGGGACCCACTGGAACAGCTGTTGGGAGACAGATGGTAGCCCCCCGTCAAGGCCATCCAGCATGTTCTTTAATGTGCACAGGGTATGGCTCTCCCACACACGGGACCACGGCTTAACGTCCCATCCGACGGTCGGCGACCTTTCCAAGCCCATCGGTGTCCCCTACTGACCGTGGGCAGGGCGGGGAAATTTTGCGGAGATAAATCTCAATGCTGACCCAGCTGGGACTTGAACCTGGGAACTACAGATTACGAGCCTGGCGTGCTACCGACTGAGCCACCCCCGCCCCTATGTGTCTTTTGGCACTTTAAAGAAAGTGCCAAAAGCAACTGTTTCAAGTTTGCATTATTTCTCCTGACAAAAAAAAAATGCCCTTTTAGATTATTTTTAAAAATTAATTACATTTTGCTCTACTAGTTCTTCAGCATAAAGTTCTAGAGTTCTTTTAGTTTCCTTGCTTAAAACACTTCAAAATTAAGTTACTTAAAGGGTTATAAGAATATCATTGAACAATTCGTGAGACCTTCAATTTATTTCTAATAGCAATTTTAGATAAAAACTTATTTTCAAAGTTAGGTAGCTTTGAATGTGACTTCCATTCATATAATACAAAAGTGTTTGAGAGTTTTGGCAATGTAATATATAGCTGGACATTATTTCCAGTTGTACTTTTATAGAAGGGATAAACTGTATTATTTATTTATTTATATAATATGCATGAATTCTTCTGAGTTATTTATATCCCAAGAAAAAAGCAAAGATAATTTTAAGAAATTGACTTAAATTTGGAATAGGGGAGCATAGATATTAACTATATTATAGGAGTTTAATACAGATTTTGAATTTTTGGTTGAAAATGCCACTTTACTAACTTTATTGAGAACCTAGAAGCTCCTTATTGAGAAGAAGAATATTCGTCTATTTTAGGCAATGTTAAGAGAATGTAGTTTATGGTCAGTCAAATAAAAACTATCATAAAATGTAAATACAATGGTAATCTTGATCCACATTATTGATAAAAGTCTGTTGGCAACACTGAACACACATATGACCGTATTTGTTGGCATAATTCATAAACAATGTTTTAAAGATGGTAGTTCACTTATAATCATGTGACAAGATAGAGATGTAATCTGTATTCGATTTTCTGAATGCTGAAGGAATAAAACAATGAAATTTATCACATAATATTGACTCAGTATTATTGGTGATGCATGAATCAACAACAAACCTACAAATGGGTGGATAAATTCAAGAATTATATTGAATGTGAAGATGCTCTGCAATCTAGGCAAGCTCATCATCACGTTATGATAGTGAAAAACATAGTGGTAACGCAGTTCACAAGAAAATATTGCAATACCAATGAAGAAATTGTCATGGCAATGAATATCAGTATTGGTTCAGCACCTATCATTTAGGAGTTGAAGTTTCGAAGAGTGTGTACTTGTTGGATTCGCATGTTTAATACACAAACTACCGAAGGAACAAGTTAATGCATGTTCTGCATTTCTTGGACATTATGAGGGGGAAAATGCCTTCCTAGAACGTTTAGTAACTGGTGATGAATCCTGGATGTGCTATTTCTTACTGGAAAACAAACACTTATTTTCAGAGTGCTGCCACAGAAACATGCCTCAACTGAAAAAAATCTACAACCAAGAATCAATCACAGTAGTGCTACTGCATTCTGGGATCATAAAGTGGTAATTCTGGAAGACCACCTGCTGAGACAAGAAACCGTAATAAGTGCAAAGTAGATTAGATACTTCTGAATCATCTAAAGACAAGAAATCGGAAGAAATGTTACAGTTTGTTATCCTCAGATATGTCCCTGCATCATGAAAATGTTCATCTTCACACTGCACCTTCTACAGCAAAGCAAACACAGGGGATGAAATTTGAGGTATTACCTCACCCTCCTTATTTATCAGACTTAGCACTGAGTGATTACCACTTTTTTTGGCAACTGAAAGATTAAGAGGATGTCACTTCTTGTTAGATGAAAAGGTCAAAGTGGCAAGTGTAGAAGGACACCAACTATAAAACCTTTTCTCTCAAGGTTTACAGTCATTAGTTCATCTTTGGAAAAGTGTATTGAATGCAATGGAGACTACAATGAAAACTGACATGCATATTTTCCTTTTCTTTTGAGTAAAGCAGCTTCTAATTTATGTGGTTTTCATTTGAATGACCTTTGTTTCTCTACAAAAATGGAAAAAATGCCCGACTAATAATACACAGAAAACCATGGCATAATTATTTTAGTGAGGTCATTAAATTTTATCTCAGAAGCAACATTACAAAACAAATATCCTAAAGCATGGAAGACAAATATGAAGTGATCACCATAAGAAGTATAGTTATTTACTTCAACCCTCTACAAAGTAAGAAATGATTCATTAAAAATAATTTCAAAGATAAAATTAATATTCATAAATACACATAAGTATCTTCTTCCTAAAAAAAAAATACTCATTTTGATATATTAATTTGATAGCAGAGAAAATCCGGTTAGCATTCCCTGAGATAAAGATTAGAAGTATTAGTAAATGTCAAACATGTCTATTAGTATACAAGAGAGACTATATATCAGTGGCAATCCTTCAGGAAAAAGCCAATACTATAGTTATACTCAAACGTTTAAAAGAAATAAATAGCAGGATCTTTTAAAAAAATAATAAAAAAAAGTATTATTTGTAAACTTCAAACTATTTTATTATTATTAAAAATATAAAGAAATGATATAAACTTGAATTTTACATTTTTAATTAAAATAATAAATATGTGGCTCAAAATACAAAGATGCCATTTGAATACAATCTTCTTTACATCATCTCTCATCATTGTCATATCAAGTTTTAAAATCTTAAAAGCTTTCTTACCAAAACTAATGAATGAGTGAGTTATATACACATATGAAAATTTTATTGCATATAGAGTGATTACAAATGATCCGAGTGGTTTATTTTCAAAAAACTAAAAGGCATACAGAAACTTACATAAAAAATGTTTGAAACCCTATTAAAGTTCAATGTATGTTCAGTTTGTTATTCTGCACATGTCAAAAGATATATAGTTTCCTTCTAAACATTATCTAGCATATGATGATCAATTTTGCCAATAGCTTTCAGCTAAGTGATGCACAATAGCATGGTGTAACATGCCAGAACATACACAGAAGCTTCCAAGTTGACAATGCTTTTTACTGACTTCCACTATGCAAATTTTTGATCTATATCTCCCTGACTGGGGAGATTAAGAGGATGTCACTTCTTGGCATCCTCTTAATCAGATATCAGTTTGAAAATCCAGGTATTCTCCCAATTTGCATCAAAATTTTTGAACCAGAAACCTGTAAATTCGTGTTTTATGCAAGAACACAGTAGTGCAAAATGCTAAGATCGAAAGAACAGCCCTCAGGGTCTTTCAACACACTGTTAAGGTAAGCGTAATAAAATTGCCATGCTATTTTTAACACTATCACACATTCTTCTTTATATAAAGTAAAAAAATAAGTGATTCACATAGCAACAAGTTTATTGCAACTTCTTTTAAGCAAAAACATTGCTTAATAATATCCCTATTCCATATTATTTATATTGTATTATTGTATTGTAATGCTGACATCACAATGATTGTTTGTTCCTCTCCAATCCTTTATTACAGAGTTATTTTTCCACTGGAGAAGTGGGAACAGTTGAGGTCTGCAAGTGGGCTGCAGCCAAAAAAGGTGAAAGAACACTGGTCTAACCTACCAGCAGCCAGTGACAACATATCCAAGGCATTTAAGCCACTCGTTTTCCTAAAAGGTTGCATAATTAAAACCATTGGTATAGTTAATCATAATCTGTATGCTTTTTCCCCCTTTCTTTTTGGTTTTATAAATTATAGCTATATAAAATGAGGCAACTAATTATAAATTCATATCAGATGAGAAATTTTAATTTTAAAATCAGAGCATTAGCAAATAGAATATAAAATTGATTTGGATGGTTTCACTCTTGAACAGTATTTTTTTCCCTTCACAACAAGCTGTGATGATGCAATGATGTTTAGGTAGGTGGTAGATGTCATAATTTCCTGCACGTGAATGACTGGACTCAGGGTTTCCCAGTAGACATTGCCAAAAGCATTACACTTCCTCCACCAGGCTGTTTTTGTCCCACAGTGCATCCTAGTGCCAATACTTCCTCAGGTAAATAATGCACATGTACCCAGTTGTCCACATGATGCAACAGGAAACGAGATTCATTGGATCAGATGACCTTCCAATCATTCAAGGTCCAGTTTTGATCCTTGCATGCCCATTGTAGGCATGCAAGGATTTAATTCATGAATTAATTCTGAATTTTATTAAAGTAAAAAATTCGAACATTGTAATAACATATTAATTTTAATAACACTTTTTGCAGTGGTATACGCAAAAAATAGGCACGTATTTCATAATTACTTTCAAAATCTTTCATTTTTAAAAATAGCAGTATTTTGTAATTATCAGGAGATTTTTAGCAACTTTAAAGAAAAATTTGCTGATAATAGCTCAAATCAAACTTCTGAGCTTAAATTAGGGGATTGCTTCAGCACAGAGTAATGTTAACAAATTGGCAATACCTTATATCGCTTCTAAGAAATGGCAATCAGATGGCTTTAACAAATTATTTATGTCATATGATAATAAAATAAGCATCAAATGAAAAAAGAAAATATTATTTATCAAGCATGAATTATATATTTTTTTTTATAAGATATGAACAAAAAAATTTTAAAATGGCAATTTTTATTTAAAAAAAACTATTTTTGTTGTACTAAAAATGGATATTTACGTTCTGGACACTGGAAGGGTTAATGCTTGGATTTCAGGAATGCACCACAAGAAGGAATGCACCACTGGGTCAGGTTGGGTACAGGGATACCTGGGTTAGGTTTGGGTTGGGTCAGGTACAGGTATCCCTGTACCTGACCCAACCCAAACCTAACCCAGTTTTTGCTTTCAAATCGGTCTCCACTTAAAAATAATTAATTACATCTAATTCAAAATTGCTGTTTCCAGATTCTACATATGCCATTTACCCAGAAGTTCCTAGCAATTCTCAAACAACAGCTAAATGTCCTAAGGTCACAATTCACTGATTGGTGCAAACAGACTAATAGATATGCAAACCAAATGATATTAGTAGGTTGTATTCTACAGCAGGTTTCAAGTTTGATACAATGTTCCAAGATGACTTCTTACATTATACACATAGCAGATACTATAGATGACTGACTATAGGCCAGGTCCATAGCTAAGAAAAAATAAAGAGGGGAGGAAGGGGGCAAGAGACTAGATTTCCATTGCAATATAATATTTTTCACTCCATTTTGTAGGTCTTTAAAAAATTAATCAAAAAATGTTGAAATATAAAATGCAAAATAAATAAATTACTCCTCAAGCAGCTGTTTGTCACAGAGGTCTGATAGCAGTATGTCAGTATAGCACACCACAGAGATGGTCTAAGAGGAAGGTGAAATGGACATGGAAGATTTTTCCCTCACCAAAAGACTACCATTGCAGCAAGTTCAGGATCCATAATCAAACTCAAAGCTATTATACCATTCTGGTTAGTATATATAGTCAGTATCAAGACTCTGAGGGGTTGACAGTTCCTTAGCAGGGTAGAAAAAAAAATTAAAAGTAGTCATAGTAATTCAGAATAGGGCACACTGATTTGGCAGCCCTCCCCTTCTGTTCCCTTTCACAAAAGAGCATCACTTTCCAAAGATATTAACAGCCTGCACCAAGAGAAGGATGGGTCAGACTTTAGGTGCTAGTTCTAGAAGGTTCTGTGCATTATCACAGGGGATTGGTGCATAGTTTACTTTCCAGTGTACACTTAGATACTATTTACAGACTATTGGACAGCTTTGTGAAAAAACACATCACGAGTACGAAACCAATTTTCAACATTTGCCATTTCAGTATTGTAAAAGGTTTTGCATGAAGTTTTTTAAGCACAAGAATTTCTAAATAGTCCAGTTATATAGTACAGTTTGATTATTATTTAGAGTCCAGTACTCATGTTTTTAAATGGTTTGAAGAAACCAGTATAGTGCTAAATAAGTGTGTTTTTAATAGCTAAACTGAGATGAGAAAGAACTGTTCAGAATTTTGATCAGTTATGAAATTAGAAATTTTTTTGTAAGGAACTCTTTTATCACAGAATATTAGTGTCATTCTAATGTGAAGTCCATAGAGCAGTGGTTCTTAACCTTTTATGCTTCACGTACCCCCTGGAAATGTGTATGTAACTGGCATACCCTTTGCATAGATAGATAAAACTAGTTATAGTTTAACAAAGGGAATAAACTAAAACATGTATACACATTAAATTTTGTATTCATAAACTACATATATTGATATACACAAAAAATGACAAACAATTTAACAAATCTTATAAAATTATAAACATTTTACTGGGTAATCAGATCTAGCAACTCTTGAGCTCTCACGGCATACCCAAAATTTTTTTACCATGTACCCCACGTTGAGAACCCCTACTATAGAGTATTGAGTTTTCTGAGTAAGTTGAAAGTTTGACATGTTTTACCTGAATAACTGGTGGGAGACACAAATGATAGTCTCCTGTCAAGACCATCCAGTGTTCTTTAACATGCACAGGGCATGGCTCTCCCATACACCAGCCCACTCTTAACGTCCCATCTGATGGATGGCAGCCTTTCCTAGACTATTGGTTTCCTAGACATTAGGGGGCCCTAATGCCTGAGGGCAGGGTAGGGAGTTTTGTAGAGATAAATCTGAACACAAGAGAAGACCAGCTTGCTCAGGAATTAATTATAATAAATTAAAATTCTATATTGCTGAGAAATAAAATTTTTAAGTTTATCCTTCAAATATAAACTGACAGGCTCCTATCAGACCTCTGTGGCAAGCAGCTGCTTGAGGGGGTATTTTTTTTTATCCTTCAAACTATTTGCAGGTTAAAAGTTTTTAGGAGAAAACTCAGATGTTTTTCAGAGCAAAGACAGTGTTCCTTCTTTAGTGAACACTATGTGATGATGTTAGGGTTGTTGAGTTTCTTTCCCCATGTCGTGAAGGATGATTCCAGTGCCTCAGTTGCAGGTGGGAACAGGCAAGGTCATTATTTCAATATCCTCATGGACTATGGTTCTGTAATAAGTGGATGCATATGCTAGCAGTGTGGTATTCTCCCAGTCTATGGTTGTTGTGTGTTGTATTACCAGCTCAGCAGTGGTAGTTGTCAGCTTGTTTTGGCTGACATCTGCTTGATGCTCTGTGAACCTCTCCTGTAGTGAATGTATGGTTTTTCTGATGAAGTAGACAATGGAATTATCTGGTATGTATACTCCCAATTTTTGAAGTAGGTATAAATATGTGTCTGTCCCTTTTTATAATTTTCTTCAGATTTGGAGCTGGGTCGAAAACAATTTTGATATTTTGGGTGCCCGTCCCCACCTGCAACCCAAGACACTGGAATTGCCCTTTATGAATGTGGAAAGGAGCGCACTGTCTTTGCTACAAAAAACTTTCGAGTTTTCTCCTCAAAACTTTTAACATGCATATAATATGAAGGATATACTTAAAAATTTTATTGCTCAATGACAGAGAATTTTAATTTATTTTTATAAATCTCAATGCTGGCCCAAGCACAATTCAAACCTGGGAACTGTAGATTATGAGCCTGGCATGCTACCCCTGAGTACTTGAACATGGATATAAAGAAAACATCATACTGTGAAGTACGAATACAGTTAGATGGTATATAGGAGCAAGAGTGTTTGCTAATGATGCAAAAAGTGTAATTCTTTTGATTCCCTGATATGGTATTATGGGAAAATTAATACACAACATTGTTTTTACATAGATTTCTGACAGAGATGTTAAATGGTTATTCCTGTTAATGTTGAAGAAAGGTGAGTTGTAAGATTCTGTAATATTAATCAATGAGCACAGTTAGATTTTAGTGCTTGGGTACAGGATCAGTGCTAGTTATTTTGCTGCTTGGAGTGAACTTGGATATCTGCTGCCCTTTCTCAAAGTCTGATCTGAGATATTAATGGCTTATTTAACTAAATTTAGTATCATTTTTAAAAGAAATTGCAAATTGTTTGTTAAAAATAGACCATACTTACTCTGGTCAACTTTATACACCAGCTATGTTCATTAGAGTTTTCAAATTTGCCACCCCTGAAAAAATTGCTGCCAGGTGCAGTCACGCTGGGGGCACATGCAGGTAGTGCCACTCCTGCTTGGGTGAATCATGAATGTTAATTGGGGATGTATACTGTTTTCAAGTGTGGATTGGTGGTGCTTTATTTATAATTTACAATGTTTTTAATATTCTTTATCCAAATGGTTTATTTAGCCCCTGAGCTTTTTTATTGCAGATAGTTATGTTTATGATTTAGGGTGTTTTGGGGTTCATTTAACCCCCCCCCCGAGGCTTTTATTAAGTACAATCACGGTGCTTTGTTTATGCATGTATTCTTAAGGATGTTATGTTTAGGACATCACATTTGGTGAGTTAACATGCAAAATGTTTTGGGTCTCTGAAAGCAATTTTGATTGTTTAATATACATCTTTTTTTAAGCTTTATAAATTCTGTCAGTAAAATATTTCTTTTTTCTACATTGCATTGGTGAGGATGGTATTTTAATTTCGGTGGATGAAACAGAACTCTTTCACAGAACCTTTTTTTTTTAAAAAAAAAAAGATATGGCAAGAGTATGCAATTCTAAATAATCACCTACAATTTATATATATACACTTTATACTGAAGAATATTCTACGTAACAGAAGAAATAAAAATATCACAGACATGAAATTTCCGAAACGTACCTTTGTTAAGTTCCAAAAGATGTAAAACTTTCATTACTAATCAGTTACATGTTTCATTGCTTGACAGCCTGAAGAAAGAGAAACTTTTTAAGAACAACTGGATCTTAATTAATATTAAATATCTTTAATACAGTAAAATGGAGTGAATTATAATTTTAAAAAAATTACAAATATAACATGGTGACAAATACATTTTTAGTGTATATATTTTGAGAAAAATATATATAAAAAAGAAGAAACATTTCTACTGTGTTGTATTGATATTTTATCCAATAATGTCCAAGTGAAAAAAGGGTAAACCAATGGGTTGGAAAGGCTGCTGTCTATAAGATAGAATGCTAGCTGTGGCCCCATGCAGGAGAGTACCAGATGGACTTGACAGGAAGCATTTAATTTTTCCTAACAGTGTTCACTGGATCCTCTTCCCTTCTCCGAGTCCGAGTTGTTTTACTTCTAAGCAGTACTTTTTTTTTGTACAGAATGGGCTCAATTGTCAGATCACAAGGACCCCAAAAGCTCAAAGAAGGCTAGGGGAAGGGGATCAACTGGACAATCCTGTTAGGAGACAGATGGTACTTCCCATCAGCCTGGGAACTGTTGATAAATTGGGTTAGGTGCTTTATTTCTGAGAACATTTTTGAATACAATGGCAGCACCAGACTTGCATTTTACATGCGCCTAGACACACAGTGACACTCCACCCTTATGATTCATATTTTTTGTTTATGCAATCAAGGAAAGCCATCCTGTGGCTGGGTTAGTGTGCTTGGCTACTGATCTAAGGAACATGGGTTTAAGCCCTGGGTAAGGCATGGATGTTCGCGTTGTTTTTCTGCTGAGGTCCTGCCACCCTCACAGACCTTCTACTATGGCATATAAACTGACAGGCTCCTGTCAGACCTCTGTGGCAAGCAGCTGCTTGAGGTTTTTTTTTATTTATATTTATTATTTTAACCAAGGAAAAAAATGGAGATAATATAATCGAGAGGGATGTATAAATTTTAATAATAGGTAATACAGTTTTATTATCAAATACCGTTAAAAATTAATGTAATAAATCAATATTATTCATAGCTTATAATATTCAATATGCAGTAATGTTTAAAAATCAAATTATTCATTTATGTATTTAAACATCTTTCTTCCTAGCTTTTTTTTTGCTCTAGGAATGAAGAAAATATATTAAAAATTATAAAACTTATTGGGTCGTTTCTATGTTATGTGAATGGAAAAACTATATATTCCAAACTTCCTAACATTGAAATAAGTTTTTTGTAGCTAGCTATTTGTATCCAGTTTTTATTCCTTCTAAGAATTCAAAGGACTTTATTTCACTCATATTAAAACAAACAAATTGTATCACTTAAATGCTGGTGATCTTATTAGGTTGGCATCCCTAGGAAAGGGCCTAAGATGCCTTAAGGGAAATCCAGCCCTGATAATGGGCAAAATGTCCAGCCCAAGGTGTCAGAGAAGATTGGGAGAGAGGGATCCAATGGACAGACATTAAGAGATAGAGAGAAGCCTCTCGTCAATCTAGGAACTAAAGATTATGAGCCTGGTGCACTACTGAGCCAACCCCTGCCCATTGAGCCCTAAGTATTTGGACCCACCTCTTAGGTTAAGAACTTGTGCTCTATGCAGAAAAGGTAATGAGATGGTTTTAGCAACTCTGTGAACTTGCCTAAAATCACCCTACTACACATGAAAGAATAAGCTGAAAAAAATTGGTTTCGCTGTGAGTGGGATTATTATTTCATGTGTTCCATGCTTACAGGACATTTCCTGTGATACTTTATCATCCTACTATCTTTTTATTTCTACCTCAAGATAAAAATAATTCAATCATTTAAATCTGCTCATAAATAAAGCACATTTGATTGAAATAGTTTTCATCTACATATATAAAAATTTGGGTCTGAAGGGTTTTATTGTACATGACAAAACTGCACAAAAAAAACCGTAGTTTGCAATTTATAAAATGAAATCTTTAGTTTCAGATCTGGTTTTTATTGCAGCAGCTCTATAAAAGAAATCCTAAATGATAACAATGCTCAGTGAATATCAGTAATCTGAAATTAAATTAATATATTTAATACTCTACGACATTGTTGAATGTTTCAAAGCACTTCAACAAATGTTCTATGCTATCTAGGTATCAAAAATAATGAATGACATTTTACATACCATAGAAGATGGGTAGTGAGAGGAACTTAAGAGATGACAATTGATAACGATTCACAAGTTCATATTTCAAAGTTCTTGTCAGCAACTGATGAGTCACAGTAGAAGTTCAGAAGAAGGTGATGCAATATTGTGTTTTTTTTTTCTTCTGATCAACAAATAACTGCTTCTAACACAATGCCTTAAACTGCTCACTTGCCATCTGATGATGCACCCAAAGTAAGAGTGCAAAATGCATAAGTAAGAGTGCATTGTGGATCTCAATGCTTTTAAGCACTCTATGCTACCAAAAGTATCATTAGATATTATTGACACTACTGCATTCAAGAAACTTCAAGCAGATGGGGAAAAAAAAACATCAGCATACCACATCACCTTCTGAACTTTTACTGTGACTCATCACTTGCAGGCAAAACTTTGAAATACGAACTTGTCACTCACTATCAACTGTCATCTCTGAAGTTCCTCTAACTACCCATCCTTTATGGTACGTAAAATCTCATTTATTACTTTTGATACTAAGTAATAAAAGTTTGTAGGGTTTTGTAGGTAGCATACAATGTTTGTTGAAGTGCTTTAAAACATTTAACAGATTCACACAGTATAAAAGATATTGATTACTACACTGTAAAATTTACTGTTATTCTTATCTATAATCTAATATTTACCACCTTCATAAGTAAGACTTTCCCAGTGTTCAGCTAAAGGCTTTTACACTTAGATTATTTGCAAATTTTATTTAAAATATACCAAGCTCAGTTGATGATGAAAAATAAAACACATCAACATTGAATGACCTAAAAAAAAAAACCAGCCACTGCACAAATTTGCAGAATCACTGATTACCAAATTAAGGGATTCTGCATTGCACAGAATAAATATGTCCTTGGATTTAATTCTATTCTTCTTCTTCTTTGGATACTTTAATATTTGAAGTGCAATTTATTAATTAGTATAGATCACTGACCTAGCTTTCAGAGCAATGGACCAAAAATATGAAATATGACTAAAAAAATGATTTGGTTTTGCCCTAAGTGGGATTTGAACTCGTGTTCGCCTGGCATGTTTATGGGAGATGTATATTCAAATTCCACTCTGGGAAAAACCAAATTTTTTTCAGCTAATTTTTTCAAGTTTTAAACTTACACAAACTTGGTTGTAACAATTAGGTTGTAAGTAACAGCAGAATGGTATGCAGTCAGTCTGTCACTTTCTCAGTTTGCAAAAGAGTTCTCTTTTGGGTGCGATTTTTTGCAGATTATGGCTGATCTGAAAACTCAGCAATGGTATGCGATATATTATTGTATTCACTGAATCTTAAATAATGTGCAAACAGTTACAGAAATGACTCAAGTGTATAGAGAACAGTACTTGACACAAGCTGTTTTAAGTGGCACAAATGTTTCACTCCACAGAATCAAGGCATGGTTCTGTGGAGAATGATCCTAGATCTGGGAAACCAAGCACTGTCCTCTACACACTTCAGTCATTTCTGCAACTGTGACCCACTTAAGCCTCACCAAACACAGTAACAGATCAAACACCACTGCTCAGTTTCCAGATCATCAGTGCCTGCAAAAAAGATAAACACACACAAAAAAAACACCTCTCCAAAGTGAGAAAACAACAGAAAATGACTGTATACTGTTCTGCTCTATTACTTGCAACCATATTATAATTTGCACATACTACTCTCTGCCCTTGTGCTATATTACATATTAACTCTCACAAAAAGCTTCTAATTGTTGGTGATAGCAGTTCACGAGTTAAATGATCCATACTTGTATATGGTATTGGAAAGGTTAAAGTATTCAATATAATGGGAAAAGAGAAGGTTTGAGCATTCATATCTTTTACTGATCAAAGCACAGGAAACAACCATAGAGTCTGGTGAAAGACTAAATGTCAAATTTACTTTAGCACAGATAAAAAAAATATACACGGCAAATATTCCAGTTCTCTGTATAAATTTAGAACACTTCCCATTGAATAGTGAAGTGCCTGATCCTGATCCTGAAGTCCCTGATCCTGAAGTGCCTGGGAACCCAACAGAAGAGAACAGTGGTGTTGGCTGCCAGACGATGGAGCTGCTCCCGGATCTTAGAAAGAACTGGGTGAGGCCGATGCCTCACTGAGATCAAAGCCTGTAACAAACTAAGCGAGTTGGTGCAAAGCACACACACCAATGATGATGCTTAGCCGCCACATGGCCCAAAGCGAAACTAATAGCGTGCAACTCTGCAGTGAGATAGAACATTGCAGTGGGATCTGGTCTGCAATGATACATCACAGCAGACCATGGCCGATCCCACTGATGTGCCAGACTTCGAGCCATCTGTGAAGACAGGCAAGAAGTCCGGGTACTCAGAATGATGGCTGGCAAAGAGTTGCCGGTACATAGTCAGGTGTAAAGGCCTTCCTGTCCTGTACAGGAAAAAAATCACAGGAAGGGGAAACAGCAAGCCACGGTGGAAGTGGCTCGGCAGTTGACTGTGCGATGCTATCAAGACTGGTGTTGATGTCTCTTAGATAGCCTCAGACTCGCACACCAAAAGGATGAATGGGAGTCAGCCAATTAGTGTAAAGCATTTTCCATTTTGGACTGAAAACGCAGTCCAAAGTGGGATGGCCAGGCAGGGATTGCAATTTAGATGCATATTGTAGGAACAACTGCTGATGGCAAAGAGATAAAGACAGTTCATCAGACTCAATGTAAAGACTCCAGATACTGGAGGTGCGGAAGGCTCCTGTACAAACATGGAGGGCCTGATGATGGAGGGGGTCCAGCACCTTCACTACCAAATCCCGGGCAGAGTCATAACCTGGGATCCGCAGTTCAGTTTTCGACCGGACAAGTGCACTGGTACAGGAGGAGCAGAGAACATCGGTCAGCTCCCCAGGAGAGGACTTAGATGATGTTCAATGCCTACGTGCACTTGGACCTGAGATAACGTATGTGTGGTAAAAAGGCCAATTTCCAATTGAAGATGAAATTGAGAAACTTGGTCTCTGCCACAACTGGAATGATGTTACCCCCCAAGCCATAGCTCAGGATCCAGGTGAAGATTATGCTTGTGGGAAAATTGCACACAAGCAGTCTTCTCTGGGGAGAACCGAAACCCATTTGCCATCACCCAAACTGAAAGACTGTTCAGGACAATTTGCAGTTGTCTTTCAATGACCCTCATGCTGGATGAAAAGAAAAAGATGCTAAAATCGTCAACATAGAGGGCATTGCCTACAGATGGAGGCAGTTGTCTAGTAATAGAATTAATCTTGACAGCGAAAAGCATAACACTCAGAACGCAGACTTGTGGCACCCCCTGTTCTTGGGAGTATGGCTGCAACAGAGTGCTGCTGACACAGACACGAAAAGAACATGCCGATAAGAAGTTGGAGATGAAGATCGGAATGTTAACTCTCTAGCCGAACCTATGGAGGTCACGAAGAATGCTGAATCTCCAAGTCGTGTCGTACGCTTTTTTGATGTTGAAGAAAATTGACACCAGGTGCTCTCTATGTAAAAATGAATTTATGATACCGATTCGAGGCTATCAGATGGTCAAGAGTTGACCGTTGCCTGCAAAAGCCAACTGGGTGTTGGAAAGAAGGTTGTGGTATTCTAAACACCAGATGAGTCTGCCATTTACTATTCTTTCCAACACCTTGCACATGCAGCTCATCAACACAATGGGACGATAACAAGACAACCTCCCGCCAGGCATCCAAAAACTGCTCCTCAAGAAAAATGCAATTGAAAAGATGGAGCAGCTGATCCTTGCTCGATGGTGAGAGATGTTGGAGCATGACATAATGGACATTGTCTGGTCTGACAGCAGATGCACAAAAGGTGTGCAGAGCAAGGTGAAGCTCCTCTGCTGTGAATGGCCTGTTGTAAGGTTCCAGGCCATTCAAGTGGAAGGACAGTGGAGAACATTCCACCCTGCTCTTATGGGTCAGCAACTTCAGGGAGTAAGAAAAAGATGAAGAGATGGAGACAGTATTGAACAACAATGATCAGAATGTTGGCAATTGCTTTGGGATCAGCAATTGCCTGTCCATTGTGTTCCAGGATGATAACGAGTGGGACTTGCAGGTCCCCCCCATCTTCTGGACTTTATCCCACATGACCTTAGAACTGGTCATGAGGGTGATAGAAGTCGTTTATTTTATCCAAGATTCCTTCTGGCTCTGGTACTGGATGAAACAAGGTTTCACCCTGGCATGCTTGAATGCTTCAAGGTTGGGGAAAGTGGGATATCTCCGAAACACCCTGCCAAGCCTTGTTCTGAGCCTTACCAGCTGCAGTGCAATCAAGATTCCACCACAGTTTTCGGAAAACAAGGAAACCGTGTCCAAGTTTGAGGAATTGTTGATGCAGCTGCATCTACGATACAATCTGTTATCTCCGCTACTGCCACATTGATGGGCTCCTGGCAGAGAGGTCATTGAGCTCAGATAGCAGCTCGAAACTCACTCAGCCTGATCAAGCCTCCACAGTGAGATGCATGAAGGGCTGAAAGGCCCCCCACAGGAGATGATACACACCACGGGGAGGTGATCACTTCCGTAAGGGTTGTCCTCAACCTCCCATGTAAAGATCGAGAAGCAAATGGTGAGGTCAATGGCAGTGAATGTGTGGGTTGGGGAGTGAAAGTAAGTATTGACACTGGTGTTCAACAGAGAGAGAGAAGGATCCAGGTGTCGCTACTCCAGTACCCCGCCTCTCCCGTTGGTGTCATTACTGCCCCAAATTGGATTGTGTCCATTGAAGTCCCCCATTATGAGGAAGGGAGACGGCAACTGTGAGACGAGATCATCAAGGTCTTCCAGGTGGAAGATATACCCAACAGACAGTCAGGGAGAACCCCACGAAGAGGCGGATGGCTACTGCCTCAAAGTTGGTGGTGATGGGTATGACCTGGAATGGAGAATGATTGCTCATGAGGATGGCGACACCCCTGTGAGCTGGACCATCTCCATCTCGGTCCCAGGGAACAAGAGAGAAGTGCCAGATACTGGGATCGTTGGCTGTCTGCAAATGTCTCCTGCAGGCAATACAGATGGGCCATGTGCCTGAAGGAGGGCCTTGATGCCGTCAATATTCCTCTGGAATCCATGACAATTCCATTGTAGGAGTGTGGCCATCTCAGGACTTAGAAGAGTGGACGGATGACAAATTCCTATTCAACTTAACCGCCACAGAGGATGGTTTAGAGAATAGGGAGCAGTCAGTATTCATGTCGTCGGAATCATCCAATGGACATGGATCAGTGACTGCTCTTTGAGGAGGAGTGATGATTCTTTTTTGTCTTTTTTGACCTCGGTGGGGGCACCTTCGGTTTGGAAGGTCTTGCTGTCTGAGGACGGGAAGGAGAAGGCCTTCTGTTGGAGGTGGAAGGCTGAATTGCAAGAATGGAAATCAGAGTTGGTGTCGAAGTCGACACCACCTTCGGTTTCACCTGCTTCAGCCGAAGTAATTGGAACGATGGGCTTTCCAATGACTGCACTGGCATAGGATACCTTGCCAGGTGGGGTGGGGTGGTGCTGCGAACTTTCTCGCCGCATAAGAGATGTTATTGATGATCTTCAGGCATTGCACCTCCTTCTCCTCTTTCCACTTGGGACAGTCGCAGGAATATGCTGGATGTTCACTACTGAAGTTCACACAGCTTGCCTTTTCTGCTGTGCAGTCAGGATTGAGATGATCCTTACTGTCACAGTGAGCACAGGTGGGTTTGCTCCGGCAAGCTGTGCGGGTATGACTGTATATCTGGCACTGAAAACAGGGTAGAGGATTTGGTATATATGGTTGTACCTCACAATGTAAATAACCTGCCTTGATGGTAGAAGGCAGACGTGGTGTGTTGAAGGTTATAATCAGTATCCGGGTGGGTACCAATTTATCATCACAGTGTGTCAAAACCCAGTGGACCGCTGTTACTCCTTGGGGAGTGAGCTCTGAGAGGATTTCTTCCTCAGTGACTTTGAGGAGGCCCCCACTCAGTTATCACACCCTGAGAGAAATTCAAAGTTTTGTGGGGAGTGACCTCGATTGCCATCACACCAATCTCTCCGACATTCAGGAGCAGTTCCAAGCATTAGGAACAAGTGGTCTCAACCTGCAAGTCACCAGATCATAAGCACTTGACGGATTTTGGCTCTCCCACAAGACCTTTCAAACCTTTATTGACAAAAAATGGGGACATGTCCCCAAGTACCTGATAACCCCACTCAGTTATCACACCCTGAGAGAAATTCCTGAGTGGATGATCAGGAATCTTGGGGACAAAGAAGATGATGGCGTAGATAACAGAGACAATGAGGAAGATAGGGCTCATGTCAAGCCCTCTTGCTGGCATTGATCATATCAATTTCATTATCAACTCTGGTATTTTGTTTTGTATAGTTCAGTGCCCGTTGTCCCCACCCTTCATGGAGCCCAATAAGGGGCTCCCAGTTGGGCACCAGGGCTACGCGGGTACTATAACCACACAGACAGTGAGCCAAGCCCTCACAAATAAATATAAGGAAAATGAAAAGAGAAATGTGCAGAAATAGACTTTCTACACAAAAGGAACAAAGCTGAAAATAACAAAATTGTGAACGATCAAACTGGTCTCACAAAGAAATTAGAACTGCAAAAGGAAAATAATTTGTGAGGAAACTCACAAACCTGTACCCGGACGTGGGCAAGGTTACTCACTGCTCTGAATGGATGACCCTAGCAGGACCTGCCCACCAGCTGATTGCTTCTGGGGGAGGCCACCCCAGGAGCTCCCGTTTACCGGAAGCAGAGGCCAAAGCTGTGTTTAGCAGAGGCTTTGGAATCCACTGCCCAGCCCTGTGACGACAGACTCCCCCATGGCAAGGCAGCCAAAGGGGACCCTGCCAGTCATGAGCTGAGGAGACGGGGACCCACAAGCAACTACCAGGATCCTCCTTTTCCGGGACACGGGTCTCCGTGCACAGTAACACATGGGCGAGCGTTCAGGACCTGTGAAGGTACCCGAGCCACAGAATCCAGAGCCAGCGAAATTTCAGAAACCTTCACAGGGAGGTCTTGAGCCAGCGAAACCTTCACAGGGAGGTCCCGAGCCAGCGAAACCTTCACAGGGTGGTCCCCTCACCACGGACAGGAGCTCGCACCAAGGGGATGAATAGTATTATAATGCTTGTATGTTTCATTACAAAACTAGTTTTAACACATGGGCTAATGAATGCTGTGTTATCTACAGTCCTAGCACAACTGCATCGAAAATGGCACAGATTAAAAATAACTTAAAATTCTCTGTTGTTGAGCAATAAAATTTTAAAGTTTATCCTTCAAACTATCTGTATGTTGAAAGTTTTTAGGAGAAAACTCAGAAGTTTTTTGGAGCAGTGTCAGCACTCTGTCTTCAGTGAAGACGGGCATTATTAAACATTAAGGGGGTCCAGGAACAATCTTTGGACATATAAATATTCTGTCTAAAACTGAAAATTCTACTGAGTTAAATTGTGCTGTTACCTCTGATAGCACTTCAGAGCTCAATATGAACTAAATGGCCAAGTCACAAGGAGCCCCCTACCTGTTGCTCGAAGAAGGTTGGGGGAGGACCACCCATTTCACTGAAGATGGAGCGCTGTCAGAAAAGCTTCAGAGTTTTCTCCTAAAACCTTTCAACACACAGATAGTTCGAAGGATAAACTTTAAAATTTTATAGCTCAATGACAGAGAATTTTAAGTTATTTTTAATTAATTTCTGAGCATGAAGGTCCTTTTAATTGTGTACTTAATGGCACAGATATTATGTATAACAAATATTGCTTATAAAGAAATTCTGAAGAAAAAAAAAAACGTTTTTTCATTAGAATCGATTTTTTTTTCACATTTTTGATATAAAAGTAATTTAATTCTCTGTGACACTGTTAAATGTTTTAAGCACTTCGACACATGGACTATGCTATCAAGTATCAATAATTATTAAAGAGAGATTTACATACCAATGCCATAGAGGATGGGAAGTAAAGGGAGCTTCTTGGGATGCTTTTGGTGAGAAATTTAAAATTCGACGTTGTTGCCGGCAAGTGACGTCTCAGTGGATTTTAAAATAATGACGATGGCTGCCAATGGTCTACCCACATTGGGGAATGAAATAATTATTTATACTTTTTGATAACATAGAGTGTTTAAAAAAGTTTTTGATCCATGATGCGCATTTCGTGCCGTTCCTATCGGCGCTTCATCAGGTGGGAAGTGAGGAACTTAATGCAGGAGAGGCAGTTGGTTGGTGAGCGTGGGGGAGGGGTGGGGTGCCATAAATTGACGTCAGTGGTTCAGCTCCGATGATGGGAGTAGTCGGCGGCAGTGTGGGTGGCAGTAATGCGAACTGCTTGTAACGGAGATTGGGAGAGGGTGTGGGATTATGGGAAATTGCCAAGATCTGCATATGTTGAGGGAAGCATCATTATTTGTGGGTAGTAATTTACATTTATAATGAGTGGGGTGCTTTCAGTGAATTAATAAATTTCGTAAACTGAAAGTTGGGGTTAAGATAATTATGTTATTGAGGGTCTGAATAACGGTTTGCGCATTAGTATTACTATTGGGAGTTTTTGTGTGTGTGTGTGTGTGGGGGGGGGGGGTACATTAATCACTGATTTTAGGAGGTATTATGGAAGTGTTCTAAAGGGTTAGGTGGGTGTGTATTATTGCAGGTGGCAAATGGGGAAAGGCGATAAGTGAGTGTTTAGGGGGGGGCGTGGAATTTCCGAGGTGCATATTATATCCCCTAAGTATCAGACGCCATGCTGGGGGGAGGGGGACAATATCTGTGTTGCAGAGTTCGGTCGGTTTTACGTTGATGAGGATATTTTCTGTGATGGCTAGTTGGAATTTGGTAGGTGGGGATACTATAATTTTAGCAGAGTGAAAATCAGTGGGCAGATTGTTTTCAGTAATTGCTTGAGATAGTGCGGTTTTTTGTAGTTTATTTAAGATGTTGTATTTGTTTTTCTTTAAGGTGGGCGTTAAATGGGTGTGCAGTTTTACCTATGTATTTGTCTTTGGGGAAGATTTTACCTGTGGGGTCCCTGTGTGGTTACCAAGAAGCTCCCGTTACTTCTCATCCTCTACGGCATTCGTATGTAAATCTCTCTTTAATAATTATTGATACTTGATAGCATAGTCCATGTGTCAAAGTGCTTAAAAACATTTAACAGTGTCATAGAGAATTAAATTACTTTACTTTAATATCTGCACTGTGTACCTCTACTGTAATTTTTGGCATTTTTGATATTCTGCACTTAACATATCAACCACAATGCTCAGCTTTCTAGCAGTATAGATAACTGACACTCAAACAACTGCACTAATACTTATTTTTACACTAATTTTCAAAAATTCTTGCTTTATATGATCAATACACTTAATTGGCATTCAGACATTTTAAGAGTGATCTATTCAGAGTTGATGAAAGTTTGGAAAGCAACTTATTAGTGAGACATGAAGAATTTTGTGAACTAATGAATTGGTTGAAATAATATTTTGTAATAATTCAAAAACTAGATAAAAATCAAGAAGAATAAAATACAAATAAAAATAATATAAAATTCATCTTAAATAGGTAAAAAGTAAGATAGTAGGTGAGGTAATTAACATATTATGCAGTTAGCTCTTATGTTACAAGATTTAAGCAATCCCAGTTATGGTAACAAAACAAATGCTTCAAAGTATACCATAACACTGTAAGAAGAAAGATAATCTCCACAAACCACAAATAACTGATAGCTGAGGCTATGAAGAGCAAGTACATGCCAGAAAAAATTCTGTGAATGGCAAGAGCTTACTCTACTCATATGACAGTGAGGTACCTCATTATTTCTCATATATGGCTCCTTATATATCAGAAATGAGTCTTAAATATTTATGGTGAAAGGTTTCAGCTATTACAACCAAACATAAAGAGATATAATTAACATTAACCACTCACAACAGGATACAGTACACTATAAAAAAATCTGTCAAAAAATGCCAAACCAATGCAAAACTGCAAATGTCTTATTCATCTGCAAAGAATTCAAAAGATTATTCAAATCCTCAAAAAATAGAAGGCATATAATCCTCAACACCATCATCAACCAAAGAGAAAACCCTGCTAAGAACAAAGAAAAGTGTTACAAAACAGTATTAGAATATTACAAAGAAAGCAACTGACAAAATATCAACAAACTTCACTGAGCACATCAAATGATACACACACAAGAACATACAGTAACTCAAAATAAGTCTCTCAACCAACCAGATCCAGAAAATTTCCTTACTGGCCACAAATCGTTACCAACTGAAACCACAATTAAACATTGATTGAAATGGATTCTCAAACATACAAAACAACAGAATTCAACCAAAATTAGATATTTTATACCTTACAAAAACCTGATATTGATAACTCAGATGGTAAGAGCATCCAGCATATAGCTGGAGATGTGAGAATATATTCCAATCAGATTAAAACAAAATTTTCTGTGTAATTATTACATCTGTATTTTGCTTATATAAAGAAAAATATAATCTTATTGGTTAGTGGTTTCAATACCAACACAGAATATTTTATACAAATTTCATATAAAATTTCTTGAGAAAAATTATTTACAATATAATCAGGGCATTATTAAACATTAAGGAGGTCCAAGAACAATCTTTGGACATATAAATATTCTGCCTAAAACTGCAAATTCTATTATAAGTTAAATTGCGCTGTGTTACTTCTGATGGCACTTCAGAGCACGATATGGACTAAATGGCCAGGTCACAAGGAGCCCCCTCCCTGGGCTCAAAGAAGGTTTGGGGAGGAGCACCCACTGGACAGTGTTATGAGACAGAACCACCTCCATTAATGTCATTCAGCATGTTTTTACTGTGCACAGGTTATTGCTCTCCTGCCTATGAGGGTCACAGCTTTACAGCCCATCTGCTGGACAGCAACCTGTGCAAGCTCATCAATGTTCCCTTTCTGAGGCAGGGATTTAACAAAGTTAAACCTCAAAGCTGGCACAGGTGGGATTTTAAACAGGAATTTCAGATTAAAACCTGGTGCACTACCAGCTAGGATAACTGTCCAGTATATCGTTTTCCCCTTAGAGAAAAGGATATACTGGACAGCTGTTAGGAAA
The DNA here is from genome assembly GCA_038380435.1 of Ryuthela nishihirai. Taxonomy (NCBI): domain Eukaryota; kingdom Metazoa; phylum Arthropoda; class Arachnida; order Araneae; family Heptathelidae; genus Ryuthela; species Ryuthela nishihirai. The sequence continues at coordinate 59,421,718 of JAWZYU010000008.1, forward strand.
CAGATAACCTCCAGTCAAGGTCATTGAGCATGTTTTTAACTTACAAGGACATGGTTCTCTTTCTTGTACAGGGTGCCAACAATGCAATATCCCATCTAATGGATGGCAGCCTTCCAGGCCCATTGGTGTATCCTTTCTCACCTAGGGCAGAATGGGGATTAATGGAGAAAATTCCCAATGCAGGAACAGTTGGGAGCTGAATCTGGGAAGTGTGGATTACAAGCATAATATATTACCATCTAAGAGTATCCCTGCTATTCTATATTGAGCATTTACAATTTAGGTGGGAAAATATGAACTTTTAGCTTATGTGTCTGAATTAGAGTCTGGATATTATTACTGATAGTAATATTGCAGTATAACTGTTGTATTAAAATCATTACAATAATTCCATTTCAAATTTGCTATTTAAGATTATATTGTGAAAGGGTTTAGTTAAAATTTAATAATTGTTGCAGTACAGTATTTCATGATTATTTTCTGAAATTGTTATCAACATACTACAAAATATACAAAACTGTTAACACATGTTGTAAAACAATTCTTATCTTTTCACATTCTGCTGAGAAACTGATTATAAATTTCTTTTTTAATTTTGCCAAAACCTTTATTGGCTCTAGCTGTAAAAAAAGCAAGAACTAACATTTTATCCTTTTAAGCTATACAGAATATTAATTAAGAATTGATTTATTTTTTAACTTACTTTGAACTTTATTTTAAATAAATGAAATATCTTCATGTATGAAGTAAAAGGTCCAAATAATACTATAACAAATTCCTGAAACAACCGAAAAAAAAAAGTAAAGACTATTATTTTTCACAGTGAATATAAATAAATCAAACTGTTGATCAATGGATCATATTAATGGCAAAATATGCTAAAAAAATTATGCAGAGAAACTCAGCATTAGAAAAAAAAAATAGATAAATTACTATTAACTTCTTCAAAACATCATTTATTAATATTTGAATTATCTAATTTTATTAATAGGAATTTTGTTAAATATTTGAATTATCTAATTTCATATCACTTCAAGAAATATCAGTGATTTTGACTAAAACATACTCTAAAAACACTACTTATAAAAAATACTAAAAATTGTCCAAAAATACTACAATACAATATTATATATATAATAGTATTTTTCAGTGATTATGATGAAGCAAGAAAACTGTGCATATTTACAAGTGTGAGTCAATAAAAATGGGTGAATTTACATTTTTTTTAATAACTTATGTATTCACTTCTTACCACATATCTGAAGATAAACTATTTAAAGTCTGTATTAAATTTGCAATAGTGCTACTGCCAGTCCAATTTTAAACTGGTGATTCCCTTTTAGTGCACCATAGTTTAACAGTGAAGTGTCATTCAGTTTTATTAGGGCTAAATCAATTGAAATTTCCTGTAGAATGTGTAAAAACATGGAACCATTTATCATAAAAAAATTTGAGTAAGTGGTGTGAACTATTCAGAAATGAATGCACAAGTGTAGCAGATGAAACCTGGTAGACCACAGGAGAACAAATCATCTTACTGGATAAAGTTTCTGCTGAATTTACTGTTAGTGATGGTCTACTCCACTGTAAGGTAGATCCCAAAGCACTGATAGGGAAAGTTACAGAGAGTAGAAACATAGTGAATTGGCACTCTACAAAAAAATTTATTTTCTGATGGAATTAAAAGGTTTGTCAGTGGGAATAAATATTTGAAGTAGAAAGCGATTATATCCTGCAGACAAGGGACTCTTGAAGCAATTAACTGAAAAAAAATTGGTTTTACCCTGAGTAGGATTTAAACCCATGTCACCCAGAGTACCAAGCATGTTTCTGGGAGACTTAGGTTTGAATCCCACACGGAAAAAAACAATATTTTTCAGCAATTATTTCAACTGACTACATTCAAAAATAGTGTATGCTTGTGTTTCTAGAATTAACTATTTCAAACACCTTAGGCAGAAGTGATAGGGGGCCCCTGCCACAGGCCTTGCACTATTGAAATATTAAAACTATTGGACAAAAATAGAAAAGATGTGAGGAAAATATACAAAAATAAGAAAAAACGTTCAAATGATAAAGAATCTATCATTTGTTAGTTTTTAAACTGCTGACCCACCATATCTTTCCAACCTGTTGGCCAATCACAATGAATTATGCACTAAAGGAAAACATTATGATCCACTCCCTTGCACTCAACAAAAGGAGATTTCAAGGGTTGGGTTGTTTTACCTCTTAGCGACACTTTTTTGCACACCATGGGCTAAATGGCCAGGTCACATGGACCCCAAAGGCTCAGAGAAGGTTGGGAGAGGGGACCCACTGGAACAGCTATTGGGAGACAGATGGCAGCCTCCTGCTAAGGCCATCCAGTGTGTTCTTTAACATGTACAGGGTATGGCTCTCCTGTACACGGGGCCAAGGCTTAATGTCCCATCCGACGGAGAGCGGCCTTTCTAGGCCCACCGGTTTCCCCTACTGACCATGGGCAGTGTGGGAGATTTTGCGGAGATAAATCTCAATGCTGACCCAGCTGGGACTTGAACCTGGGAATTACAGATTACGAGCCTGGCGATCTACCGACTAAGCCACCCCCGCCCCAGATTTCAAGGGTTGGGTTGTTTTACCTCTGAGCAGCACTTTTTTGCACACCATGGGCTAAATGGCCAGGTCACATGGACCCCAAAGGCTTAGAGAAGGTTGGGGGAGGGGACCCACTGGAACAGCTGTTGGGAAACAGATGGTAGCCTCCCGTTAAGGCCATCCAGCGTGTTCTTTAACGTGCACAGGGTATGACTCTCCCACACACGGGGCCACGGCTTAACGTCCCATCCGATGGATGGCGGCCTTTCTAGGCCCATCGGTGTCCCCTACTGACCATGGGCAGTGCGGGAGATTTTGCGGAGATAAATCTCAACGCTGACTCAGCTGGGACTCGAACCTGGGAATTACAGATTACGAGCCTGGCGATCTACCGACTGAGCCACCCCCGCCCCAGATTTCAAGGGAGTGGATCATAATGTGTCCTATATCAAGCAAAAGCTGAAGTTGTGCAGAACACAGGGAACATAACAATTTTCTCGCTAAAGGCAAAAAACTTTCTTAACTGACACTTCCCTAAAACAGACACCTCTGTTTGCAGACACTTTCAGTGGGTCCTGCAAGAAGTATTATGAATTAAATATTAAGCGACCTCTTTAAAGCAGACATGGACACCTCAAAACATGTAATTTTAGTATTTTTAGGGTCCTCAAAACATGTCCCTTTGGTATTTTTAGGTTCTCTCTTCAACCTCTCATGTGAAAATTTTTAGTTTAAGTACAATATCATGTTCTGTGAGTTAACTGCAACCTTTAAATAGACTGACAGTTATTAGTTGAAAAAAGGATAAAAGGATAGAATCATCTAAATAAAGCCTAATCTAACCTGGCACTATCATCTGCAGGTGGGGCAGTCAGTAGTGTGCCAGGCTCATAATCTGCACTTCCCTGGTTCGAGTCCTGCTTTTGCCAGTGTTGAGATTTATCTCCACAAAACTCTCTGCCCTTGGTCAGTAGGGGACCCAAAGGGTTTAGATGTTGGATGGGACATTAAGCCACGTGTGGAGCTATACCCTGTGCACATTAAAGAATACATAGATCAGTGCTGTCCACCTTCTGGAAGACCGCGGGCCATTTTTTCTTTTGGCAATATTTCGCAGGCCATTTTTTTCGCTGATATTTCACAGGTCATTTTTTTCTTTTGCCAACATTTCACGGGCCATTTTTTTCTTTCGCCGATATTTCGCAGGCCATTTTTTCTTTCGCTGATATTTCGCGAGCCATTTTTTCTTTCGACGACATTTCGTGAGCCAAAAAAAAAGAATATGACAGGATAGATAATTGAAAAGTCAGTTCATGCCACCTCAAAAAATTATTTTATCTATTCGAAAAATAATAAGCATTAAAAATAAACCAATATAAATGTTTTAACCTTATCAAATATTTAATAAATTTAATGGGAGTATTGTGGCCGTAGTTGTTGGGCAATAAGAATAGAATGAGTAAGTGGAAATAATGCAATAATAATTGCAAATAGAATGAGTAAGTTGAAGATTGCATATCAAGTAAAGTAACATAAGTTGACAAAAAATTATAAGGTGGATTACAAATATTTATTTAAAATTTCAAGTAAAAACTTGATTTTGTTCGCGGGCCACAAAAATCTTTGTGTGGGCCGCTAGTTGGACAGCGCTGAACTAGATGGCTATGAAGGGGAGGCTAACCATCTGTCTCCTAACAGTTGTTCAGTAGGTTCCCTTCCCCAGCCTTTCCTTTCCAACCTCTGAGCCCTTGGGATCCTTATGATCTGGCCATTTAGCCCATTGTGTGCAAAAAAGTGCCACTCAGAGTTAAAACATCCACAACCCATCTGCAGGGGCTGGTTTATTGTGGGGGGAGTCCCCCTTGAGAATACTAGTAACTGTAACAAATTCAAAATAAATATTTAACGTATTTTTCAAACATTTTTAAAGACCACTAAAACAGATAGAAAATATTTATACTGGAATGGAGTTCTGACTCAATCTTAAATCTCCGCCTTTATTTTATTTTTTCTAAGTCCGAGCCTGACAACCTGTATTCCACAATATTCAGTTGTGTTCCTTACAAGTGTATGGGTGTTGTCACCAGTTTCAAATGTGTAGTAAATTTTTTGGATCATCATCATCCTCAAGCAGTCATGGACTAGAGAGGTCCAACCAGACCATGAATTTAGTTCTCCAAGCATATCTGTCCTGAGCTACATCTGCTACATCTGGCCACTGCACACCAATTCTAACAAAGTCCTGTTTGACATTGTCTGCCCACTGCTTCCTAGGTCTCCCCCTCTTTCTGAGGCCTTTAGGCACACTGTTCATAACCTATTCGCTAATCTATAATTATCCATACGGCAACATGGCCAAAGCAACGGAGTCTCTCTCTGCACAATATGCTGCTTAAAGGAGGTTGCAGACTCCTTTGCCTAACCTCATCATTAGTTACAAAGTTAAACCACCTAATGTTCAAGATACTACATAAACATCTAGAATCAAAAGCATCTAGTTTCCTGTTATCTTGTTTACAGATAATAACACTACCATAACTAACCCTAGAAAGAACCAAACTATTATAGTCTAATTTTAGTCTTTAGGTGTATATGCCTGTTTCACCACACTCTCCATAGATTCTTAAAAGTCCTGGCAGCAATCCCTATTTGTCTGTTAATCTCATGCCACACATCACCAGTATTTGTTACATAGCTCCCAAGATAATTAAACTGTGACACCTGCTCAAGACCACAACCATTCAGATTAACTGAATAACAGCCTGCCTGACCAATTTTCATCACTTTAGTTTTCTCTCTGTTCATAACCAAACCTATTCTACTACCAGTCTCATCAACAGCTCGAATGAAAGAGTTCATCTCATCAATATCATTTGCCAAAAGGGCTAAATCATCAGCATAATCTAAATCAGAAATTTTCGTATCTCCAGTCCATTTAAGGCCAAAATCTTTCCCTTGAAGTGAGTTTTGCATAACATAATCAATAACCAAACTAAAGAGAAAAGGAGACAAAATGCACCCTTGTCGAACACCAAAAGTAATGCTAAACCATTTGCTACAAGCCTTACCAACTCTCACACACGACTTGGTGTTATTATAGAGCGCTTTCATTATGTTAACTAACTTGTCTGGTATACCATATGATCTCACAATCAACCACAAATTATGACGATCAACAGAGTCGAAAGCCTTTTTGAAATCAACAAAGCAAACAACCAAAGGTTTCTGAAACTCTAAACATTTCTCAAGAATCTGCCTAAGTGAAAATATCTGATCTACACATCCCCTACCACTTCTGAATCCACTTGCTCATCACGCAATTGCCTGTCAACCAGATTCTTAATTCTATTAAGCACAATCATGGAAAGAACTTTACCTGGAACAGAGAACAGGCTGGTACCCCTATAGTTATCACAAGAACTTGTGATCACCTTTTTTGAAAATAGGGAATACAATAGCTCTGGTAAAATCCTTAGGAACCATCCCTTTATCATAAAAGATATTCAAAATTTCAGTCATCCAAGTGGTAACCGAAACATTCCCAGCTCTAAGCATTTCCATAGTAATTTCATCTACCCCAGAGAATTTATGAAGTTTAAGTTTAGAAACAGCCAAAATAACTTCAGATTGTGTTATAGGGCCAACATTAAAGCCACCAATGCATCTGTCATCATTGTAAACAATTTGAATAGAACTAACCACATTGTTTAGAACATCACTGAAATGCTCAGCCAACCTAGCCATGACAGAATCCTCACCTTCTATAACCTTATCTTGTTTTTCTTCAATCCCTATATACCTGTCCGTTTTCTACCACACAAAACATTAACTATCTTGGTACAGCTCTCTGCTGTTGTGCTGTCTAACTGCTTCCTTGGCTTTATCAGCCAAGCCAAAGATTCTTATCAGCTGCTTAACTGATCCTTTATACATTTATTAAGCTTTCTGTAACGTTTTCTATTAGGACTAGTAGAGTATTAAAGAAATTCCTGCAGTTCTTTCTTTCTGAAATAAGCTCAAGTGCCTTATCACTCAAATAATTCTGCCTCCTCTGCTCCTTTTTTCCTAAAAGGGTACTGTTAGTTTCCAAAAAAGCCTGTTTAAAATGGTCCCATTCTTCCTCAACTTCAGTAGTAATCAAACCATGACTGTCATAATGACTAAGTAACCTATCATGGTAAGCTTTAGCTATAACTGGGTCTTACAGACTTCAGAATTAAAGGTAAATTTTTTAACCTTAGCACACTTCTTAAGTTGCAAGATACTTTTAACAAGGTAATGGTCAGATCCAATATCAGCTCCCCTATATGACCTGGTATTCCTAACAGAACTAGCCCATTTGCTGTTATTCAATATATAATCAATCATATTTCTATGCAGTCCATCAGGTGAAACCCATGTGTACTTAGGTATATCACAGTGTTTGTAATAAGTGTGTGTTATTCTGAAACCATTCAGTTTACTTACCTGTAGGAGATGTTGCCCATTGCCATTACAGCTACCAATACCAAAAGGGCCTATCAGCCTTCCCCTAAGGTCAGAGTCAGTAGTAACTTTGGCATTGAAGTCACCTAGAATAAGGGTAATACCTCTTTTCTTGATAGAATTCAAAATATCCTGAAGTTGTCCGTAAAACCTATTCCTTCTCATCATCATAACAGTAGATAACATTCAAGTCTTTAATGCTTGTCTGAAATTTTGCTTAAGGAACCTTTCATTAATGCACTCATATCCTAGAAGAGCATCACTAGATGTCTGCTGAGAAGCAGACCTATGCCTTGTTGATACCTATTATCTTCCCTCTCTGAAAAGAGAAATTTAAGATTATTTTTAAGAATCTGATCTTTATTTGTCCATCTGGTCTTTTGAAAGCCGAGAATATCTAAATTATAATGGTGGTATTCTTGTGTGAGGACATCAAAAGAATAAGTTCTGTGCAGAGTCCTCACATTCCAACTACCTATGGAGAGAAAATGGTTAGTGGGATGTTTAAAGAAACTATGTTTATTGAGAGAGGGAATGCCGACAATATCAAACAGCCCCTAATTGCAGACATGGGGTAAAGACCTGTTACCCCACCACTAAAGGCTGAAGCCATCTACATTGGAAGACTTCCTACAATGTAGAATTTGATGATGCCAATAGAAGCAAAGAGTTCAGGTGCCTGCGATGACCTCTGCTCAGGATTATCCACCAGCTAATAAACATATCCTGTGAATTTATTCACTTGGGGCTGTCAACCCACAAACAAACAGAAAACACAGCGGAAGATTTTCCCTCCACAGAAGCCCACCAGTGCAGCAAAATTAGGATCCATAATCAAACTCAGAGCCATAAATCTGTCCAGTCCAGTGGGTTTATATGGTCAGCACCAGGACCCTGTGTGGTTGACCACTCCTCAGCAGAGTAGAAAAAAAAAGTAAAGTAGCCAGATCAGTAGGCTACACTAATCTGTCAGCCCTCCCCTTCCGTTCACTTCCACAAGAGAGTATCTCTTTTGAAAGGTACTAACGGTCTGCACCACAAGAAGGCAGAGTTGGACATTAGGTGCTAAGCCTGGCTGGCTCTATGCATCATCACAGGGGATTGGTGTATAGGTCTCCTTCCAGTGACTACCTAGCTATCATTTACACACCATTTTTTTTTGGATAGTTTACAGAAATTTATTACCTTCAGATCCAGCTGAGGTCTCAATATGTCCCAAAAGCTGTTAACTTTAAAAGAAAAAAAAAATAGAAGCAATTTGCCAGGACAAATAAATGTTAAGTTCATTAGCTGAACATTTCAAAATGAAAACTTCAGCAGCATTATTATTAAAAATCAAAAGACTGTCTTAAAACAGTGATAGAAAAAGGAAATGGAACCAGATACATATGAATTTTCCAATGGCGAAGGTTCTATAGTGGATAAATTATCATTTCAGTAGTTTTGCCCTGTATGTAGTCAAAAAATTTCTTTTCTGGCCTTATGATTCAAACAAAAGGATGGAATGCAGTAAGCTACTATATAATTAAATGTTTCCAAAAGCTAATATAACTCTAATTTTGGACAATGTGATGGTGATGATATTGCATCTGATGTTTTTGTACTTAATGCCATGCTTCAGACATTAGGAAATCCAACAGTAAATGGTAGGAAATGTGTTTCTATAGACTGTAATGAAATAGCAGAAGGAATAACTGTCATGGTCAATTAGCCTTTGCCCTGCCAAATGGTTCACCATCTGCAGAGTGCCCATCAATAGCATGCAGCTTGCTTGGAAGAAGTGTAGAGAGAAAACTGCAAGCATCATATGGAAATGACTTCTGTGTCTAAGGGGGTCAGTTCCCCAAGCAGTGGACAGTTGGAGTATCACATTGTGGCTGCTTAGCAGTGGCCAACATAGATCCCATGAGTGAAAGTCACCAGAGGGGGAGAAGAAAGGATGAAGACTGCAGACTGCAACCTTGAGGGACAATAGGAGTTTGAGGAGCTCTGTGTGACAGCCAAGAGTACAGTTAGGGGAGAACGCTTGTCTCTTGTGTGATGAGAGTGCTTTGTTTTACTGAGGAATGGCATCAGCAACTGCCAAAGCTTGCAGCATCCTGTAAGCAGGAAGTGTCCTATGTTTTGGTGTACTGAATGAAATCATCTGTGTTATTAAATGTTTGTTGTTTTTGCCCAGTACCAGTATCAGTAGTTCACTCATTCCTGATTCCATGTATGCTCGAGACCCTTTGTTTTAGACTCAAGTGTCGGTGCACTGAAATAGTAAGTAGTGGCTGGTGGCCAGGAGAAACGACTGCAACACAAACACTGAGGCATAAAAGACTGCAAATGAAATTTTGATCAGTGGAAAACATAAAGAAAAGGCTGAAGGGCAATGTGAATCCAAATTAAAAAACGTATTGATGCATTTAAATAACCTAACAATTTTAAGAAAAATTAAATTTCCATTACACTTTGTTCATTACACTTATTAATCTATTTTTTCTATACATATTTCATTTGTATGCCTTTTATATGTTTGACTCTGTGGATTATGCAAATGAATGCAGGAGTGTCCATAGCTAAGGAACTGTTTCAACAGAACAGAGAGCAGAAAGGAGTATGATGACCCCAAACAGCTACATAAGAATCACAATGACTTTTCATACTGTTTACCATGCTAGTTATTAGGTCTGCTACTACATACTATTCTTCCTGAATAGCATATTGGAGTTTGTGGGAGCTTCTTGGAGAGACTTGACATACTATAATGCATCTCTGAAGTGCATCTCACCTTGTTCTAAATCAGGGGTCAGGAAACTTTCTTGGGACAAGAGCCAAAACAGTAAAAAAAGTAAACCAACAAATTTTGAGAGTTACAAATTATAATCTTGATTGGGTCAAGAGCCATAACAGGAAAAACCAAAGCACAGGACTCTTGATTCATTTTAAGTCCATCCAAATGAAACAGGGAATCAGAACCCCAGGCAAATGTTTCTGTGTAGAGGAAAGGGTCAAATTGATGAGTTATAAAAAGGAAAGTTATGAGGAAATGGCAGATGAAGACACTTATTTTTAAGGCAAATAAAAAAGTGATTTTACACCATTAAGATCATTTGTGTTTACATAGCATATGCATAAAAAGTTCAATCTTTGTTAAAGACAATGAGAGTTTCGGTTAGTGTAACAATGAAAACAGTTGATCTGAGAGACAGTGTGTGTGGGGGGGGGGGGGGAGGTGAGATACTGCTCTGCTTTTATAATCATGACATAAATGAATTTAAAACATAGCCTACGTCATGCACATCCTACTAAAATAAGTTTCTTAAATGTTTTAGAATAAAAAAACATTTGTATGGTAACTAAAATTCATAATCATTTATATTGAAAAAAGTGTTTTAAAACTGTTCAAATGACAGAATGAGTAGGTGAATGTACAGCAAGCAGCAGCATAGTTCAACTCTTGATTAGAATACATATTTACATTGTATAAGGTACACATAAAATTACTTATTTATTATTATAATTTATTCATTAAATTATTACCTAACTAAACCTAAATTATTATCTACTTATTAACCTTCCTAGAGTATAAATGCTTTAATAGTTCAAAATATGCTTTTGGGGTGGGGTTTCAAACTGACACATTATTTAACATTATTTCTTATGGAAAAAAAAATTCCTGATAACTGTGGATTATTATCCAAGTCAATGTTTCAGTCCTTGTTACACTCAGGGGGCTTCCTGTACACACACACACACAAAAAAAAAAAGTACCTTTATTAACATATTTAAACACCATTACACTGATACTTAACATTATGTTATCTGTCATGTCCCAATATAGGCATTGTGCTCTATAGTTTTTTTTCCATTTTGTTTTTTTTTATTTTGTGCTATGCACCACCCTGGTCAGTGGTGTATTTAGAAAATATGCTTGGGGAGGGGGAAGTTTTCTAACCTGGTAGATTTAGCAGTGGTTTTATAAAGTGGAATTCATTGTAGCCCAGACTAAACTTATTTCATGGGCTTTTTACATTTAGATTACAAACATAAAGTACATACAGATTTTGTTCTAAAAATTGATGGGAATTAATCTGCCAAAGTTCCTTCCTTGAGAACTTCATATGGCTATGATTTTGTGCACACATATTTCAAATGCACACTCAGCAATTTGAAAAGACACATATAATGTAAAATTGTAGCTAGAACTATAACATCTTATTTGTTTACAAGTTTTTTAAGTCCACCTCCTCCCATGTCAAATTTTCTTATATCTGCCACTGGTTATATTGTAAAAAAATAAAAATACCCCCTCTCAAGCAGCTGCTTGCCACAGAGGTCGGAAAGGTGACTGTCAGTTTATATGCCATAGCAGAAGGTCTGAGATGATGCGGGGCCTCAGCAAAAAAATGACACATACATCCATGCCTTATGGGGCTCAAACCCAGGTCTTTTACATCAATAGCCAAGCACGCTAATCTAGATAGCAATAATTTATTATTCTAAAAATAATCTCTCAAAAAGCTGTTTGTCACAGAAGCTCGACATGAACCTGTCAGTATAATATGCCAAAGAAAGCTGCAAGGAAGGCAAGTCCTTAACAAAAAGACAACACAAGAATGAAAACATTCATGTCTTATGAGGCTTCAAACTAGGTCCCTTTGATCAGGTACCAAGAACACTAATCACACAGTCAATCAGTAATCATATTGAATCAGTCTGTAGCAAGAATCAGGGCTCATCCATAAACAATATGTCCCTCTTCACTCAGCATGGCATCAACTGACATAAGGCTGACAACAGTTTAGTCACACTGTTTGTGTCTAAAAGTGAGGGGTACATAAACTAAATACTTCCTTGCATAGAGTCTACTCTCATGGAATTTTCTGGCCATAGTAGACAAACTCCTTTATATTGCTGCTATGAAATCAGGGATGGGTTGTTTTACCTATTTGTGTCACTTATTTTGCACACAATGGGCTAAATGGCACATCAAATGGACCCCAAAGGCTCAGAGAAGGTTGGGGGAAGGGAACTCACTGTACAACTGTTGGGAGACAGACAGAAGCCTCCTGTCAAGGCCATCAAGTATGTTCTTTAACATACACAATGTATGGCTGTACTGCACATGGGGTCATGGCTTTAAATCCCAGGCTCATAATCTGCAGTTCGCAGGTTCAACCAGCATTGAGATTTATCTCTACAAAACTCCCTGCCCTAGTTCAGTAGGGAACACCGATGGGCTTGGAAAGGTCGCTGTCCATCGGATGGGACATTAAACCGTGGCCCTGTGTGCGGGAGTGCCATACCCTATGCATGTTAAAGAATATGCTGGATGGCCTTGACAGGAGGCTATCATCTGTCTCCCAACAGCTGTCCAGTGAGTCCAGTAAAGATCTCTTTTCTTTATTTGAGAGATTTGTTAGCTGAATGTCTCTACTAGCCTTTACTCACACTACAGCTAATGTGTTCATTAAGAAACCCAGGCATTATCTCTTGGTTAGATATAATGTTTAATAGCACACAGTTCAATTTACATCAACATATATAAATACTTTACTTGGGCACAGACCTAATCCACTGTGCACCAATACAATAAAGTTACATACTCCCTCCCTGAATGCTGACAATAGACTTCACCGAAAGTACTTCAATATGCTGGCTCCAGAGTCAACGTTCCACTCTCCTTCCAACCAGTTCAGCAGCAAAGGGAGAAGTGCCCCTTTTTTCATTCTCCCCATCTGCACAAACGGCACAGACCACATTAGAGATATTTCTCTTCATCACACCTTGTGGTGCGCAGGTCCGAGTCCTGCAGACCCTTGGCAAGTCATATGTGAGCACATAGATCTCGTCTAACCAAATGTAGTATTAGGGAGATGCATGCCAAGAGTCTAACCCCCCCCCCCAAGAATCTTCACTGGTCAGCCCTACTGACCTTTAAGTTCACAGGTTCATCTCTGAAAGCACAGTTTAAGTCAGTTAGGCTGCTTTTTCTTTTAATAGAACGTTCTCTCTTTTGTCTATAGACGTTTTTTGTACAGCACATGAAACTTCGATTTTTTTTTATATTGCCATTTGAAAATTTTCTTAAATATATCTTTTAAAAATAAGTAATTTAGGCTTGAAAAATATTTTCTTTTTTCATTTGATGCATGCTGCCATATTTTAGAAGTGCTATACGGTATTGCTGATTTGTTTGCACATTACTCTGTTTTGAAGGAATCACCTGATTTAAGCTCACAAGTTTGATTTGCACTATTATCAACCTATTTTTCCTTAAATTTTCGAAAATCTAAAAATTAACAAAAAAAAAACTGCTATTTTTAAAAACCGAAGATTTTGGAAGTAATTATGAAATATGTACCTATTTTTTTGGTATATCACTGCAAAAAGTTTTATTAAAATTAACATGTTACTACAATGTTCATATATTTTACTTCAATAAAATTAAGAATTAAATTCTTTTCAATTTGATATATAACATGACCTATTTCTGTTGATTAGTTATTTATTAAAAATATTTTAAAGTTTTTTTTATTGGACTCTGCAACAATCATGGACTTTTCTCAAAGTATGGTAAGGAGAAAAAAATTATAAAACTGAAGAAATGTTTATTTTAACAAGAAAATGTTTTACTTAGAAATAAATTGCCTTTCTATTCATGTGCATTATAACAATTTCTGTCTATTCGTGTTTTCTAAATAAATTTTTACTTGTTTTGCCAGATGCATTTTTTACTATGACTCTAAAATAGTCCTATTAAAATGAAATTAGTCATTGTTTTTGCTAAATATTTTATTTTCAGAAAATGCAGAATTAAACGCTGATTAATTTGGCATAAACATGCCATAATTCTTAGTTATTCGGCAAAACAGTTCTAGCGTAATTTTTTTTTTTGCCTGATCAGGGTGAAAAAATAACTGGACTAGGGAAGGGTTAAACATCATTCTTTGCCACTAGTTATATATGATAAAGTCTCTTAGTTCCCCTAGCTGCATCATTATACACTGGAACAATATATATATATATTAATGATAGCCTCTTAACAAAAGCTTATGAGATCATCAGCACATTTCCTTTAGTTAGCGTCCCTACACCAGAGAAGTTTATATATTAATGCATCCTTCTCATCCTCTAATCAGACAAGACCAATCAACCCAGCAATTGCCTGCTTTGATATGTCTGCAGTTGTTGGCTCAACCCCCAACCCAGAACAGTGTTTCCCCTTTTAATAGGTTGGAAGTCTGCTCATGGAGTCAGCGTTGATTTTCTCTCTACCTTTGAGATACTTAAGCTGCACGTTAAATCTCATCAGAGCCAAAGACTACTAAAAAAAGTTTAGCACTCTGGGATGAGGCCTGCATCAGAGGGTTGTGATCAAAGTATCCTTCCACTTGGAACCCACATAACCAGGTTTCATACTTTCTTAAGGCCCAAATTACAGTGAAAACTTCCTTCTCAATTGCTGCCCACTTCCTTTGAGTGGGATCTAGCTTTTGTGATGCAAAACCAATTGATGCCTCTTTCCCTACTTTATCATGATACTACATTTGGTTAGTATCATGATACTACCAATGATACCAATGATACCATGATGAAATGTAGTATCATGATACTACATTATCAGGATCAAATGGGCACCGACTGCATAATCAGAGGCATCGACATGTAACCAGTATGACTGTTTAGGGTCTGGTGTGTGGCAGCCTTGCATAATTGGGCCTTGAGCTCACCAAAGACTTCCTCTTCTACATTACCCCATGGAATTTGCCTTGGGTTCTGCCTCAGCATCAGTTCCATCAAAGAGCGAGCAATATTGGTGAAGTTTGGGATATAACTTCTATTGTAACCACAGAGCCCCAGTACACTTCACAGCTCCTTTTTGCCGTTGGATTGGACAATTTTTCAAATGCCTCAAGTCTGGCTGGGTCAGGAGCATGGGTCCCTGAACCAACTATGTGTCCTTTTCTGTGTTTGTATCATTGCTGGTCTGATCCAGCATTTTCGCTGCCTTCCTTGTATTGTACATAAAACAAAATGACACTGACAGAAAATCAGAACAGGAAATAAAACTAGGTCTAACTAGCCTCACCTAAACTTTCGACCAAGGTGATGATTTGCAATAGGTGCCACTGATCACTGACATCTATCCAAGTTGTCTTCTGGTCCAAGGCGAGGTGACGATTCTTGCTGGATCAACTATTCAGTTTGTCAAAATCCCTCTCAGTCCCTTATTCTTTTTGCTTCAAGATTACTGCTTACATGGAGTCAATCTATCCAGCTTTTTCAGAGTCAAAATACCCCACTCTTCAGGACACCAGAATGCAAATATCTCTCTTTATTTGAGAGATCTGTTAGTCGAATGTCTCTGTTGGACTTTACTCACATACAGCTAATATGTTCATTAAGAAAACCAGACACTCTGTATCTCTTGGTTAGATATAATGTTTATAGCAAACATTTCACCTTACATAAATATAAATAAATGCTTTACTTAGGTGCAGCCTTAATCCACTGTCCCACCAATACAATAAAGTCATGCACTCTCTGAAAACTAACACTAGATTTTACTAAAAGTCCTTCAATATTCTGGCTCCCAGAGTCAATGTTCAACTCTCTTTATGACTCATTCAGTGGTCAAGAGAGAAGTGCCCCTTGTTCTCTCTTTCTGCACAAATGGCTGCAGACCTCAGATTCTTCTCTTCGTGACACCCTGCAGCACACGAGTCTGAGTCCTGCAGATCCTTGGCAGGTCATATATACAGCACACAGCTCTCCTAACCAAATGTAGTATCAGGGGGATGCATGTGAACTCCAAGATGGGAACATCATTGATAGGTCCCCCTCCTCTTTCTCCAAACCCTCGGAGTCCTTGTGGCCTGGCCATTTAGCCATTGTGTGCAAAAACGTGCTGCTCAGAAGTGAAACAACCCATCTCATAGTTGACAGACTTTCCAAGTCCATTGTTCCACCCCTTTTCTGACTGAGGGCAGGGTGGGAGTTTAGTGGATATAAATCTCAATGCAGGAAGAAGGTGGAACTCAAACCTGGGAACTGCTTATGAGCCTGGCATGCCAGCAACTGAGCCAACCCCTGCTCCTATGAGCAGAGCTGTATCTAGTGTTTATGGCACCTATGACAAAAAAATCAGAAATGTGCCTTTTTCTGATTAAAATATTAACTTTTAAAATAAGAAAACATAGTAATACTATGGAGTGGTATATGACAAAAAAGTTCTATAAATTTATAATGATTATTCTTGTATCTCTAAAACAAATCATTGCACTAAAGAGAAGATATGTACTTTATTTCTTAAAGTTAATTTTTTTTCTTGCCTTTATGTTGCCAAAATCATTAATGGAATCATAAAAATTTGTTTCTCCAAATAAATCACTTTCAATGGATAAAATTGCTAATCCATTTATGGCAGACAACTATTTTTTACTCTTTTGAGTTTGCCAAACTTTACTGTTACTGGTTGGGGGAAAGGTAACCACTGAAGAACTGTTAGGAGACTAATGGAAACCTTTGGTCAAGACCATCCAGCATGTTCTTTAGCATGCACAGGGTATGGCTCTCCTGAATATGGGATCACAGCTTTATGACCCATTCAGTGTAAGGCAGCATTTCATAAGACAATTGGTGTCCCCTTTCGGACCGAGGGCAATATGGGAGTTTATATCTGCTAAACCCCCACCTTGGCCCAGGTGGGACTCAAACCTTGTAATTACAGATTGCGAGCTCCATTTTTACCCTGAGCAAGCCCTGCCACATTATCCTTTAGTTCTATTCATTGAAAACTGTTATATAGTTGCACCATAATAGCTAGCTCAATTAAATTGAAAACTATTCCGCAATTTAAATTCCCATCAATTTTTTTTTTCTAATGATACTCTCAAAACTAAATTACTCTTTACATTAAACATAATACATCTCAAGATTACCCTTAAGATATAACACCATTTATCACTTTCAGTTTCCACGTCTTTGAAAACCATCATCAACGAGGCTTCCAACTTTTAGTACTTTTCAGATCTTTTCCACACAATGCAACTATTTATATCACCTACTAAAGATTCATGGTTATGCATTTTGGATTCAAGCATTTCCATTTGGAAGATCCTGAATCCTGGTCACCAAAAAGTGAAGAATTTGTGATCTTTAACGAAAAGAAGGTAAAGAAAACAATGCAAAGTGCCCATGTTTTTTGAAAAGTTAATTTGTAAATCCAGTTATTGTTGAAACTATGGCCATCATTTCAAACGCTCATTTCTCTATGTTCAGGACCATTTTTACTTTCTTTTCAGAAAGAGTTTTCATTTAATTAACCCACAAGGGAGTTCCAATACTCTCTTGGTGAGGCAATTTCCATGCACACTATTGATAGAAACTATTTCATAGAAATTGTGAGATACTGTTATAGAAATAAAATATAAAATCAATCAAAAATAGTCAATCTTGTCAAAAATATAAATGAAGTTACTACTACTACCGAATCTGTCATGGAAATTTGGATATATTTTTGCAAATTTGAAAAATACTTTTCATAACATCTTTGGAATTTATATTTTTAATGCTTTACCATGGAAAAGGGCATTTTGGCCCACTGTAGTTTTTTATTTTTTACTTTTGCAAATTTCTTTCAAAAATTTGCTGATGATATGAAAATGAAAATGCTTGAAATATTAATAAAAGTAAATGAGAAATTCAATTGGAATAATCTAGAATATTAGTTCGAAGAAAAATTGCCTTTAGCCAATTGGGATATGAACACATGAGGTTAATAATATTAGAGAAAACTGGAGTTGGATAGCTCAGTGGTCAGAATGCTTGATATGTTATCAGGAGGTCCTGAGTTCATATACCACCCAGCAAGAGTTTTTTTCCTTTAGCTTTATATTTAACGTTGAAGAGTGTTCTCATCAAATTTAATTCAAACGATATCAGAATTTTATAGAATCAGGTTATATTTATAATCAGATTATACTTATAATCTGTAATAATAAATTGAGATGTTTATGTGTCTATGACAGCTATAACTCATCGGCAAATAGTGGCAAATGCTTCAAAATTTGACAAAGTGTATTTGGTTGTAGTCCCATTAAACTGGCTAACTGACAGCAACTCGAAATTCCAAAAGGGGGTTTACTAGAAGCAAAAATATTTATCTACAGAATATTAACAAAAATATTCCTACAGGAAATGGTAATCAGTTCCAAATTCATTGTTGCCATTTTCTGACTTTCCTTTTTCGTTTGCTTCATTTGCTCATATTATGTAGAATGTTGAAAACGTTACTCAGGAAATTATAATTTCTCAGTTACAGTCAAGATATAAAAGATGTAGGTTAATGTAGTTTTTTCCCCTGATGGTTATTATGAACTGTTTAGCAGTCTGTGAATCATTTAGAGGGGTTTTTTTTTTGATCTTCCACAGTGGCAATACTGCTTTTAATAATTTTCTTTTTACAACATCACCCAATCTATGTGTTAAATCTGTGTGTTAAGAGTGAGCTGGGGGATGGTGGTAGCAGGAGGTGGTTCTAATAAAACAAACATTTAGTGCAGTGTAAAATCAGAATACAGGTGTACTCTGGATGTATGACATGTTAGGTTTCAAACCACCATTGTATAGCGAATCATTAGCTTTTATTTTCACTTGTACATGCATGTAATGATTTAATAATATTTGAAGCAGTCATATATGTGCGTAACTGACATAAACAAAGCATTTACAATTAAAATATTTAACTTACCCTTAATCTAATAACCAAGTTTTGGTTGATTCATGGCAGTGTCATGTTGCTAAAACCGTTGTATGAGTGAATGTGGTGTTGTATAAATGGGCATAATTAGTGCTTTAAGTTTTTTATGGTGGGAAATTCTGAAAATTTCAACATTTTTCTTAAGTTTCAGAAAATTGCCTTTTTCATGATTCCACAAATCCCCCCCCCCCCCCTAAAATTCTGTAACTTTTTATGTTTTGAGAAATTGGTGTAGAAGTATGACTTTTACACCAATTTCTCAAAACCAACTGAAGTGCTTAATTATTTACTTCTCCTGAGTAACTAGTTTCTATATAAAAAATACCACCTCAAGCAGCTGCTTGCCACAGAGGTCTGACAGGAGCCTGTCAGTTTATATGCCAGAGTAGGTCTGTGAGGATGACAGGAATACTGTAAACTTCTCGCCACATTCAAACTTTAGACCATAATCTTGTAATATCCTTTCTTTCACTTTATCTATCCTTTCTTGTAATATCTTTACTTTCACTAAAGTCATAGCACCCTGGTGAAATGTAGAATTAAGTGTTTGAAGTCCACATTTCCCCTTACAACTGCTGTTCACTGTCAGTGAAGCAATTAAACTATGCACAAATAAATTTGAATTAGAGTATTCTGTTGTCATAGCTTTCATTACTGACAATGCTTCATTTACGTTCAAAGCGTGAGTAAAATTAAAAAAAAAAAATTTAAATGCAATTCATGCCATGTGTAATGCATATCTTTAAAATCTTTTTGGTGACATATTGCAAGGAGTTTTTAAAATTGTTAATGCCATGATTAAACACTGATTTAACTCTTGTTATGCACATAAAGCTCATTTTAGAGTATTTCATTAAGAAAAAAGTGACAGCAAGAAAAAGGGCACAAAGAGATTCGTTCAAACAAGGTGAAACAGTTGGTTCCAAGCTGTATTCTATCACTCTGATCATGCAGAATATTATAAGAAGTTTTTCGAGCAGGAAATTGGAAACATCACTGGTAGATATTAAAAGACATTGAAATGTGTAAAAATGATTCCTTAACAAGTTGTCTGAATCACATCCATATATGCACTGGAATTTTCATTCCACTTTATGTTGTTTGAAAGTCCTCTTATGTATATCAGCGCAAAAAGTCTACAACAAAACAAATGATTTGGTAACAAAATTGTTTAGTAAAAGGGCCAAGAAGAAGAGCATCACTGGCATGTCTACTGAGAAGCAAACCTACACTTCAGAGATGCTTTCCATGCTCCCTCCCTGAAAAGAGAAATTTAAAGTTATTTTCAAGTATCTCACCTTTCTTTGCCTATCCATCTGGTCTCTTCCAAGCCTAGAATATCTAGGTTACAATGCTGAAATTCCTGCATGAGAACATCAAGAGAATAATCTCTATATAATGTCCTCATGTTCCATGTACCTGCAGAGAGAAAACAATTAGTAGGATTTTTAAAGAAACTAAGTTTATTGAGAGAGGTAGGGCAACAATATCAAACAGCCCTCTGATCACAGGCATGGGACAAAGACTTGTCCCTTCTCTGCTAAAGGTTGAAGTCACCAAAGCTGGTAGAAAATTTAGGCACCACCTTTTCAAGAGTCATATGGCACTGCCTGAGATACATTACTCCAGTTTAGGATTGACAATACCCAACTAGCTAAGTGAGGGTTCAGGTACCTGAGATGGCCTCTGATCAGGATTATCCACAAAGTGATATAAGGTATCCCGTGCCTCTGTTCACTTACAGCTGGCAACACACAAGCAAACAAAAAACAGAGTTGCAGATTCTCCCTCAACAGAAGCCCACCAGTGCACCAAGTCCAGGATCCATAATCAAGCTCAAATCCATAAACCAGTCCAGTCTGGTGGGTATAAATGGCCAGCAACCAGGAACCTGTGAAGTTGACCACTCTTCAGCAGGGTTGAAAAAAAAAAGTGGTCACAGATGACCAGATCAGTAGGACATACTGAGCAGGTAGCCCTCCCCTTCTGTTTCCAAAAGAGAATATCTCTTTTGAAAGGAATTAACAGCCTGCACCATGAGAACGTGGGTTCGGACATTAAGTGTTAGATCTGGCAGGTTCGTGTATCATCGCTGGGGATTGGTACACAGCTCTCCTTCTAGTTTATGCCTAGCTACCATTTACAGACCGATGATGCTCTTCTTGGATATGACTGCATTAATGAAAGATTTCTTACAGCAAGGTTTGAAATGAAAATTAAAGACTTGAATGTCATCTGTTGTTATGCCCCGAACAGAGGACTTTGATGAGAATGAGAAGGATAAGTTTTACAGCGAGCTTCAGGATATTTTGAATTCTGTGAAGGAGATATTTCTCTTGTGCTAAGTGACTTCAATGCTAAAGTTGGTACCAACTCTAATCTTTGGAAGGAGTTTTAGGTCCCTTTGCCATTAGTTGTTCCAATGGCAATGGGGAATGTCTCCTACAGGTAAGTAAAAATGGTTTCAGAATAACTAACACTTATTACAAACACCATGACATACATAACTACACATGGGTTTCACCAGATGGGCTGCATAAGAATATGATTGATTACATTTTAATTAACAACAAATGCACTAGTCCAGTTAGGAATACCAGATCATACAGGGGAGCTGAAATTGTGTCTGACCATTACCTGGTCAAAAATGTCTTGCAGCTGAAGCTTAAGAAATGTTGTGCTAAGGTTAAAAAAAATTACCTTTAACACTGAAAGTCTGAAAGATCCGGATATAGCCAAAGAATACCATGATAGGCTACTTAGTCATTATGACAATAATGGTTTTGTTACTGCTAAAGTTGAGAAAGAATGGGATCAGTTTAAACAGGTTGGGTTGTTTTATCTCTGAGTGGCACTTTTTTGCACACCATGGGCTAAATGGCCAGGTCATGTGGACCTCAAAGGCTCAGAGAAGGTTGGGGGGGAGGGGACCCACTGGAACAGCTCTTGGGAGACAGATGATAGCCTCCCGTCAAGGCCATCCAGCATGTTCTTTAACGTGCACAGGGTATGGCTCTCCCATACACAGGGCCATGGCGTAAAGTACCAAAGGATGGACGGCGGCCTTTCCAAGCCCATTGGTGTCCCCTACTGACCGTGGGCAGGGCAGGGAATTTTGAGGAGATAAATCTCAATGCTGACCCAGCTGGGACTCAAACCTGGGAACTACAGATAACGAGCCTGGCACACTACTGACTGAGCCACCCCTGCCCCCAGTTTAAACAGGCTTTTCTTGAAACCAACAGTACTCTTTTGGGTAAAAGTGAACAGAGGAAACAAAATTATTTGAATGATAAAGCTATGGAACTTATTTCTGAAAGAAGGAAGTGCAGAATTAATATGAATCAATACCTTACCAATCCTAACAGATGGCATTACAATGACCTTAATTAATGTGTAAAGGATCAGTTAACAGCTGATAAGAATATTTGGCTTGATAGTTTGGCTGACAAAACTGAGGAAGCAGTTGGACAGCACAACAGCAGGAGGTTGTACCAAATTATTAATATTTTATGTGAGAAGAAACAGACAGGTATACAGGGATTAAGGGATAAGCATGACAAAGGTGTTTGAAGGTGAGAATTCTGTGATGGCTAAGTGGGCTGAGCATTTCAGAGAAGTTCTAAATAGTGTGATTATTTCTACTCCCATTGTTTGTAATAAGGATAGATGCATTACTGTCACTTTGGCTATCTCTAAATTAAAACTGCATAAATCCCCAGGGGTGGATGAAATCACCACTGAAATGCTTAGAGCTTGGAAAATTTGTGTTGTCACATAGCTGACTGAAAATTTGAATATTTTTTTTATGATAAAGGCATTGTTCCTAAGGATTTTACTAGAGCTATTATTGTCCCTATTTTTAAAAAAGGTGATCGCAGTTCTTGTGATAATTATAGAGGAATTAGTTTACTTTCTGTTCCAGGAAAAGTTCTTTGCTTGATTATACTTAATAGAATTAAAAATTTGGTTGATGGATGACTGCATAATAAACAGTGTGAATTCAGAAGTGGTAAGGGATGTATTGACCAAATATTTTAACTTAGGCCGATTCTTGAGAAATGTTTGAAGTTTCAGAAACCTGTGGTTGCTAGCTTTATAGATTTCAAAATGGCTTTTGACTCTCTTGCTCGATATAATTTGTGGTTGATTGTTAATCATATGGAATACCTGATAAGTTAGTTAGTGTAATGAAAGTTCTCTAAAATTATATTGAGTCATATATGAGATTTGGTAAGGCTTGTAGCAATTGGTTTAACATTGCTAGTTGAGTTAGACAAGGGTTCATTTTATCCCATTTTCTTTTTAGTTTGGTTATTGATTTTGTTACACAAAATTCTTTGCAAGGGAAAGATTTTGGCCTTAAATGGTCTAGAGATTGAAAAATTTCTGATTCAGATTATGCTGATGATTTGGCCCTATTGGCTAATGTTGTTGATGAGATGAATTTTTTCATTAGGGCTGTTAATGAGATTGGTAATACAGTAGGTTTGGTGATAAACAGAGAAAAAACTAAAGTGATGAAAATTGGTCAGGCAGGCTGTGGGTTCAGTTAATCTGAATAGTTCCACTCTTGAGCAGGTGTCTCAGTTTAATTATCTTGGGAGCCATGTAACAGATACTGGTGATGTGCAGCATGAGATAAATCGAAGAATAGGAATTGCCACTGGGACTTTTAAGAATCTATGGGAGTGTGAAAAAAATAGGTGTGTACACCTAAAGACTAAAATTAGGCTGTGTAATAGTTTGGTTTCTAAGGTTAGTTATGGTAGTGAAACATGGACTTTTTGTAAGCAGGATAACAAGAAACTTGATGCCTTTCATTCTAGATGCTTATGCAGTATCTTGTGCATTAGATGGTTTGATTTTGTAAGTAATGACAACATTAGATGAAGGAGTCATCAACATCCTTTGAGCAGCATATTGTGTAGAGAGAGACTGCATTGGTTTGGCCATGTTGCCCATAGGCATAGCTGCAGATTAGCAAACTGTGCCTAAGGGTTTCAGAAAAAGGGTGAGAGCTAGAAAGAGATGGGATGACAATGTCAAACAGGACCTTGCTAGAATTGGCCTAGCGTGGCTTAATGCAGGAGCAGTAGCTCAGAAAAGACACATCTGAGGAGGAAAATTACACAGTCTGGTTGGACCTCCATAGTCCACAGCTGCATGAGGATTTTGTATTGTGTGATCATACACCCAGCAGTATGATCACTTGCAAAAATAAACTTTTTTTTGTTTATTTTTTTTTTATCATTTGCGACATATAGGACAGAGAAGAATCCTAGAATCTACTCCTAGCTTTCACAGGCCTTCTGATACAAGGACATGCCTCCTAAGACTGAAGTCACTGCTGACCACTGCCTTAGTTAGAGCTAACACAACACACAAAGTTTGCCTTGCTGGAACAGTCGCTAGCTGCCTAACCACTATGCCAGTTACTCCACTCGTGTTCTTATAAAATTGGACAATATTTAAGTGAGCATAGAACAGGATTTTTTAAACCATTTCAAATTTTCGATCCCAACCAACTGAAGTGCTTAAATATTTCCATGAGTGATCTTGATAATTTTGTTTTCACCAATATATCCATGTTCAAAGATGACAATAACCTAAAAGCCAAATATAGATACTATGAAACAACTGTGAAAGAATTCATAAAAAAAAAACGATTTCCCAGGCTATCACAAGTAGCTCTTTGATGTTTTTCAGTTTCAAAGAACAGTGTTGATGTATATTTTTCTAAATATAGTGGCTTTGTGTAAGGTGATAGCCAGAGGATAAAACAGGGCAATTTATTCATATATAATATGCTGTATCAGAACTCATTGAAAGTGAATCATTTAATATTAAAATTTGTTATTTCTAAGGAGTTATATGGATCCAACTATCATAACTTTGTTAATGTGTGCACTGCAGATGTGTAACTTTTATGATTTGTGAGCCTAAAAGGTGCATGAATTTTGCAACTTTGCCCTGCACAATTCCACGAATTTTGGTATTTTTCAGTGCAGTTGCTCTGTGAATCACTATTTTTACCTGTGAAAAATTTACAGCCCTAATCATAATTGAAAATTGTATGAGTGGATCATCATAAAGCAGGGATTTTCTGTACACAGATTGCATCTTAAAAGTTAGACCCAGGCAGTGCCGAGACAGTTCACTTAGTTAATAAACTTAAATATTAAATAAACTTGACTTTCTTGGTATATACTAAACATTCATCACTTTGTAAGTCGATTTAATTTTAGAGCAAAAATTGTCTTGAGCTGGGTGGGATACGAACCCACGATCTTCTGATAACATGTCAGGTGCTCTGGACCACTGAGCTACTGGCTGCCGATCAAGATCTCCTCTAATTGATGATATGAACATTCTCAACCTACAGTACATATTCCATTATGTTACATATAGACACTGTTCAGGTGATCTTAGCCACAATCAGCAGATAATGCCTTATAGATGGAAAGTATATCTTACAATTATACAATTGCTTAAATATTGAATAAACTCGACTTTCTTGGTATATACTAAATATTTACCACTTTGTAAGTCAATTTCAGGAGATCGTGGGTTCGTATCTCACCCAGCTCAAGACAATTTTTCCTCTAAAATTAAATCGACTTACAAAATGGTGAATATTTAGTATACACTTTGTTAATAATAAAGGTAAACTTGTTTTTAATCATGCAATTTACCCAAGATTTCATATCTTGAGGGGGTATTTTTTTTATCCTTGCAGAAGTAATAAGAGGATTTCTTGGTACTGTTAACTAAAGCAAGTCCTAGTTGAAATTAAAATCTAAAAGCTAGATATATTTGTTAAATCTATTTATTTTTTTATTAAAAATACATTGTTTTAAAAGAAAATGCACTTTTTTTTACCTTCAGCTCTATGATTTTGTACATTAACCTGAGTGGAAAGAAATAACTCCTAACAATATATGCTTAAATAATTTTCACAAACATGAAAATTCAAAATATACATTACTTTAAATGACAGCCAATTTTTAAAAAAATAAAAATTTTGAATACCTGAAAATTTCTGAAAAAAATATAGAGCAAACAAACGCTCCACTCTCTTTGGAAACGAAAGGGTTAAAACTCTTTCTTGTGGAATTATGATTAGTGATTTCAAATATTCAGGTTCCTAAGCCTATTAAGTTACAAATGAAATGACAACCCTCTGCCACTCAATAACAAATATAATGGATACATCTTGTTGGAGACAAAGTATGAATTCCACTTTCGATGGGACAAAGAAATTTTTCTCAATATGCAAGTTTCATCTTTAGACAGATTTCATTCTACCATTAATTATATGTGTAATGTAAGTCACTATTTCAGAGTAAGGTGACTAGAAAGTTTCTTTTACAGAGAACATGTTCATTTTTGTTCTGATCTTCAGTATTTTTTTTTATTATGGAAGAAATATTCGTTCTCCCTATTTTTTAACTATATAACTAAAATTTTTACTTCTAATAAGCTCATTGAACAAAAAATTAGTCATCTCCTGCCGTAAGAGGGTTACATCCATTTGACAGCAAAAGAGGGCACACCAGTAATAAATATGTCCTACAAATAGCTGTGCCATGCGCTACAGGGTTTATACAGTGACAAGAAGTGGTTGTGTGTTAGTCACTCTGTGAAACATGGGTTGCGCCAAAGATGTGAATGAGTGGCAAAAAGGTGTTATTGCATTTGACCAAACCAAAGGGCATAGTGTACAAGAAGTTACTGCCTTTGCAGGTGTGTTGAAATGTACTGCCCAAAGGATCTTTCACCAGTGGTGTACATCACAGTCCACCACTAATCGTTGCCAGAACTGAAGCAGAAAGACATGCTCATCAATAGGGACCGCCACAGTGTGTCATGCACTGTTACGGCAAACCCCTTTGCAATGAGGCAGGAATTGCTCCAGTCAGTCAATGCAAGCCTACAACAAACTGTTTCCAAACAAACACTCTGAAGGGAACTGCATGTCATGGATATCTGGAGCAGAGTACCAAGGAAGAGACCTATGTTAATAGCTCTGCAAAAGGCTGCACAGCTACAGTGACCGCAGCACCACTGGACTGACTCTTGGAAGCGTGTGATCTGGTCAGATGAGTCATGTTTTTGCTTGTACTCAAATGATGCGAGGCGCCGGATACATCGTAAGCCACATGAAGCCTTCCATGCGGACTGTGTGCAAGGTTCTGTTCAAGCTGGAGGAGGCTCTGTGATGTTCTGGGGGTATTTCATGTAAGAGAAAATGAGTCCTTTGGTTGCAGTGATGCCACACTTCAATCTGAAGGGCTATATGGAGCTACTGGATGACCTTTTGTGCAGCATCTCCACAGTGAACACCAGAAGGATACCCAAGTCTTCCAAGATGACAATTGTCATGTGCACAGGGCTAGAAGTGTGTCGATTGGCACGACGAGCATTCTAAAGCCTTCGAACATTTCAACTGGCCCGCCAAATCCCCGAATTTGAATCCCATAGAAAACTGGACTATAAATAAATAATGAAATAAACTCGACATATTCCATATCAACTAATAAATTAGCACTTTAGCGTCGATTTAAATTTTTAGGGGAAAAATTGTCTTGAGCCGGGTGGGATACAAACCCACAACCCCCTGATAACATGTCAGGTGCTCTGGATCACTGAGCTACCGGAGATCTTGATCAGCAGCCGGTAGCTCAGTGGTCCAGAGCACCTGACACGTTATCAGGAGGTCGTGGGTTCGTATCCCACCCGGTTCAAGACAATTTTTAATCTAAAAATTTAAATTGATGCTAAAGTTCTGATTTATTAGTTAAACTGGACTAGTTGGGGCAACAAAGTGAAGCACCATCCCAGCCATCCAGCCAATCTGGCCAAACTGAAGCATTTGCTGCTGGAAGAGTGGATTGATGTGCACTACATCTGCACACTGGTGGCATCCATGCCATACAGGATTTTAGCTGTTCTTCAGTTGCACGTAGGCATTAAGCACTACTAGGTGATATTCAGCCAGGGGTGACTAATTTTTTGTCTGGTGAGCTTATATTAAACCAAACTAAATATGCAATATTTTTCAAAAAGTTAAATATCAAAAACATTTAAAATTGCTGAACCAATATTAATAAAACTGGAGCCCTGAAGACAATGGCATCTAAATTGTGAAATATTTATGACATTTATTTTTATGTCGCAAAGGATCAAAAAGGTTAAAAGAGGTTCAAATATCGGATTCATCAGAAATTTATATAAATCGTTTGATGAATTAATCAAATAGAAAATAGTTGAGTATTTCGTTTTATCCTTTCAGAAACCCAACAACCATTTTAACTGTTTACAGTGTAAATCATTTATCAGCAATCCATGAACTTAGTTGATGACCTGCTGCAAATAGTTTGTTATTATATTAAATGAAAAAAGAAATTAAAATACCTGTCTAATGACATTTTTTTGGTAAAGTTTTGGACATAATATTATTATATAAATTTTTTAAGTTTTAACACCTAGTTGCTGAAATTGTTTGTTGGATTAGTTAATAACTTAAAAAATTGCTCAAAGACCTAAAGAAAAATGAATCTAATCACTTGGTATAATTTATTCCTTTTTAAATGTCACTTCCACCAATATGTTCTTGAATTATGAAAATAATATTTGCTCTTTCCCTTCTCGCTGAATTCTCTTTGCTAACCAACAAATTTAGGTAGCATTAGCCTTTTAAAAGTTTCTCGACAAGGTATTGAATTCTTTTAGAGAAAAAAAAAACTTCTCTAAAAAAAGACAACTAGCTTTCTTTTTCCTGCCTTCTCTATATGGCCACTCCATTACGAAGTATACACCATTTTACTTTATTTTTAATGTTTGTCTTCTACTCTGGAAACATTTTTGCAGTGGATGAACAAAGAGCTGCAGAAACTAAAACAGTTTCGCAGTGATGCTTCTGGAAGGGAAATCATTTAAACTGCCCTTTCATGTCGTTTCACCAAGAACACGAATGACCAGGTAGATGAGTAAAAACATTAATTGAGGAATTGGCTTTAAATTAGGAGTTGGTTGTGAACAAACTGTGGGTGTGTCATGCTTAGGTTATATAAGATTAGAACAAGAGCATGGAGAATAATTAGTTCTTTGTGTTGGCATTGTTAGCATAGATATTTTCTGGTTTACAAGAAGTTTTCTTCAGGGTCACACAAATCTGATCACACAATCACCACTATATCATAACTCGTCTAACTGCAAAACAGTAAAACAACCATGTCTATTTTACTGTTCCCTTGATTACTTTTCCTTAGAGATCTCCAATAGCAAAAGTCACAGTGTAAGTGACAAGACTTTGCCTTTAATCCATGGCAGGTAAACTTGAGTGTTTAAGAAAATTCGTATATATTTGAGTGTATATATACAGGGTGAATCTGAAAAAGTGGGCAAAACTTTACGGGGTGGTAGAATGCAGCTATACGAGCAATATTCGTCATAGAAAGTATGGGCGGAATGCAAATGGCGAGCTGCTAGGTGGCGTTGGAAATGGTATAAAAGGGTCGATCCTCGCACCCAACGGCATTTCTACCATGGATTGCCGAGAGGATCGCTGGTTATACTAACCACGAAATGGCGGATATGCACTTTGTGTACGTATCTCCTCTCCTTCTTGTGTTCATTCTTTAAATGTGACAGTGGAAAACTACCTTTTAACTTCTCACCACTTGCGTTCCGACCATACATTCTATGACGAATATTGCTCGTATAGCTGCGTTCTACCACCCCGTAAAGTTTTGCCCACTTTTTCAGATTCACCCTGTATATACACACAATGATGGTAATATATAAAAATTTCACATGTATCTGAAAACAGCATTTGGCACCTAACTTGACAAGGTGCATATGGGATGGAGCTATAGCCTAGATATGGCTCTGCCTATGACATCAGGTCTTCAAATAATACCTGAAGCATTTTGAAATTGATTCTATAATCTGGAAATTACACTGGAGCACTATGAAGAATTCTTTTATCTCTATATGTATTGCCTTAAGTCAAGTTTACCAATGGCTTGCCATTTTCTCGAATTAAATAGACAATGTGCAGCACTGCTAAAATTTTTTGCTATTCCGGAATAACTACATTTCTGCCATGGGTCAGGAGTTATTCTTCGAAATGCTACTAACTGCCATGGGTCAGGAGTTATTCTTCGAAATGCTATTAACTGCCATGGGTCAGGAGTTATTCTTCGATAATTATCAGAAATTTCTGGGGGCACTGCCATCACCTACCTGGTGAATGAAGTAGTACATTATCAACAACAGTTGTGACTGAAGTAATATATTAATGCTGGAAAGCTATGAAAGAGCTTATCAATGGAAAGAATTATCAAAGGGCAGTGTTGCACCAAACTTTTGGTGTGAGTTAAACTAGTAATTAATTTTTAATTTAGTTTTGATTAGTAATTTTTAATTAGTAATTTCCTTTGAATATTTTATTTCCTACATATACCACACTTCATCCTTATGATTTTTTTAAAAATTTAGTACAGATTTTACAAATTTTGCTTTAATTTTCTTGAGGTAATGGATAACTTCCCAAGCTGCTCTATCCAACTGATTTTTTGATTGTTTATTTGTACTGTGATATCAAGATTTAAAACCAAATCAAGAGAGAAAAAAGTAGAGGGGGGGGGGGGGCAAGAGACTGGATTTCTGTTGTAATATAACATTTTCCCCTCTGTTCTATACTTGAAAAATGTCTTTGCTCCATTACCCTTACTAGCAATTTCAAAGGGAGGGTTTCCATGATCCCCCCCCTCCCCCACCACCACCACCACCAGATTTGGATCTGAGTCGGCAAAGGTATATGCTAAGACTGGGGAGAGAAAGGAATATTTTTCCTGATTTTTATGCACATTAAAAATTAGATAAATGATTTTTAAGGGGGAGAGTGGGTTCACTAGTGTAAAATCAATCAATTAATAATTAATCAAAGCAGATTCATTATCATCTATCAAGAGAGGAATAATTATCTATAATAATAATAGTAATAGGAGCTGTCAGTGTGTCTGTGGCAGCCATAACTCATCAGGAAATCATGGTAGATGCTTCAAAATTGGACTGAGTTTTTGGTTGTTATCCAAGTTGTAATGACCATTTCAAATGGAAATTCCAAAATGGGAGCTTGCTACAAGCTAAACATTTATTACGTTATTTCTACAGAAAATGGTAATTACTGCCAAATCCATTGTTGCCCTTTTCAGCTCCTTAAGCCGTCCATGGCCGAGTGGTTAGCACACTAGGCTACTGACCTAAGGGACCTAGGTTCGATCCTCGGGTAAGGCATGGATGTTTGCGGTGTTTTTCTGCTGAGGTCCTGCCATCCTCACAGACCTACTATGGCATATAAACTGACAGGCTCCTGTCAGACCTCTGTGGCAAGCAGCTGCTTGAGTGGGTATTTATTTATTATTTTTAACTATGAACACGAATCACAACAATATGTAATTCTTCACTGAGAATAGTTATGATTTCATTTTTTGGATTTGGCAACAATGCATTTAATCATTTTTTCTTTATTACAACACTAACATATCTATGTGTTGAATCTGTGTTAAGGAGTTGTGGGGGAGGAACTGGTGGTACTACTAACAAAACCGACCTTTAGTGTGGTAAAAATCGGAATATACAGACTGCATCTTAAAAGTGAGATGTGAGCAGTGCAGGGTATCATTTGTGCCAATTTTTGACTATGACATACCTAATGATTTTTCAGCTTCTTGCTTAAATAAACATGGCATGTTCAATACATGGATAAGGGGGATATAAATTACTTCCTTAACTTATTTTTTGCATAAAGTGGTACAGACTTTTAAAGCATTTCTGGTTATAATACAATGAAACTATATAATAAAATTGTTCAAATATATCTGATGAATATTCAATGAAATTAAATAAATAAAAATAAATACCCCTTCAAGCAGCTGCTTGCCACAGAGGTCTGACAGGAGCCTGTCAGTTTATATGCCATAGTACAAAGTCTGAGAGGATGGCAGGACCTCAGCAGAAAAACAACACAAACAGCCATGCCTTACCCGGGGCTCGAACCCAGGTCCCTTAGATCAGAAGCCAAGTGCACTAACCACTCGGCCATGGGACGGCTTCAATGAAATTACTAGTTTCAACTCTTCGATAAAAGATGAGTGAATGAGTTAGGTCAGAGATTCCAAAAGTTCTGAATCTGGTTGGGTTGTTTTACCTCTGAGTGGCACTTTTTTGCACACCATGGGCTAATGGCCAGGTCACATGGACCTCAAAGGCTCAGAGAAGGTTGGGGGAGGAACCCACTGGAACAGCTCTTGGGAGACAGATGGTAGCCTCCTGTCAAGGCCATCCAGCGTGTTCTTTAACATGCACAGGGTATGGCTCTCCAGCACATGGGGCCATGGCTTAACATCCCATTCAATGGATGGTGGCCTTTCCATGCCCATCGGTGTTCCCTACTAACTGTGGGCAGGGCGGGGAGTTTTGCAGAGATAAATCTCAATGCTGACCCAGCTGGGACTTGAACCTGGGAACTGCAGATTATGAGCCTGGTGTGCTACTGACTGAGCCATCCCTGCCCTGAATCTGGTAGGGAATTGACAGTTGTTAAGATATGAAACTTTCGACCAAGGTTGGGACTGGATATAAAAAAAATATTATATAGAAAAAATGTTAAGGAGTAGAGGGAGCACGTGAATATTTTGATCTGGAATGCTATTTGGTGTACAATTTTCTTTTCTGTGGTCTTAATACTCTTTAAAAATTTTCTGGCAGAATATGCAGAATAAACATTATTTTTCGCACAGTTAAGCTATATGACCTTAATTTAAAACATTGTTCTATATCACTACGGTAGTCTCTGTCTATATTTAAAAAACAACAACATACAAATCATTGCTTGCTTTAAGGCTTCAATTCTGTGACCTTTGCTTGCTTTAAGGCTTCAATTCTGTGACCTTTGCTTCCTTCTGTTCTTGCTGTAGGTAGCTGGTTTGATGTTGTTTTGATGGCTACCATTTCACTCTCTGCTGGTGGCACTATTCCTACCAGTACATTTTTATCCGATGTTACCATATTTTTTTTTTTGAAAGATTGATGATCACTGTGCAAACTCATTCCACAGACTGTTACACCTTGGATTTTTATTAAAAACTTTTTACTATATACATTAAAATATTAAAAACACATATGTGTTTCAGCCCATGGTGGGCCTTCAGTGTGCTGATTCCTTTTGCACTGTTGCAGGTGACTTTAACTTAAGCGTGATGTAAGTCTTTTCAATTTGATTGGTCCTTATGGGTTGTTCTATACTGCTCACAAAAATTAGGGGATATTTTATCGCTTCATATTCATTTTGAAATATCCCCTAATTTTTGTGAGCAGTGTCTTTATGTGATATAGAGGTAGACTATCGCATGTGCTGCTGGTTCTCTTATCTTTCTGTTCATCTATGAAGAACTTCCAAGGATATGGAAGTGTTATTATGTCATCATTCATGCAATTATTTTATGTTTACAAATTAGTTTCTGCTCTGCTAAATTTAAAGTCATTACGTGGGGTTATCAATACATCTGCTTTTTCAAAGTTAGGTTCATATTTTACTGTTAATATGGGGATGTTTCAGTCAGTAGACCGCTAGTCTCATAATCTGCAGTTTCCAGGTTTGAGTTGCACCTGGACTAGAATTGTGATTTATCTATATAAAATTCCTCACCCAGCCCACGATCAGTAGGTGAAACCAATGGGCTTGGAAAGGATGCTGTCCTTTGGATGGGAAGTTAAACCATGGCCCCATGTGTGGGAGAACCATAGTCTATGCACATTAAAGAACACACTGAATGGCCTTGACGCGAGGATACCATCTGTCTCCCAACAGCTGTTCCAGTGGGTTCCCTCCCCCAACCTTCTCTGAGCCTTTGGGATACTTGTGACCTGGCCATTTAGTCCCATGGTGTGCAAAAAAGTGCCGTTTAGAGGTAAAACAACCCAACCCAACATTTTTTCTCTGATTAGTGTACCAAAAATGTTTTTAAAAGCTTTCATCATGAATGAAAAAATTATTCAAAATATTTACAACAGAAATCACAGATTTATAAAAGGATAACATTTTATTAAATTAAGTTGTATTTTATAACAGTTTCTTTACAGTGTTAAGATGATGTTAACTCTCTTTCACAGCTAATCACTATGTGGCGTAATTTTCACGATATAATTTCATATTTATCGTTATGCCTTATTAACATTTTTTTTGTTCCCATTTCCTTTATTGTTCATAATTAAGCTGTTTTTAATTTTTTCTCAACCTTCCTGAATTATTTACATTTTCTATCAAATATTCGATATTTTGACATATCAGAGTCATACACAAGTCGATTAATCAAATTCTACTGTACTTGTATACTCATATCATCATAAACACCTGATGTATATTGCCACCCAGGCAATGATGCCAAGTAATACACTTTTTTTAAGGGGAAGAAGTAACTCCCCTACAAAAATGACAGAGATAATCTAAGAGCTCTATTGGGCTTGTCCTGGTTTCTCATGCAACATGCAAATAATACACAGGGACATGCCTGCTGGATTAATAGTCAGGTAGGCTAACCATTATTCCAGCTAACTTCTATATTTAATTTAGAACTTCAAACTTTCTAAATTTAATAAAATCCTCAGATATAATAATTTTCAGTAAAAAATTTCCCCTGCTTGTCTTAAAATGAAAAAGAATTAATAGAGCAAAGAACTTATTTGGAAACTAAGCTACATATTCTGAATTGGGTTGTTTTACTTCTGAGTAGCACTTTTTTGCACACAATGGGCTAAACGGCTATATCACAAGGACTCGAAGGGCTCAGAGAAGATTGGGTAGAGGGGACTCACTGGACAGCTGTTGGGACAGTCTCCTATCAAGGCCATCCTGCATGTTCTTTAAAATATACAGGGTATGGCTCTGTGCATATTCGATGGATCGAAGCCTTTTCAAACCCACTGATGTCCCCTACTGACTGAGGGTAAGACATGGAGTTTCACAGAGATAATTCTCAATGCTAGCCCAGGTGGGACTCAAACCTGGGAATTGCAGATTACGAGACTGGAGTGTTACTGATTAAGCTACCCCTACATATTCTGAATTAAGCCATACGTATCTGTTAATATAATACATCACAGAGAAGTTCTGTGAAGAAAACAAGACTTCAGCAGAAAGACAACATATCCATTTCTTATCTGGGGGGGTCAAACCCAAGTCCCTTTGATCTACAACCAAGTATGTTAGCTACTAGGTCATTGGTTAATTTTTTTGGAACTATGAACAAAAATTATTTACTAAAGGAATTAAAGAGAGATGCCAGATGAAGCTCAGTCTTTTATACACCTACACCTGTAACTATGTACCACTGCAAGGTCCACCTGCTAGCAGAGACCATTACTACTTCAAGACCTGCAAGGGCCTCCTGGTTACTTCCCTTTCATTTTTCAACCAATCTTTTAACGCCCAAAACTTTCTAAACTTAGTTTGTGATCTCAACACACTATGTTAAGTCCTCTCACAGGTCCAGAGAGGCTCAGGACACTTACAAATTTTGAAGCTCTTAGCCAATGTAAAAACTAATTGTCATTAATACTTACCAATGGGGAACTAAAGTTGAAACTAAAGCAATAACTGATGATAAAGTTTATTAATATGTCTAAGAGTGTTTTAGCAATACATTTTACAGAACAAACTAACTTGTTCTGTAAAATCAAGTGTTTCAGCTTCCATAACTTAACACATATTCTTAGAAATTGAGATTTAAATAGATTTGATTGAGTTCTTAAAATTATCTTCTGTCATATTTTATCATAAAAAGCATATTTAAGGAGTTACTGAGTTCTGTATCTGTGTTACTACCAACATAATGTGGAAATCTCCATAATAAAATGGCCCTTTGAGTGTATGTTGATATTATGGATTTCATAGTTATATCACTTGTACTTCATATTGAATACTACAGAATTTGTATTAGATGATTCTGATAAAATATTCTGATCTTGCTCTTAAAATTACATTTGATAAATTAAACATCAGATCTTAATTTATTTAAACTTATCTTATTTCCAACTATGCTAATCATCGTAATGAAAACAATAAATAAATTTCTTTTTTTTTTTGCTACCATAATGGTTTAAAAATTTCCCTTTCCAAAAGACATTTAATCTGACCTGGTGTAAGTACCGTTTTCAATTTACTAAGAAAATTTCCCCTGGATTTATCTAAAATGTCCACTTTTTTTTTGTTTTCACTACTTCTGAAATTGTTATTCTGCTGCATCAATTTGAATTTATTTTTATTCCACTGTTTTTGCCTTGATCACAATCTTGCTTGTAATGCAGAGATTTCCCCATTGGCATTACTTAGTTTTTTAATAATAATTTGATATTGCTGCTCTAATTTTTTAATGCATAGACCCTGATAAAAGTTTTTATTCTTGTAAAACAGTGCAGTATAAGCCAAGGTATTTAAAATTATGAATTGCCTGAGATAATGCTACTTTTTTTATTGGGCACAGTGTCATAATTTTCAGAGTGACTGGTTTATTTTTACAACAATCTTTTTCGTACTTCCCAAGAAAACAATCACTTGGTCGGAGTAGAATCAGTAGTCATAACAAGACTGAAATTTCATGTGGCAAGTTTTTTCTTTTTTGATTTGGATTGGCATTATCATTTAGTTTACATTTAATCTGTTATGATTGTTTTCATAACTCATTATTACCTATGAAGTCTGGTAACTTCATAGGTAAGTAATGAGTTATTCTCATCTAGGTAATCCTAAGAGTTCACTTCATAGGTCACAATCATAACAGATATCTGTAAACTACTACATACATTAGAATGCTGCATATCAAATTTGTCTTCATGCCGAAACTGCAGCACCCACTTCACAATAATTTTTGTTTCTGATGGGAATGTATAGGAAACATTGCTTTCTTATTCTTTGAAGGATTATTCATGCATTTTGATACTGCACAGTTTGGTATATCAATAGAAAAAAAAATACCTGAAAGACTTCACAGAGAGAAAGATTTACCAAGTGAAGAATAAAGAAAGATATGAAAGAATGGATGATTATGTAAATCCTTTAGCTCAGCTATCCCCATTGTGATGTTATGTCATTCTGAGAGGGTTATCTAATAGAGATGGCCCTCTCAGTGACACTGAAATGATCATGGTAAAACAGAGCTTTTTGGAGCCACCCTAAATATATCTATCTTGTTATTACAATTAAATATATCTATCTGTAACACAGTACAGTTCCCAGATTTCAAAATTTTCTATTATCTGTGCACAGTTCTCACTGAAATGAGTATTAAAGTACTTCTAGCAGGCATCTCTCAGCTGATGAACTGTAGCAACTCTCTTTTATCATACAGTGTGTGCCAGCATATGCATGTCCCTATCTGCCAGTCTTTTTCCTCGCATTTGCCACAACTGGCAGACTTTTTTTGAAAATGCTGCCATTTCTCCACACAACTGGGATATTGAGATCATGATTTTCCACTGATTTCCATCACCCCCATTATGGATGCTATTGCCCATCATGCTCTAACAATGAGTTGTCCTTTGAAGCTAATCAGATCAGCTTTTTTACCAATGTAACACTTGACTTTGCTTTCCACCATGACTTTATAGCACTTCTTAGTGTAAAATATTAATATGTTAACATCTTTCATGGTACTTCATGTTTGATCTTTGTTTATAATAATTGGCCAGGAAGTGCATGCTGCCCTTAAAATTTGATCTCAGGCAGCTTGCCAGTTTGCCTACGGAAAAGGTGACCCTCTTTATATGGTATTAAACTGAACTTTTTTTGGGAGGTTGTGTGGTCTGTAAATGGTAGTTAGCATACACTAGAAGGAGAGCTATGCACCAATCCCAGTGATTATGCACAGAACAGGCCAGACCTAACACCTAACATCTGACTTGGCTTGCTGGGTGTAAGACGTTAGTGCCTTTCAAAAGAGATATTCTTTTCTAGAAGGGATCAGAAGGGTAGGGCTGCCAGATCAGTGTGGGCTACTGATCTAGTAATCTATGGCCACTTTTCTTTGTCAGGAAAAGAGATATTTCTCTTGTGCTAGATGACTTCAGTGCTAAAGTTGGTACTGACTGACCTTTCGCATGGGTGTTAGTTCCCTTTCACATTGGTAGTTCCAGCGGGAACGAGAATCATCTCCTACAGGCAAGTAAACTTAAGGGTTTGAATAACTAACATGTAGTACATACACTGAGACATTTATAAATACACATGGGTTCACCTGATGGATTGTATAGGAATATGAATATATATTAATTGACAGCAAATGGGCTATTTTGGTTAAGAGTTCCATATCATAAAGGGGAGCTGAAATTGGGTCTGACCATTACCTGGTGAAAAATGTCTTATAACTTAAAGTTAAGAAGTGTTGCACTAAGATTAAAAAATTTATCTTTAATTCTGAAGCTCTGAAAGACCCAGTTATAACTACAGCTTACTATGAAAAGTTCCTTAGTCATTATGACAGTCATGGTTTGCTTACTACTGAAGTTGAGGAAGAATGGGACCATTTTAAACAGGCTTTTCTTGACACTAACAGTACTCTTTTGTGCAAAAAGGGGACAGAGGGGGAAAAATTATTTGAGTGATAAGGCATTGGAGCTTATTTTTGGAAGAACAAACTGTAGGAATGTCTTTACTCAATACCCTACTACTAAATACCACTTTTTCTATTTTTCTGCCTTGCTGAGGAGTTGTCAGCTTCCCAGGATCCTGGTGCTGACTATAGCCACTGAACTGGTTTATGGCTTTGAGCTTGATCATAGATCTTGAATTTGCTGCAATGGTGGGCTCTGTTAAGGGAAAATCTGCTGCTGTTTCCAGTTTGTCTATGGGTTGCAAGTTCTAAGTGATCAGAGTCACAGGATACTTTATATCAGCTGCCATTGTAAGTACCTGAACCCTTACTTTAGCTAGTTGGGCAGTGCCAATCCTACACTGGAGTAATGTGTTTGAGGCAGGTCAGTTTCTATCTAAATTCTGTTCTTGCAAAGATCCATTTGAAAAGGTGGTGCCTGAAGTTCCTATCAGCAACGGTGGTTCCAGCCATTAGTGGTAGGGGAACGGGTCTTTGTCTCATACCTGCAATTAGGGGTAGTTTGATATTGTTGACCTTATCTCTTTCACTAAACTTAGTTTCTTTAAAAATTCTACCAATCGTTTTCTCCCTGCAGGTACATAGAATGAGAGGAGCCTGCATAGAGTTATTCTCTTGATGTCCTGATTCAGGAATTCCAGCATTATAACCTGGATATTCAGTGTTTGCAAGAGACCAGACAGACAGGTAATGGTTATGTATTTAAAAATAATTTTAAATTTCTCTTTTCAGAGAGGGGGGATGGAAAGCATCTCCAAGGTGTAGGTCTGCTTATCAGCAGACATACCAGTGAAGCTCTTCTGGGTTATGTCGCATTAATGAAAGATCTCTTACAGCTAAATTTAAAATTAAGATTAAAGACTTGAATGTTATCTGTTATATGCCCCCCAGAGGACTCTGAAGATAAAGGTTTCATAGACAACTTCAGGATATTTTGAATTTTGTCAGGAAAAGAGATATTTCTCTTGTGCTAGATGACTTCAGTGCTAAAGTTGGTACTGACTGACCTTTCGCATGGGTGTTAGTTCCCTTTCACATTGGTAGTTCCAGCGGGAACGAGAATCATCTCCTACAGGCAAGTAAACTTAAGGGTTTGAATAACTAACATGTAGTACATACACTGAGACATTTATAAATACACATGGGTTCACCTGATGGATTGTATAGGAATATGAATATATATTAATTGACAGCAAATGGGCTATTTTGGTTAAGAGTTCCATATCATAAAGGGGAGCTGAAATTGGGTCTGACCATTACCTGGTGAAAAATGTCTTATAACTTAAAGTTAAGAAGTGTTGCACTAAGATTAAAAAATTTATCTTTAATTCTGAAGCTCTGAAAGACCCAGTTATAACTACAGCTTACTATGAAAAGTTCCTTAGTCATTATGACAGTCATGGTTTGCTTACTACTGAAGTTGAGGAAGAATGGGACCATTTTAAACAGGCTTTTCTTGACACTAACAGTACTCTTTTGTGCAAAAAGGGGACAGAGGGGGAAAAATTATTTGAGTGATAAGGCATTGGAGCTTATTTTTGGAAGAACAAACTGTAGGAATGTCTTTACTCAATACCCTACTAGTCCTAATAAAAAGCATTACAGAGTGCTTAAAAAAATGCAAAGGTTCAGTTAGCTGCTGATAAGAATCTTTGGCCAGATGGCTTGGCTTGCAAAGCCAAGGAAGCAGTTAGACAGTGCAACAGCAGAGAGCTGTACTAGATAGTTAATGCTTTGTGTGGTAGAAAACAGACAGATATACAGAGATTGGAGAATACACAAGGTAAGGTTACAGAAGGTGAGGATTCTCTCATGGCTGAGCATTTCAGTGATGTTTTAAGCTTTTTTATGTAACCTCTGGTGTAAAAAGGTTAGCGGTTCCCAACCTTTTTACACCAGAGAACCACATTCCCAAATCACATTTGAGTTGCAGACACACCACTTGGCCCGGTTTCACATCTCTCATTGTCATTAACATGTTTTCTTTTCAAAATATCCAACAGTTTAATTTGCTTACTCATTTTCAATGGAAGGGATAAAAAATAACATGTAAAAAGGTGTCCCTACTAAAACCATTCACAATAACTAAAAGTCTATTCATTTGTAAGCCGGACCAGATGCTAACGAACATTATCACTTGATAGATTTGTCATGTTGTGATTGGTCTCCCCACTCTCACACATGCAGCAGTTCACCTTTCGGTCTCAACTTTATCTTATCTATGCTCAGTAGTCGGCAGTGGTGGTTGAGAATTAAAGATGAAAAATTTTATATTATTGGCACTGCAGTCACGGACCACAGGTTGGGAAACACTGTTCTAAACAAAGTGGTTATTTTTATTTGCAGAGAAATATGCCATAAAACCAATGCGGGTGAAAATCACCCCAAAACAATATTATGTAAATATATAATCTTATTGTATATATAAATAATTATTTTATATTATTATGATTTTAATTCATATTAGTAATTCTGATTAATTAAACAGGGATAAAGTAAAGATTACGAGATCAAATTTTAAGATGTTAATCTTTAGTTTTAAACCTACTGCAAAAATTTAATTACATTAATAATCATGTTCTTACCTTGGTGAAATCTTACTGCTTTCAGTTCTTCAGCATTTTTACCATTCATTTCAGAGCCATGATTCAGCCTATAATTTTAAGAGTTAAAAATGTAAAGAAATAAAGGACAAGAACATTTTTCATTTATTTCGAATAGACGTATAATTAAGTTCAAATTTTATAATCACTACAATTATTTGTGGGATTTCACTATTATATATACATAATTTAAAAATAAATATATTTGACACATACTGGCAATGTGCAACATGAGATAAACAGTTAAAGGCACTGTTGTTATGATCATAAAAAATTCTGTGTGGAGACTGAAACAATAGGAATATACATATAAAGAGTAAAACTGCTACATAATATTTATAATAGTCTTTTCTAAAGTATGCTATAATAGTGACAAATGGGCCCTTTCTACATAAGATAACAGGAAACTTGATGTCTTTGGTTCTAGATGCCTTATGCAGTATCTTGAGCATTAGACGATTTCACTATGTAAACAACAATGAGGTAGATGAAAGAGTTATGAACTACAATGAGCAGAATATTGTGTATGGAAAAACTGCATTGATTTGGTCATGTTTCCTATATGCAGCATTACAGATC
Source organism: Ryuthela nishihirai (assembly GCA_038380435.1). Classification (NCBI taxonomy): domain Eukaryota; kingdom Metazoa; phylum Arthropoda; class Arachnida; order Araneae; family Heptathelidae; genus Ryuthela; species Ryuthela nishihirai. The sequence goes on from JAWZYU010000008.1 coordinate 59,463,393, forward strand.
AGCAAATAAAATTATGGTCTGTGAGCCTAAAGGTTTTGGAAAAAAAGGGAGATGTAGAATCCAATGATTGAACAGTGCCAAACAGGAGCTTGTTAGAAATGCCTTCAGGAGCAAAGTGCAACAGTAGAAGCCAGGATAGACATGCAGGGAGAAAAAAACTGCACACAGTCTGGTTGAATATCATAGACACAGTATCCACAACTGAACTCCATGGACCTGAAGACCCAACAATACAGCATAAGAAACACATGTTGTCCAGCAACAATGGAATAGCAATTATCAACATCCATATGGAAAACAGCTGTTTTGTTCCAGTATTCAGCGCAGATTGATAAGAGAGGGATATTACAACAGTGGAATATTTAATTTATAGAATGCTGTTGTCAACGATTAGCAGCTTTTCATACGAGCTAATACATCATATGTGGCAACACAGCAACTCATAACAGTGTCAATTTCAGGATTGGCATATAGGAGTGTGTGTGCATGTTGAAACATGTTGTAATATGGTTGCAAGTAGTGTGCTTGGCTACTGATCTAAGGGACCTGGGTTTGGGCCCTTGGTAAGATATGGATGTATGTGTCATTTTTCTGCTCTGGTCCCATCATCCTCTCAGACCTTCTACCATGGTATATAAATTGACAGGCTCTTGTCAGACCTCTGTGGCAAGAAGCTGCTTGAGGGGGTATTAACAGCACAACAGTCTCTGCCAGTGAGGCTTTAAGTGGTGAACAGACAGTCACAGAAATGAGTCAAGTGTATGGATAACAGTGCTTGAAATGAAACACAACTTTCATATAGCACAAACATCTAACAGTTGGGTTGGGTTGTTTTACCTCTGAGCAGCACTTTTTTGCACACCATGGGCTAAATGGCCAGGTCACATGGATCCCGCAGGCTCAGAGAAGGTTGGGGGAGGGGACCCACTGGAACAGCTGTTGGGAGACAGATGGTAGCCTCCCATCGAGACCATCCAGCGTGTTCTTTAACGTGCACAGGGTATGGCTCTCCCACACACGGGGCCACGACTTAACGTCCCATCCGATGGACGTCGGCCTTTCCAAGCCCATCGGTGTCCCCTACTGACGTGGCAGGGCGGGGAAATTTGCGGATATAAATCTCAACGCTGACCCAGCTGGGACTCAAACCTGGGAACTACAGATTATGAGCCTGGCGCGCTACCGACTGAGCCACCCCCGCCCCAACATCTAACAGAATGAAGCAATTCCATGGATCACAAGATTTGGACAATCACACACTTGAATATTTTGTGTGACTATCTGTGCACTACTTAAGCCTTGCTGAATACAGTAACATATGATATAGTGTTGCTCAGTTTCCAGATCAGCCATAGTCTGCAAAAAAATCTCACACAAAAAATAAACCCCTCTCCAAATCAGGAAAATGACAGACTGACAGCATATTGTTCTGCTATTATTTGCGACAGTATTGCAATACATTTCAGCTGTATATTTAACTTTACAAATCTACATACAAAACACCTTATACAGCACCAAAAAATTACACAATATGGCTTTCAAAGTTGCATCTGCCTTTATGCAAGCTTTGATAGATATGAAAGTAGCATTATGACTGTGGATCTACTCGATTCTTTCACATTTCAATAAGGAATGCCCGAAAAGACATGTACAAATGCAAATTAAGACACAGCAGATAAAAGTTAATGAAACTGAAGTTAATCAATGAAAGAGCCATGATAGCATGCATGATCTACACATCTATGGAATAATTTGGATTCCTCCTTTAAATTTGATACATTTCAAGAAGACAGTATAAAATTAAGCAATGGAGGATTTAAATGAAAAATATAATTTCATAAACCAAATTCCATAAAACTTAATGTAATATTATATACAGTTTAAAACATTAATATACATTAAGTTGGCTCTGCATTAGCAACACTTCCTTGTTTCAGAATGGATTGGTCTATGACACTGGTAATGGCTCAAGGTTGGGAATGGCCAGTATACAATGGTAGAGTGCACGTGGCAATCCGTTTCCTTATTACTTCGAGGAAGAATGGACTGATGTTATGACCATTCTAACTTTGAATGTGGTACAATTGTGGGGACACAATGTTCATGTACCAGTATCTTGACAACAACAGCCATAGTGAACTGCTCCTGTTATGTGGTGTCAAGAATTTACCATGACTGGCTCAACAATGGTTGAACAATCAGCCAAAGGTCAAACGTGCATCAGCCACTTGTGTTTTATGGTCATGGTAAGTGACACATGAAAGATAAATTTTTCTTAGAACAATTTTGAAAATGTTTTTCATCATGAACCAGATTATGCTACATTAATTAGCAATCATTAACAGTAATTAATATAAATTAATATGATACATTAAGTAGATTAAAACTGACAAGAAACAGTCACAGTATCAATCTGTTTACAGCTTTATAGTTTTGAACACAGCTTGCAGAAAGAATGGAATTCATCAAATATATAGTTTTGAACACTATATTTAAATATATAAAATTAAACCGAGTTGTTAGCAGGCTAAGCTACTGATCTAAGGGGCCAGGGTTCAAGTCCCAGGTGTTGTGTTTGGATGTTGAACATGGATGTTGTGTTTTTGCTGAGGTCCCACCATCCTCACAGACCTTGTATTCTGGCATATTAAACTGACAGGCTCCTGTCAGACCTCTGTGGCAAGCACCTGCTTGAGGGGATATACATATATATATATAAACAATTTAATTTTTGACCAGTTGGAAGAATATGCACACAACTAAATAATGTTTTATTTTCTTTTGTCCAGTTTTCTTTTGGACAATGTATATCGAATACACTGGGCAAACAGATTAGATTTTAGTGGTTACTTTAAAATGTCCCCAGGAATTGTTTGCTAAGACCCAGAATCCATTATTTCAGCAAAATCATAAATTGCAATAGTAGCTTTTACTCTATGTTTACTGCTAAGCTGTTACTAACAAGTATTTGAAGTATTGTTGATGCAATGCTTTTTGCTAAACGTCAATTTACAAACATGTGATAGGGTTATATGAGCGCCAGCAAAAGTATACTTGATATATTAATATTTATAAAATACTTAAAGAAAGTTTCTTAATTACAAGTTACTTACTTATTCATAAATAATAGTATGTCATTTCACTCTAGCTTGTGGAAATATTTTTTCTTAGCTTAAATTTAAATTGTAAGCATAATAGCAAGACTTTTATCACAACGTTTCACTTTATACTCTTGCTTTCTAACCGGCAGCCATACTAGTTTTGCGTCACAAGGATGAACTGCGCATGCGTAGTTTTGCCAAAGCGGAAGTTCCGGTTGTCATCGATCACTCCGTAGGCGGAGCCAAGCGGCTAGTTTTCTTACACTTTGAGGTTTGATTGACATCCATCCGGGCTTGAAAAGAAGCACTTACTCTGTGCTCTCATTGGTTGAAATCATACTCTGACGCAAATTTCGTCACATGAGACGCTCATCTTTTATGGCGAGGTGGCTTGACTGGCATTAGCGTTCAACCCACCTAGAAGCCGCTCGCTGTCCGTCAAAAGTATTCCAATCAAAACACTCAATTACAGAGTCGGGTTTAGTGTGTAGCGGGTGAACTCCCAGCAAGTTTTATGGATGGTTGTGCGCGTGTGCTCTGCTGAGACAGTCGTGTCTCTCGGCTGACGGTTAAGGCCAACAAGACCGGCGGCCTTCGCTGGACGAACAGAAGTTGTGGCCGTTAGGCGAGGGTGGTGGTGTTGAAGCATGGACGATCAACAAAGAATGATGCACCCCGTTTCTCAACATCCCTCCGTTAGCATGGCGGGTCATGTTGTGCCGCAGCACGGGTACGGCATGCCTCAACAACCACATGGTGTGGACCCCGCAAGTCAGGCTCCTCCGCCGGACCAGGAGGTTCGAAAACATGATATATCTGAAATACTTCAGCAGATCATGAACATCACAGACCAAAGTCTCGACGAAGCCCAGGCACGGTGAGTAGTAGCGACGGCCGTGGGTGCTTTCGCTAACCCTAACCTTGTGCTCGCTCGTTCGCTTCTCTTCAGTTTTGCTTGCTTCGTTTGGCCTTGAAGTTGGAAATGTGTTATGGATGCACTCGAGTGTAATTTTTGCACTAAAGCAGTGTGAGAATGAATGACGGATGTTCAAAAATAGCCGTTCATGTGTTAAGAGGCCGTGTTTTAACGTAGGCCTAATCTCTGTTTCTTGCAGGAAGCACACTCTCAACTGCCATCGTATGAAGCCTGCACTCTTCAGTGTTCTCTGTGAAATCAAGGAGAAAACAGGTCAGTGTGTAATTTTTTGATCGGTTTAATTATGTCGCGTGCTGTAATGTGTTTCAAAATCATTAGCAGAGTGTTAATAATTATTGTAATAAGTCAAATAGCATGTGTATTTTCATTTTAGTGTAAAAGAGCGATGTTACATATCAATATTTTAAACTCAACAGGATATTTCTTTGAAATGTATTATATACTTCAATGATTATTAGTATATACTTATCAGTTTTTTAAACATTCGAGATAATAGTTGCGAATTTAGACTTTAGCAATATAAAAGTTTAGCCCTTTGCACCTTTTTTTAACACAAGCTGTTCTGTTCATTTATAACGAAACATTTCGATAACTAACTCATAGTTCATATTTTTGATTTATAAAATAAGAATTTATAATGGGATATAAGAATGTCAAATTTGCGTGTTGTTGATATAAGATACCTTGCGAAGTTTTGAAATTTATTGTGCATTGGACTACATTTTACCTAAGTATTTGAAGAACATTCTACTCTGGCATATAAACTGACAGGCTCCTGTCAGACCTCTGTGGCAAGCAGCTGCTTGAGGGGGTATTTATTTATTTTTTATTTATTTATATATCGACTTATTACATTATTTAGCTCTTGCTGTTGCATTACCCTTGAAAGTTTTGCAGTTACTAATTCCTTTGCGTTTTGATAGGAAAGTATCTCGATCGCAGTTCTTTTTAAGTCTTCTAATCTTGTATAGTAAAACTAAATTACTGTCAGTAAAAAGCGTTTCCAAGATGATAAGACTGACCTGTAAAATTATCTTGCTGTAGTCCACAAGTTTTGAATTCTCTTATTTCAATACACATTGTTTGAATTTATTTCATTTAATAAAATATTTCAAATAAAATTTTGAACATTGCACTAATAATTTGAATATTTTTCTTTAAAATTTATATTAATATATATAATGTTTAATATATAAATATGGAGAAGCTAATGAACTATCTTGAAATGACGTTAAACCAACTTGTACCTTAATTTAAGCAAATCGGTAATAAGTAAAACAATCCAAAGTAGAAAGCGCATAAAATTGAAATATTTTATTGCCAGTTATAATGAGTGATTTAAATAATTTGCCAATAAAATGCTACAATTTGTATTTTGAGCGAAATCTTGGCTGAATTGTGACAATTCTAAAATGTTTTGTCGTATCTACAAAAAAAAACAACTCCAAAACTCCTTATCATACGAACCATTATATTTTTTTTAATTCTCGATGCTGTTAAGCTATTTTCAGCTTTTAAGTTTTCTATATAGCCAAATAACAATTTGTTGAGCGTTTTAAAAAAAATCACTAAATTACTGCCGCGTTAAATTTTTTGCGGCAATAGTTGCAAAATTATCACAAAATTGATGAATATGGCTGTGATAATTTGTAAACGGTACTTACACAAAAAAGATATCTCAGTATAAATAATTTTATTCGGTTATAATCGTTAATGTGGTGCATATTACAATTATATAGTGAAATATTAATTTACTCAGATTAATATCATGCATTTTTTACTTCCTTATTCCCCCCCCCCCCCCCCAGCATTTAAGATACCGCAGTGCGAATCCTCATTTCCTAGCCTTGATAAACACGACCCTGACCAAATAACAATTAATTATATCTCCCTGTTGGGCTTTAAATATATTGTTGTATTTTAATGAATTTCCATCAAAATTAAATGAGCTAGAGAATTAAAACGTAAAGCATTGCAAGAGAAATGTCACCTGTTTTTTCACCCACTAAGATATTGGATGAAAAATAGTCATTCCCATTTCTAATTTATTCCTAAGCGACATGTGTTATGGCTCTATTGTTATTGAAGTCCAATGTATGGTTGTCAGCGAAGTAAGCCGCTTTTGAGACTAGTGGGATATTCTCAGAACAGAGGAAATAGTGATGAATCATCGCATTCCAGTGTAGAAGCTAATTCTACAATCAATAGAAAGCGGAAGCCTAAAACGGTTATTCACATTATGACAAAGCAATGAAGACGAAAACAATTAAAGATAACAGTTTGATTTGCGGTTTTGGGACTTATAGTTATACTACCAACTAAATATATTTTTCTAAAGTTTTTTGTTTCATAAAAAAAAAACAACCCCTCAAGCAGCTGCTTGCCACAGAGGTCTGACAGAAGCCTGTCAGTTTATATGCCATAGTAGAAGGTCTGAGAGGATGGCAGGACCTCAGCAGAAAAACAACACAAACAGCCATGCCTTACCCGGGGCTCGAACCCAGGTCCCTTTAGATCAGTAGCCAAGCGCGCTAACCACTCGGCCATGGACAGTATATCAAATATTTGACATTATATTTAATAACAATATATTAGATATTTGACATTTTGCTTAGTAACAATATATTAGATATTTGACATTTTGTTTAATAACAGTATATTAGACATTTCACATTTTGTTTAATAACAGTATATTAGACATTTCACATTTTGTTTAATATACCTAATTGCAAAAAAAAAATTTGTGCGATTAATTTAATATAGTGCATAAACTGGCTACCAAGAAATTTCCACCAGGTTGGGGTTGACACGTTTGAGTCTAATGGGAGGAAGATATCCTTGAGTCATTTCCCAGGACGTTTCTAGAAAATATTTTTCATTCAAACCCTTCAAGTGGGTAGGGAGAACTTATAGTCCCATATTCTCTTCCCTCCTCGATACCTCACTAGCCATTTATCTGTAAAAATATTTAGGTTAATATTTATTGCATAAGGCTTCTATAAATTTCACCTTTATAGATTTTTTGATTATCCTACTAGCTTAGCCCATTTAAGTTGAATAATCAAGACTACTGTATAAGCAAAACTATAAAAAAAAATCAACTGAAATTGCCTTATATACGACAGCATCAATACATGGAATTAGATTATGTGGTAGTTTGCTATTGGAAATCGATTGATGAAATTGATACTTAACTACCACTATGTAGGAATTTATTCTGAATTTAAAATCTGTAATATCTGATGTATACTTTTAGTGTTACGCCTGTCTGAGACATTTTAGAAGCATGCAAAAACTCTTCATCTGTAATAGCTACTTATTTACTTACCATGGCGATTTCTGTATAAATGTTCAGAAGTGATTACTTACGGTACCATCCAAATAGCATTGCAAAGTACTGTTAGCGATAGATGTTACGAAAACTCAACTGTATCCCACATATTGCATGAGATCATGACTGTAAACTTATACAACTAGTGAGACATTTTTTGGTACAATCTTCTGATAAAATAGCAGTAATGCCCAGTAGCGATGGCTGACAAAAAAGGCTTTGCTAGATTTATGGGGCTGTTTACTGTTCCTCTGTATGGTTGTCACACCTGTTATCACTCTATCAAAGCCCAACACATACCAGAGAACAATCTTTCCTATTGTGGGGGGAACGTGTTAACACATGTAATGGACTCCTCACAACGGTGGAATGGTAGCAAGGTTTCCGTCTTGGTTTCCATAGAAACGTTTCGTGGTATAACGGCATTTATATGCGGGTGCCTAGATTGTACATTCACTCTGAATATTTTTGTAGTGCTGGATTGCGAGCTTGCATGCATGCGTTTGATTGTTACTAAAAGTATAATAATATTTTAAAATAATACTGGCATACTATGTTTATTTTTTTTATTCTCGGAAAAATATGCAAAATATTTAACGTCAGACATCAAACGTTTGGAGTTTCGAATTGGATGACAAAGTTTCTCAGTAGCAAATGAAAATAAATTTTGTAGCATATTGATGGTTTTTCAAAAACACGTGTATGCCATCTTTAGAAAAAAAGTAACAAATGATTCTGTCGTGCATTCCTAGTTTTTTTTGTGCGGACAAGAAATATGGAAGGTCATTATTTACTTTTGGAATTAATTACACATTTTCCCATTTTTCACTTTATTTGTTTTTTAGCTATTTCGTCCTTTAATGTCGACGCAAAAAAAAAGTATTGACGTGATATAATAACTAAATTAAAAACCTTTTTCTAAATTATAAACAGAATAATAGGATAATTAATAACGTTAATCGTATTTTTAAACAATTTTTGTTGAAGAAATAACACATCTCGTGTAAAACACGTTTTGTAACAGCAAACGTTATGTAAAAAAATGCAAATAATTCACCGTCATTAAAGTAAATTAAATTTACTTTTTATTTTAATGTACAAACACTTGCAGACAGGAAAGGTATTACCTAAATGTATTTGAGATATTTGTGCGATTACGAGAGATGTATAACCATGATTATTTTTAGGGAATCTTTTATTTCTTAGAAATGAAAATTAGAGTTCGATTTATTGTTATTTGAAGGAAATAAAGGCAGTAAGTTAAAATTATTTTTGTTCGTATATTGGTATCACGATGCGGATGGAGGCAGGGGTGGCTCAGTCGGCAGTGCGCCAAACTCGTAATCTGGAGTTTCCAGGTTCGAGTCCCAGCAGGGTCAGGACCATCGGTGTGCCTACTGGGGACACCGATGGCCTTGGAATAGGCCGCCGTCCGTCGGATGGGACGTTAGCCGTGGCCCCGTGTGCGGGAGAGCCATACCCTGTGCACGTTAAAGAACACGCTGGATGGCCTTGACGGAAGGCTACCATCTGTCTCCCAACAGCTGTTACAGTAGATCCCCTCCCCCAACCTTCTCTGAGCCTTCGGGGTCCATGTGACCTGGCCATTTAGTCCATGGTGTGCAAAAAAATGCCGCTCGGTGGTAAAACAATCCAACGATGTAGATGTGTAAGTTTTTACTGCTTAAAACTATCGCTTTCGACAGTAGCATAAAAATTACTCTGCTGTTTATTTATTAATGATTTATTCCGTTGCTGTCAATTCCTTGCCCTTTCCGCAAATGTGTATATTAATGTTTAAATTATTTTTATCAATATATATACACTAGGGGTGATAATTCTTATATTAATGATGAAAAACAATATTAGATTCATCACTTTAAAGAAATATCACAAAATTCGCTAGGTGTGGGAATTTTTTTAAATATAGCTGTAAACATTTTCATTTATGCATGTTACGTTACTGTCAAAAAAAAATACTCCCATAGTCCCAAAAGGCTTTTTTTTTTTAGTTTTACCTGGTAATTAATGTTTAAATAAAAAAGAAGAAACGTTTAGAAAATAAATCTTAAATTTTTTTCCTCTTAGGTAAATAATTTTTAATTTAATTACATGTACGAACACTACATTAAAATGTTAAGCATATGCTATATAAATCTAAATAATCTTAAAAGCGTTTTTTTTTTATAGAAAAATGTCACTAGATGTCCTAAGAGCAATACTTCAATCTTTTGCTAAAATTCGCTCATTCATTATTTTTAATCTGAAAAACAAAATAGTAGCTTAGAAAACTTAGTGGATTCAGAAATTATGTTTTGAGCCACTATTTGTGATTGTAAAAATAAAATCCGTAATGCTAATTTTTGCAAAGGTGCAATATATTTAAATATTTTCACTTTCCTAAAGTTATTAGCACATCATTCTCTTTAAAGAAAGAAACATTTCATTGTGTCACTGAAGTCGCTAGATAAAAATAATTAATAATTTTATGGTAAGAAAAAAATCTCACACATTACTGGTAAAAAATTAACTTTCGGAAATTAAAAAAAATGAACTTCAATCAAATGTTATTATGTGTACTGAATATTTAGAGCCTGTTCAGGTTCATTTTTTTCGTTTAATTATTGGCGACGTTAGAAATCATTTTAAAAGTACTATAAGCAGACTTTTACATTTCCGTTTCTTTTCCTTTTTTTGTGATCGCAGTAATTCAACTATAGCTTTGATACTATATTTCGCTATTGCCATAGCTTTTTTAATAGTTTAGAATGATATTTTCATGGTGGGATTGTTTCTACCCGAGGTTGAAACATAAAGTAATCTCCCGAAATTTCTGAAGGTTCTTTTATGTGTAAAAATGAAACCTTATGAATATTAGCGATTTATATATTTAGAAAACTGTGGTAAACTAGGAAGGAAAAAATGGATAGTAAAGTAGTTTTTAAATCAAAAATGCATAAGTGGTAATGAATGAAAAACTATCCTAAAACAATGAATTATAATCTCTTTTAAAAAAAAAATTCTTCGAAAAAGAATAAGACTTTCTTTCTTAAACTCGTCAAAAGGTGCAAAGATATAAAATAAACATTTTATAAAAATTGTTATTGATTGTTTTTCCTTTTAGAAGCATTTTTTGCACAGTGGTCAAAATTCCACGTTACAAGAATGAGAGCAGATTGAGGAATGGGACCTAATGGTAATCTATGGCGAAACAGATAGGAGCGTCTAAAAACATTACAGGGCTCTACTTCAGGCTACACCATGGTGTAATTTTCCTTCTGCCTTTGACACCCATTTTCGCAAAAGCTAATAATAAACTACTTAAATTAGTTAAGAAGTAAAACGATAGAGTTGTATATGTATTTAACGAATACGCCAAGAGCATAAATTGAATCTAGAAGCAAAAGATAGAATATAATCTCGACGAAATAAAACTGGCAGGAGAAAAAGAAAGTTGATTAAATGATGTCTTTAATTTTTTTCTTTTTAATACGAAAAATAATTTCGAACGAATTAATATTTATAACGACTTTTTTATGCGTAACGATTAACATTTTTTAAAGCCAGTAAACATCTCACAGATTTTATATTGGCTAATAAATGCTGTAAACACCTTTTGATTCTGTCATCAATTATTTTAAATATTTCATTAAATATTTATCAATAATTTTTGGCATCAATTACGATACTAATCGGGAAAGTATTCCTGCATAGAATGGTGGTGCATTCATAAAAACGTAGAACTTGAAGACACTTGTTTATACAGGTAAATATTATTTGTATTGTCCTATAAGTAGTTTTAAGTTCAAAATTTTTGAATCGATTTTTCATTCAGACCTCGAAATCTAGCGATTAAAGTTAAAATTTTCAATAAAAGTACTTTTATCAGTCAGACGACTGTGTTACTGTGAGTATTAAACGCATTGTAAGTTAAATGGAATACTTTATGTATATATTTTTATAGCTTACGTTTAGGGGTAAGAAAAAAAAAAACAATCAGAGTTCTGGGGAAAGATGTTAAAAACACTTTTTTTTTAATTCTTTTTATTCAAGAAATTTGCATATGCATATTTTAATCATAATGACCATCAAAGCTATTAGTCTTATCTGCAGGAGTTTTAATAGTCATATTTTGTACATAATGCATACCAAAGCAATTTATAATCAAATCTAAACTTTTCATTAATTGAATACATGAAAATCAACTAACATGACGATTAGACTTCTTTGGAACTGTGTTTCTTCTCGGTCTTAAATTTTATCTTTATTTTCTTTAACTTTTTAACGTGTAATATTTTCCATTTATGCATATTTGAACCATATGCATATTTGAACCAGCATATCTGAGAGCTTAAAAGTATAATTTAATACGAATTACTTTGTACATAAGGGAGGAGAAATCTTAAATAAAAAGATACCTCTAACATCTATCGATATGGGGTAATCGATATACAGGTTGGTAATTTAAATTTATCGTTATAAATGTGACTGTCATGTTTGATCAACTTTTAGTTTTCACAACACTAAAATCACATTGAATTCGATGGCCCTAAAAATGTACTTAGCATGGAGAATAGAGGAATGCATACATGCATTTGTCTATTCTCCATGCTAAGGTCAGTTGTCCTCAACCTTTTAGCTTAGGTATTCTCTGAGAGGGGTTGGCCAGTTCATCAGGTACCCTTAAAATTATTGTAGGCATAGAACTCCAAGAACGGGGTACTTTTCTGTTTTTTGCATGTATGTACTGTATTATGTGCAACCAAAAAACACTTCGCTTAAAATTTTAAACAAAAAAGTAAAAAAAAAGAAAAATTGACTTAAATGAGAGACCTGTTGCGACAGATTTTAGGTGATTTTGCTGAAATTCGATGTGAACGCTGATAGTTGACAGCGAATGTCTGCTGAAGCCATTTTGAATGCAACGCTCAAAGTACGTCTTGGTGTCTCTCAAGGTACCCTCGGGGGTACGGGTACTCCGGTTGAGTGTCATTGCGTTAGGTGACCATACATCCCGATTTCAGCGGAACAGTCCCGATTTTTAAGTCCCTGCCGTGCTATCCTCGGAAAGGCTTGCGCGACATAAAAATGTTCGGCTTTGAAATAATAATGACTTCAAAAGAATAAATCTATAAAAATACGGTATTGCATTGTAAAATATTAAAACAGTGCCAGTTCGGCTAGAATGGGAAAAATATAGTGGGAAAATTTATAAAGCTCATAGTAAACAGTACGATATTACAGCTTTTTTAATTTTTAATTTTAATTAAATTTTGCCGCCGCTTTTAACCCTTTCACGACTAAGGGAAACATTTTTCCCATTTTAAAATTGGTGATTGTCGTATTTAATTATAACCTTATCTGCATTTTTTATACAGAATATCAAAATAGAACGTATGCCGAACGCAATTACGTAAACGGGAACGTTTAGAAAACAAAAACAGAACTGTCAGGACGCATAATATATGTACTATGTGCAATGTCCATCTTTGCCTCACTACCAAAAGAAATTGCTTCGCAGAATATCATAATTAGCACATCATTTTGTATAGTAATTTTATTTCATAATTTTGTATTATTTTAATAAAAGACATTGCATAATAAGCCTAACTATAATTTATGTTACCTTTATAGTCCATTGGGAAAAATATTTCCCATAAAATTCCAAAAAAAACTACACATTGTTATGTATTTTTCTTATGATTTTTATTTATTTTACGTCTAAACAAACTAAAATAAACAGTTAATACTAATATTTACTCTTAGAAACCTTATGGTCCTGAAAGGGTTAAGCACCATAAATGCCAGCTCATGCAAGCTTTTCACCATAAATGAACAATGTTAGATGCCTCCTTTATTCCCTACCCACAACGATTTAAAAAAAAATAGTTTTGGTAATATAGCATATTAGAATTGTATCAGTAGAAGTGTGCTACTAGTGCAGTTTACCCCATCACCGGATTATGAAATATTTTGAAATATCTAACAGGTAACGTTGTGAAAATTGCGTTAAGTTCATTTTCGCAAAAAAAAACTAGTATTGCAATCTTCGTTTAAGTAGTGTGAGAGAGTTCGTTTTAAGACTTTTTTTAATATTGACTATTTTATTTTTTAAAACAATGAAGTGTTTTTTAATATGTATGTGTGAATGTTCATATAACGACTTTTTAAATTTTGACCAATTACCCATTTTTTATGATATATTTCTATTAGTGTTTTATTTAATCTTATTTAAGCGAATATTTTTTAAAATAAAAATCAGAATGTTTTTATTGATGCTGTAGAGTCTACTCGCAAAAAAAATGAAAACACCCCTCATTTTTTTAATTGCAGATTTTAATCTGGCAACTTTTGCAGTGTAATTTGAAACATGTGAAGTGTTCCTCTTTTACCTCCAGAAAAGTTTGAAAATTTGGTCATTTTATACATGCGTCTCTTAAACACATCGCTTTGTTGTCATGAGGTTTCAATAACTATGACAACACTTTTACATTGTTTATGGGGGGGGGGGGGTATATATATATACCCAGGGACGTAGCTATGGGGGGAAGCTCCCCCTCAAGATAACTCGGGAGTTGGTAAAATTCGAAGCGACTTCGTAAAATCTAGATGAATTGCGAAAATTTTGTAATCGTTTTTTTTTTCAAAATTAAGGGAGTTAGCAATATCTAGACAACTTGGTAAAATCTTAGGTAGTTGTCAAAATCGAGGCAACTTGGCAAATCTAGGGCAGATGGGAAAATGGAGACGGCAAAATCTAGAGCATTTGGCAAAATTCGAAGCCACTTAGTAAAATACAGGTGAGTTGGCAAAATCGGGAGAATTTGACAAAATCTTGGGGAGTTGGCAAATTCAAATGAGATGTAAAAATTGGGATTTTTTTCTGTAAAATTATGGCGAGTTGGCAAAATCTAGGAGCGTTGGCAAAATTCTGAGTGACTTTGCAAAAATCTGGTGAGATGTAAAAATTGGGTTTTGTTTTTTCTGTAAAATTATGGCGACTTGCAAAATCTTGGGGAGTTGGCAAAATTCGGAGTGACTTGGTAAAATCGTGAGGAGTTGGCAAAATTCGGAGTGACGTGGGAAATTAGTGGAGAGTTGGCAAAATTCAGGTGAGATGTAAAAATTGCAATGTTTTCTGTAAAATTATGGCGTGTCGAAAAAATCGTGGCAACTTCGCAAAATCTAGGAGAGTTGGCAAATCTTGGGGAGTTGGCAAAATTCAAAGTGACTTTGCAAAAATCAGGTGAGATGTAAAAATTTGGATTTTTTTTCTGTAAAATTGTGGCGAGTTGGGAAAATCGAGGAAACTTGGCAAATATAGGGCAGTTCGCAAAATTCGAATCCACTTGGTAAAACATGGGCGAGTTGTGAAAATTGGGATTGTTTTTGTGAAATTAGAAATAGTTGACAAAATCGAGAAAACTTGGCAAAATTTTGGGTAGTTTGAAAAATTTGAAGTGACTTGGCAAATTTAGGAGAGATGTAAAAATTTGGATTTTGTGAAATTAAGAAGAGGTGGTAAAATCGATGCAACTTGGTAAAATCTAGGGGAGTTGACAAAATTGGAAATCACTTGGTAAAGTACAGGTGAGTTGTGAAAATTGGGATTGGTTTTTGAAATTAAGGAGCGTTGGCAAAATGGAGAAGGCTAATTCTTGGATAGTTTGAAAATTTTGAAATGGCTTCATAAATTTAGGAAAGATGTAAAGATTGGGATCGGTTTTGTGAAATTAAGGACAGTTGGCCAAATCAAAGTGAGTTAGGAAAATTCACACTCACTTGGTAAAAATTCAGGGTATATGACTATATTAGGATTAATTCTGTGAAATTATGGATAGTTGGCAAAAGTGGAAGTTATATGGTAAAATGCAGGAGTGTTGTGAAAATTGCCTACCCCC
Source organism: Ryuthela nishihirai (assembly GCA_038380435.1). Lineage (NCBI taxonomy): Eukaryota > Metazoa > Arthropoda > Arachnida > Araneae > Heptathelidae > Ryuthela > Ryuthela nishihirai. The sequence goes on from JAWZYU010000008.1 coordinate 59,478,663, forward strand.
TCTCCACCCACACAAACGGAGCGAAAATTTATGTACGAACCTGACGGAGATATTATTTTCTCAGTTTGCAAAAATTTGATTGTGGAGTTGGAAAATTTTCGATTTCTCCCCCCTCCCCCCAACCATAGTCCTTCGCTACCCCCCTGCATATATATATACCCTTAGTACTCTGTCTTGGATACATAGTTCACGTTTGTTTAATATTGTGTTAAGCTATAGTTCTGTTTGCAGCAGTTATCTATGATATTAAACAGTACTTTTGAATGGCCATGAAGGAAGATCTAGGAAAGAAGATCCTTTATTGCTGTCCAGGGGATTTATATTGTACAATTACTAATATTATTGGATAGCAGATGTCATCACTTCCACTCTTTAGGCAAGTCCGTATATTACTCTGTGAAAGTTGCCAGATTCTTCAACTAAAAATGGGTGTTTTCATTCAATATTTTTACGTGTAGATTTTAAAACATCAATGAAAATATTCTGATGTTTATTTCAAATAATAAATGACAATTTTTCCTCTGTATTCATCTAAAATGTTTCCTTTAAGACATTTTTTTTTCGAAATTGCAAAATTTATTTTACTTCAGACAGTGTGTCTGAGATGTCTAATGATTACGAAATGACTTAGAAGTGATAAAAATATAAGCCCCTAAATTGTGTAAAGAAATATTTAGACACCATCATTTAACTCCCGAAATTCCATAACTTTACCTAAAAAACAAAAACTGCAACAAATTATCATGTATTTCAGAAAAATCTAAATGTTTTAATTTTAGGAATTGATATTAAAGTTTTACATTTTATGTGAAATGTTGCGGAATTAATCCGTTTTTATTTCATGTGTAACTAATTACACATTTTTAATTCATGTTCTTGAACTTTATTTGGTACGAAAAGTACATGCGCGAGATTAGTTAATACTCTTGTGTGTTTTCGCTTTATAATAAATAAATAATAAATACCCCCTCAAGCAGCTGCTTGCCACAGAGGTCTGACAGGAGCCTGTCAGTTTATATGCCATAGTAGAAGGTCTGAGAGGATGGCAGGACCTCAGCAGAAAAACGACACATACATCCATGCCTTACCCGGGGCTCGAACTCAGGTCCCTTAGATCAGTAGCCAAGCGTGCTAACCACTCGGCCATGGGACGGCGTGTTTTCGCTTTATATTGTAAAATATTTACTGTGAAACTAAAGTTACTACTTCGTACTACTACAACATCTAAGAGTCCATTGTTTTGGCTCTTATTAATCTATCCCTTGTGCAGCAGTGATTCCCCATCTCCTTGCTCAAGGATGTGAAAGCAGTGGTAGTTAATTTCGTTTTTTATATTTACTTCTGAAGACAGTAAGAAAGACTGGGCATTTTTTGTTGTAATATGCAATGTATCTCAAATTGTATTCCGTGTCATAAAAATAAGGTCCCTGAAAGAAAATTCCATTATGATATTAAAAAATATTGTAATTTAAATTTTTTTCTCATTTTTTTGTATGCATGAAATGTGATTTTTATTTCTAAATGTGTGAAAGCAATAACATGTTGATTTCATATCCTTGTTTAATATTTGTTTATTATTATCCTTATTTGTGGTCTGATTTTCTAGGGCATATATAAAAATTTTAAAACATCAGTAATTTTCTTACCACGCTGAATAGGTAAGAATGAATGTAAATTGAAGTTAATATGTGTCACAAGAGAATTATTTGTACAAACAATCGATAAATATTCTTGATTTGATCATATATTTGTATATACACACTTGACTAAACCTTTTCATATGACATCATTTAAAAGATAAGAAGTGAAAAAAATCCGCCATCTGGATTGGAGACAGGACTACCAGTTGAGCTTAGTCGGTGGCGAGACACTTGCCTCATTAAGGTTATGATAGTAGGAGGAGTCTATTATCATTTAGTTCAAGATGTCCAGCAGGGTGAAATTTGCCCAGAAAATTTTGTGTAGCAAATCTGCAATTTAATAATTGCTTTGCGTACTTTTTTTTAATTTCTCGTTTACATTTTTTCTGTTCATAATGAAAAGAAATTATTTAGAAGCAATACCTTACGATATCATTAACATAAACCCTTGGTGACGAAAAAATAGAAACAGGACCAACAGATAGATATTAGATATATTTTCTGCCTTCAAACCCAGATTTCGACATTGATTTTCTTCGCTGTCCATCCCTTTTCATTCCTCTCTGTAATAGGTTGACCAGATTTACAGAAGATTCGGGACTTTTGAAAATTTTGTTGCGAGCTGTCAACTAGGATGAGCAGACACTCAAGTTTTCCGGGGACGTCTGGTCACCTTAATGTGGTAGTTCGCAATTAACGACTTTCATTTTTAAGTTCTAGCCTCAGTTTTTTCGCTAGCTTGTATTATCGACCCGATCGAATTTTTTTTATAACCGTATTGCAAAATATTACTAAAAGATCTCATGCTGTAGAGTAATTTAACGTTTGAAATAATATATTAAATTCGCGGGATATTTATTTATTAGGGACAGATAATAGCTTTTCTTCCAGGGACTGGCTCCGGAAAACGGGAACATCTGGTCATCTTATTCTAGAAGCAGTTTAAAAAATGTTCAAGGATTTTATCTGTCGCAAAAATTTAAATTTAATTTTTTGTCACACTTTCCAAAAGTCAGGAATTATAAATGATGGAAGAGTTTATGTTAATCCTCGTGGAAACCAGGCCTGTTACCTAACAGAACGAAGTTAAAATAATGCATTAACGTAATAATATTTCAGGCACATATTTTTATCAAATACTTTCTAAAAAAATTTTTGGAGAACGTCTTGGCTGTGAAGGGAGGAATGTGTTGGCAATTAATTAAAGTAGTACAGTTATGTAGTTTAAGGTTAATATAATTGGCCTGGCATATGATTTCATTCTATTCTTTACATGTTATTTTTTCATACGAAATTTGTGGATACAGCCGTTTTCGCTGTAGACTTATTCTGTTCTTTATTTCACTACTTGGCATTTTAACTGTTTCAAGGTCATTTGCATGTAATGTATGGTAGATAAACGTATTGATAGAACAGATAGGAAACTGACTAACTAGGCCATTAAAGGAGATTTAGTAATAAAATTAGGTAATGATGAAACGATGAGATTTTAGAAATTAGCAGATTAAGCATTTATTTTATTTGAATAAACTTGCAGTCAGTATTTAAAGAAATAATTTTTTTTCCGTTTTCATAAAACTTTATTCAAAATCTGTAATCTTAAATTATAATATCACGTTATCATGAAGCAAAAGTTAATAACCACAATGTTCTGTGTAAATACACTGGTCAGTCGTAAGAGTCCCTTGATTCTCTTTGTTTTTTGGTTTTCCAACTGCTAAAAAGGTAAATACCCCTCAAGCAGTTGCTTGCCACAGGTCTGACAGGAGCCTGTCAGTAATATACGCCGTAGTAGAAAGTTTGTGAGGAAGGCGAGACCTCAGCAGAAAACAAACCTAAAGCAGAAAGACAACATAAATATCCATGCTTTACCTGGTGTAGGCCACCTACGTAGGCCACCATGCTTTACCTACGTAGGCCACTTTGATTAGTAGCCAAGAACGTTGGACTACGGTATGGCTTATGAAAGTCGAAAAATATAGAGTCCTGGAATAGGAGTTTTTACGTGTGTGAACCCAAAATTTGTTTGTGTATTTTGTGAAGACCATAATGAATGTCTATGTGCAAACTTTTAGGTCGATAGGTTTAAAAATGGCCTGACATACAGAGCGTTACAGAGATAATGAAAATGAAAGAATAAGCATTTTAGCCTTTATACTGTGAGTGGACCCGGAATTTATATATATATATTATGAAGACCGTAATGAGGAGCTATAAGTAAAATTTTGATAGGATTAAAATGGCTGAGATACAGTGCGGTATATAGAGACCAGATGACAGAATAAGCATTTTATGAGTTTGATTTCGGAATACTGGCTCATAAATCAAATGACGATATTTAATATTCTATGATTATGAGCATGCTTGAAGTATAGTGTTCTTAGTTAAATATAAACTACAGGGAATAAAATATAATGATAATATACGATCTTTATATTTAGATAAAAGCCATTACTCTGCCTATAACTGTGTTATCTTTAGTGATCATCAAAGTAATAAAAAGCATTAAACACTCACTGGTCACTTTATTACTAACAGATGCAGTTTGTGTCAATAGGCAGTAGAGTTGAGTTCAGGCTTGGACTCAAAGTAGCACACACTACTTCGGCTCGAGCTCAGAATAATTTAAATTTGAAATATTTCTTGTAATTTTGAAAAACAAAAGGAAAAATATAAAATGCTAGTTGATTATAATTTTAATCTTTAAAAAAGTCATTAGTAATTTAAAATAAGCACGATACAGCTTTGATTATTTTTATGTATATTCTCTAACTTTAATAAATGAATGGCTCTTTGCATTTATAATGATGTTGTCTACGAACTTTCAGTTTCTGTATTTCTAATATTTTTCGTTCCATATAGCATTAACATTTTAATTTTGTCATAAAATGATTGTAATTAATAACATAACAACAAAAGAAATGATTAGCAACATGTATTTCTTTATATATGTCTTGATGCATCAGGGCGTAAGAGGCTACGGCTTAACGGCCATTACGACGGGCGGCAGCCTTTTCAGGCCCATTGCTGTCTCCTACTGACCGAGGGAACGGTGGGAGTTGAAAATACTGGGGAATTTTAATATTACTCGAATGGGAACTAACTTAAAAGATCTATAACGTCTAAAATATGTATTTAATGGAACAGTGACTGAAGATATATTAAAAATCATAAACAAATATTTTAAACTCGATTTTCAACCGTATTTGTTTGGTAGGATCGCAGAGAACAGGGCAATTCAGTAGTAGTAGTAATTCATCCTCTTCTTCCTGGACCACTTTGTAAGGGAGACGATGTCTCCCTATCATATGGTCCATAGGGCAATTCAGTTTGGGTACAGCTCTTCTGCAATTGCCCTATCAAAATATTAGTGAATTTCCATGCCATGTTAGTAGTCAATGTCCATGTCAAATCTATTTAAATCTCTATTTTGAACACTATTCATCCAGTATTTAAAGTGTTATGGAAGATCGGATATTTCACAAAAAAATTATCCATGCTTTTCTAATATCGAAATAATCAATGTAGAGACTTTTAAAATGTTATTTATTATATGAAATGGTATGAAACTATAATTATTGTTTTTAATTAATTTCTGAGTTAAATTTTTATGATCCCTTACTGTTGTTAATTTTTCAAACTTCCATAACTGTTTAAATACTGGACGAATATTGTTAAAAATCGAGATTTAAATAGATTTGATTATAATCTTTAACTTCAGTCACATTTTCCCATTAAATGCATATTTTAGAAGCTGAAGAGCTTCAAAGTTAGATTCCCATTGATATGACATGGAAATTCACTGATATTTGGATAGGGCAAATTAAAGTGCCCTGTTCTCTGCTACATAATCTTTCATGGAAAAGCATCAGGTCGTATAAAACATTTTATAAATTCTTCATTAAAACATTTTATTAAATTATTTCCTACTTTAATACTTAAGTAACGTGAAGCCGAGATTTTTTTATCCGTTTGAGTTATTCTAAATGAACTGTAATTATTAAATGAATAAAAATGTTTCCGTTATTTTATAAATCGCCTTAACACTTAAATACATACTGTAAACTGTTGTTTCTAACTCTTTTGTTTTCGTATTAAGTGTTATTATATGCTTTATCAACAGTAAATAAAATATATATTTTACCTATAGCGCATCTATCACCAGTACTTTTAATATTGCTCGCCATCTCCCCAGTAGTTTTGCACCCCTCTAAAGAAATGTTTTCTAGGTAGCTCGCTTGGCTACTGATCTAAGGGACCTGGGTTCGAGTCCCGGATTAGGCATGGATGTGTGTGTCGTTTTTCTGCTGAGGTCCTGCCATCCTCTCAGATCTCCTACTGTGGCATATAAACTGACAGGCTCCTGTCAGACCTCTGTGGCAAGCAGCTGCTTGAGGGGGTATTTATTTATTTATAAAAACATTGCTGTTGTATTGGTCCTTAACACATTCTTCAAAATTAAAAAACTGAATTATTACACAAATTCTAAAATTACATTAATTTTAGTAAACGATTTGTTATAATAGTTATGATTTGTGTATTAACTTTTGAGGTACATTCTTATCACTAGCAATGAAGTTTCATCTTTCATAATTCTCTAAATTAGAATTGTCCAATCCATACATAGCCATTAGAAAAAACAAACAAACGGCATTCTTAAAGAGCTGCAAAAAAAATTCTCTGATAAAAAAAACGAAAACATAATTAATAAACGAAAACTTAATGAACTTAAACATAATAAACGAAAACTTAATGAGCAATGAATTATGAAAAAACTGTATTTGTAAATAATCAAGAAAATATATTGATTTAAAATATTAAGATATATGTTTTTAGTGAGTAATATGAATTGACAAATTGTATTTTATTGAGGTCCTCGGTGGTATAGTGGTCAGTATCCCCGCCTGTCACGCCGGAGACCGGGGTTCGATCCCCCGCCGGGGAGAATTTTTTTTAGCCGTCCCGTGGCCGAGTGGTTAGCACGCTTGGCTACCGATCTACGGGACCTGGGTTCGAGCCCCGGATAAGGCATGGATGTATGTGTCGTTTTTCTGCTGAGGTCCTGCCATCCTCTCAGACCATCTACTATGGCATATAAACTGGCAGGCTCCTGTCAGACCACTGTGGCAAGCAGCTGCTTGAGGGGGTATTTATTTTTTTATTTTATGGAGCTAAAAATGTTTGGAAATTGCTTCCGAAAAATTTTTTTTGGAATTTGTTTCGAATTTCTTTCAAAAAATTGGAAGAAATCAACAACAATCAACACAGGGTTGGAATGGATCAGTCCCAGCTTCCTTAAAAAAATGATCAAAAAATAATATATATCGAATAACATCAAGTGCACCAAAATGAATGTTTTTATTCTTTAAAGAATGTGGACATGATTCATTATTCTCAATTGTACTCAGTAATGAATATCTCGATATAATTATTTTTATCTTCAAACGCTGACTAGTTTTTGTTGCCTTCCCCAACTGGAAAATTTTCTCCCCTCTCTGAAACGAAGCCCCCCCCCCCCCCGAAAAAATTTCTGCCATGATTTGTTTAATAAATCGCGTTGACGGACCTATCTTAGATCATGAAGGTTTTTTAGCCAGTGGCATTTTCAATGCTAAGGAGTTTTGAAAGTTCGTTTCCATTAACATCACACCGGAATTGATGTGATGTTAATGTTGACCAGTACTGTTGGTTTTAAAGTGTATTTTTCTGTACAAATGAGAAAAACGGAAGCAAAACCGATCTTGCACCATAAATTTAATTGAAAGTAAAGAAGAAAAGCTCTAAAATTAAACACTTTATTTCCCAAATTCATTCGCAAAAAAAATTAAAATTTCCGAGAGCTGAAATAATCATTATGCAATGTTTAAATAGCCCATACATTTTATAAAAGTTTAACGGTTATGCTTTCGCTTTAACTTGTTTGAATTCTGTTTCCAGATCCAATTACTTTAAAATAGTATCGCTCTTGTTAAACGCTCTAGCTCTCATAACCTTGAAATACCGAAGACAAATCGAGATTTAGATTTTACTGAAAACCTTCACTTTTGTCACATTTTTATTAAAAGTGTAATAAAACTGTTACTGAACTCTGTATTTGAGTTCTCACTAATACAAAGTCGTTATGAAAGAATGCCTAATTTTTTTAAGTGCTATTTTATTGAATAATGAAGTAACGAAAGTAATTGTGTATAGAAAATTTCTAGAAACTCCCAAAGTTTTCTTGTTATGACAGCGTGGAATTAGTGTCACACGGTGGCGCTAGTATCACACGTAATGTCTCAAATGCCATATTTCCAAATCATTTGAGTGGTAGAGATGGACAGATATTATGGTCGTTGACACCAATGAATTTTTTTGGGGGTTATACATTACGTTAATACAGTCGCTCAAAAAATATCCGAACACTATGGTTGATTACATAATTCAGAAAAAATATCTGGCAGCGATTTTTTTTAGAAAATAGTGATCTGGCAACCTTCGTGTACGTACACGGTTGTCAGATCACTAATTTCTAAAAAAATCGTTGCGAGATATTTTTTCTGAATTCTGTAATCAACCATAGTGTTCGGATATTTATTTGGGCAACTCTACATACGTTAATACATTAATAGCATCCTTTATTCTAAAAAAATTTCATAATTTAAGTCATTCAAAGGAAAGAATCACTGGAGCTGTTGCAAATGTTACCCCTAGACATGCTGAGCCGAGTATGACAGAAGTTGAATGGTTGGCGCGCTTGGCTACTGATCAAAGGGACTCTGGGTTCGAGCCCCGGGTAAGGCATGACTGTTGTGTTGTTTTCCTGCTGAGGTCCTGCCATCCTCAAAGACCTTCTACTATGGCATATATGTGGCAAGAAGCTGCTTTAGGGGGTGTTTTTTTTAATGCTACCCATATTGAAATCTCTTGAACATAAAACGAAACTTTGTGAATTTTTTCATATTTCGCACACACAATTGCTTTTTATACTTAATTAATAAAATATTGCACTTTAAAGTGTGAGTATTCCTTTAAAGTGTGAGTATTCCTTTTGTAATGACTGTATAACAGGTATGTTCTTTAACGCCACAGTACTTAAATATTAGTTAAAATTTCTATAAACGAAATTTTCTCAATGTTTTTTCTGTTTATTTCTTGTATGAAGGGAAAGCAGTATAGAAGAATAATGCAAACATTATTTTCAACGGGAAGCTTGTGTTTATTAATACTGCTGAATTTAGTTGAAACAATTGTAACTTGCTCTGATGCAAAAGTGTGTTAGCCATTTCTGTAGCTCTTGAAACTGTATAAGTGATTGCAGAAATGAATTAAAACAATTAATCGCCGATTTGTGGAAAGACAACCACAGATGATTCTTGACTTAGGATTTAGATGAGCGTTTTTTATGTAAGACTGAAAAACGATTTGAACGTTTGAATTTTATTTGCTGGCTATATATAAATTTTTGGATGCAATGTTCATCAAATTTGTTTTTAACCGTCGATTCAAATTCATTACTAGTGAGTTAATCCCATGAAAAACACGACTTCTAGGTCCTGTGAAATAAGTTCTCTGGATGTGTCAATCGAATTAATAATGATTAACATACTTTCATCGTCATTTACTTTCTTCGTATAAAATTAGCTTTCAGGATATCTATCTATACTCAGATCCGTATCTAGGCTATGACCGAACCTTGAGAGTTTGGCGCCAAATGACATTTTGGTATATATGTGTAAAATTTTCATATATTATCGTCATTGTATACAGAAATATATATATAAATAGAAAAAAACTTTCTCTAATCATTTTTATCCATTGAAAACGCTTTATTTCAAAAAAATTTTCATGATGACGTTAACGATTTTGCTAACATAAAAGCAGAAAAACTTAACTTTAAAAAAAATACATACCCCAGTTTAGTGCAATGATAGATATAAAATATCATCATAGATATAAAATAATAGATATATAGATCATAGAAATAAAAACAATCATTATACAAATATATAGTATTTCACACATTTCATAGCGTTCTAAATTTCGTCAATAGCTATTAATGTTAAAATCTTATTATGTGATAAAAATTTCGTTTCCCCAATTTTCCGTAAAAATATAGAGTGTGTGCTTTCAATATCACGAACATTTTTTTTTTCTTTAAAACTCTGAAGTTTTGTATTTATCGTTGTAACATTAATTAAATACTGTGTTACCAAAAAATATGTTGTGAAAATAATGGAAATCTTTACTAAAGGCTCCCAGATCTTTGAAAATAAAACTTTTCTAAAAAAAATGTCACTGTGGTAAAGTTTTGAAAGTAATTTTTAAAAATATTCATTTTTCAACACTATTCCTTTAATTGGAGCAAACATTTGAATAATAGAGGGCAAGCATTTAACAGTATTATTGTTAGTCTTCATATTACTTCATAGTCATATTCAGTAGTACATTGTATTCAAAATTTAGTGTACAAATAATAACTGTTGAAACAAAAAGTTTACGGAAATAAATCTAATTTTAGAAGTTTGTATAATGATTATGGAAAGCATGTTCAAAGCTCTGAATCTTTACTGTTAAACAAATAAACCTTTTTCCAGAAAAATGTTACTGGAGGTAATTTAAGCTCTGAATGAAATTTATCAACATATCCATTTTAAACACTATTCCGTTAATATTCAAAGAATTGTGTGAGCAAATATTTGACAGCAATGTTGTTAGGCATAAGAATCTTCCTCAAAATTTAGTACACAAATAATAACTATTATGAGAAATAATTTACTTAAATACTATTTTAGAAGTGTAATGATTCAATTTCCGCCGTTTTCTTAAAAGTTCCTACGGCGAGTGCAATAATAGTGTATTGTTAAATGTTCCAGTTGCAATAGCGCTTTAAATAATAAACGAATGTTGTAAATCGAGATTTCGAGAGAATTGAGTAAGATCTTCAGTTTTAGTGATCTTTTTCCTTAACTTATTTATTTTTAAAATGAGTGAGCTTTGAATGGTTCTTCCGATATATATGAAATCGAATTATGCCATTTATATAATATGGCAATATTCGAGGCAATAGTATGTTTTGAAATCAGTGTCGTTGTCTCCCCAAGTGATAGCAATAAGTATTGCACAATGAGATTACACAATAAATATGTTTTACTATTCGGAGAAAGTAAACATATATGTTATTCGGAAAAAACAATGCTTCACATGTAAAGAAATTACTACACAAATCCCATTATTTTGATCATAGGAAGAAACGAAATTTTAAAATATATAACTGATGGGCATATATTATACACAAAATTAAATAACAAGTGGAATTATATAAAACAAAAGAAATATTCCCTCACAAAACATTTTTTTTTGTCGAGAGATCATTGTCATCTGTTTCTTTTCGCCAATCAGTTGGGTTGTTTTACTCCTGAGCGGTACCTTTTTTGCACACAGTGGGCTAAATGGCCAGGTCACAAAGACCCCGAGAGCTCGGAGAAGGCTGGGGGAAGGGCAATCACTGGACAGCTGTTAGCAGACAGATGGTAGCCTCCCGTCAAGGCCATCCAGTGTGTACTTTAACATGAACAGGGTGTGGGCTATCCTGCACACGGAGCAACGGCTTAATTCGCATACGACGTACGCTGACCCTTCCAAATCCATCGATGTCTGCTTTTTGACCAACAGCACGGTCAAAATGCGTTTAGTTTTAGTGGAGATAAGTTTGAACGCTGATACATGTGAGACTCGAACCTGGAAATTGCCGATTGCGACCCTGGCGGGTTATCGACTGAGCCAACCCTTGTCCTTAGCTATCGCTAAGATATTCGTTTTTAGTATGAATCCAATCAGTACTTTTGTACGACATTTTTTACATAAGAGAATTCTACTCGAGCTACAATTTTGTATTTGTTAGGCACCATTCTTATTTCCCGTAAGTTTCCTCCTCTAGGTTTAGATTCCACGACTACTTCCATTCGCCGAGTGTTCATGTCCATAACAATGCAGAAAGTCCCTTGGAACTTTTGGAGCTTGGATGCGAAGTAGGTGGACGGGGGACAAGCGAAGGGCGGATGTTTATCAACAGCCGACAGTGTGACCTGGGCCGTGTGACAAGCGTGTCGCCGAGGTCAAGAGGGTTTATCAGGCCCCCTTGTCTCCGTTGGCGGCATGCCTGGCAAAAGGACACGGCGAGACGCGCTTAGGATTAATGATGAGGGCACCCAACGAAGCTTTTGTGTGTGTGCTGGGCGGCATGGATAGCGCTGCGCCATGGCACAGAGCTTCACAGCCAACTATCGGCCCGAGCACAGATAGGCAAGATCTCGATTTCACGGAGGCTCTTCATTACCGCTCGGTGGAAACTAGAGTGCCGTTAACCTACGGATAAATCCACCCTCTGCATTTCCATTACTGTGTTATGGAAACATCAGAAACAAGCCTGTTAAATGTTGCTCTGTGTGAGGTTAAGATACTCTCAAAACATGGGCATTTGGATCTTGTTTTTCGTCTTAAAAGTTTTTGTTTAATACTTTTTCGATTTAAAAATTTATGCTTTTGGTTCTGAATTGATTTTTGTTTTTGGCATACGGGATGCATAGAGGTTAGCATACTTGACAGTAGGGTAAATAAATCGGGGTTCGAGTCCTGGGATGGGTTGTTTCACCTCTGAGCGGTTCGAGTCTTGTAAAAAAATATGAGAGTGCTTTATTCAGTGATGTTTTCCTTACAAATTACCATGACATATTTATTTACATTGCATTATGACCATTTCATACAGAAAACTCTGTAAAATGTGGCATTCTACAGTTCGGAATTCTTCAAAATCTGACAGGCCCGGATCAAGAAAAAAATAAAGGGGACAAACGACGCACTCAAGCCGGAAAAGGTAGGGGGAGGGGGAGAGATAGGATTTCCATTGTAGTCTTAATATTTTCTTCGTTTTACAGGCTTTAAAGATTTTAATGAAAACATGAAATATGTACAGGTTTAATAATTTTTGGCTTCCATTGCCCTTACTAGCATTCTTAAAAGGGGTGGCAGGTAAGTCCCCTTGCCACCCCCACTCCTAAATCCGGCCATGTTGGTACATTTAAAAAAATTTACAAATCCGGAATATATTAGAAAGCCTTTTTGGACACTTCAATGTTATGTCTCACTCAAATCTTTGTATTCTCAATTTTTAACTATTTTTTTAAAAATATTTACAGTTATCGAGAAACATTTAACAGCAAACGCTGCTGTTTATACTCGTTCTTAACCTTTTCAAATTTAACTGATATAATCATTTGCTATAAAAATTACTGCTGCAATGTTTTGTATGCTTTCGAAGTAAATTGTTATGATTACGACGAAATGCTTCAGGCTCCATAGCTCATTAAATATTACACGAATATTGTTGAAAATCGAGATTTAGAAAGATTTGAGTGTGACTTCAATTTATCTCTAGTGACATTTTTCCGTAAAAATCTTACTTTAAAGGTTAGAGAGCTTTGAATCAGGCTTTCCATTAATGTAACATAGAAGACTTCGGTTACTACCACCAAACATTGGCGCTGTCAGGTGTAAACAATTATCATCGGCCATTACCGATGTGTTGTGCTATTTTATCGCAAAATACCTATTCCATCCTTCAACAACGGCAAGTAACTGTGGTTCGTATACATTTAACTGAACTGTTATTTAGATTTACAGTCATTAACTCTATCTTTTAGTCATTATTAAACGTTTACAGATGTAAATAAATTCATTTGTTATGGTTTAATATTCGTTGAAATGTGTTAAAACTTCCTTAATGCGGAAAATTGTAAAACTTCTGAATTCCCAAGGGCGCCTGATTTTAAAAGTTGACTGTAACGACTAACTCCTGTCATTATAACGACTCATCTCATATCAATTTTAATTTAAGGAAATTAAATTCAATACCCCTTTAAGCAGTACCTTCCAAATTTCATAACAGTGTTATTTTGAAAGTTAAGGCGCTTTGAATGTGGTTTCTCTATTCACAAAAAATAGCACAGTAAGCAAAGCATGGATGTGTCTGGGTCCTTTTTTTTTAATATAGTGTATTTGATGAATTCTGTTTTGTCGTTTATCATTGACTATTTATATTCGTATAGTGTTAAGCAGCTGCCTTAGGGGTGATTATATTTTATGAACAAAAAACTCTGAAAAGGTTAAAAAAGTAAGGACACTGACGCTTTTGGAATCATCACTAAGTCATTGGTGGCTCATGTTTATTATTTCAGCGTGTTATTTATGTAGCTTGGATGCCTAAAGTATCTCCACAGTTGTGTGCAGGGAGACTGCCAGAAATGAAGTTGGTAAACCTTTCTTTCGTAAATGCTTTAGTTTTACTCTTAGGCATTGACGTCACTAGAGGAGGGGGGAGGCAAAATAGCCTTTCAATTTTTTTTTCAAAGAAGCAAAATTTTAGATTAAAAAATATTTTGCCCATTTTGGAGATTTCTCACTCCTTCTCCCTCGTTTACTGCCCTTAGTTGAGAGGGCGGCAAAACTGACTCAGCATTTCTGGATTAGTAGTGCTCATAGTACATATATCCCCAGCATGCTATAGTCAATTCTCAGGGGAACTGTTCGTATATATTCATCAATGGGATTAAAGCCCTATAAAATCATTGGTCACAGTACTTCAAATTCTTTTGACTTTGCCAGTTTCTGTTGCATGAGTGAAAGTTCTTTTACCAAAATGAAGCTAGTTAGGTCGTACCTGCGATCTACAAAGTCTTAAGAAAAACTTGTAAATCTTGCTCTCCTGTCAGTCGAATATCGAGTTGCTACTTCCATTAATTTCGGCGAAGCTATTAAAGATTTTTTAAATTAAAATAAAATTAAATACCCCCTCAAGCAGCTGCTTGCCACAGAGGTCTGACAGGAGCCTGTCAGTTTATATGCCACAGTAGAAGATCTGAGAGGATGGCAGGACCTCAGCAGAAAAACGACACACACATCCATGCCAAATCCGGGGCTCGAACCCAGGTCCCTTAGATCAGTTTTGCATCCAGTAAATCAAGAACGGCTGAATTTTGATTGCAGTCGTTTGTTGGTAAGAATTTATTTTGATTACATTATTTCAGCTATGAATCAGTCCTGAATAACTGAAATTTTTATTAAATTTCATTCTCCAGTAAAAAGTGTGTGTATGTAAAAATAACAATTAACAGGGGTGCGGAGTATGGGAGTGACGGTAATAGTCACTCGCCCACTAATGCAAATTAGTGGGCGAGTAAGATTACTGCTGAAAATTACCTAGTTACGCACTGCTGGTTAGGAGCATCTTAAGTAATATTTTGGGATCTAGTGTTGAACTAGTTACTTTTATTTGTACTAAATATACAGGGGTGGCTCAGTCGTTAGCACTCCAGACTCGTAATCTGTAGTTCCCAGATTCGAGTCCCAGGTGGGTCAGCGTTGAGCTTTATCTCCGCAAAGCTCCGCGCCCTGCCCACGGTCAGTAGGGAACAACGATGGGCTTGGAAAGACCGCTGTCCGTCGGATGGGACGTTAAGCCGTGGCCCCCGTGTGCATGAGAGCCATATCCTGTGCACATTAAAGAACACGCTGGATGGCTTTGACGGGATGATGCCATTTGTCTCCCAACAGCTGTTCCAGTGGGTCCCCTCCACCAACCATCTCTGAGCCTTCGGGGTCCTTATGACCTGGCCATTTAGCCCATGGTGTGCAAAAAAGTGCCGTTCAGAGGTAAAACAACCCAACTAAATATGCTCAATCTTCGATTAACACGATAGATAGGTTCTTCAAAAAATTAGTGTAAGATACTTCTGTATTCAGATACGAATTTCTCGTAAGAAATAATATAAATATGAGGAAATGCTTTCAAGAATCCTAACCTGGTTGACATTTTTTTTATTTTCTTTCGTTTTATTATGGCTATGGTTAATGCTTTGAATTTTTCATTTGTTTATGTAGATTTCCAAAATAAAATCGTTTTTTACAGAAAACGAACAATATTAAAGATAGAAGGAAATAACTTTCAAAGCCATTTCATTTTAATACATTCATTCGTCGACATACCAGATACCTTAAGGAATACAACCAGTTTCGTTCTACACGTAATGGGTTCGGTTATTATAAATTATAACATATGAAGTAATAGTGGAATAGCGTCAAGGGAGACTATTAGACTGTCATCCACATCTCGATTTACATTAATATTCTTTTAATATTTAAATAGTTATGGAAGCTTAAAAATTATATAACAGCGTTATTTGTCATAAGATTTTTTCTGAAAAGTTATAACAAATGATATTTATACCAAATCGTTTACCAAAGTGGAATTTTAAAAATTTGCGTAATGATTAGTTCAGTTTTTATCGATTTCGAAGAAAAGTGGTTAATGGAAGCGTGATAGCAGCAATTGCTACTAAATGTTCCAACTTCAATAACTGTTTCCAGTATTAAACAAAAATTGTTGAAAATCGAGATTTAGAGAAAGCTGAGTGAAATCGATATCTTCACAGATATTCAGAATACATTTATAGATTACAGATTTCAGAATACATTTGTAGATGACTAATAGATGACATTTCAGTCCGATTTCAAATAAAATACATTAAAAATGCTAATTACATTTTTTATTGTTGCAAGTCAATTAGCATCATTAACCTATCCTGTTTTAGCTTCTTACCATATCCAATATACAAAGAAATGAGAAATATTTAAAATATAATGCTTCCTCATAAAAAACACTGTGCTCTTAAAACAGGATTTTTCGTTTTAATTTCTTGAAATTCGATTTTTTCCCCTTCAAATTCGACACCCCATTTTACTTGTCACCCTAGACCACCACCTGGTTACCTATGTAGGGTTGTTTAACCTCTGAGCGGCATTTTTTTTTTGCACATAGTGAACTAAATGAATCACAAGGGCTCAGAGAAGGTTGGGTAACGCGCATCCACTGGATAGCTGTAGGAGACAAATGAAAGCCTCCCATTAAGGTCATCCAGCGTGTTCTTTAATGTGTGCAATGTATGACTTTCCTATACACGGCTTAGCATTCCATATCACAGATGGCGCCTTCTCAACCATCGGTGACCCCTATGACCAAGGGCAAGGTGAGGTTTTAGCGGAGATAAATATCAATTCTGGCACGAGTGCGACTCGAACGTGGAAATACAGATTACGAGCTTGGTGCGCTGTCCACTGAGCAAACTCTCTGACATAAATGCCATTTATGAATTCCATCCATACAGGGGCGGGGACCCCCTGCATTGATGGAACCATCCATCAATGCATAATTTTTCCAGTGGAACCAGATGCATAATTCTGAGAACATAATGTTCACGGAAATAACTTCATGTATACTCCGTACTTCATTGATATTGCTCCATCCTGAAATTGAGGGCTGATAGTGAATTGAATTTTTAGAATAATAATTGCAAACACACCAATCAAATAAAAATAACATCCAGCATAAGCTGAAACTTGTGTACTGGACGCAAATGCATCAATCAATGAAATTAGCATCCAGCAAAAGCTTATGTACTGGATGCGAATACATCTCTCAGTGAAATTAGCATTCAACATGAGACTGAAACTTGTGTACTGTTGGGTTGGATTGTTTTACCTCTGAGAGGCACTTTTTTGCACACAATGGGCTAAATGGCCAGGTCACAAGGACCCTAAGGCTCAGTGAAGGCTGGGGGAGGGGACCTACTGGAACTGCTGTGGAGAGACAGATGACAGCCTCCCGTCAAGGCCATCCAGCGTGTTCTTTATCGCGCACAGGGTACAGCACTCCTGCACACTGGGCATGGTCGACCTTTCCATGGCCTTTCCAACCGATGGCCTTTCCAAGCCCATCGGTTCCAGCCCTACTGACCGTGGGCAGAGTGGAGAGTTTTGCAGAGAGAAATCTCAACGCTGATTCAGTTGGGACTCGAACCTGGGAACTGCAGATTACCAGCCTGGCGCGCTGTCGACTGAGTGACCCCATCCCCTACTTGTGTACTGGATGCGAATACATCAGTCAATGAAATTAGCATCGAGCATAAGACCGAAAACTTGTGTGCTGGATTCACAATGGTTACAAGATAATAAGTAAATGTGGCAAAATATATTTTTTGTAAAGGACGATTTGTCTTCATTTCTGAAATGCCGTTATACAATCTTGGTTAAATATATGTAGTGATATAAATAAGATGAAATATTTTCGATTATAATACACTCAGTCCCGTACTAACTTGAATTCTACTGACACGATTTCGGTTCAAAACGGTTTTTAAAGTAGAACTGGTTTCGACTAATGCGATTTCTCCATTTCTTCTCTACGATCGTTTATATTATTTTATTTACCATATAAGAAGACATTTTGGATGCTTTCCTTGTCTCACCTATCTTCTGACTGATACTTGTTCATAATTTAAGCACTTCCAAAAACATTTCACATTTGCTTTGACGAATTAGTGTGTTTCAACAGCTATAACTCGTAACATTTTTGTAAACAATAAAGAATATTTTAAATCTCACTGACCAATGAAAGTGTATGCAGGAGAAAAAAAATTACTCTGATTGGTTAAAGATTATAACTTGTCACGTGAAGAGTAGAAATGCTTGTAAAAGTACAGTTGGTCACCTTCATTACTGTAGAAGAGTTTTTTTTTTCAACAATCATCTAATACTTAACATGCATTAAAATGAAACTGAATTTAGCGGTTTATTTTTTCTATCTTTATCATTATTTCTTTTCTATAAAATTCAGTTACATACACAAGTAAATACTCCCTCAAGCAGCTGCTTGCCACAGAGGTCTGACAGGAGCCTGTCAGTTTATATGCTATAAGTAGAGGGTCTGTGAGGATGGCAGGAACTCAGCAGAAAACAACACGAACATCCATGCCTTACCCAGGGCTCGAACCCAGGTCCCTTAGATCAGTAGCCAAGCGCGCTAACCACTCTGCGACGGGACGGCAGCATACATGAAACATACTTAAATAATAAACAAAAGCATTAACTAAAGTATATTCATAATGAAGGACTAAAATGAAAAATATTTCAGTCAAGTTACGATTCTGAAATGAACCTCACTTTCTTTTTACAGGGGGCGGGGTGGCTCAGTCGGTAGCGTGCCAGGCTCGTAATCTGTAGTTCACAGGTTCGAGTCCCAGCTGGGTCAGCGTTGAGATTTATCTCCGCAAAATTCCCCGCCCTGCCCACGGTCAGTAGGGGACACCGATGGGCTTGGAAAGGCCGCCGTCCGTCGGATGGGACGTTAAGCCGTGGCCCCGTGTGCGAGAGAGACATACCCCTGTGCACGTTAAAGAACACACTTGGATGGCCTTGACGGGAGGCTACCATCTGTCTCCCAACAGCTGTTCCAGTGGGTCCCCTCCCCCAACCTTCTCTGAGCCTTCGGGTTACCTATCACTGCTGTTACTGCTGTTACTGCAGACTGCTGTTAGGAACTGATGGAAGCCCCCCTAAGTCTTTCTTTAATGTTCACAAGGTACTTAAATCTTTGCGAGGAATATTTTTGCACATAATGGATTAAATGGCTGAGTGGTTAGCGCGCCTGGCTGCTGATCTTCGGGTTCTCCTATCATGAATTACATGTGTGATATTTACTCATTATAATATAGTAGTAAATTATTAGCTTTTCTGCTATGCAGATCGCTCTGTGTTCATAATGATGATGGTACTGCAAAATAACTCATTGGTAAAGCTCTCTAGGGCAGTTCCATGTTACACCATCAATTCAAGCTGCCCACCGATAACTTATTCTTCCTATAGATACTTCCCTTATATAAATCCCTTCAAAACATCTGCATCTGTTTAACGCCTCTTTTTTAAAAATATGTATTTCCTTAGCTGTGCTGTTTTTGAATTCGGCGAGTTGTGTCCCACAGACATGTTTGTAAACGATAAAGTTTACGCTGCCATAGGAACTTCCGCTGCAGTAACGTTAATGACGTTATTTACCGGAACAGAGTAAAACTTGTAAAAGTTTAAACAGATCTGGCAACCGCAACTCAGGCGTACTACGCGGGCGCCAGCTTTCGTCCGAGCTTATCAACAAACGCCTGAAGCTGACTGGCAAAGTGGAGGTGCTAACACTAAGGCCTGATAACAACAACCTGTGCATTTCTTGTCGTGGTTGGCTTGTGGACACAATAAGCAGTCCCCTCCTTGCTCTCTATCTGCTTCTTTATCAGACGGTAGCATGGCGTAGGTGTGAAAATTGCTGTGGACATAGTCATGATTTTCAACGATAGAGGAAGCGTGGGCAGTGCGTCACCTCAAGTTTAGGTAACGAGAGAGAATATGCCTTTTGAAGAAGTATGTGGTCAATTGGTCGAAACATTCTGCTGTTTCTCAAAAAGAAAAAAGTTTTTATACATGTCAGTGAAATGTTTGTGGTCAGAATATAAATAATTGTTAAATTAACCAAGGCACAGTGTATAGAGCTAATGGTGTTGGTTATTGAGAGTAGAATGAACAAGATAAAATCCATGCTTGCCAATCGTAAATTGTATTTTTGAAGTGAAGTTGTTGTTTTGAAGCTTCAAGTTGAGTTATTTTACCTGTGAGTGGCATTTTTTTTTGCACGCAATGGGCTAAATGACCACGTTACATGAACCCCGAAGGCTCAGAGAAGGTTAGGGGAAGGGGAGTCAGTGTACAGCTGTTAAGAGATGGATGGAAGCCTCTCGTCAACGTCATCCATTGTGTTCTTTAACGTGCACAGAGTATCACTCTCCAGCATACGAGGCCGCGGTTTTACGTCCCATTGGACGGACGGTGGGTTTTCAAGTCCATCGGTGTCCCCTTTCTCACCGACGGCAGAGTGGAAGTTTAGCTGAGAAAAAATCTCAACACTGACACAATTGGGACTCGAACCTTAGAACTGCAGATGGTGTACTACTCCATCCCCACTTTGTTAAAGACCTAAAAATAGTAGCTCTAATCTTAATAGTGGTAAAATATGCTAATAAACGGTGCAGACTAGTTTGTGGTGGCAACTAGTCTATATCTCTAGAAATACAATCCACCTGGGCCAGCTTTGAAAATTTTCTCCACAAAACTTCTCACCTACCCTCGGTCAATAGAAGATACCGGTGGTCTTGGAAAGACCGCCGTCCGTTGGATGCGGCGTAAAGCCGTGACCCCTTATTCAGGAGAGCCATACTCACTTGGGATAGCGTTGAGATTTATCTTCGCAAAACTCCCCGCGCTTCCCACGGTCAGTAGGGGACACTGATGGGATTGGAAAGGCCGCTATCCGTCGGATGGGATGTTAAGCCGTGGCCCCTTGTACAGGAGAGCCATACCCTGAGCACGTTAAAGAACATACTGGATGGTCTTAACAGGAGGCTACCATCTGTCTCCCAACAGCTATTCCAGTGGGTCCCCTCCCCCAACCTTCTCTGAGCCTTCGGGGTCCATGTGAACTGGCCATTTAGCCCGTGGTGTGCAAAAAAGTGCCGCTCAGAGGTAAAACAGCCCAACCCAGGAGAGCCATATCCAGTGTACGTTAAAGAACACACTGGATAGATTTGACGGGAGACGTGTTTGTTAAGCAGTCCAGTGGTTCTCCTTCCCACAACTTTCTCTGAGTCGTCGGGGTTTTTGTAGACTATTGTGCGCAAAAAGGGACTGCTCAGAGAAAAAATTACCCAACCCAAGGATTTAAACTTTAATTTTTTATTGTTTCAAGCATCTTGCACTTTAACTTCTTATGGACATTTTTGGTGTTGTCATGTGTAATTTATCATCGTCTATGCAACCTACTGTGATTGTGTTCTTAGGTGTAATCCTCCATTATAAACTAACCTGCTGTGACTGATTCTGCATTATCTTAAGTTACACGTCAAATAATGAAACTGCGATGATTGTTTCCTTTTGGTGGATAATCCATATTACAAATGCAACCCACTGGGTTTTTGCGATGCAAATTCATTACGTAATCAACCATTCCAAAGTTTTTGTAGACCAAAAGCTGCTATTGTTTAGCTGGTGACAGCTCATATTTTTTTTTCAACTCGTAATCCATGACTCATTTTTGCTAGATTCATCGTAAATGAATGCTGATTAGAGCTAAGTAAAATTAACAAAAATGTGCAATTTATGTGTTTTTTTTTGTCTACGTAGGAAAAGAGCATTGAGACATAAAATGTATTGCAAAACGTTCCGGGACACTTCTGTTTTGTGTGAATAGAAAGTCATATTCTGAGCAACCTAACTTTTAAAATAATTTTTTTATGGAAAAATGTGACCGAAGATGTTACTCAAATCTTTGTAATTCTCGTTTTTCAAGATTATTCGTTTAGTATTTAAAACGTTTTTGAAGCTGGAACATTTAACAGCAGACGCTGCTGTCACATTCTTCCTAAACTCCCCCACCCACTCTTCAAATTGACAAAAGCTGAAAAAATCTTTTAACACGATTTGTTATAATAGTTTGTGTTTTTCTTTTTGAAGTAAATGTTCTCGAGTAGCAAAAGTTACAGTTTAATATTCTAGCTTCAATAACTCTTTAAATATTAAAGGAACATTGGGGAAAAATAGAGATTTAGACGGATGAGAATCAGATCTTCAATTTTATATCCAGTAAAATGTTTTCATGAAAAACGTATTTTGAAAGATATGCGCTTTCATTGTGATTTTCCATTCACATAAAGTAGCCAGTTTTTGCAATATAATGTACCTTCCAAACTTCATAAAGGCTCAGTTTCAAAATTAAAGAGCTTTTAATATGGTTTTCTATTCACATAACATGAAAGTGTCCAGTTATTTTTCGTAATATAGGGTACTCTCCAAATTTCATAATAATAAAAATAATAAATACCCCCTCAAGCAGCTGCTTGCCACAGAGGTCTGACAGGAGCCTGTCAGTTTATATGCCACAGTAGGAGATCTGAGAGGATGGCAGGACCTCAGCAGAAAAACGACACACACATCCATGCCTAATCCGGGGCTCGAACCCAGGTCCCTTAGATAAGTAGCCAAGCGTGCTAACCCACTCGGCCACGGTTCAAATTTAGGAAACTTTGAATGTGGCTTTCCATTCACATAACATGGACGTGTCCAGTTACATTTTGTAATATAGTGTGCTTTCTAAAGTTCATAGATGCTTTTAGTGGCAAATTTAGGGAGCTTTGTATGTGGCTTTCCATTCACATAACATGGATGTATCCAGTTACTTTTTGTAATATAGTGTACTTCCCAAAGTTCATATAGGCTTAGTGTCAAATTTAGGGAGCTTTGAATGTGGCTTTCCATTCACATAAAATGGAAATGTCCAAATGCTTTTTGTAATATAGTGTATGCAATAATCATCATTATAGAAAGTACTACAATGGACGACAAAAGAGGTTCGGTATTCTTGTTTGGAGATTGCACTTTTTAACTGAGGTGTTGTACATTCAATTAGTATATCGCATTATCACGCTTCGGCTAATGCATTTATTCACCAGTTACCCGAGTTGATAATGCTTTTCACTAACTCTTCTCGACTGAGTTGCACAACCATATTGTCAATTGGCATGATGAATGAATGCCAGTAAATAATGTATTAAAAGACACCTGTAATTATACAGTGTTCGCAGATGATGTATTACGGTACCATTCGGAACAGGATTGCTGCTACCGGTGTTACGCTTTCCCAGGGGAGGTCGTTATGACAGCCGGAATCTATCAGAAAATACAGAAGAGCTGGACCTATCTTAATAACGAAATGCAGTGCAGTCTATTGGGTTGTTTTACCTCTGAGCAGCACTTTTTTGCGCCCAATGGGCTAAAGAGCCAGGTCACAAGGAACCCGGGGGCTAAGAGAAGGTTGCGGAAGGAAATCCACTGAGCTGTTAAGTGATGGAAGCCTCTCATCAAGTCCATTCAGAATGTTTTTTTTAACGTGCACAGAGTGTGACTCGCTTGCAAATGAGACAACGGCTTAACGTTCCATCCGACGGACGGCGACCTTTCCAATCCCATCGGTGTCTCGTACTAACCGAGGAAAGCTGTGTGTGTGTGTGTGTGTGGGTGGGAGGGGGGGGGGATTGCGGACATAAATCTCAACGCTGGCCCAGTGGGTCGTGAATCTGGGATTACAGCCTGGGCAGATTACGAGCCTGGAGCGCTATAGAACTTAGCCATCCCAGGTCACATGGATCCCAAGGGTTCACAAGAAATTTGGGGAAGGGGACCCACTGGACGGTTATTAGGAGATGGATGGACTCATCCGTTAAGAATGCTCTTTAATGTGCAGATTTTTTTATTCCTGCATGGCACATGGTTGCATACAAGGGCTCAGAGAAGGCTGGGAAATGGGATCCACTAGACTGCTGTTAGGAACTGATGGAAGCCCCCCTAAGTCTTTCTTTAACGTTCACAAGGTACTTAAATCTCTGCGAGGAATATTTTTTCACATAATGGATTAAATGGCTGAGTGGTTAGCGCGCCTGGCTGCTGAGCTAAGGGACTTGGGTTCTAGTCCCGGGTAAGGCACGGATATTTGTGTTGTTTTCCTGCTGAGGTCCCGCCATCTTCACAGACCTACTATGGCGTATAAATTGACAGGTTCCTGTCAGACCTCTGTGGGTATTTATTGAGGGAATATTTATTTTTATATTATATTTTTCGAGAAATTCTTGAGAAGAAATTAGCGAGACCTCAGCAGAAAGGTAGAACCAAAAGGAAACATCGATGCTTTAACCGAGGCTCGTTAATTGAAAAATATTTTTCACTAAATACTCTAATTGAATACATTTTACTGTTGTATCTGATATCAGAAAATTAATTTGAAAAAAATTCCCCCTGAAGCAGATGCTTGCCACCGAGGTCTGACAGGAGCTTGTTAGTTTCATACGCCATAGAGAATATCTGTAAGGAAAGCAAGACTACAGCAAAATGACAATATAAACATCTCTGTGCCTTACCTGGGGCTCTAACCCAGGTCCTTTCGATTAGTAACCACTCGGACACCGAGACGGCTTCAAAAATTGGTAAATGTATAAATTTGAGGTTCAGGCCTAATGATCTG
Organism: Ryuthela nishihirai; assembly: GCA_038380435.1. Taxonomy (NCBI): domain Eukaryota; kingdom Metazoa; phylum Arthropoda; class Arachnida; order Araneae; family Heptathelidae; genus Ryuthela; species Ryuthela nishihirai. The sequence goes on from JAWZYU010000008.1 coordinate 59,503,287, forward strand.
TATTCATACATTTATTTCAATAGTAGGTAAAAGCAGTTTGAGTACCAATTGTGCCAACGATGAGTTTTCCCTCCGCTCACCCTACTCTTGGACAGTAAGTGTCCATTGAGGGACCAGATGCGATGTTGAGCAGTGTATCCCTGTGTACTTTAAAGAACACACTCAATGACCTTGACGGGAGGCTAGTGTAACAGTAATCTAGTGTACATCTTTCCCTAACTTCTTTGGTTCTTGCAATCTGGCCATTTAGCCAATTGTGTGCAGAAAAAAGTGCTGTTCAGAGGGTAAAATAAGCGCAACAATATTTGCACATTAAAGAACACGCTGGATGATCTTGACGGAAGGCTACCGTTTGTCTCCTAACAGATGTCTAGTGGATCCCTTTTCCCCAAACTTCTCTGAGCTTTGGAGGTCCTTGAGACCTGGCTATTTAGCCAATTGTGTGCAAAAAAATAAGTGCTGCTCAGAAGGTAAAATAAGCGCAACAATATTTGCACATTAAAGAACACGCTGGATGACCTTGACTGAAGGTTACCGTCTGTCTCTTAACAGATGTCTAGTGGATCTCTTTTCACCAACCTTCTCTGAGCTTTGCAGGTCCTTGAGACCTGGCTATTTAGCCAATGGTGTGCAAACAAAATTTGCCATTTAGAGGTAAACAACCCGATCTCTCAGATCTTTGTCATATAAATTGACATGTTGCTGTCGCACCTCTGTAGCAAACAGCTGCGTGAGCGATAATTTATTTTTTTTAAATTAATCTCCGTGCTTTGAATAAACGAGTGTTGCATGTTTCGATTTCAAACCTTTCTCTTAATGCAAAAACTTTTCACTAATAAATTTTGAATAACTTTGTAAGAATATCCCATGGGTCAACAAAACGACTGATGTTATTCACGAAAAAAGTATTTTCATAACTCTGTATTCCATATTGTGCGTGGATGTTCAACAACATGGGATTTCAAATGGTTTAAGTGTTGGACCCGCCGTTGTGTAACGCTGGCTACAAATAGTCCGTAGTTTCAGAGGCACGTGATGTTGAATGGAGAAGCGATGTACCTTTCTCTGTGAAGGCATGGGGTATGTGTGAGAAATGCACTGAGAAATGTATTCGCGCGCTTCAACATGTGTCGAGTTTGTCGCAATTTGCAGACTTACCCCTAACAGCGGTTAAGTGCCTGAAACTGACAGTGTTGAGCTGGTGCATTTATGCATGTCGGCGGTGAAGGAGGAGCCCCTGTGGCCGTCCACTCACAGCAGCGGCCATATTCAATAAATTCTAGTCGTGTCAAGTAGGCTTGAGTGCATGTCTCCACCCTGGGGGACTTCTCGATGGTCATTGGTTGAGCTCGTTGCCCGCGTGTGGGGGACAGATGTGACACGCGTGACCCCCTCCTGTTTTTGCAGAGGACACGCGGATACCAGACTGTTCTGTAGAGCGTGCGACTTGAAGACTTATTTCCTCCGGCGGTGTGTTTGCTTACAATGATTTCTCTCTGCTACTGTTTTGGATTTTAAAAAATGGTTTAAGGTGATTTAGTATTTTGTAGACGGGAGAAAGATCTTTAAGATATTGCTAAGATATATATTTGGACTAATCCCTGTCGAGGAAGAACACTGCTTGGTCAAATTATTCTGGATCGGGTTGTTTTACCTCTGAGAGGCACTTTTTCGCACACAACGTGCTAAACGGCCAGGTCAGGAGGACCCCAAGGGTTCGGAGAAGGTTGGGAGAGGGACACACTGGACAACTGTTGGGAGACAGATGGTAGCCTTCCATCAAGGCCATCCAGCGTGTTTTTTAACGTGAACAGGGTATGGCTCTCCCGCACATGGGCCCCCAGCTTAACGTCCGATCCAACGGACGGTGGCCTTTCCAAGCCCATTGGTGTCCCCTACTGACCGCGGGCAGGGGAAGGGAGTTTTACGTAGATAAATATCAACGCTGCCCTAGGCAGGAATCGAACCTGGGAACTGCATATTACGAGCCTGGCGCTACCGACTAAGCTAGTCCCTCAGCCACCAAATTATTTAGAACACTAATGGTTCGTCGTATGTATCATGGTACAGTTCCCAAATTTGAAAATTTCAATTCTCTGCGTATAGTACGACAACTGGTCATTTCCCCCAATTGATCAGGGACGGAGGTGGCTGAGTTGGTAGCTCGCCAGGCTCGTAATCTGTAGTTCCCAGGTTCGAGTCCCAGCTGGGTCAGCGTTGAGATTTATCTCCGCAAAACTCTCCGCCCTGCCCACGGTCAGTAGAGGACACCGATGGGCTTGGAAAGGCCGCCGTCTGTTGGATGGGACATTAAGCCGTGGCCCCGTGTGTGGGAGAGTTATACCCTGTGTACGTTAAAGAACACACTGGATGGCCTTGACGGGAAACTATCATCTGTCTCCTAACAACTGTTCCAGTGGGTCCCCTCCCTCAACCTTCTCTGAGCCTTCGGGTCCTTGTGACCTGGCCATTTGGCCCATGGTGTGCAAAAAAGTGCAGCTCAGAGGTAAAACAACCCAACCCAAAATCCCTTTGATTTGCAATCTAGGACGCTAACCACTAGGCCACTGATAATATGCATTTTCGGGAAATTCGACAATTAAACTTCCTTTGTTCACATTTGCCAAAGGGAATATGTTATTCTAGTTTTAACATATATGTGCTGGAAACGATTTTGTTACTGGAATCTTTAAAGTATTTCTCGTAGCATATCAGGGCGAAGACTAGACCACTGTTGTGCGAATACTCTAATAACAGTTTGTAGTGTCATCGTAGCTTTACCAAAAATGCTCCAGGTGGGGGAATATGTAAATCGTTTGAATGCAGTTTTCAGTTGCCCATACCAGAGGGACCCGCATGCGGACAGAGTTGTCTCTCTTTAAAGGTAATTGTCATAGTCTATGTTTTTCTGCTTCATTATTGTTAATGGCAATAATTTATTCAAAGGCAAGAGAAAGGGGCTATGGTAGGTTTACTATTGATGATTTTGGAAGCGGCTGCAAATAAATCGGATTAGGTCTAGAAATAAATAATTATCTGGGGGGGAAATATACTAGTAAAAAAAGTAGTTAATAATAAAAAATATTGCTGAAGAACTAGAATTTCGGAAAAGAAATTCGGCATTTTTTTTTTAATAAAGAAAAATTTCTTCGTAGTCACTCTTTTTACACTACTTAATTAACGATAAACTGAAGTACATTTGGACGTTCAATTTGTCCTACTTGGCTTAGTTCGAGGTTTTTTGATGTTCTGCATTTTATTCATGTATAGAACTATTTGTGGTTTAGGAGGTGGGTGGGCGGGGGGTGGCTCAGTCGGTAGCGCTCCAGGCTTTTAACCTGTAATTCCAAGTTCGAGTCCCATATCTGCTATCTGTTGGGATTTATCCCGATAAATCTCCACCCTGTGCTCAGTCAGAAATGGGACAACAATGGGCTTTGGAAGTCCGCCGTTCATTGGATGGGACGTTAAACAGTGGTCCTTTGTGCTGGAGAGCCATACCCTCTGCATGTTAAAGAATACACTTTATCGCCTTGACGGGAGGCTATCATCTGTCTCCTAACAGCTGTCCAATGGGTACCTTCCTCCAACCTTCTCTGAGCCCTTGAGGTTTTTGTGACTTGGCCATTTAGACTAGGGGTTATCAACGTGGAGTACGCGTATCTCTTGAGTGTACGCGTTAAAATTTTTTGGGGTACGCCGGGAGAGCTCAAAAGTCGCAAGATCTAGTAACAAAGTAAAAATAACCATTGCTATACTATAATTTTATCTATATAAGGGGTACACCAGTTCCATACATTTCCAGGGGTACGTGAAGCATAAAGGGTTGAGAACCACTGATTTAGACTATTGTGTGCAGCGAAGTGCCGCTCAGAGGTAAAACAATCCAATCCAACATAGCAAATGAGCGGAATTTAAACCTCTGAAGTATTTGTAATGCCTAAATGCATTTTAGTTAGTGACAAATTAAAATTAATTTTTATTCAGCTGATATATCTGGCCATTCCGGTGGCCGTATGGTTACCGTGTTTGATTACCGATCAAAGATGGACCCGGGTTCTCCACAAAATGAAAATCTCAAGTTCTAAATTTGATTAGGATAGCCTGTTTGACAAGTCAAAAATGGTCAAATGACATATTTTCTGAGAGCATAGTAAAATTATGAAATAATTAATATAATTATGAATTAAGTTCGAATCCTGGACGATGTGTATCTTTTTATCATACTGAGATCTTCCAGTGAGACGACTTTGACAATTTTGCGCGGATGAAAAGATCATAATTGTAATCCAGGATCTTCTGTATCGTTTATTTTGAGAGGCTCCCGTCAGACCTCTGTGACAATTTTATGCGAATCAAATGGATTAGAGTTTGAATCCAGAATCTTATTTTCATAATATTGAGGAATTCCCGTTTTAACCTCTGTGCTCTGCGAAAAATATGACGTAGATCAAAAGGATCCAATTACCAATTCAGGATCTTTTCAAATGTTTATTATACTGAGAAATTCCTGTCAGACCTGAATGACAATTGGCCCGGATCAAAAGGATCAGAGTTCTAATCCCAGATAAACTCCATATGGTTTCTTTTTGTTTTATGTCGTCTTCCTGATGAGGTATTGCTTTTCTCTTTGTTTTAAATGGGATGGGATGGCTGAGTCAACAGCGCGCCAAGCTCATAATCTGTAATTCTCAGATTCGAATCCCATCTGGGCTAGCTAAGATTGAGATTTATTTTCACAAACCCCCGCCTTGCCCACAGGGGCGAGGGTGGCTCAGTCGGTAGCACGCAAGGCTCTACTCTGCAGTTCTCAGGTTCGAGTCCCGTCTGGGTCAGCGTTGAGATTTATCTCCGCCCTGCCCACGGTGAGTAGGGGACACCGATGGGCTTGGAAAGGTCGCCGTCCTTCGGATGGAACGTTAAATCGTGGTCCCGTGTGCGGGAAGAGCCATACCCTATGCACGTTAAAAAACACTGGATAGCCTTGACTGGAGGCTACCATCTGTCTCCCAACAGCTGTTCCAGTAGGTCCCCTCCCTAACTTTCTCTGAGCCTATAAGGGGTCCTTGTGACCTGGCCATTTAGCCCACGGTGTGCATAAAAGTACCGCTCAGAGGTAAAACAACCCAAGCCCTGCCCTCGGTCAGAGCGACACCGAAGGGTTTCGAAAGGCCTTCGTCCGTTAGATGGTACATAAGCCGTGTTTCCGTGTACGGAAGAGCCATACCCTATGCACGTTAAAGAACACGCTGGATGATCTTGATGGGAGGCTACCATCTGTCTTTACAGCTGTTCCAGTGGGTTCTCACCATCAACTTTCTGAGCCCTCGGTATTATTGTGACTTAGCCATTTAGCCCATTGTAAGCAAGAAAGTGCTGCTCAGAGGTAAAACAACCGAACCCAATCCTTAGATTTTAATGGCGAATTACACTGATAGTGCCCTGGCTAAATTACCATGTCAAATTTGCTGCCGAACAAAATTATTTCTTTTGAACTCTAGATAAGAAAATCCATTAATTGCAGTCCTGTTCATTGCAATAATAATACATTAGAAAAAGTAACCCCTACTTCCATGTTATGTGAATGGTAAGCCACATTCAAAGCTCCCTAACTTTGAAAACAATTCTTTTTTTATTAAAAGTTGTTACAGGAGATATAAATCGAAGATCTCACTCAGATTTCTGTAAATATTTATTTTTCGCAATATTTTCAAAAGTTAAAACACAATTGTTATAACAAACATTGATTAAGGGTTGGGTTGGGTTGTTTTACCTCTGAGCGGCACTTTTTTGCACACCATGGGCTAAATGGCCAGGTCACATGGACCCCGAAGGCTCAGAGAAGGTTGGGGGAGGGGACCCACTGGAACAGCTATTGGGAGACAGATGGTAGCCTCCCGTCAAGGCCATCCAGCGTGTTCTTTAACGTGCACAGGGTATGGCTCTCCCGAACACGGGGCCACGGCTTAGCGTCCCATCCGACGGACGGCGGCCTTTTCAAGCCCATCGGTGTCCCCTACTGACCGTGGGCAGGGCGGGGAATTTTGCGGAGATAAATCTCAACGCTGACCCAGCTGGGACTCGAACCTGGGAACTACAGATTACGAGACTGGCGCGCTACCGATTGAGCCACCCCCGCCCCATATTGATTAAGGTAAATGCAATATTTAAAGCTCTTAACCATTTTTTTCGAATAACATTTATCCTAAAAAGCTTATTTTCAAAGTTAAGAAGCTTTGAATGTGGATTTCCAATCATATAACGTGCTGGGTTGTTTTACCTCTGAGCGGCACCTTTTTGCACACCATGGGCTAAATGCCCAGGGCACAAGGACCCCGAAGGCTCAGAAGGTTGGGGGAGGGGACCAATTGGAACAGATGTTCGGAGACAGATGGTAGCCTCCCGTCAAGGCCATCCAGCGTGTTCTTTAACGTGCACAGGGTATGGCTCTCCCGCACACGGTGCCACGGCTTAACGTACCATCCGACGGACGGCGGCCTTTTTAAGCCCATCGGTGTCCCCTACTGACCGTGGGCAGGGCGGGGAATTTTGCGGAGATAAATCTCAACTCTGACCCAGCTGGGACTCGAACCTGGGAACTGCAGATTAACTGCAGATTATGAGCCTGGCGTGCTACCTACTGAGCCACCCCCGCCCCATATAACGTGCAGGTATCCGACTACTTTTTGTACTGTGGTGTTTCTTTTTAATACTTCTTCGTGCAGGTTTTATTTTCGTGATTGTTATATCTTCTAAATATTTTAATCAAGTGCAGATTTTTTTAAAGCAACTTGATTTTTTTTTCAGCTTTGCCACTGTACGAAAGTTAAGAAAACATCTGTTAACGTTTTGTAATTTGTAATCGGGTTTAATCGAAATGCGGAAGGAGATATAGCTAATAATTTGGTTAATTGCATCAAAGAAAGCTAAACTGGTTTGGACCAATTTTCGCTTTGACATCGATAACTTCGGAAAGTACTTTAATGCGCAATAACTTTCCAAGTCGAAATTGAATTAAAAATTTTCTTCTCTCTAATATCATCGTGGAAAACTTAACGCATGGGCGATAATTGACGTTGCCCTTTTTTGTGTAACTGGAGGTGGCATAAAAATTCCCCTAATTTCGCAGACGCATGGAGCTGTTTTTAATTAGAGGCATATTATGGCGTAAAAATCCTTTTCCCATTATTTGCGTCTCAAAGTTCAAGTCTTATTAGCTGCGTTATGAGTTCAAGAGAAAATTAAATGTTCAGACAGGGTGAAATTTTATGACCTGACCCAACTAGGAAATTGTTTTAAATTCACGACTCCAAACTGGAAGTATGGAGCGAATATAATTTAATTTTTATTTGGAATACCGGTCAGATGTAACGCGTGCTATTTTTTTCTAGTAAGGATGATGTGTTCTGTTCGGCGAATTCCAAGTTTCTCGTGAAGAAAAGGAATGGAATGGTTGTGTAGCAGTAGTGCTCAATTGGGTTGTTTTACCTCTGAGCGGCACATTTTTTTCGCACATCGAGGTAAATGACCAGGTCACAAACACCGCGAAGGCTAAGAGAAGATTGTGAGAAGGGGATCCACTGAACAGTCGTTAGGAGATAGATGGTAGGCTCCCTTCAAGACCATTCTGCACACTAGGCCATGGTTTAACGTCCTATCCGACGGACGGCGATATTTCCAAGCCAATTGATTTCCTCTATTGACCGTCCCATGGCCGAGTGGTTAGCGCGCTTGGCTACTGATCTAAGGGACCTGGGTTCGAGCCCCGGGTTAAGCATGGCTGTCTGTGTCGTTTTTCTGCTGAGGTCCTGCCATCCTCTCAGACCTTCTACTCTGGCATATAAACTGACAGGCTCCTGTTAGACCTCTGTGGCAAGCAGCTGCTTGAGGGGGTATTTTTTTTTGTTGACCATGGGCAGGGCGGGTAGTTTTGCGGAGATAAATTTCAACGCTCTCCCACCAGATTTGCGACGTTGGGTTTCAGTTGGGACGTAGATTACGAGCCCAACTGAAACCCAACTTAAAACTACCTACTGAACTGACTCAGATTCTTCATAAAAATCCTTTTCTTGACTTAAAATCAGTGTGAATTATGGTAGCCGTACACAATCTGTGTGCATTTTTGATAGATTAATTATGTGTTGAAATTAAAAATTTCCTATATTCTGAAAAAAAAAAAAAAGATTTAGTCTACGTTTATTTTAAAAGTCTGTACATACGCACGTATAATTTCATTTAGTGGCCTAAAAACGTTTGGCTACTAACGAAAGGGATCTGGGTATGAGCTCCGAGTAAGGCCTGGGTCTTTGTGTTTCCTTTCTGTTGAGGTCTCGCCATCCTCTGGGACCTCTACGGCATATTTAACGGTCTTCTGTCCAGGCTTTTGTGGCAAGCAGTTGCTTTAAAAAAATAAATACCCCTTCAAGCAGCTGCTTGCCACAGAAGTGAGAGGAGACTGTCATTTTATACATCATAACAGAAGGCCTTTGAGGATGGACGGGCCTCAGAAGGAAAACACTAACCTTAGGTCCCTTAAGGATGCTACTCTGTCGGCCACGGAACGGCTAATTTTTTTTTAATGCGTCTACGGAGAATTTCTTGTGACCGATAATGTGGACACAAGAAAATGACAACTGCTCTATACTAGGCCAGACCGTGGCTCATAGGGGCGGGGGTGGCTCAGTCGGTAGCGCGCCAGGCTCGTAATCTGTAGTTCCCAGGTTCGAGTCCCAGCTGGGTCAGCGTTGAGATTTATCTCCGCAAAATTCCCCGCCCTGCCCACGGTCAGTAGGGGACACCGATGGGCTTGGAAAGACCGCCGTCCATCAGATGGGACGTTAAGACGTGGCCCCATGTGTGGGAGAACCATACCCTGTGCACGTTAAAGAACACGCTGGATGGCCTTGATGGGAGGCTACCATCTATCTCCCAACAGCTGTTCCAGTGGGTCCCTTCCCCCAACCATCGGGGTCCATGTGACCTGGCCACTTAGCCCATGGTGTGCAAAAAAGTGCCGCTCAGAGGTAAAACAACCCAACCGTGGCACATAAAGCAAATCATCAATGTAACGAATCTGCCTCATATCTTCAATTTTTTTCAAAAGCATTTCAGTTGCATGACTAAACGATTTAACCAATTCATAATTGCCCATTATAAATGCACATTTTAGTTTCTTGATCAAGCTGTTGATTGCTGAAAAATAATAGGAATCTATCGCCTCTTACTAGTCGACTCTCTCACCAAAACTCGACTAGTTAAAGGCTACTAGCTATAAACCTCTACTAGTAAGACAGTAATGTACTAAGGGGGAGCAAAACCTCCCCCACCTTAAAATCTGGTGTTATATGAAATCTCAAACTTTTCTACCTGCTTTGAAATTCAATCAATGTGGTGCTTACGACATGTAATTCTATTGTAGCATTATTTTATGTCAGGTTCTAAAAGTTGATTAAAAAAAAAATAATTATGAAATCTTATACCATATAGAATATGATTTTTAACCTTTCCTTTTCGATGGAATATTTTAGTAATTGGGAAACTACCCCCAACTAAATCCTGGGTACGTACCTGTGGTAAGAGGTATCAGGAGGATTCTAGCTCCTCATAATCTCTACTACTAAGAGTCAGCAGGAGGATTTTGGCCCCTCACCATAACCTTCTACCAATAAGAGGCAACAGGAGTATTCTGGCTCCTAACTACAACCTTCTGCTAGTAAGAGGCAACAGCAGGGTTCTGGTTCCTTATTACAATCCTGTACTAGTAAGAGGCAACAAGGAGGGTTCTCGTTCCTCACTACAATCCTGTACTAGTAAGTTGGGTTGTTTTGTCTCTGAGCGGTACTTTTTTGCACACCATGAGCTAAATGACCAGGTCACATGGACCCTAAATGCTCAGAGAAGGTTGGGGGAGGGGACCTACTGGAACAGCTGTTGGGAGACAGATGGTAACCTCCCATCAATGCCATGCAGTGTGTTCTTTAACGTACACATGGTATGGCTCTCCCGCACACGGGGCCATGGCTTAACGTCCCATCCGACGGACGGAGGCCTTTCGAAGCTCATCGGTGTCCCCTACTGACCGTGGGCAGGATGGTTCTGGTTCCTCACTACAATCCTGTACTAATAAGAGGCAACAGGAAGATTCTAGTTTTCATGATAAATCTCAACTAGTAAGAGGCAATAAGTGGATTGTAAGTTCATCACAATCTTCTTCTACTAGTAGGGGTCAGATAGAGGAATCTGGCTCCTCATTACAACCCTCTACTACTAAGAGGCAACAGGATCATAGCTTCTAAGTTCAACCCTCTATTAGTAAGAGAGAATAGGAGGATTCTAGCTTCTCCTTACACATCATATAAAACACATACAATATGCTCAGAATCGTATACAGGGTGTCCGAAAATTATGCTTACGACTTTGATACAAAATGAAATATTTACTAACGCACGTAGAATTAATATTTAAGGAAATTTAGACACAGAAAAACCAAAAGTCTTTTTTTATTAAAGAACGAAGTTACAAATATTCAATATGAGCACCATTAGTGTTGGATTATCGTCTGGTGATTCGCAAAACATCCAGATGATAATTCAAATGCTGCCATGTACGCTGAAACATATCCACATCAATAGCAGCTGTTATTATTAATTATGCTTTTAATAGCAGCTGCTATTCTTGCCTTCAGATCATCAATGTCTGTTACACGTGTGTTGTGCACACGATCTTTGACGAATCCACAAAAAATAATCGCAGGGTGTGATGTCGGGCGGTCTAGGCGGCCAGTGCATGGCACCTCCATGGCCAATCCACCCTTTTCGGGAATGTCTTATTCAGAGGGTCACGGACTATCAACGCCCAATGTGGTGGTGCGCCATTTTGCTGAAAGATATAATACGTGATTGCTTGCTTGTCAGATCATCGATTGAATATTCTTGCTACCAGGAATCAACGGTAGCAAACTCATTCAGAAAACATTTAATGAGCGATTATATATACTGAATTTTTTAATTATTTATTTATTTATTTTTATATCCTTTCTATATCTTTTTTTATATATCTTTTCTATGATATATCTTTTTCTTATATCTTTTCTATAATATCTTTTTTTTCCCTATAATATGTTAAACATATAAATATGTTTAATGAATGCAATAAGAAGTTTATAGCATTTTGTTTTATCCTCTATGTTTAATAATAATAATAATAATAATAAATACCCCCTCAAGCAGCTGCTTGCCACAGAGGTCTGACAGGAGCCTGTCAGTTTATATGCCAGAGTAGAAGATCTGAGAGGATGGCAGGACCTCAGCAGAAAACAATACGAACATCCATGCCTTACCCGGGGCTCGAACCCAGGGCCCGTAGATCAGTAGCCAAGCGCGCTGTTCTAAAATATTTTTAAAATTTAAATTCGTGATATTTAGTTTATTTAGTTTGCCGTTCTTCCAATTGTGAATAAACAAAGTGTTGCAGCATGTCTAGGTAGGTGTTGGAGGTCACTATTGGTTCATTGAAGAAAAAGGGTCCAATCACACGGTCATGTAACAGGACCACGCACAAATTAGCTTTTGGACTGTCTCTAATATGCTCTGCCGTGCAATATGGATTTTCTGGCTTCCAGATGTGCACATTTTGTTTCTTAACATTCCTTTGAATACCAAGTTTTGATGAATCTTCCTGTAAAATGCGACACCCCAGTATTTCTACACCTCCTGGTTGACTTTTTATATTGGATAAAAGTTGCAAAGATAATTTTCGGACACCCTATACTTAAATCGATGACGAAATTAAGAAAATATAACACCAGTTACGTTTATAAAGATTTGCAAATTTTAGAGGAAGAAGATTGTATATTTTTCAGTCATTAAACATATAAAAAAATGGGATCGCCAGATTATTAAGGAGTTTAAAATAAATACCAGACTTTCAAATCGGTTGGTGCTGAATGATATTAGGGCTTTATAGGTCTTTCGTTCAGCGGTATTATACCTGACTAGCAGATTTTTTATTGCTATTCCACAGGATCTGATCGCAACATTTTTGGATAAACAGTTTGACAAGGGACTTAAATTATGGTTGCTAAATTTTGATAGCATAAATGCTCTAATAAAATAATTTCATATGGTTATATTTGCATATGGTTGAGTTTTACAGGTGTATTAATTTTCGAACTTAAAATATTTTTCTCATTTTATTACACTACTGCTGTTGCCAATAATTTAAATGAATACATATGCAATATATCTAAATTTGTCTACATGCGAGTTCATACTCTTGTGGAAATACTCTATTTTCATTCTCGTAGTCAATGATCACATTATACTCATTAGCCAAGCGAATTATGGAACGTTATGTGTTTTACTTTTATACTTTCATATTTAAGCCTTATATAATCTTGGTGATCATTGAACAACTTAAGGTTCTTTCATTTCTCATTAATATTGCTTGTAATTTTTGTGTAGTAATACTTTGAGGACTACAATGGTGTAAGAGTCCATAGACACTTAAGTAATATTGATTATGATGAATGAAATAAATTTAATCTTTAACGTTTAATCTTCTGTCTGGTAACAGGCAGCAGGAAGATTCTATCTCCTCGCCATAACCCTCTACTTATAAAAAACAATTGAAGGTTGTGAGCTCCTCGCCATAACCCCGTTCTTATAAAAAGCAATTGAAGGTTGTGAGCTCCTCGCCATAACTGTCTACTAGTAAAAGGCAATAGGAGGATTTTAGCTCTTCACTACAATCATCTACTACTAAGCGTCAACAGGATGATTCTGACTCCTCACTATAACCCACTACTAGGAGGCAATAGCAGGTTTCTAGCTCCTCACCAGAACAAGAGGATTTTAGCTGCTCAGTACAACTTTCTACAAGTAAGAGAAAATGGGATGTTTGTTATTCTCTGGATCACTGAATAAAAAGGATTCTAGCTCCTCGTGATAACTCTATATGTAAGAGGAAACACGAGAATTGTAGCTACTCATCACAACATTTCTACTAGTAATGACAACAACAGGATTCTAGCTTTTTACTACAACCCTCTACAAGTAAGAGGAAATGCGAGGATTCTAGGTCCTCATGATAACCCTCTACTAGTAATAGGCAGTAGGAGGATTCTGGCTCCTCATCTCAATCCTCTACTAATAGGTGGGGCGGGGGTGGCTCAGTTGGGAGCGCGCCAGGCTCGTAATCTGCAGTTCCCAGGTTGGAGTCCCAGTTGGGTCAGCGTTGAGATTTATCTCCGCAAAACTCCCCGCCCTGCCCACGGTCAGTAGGAGACACCGATGGACTTGGAAAGGCCGCCGTCCGTCGGATGGGACGTTAAACCGTGGCCCCGTGTGCGGGAGAGCATACCCTGTGCACGTTAAAGAACATGCTGGATGGCCTTGACGGGAGGCTACCATCTGTCTCCTAACAGCTGCTCCAGTGGGTCCCCTCCCCCAACCTTCTCTGAACCTTCGGGGTCCTTGTGACCTGGGCATTTAGCCCATTGTGTGCAAAAAAGTGCCTCTCAGAGGTAAAACAACCAACCAACTAATAATAGGAAACATGAGAATTGTAGCTCCTCATCAGAATCTTCTTCCCACTAGTAAGAGGCAACAGGATGATTCTAGCTTTTCACCATATCCATCTACTAATATGAGACAACAGGATTATTCTAGCTCCTCATTACAATCCTCTATTAGTGAGAGACAACGGGAGGATTCTTGCTCCTCACCACAACGCTCTACCCGTATGAAGAAACGGGAGGATTCTAGCTCTTCATTGCAACCGTACAACCCTCTGCTGAAAAGGCTCGAAGAGGATTCCAGCTCCTCACCATAATCCTGTACTGGAAAAATGTCATGGCAGCATGATATCTCTGTAGAACTTTGCAAATAACTTCAAGCCAACTAATGACTACACTATTTACAAAGAAGTAAACTGACATTTCCATGTTATGTGAATGGAAAGCAACACTGAAAGCTCCCCAACTCTCAATATAAGTTTGTTTTTTTTTTAAGAAAATATTTTAATGACGATAAATTTGAGGATCTCTCTTAATATCTGTTTTCCGCAATATTTGCTTAAATATTTAACTGTAACTACTCATGAAAATTTTCTTCAAAAGATAAAACAACTGTTATAGGAGAAATCGTTCACTAGCTTAAATGTAATATTTAAAGTTTGTATGACGATTATTTTTCAGATTTCAACAATCTTGGGGGAAAAATATATTTAGGAAGAGTGTGACAACTTTTGCTGTTAAATGTTCCACCTTTAATAACTCTTTAAACATTAATGGAATATTGTTGAAAAGCTGAGATTTATAGAGAACCGAGTGTGATTGTTCTGCGGTAAAATTCTTCATAAAAAATTTTTCAAAATTAAGGAGCTTTGAATGGGGCTTTCCATTCCCATTATGCAGAAGTGTACGGTTTTCTTTTTTTAATATAGTGTGCCTTCTAAATTGATTTGTAATTTGACCATTTTTTTTTAAGAAATGTTTTTTTCTGATGTGCACTTCAAAAGCTGCTTTTGCTGAAATATATTTATTTGTACTTCCTCTCTGTCTTAGAGGCTAAAAGTAAGTCCTTCCTATCGGCTTGCGTATATTCTCAAAGAGTGTCACGTTGTTGGCAGTCTACATATGTCTTTTTATGGATGTAAATAGATCCTGTTCCTCCTCTGAGATCGCATCTCTTTTTCGCCACTGTGCAAAGTGATGCAAAATAGCCACTTGCTGAGTTTCTAGATTGAGATTTGTATCTGTTATGGACACGCAGACCGCTCGGCACCGCAATCCCCAAATGCCGCACGAGTACGTGGTTTTCTCCCAGCTTTCTAGTTGTTGAGTAACGCGCGTGTTCGAGCCTACCCGTCATCTCGAGAAAGGGAAAGCGAAATGGGAATATCTACCACCTCCTTTCACAAAAGAGGTGTAAATTCGCCAGTTACCAGTCCTTCAAGAGATGTGAAAGCTCTGCCCACTACCACGAGGCGATCCTATCTACAGCCTGTCGCTGAAAACCATATCAAACTTCAGCACCATTACCAAACGCAGGTGTTTGTGGTTGATGCAATCCATCACGGATTTAAACCTACAAGTAGAGGGTGGGGAAATAGATGTTGATCGAAAAAATCAATGTGGGAAGAAACGTGTATTTATGTTTATAAAGAACTTCGCATACTGCGTCAAGCCAGAGAGTTGAGAAAGAGAAATAGACCACGTGTTCAACTTGTTCCTGTTGTTGAAGTGTTTTATTGTTGTTGTTAGAAGCTCCGGTTCTACATAAGGGATCTCCAATGTGGGGGAAGCACACGTGTAGCGTTGAGGCTCGTGCGTCACGGACGTGCAGGTGGTTTGCTGTATGTTCGTTGATGGCTCCTGGGAGGGTCGCAGCGTCGCTGGCAATATGGTAACGAACGAATGCTCTGCAGAACACGGATGTTCTTACACTTATTAATGAGGGTCAGATTCCTCAGGGAAGTTCTTAACAACTTACTTCAGCCCAAAAAACACTGCATATTAATATATATTAATGAAAATTACCCCGGATTTAAAAATAGATAACTGTAATAAAAAGTTGATTAACGTTTGCGATTACAAAGAAAAGATTGTTTTGAATAGTCGCTTCAGTTTTGAGTAGTGTACCAGTAGTCGCTTCAGTGAATTACAGACAAGCAAATAGAGTTGGGAATCGTGTGCTTAGAGGTGAAAAGTTTTTTCTTAAAAAAAATACTTTCAAACGTTAGAGAGTTTTGAATGAGTTTTCCTTCCACATAGGGGCGGGGGTGGCTCAGTCGGTAGCGCGCCAGGCTCGTAATCTGTAGTTCCCAGGTTCGAGTTCCAGCTGGGTTAGCGTTGAGATTTATCTCCGCAAAACTCTCCGCCCTGCCCACGGTCAGTAGGGGACACCGATGGGACTGGAAAGGCCGCCGTCCGTCGAATGGGACGTTAAGCCTGGCCCCGTGTGCGGGAGAGAACCATACCCTGTGCTCGTTAAGGACCACGCTGGATGGCCAACAGATGTTCCAGTGGGTCCCCTCCCCCAACCTTCTCTGAGCCTTCGGGGTCCATTGTGACCTGGCCATTTAGCCCATGGTGTGCAAAAAAGTGCCGCTCAGAGGTAAAACAACCAACCCATTAAACTTAGTGTGTAACCTAACACATTTAAAAAACAGTTAACTGTTTATGTCTTCGGTGAGATATACTTGTTTCCTCATACTTGCCCTGTTACGGTGACGTGGCTGATAAGGACTTAAGCTCACAATTTATGATAGATACTTCTTTTGGTTAAGATAGTAATCCGTTCCCTGTTAGCTGTGGATAAACGAAATCAAAGAAATTGCCTCCGGTTTTGCACATACAGGTTGGGCAAGTTCCCAGTTCTTTATTTGTTAAGAATGTTACTGTCAACACATGCCTGCAGAAATCAGTAACTCTTAGAATCCTCAAGTACTCTTAGAGATATTGTATGCATTGCATTATCCGGATTCAGATACAGTTATAAACGGATTTCTTTCGCGTTGAAGAAGTGAAATAAGAGTGGCAAATAAGCGATATAATATTCTACAACATGTGTTGAGACATTTTCGTGAAATGGCTGTGGAGGGAGCTCAGTCGGTAGCTCGGCAGGCGCGTAATTTGCAATTCCCAGATTAGAGTCCTGCCTGAGCCACGTTGAGATTTATCTACCGAAAACTCGCTGCCTTCGGTCAGTAGGGTACACTGATGGGTTTTGAAATGCCGCCGTCCTTTGGATGGAACGTTAATCCCTTGTCTCATGTGTAGTAGTAGTGCCATACACTTTGCATGTTAAAGAGCACGCTGGATTGCCATCATGGGAGGCTACCGTCCGTCTCCTAACAGCTGTTCAGTGGATTTCCTCCCTACAATCTTGTATGAGCCATTGGGGTCCTTGTGACGTCGGAATCTTTGTGACCTGGCCATTTAGCCCATTATGTGCAGAAAAAAGTAACTCAGAGTTAAAACACTTAAAATTTAGTCGGTGGGTTGAGTTGTTTTACCTCTGAGCGACTTTTTTTCACACAGTGGACTAAATGGCCAGGTACAAAGATTCCGAGGTCTCAGAAGTTTAGGGGGAGGGGACCCACTGGACAGCTGTTGAGACAGATGGTAACCTCCTGTCAAGGCCATCCAGCATGTTCTTTGGATGGAACGCTAGTCCGTTTGCAGTAGTGTAATACACTTTGCATGTTAAAGAGCAAGCTGAATGACCATGTGCATAAGGCGGAAGGCTCTCGGGCACCCAGCGCCACGGCTTAACATCCCATCCGATAGACGGCGGATTTTCCAAGTCCATCGGTGTCCCCTACTGAACGAGGGCGGGGAGTTTTTGCGGAGATAAATCTCAACACTGGCCCAAGTGGGACTCGAACCTGGGAACTGCAAATTACGAGCATGGCGCGATACCGCTGAACCACCCCCGCCCCTCTTCACTGGTGGCAAATGTGGGCAAGAGAGTTCAGCACTCAATAATAAACATATAGGTTACGTGTTGACATAGAATTCTAGAAATAACTTTTGTGGCAAAAAATGAGTTTCCCCAATGACTGTAATTCGAACTCGCCCATCAGCGAAACTCCTTTTTTCCAGAAAAGTATTTCTTGAGAGTTCAGTACTTCTCGTTTAGGGTGAATACCTCGCAAAGGCCGTGCGGAATTCCCTTTCGAAATTCCTCCTCGAGATCGGAATCTCATTCCTCCGTACTTGTCCCTCTTCTAGTTAACGTGACACTTAAAATGAATAGGATTACTAAGCACCAAGCATTTCTTCTATTATCTTTAACTGTAACCCATTGTCAGTAGGTTCGCTCATCCATTGGAAGATTCCCCCTCTCATCCATCTTCCCTGGAGACTTAAAGCACTCCTAGAGAACACTGTACCCTAAAATTACAGCATGGACACACGTTAGTTATTCAGTTGGTCATCTTCCGTAATGAAAGACTAGAAGCTACAAGGTTCCCGCCCTTTTGACCCTTAGTAGGGCCATACAAGTCGAGGTTATGACCTTGATGGACACTTCTGCACCCCAGGGGTACGGTCTCACGCCGTTTTCTTAGGCGTGTCCACAGTTCCCCCGCTGTGCTCCACGGCCTAGTACCGCCAGAGGAAGAGACGCTCCCCTTATGCCGCAAACAGCTACGGGAGCTGCGGGCCATTTAGGGCAGGGGACGACGGGGGACCCTCCGCTTCCCACCTGGGTGTCAAGTGGCTTTAGTGTGAAAGCACAGCGGCAACTGAAGAAGCCATTGCCAACGGTGGGAGAAGGAAGTTAATGTAGCAATGCAGGCTGCGTTTTGTCAATTTTCTAAAGCTTTTCGAAGTTTCTAATTTGAAATGTTTTTTTTTTCTTCACTATCTGAGGATACTTAATTCAAATCATAATGGGGATTTTGACACTGCAATCCCCAAGAATAGTGATAAATTTCTGCGATCCCCAAGAATAGGGATAAATTTATGCGATCCCCTAGAATTGTAATAAATTCATGCGACTCCCTAGAATTGTAATTAATTCATCATCAAGCAGCCATGGGCTACGGAGCTCTAACCAGACCGTGCAATTTAGTTCTCCAAGCAAGTCTGTCCTGAGCTACATCTGCTGCATCTGGCCACTGCACACCAATTCTAACAAGGTCCTGTTTGACATTGTCTGTCCACCGCATCCTAGCGATCCGTAAGAATAGTGATAAATTTATGCGATCCCCAAGAATTGTAATAAATTTATGCGATCCCCAAGAATAGTGATAAATTTATGCGACCCCCAAGAATTGTCATAAATTTATGCGATCCCCAAGAATTGTAATAAATTTATGCGATCCCCAAGAATAGTGATAAATTTATGCGACCCCCAAGAATTGTAATAAATTTATGCAACCCCCAAGAATTGTAATAAATTTATGCGACCCCCTATAATTGTAATAAATTTATGCGACCCCCTATAATTGTAATAAATTTATGCGATCCCCTAGAATTGTAATAAATTCACGCGACCCCCCCAGAATTGTAATAAATTCATGCGATCCCGTAGAATTGTAATAAATTCATGCGACCCTCTAGAATTGTAATAAATTCATGCGATCCCCTAGAATTGTAATAAATTCATGCGATCCCTTAGAATTGTAATAAATTCATGCGATCCCTTAGAATTGTAATAAATTCATGGGATCCCTTAGAATTGTAATAAATTCATGCGATCCCTTAGAATTGTAATAAATTCATGCGACTCCATAGAAACGTAGATAAAGTATTGTGACCTCTTCTCTGCAATGCAAACAAAAAACGTTAACAAAAAATATTAGCATATAAAACTATCCGATCTTTGTAAACCCCTTTCGAAACTGCTCTCTGCCCACAGTTTCAGAACACAGGTTTCTGACCCGAAGCTAGAAAAGCATATGGCGAGGGGGAGGCATGGTTCCCTTTTCTCTACCCTCTAAATTCTGCCATATACACAATAACGTGTGCTTGAATTTTTATTGTTATATAGCTTATCACAAAGATATCGCAAGAGAATATCAGAATAATACGCCAAAGAGATTTGTGAGCAAGCGAGACCTCAGCAACCCTATATCTGGATAATGGACTAAGGGGTATCTGTGCGCCCCTTACACAGGGAGAAGCTCTTTTCAGGGATTTCCTCTTAAAATATATTTTAATTCAGGCGACCCCCTAGAATTGTAATAAATTCATGCGATTCCCTAGAATTGTAATATGTAGAAGAGTTCCCGTGGCCGAGTGGTTAGCACGCTTGGCTACTAAATGACTATTCTATTCTAGTGGGGTCGCGTGAATTTATTACAATTCTAGGGGGTCGCGTGAATTTATTGCAATTCTAGGGGGTCGCGTGAATTTATTGCAATTCTAGGGGGTCGCGTGAATTTATTGCAATTCTAGGGGGTCGCGTGAATTTATTGCAATTCTAGGGGGTCGCGTGAATTTATTGCAATTCTAATGGGTCGCGTGAATTTATTACAATTCTAGGGGATCGCATGGATTTATTACAATTCTAGTGGGTCGCGTGAATCAATAATGGAGTCTTTGAAGTCGCATGAATTTTCAGGGATTTCCTCTTAAATATATATTATTCTGCCTGAACGTATAATATATAGAAAGGAACTCATCAACACAAGAATCGGTGGCAAGTATCGGATTGAATGTTTAGTGACGTTGTGTGGATTCCAGACAAACCCCTGCTTGGAAGCATACAAAATTGAATAATGTGAGGTATGTTGACTCTAAATTTGACTTTTAGGGTTCGGTGTTGATTGAGTTTATGGACATTATCAGTTCGCGGATAATTTTGTGGAACTACTGGCATTTTTGAAGGCAGGCAATAAAGTCGAAACGCCCAGGACTTTTGGGGCCGGGGTGACTCAGTCGGTAACGCGCCAGGCTCGTAATCTGTAGTTCCCAGGTTCGAGTCCCAGCTGGGTCAGCGTTGAGACATCTCCTCAAAACTCCCCGCCCTGCCCACGGTCAGTAGAGGACACCGATGGGCTTGGAAACGCCGTACGTCGGATGGGACGTTAAGCCGTGGTTCCGTGTGCGGGATAGCTATACCCTGTGCACGTTAAAGAACACACCGACGGGAGGCTATAATCTGTCTCCTAACAGCTGTTCCAGTGGGTCCCCTCCCCCAACTTTAATCATTCGGGGTCCATGTGACCTGGCCATTTAGCCCATGGTGTGGAAAAAAGTGGCGCTCAGAGGTAAAACAATCCAACCTTTATGCACATGTAAATGAAGAGTAATGATAATTGTTCAAGAAAATGTTTACTTGTTTAGATGCCATCGAAATGCGCTACAGATGCCCAAAATGTTTCAGCAGTGTGGGAAAACACCACATTAATGCTAATATTGGTAGAATGTAAATAGCGAAATTAGAACAGAATCATGTATGACAAACGAAAGGGTAATTTTCCACTTTGCAGATCGTCTTTTTAAACAGTAAAAAAAAAAAGTTTTGTAAGATTCCGATGCATTTTTGCTACCTATCACAACAGGGCTGGACTTTCACCTTCTGAGGCCCTAAGCTGTGACAAACTTAAGATGCCCCAAAAATTCTAAAGTAGAAATCAAGACCAGATGT
Organism: Ryuthela nishihirai; assembly: GCA_038380435.1. Lineage (NCBI taxonomy): Eukaryota > Metazoa > Arthropoda > Arachnida > Araneae > Heptathelidae > Ryuthela > Ryuthela nishihirai. The sequence continues at coordinate 59,524,388 of JAWZYU010000008.1, forward strand.
AGGGGAGGGGGAGTACACCCCCTCCTGGTTTAAGAGTGCTAGTAAGAATACTGGAGACAAAAATGATTAAAGTTGTGCATATTTCACATGTTTTGCAAAGTACCTTTTACAGACTTTTAAACGAAGGGGATAATTTTGCTGCAAAGGAAATCCAGTCTCTTGACACTCTTTTTTTTGTTTTTTTTTCCCCTTCTTAAATATATATATTATTCTGACTGAACAGAACATTACAAAAGAAACAAGAAATTGATGTCATGTAAACATTATACTAGTAATGGAATAAAACAATAGTGTTTGTTTCAATACATTTAAATATTAAAAAAAAATCTTGACACAGTAAATTTCAAACTCAATTTTTTAACCCCCATCATAATTTCGTGGCCCAAAGCCGCACCTTAGTTAGCTTACGCGTAACTCCTGATCTGCATCACTAATTGGGTTTGGGAAATTTTCTCCCTTTGTAAATCGACGAATTGTTTATTAACGGTATATTTTACACTTGAAATATTTTCTGTAGGAATAGATGCTGTAGCGTTTCATTTACATTTAAACCCTCGTAAAACGTTTGTAAAATAAATAAATACTTCCTCAAGCAGCTGCTTGCCACACAGGTCCGCCAGGAGCCTGTCAGTTTATATGCCCAAGTAGAAGTTTGTGAGGATGGCAGAACCTCAGCAGAAAAACAACACAACATCCATGCCTTACCCGGGGCTCGAACCCAGGTCCCTTAGATCAGTAGCACCCGGGGCTCGAACCAAGGCCACCTAGAAGACAAGGCCATGACAGCGATACTGTGACATCATCTCTCCAGGGAAACAAGCGAATGAACTGTGCTGTGTAAAAGCTTGTTTGTTGCGTTGGCTTTAACGGAGATACCTCATTCGCCTGTTTCCTCCTCCGTCGGTGACGTCACAGTATAGCTGTCATGGCCTTTGTCTTCTAGGTGGCCTTGCTCGAACCCAGGTCCCTTAGTAGCCAAGCGTGCTAACCACTCGGCTACGGGAACTTTTCTACGTTTGCTTTGATATAAGTGTGAAATGGATTGAAATTCCAAATGTACTACTGACAGCACAACTATGTAAATATAGTCCTAGCTAAACGTACTTTAATTTGGACTTTTTTGAAAAATAACTAATTGTTGAAATTCGTTATAAATAAATAAATACTCCCTCAAGCAGCTGCTTGCCACAGAGGTCTGACAGGAGCCTGTCAGCTTATATGCCATAATAGGTCTGTGAGGATGGCAGGACCTCAGCAGAAAAACGACACGAACTACTGCAGAAGAAATAGTCAACTGGTATTCAGTGGAAGATATTCTGGAGAAAAGTATTTTTTAGTGAAGGACTGTTTTTGAAGTCCCCTAAACGTCACGTTTATACACTGATGTAAGAAAATATTACATAATTTCGATGATTGTTAATCGGAATCAAAACTTGAAGCTCTATAACATCTAAAATATGAAGATAAATTAGAAATCATAATTAAATCTAAAATTCGACATTTCTTCAGTATTTAAAGAGTTATGGAAGCTAGAATATTTCAGAACAGTAATGCATCATAAGACTTTATTTAAATTTTAATTAATTTCTCAGTTAATAATAATTGTTCCAAACCGTTTAATAAAGTAAATACACACTTTTAGAAAATTGCGGTAATGATTATTTCAATATTAGACAAGCATGATTTTTTGAAAAAGAATGTTATGTAGTCTTCATAATTCTTTAAATAAACTGAACAAATATTGTTGAAAATCGAGATTTAAATATATTTGATTATGTTCTTTAATTTATCTTCAGTTACATTTTTTCATTTAATGCACGTTTTAGAAGTTATAGAGCTTCGAAGTTAGATTCTCATTCAAATAACACGGAAATTCAGCAATATTTTTGTATGACAGTGTAGTTAACCTGGATTCAAATTATAACTGGATACAAGAAAGAAATTGTGAATATTATCCCTGGCAACTTCTCCAACATTTACGGTATTTTTGTGTAACATTGACTCCTTATCAACTCAATAACTGAAAATATTTAAAAAAAGTGTAAGATTTTTCTCAACCTAGGCATATATTGAAATGAGTAGAACTCAAAACATTTAATTATCCACGGTCGATCAGTTCCCATTTTAACTTGTTAAGACTGCTAGATATTCCAATGTTAAGAGAACTTTGCCCCTCTGCTCGGCGAGTTCTGGTGTTTTTCATTCCTAGACCCCCAACGTGGCATCCTTTCCTCTCCCTTCCTCCAATGTCCCCCCCCCCCCCCCCGCCAACGTTCCAGTTCTGTACAACTTCAGTTCCTTCCTCGGATTTCCCTTCTCAGCGCTCCCACTCTTCTTCTTTCACTCCTTGTCTAGGGAGAGAGGCATTGACTTCCCCTTTTGCTCAGGGTGTTGACGGAACTGCAGACAAGGCCGGAAACCGTCTGACTACTGTAGTATTACTGGCATTTCCAAAAGAATGTGCTGTTGGTATACATTGTATTATTGGACACACTTTGGTATGTTGATACTATCAAAGACTGGTTGTAAACGGTTCTGAGGTTGAGGAATTCTTTAATATTTAATTTATTATTGGTATTTCCAAAGGAAGAAAAAAATAAGAACAGAAATTATTTAATTTATTATTGGTATTTCCAAATGAAGAAAAAAATAAGAATAGAAATTATTCAATTTTTTTTTTTTCTTCCTTTGGAATATTCTAATGGGATATTATTGGTTGGGTTGGGTTACCTCTGAGCGGCACTTTTTTGCACACCATGGGCTAAATGGCCAGGTCACATGGACCCCGAAGGCTCAGAGAAGGTTGGGGGAGGGGACCCACTGGAACAGCTGTTGGGAGACAGATGGTAGCCTCCCGTCAAGGCCATCCAGCGTGTTCTTTAACGTGCACAGGGTATGGCTCTCCCACACACGAGACCACGGCTTAACGTCCCATCCGACGGACGGCGGCCTTTCAAAGCCCATCAGTGTCCCCTACTGACCGTGGGCAGGGCGGGGAATTTTGCGGAGATAAATCTCAACGCTGACCCAGCTGGGACTCGAACCTGGGAACTACAGATTACGAGCATGGCGCGCTACCGACTGAGCTACCACCGCCCCGATGTTATTGGTGTACATTGTTTTAGTGGTTGGGCCACTTTTCCGCATTATTTTTTCACATAATGAGCTAAATTGGCCATGTCACAAGAATCCCGAAGGCTCGGAGGTTGGGGGAGGGGACTCACTGGACAGCTGTTAGGAGACAGATGGTAGCCACCAATCAAGGCCATCCAGTGTGTTCTTTAACGTACACGGAGCAACAGCTTAACGCCCCATCCGATGGACTGCCGCCTTTCCAAGCCCATCATTATCACCTGCTGACCGTGGGCAGGGCGCATAGTTTGCGGAGATAAACCTCAACGCTGGGCTAGGCGAAACTCGAACCTGGAAGCTGCAGATTACAAGCCTGGCACACTACCGACTGTGCTGCTCCTGTATTACTGTTATTGATATGTTAATAGTATCTAAGACTGGGTTGTGAACAGTTCTGAGGTTGAGGAATTCTTTAGCATTTAATTTCTTATTAGTTTGTATTTTTTAAATAGAATGTGTTTTTGGTACACACAACATTATTGTTACATGTTCTATTGGACATAGTAGATTCTTAGTATACGTTGTGTTATTGGCAGTTATTAGCATCAAACACAGAGTTGCAAACACTTCTGAAGTTGAGTAATTCTTCAACATTTAATTTATCATTGCGAGTTTTTTTACCATTTTTCGTCCCTGCCCACGGTCAGTACGGGGCATCGATGGGCTTGGAAAGGCCACCATCCGTCGGATGGGACGTTAAGCCATGGTTCCGTGTGAGGAAGAGCCATACCCTGTGCACGTTAAAGAACACGCTGGATGGCCTTGACGGGAGGCTACCATCTGTCTCCCAAAAACTGTTCCAGTGGGTCCCCTCCCCCCAACCTACTCTGAGCCTTCAGTGTCCTTTAGCCCATGGTGTGCAAAAAAAGTGCCGCTCAGAGGTAAAACAACCCAACAACACAAAGCCATTTTTCGTTGGTTTGTTATGCTTGACTTTTTTATTTTTATAAACTAAAAGATCTGTTCTAATTGAAGATTCATAATGTGTTGATAGAGATTATAGATTCTAACATATTTTGTAATTTCTAAAGTACTTTATACAAATACTTATATCCCATAAGTAAGTATTGTTTCGAGTGGGAAATGTCTGAGTGGCAGTATTACATTGTACGTTATTAGTATATATAATTACAATCAGGCACAAGTTTTAATTTTTTTTTTCCATTTGCCGTACTAGCATTCTGTACTATTCAATACTAATTCCATAAATAGTGAATTGTTAGTGTTAATATATTTGTATATCAATGTACTTACACTAAAAGCTGAATAAACTTGAAAAATTACAAGAAGGAAACGGACACTTCCATGTTATGTGAATGGAAAGCTACATTCAAAGCTCACTAAGTTTGAAAATAAGATTTTTACGGACAAATGTCACTGCAGTTAAAATGAAGATCTCAATCAAATCTCTCTAAATCTCTGTTTTTAACAACATTCGATTAGTATTTAATGAGTTATTGAATCTGGAACATTTAACAGCAGACGCCGCTGTCATTCGTCCTTAACATTTTTTACCTAAAATTGATGGAAAGTGAAAAAAATTTTTACACATCAAATATTACATTCACGTTAAGTGAACTATTTGTTATAACAGTTGGGTTTTATGTTTTCAAGAAAAGTTTCATTAGTGGAAAGGTTACAGAAAGATTTAACTGGCATAGTGATAGAGAATTAGCTGCTGTTCCAGCACGGCCAACTTTCTGTGTTGTGTTAGTCAAACTGAGGCAGTGGTTAGCAGTGACTTTGTTCTTAGTAGGGTTCTTATTAGGTATAGGGTTGTGTTGTTTTACCTCTGAGCGACACTTTTTTGCACACCATGGGCTAAATGGCCAGGTCACAGGGACCCCGAAGGCTCAGAGAAGGTTGGGGGAGGGGACCCACTGGAACAGCTGTTGGGAGACAGATGGTAGCCTCCCGTCAAGACCATACCAGCGTGTTCTTTAACGTGCACAGGGTATGTCTCTCCTGCACACGGGGCCATGGCTTAACGTCCCATCCGACGGACGGTGGCTTTTCCAAGCCCATCGGTGTCCCCTATTGACCGTGGGCAGGGCGGGGGAATTTTGCGGAGATAAATCTCAACGCTGACCCAGCTGAGACTCGAACCTGTGAACTGCAGATTACGAGCCTGACGCGCTACCTACTGAGCCACCCCCACCCCCTTTTTAGGTATAACCTAGGTTCTTATTAGATATATAACCTTGTATGAAAAGACCTGTAAAGGCTAGGAGTATCTTCTAGGATTCTTCTCTGTCCTATAGGTTGCAAAAAAGTATCTTTTATAATTCTTTATAAATTAAACGAATATAGCAGAAAATAGATATTTAGAGATTTGACTGAGGTCATCAGTTTATCTAAATATTTTTTCACAAAAAAAAAATAACAGCATATTTTTAAAGAGCTTTGAATGAGCTTGAATGTGGCTTTTCATTTACATTACATGGAAGTGTCCGTAATATAGTTTGGAAGTATTTTGTAACATTGTGTTACATGAAGATGTTTTGTAACATTGTGTTATATGGAAGTGTCCATAACATAATTTGGAAGTGTTTTGTAACGTAGTATATATCATAATGCATATGTATGACTTAAATATTTTCTCGACTTTTTTGTTCAACTATCAAGGAAAGGTATCGCCTTTTGGTTTAACGTCGATATCAATTTTAGAGGAAAAATTGTCTTGAGCCGAGTGGGATATTGTAGCTCAGCGGTCAGAGCACCTGACATGTTATCACGAGGTCAGGGGATCGAATTCCACCAGGCTGAAGACAATTTTCCCCCTAAAAATTGATATCGACGTTAAACTAAGGCTGATAGGCATTAACTTCATCATTCAGTCATACATATGGCAAATAAAGTATCTCTTCATACTAAAGAATTAAAAATTTGTATAGGATTATTAGAAAATAAGATTCTCATATTTTAAAGTGCTATATGTCATTAAGTAAATAAGTAACAAAAGTAATTTTGCGCCCAAAATTTCAAGAAATTCTAACGGTTCTTGTTTTAACGGCGTGGAGTTTTAATATCACCTGTAATGTCTTAAATGACAAACTTCCATATCACTTCATTGGTAGATAGAAGTAGACTGATCTAGTAGCTCCCAATTTTTCCCGATTTGACAACATTGGACTTCTTTTTATTAAGGGTATGTTCATTCAGGTATAAAACATCGTTTATTACTAAAAAATATCGTAATTTAGAACATTTAAAGGTAAGGATCACTGCAGCTGTTGCAAGTGTTGTATCAGACATGCTGAGCATGGGTGGATTGTGTTGTTGTGTTATTTTACCTCTGAGCGGCACTTTTTTTGCACACCATGGGCTAAATGGCCAGTTCACAAGGAACCCGAAGGCTCAGAGAAGGTTGGGGAAGAGGATCCACTGGAACAGCTGTTAGGAGACAGATGGTAGCCTCCAGTCAAGGCCATCCAGCGTATTCTTTAACGTGCACTGGGTATGGCTATCCCGCATACTGGGCCACGGCTTAACGTTCCATCCGACGAACGGCAGCCTTTTCAAGTCCATCAGTGTCCCCTACTGACCGTGGGCAGGGCGAGTATGGGTGGAAAGTTGAATATCACACCATCAGTGGCGCCCAAATTTTGAAGCCTGTTGAACAGAAAACGAAACTTTGAGAGCTTCGTATTTTGTACATATTATTGCTTCTGTTACTTCATTATTGGTATCCGTGATATTGCTATGAGTGTTTTGATAAACAACTAAAATACCTAAAATGCGCAGTCATCAAGTAAAGACAGGAATTTCCTAGTAGAACGATATGGGACAGTAAAATTCGAGACATCTGTCAATTCTGGTTAACATTAAAGCGACGAGCAATTGACCCATATGCTTTAGTGTCTTGCAGGTGTTGCAAGTAATAGATTTAGCAGCTGGATTCCAAATCCGATTCCACTTGGCTGAAGATAATTTTTCCCCTAAAAATTGATATCGACGTTAAACTAAGGCAGGTAGTCATTAATTTCATCATCAGTCATACATATGGCAAGGAAGGTATCTCTTCATACATATCCGTGATATTCCTTTGAGTGTTTTGATAAACAACTAAAATACCTAAAATGCGGAGTCATCAAGTAAATATGGAAATTCAGCTAAATTATAATGGTATCTCTTCATACTAAAGGGATAACAGCAAATGATCCACGTCATTTAATAGGATATTTTCTTTGCCATAACGACGTATTACGTCAACTAATATGCATACTACTATTTCTACCTACGGTATGGGGGCGGGGGTGGCTCAGTCGGTAGCGCGCCAGGCTCGTAATCTGTAGTTCCCAGGTTCGAGTCCCCGCTGAGTCAGCGTTGAGATTTATCTCCGCAAAACTCCCCGCCCTGCCCACGGTCAGTAGGGGACACCGTTGGGCTTGGAAAGGCCGCCGTCCGTCGGATGTAACGTTAAGCCGTGGCGCCGTGTGCGGGAGAGCCATACCCTGTGGACGTTAAAGAACACGTTGATGGCCTTGACGGGAGGCTACCATCTGTCTCCCAACAGCTGTTTTCAGTGGGTCCCCTCCCCCAACTTTCTCTGAGCCTTCCGGGTCTTTGTGATCTGGCCATTTAGCCCATGGTGTGCAAAAAAGTGCCGCTCCGAGATAAAACAACCCAACCTACGATATGGAAGCAACTGGTAATATAATTTATGACAAAATCCGATGCTCCGCAATACTACTACATAAAGGAGATGCCACGCTTACTATTATCCACCGTCGGGGCTCAACAGTACTATAGAAGTAAAGTCCAGCACTCGCTAAAACCTAACTATAGTATTCATCCTGGGTCGCCACAAACAACGATATTGAGAATCCAAGTTGCTCCGGCGCCCCTGGTAGCAAGTTTCTGATCGATTGATTCACTCCCATTATTAATTTTCCTGTTGCTATATATATACATACATATTTTAAATTCCCTTACCCCGTCCCGTCGTACTTACTAAATAACCACCTCGTAGGTTTCGGAAATCGGGCATTAAAACTGTTATCTCATAATTTATCATATGCTCAGCAAACTCGGTAATAAAATACGTGGCAGGGAGCATATAATTAGTGGGTGCACTTATCAGTAGAAAGTGCTGACAACAATCATGATAGGAAACGGCAGGAGCCCAAATTACAATGCATTTATATCATCATTATAATGACTAGCAACACATCTCTATCGTCCTTCCCCTCTTAGAAGTGGTGAATGATAAAATCCATCCACTCCTGTTTCCTGCATGGGACTCCATTAATCTTTTTCATTCTAGTGAGGGTGCGCGTGCTCACCTGTCCCCTTTCTACCTCCTCCCCCCTTCACCCTGCCCTCCCCGCTTCAATGGCTTCTCCCGTCTTACCTGCCATTTTTACCGGCGCAAAACCTACTTGGCATTCAAACAGGATACGAAAAAATACTTTACAAGGCAAATTGATGGCTTAATGGTAGCGAATGGTTGCCGAGGGTCTCGCCCTGACGCGGGACCAGGCGGAGTGCACCGTCTTTTCATTGGTCAAAGCTGAGATGTTATCTGGTGCTGCTGTGATGGGCATTCATGAGGGATGGTCGTTTTATGTTAATGACAAGGAGCTATGCCTCGGGCATCTTCTTTCTCGAAACCACTGCTGGCTGGGGTCTGGTGCGTGTGTCTACACGTGGCACCTGAAGTCGTGTTTTGGTTACATTCTTGAGTTCGCGACCCAAGCAACGCTTGCACGGTCTCAAGAGTGATAACATTTATTAGGATAACTTTTGTTTTTTCTCTTTTGGGTTGTTGGTACTATTTGTAATTGACGTGCAACGAACACAATAAAAAAGTTGGATATTCGTGATGGATAGAGAAGTTTTGATAAAATGCATTTTTTTCTTTAACTTATCTGTCACTGTTTTTGCCTTGCTTGCAGGTTTGTTATCTTGGATTCTTCAATCTTATTGCCAAAACTTGAGTTCATATCTCAGTTTCTGTACGTTAAGCATATCTTAGGAGGGCTCAATCGGCAGCGCGCCACGCGCGTAATTTGCAGTTTCCCATGTTCGAATCCCGTCTGGGCCAGCATTGAGATTTAACTCCTCAAAATTCCCTGTCCTGTCCTCGGTCAGTAGGGGATACCGATGGGCTTGGAAAGTCTGCCATCCGTAGGATGGGACGTTAAGCAGTTGCCCATGTACGGGGGGTGGGGGCTCAGTCGATAGCGCGCCAGGCTCGATCTGCAGTTCCCAGATTCGAGTCCCAGCTGGGTCAGCGTTGAGATTTATCTCCGCAAAATTCACCGCCCTGCTCACGGTCAGTAAGGACATCGATGGGCTTGGAAAGGCCGTCGGATGGGACGTTAAGTTGTGGCCCCGTGTGCGGGAGAGCTATACCCTGTGCACCTTATAGAACACGCTGGATGGCCTTGACGAGAGGCTACCATCTGCCTCCAACAGCTGTTCCAGTGGATCCCCTCCCCCAACCTTCTCTGAGCCTTCGGGGTCCATGTGGCCTGGCCATTTAGCCCATAGTGTGCAAAAAAATTGCCGCTCACAGGTGAAACAACCCAACCCATGTTGTCTTAGTATCTCATCAAATATATCATTACATCACTCAAAATTTCTTCAGTCAACTCCTCAGTTTGTTCGATACTGAATATTTGTGTTTATACAGTGCGCAGCAGTGTGTTTGGAATATAACATAAACCCCTAATAACTTCTCAAAAAATAGATATAAGAATATATAATTCCCTCCATTGATCCTCAATTTAGGGAAAACATCCATCTCCCCTGCCAAGTTTAATCTTTTTTTTTTGTTCAATGAAAAGTCACAGTTCTCTCTTAAATGTCTTCAAAATCTGTTCATACTTCTTCTAGCTCTCCTTCGCCACAATTCCATACAAGTAAGAAGTAACGAAAGATTCTAGCTTTTCATCATAACCTTTTACAAGTAATAGTAGTAGTGAGGCAACATGAGGATTCTAGATCCTCACCAGAACCTTCTATTAGTAGTAGGCAACAGAAGGATTCTAGCTCCTCACATAACCTACTAATAAGAGGCAACATGAGGATTCTAGCTCCTTACCACAACCCTCTACTAGTAAGAGGCAACAAGTTATAGATCAGAATACAGTAAATTCTCGGCCCCACGGATCCTGAGTTTATGTGTATACATTCATCTCCCTATGCTGCGCCAAATAACTTTGATCCGTTTTTTGTTCAATGAAAGTTACAGTTCGCTCTTAAATATCTTTAAAATTTGTTGCTGCTCATTTTAGCTCTCCCTCGTCACAACACCCTATACAAGTAAGAGGCAACAGGAAGATTCTACTCCTCATCACAACCCTCTGCTAGTAAAAGGCAAAAAGAGGATTATAAGTCCTCACTACAACCCGTTACTAATAAGAGGCAACAGGAGGATTCGAGCCTCTCATCACAACCCTCTATTAAATCCCTCGTCACAACCCTCTGTTAATTTATTAGTAAGATTAATTAGAACAACTCTCTTAATCTATTAGTAATATTCATTAGGAAGATTGTAGTTCATCACCACAACTTTCTCCTAATGAGCAACTGGAGGATTCTAGTTCATCACCATAATTCTCTAGTAGTAACAGTCGGATTCTACCTCTCCCATCACAATCCTGTACTAGTAACAGACAATAAGTAGTCTTCACGGTATAATAAGTAATAGGCAATATGTAGTCTATCACAACCCTACATCATATCATGTACCATATCATCATATCACAACCGTACATCATTAACGTTAAGTAACAGACAATAAGTAGTCTATCACAACCTTACATCGTAACCTTCTCTGACCCTGAGGGCTCAGAGAAGCTTGGGCGAAGGGAATCTACTGGACAGCTGTTAGGAGACAGATGGAAGTCTGTTGTCAAAGCTATCCAATGCGCTTTTTAACGTGCAGAGGGTATGACTCGCTTGTACATGTGGTCAGTGCTTAACGTCCTATCCGATGGACGGCGGCTTTTTGCTAAGCCGCCGCCGTCCGTCGGATAGTCCCAAGGACAGGGCGGGGAATTTTGCGGAAATAAATCTCAACGGTCCAGGTGGGACTCGAACATGGGAACTGCGAATACGAGTCTGGTGCGATACCGACTGAGCCACCCCTGCGCTTCATAACTTAGTCGTACGGTCTCCTGTTAGAGCGGGTGTTTGCCAAATCCCCGTCCCAAGATGACTTTCCCCGTCTAAATCAATCACTTCCGATTCTGAACGAAAGAGAGTAACAAGAACCGATGATGAGGAAAATTTACGATTGAAGTTACGGGATTTCCCCGACATCCTGCAAACATTAAACGTCATTTTTATGAGGCATTAAAGGCGGCGTAATCCGCGCAGAACCCACACCGTCTAGGACTACAACAACTATTTCCAAGACATGTATGTGCCGTTGACCAAAGGGTGAAGTGTCTGAAGATGATGGTGATGTTGTCAGTTCATCCATTACATGCGACATTTGTGTTTAGAATGGCCAGCTTGCGATTAAGTCTTTGGTTTTAACTTGCGCCTTTGTTGGTACTGCAGGGATCCAAGATATTTGAACTTTGCATGTTATGTGAATGGGAATGTAACTTCAAAGCTTTATAACTTATAAAAGATGCATTTAATGAGAAAATATGACTGATGATAAATTAAAGATCATAATCAAATCTATTTAAATCTCGATTTTCAACAATATTCGTTCAGTATAGAAAAAGTTATGGGAGCTAGAATATTTCGCCATAGTAAAGCGTCGTAAGAATTTACCTCAGAAATGAGTAAAATTTAAATAAATAAGGGTTATTTAAAACAATTTAATAAAACAGATATACATTTTAGAGGTGTGTGTATTTATTGTATTGGTAGTAGGAAATTATGAATGGTTTCTATAAGCAAGATAATTATATGTCTGCAGAACCCATTAAATACTGATTTGTCTTACTGTATTTCCATACAGTAAGTGTCCATGTTTTATTAAAAGATAGCGCCACAATATTTTTATTGAGTTGATTTTCTGTGAGCTGCGTTTTTTTTTTTTGGAACGTAACGAGCTAAATGTTCAGGTCATAAGGACCCCAAAGTCTTGTAATGTTGAGGAAAGGGAAATAGATGGTAGCCTCACGTGAAGACCAACCAGCGTATTCTTTAGCGTTCATATGGTACCTTGTGGGTGGAAAGCAAAGTCATGTGCAATATGGGTCAAAAGGCTAATCTGAGTAACTTCGGGGGGTGGGGGGGGGGCTCAGTCGGTAGCGTGCCAGGCTCATAATCTGCAATTCCCAGGTTCGAGTCCCAGCTGGGTTAGCGTTGAGACTTATCTCCGCAAAACTCCCCGCCCTGCCCACGGTCAGTAGGGGACACCGATGGATTTGGAAAGGTCGCCGTCCATCGGATGGGACGTTAATCCGTGGCTCTGTGTGCGGGAGAGAGCCATACCCTGTGCACGTTAAAGAACACGCTGGACGGCCTTGACGGGAGGCTACCATCTGTTTCCCAACAGCTGTTCCAGTGAGTTCCCTCCCCCCAACCTTCTCTGAGCCTTCGGGGTCTTTGTGACCTGGCCATTTAGTCCATGGTGTGCAAAAAAGTGCCGCTCAGAGGTAAAACAACCCAATGAATAACTTCGATAGGGGTTGTGTGGTTTTACCTCTGAATATTAGTTTTGCACACAATGGGCTAAATAGATAGGTTATAAGGACCTCAAGGCTCAGGAAAGGTTAGATTAAGGGGATAGACAGTACAGCTGTTTGGAGACAGATGGTAGCCTCCCGTAAAGGGGGCCTACTGACTGAGGGCAGGGTGGGAAGTTTTACGGAGATAAATATCAACGCTGACCCGGATGGGACTCGAACTTGGGAACTGCAGATTAAGAGCTTGGCGCGGTATGTAGTGAGCCAACCCTACAAAAAGACAGTTTATTCTGAAGAATCTACATGAAAATTTTACTTTTTCGGGTATATTATTGGATAGTTTTTCGCTTTTGAACCATTAGTTTGTACTAAATAGTCTAATGGTATTAAGCATACCATCACTGGATAATATATTTGTGTACGCTGTCTTCTCAATTTACCTAGTACATGATGTTGCTCTCTGCGATGTGCAATACAGATAACAGTAGGAAGCAGCGCTGGTGCGTTTTAAGCAACATGATGTGACTTCTGTTTAGAAGCTGCAATTAACTATTCTTCTCACTACGTGCGTTTATTTGCCGATCGCACTTTAAGAGTCGGTGTGACCAGCTTGTTAGTATGAGCATAGATTGGCAAGCTACATCGTGGGCTTTATTAACTGCCATGCGTCATACGTACCCACACGTATCGTCAATTATTAGTAATTACGTTGCCGCTGCTTTAGCGCACTTGTCGGACTAAATTAGGGTTACGTGACCGGCTCTGATTCGTCTGTGGCGATCGTGATAGCTGTTGCATTGAAAAAAAAATTTTTTTTTTTCGTATTTGGACGTTTTTTTAGGGGGGTATTGTAGCAGAGAGCGTTGTTGGGCGAAAAGGATGGTTGTTTTATTTCTGAGCTGCAGGTGTCTTTCTACAGAATGGTGTAAATGGGTAGGTTTATAAGGACCTGAAAGGCTCGGAGAAAGTTTGGTAGAAAGAGACCCATTGGACAGCTGTCACGTGACAGATGGTAGCCTTCCGTCAAGGCCATTCAGTGTGTTTTTAATGTTATGCAGTTTCCACTTTTCAGCCTCATTTGTTACTGCCTTCTGATTTATCTTCGTTAAAATTGTGAGTTTGGTTACTGATCAAAGGAGCCTGGGTTCGAGCCCCGGGTAAGCATGGATGTTTGTGTGATTTTTTTTCTGCTGAACTCCCGTCATCCTCAGAGTTTCTTCTATGGCGTATAAACTGACAGCCTCCTGTCAGACCTCTGTGGCAAGCAGCTGCTTGAGATGGGCATTTATTTACTTACATATTAAACCCCATTGTGGCCTCTGTCACAAAGTGAACACAGATGGGCTTGGATTGCCCGCCATCCGTCTGAGGATACGTTAAGCTGGGGTTCCGTGTACAACAAAGTCATACCTTGTGCACGTTAAAGAACACACTGGATGGTCTTGACGGGAAGCTATCATCTCCTAAAAGATGTCCAGTGGATCACCACAAATTTCTCTGAGCCCTCCGGTTTCTTTTGACTTGTTCATTCAGGACATTGTGTGTAAAAAAGAGTAAAAAAAAAAATCTGTGTGTAAAAAAAAATCTGTATTCCTCCCTTTGTATACCTGGCCATTTAGCCCATTGTATACAAGAAATTGCCCTAACCCAACTGTCCATGTTTTAATTCCCAATTTTCTTGACCTGTCTCGTCATCTACATCATTTTCTCTGAAACAAAAGTCAACATGGGACATTCTGCAGTCTCATTGAGAGACCTTGGTCTACCTGGGTCTTTGGCTTTTGCATATCGCGGTCCTTAATCTTTCCTGTATTAATATTGGGTTGAGTTGTTTTACCTCTGAGCGACACTTTCTTGTATACAATGGGCTAAATGGCCAGGTCACACGTACCCTCATGGCTCAGAGAAGGTTGGGGCGAGGGATCCAGTGGAGAACTGTAGGGAGACATGTCGTAGCCTCCTGTCAAGGCTAACGTGCACAGGTATAGGTCTCCCGCACACGGAGCCATGGCTTAACGCCCCATCCAACGGACGGGGGCCTTTCGAAGCTGATTGGTTAGCTCTAATGACCATGGGCAGGGTGCGGAGATAAATCTCAATGCTGGCCCAGCTGAGACTCAACCAGGGAACTTCAGATTACGAGCCTGGCGTGCTACCGACTGAGCCACACCCGCTCTCTATATTAATTATCGTCATCTATGTATGATCATCGGATCTGGGAGGCAAGGTACTCATCTCCCCACCTTGAGAACACTAGTAAGGGTAATAGAGACGAAAAATAATTAAACTTATTTTTTTTTCGTATGAACATATAGGACAGAGAAGAATCCTAGAATTACTCCTAGCTTCTACAGGCATTTCCCACAAGGATTTGCACCTACAAAAAAAAAACTGTCACTAAAAATTCACTGAGGCAGTGAGCAGTAGTGACTTGTAACAACAAAGTCACTACTGACTACTGCTCAGTTAGATCTAACACTAAAAAGTTTGCCCTGCTGGAACAGTCACCATCTCCCTAACCAATTTGCCAGTTAAGGTTTGTGCACATTGCATGCATTTTCCAAGAAATTTTTAAAGACCTCTAAAACAGTTAAATTTTTGTCTCCAAGTCACCCTTACTAGTAATCTGAAGGATGAGGTGGGGGACAAGAGTCTAGATTTCCATTGCAGTATAATTTTTTCTTTAGCATAAGGGGTGGCTCAGCAGGTAGCACTCCAGGCTCGTAATCTGCAGTTCCCAGGTTCGAGTCCCAGCTGGGCCAGAGTTGAGATTTATCTCTGCAAAACTTCCTGCCCTCTATCCAGTAGGGGGACACCGATGGACTCGGAAATGCCACCGTCTGTCGGATGGGACATTAAGCCGTGGCCTCGTATGCAGGAGAGCCATACCCTGTGCACGTTAAAGAACACGCTGGATGGCCTTGACGGAAGGATATCCATCTGTTTCCTAACAGTTGTTCCAGTGGGTCCCTTCCCCCAACCTTTTCTGAGCCTTCGGGGGGGGGGGGGTCTTTGTGATCTGGCCATTTAACCCATTTTATGCAAAAAAATGCCGCTCAGAGGTAAAACATCTGAAGCCTGAAAATAAAGATTTTATATAGATTTGATTGAGATCTGTAATTTATCTTCAGTCTCATTTTACCATAAAAAGATTAGTCTAGAAATTGCGGAGTTTCGAAATTAGTTTCGTATTTACATAAAATGGGTCGAGGTGGAGTAGTTAGCGTGATAGGTTACTGATCAAAGGGACTTGGGTTCGAGCCCCGGGTAATGCATGGATGTTTTTCTTCTTAGGTCTTGCCATCCTCACAGACCTTTTATTATGACATATAAACTGACAGACCTCTGTGGCAAGCAGTTGCTTGAGGGGGGTATTTTTTTTTAATTTCAGACCTCATTTTAAGGCAAAGGTTATTTTTTTTTATGTTGTATTAAGTTTAAAAAAAAAGATCGGCTTTAATTCGGACATTTACAGTATTACTTTAAAAAGCAGGATATCTAGATTTTGTCGTTTTTATTAAGGATACGTTAGAATAAATTTTATTAGCTTCTGTTGCATTTACTGATGCTTGGATTTTCCCAAACTTGGATGATAAAGAACTGCATAATGGTCTTGGAACTAAAAGACAATAATTCTGTTAAATCGACTCTTGTAAAGCTTCCCTCGGCTAAAACGGATGCCAGCTAATCCCAATGATTCGGTAATGAGAACGAGATTATGGAAACCGAGTTTTGTGGTTTATGTAATAGAGAACGTGGAGGGGTAACAGAGTGTCCAGGGGTCTTGCGACCGCGCCAATGGCCCCTTTTGCTCAGAAGCGTTACTGATAAGGCCGAAGCGACACAGAACCAACAGTTAACAGCAGGAAGTGTGCACGTGGCGACGGAACATTATCTGGCGTGAGGGCGGGCGCGCTCCCGCGGGCGGCCGTACGCCAAGATACGGACATCCAATATCCGCTGTGGGGCAGCGGATGCTTAGCTACTGCTCCTGTTGTCGCTGATGCTGTGGAGTTGCTGATGCGTTGTGTGTGCTCTGTTGCTGTCTCTGCGGCGTGCACAGTGAACTCCAACAATGAATCAGTAGTGTTACTGAAGTATTGTTGCTATCCAATACAAAAAATGCACATCCAAGATAGTTGGTTCGTATTTTTTTCACTTTGGATGTTTGGTGCGCACCAGCAGACAATGATTTTTATCTGTTAGCTTTTAAAAGCTCTTTAAAGGGAATGCGTGTAGTTGCTGTAGTAATCAACATTACCGGGGTGGTGTTTAACACATCCCTGTACCTTATGTGTAAATAATATCGGAGTGCAGCTGCTGGTGGTGGACTTATGACTGCGAAATTATTTCTTAATGCTGCCAAAAAAAAATGTTACATCTAAAGTTTGGCTGCATTTAAATCTGTTGAATATCATTATCATCATCATCATCATCATCCTCAAGCAGCCATGGGCTACGGAGGTCCAACCAGACCGCCCAGTTTAATTCTCCAAGCAACTCTGTCCTGAGCTACATCTACTGCATCTGGCCACTGCACACCAATTCTAACAAGGTCCTGTTTGACATTGTCTGCCCACCGCATCCTAGGTCTCCCCTTCTTTCTAAGGCCTTTAGGCGCACTGTTCATAACCCTATTCGCCAATCTATAATTATCCATACGGGCAACATGGCCAAACCAACGGAGTCTCTCTCTGCACAATATGCTGCTTAAAGGAGGTTGCAAACTCCTTTGCCTAACCTCATCATTAGTTACAAAGTTGAACCATCTAATGCCCAAGATACTGCGTAAGCATCTGGAATCAAAAGCATCTAGTTTCCTGTTATCTAGTTTACAAAATAATAATATTTAAATATATTATTTGAGGGATGGAGAGTGAAGTGAGTTGTAAGTATTGTTTGTGAATATTGTAACATGCGATTATATTTTTCCCGGTTGTGTTTCGCCCATCTCCCCCCTCTTCCTCGATTTTTTTCTGGATCCCTGACTGATCAGGAGTATAGGAAAATATTTTTTTTTTATGAGAGATAAATGAAATTTTTTTTATGGGTGGGCGGGGGGGGGGGGGGGGGGTCGGACAGGTGCAGTAAAAAATTGAAGGTTCTGGCCCAAGGGAGTTTTTTTTATAAAACGGCCCATATTATAAAATGTTGTTTGTTTGATTATTTTTGCATATATTTTAAAAACCTGCCATATATTTTATTTCTTATTTGCTAAGATGTCGATTTATTTGCTCATCAGGAATATTCTTACAAAAAAATTACGGTAATCAGTCAATAATAAACTGTTTTATTAAAAATAAAATAAATACCCCCTCAAGCAGCTGCTTGCCACAGAGGTCTGACAGGAGCCTGTCAGTTTATATGCCAATGTAGAAGATCTGAGAGGATGGCAGGACCTGAGCAGAAAACAACGCGAACATCCATGCCTTACCCGGGGCTCGAACCCAGGTCCCATAGATCAGTAGCCAAGCGCGCTAACCACTCTGCCATTTTTACTGTTAAAAAATATAATAATTTGAAATATTAAACCACTACAATAATATCAGTAAAATAAGCTACGGATTCAATTGGTTACAATAATAGTTTTAAAATTATACTTTTTATGAAACAGAAAACAAAAATTGTTGTACAGACGCTACGTGAGAATATTGTAGCCATTTCCCCATTAGGCCATCAAGGAATCTCGATCTCTTAATTTATCTCCGAAAAATTCCCCGCCCTGCCCACGGTCAGTAGGGGACACAGATGGGCTTGGAAAGGCCGCCGTCCGTCGGATGGGGCGTTAAGCCGTGGCCCCGTGTGTGGGAGAGCCATACCCTGTGCACGTTAAAGAACACGCTGGATGGCCTTGACGGGAGGCTACCATCTGTCTCCCAACAGCTGTTCCAGTGGGTCCCCTCCCCCAACCTTCTCTGAGCCTTCGGGGTCCATGTGACCTGGCCATTTAGCCCATGGTGTGCAAAAAAAGTGCCGCTCAGAGGTAAAACAACCCAACTCGATCTCTTAATTCGTTTCTAGACAGGTGTTCTTTCAATTTTTTGTTTCATCAACTAATTTTCAAATTCAAATAGAATTTTTTCCCTTTTTAAAGGATGCTATAAAGTAAGATAACTTATCCTCTTTGAAAACGTGTTGTCCGTTCGATCCAGAAGCAATATATTGTTCTTCTAGTTCCGTGGCTGAGTGATTAGAGTGCTTGGCTACTGATCAAAGAGACCCGAGTTCGAATCCCCGGTAAGGCATGACTGTGTTGTCTTTCTACTGATGTCTTCCTTCCTGGCAGATTTTCTCTAGAGCATATTAAACTGATAGGCTCCTGACAGATCTCTGTGGCAAGCAGCTGCTTGAGAGAGCATTTATTTATTATTATTATTACTTTAAATTAATGAATAATATTGTCTGCCAGTGAATCAGGTTAATATTTCTGTTCATTTGTAATGTGTGAAGGATTTATTTTCTTCTCGGTTTTGGTGTAAGCGTTTTCGCAGCAACGTTTTGATATTTACACTGATTTCCATGAATTAAGGAAAAACTGTTAGGTCAATGGGAAGATAACGTCGAAGTTCAATAACTTCTAAAATAAGTTTTTTTTGAAAAATGTTGTAGCAGAAAAAGATCTCTATCAAATACATCAATATTTCGATTTACAACAATATTCGTTCAGTATTTACTGAGATGGAAGTTTGAATATTTAACAACAGCAATGCCAGTCTTAAGAAACTTGTACAAAACTGATGTTGGTTGGTTATTTTATTTACCTCTGAACGGCACTTTTTTTTGCATATGATGGACTAAATCGCAGCATCATAAGGACCCCGAGGGTTCATAGAAGGGAGAAGGGAACTACTGGACAGCTGTTAGGAGATAGATGGTAGACTCTCGTCAAGACCATCCAGCATGTTCTTTAATGTGCACAGGATATGGCTCTCCCGCACTCCGGGTCGGGGCTTAACGTCCTATTCGACGGACGACGGCTTTTCCAAGCCCATCATTGTCCCCTACTGACCGAGGGCAGGACGGGGAGTTTGGAAGAACAAAACTGACGAATGGTGAAAGAATTCTTTACATAAACTTCTAAAATACGCACTTATTTTTAATTTTTATTAAATACTTTGATACAATACATATTACTAAGTTTCAAATAATTTCTGAAGTCAATTTTTTGTGTCTGGCATTGTTATTATTAAATATTCAAACTTTCATAACTCACCAAATGCCGAACGAATATTGTTAATAATCGTGATATTGATACATTTGATTGAAATCTTTATCCACTATCACATTTTTCAAAAAAAGACCAACTTATTTTATAAGTTATAGAGCTGCGACATTTGCTTCCCATTGACATAACATAGGGCTGTTCCTTAATTTATGGAAACCAGTGCGTTTCTTATATGCAATATTATTCCTACTAAAATTAATCTTTTTTTTTTAAGTTTGTGAATAATATTGTTCACCAATGGTTAGCTTCATTCATCAATTTACACGTGCTTATTTTTTTTTCCTGTAACGAAATCATTGTTTAGAAACTGTTTTCCTGCAGATGTCTTTTAGCACAGCACCTTTTTTAAAATATTTATTTAATACATATGCTAAACATATAGTACTGAAATTCGTGTTTGTTTTTTAATAGTTAGTAAATAATTCTCCCTACCTATAGTTTGGTGTAATCGACCCATTGATCTGTACGTCTTTAGTTTTTTGTTCCCAACTAAATCGCTTTTGTTTGGAAATCGGTTTTCCTGTAAATGCTTTTCCAGCACATGTAAGTTTTCATATTTATTTCATACACACCGAGCAAATAGTACAGAAATTCAGTTTTGTGAAGTAGTATATGATACATTCTGGCAATAGTTAGTTTTAATCTCCTGCTGATTTATACATGTTTCATTTTTTTTTCTTCCAAAGAAATCAATCAGAAATAATTCCTACAAATGCTTTTCCAGCACAACAAGGCTTTTATAATTATTTCGTACACTCCAAACATACAGTCCAAAAAAAAAAAAATTCGTGTGTTTATATTCGTAAATAATACTTTCTACAGATGGTTAGCTTTAATAAAAAAAAATGTAAATGCCTTTGCAGCACAGGAACTTATTTAAATTTATTTATTTCATATACGCCAAACAATAGTCTTAAAAATTATTCTTTTTTTAAAGTTTTAGTAAATAATACTTTCTACTAATGGTTAGCTTTGTAAAAAAAGTAAATGTCTTTTACAGCACAGCAACTGTTTAATTTTCATATTGTTACAATTTTTTAGTTGTATTTGATTATTTAGCAACAGAGCTTGAATTCAATATACTGTTTCAAATTTTTAAATGGATGACACTGAGCGTGAGTATAATAAGTATATTTAAAATACAAATTACAATACAATGCAAATTATTACAAAAATATGGATGAAATAACTTATAAAACAAACTAACTGTTATCGTACATAAATTAATAACCTTTTTTATACAGAACATACAAGACCAGCTCTGTCTGTTCTACTAAATTAATATCTCTTCACTTTGTCATATCTTTTGAATACCTCAACTTCAGGAGGGGCGGGGGTGGCTCAGTCGGTAGCGCGCCAGGCTCGCAATCTGTAGTTCCCAGGTTCGAGTCCCAGCTTGTTCAGCGTTGAGATTTATCTCCGCAAAATTCCCCGCCCTGCCCACTGTCAGTAGGGGACACCGATGGGCTTGGAAAGGCCGCCGTCCGTCGGATGGGACGTTAAGCCGTGGCTCCGTGTGCGGAAGAGACATACCCTGTGCACGTTAAAGAACACGCTGGATGGCCTTGACGGGAGGCTACCATCTGTATCCCAACAGCTGTTCCAGTGGGTCCCCTCCCCCAACCTTCTCTGAGCCTTCGGGGTCCATGTGACCTGGCCATTTAGCCCATGGTGTGCAAAAAAGTGCCGCTCAGAGGTAAAACAACCCAACCCTCAACTTCAGGCGTAAACAATCCTTCGTCTTTGATTAGATCACTAGATTTTATCACACTAGCAAAACAAAACGACCACCCGAGCACACACCACATAAAAAAAAATGTTCTAAAATCTTGTTTTTACTTATCGCTCTCTGACTATCTAAACCTCCTCTTTTGATTTGCACAACTTTAACATTCTATCCTTCTCTTTTTCAGGTCGGTTCTACATTCAAATTCGTTTGTTGTATAATTCTCACGCACAAGCAAATGCGAGCGTTCATGTCACGTTTTGTCATGAAGTCACTGCAGCGCGTTCATCTGTCGTAAAAATACTATAAATGAATGATTTTAATAACTAAGACAATGAAATTGCATAATTCATAACAATTTTAAAGAAATGCAATCAGTGATACAGAAACTTGGTTGATATACCTCAAAATAATAACTTTACCAGTTCTAATTTAGTATTTATCACTGCGCTAGCACTAATAAATTTTCTCTTGTATTTCTTCGTGATCTACTTATAACTCATTAAACTATTTCACAACTCCTGCACACACTGCAATAGAGATTTTCTTCTTTAGGCAAACTGCACAGACAAAATCAATTGACTTTCTGCTCCCTACAGATTCTTCAGAATTACTGCTGATCAATTTTATTTAAAAGTTTTCATCGTTCGAACTGGCTATTGACTCTGCTCTTATTCCGAGGCACATCTCGAGCGTCACATGACACATATAGTCCCGGCTTCATTTGTTGGACGTATTTACTTTCGTTACAATATTTATTTCATACAATCCAAATATGCAGCCCTAAAAATTAATCAATGTTTTTATGCTCGTAAATAATAGTTTCTACGAATGGTTAACTTTAATAAAAAAGAAAGTTAATGCGTTTATAGCATAGCAACTTTCTTCATATTTATTTCATAAAATAAAAATAAATTCCTCCTCAAGCAGCTGCTTGCCACAGAGGTTCAGTTTAATACGCCATAAACGCCAAATATGCAGTTCTAATAATGTTAATTTTTGCTCGTAAATAATACTTTCTATAGATGGTTAGCTTTAAACAAAAAAATGTAAATGCCTTTGTGGCACATCAGCTTTTTTCTCATTTTCTTTAATACACGCCAAACATAGTCCTAAAATTCATTTTTTTAAATTAGTAAATAATACTCTATACTAATGGTTAGCTTTAATCTCCTGTTGATTTGTACATGTTTAATATTTTTCTTTCTCCCAAGGAAATCAGTATTCCTGCGAATGCCTTTCCAGCACGGCAGCATTTTTGCATTTATTTCAAGCACGCCAAACATACAGTCCTAAAAATGCAACTTTTTTTAAAGTTTTATAAATAATACCTTCTACTAATGGTTAGGTTTAATAAAAAAAAAATGCAAATATCTTTGCAGCTCCACAAATGTTTTCGTATTTATTTCATGCACGCCAAATATACAGTCGTAAAAAATTCATCTTTTTTAAAGTTAGTAAATAATGCTCTCCACCCACAGTTCGGTTTAATCGCCCCATTGATTTATACGTGTTTAGGTTTTTCTTCTTCCTCGTGACCTTATCTTCTAGATCATTGTTTGGAAATCGGTTTTCCTGCAAGCGCCTTTCCAGCACAGCAGCGTTACCATCTTTCTGCATCACCTCCAGCCTTTAAACACCGATCTCCGAGCGAGCGTCGTCGGCTTCACGAAGATCGAGGTCGGTAGCTGGGCATGACGAATACCGGTCCGTATGCGAGCCGATCAGGCGGCTGCTCTCCACGGTGGCACGCTCGAGCGGCGAATCCGCAATGCTTCCCCCTCCCCCATCTTTCCCTTGTCTCCCCCACTCATCCCTATCCCTTTCTGCTCTCTTTCTCTCTCTGCTCTCTTCATCCTCTTCGGATGCGGAGCAAGGCAGATGAGGCGCAATTTCCCGCAACACTACACATGCAAAACAGCCGCAGGCTTGCGACCAAAAGCCTCACGCGTGGTCTATGGGACATGTAATGCGAGTGGACACTTATGGGGGTCTGGTAGGGGTAGGGAGGAGAAATCGAGGGAAAAAAAGACGAAGAAGGGGGTGATCGCGGCAGTGATATTCTTGAATGTATGCATGCAAACGCTGCTGGCTGTGTTCAAACTCTTTTCTCTTCACGACCACTTGGTTGGTCTTTTTTTGGTGACTTGTTCTGGAGCAGGGGCGGGAAAATGAGACCCCGGAGTGGAAGGTTGGGTGGGCGGGTGGGGGTTAGGACAGAGAGGGTGGTTGTCAGTGGAAAACGTGCTGAGGCGTGCATCTCCTGTGGTGGAGGCGAATGCCATTACGAGAAGCTTTGATGTTTCACAGATGGACGAGAAAGATGACGAAATGATAGTCATCGAGGGATGTTTGCTCGAAAAGTTTTTGGCTCTGTTTTTAAAATAACCGACGGCTTTCTGCGACCGAGGATCACGTGACTAGGATTATTAAATTACTTACGCGGAGAGGGGAAAATAAAAAAAAACAAGAACACGGAGAGGAAAAATGGAGAGAAAAAAAAATAGTTTCTTTTTAAATTTCGTTGCCTGCATGTTTAAGGAAACTAGAATATCGAATCAAGTTGTTTCTTGTAGCATTTTTTTGCGGTTTGATAATAGTCGGAAGATCGTTGTGTTTATTAGGCTCGAGTCCCGAGCTCTTAGTGTTTGACTCAGTCAAGTAGTCGTCCTTTTAGGGATTGACTCATGAGTCAATCCCTGAAGGGTTGACTCAATCAGTAGTGAGTCAGATCCAAGTTCGAGTCTCCTGCCTTCAGGGAATTGACTCAGTCGAAACAGCCTGACTCCGTTGGTAGCGGGTCAGGCCGAGGTTCGAGTCCCTTGCCATCAAGGATTTGAGACTCAGTTAAGTAGACATCCTTTCAGGAATTGACTCTGTCAAATGAATTAAAAATCGCACTACTTCCTGTATTCTTAAATTTCACTCTCTATCTCTTGGATTCTTAATAATCCCTCCTCTTGATACTTATTCCCCCCGCCCCCTTGATTATTGAAAACATTCCATTCCTTGAATTCTTAAAGTCATTCTTCACTTCCTGGTTGTCTAAAGATCATTCTTTATCATTTGGATTCCTAAAGTAACTGTCCTTTTATTCTTGAAGTCTTCTGTATTCTTAAAGATTATTCTGCAAGTATTTTATCTCTGAAGATCTTTCTCCATTTCTTGGATCTTTAGAGCTCAACCTCCATCCCATGGATTCATCACAAATTGTCTTATATCTCACACACGTGGCCTGTTTTGAGAATTATCTTCGATAAACCTGCACTCTACCTTCTATGAGAAAGAAGACACCAATGGGCTTAGAAAGGCTGACGTCCATCGGATGGGACGTTAAGCTGTTGCCCCGTGTACAGGAGAGCCATACGCTGTGCACGTTAAAGAACACGCTGGATGGCCTTGACGGGATGCTGCCATCTGTCTCCTAACATAGGTCCAGTGGGTTCCCTCCCCTCTTAGCCTTAGGCGTTCTTGTGACCTGGCCATTTAACCCACTGTGTGCAAAAAAGTGCTTCTCACAAATAAAACAACCCAATGTGGTTGAACGTTAAATAATACATTTTATGGCTTTAATGGAAGGCTACCCATCTGTCTCTTAACAGCTGTCCAATGAGTCAGAAATAAAACAACCGAATCCAGTTTAGAATTCTTGTGATATAAATTACTACCGTTAATTTACCGAATGTAATTTTGCTTAATATTTATGAAATATCTTAATTATGTTTCAAAACATACATTATCTTTTTACATTTCTAAAGTTACAAAGTGATTTTAGAACAGCGCCCCCCCCCCCCCCACCTTCTCGGCAATTCCTACTCCATTCTTCACTGGTCTGACCAAATAGCAAACAGCTTCACAAAGCTGACACATTTTATGTAACATGCCGAAAGACTGACACATCTTATTCAACCAGACGAAGGATTGACACAGCTTACGCAATCCGCCGAAAGACTGGCACATTTTACGCAACCCATTGAAACAGCGACACATCTTATGCAACCCCCTGAAAGACTGAAATCTTATACAATCAGCCAAACAGACTGACACACTTATGCAATCCTCTCCCCCCAATAATAATAATAAAAAAAGACTGACACATCTTATGCAACCGTTGAAAGACTGGGTTTGGTGTGATTTGTTCGAAACGGAAATATGTTCGATCCACATTTTGTCGAAAATTTGAGATCTGGGAAATATTGAGCGACAACTAGAAAGCGTATTCCTCGATCAAGTCTCTTCTGATTTGTCAGTGGGAAATAATTGGGGGTGTGGGGGGGAAGAATCTGGGTAGAAAGGCGACAGAAGAGAAGGCTCAGTTTTAGATCGTTCATTATTTATTAGGCAGAATAAAACGCTTGTTTTACAGACGATCTTAGACACCATTTTACTTCCTTTTAGTTTTCACTATTCTTATAAGCTATATTAAGAGCTTTGTAGGGAGAACTAAATTACACTGTATGGTTGGACCTCCGTAGCCCATGGATGCTTGAGGATTATGATGATGATGAGAAGAGAGATTATGTTTGAAATTTATAACTGGAGTATTTACCAGAACGATACGCTGAGTTGGGTTGTTTTACCTCTGAGCGGCACTTTTTTGCACACCATGGGCTAAATGGCCAGGTCACGTGGACTCCGAAGACTCAGAGCAGGTTGGGGGAGGGGACCCACTGGAACAGCTGTCGGGAGACAGATGGTAGCCTCCCGTCAAGGCCATCCAGTGTGTTCTTTAACGTGTACAGGATATGGCTCTTCCACACACGGGGCCACGGCTTAACATCCCATTCGACGGACGGCGACTTTTCCAAGCCCATCGGTGTCCCCTACTGACCGTGGGCAAGGCGGGGGCTTTTGCAAAGATAAATCTCAACGCTGACCCAACTGGGACTCGAACCTGGGAACTGCAGATTACGAACCTGGTGCGCTACCGACTGGGCCCCCCACGCCCCAGGGTATGGCTCTCCTGCAGAAAGTAACATAGCTTAATGACCTCTCCGATAGACCAGGTCTTTCCAAGCCCATCGCTGTCTTCTCCCTCACCGAGAGCAGGGTGGGGGTTTAGCGGAGATAAATCTCAACGCGGCCACAATTGAGACTCAAACCTGGGATCCGCAGATTACGAGTCTGATGCATTACCGATTGAACCAATTATTGGCAGTAAGCCCGCCCTGGAGCGCAATTATTGGCAACAAGAATTTTAACCCTTGCACCCAGTGAAAACGCAACTCTTTTGTTTTAAGAAATGAATGAAAACTTCTTTTTGTTTAATAGTTACTTATAAAATATTGCTCTTTGGATTTTCCCAATTCTCAATAAGTTAGAATTTCTGCTCTTAGAAGATGCTAAAGAGAAAAATAATAAACTTTATGGGGTGCTCGTTTTCAAAGAGAATATTCACCAGAGGTGATATGCTGTTTTCCTAGTTCTGTTGTGTTAAGTGGTGTGTATTTGATTTGGTATGAAAGTGTGGATAGCCATGGTGATAAAACTCGCATGCACTGGTTTCCATAAATTAAGGAAAACTCGGAAAAATTATGATAAACAAAAAAACTATGTGAATGATTTTAATGAAATTTGATGGAAACATGAATTACAATGCTAGTTTCAGAATGGCGTAAAATATTTTGCACTAGACGCATTATTCGTCAAAAAATAACATGAATTCGTCCAAAAATGAGGTGTCGGAATGCAATGGGCAAAGTTCTTTAATAAGGAGTGTGGTCACCCCTTACAGCAATGCAGGCACGACAGCGATGTTCCATGCTGTTTATGATGTTGTGAATCAGCTCAGTAGGGAGTAAGACCATTGCTCCTTTAAAGCAGTAATAAGCTCCCCCTTTGTTTCAGGTGTCGGGTTGAGGGCAGCAACACGTCTCCCTAGAGCATCCCACACATGCTCAATCGGATTTAGGTCGGGAGATCGAGCTGACTACTCCATGTGCATAATGTTCTCCTCTTGAAGGTATTGTTCCACTAGTCGAGCTCTGTGTGGACGAGTGTTATTTTCTTCTAAGATGAATGTTTCACATATTGCACAAGCGTAAGGACGTACATAAGGGTCCAGGATGTGATCTCTATACCTTTTGAGCATTGAGCTTCCCACTCATCAACACATAGAGGTCTTTGCGTCCATCTAAGGAAATGTCATCCCAAACACACACACACACTACCTCTGCCGTAACTGTCTCTTTGACGGATGTTACTGGGATGATAGCAGGTACCTCATTCTCTCCATATCAGACAATGTCCGGAATCGCTCTGCAAGCAGTATCTAGACTCACCTGTGAAGAGTACGGACTTTGACCGGATGCACTCATGTTAACTGGACAGTGCTCTTCTGTCCAATTAACATGCGTGTGTGCCCAATTTACCTGCCCTCTCCTATCATGTGACATAAGGGGTATACAAATTACTAGTCTTCTAGCGTACAGACCTCCCTCATGAAGCCTTCTACGAACAGTAGAAGTTGATACAACCCTCCCAGTGGCTGCTGCAAGTGAGGATCGTAGCTGAGAGGGAGTAGACTCCTGCTCCTTTGTGCTGTTAATCGCAGATATCGGTCTTGTATAGCCGTCGTAATTTTCCAAGTCCAACTAAACTTTGGGATGGCAACGATCGGATGATGCAAGCCTCCGAATAATTGCATGGGTGGCAACCTCACGCAGAAAGGGATGATGCAATCCTCAATCACAAAGTCCCCATTTTTTAATACCTCTCATTAAATCACCCCCTTATCAAAATTCACTCTCCTTTATTAAAAATCAAAAGGTCCCTCTATTAAAACTTCACCAAACTCCTTTGGTATTCACGTTCATTTGAAATTTTCATGGGGGTAAAAGTCCCAAGTTGGGACCTCACTACTTGGAACCTATTTCCACTACCACTTCCTCTACTAAACCTCCGAGATGCGGAATCCGTGCTAAGAAATTGATTCTACAATCTATGGACCACAGAAGGACTCGCATTCAGCCATTGTGCCACGTCTGACTTACTTTGGCCTGCTTCGAGCCGGCCAGTAGCTCTCCACAGCAGTTCATTTGGCAAATGTGTCGAGGTCATTCCTACAAAATGGCTGTTTCGAATTTCTTTACTCACATTTACAACACAAAATAACGATCCACTCCTAAACTCCTGCTGTTATGCCACTATCCGATTACGCAAATTGACGCAACCTAGACTAATTTGCATACGATATGCTCACTCGGCATTTACTGGTTACATGAACAAGTTTGGTGAGAATCGTATAATTTCTTGGCGAATTATCGCGTTTTTCTCATTTTTCCTTAATTTATGGAAACCAGTGTATATAGCCATGAAGACTAAGTCTCGGTATGCACTTCTAGTTTTTTTCTTTGAAACTGGTATTAAAAATTTTGGATGTAGGCAAACTCAACCAGGAGGTCATGATTTCTGGTTTCAGAATATTATATCTAGAAAGCTAGTCAAAAATTATTAATGATATTTATTAATACATATTTTGTATAGTTCCTGAAAGAACACAAAAATGGAAAAAAATTATACACTGGAAATAGGTTCCAAGTAGTGAGGTCCCAACTTGGGACTTTTACCCCCGTGAAAATTTCAGATGAACGTGAATACCAAAGGAGTTTGGTAAAGTTTTAATAGAGGGACCTTTTGATTTTTAATAAAGGGGAGTGAATTTTGATAAGGGGGTGATTTAATGAGAGGTATTAAAAAATGGGGACTTTGTGATTGAGGATTGCATCATCCCTTTCTGCGCGAGGTTGCCACCCATGCAATTATTCGGAGGCTTGCATCATCCGATCGTTACCATCCCAAAGTTTAGTTGGACTTGAAAAATTACGACTAAAATCGAGGGTTTTTCCCCACATTATAGTCACTAGATGGCACCAGGGGTTAAAAGGGGGAAGGATTTTTTAATAAAGGGGAGAAATTTTCAATAAGGGGGAGTCAAAAATCGGGAAATTAGAGCTAAAATAGGGGTTTTTTCGAAAATAGTACTCCTCATAGTCGCCAGATGGCGCCACGGGTTAAAGGGGGGGGGGTAAAGGAAGAAAGGTTTTTAATAAAGGGGCGGATTTTTAATAAGGGGGTGTGGCCAGTTATGAATATTAATAAAGGGGCGTGGTCGGTGACGTCATAGGGGGTGTGGCCGGAAGCGCTCCTGGCCGGTGACGTCATAGGGGGAAAGCACGGGGGTAAAAGTCCCAAGTTGGGACCTCACTACTGTTCCAGTTCGTTCTGGCATGTTCCGATTACTTGCTCCTCCCCAAAATATTTGTCTACATAGATTTATGCTGGGGTGCCAGTATTGGAAAAGAAATGAAGAGTTGTGGAAAATACTCCGTTCTTAAATTTCAAACGTAATTCCTCTTCTTCAAAGCTCTGACTGTGGCTTATGAGAATAGTGGAAGTAAAAGTGTCCATAACAGTCTGATAAACAAGTGTTTTATTATACGTAATCGAAAATGAGTCTTCTTTTCCCTGACCCCCACCGATGATTCCTCAGAGAGAAATTAGAAGTCCTTATCGAGAAGATCGCCCCCTAGTGGCCTCTCAGTATATCTCAATTCCTAAACTTTTGACAAAATTTTGAACGAACAAAATTCCGTAGAACAAATTTTCGTTTCGAACAAAACTCCGTCAAATTTCCGTTTCGAGCAAAAATTCGTCGAGCAAATTTCCGGACACCGAAAGCTCGACTCTTGTGTCAGTAGTCTTTTGGCTGTTGCATATATTACGAAACACGCCGAAAGCTTGACACATCTTATGCAACATGCCGAAAGACTGACACATCTTATGTGGGGCCGGGGTGGCTCAGTCGGTAGCGCGCCAAGCTCGTAATCTGCAGTTCCCAGGTTCGGGTCCCAGCTGGGTCAGCGTTGAGATTTATCTCCGCAAAATTCCCCGCCCTTCCCACGGTCAATAGGGGACACCGATGGGCTTGAAAATGCCACCGTCCGTCGGGTGGGACGTTAAGCCGCGGCCCCGAGTGCGGGAGAGTCATTCCCTGTGCACGTTAAAGAACACACTAGATGGGCTTGAAGGGAGGCTACCACCTGTCTTCCAACAACTGTTCCAGTGGGTTTCCTCCCCCAACCTTCTCTGAGCCTTCGGGGTCCTTGTGACCTGGCCATTTAGCCCATGGTGTGCAAAAAAGTGCCGCTCAGAGGTAAAACAACCCAACCCGACACATGCTACTACCAAACAAAATATTTTCCCACCTTTTCTTAATGACATGACTAAGTGGTGTTACGTTTTGTCATTTGCTACGTTCAGGGACTAAGTTTTGTTATTTCCTAGCCACGTCTGACATATCCGTCTCAGTGCCGTGCTAACAAGTACCTCACGGTTGTTATTTCCCCGAAGAGGACACCTTATACGCATGGTTACCCACCCCACTTCCCCTCCTTCCCGCCATTTTCACTTTACCCCGAGCACTCTCGTAGGTTTCGCAGCCGGTATTCGCTATGAGTCTGCAGGGCCGAGGAGATGCATTCCAACAGAAGACCAGAATGACCAGAGTTGCTATGGCTTTCTACTCCCCTCCCTGTTTTGGGACCCCAATCTCGCCACGTGAAAGAAAACAAAGTTGAGGGGAGGAGGGTGGGAAGGGGATCGCAGAAAGTTTGGCTCTGTTCGTCTCGATGAAGGTTACAGGAAGCTGTAAGCTTTCGTTAACTATGACTCTAAATGTCGAAAGAGTGATTTGGAAATTTTTCCGAATCATGTGTCAGGTGTGGTTATATTTATTTTGCGTATATCCAGAAGCGGGCATATTTTATAGTTGAGGATTGGGTCGTTTTACCTGTGAGGGAAACTTTTTTTTGCGCACAATGAGCTAAATTGCTCGGTTACAAGGTCTCAAAGAAGATTGTGGAAAAATTAGGTTGTTTTACTTCTGAGGACACGTTTTTTGCGCACAGTGAGCTAAATTGGTAAGTCGCAAGGCTCCAAAGGCTCAGAGAAGGTTGTGGAAAGGTTGAGTTGTTTTACTTCTGAGCGATACACTTGTTTTGCTTGCAATAAGCTAAATTGCTAGGTCACAACGATCCGAAGGGCTCAGAGAAGGTCCTGGAAAGTTGGGTTTTCTTCTGAGCTACATTTCTTTTGCACAAAATGAGCTAAATTGTTCGGTCACAAGGACTCAAAAGTAAAGGTTGGGCAAGGGAATCCACTGGACATCCGTTATGACACGGAAGCTTCGCTCTGAGAGTCATCCAGCGCGTTCTTTAAGGTGCACAGAGTGCGGATGTCCTACCCATTGGACACGATTTAACATCCCATCTGATGAGTGGCTGTCTTTCGAAGATTTTTCTCACCGAGGAGCTAGCAAGTTTAGCAGAGAAAATGTGTCTCTGTATTTGCATTTTATTCAGTCCTGTACTCTGTCTTGTTGAAAAGCCACATTCAGAGCTCTCTAACTTTAAAATAGCGCGCTTGGCTACTGGTCTAAGGGACCTGGGTTCGAGCCCCGGGTAAGGCATGGATGTTCGTGTCGTTTTTCTGCTGAGGTTCTGCCATCCTCTCAGACCTTCTACTATGGCATATAAACTGACAGGCTCCTGTCAGACCTCTGTGGCAAGCAGCTGCTTGAGGGGGTATTTGCTTTTTTTTTTACAAAAGAAAATGTATCTCTGTATTTGCATTTTATTCAGTCCTGTATTCGGTCTTATCGAAAAGCCACATTCACAGCTCTGTAACTTTAAAAATAAGTCTTTTACAAAAGAAAAAATGTCACTAGCGATAAATTGTTACTGAAATCGTTTGAATATTCAAAAATTTAATATTTGAAGAGTTATACACTGGCTTACGAAACAAGCTTCTATAACTTCTAAAATATACATTTAATGGAAAAATGTGATTGATGATAAATTGAAGATCTTAAATCTATTTGAATCTCGATTTTTAACAATTTTCGTTCAGCATTTAAAGAGTTAACGGAAGCTGGAATATATATATAACAATAGATTGTGAATATTTTTGATAAAACAAGATAATCTAATTTCGAAGCAACTTGTAAAATATGCATTTAATGGTGACTGAAAATAAAATTGAATGAATAACATGACTGAAAATAAATTAAACATCATAATCAAATCTATTTAAATCTCGGTTTTCAGCAATATTCGCCCAGTATTTAAAGCGTTATGAAAGCTAGAATATTTCACAACAGTAATGAGAATTCTTAATACGGAAGTTAATTAAAATATAAGTATTTTAAACCATTTAATAAAATATTTATATATTTTAAAAGTTCCTAACGATTGTTTCAATATTTGGAAAATTATGTTTATGAAACATCACATTGTTAAATATCCCAAGTTTTCACAACTCTTTAAATACTGAAAGAATGCTGTTGAAAGTCGAGTTTAAATAGATTTATGATATTTGTCTTCAGTCACATTTTTCCATTGAATGCCTATTTTAGAAATTGCCGACTTTAAAAGTCAGATTCCAATTGACATAACATGGGAATTCTGTAATATTTTGGTGTGATAATATAACTCTTCAAATATTAAGGATTCTGAAAGACCCTGGATATTTAAAGTAATGACGTAAAGAACACGGGCATTAATTATTCTAGTGTGTTTTAGGCACATTTGAAAATGAAACAAAAAAAAACCCGTGTTTATAAGATAACCAAGTCGGTTACCCATTGCGAATTCCCGATTTTTATGGAATAGAACCAGGAAGTATTGTGCATTTTCATCACCCTACTCGTAATTTTATGCAACTTTAACAATGTCCTCTTTCGATTTCAGAGCCAGTATCTTTGAGAAATCAAGCTTTCTCTTGGATCACGATTTAGTTAAGATGTTTCTGTCGAAGATTTTTCTCGTTGAAACCGCTGAGTGACATCCTGCTGACGCTTGTGCCCACGAGCCAGACACAGTAGGAGTGACGTGCTTGTTGACTCTTGCAGACTTTGTGACGTTACCCTCGCTCAACTTCTGTCGCGCGGGACAATGTCCTGTCTTTCCGATGGCAGGACAACAAGAGGCAGGTCGTTGTTACTTTGTGTCAGTTTCTTCCCACCCTCCTGTCTTTTTTTCTTCGTTCACGGTACAATTCTTCTGTCCCTTTACACCGTTTAGGTGAGGGGGGGGGGGATTGATTTGAAGAGCGGTATCGAGCTCCCGAGTTGTAGGACAATTGGGAAGTGTTTTGTCTAGGGGGGAGAAGAGCGGGCGAAGGGTTCTATCCTTCGTCGTCACAAAGCACATTGTTTGTCGCTACACGTAGGGTAGAGGTGGTTCTAGGGACATCAATGGAAAAGGAGAGAGGCAGTATTACTACCGCTCTACGTATCAGTGGTGATGGAAGCAGTAGTTTTGGAGCAATAGGTTCAGAGAAAGATGTTCACTGGGTCACTAAGGGGGGATCTAGCAAGCACGTGGGGTGAGGTGGGGGTTAGAACGGTGCTTCCCACCCTCGTAGATGTGACTAGGAGAAAAAAGATGCTTGGTGCCAAGAAACAGTCTTTAGGCGTCCACTCTGCGTTCATAATATCTCCCGAACTGTTGTTGCTACCCCAGTACGGTTGTATTGCCCCGATGAATGGGGCGTAATTTGCATACTGCTCACCCCAATAAGGGTGTGGGAGGGGGGGGGGGAGAAAGGGGGGTTGATTTTTCGGGAGAAGGGATCTGGGAGTTCGCAGCGTCAACAGCTGCGACAGATGGGGGCAAACTTGGCAGCTAGACAAGGGTTCAGGGCCTTGTGGGGTCTATCCAGGTTCCTGCCTCGATGGGTGGGAAAAGCTGACGAGGTTGTCCGTAGTTACACCGGGGGAAGGGACATTGTCTGTCTAGCTGCAGCCGTAGCGGGGGTGGCCAGCATGTGTTGATCCGAGACCATAGTTATTTTTTGCACATGATCTCCAGACTTGTTCTGACAGTCATAACAGTAGATGCGATCATCAATAACTTGCCTCCTCCTCCACTTTTGACACTTGGATTGCTAATCGCATTTCTATCGATGAAACTACAATAAATGACAGTTTCTAATTCTCTTGAACTGTACATTTAACTGTAAACTTCTTTTTTTGGACGATATTGAACCTTATTTGTGGATTGTAAGTATTTTTTTTTTCGTTGGTTCGAGAGCCCGGGTAAGGCATGGATGTATGCGTCGTTTTTCTGCTGAGGTCCTGCCATCCTCTCAGACCTTCTACTATGGCATATAAACTTACAGGCTCCTGTCAGACCTCTGTGGCAAGCAGCTGCTTGAGGAGGTATTTATTTTTATTTATTGTTTAATTTGGATGGTTTTTTCCTCTGTATATTCTTTAAAACAATTCGGTTCTTTCAACTTGTTCGTAAAACAACATAATTTATTTTTAAATATTTCTCGGTCACATTTTTTCCATTAAATGCATGTTTTAGAAATTTAGAGTTTCGAAATTAGATTTTCATTGACATAACATAGAAAACCGGTAAGATAGTCCGTTTTACTCAAAATGATAGTTTAATACTAATTTTGTAATAAACCAGTTATGGTAAAGCGACAGTGAACACTTAAGGATTTCGGTTGTTATGTGCTTGAATGGAATATACACTAAACGACCACTTTATATGGGGCGGGGTGGCTCAGTCGGTAGCGCGCCAGGCTCGTAATCTGTAGTTCCCAGGTTCGAGTCCCAGCTGGGTCAGCGTTGAGATTTATCTCCGCAAAATTCCCCGCCTTGCCCACGGTCAGTAGGGGACACCGATGGCTTTGGAAAGGCCGCCGTCCGTCGGATGGGACGTTAAGCCGTGGCCCCGTGTGCGGGAGAGCCATACCCTGTGCACGTTAAAGAACACGCTGGATGGCCTTGACGGGAGGCTACCATTTGTCTCCCAACAGCTGTTCCAGTGGGTCCCCTCCCCCAACCTTCTCTGAGCCTTCGGGGTCCATGTGACCTGGCCATTTAGCCCATGGTGTGCAAAAAAGTGCCGCTCAGAGGTAAAACAACCCACAACCCAACCACTTTATATTAGGTAAAGTTCTATGTTATGACAATAATAACTCTGATACAGAACTCAATAACATCTTAAATATGAAAAAATGTGACTGAAGATAATTTAAAGATCTCAATCAAATCTGTTTCAATCACGATTTTTAACAATTTTCTGTCGGTATTTAGTTATGCAAATTGAATATTTAGCACCAAAACTGCCAGTTTTAATAATTTCTCTTAAGAGTTAGTAAAAACGTGTTAACACGAAAGCAATAACCGTTATATTAAACTTTACTAATACCCGAAAGAATATTTTTAGAAGTTCGCCTGTAATGTAAGTTTTGACTGTTGTGAATTTTTTTTTGCAGAACGAGCTTCTTTTAATAAATCTTAAATAATAATAAATCTTAAGATAATTCTTTAAATATTAAATGCATATTGTTCAAAATCAAGATTTAAATAGAATTGATTGAGACCTTTATCTACGGTCACATTTTTGTCATAAAAAGCTTTTTCAAGAAGATGCTAAATTCTCTATATGAGTTACTATTTTGGCGAAAATTAACATTAGTATCCGAACTGCAAGACTGCAACTACTTTCGTTTTATAACGGGCGTGCGTTTTTTAATCGTTTTTTTTTTTTATGAACTTTTCAGAACAATTATTCAAACTAGCATTGTTTGCTGTTAAATATTCCAATTTCCATAATTCTCTAAATACCGGACACTTATTTTTGAAAATTGTGATTAAAATAGATTTGATTAAGATCTTTAAATTTTTCTCACTCACATTTTTGTATAAAAAACACATGTAAAAGTCACTGAGTTCTGTATACGAGTTATTACTGACACAACATGGAATTGTATCTAACAAAGTGACCGTTGAATGTATAGAGTGCAAAGAATGTCATTCGTAAACCAAAAATTTTTTAACTGCTATTTTGCATGTGTAATAATAGCTATGTAATTTTTATTTTACACCAATATTATCATGAATGCAGAAAAAGTTCAGACATCAGGTAATGGTCAACTTCATCTGTATAAAAAAAAAGAATATAGCAACCGGAAATTCTTTTATGGATACGAGTAGCATTTTGGTTGATTTGTGGTCAGCCCTCTACTACCGATATGAGACAGATTTGTAGATAGGCTCTGTCATTACCAGACCATTAGCAAAACATTTGTGTTCATTGTCCATTCCGCGAATGTAGAATCTCGCACCTAATCACGCTATTATAATCCGTTTACGAACTGAATTGTATAGGTAACGTACGCCTCTGAAACCCCAAATATCAGAGTTCTATTTATATTGTTCAGATTTTGGAGTGAGATCACTGAAAAAGAGCGAAGGAATTTCTACTGATCTCTAACTCTACGTCACGTCCTCATCGCTTGGAAAGAGGATTCGTTTTTGGAATGCTGATAATGCATTCCAGTTTTTGTTTTGGTTTGGTTCGTACTGTAATATGATGGTAATAGAAATTGTTAATAATAGCACGTTCGAAACCTCTAAAGTACTGGGTAAACTCTGGTGTCCCCAGTTAGTTCTCACTTCCGACCACATTTATAAAATTCGCGAGAAAAAAACTGATCGAGCAGCTTTTCCTGTTTGGATTTTGGGTTGTTTTACCTCTGAGCGGCACTTCTTTGCACACCATGGGCTAAATGGCCAGGTCACATGGACCCCGAAGGCTCAGAGAAGGTTGGGGGAGGAGACCCACTGGAACAGCTGTTGGAAGACAGATGGTAGCATCCCGTCAAGGCCATCCAGTGTGTTCTTTAACGTGCACAGGGTATGGCCCTCCCGCACACGGGGCCACGGTTTAACCATCCGACGGACGGCGGCATTTCCAAGTCCAGCGGTGTCCCCTACTGACCGTGGGCAGGGCGGGGAATTTTGCAGAGATAAATCTTAACGCTGACTTAGCTGGGACTTGAACCTGGGAACTATAGATTACGAGCCTGGCGCGCTGCCGACTGAGCCGCCCCTTTCTGTTTGGAGAGGGTGGCTCAGTCATTAATGTGCCAATTTTGTAATCTGGAGTTCTAAG
This sequence comes from Ryuthela nishihirai, assembly GCA_038380435.1. NCBI lineage: Eukaryota > Metazoa > Arthropoda > Arachnida > Araneae > Heptathelidae > Ryuthela > Ryuthela nishihirai. Next base: position 59,562,044 of record JAWZYU010000008.1, read on the forward strand.
GTTTCAGTCTCCTCTGTGCCAGCGTTGAGATTTTTCTCTGTTAAAACTCCATCCTGCCCTCTGTCAGTAGGGGACACCAATGGGTTTGGAAATGCCGCCGTCCGTCGGATGGGATATTAAGCCGTAGCCTGTGTACAGGAGAACCATACCCTGAGCACATTAAAGAATACGCCGGATAGCCTGAGGAGGATACCATCTGGCTCCTAATGGCTCCCCAGTGAGTCTCCTCCCCTCAAACCTTTTCTGAGCATCTGGGTCTTTGTGACCTGGCCATTTAGCGATTTGTGTGGAAAAATACACCACTTAGAGGTAAAACAATCCAACACAAGTTGTTTATGTAGCATCATTCAACAACTTTGATGTGCATTTGTGTTGCATCAGTATACCAAATTCGGAGATATGCTGATGGATTGTTGAAAAAAAAATTTAATACATGTACAGGGTTGGATTGTTTTACCTCTGAGTGGCACTTTTTTGTGCACAGTGGGCTAAATGTCCAGGTTACAACCAACCCCAAGGGCTGAGAGAAAGTTGGGGGAAGGTGACCCACTGTACAGCTGTTGGAAGACAGATGGTAGCCTCCCGTCAAAGCCACCCAGTCGTGTTCTTTAACGTCACAGGGTCTCCCCCGACACGGGACCAAGGCTTAAACTCCCATCCGACTGACGGCGGCCTTTTCAAACCCATCGTTGTCCCCTACTCACCGAAGCAGTGTGTGGCTTTAGCGCAGATAAATCTCAAAAGCTGACTCAGATGGAACTCGAACCTGTGAACCGTAGATTATAAGCCTTTCGCAGTATCGATTAATCCAACTGCCTTCCCAGTGACTTAAGTGTTCCGTCATTATAACAATAATAACGATAAAATATTTTCCGATCATGATCGAAACGAATATTCAGAGAAACTTTTGAAATAGTCTTGTACACGGAAAGCTGTTGCCATTACAATAACGGTCAGGTCTGCTTTCGAAGCGACTATTATTTTAAGTTGGGACTGTACTCGTGCATCAGAGCGACGACTTAGCTTACCCATTATCACGATGTGAGATAGAAATCGCCCACACCAGACCCCGTCATTACCTTAGCTCGTGTCTTAAATATTTTTTCATCCCTTGGTTCGTGTTGCAGTAATCCCTTACGTACCCTCTGCAGACGGCGCAGAAAAACAGCCGAGTTTCTCGTATTGCGTTTGGCAGCGCGTAGGCAGTGCCACTGCGCGACAACCATCGGAACTAGTGCTATCTGTGGCACGTGCGGGTCGGCATGGGATGACGCCGTTGGAGGCAGGTCTGTCTGGTTCTTCGCCAAAACCCTCATGCAGGTAGTTCGGCTGGCAGAGAAAGAACGTGGAGTGAAGGTGGATTTCGAAGAAGAAAATTTAAATGAGTTTTGGCGCGATATCGTGCGTAGTTTTCTGAATAAGAGTAATGAGGGAGTGTTTATTACTTAACAACTTGAACTTTAAGGATTATTCCGTAGTTTTACCTCTGAGCGGCACTTTCTTGCTCACAACGGACTAAATGGCCAGGTCACAAAGACCCCAAGCGTTCAGAGAAGGTAGCGGGGAAGGAAACCACTGGACAGCTGTTAGGACACATGGTACTCTCCTGTCAACATCATTCAGCGTGTTCTTTAACGTTCGCAAGGTTATGGATCACGGCTTAACGTTCCATGCTATGGACGGCGGCCTTTTCAAGCCCAGAGGTGTCCCCTACTAACAGAGAGTAGGGTATGGATTTTGCGGAGATAAATCTCAAAGTCAGCCGAAATGAGACTTGAACCTGGGAACTGTGCATGGGACCAAAGCTTAAGGATCCATCCTACGAACGGTGGCCTTTCCAAATACATCGGTGCTCTCTTTCTGACTCGGGGCGGGGGTGGCTCAGTCGGTACCGCGCCAGACTCGTAATCTGCAGTTCCCAGGTTCGAGTCCCAGCTGGGACAGCGTTGAGATTTATCTCTGCAAAATTTCCCCGCCCTGCCCACGGTCAGTAGGGGACACCGATGGGCTTGGAAAGACCGCCGTCCCTCGGATGGGACGTTAAGCCGTGGCCCCGTGTGCGGGAGAGCCATACCCTGTGCACGTTAAAGAACACGCTGGATGGCCTTGCCGGGAGGCTACCATCTGTCTCCCAACAGTTTGTTCCAGTGGGTCACCTCCCCCAACCTTCTCTGAGCCTTCGGGGTCCATGTGACCTGGCCATTTAGCCCATGGTGTGCAAAAAGTGCCGCTCAGAGGTAAAACAACACAACCCAACTCGTTTTGTATACATTTTACAAGCAATCATCAAGATATTGCTGGTGACCTTTAAAACTTATTTGCAGGATATAGACTTATTTCGTTACAAATTATTTTCATTTATTTGCATCTTCTTTTCAATGTATACATTGTCTTATATCTCTTAACAATACATACATAAGTGTTGTTAGTTCTTGTTAGTTTTTTTAATAAGTTTAATATTAATGTACATTATCCAATTTGAAAAACTCTAGTTGCGCTTTCAAAAGAATAAATTTTTTAGAGATAAAATATTTCTTGACAAGAGTTTAAACGTATGTAGAATTTTGTAACTGCTAATACATTTTCCGTAATTATTAATAAAACAAGGCAATTGATAATAATTATTTTGTTTGTCTTGTGTTACTTTCCTGTTGGATATTTATTTTATGTGTGTTGTCAAAGAGATCTCTCTTTAGGTGTTGTAAAGTGTAAACGTTTTCTGTAAGATATAATGTGTTTGGCTATTGTAGATTGAAATTCTTCTGCTTTTTTTTAATGTTTGTTACGTTAGCTGTGCCATATACTGTTATTACATACGTTATAATTGACTCACAGACCATTTTGAAAAATAGTAGACATGGGTTCTTGTCTACTACGTATCGTATCTTGTTTATTTTTGTCGCTCAGTATCGTAAGGGGCGGGGGTGGCTCAGTCGGTAGCGCGCCAGGCTCTTAATCTGTAGTTCCCAGGTTCGAGTCCCAGCTGGGTCAGCGTTGAGATTTATCTTCGCAAAATTTCCCGCCCTGCCCACGGTCATTAGGGGACACGATGGGCTTGGAAATGCCGACGTCCGTCGGATGGGACGTTAAGCCGTGGCCCCGTGTGCGGGAGAGCCATACCCTGTGCACGTTAAAGAACACGCTGGATGGCCTTGACGGGAGGCTACCATCTGTCTCCCAACAGCTGTTCCAGTGGGTCCCCTCCCCCCACCTTCTCTGAGCCTTCGGGGTCCATGTGACCTGGCCATTTAGCCCATGGTGTGCAAAAAAAGTGCCGCTCAGAGGTAAAACAATCCAATCCAAAACAACCCAACGCTCAGTATCGTAATTTCTCATATACCTTCTGTAAATGTGTATTCCAGCGAAACATATTGTTGGAGTATAAATAGTTTTGACTACACGATCAGTTTTGTCACAGTTACATTTAAGTTTATTTTGGATATTTCCTTTATTAATACAGTTGTAACGAATCGTTCACTAACGCTAATGTAAATATTTAAAATGTGTGAAACTCCAATAACTCTTTAAATATTAATAGAATATTGTTGAAAATTGAGATTTAGAGATGTGAGTGAGATCCTCAATTTATTTCCAGTAAAAATTTATTTACAAAATTAGAGAACTTTGAATGTGGCTTTCCGTTAAAATTCCTAGATGTGTCCTGTTATTGTTTGTGATATTGTGTATATAAAGAATAAGGTTTAAGTGTACATTTTACGTTTATATGGGAGCGGCTCATTCGGTATTGCTCCAGACTCGTAATCTGCAGTTCCCAGGTTCTAATCCCAGCAGGGTCAGCGTTAAGATTTATCTCCGCAAAACTCCCCTCCTTGCTGACGGTCAGTAGGGAGCACCAATGGGCTTGGAAAGAGCGCCGTCCGAGAGATGGGACGTTAAGCCGTGGCTCCGTGTGCGGGAGAGCCATACCCTGTGCACATTAAGGAACACGCTGGATGGCGTTGACGGGAGGCTACCATCTATCTCTCAAAAACTGTTCCAGTGGTCCACCCTCCCCCAGCCTTCTCTGAGCCTTCGAAGTCCTTGTGACTTGGCCATTTAGCCCATTGTGTACAAAAAATGCTCAGAGGTAAAACAACTCCAACAACCCGTCGGATGGGATGCTAAGCCGTGATGGATGGGATGTGCGGGAGAGCCATATCCTGTACACGTTAAAGAACATGCTGGATAGCCTTGACGGGAGGCTACCATCTGTATTCTAACAGCCGTCCAGTGGGTCTCCTTACCCCTACTTTCTCTGGACCTTCGGGGTCTTTGTGATCTGGCGATTTAGCCCATTGTGTGTAAAAAAAAAAGTGCCGCTCAGAGATAAAACAACCAGCAACCTTCTGCCGATGTTTTGGTAAAAAAGAAATTCAGCATCAAATCTGGAAAATAACTTGGATTCTGGGAGCAGGTATCTAAATACATGGTTTAAAGTAAACAGCTGGGGTCCCTAAATAGTCAGTGCTTAAGTATCGAACATATGCCATCTGCAGAAAGACCCAGAGCTCTGTCTCTATGAACACTATCATATCCCTTAATTGCAGTCTGCTTTTAACGGCGTCAGGTTCGAAGTCTTTAAGTGGAGTTAGGCCCAGTCATATGGCTGGAACCGACTGGCAAATAAAGATAAACAGAATAAACGAGGATGCTTAGGAGACAAAGGTAAAAAAAGGGGAACATGATTGGCAGTTGTAAAAGTGGTTTTTAAATGGTGTGCTTTGTCACGCGAGCTTCCAGTGTGATGGAAAGTGTGAGGGCTTTTTGAGCACACAGGGCAGAACGGAGGAAGGGCAAGATGAAAGGTGGGCAAGTACCCAGAACTGTTGCAAGCACGCTAAGTAGCTCCAAGTCCTATGGTGTAGTCTTTACTATCGTCAGTTCGTCCAGGTAGATTACTGGTTAGAGAAGGTTGGGGAAAGGGACCCACTGGACAACTGCTAGGAGGCAGATGTTCTCCCGTCAAGGACATCCAGCGTGTTCTGTATTGTACACAGGGTTGGATTGGGTTGTTTTGCGTCTGAACATCGCCGAATGTAGTGGGGGTGCCCCCCCCCCCCCCCCTTTAAGAATGCCAAAATAATAGATGCAAAAATTTATTAAACTTAGTTGAAAAACGCATAAAATATAAATGATTTTTTAAAGACTTATAAAGTGGAGAAGGAAATATCATACTGCATTGGAAATCGAGGCTCCGGGACTGCATCTGAGCATCATTTGTTTACACACAATGGGCTATAACGCTCCAGGCCCGTAATCTGCGATTCCCAGGTTCGAATCCCAGCTGGGTCAGCATTGAGATTTATTTCCGCCAAACTCCCCGCCCTGCCCATGGTCAGTAGGGGACACCGATGGGCTTGGAAATGTTGGGACGTTAAGCCGTGGCTCCGTGTGCTGGAGAGCCATACCCTGTGCACGTTAACGAACACATTGGATGGCCTTGACGGGAGGCTACCATTTGTCTCCCAACAGCTGTTCCAGTGGGTTCCCTCCCCCAACCTTCTCTGAGCCTTCGGGGTCCTTGTGACCTGGCCATTTAGCCCATTGTGTGCACAAAAGTGCGCTCAAAGGTAAAACAACCCAACCCCACCTGATGGACGGCGTACTTTTCAAGTGCATCGGTATCTCCTTTCTCGCCGAGTGCAGGGGGGGGGGGGGGTAGCGGAGATGAATGTCAACGCCGGCACAGGTAGGACTCGATATTGGGAACTGCATATTACGAACCTGACCCGCTACCGACTGAGCCACCCCCGCCTAACTCAGATTTAGAACTTAGTAACTTTTCAAGTAAACTGTTTATTTTTTTTAATAAAAATTGTTATGTGAGTGAAGAAATTTTAAAGTTCTTAATCAAATGTATTTTAAACTCGATTTTCAACAATGTGTGTCCGGTATTTAGAGAATTACAGAAATTAGAATATTTAACTGCAAAAAATGCCAGTTTGAATAATACCTCTGAAAAGTTAATATAAAACAGGTTAAAAAAACTCACGCCCGTTGTAAAACGAAATTAATAACCGTTATACTAAACTTTATTAACATGTGTAAGAGTATTTCTTACACATTACACATACATGTGTAAGAGATTTCTATTATTTTCCGAACTGCAAGAAATACTCGCAGTTCGGATACTAATGTTAATTTTCGCCAAAATATAACTCTTATAGAGAATTCAGCATCTTCTTGGAAAAGCTTTTTATGAAGAAAATGTGACCGAAGATATAGGTCTCAATCAATTCTATTTAAATCTCGATTTTGAACAATATGCATTTAGTATTTAAAGAATTATGGAAGATAAAATATTTAGCAAAGTTAAGCTCGTTCCGCAAAAAAAAAAATTCAAAATAGTCAAAAATTAAAACGCGAACTTCTAAACATATTCTTTCAGGTATTAGTAAAGTTTAATATAACGGTTATTGCTTTCGTGTTAACACGTTTTTATTAAATCTTAAGTAAAATTATTAAAACTGGCAGTTTTGGTGCTAAATATTCAATTTGCATAACTAAATAGCGACAGAAAATTGTTAAAAATCGTGATTGAAACAGATTTGAGATCTTTAAATTATCTTCAGTCACATTTTTTCGTATTTAAGATGATACTGAGTTCTGTATCCGAGTTATTATTGTCATAACATAGAACTTTACCTAATATAAAGTGGTCGTTTAGTGTATATTCCATTCAAGCATAAAACAACCGAAATTCTTAAGTGTTTGCTGTCGCTTTACCATAACTGGCTAAGTTAATTACAAAATTAGTATTAAACTATTATTTTGAGTAAAACGGACTTTCCTACCGGTTGGCCGAGTGGTTAGCGCGCTTGGCTACTGATCTACGGGACCTGGGTTCGAGCCCCGGATAAGGCATGGATGTATGTGTCGTTTCTCTGCTGAGGTCCTGCCATCCTCTCAGACCTACTACTATGGCATATAAACTGACAGGCTCCTGTCAGACCTCTGTGGCAAGCAGCTGCTTGAGGGGGTATTTATTTATTTTATTATTATATTTCTATGTTATGTCAATGAAAATCTAATTTCGAAACTCTAAATTTCTAAAATATGTATTTAATAGAAAAATGTGACTGATTATAGCTCGATTTTCAACATTTTCTCGTTCAGTATTTAAAGAGAATGGAAGTTTTAATATTTAACAATAAATTTTTTCTCTCTCGAAAATCATTGACAATTGTTTAATATTAAATTGATCATTATAAAAACTTCTCAAATATGTTTTATTAATGGTTTGTAATATTGTTCAAGTTTTAATTTTTGAGATTTTATCTTACAGTTGGAAAATATTTCAGCTTTCATAACTGTTTAAATATTGAACGAATATTGTTGAAAAACCGAGATTTAAATAGTTTTGATTATGAACATTAAATTACATTCCGTAATATTACCACATTAAATGCATATTTTTGAAGTTATAGAGCTTTTAAGTCAAATTGTAAATAATTTTAAATTATGGTTGGTTTTATAAAACTGTTTATCGGTAAATATTCCACCTTCAATAATTTAACTTAATTTGAAATATTGAACGAATATTGTTGAAAATCGAGATTTAAAAGATTTATGGTTTTTAATTTGTCTTTAGTCACATATTTCTTTTAAATGTATATTTTAGCATTTAAGATTCTAGGTAGAAAAATAATTCCAGCATTTACATTGGAACGTTTGAGCTAAATTTACCGCAAGATCAAATGAACATCCTTTTGTGTGTGAATCTGCGGCCAAACAGCGAGTGTAAGGACTGAACATTTTTTTCCGTTTTTACAGCCCACTCACTAAGCCATCCATCGCCAGTCTTCTTACCTGTCCATCAACTTGAGTTGTGTGCGTGCCATTCAAACCGTGCACACACTCACAGCGCATTGCCTGTACAACATTTAGTATAAGAAAAACTTGATTGACAGCATGCCGATCGCCTTGGGCTACTAGCTCAGTCAGTTTGCTGCCAACATTCTGGTTACCGGTAATCCTCTGTAGTACTAGCGCTCAGGGAACATTTAATAATCGCAACAGAACAGTCGTGGAATGGGAGGTTTTGGCCCCTAGGTGTGATTTTATTTTTTTTTTCAGCTCATTTATTTTTTATGTCTCTCTCTCGTCATCTGATGGGAAATTCATGGACATTCAGTAAATGTTGAACATAGGGATAAAAAAAACTCAAACATTTTTGTATGCACCACGTCCATTTTTTTTTTTACGCTTCAATGTCGAGTGAGTTTTTTCTGTGGAGGTAGTAAAGCTAATGCTATTTCAAAATATTAGTTAACTTCATTCCTTGTTAAATTGACCCTGATGTCTGAGGAATTTTTATGAGATTTGTTTTTATACTCTTATACGTTTCGTGGCTAGAATATTTAAGGTCTGAAATGTTTTTTTTTAGCAATAAAAGTGATGTTTATTATTATTTTGTGGTGTCAAATTTTCCTTGTAGCTAAATCACTCTTACAATTGCTACTATTAGACATACACAATTTAATAGAGTAGTGGTTCTCAACCTTTTATGCTTCACGTATCCCCTAGAAATGTGTAACTGGCGTACCCCTTGTATAGATAAATAAAACTATAATTATAGTATAACAATGGGGATAAAATAAAACGTATATATCATTGGTTCTCAACCTTTTATGCTTCACGAACCCCCTTGAAATGTGTATGTAACTGGCGTACGCCTTGTATAGATAGATAAAACTATAGTTATAGTATAACAATGGGAATAAAATAAAACATATATATCAGTGGTTCTCAACCTTTTATGCTTCACGTACCCCCTGGAAATGTGTATGTAACTGGCGTCCCCTTGTATAGATAGATAAAACTATAATTATAGTATAACAATGGGGATAAAATAAAACGTATATATCAGTGGTTCTCAACCTTTTATGCTTCACGTACCCCCTGGAATTGTGTATGTAACTGGCGTCCCCTTGTATAGATAGATAAAACTATAGTTATAGTATAACAATGGGAATAAAATAAAACATATATATCAGTGGTTCTCAACCTTTTATGCTTCACGTACCCACTGGAAATGTGTATGTAACTGGCGTACCCCCTGTATAGATAGATAAAACTATAGTATAGTATAACAATGGGAATAAAATAAAACGTATATATCAGTGGTTCTCAACCTTTTATGCTTCACGTACCCCCTGGAAATGTGTATGTAACTGGCGTACCCCTTGTATAGATAGATAAAACTATAGTTATAGTATAACAATGGGAATAAAGTAAAACATATATATCAGTGGTTCTCAACCTTTTATGCTTCACGTACCGCCTGGAAATGTGTATGTAACTGGCGTACCCCTTGTATAGATAGATAAAACTATAGTTATAGTGTAACACTGAGAATAAAACTTTGTTACTAGATCTATCGACTTTTGAGCTCCCACGGCGACCCCAAAAAATTTTACCGCTTACCCCACGTTGAGAACCGTTATAATAGAGTAACTGAACCTACCATATGAATAGAAACTAGCATTCAGAATTCCCTAACTTTGCAAATATGCTTTTTATTAAAAAAAAAATCACTAGAGATAAAAGATCTCACTCAAATCTCTCTAGATTTCAATAATATTCGTTTAATATTTAAATTCTTATTGAAGTTAGAACATAAAGTGATGAAAACTGAAAAATCTTTTCACAAACTTGAAATATTACATTTGTGTTAGTGAATGTTTTTTTGCAACAGTTGTGAAAATTAATCGGATATTTTTAAACACGAGTAGCAAAAGTTGCAGTTAACTATTTCAGCTCCCATGATTCTTTAAATATTAAACGAATATTGCGAAAATTAGATATTTACAGAGATTTGAGTGAGATCTTCCATTTATCTCCAATGACATTTTTCCGCAAAAAACCTAGTTTGAAAGTTACGGAGATTTTAATATTGCATTTCATTTATATAACATCTAAATGTCCGGTTTATTTTTTAATGTAATGTATATATCGAATGATTAGAAGTGAATGTAATGTTAATAATAAGATGCATACTGTGAATCAGCAAATCCTACATATTTCGAGAGAGAGTGTATGAAAATTGCTTACATACGAGAAAAAACAGCACAAATGATAGTATGGTTACCATGGATCACCTTATATATATACACCATATGTACCAATTCATCCCAGAGGGCGGGGGGGGGGGGGTCAGTCGGTAGTGCGCCAGGCTCAATCTGCAGTTCCCAAATTCGAGTCCCAGCTGGGTAAATGTTGAGATTTATTTCCGCAAAACTATCTGCCTTGTCTACTGTCAGTAGGGGACACCGATGGGCTTGGTGACCGCCGTCCGTCGGATGGGACGTTAAAGCTGTGGCCCCGTGTATGGGAGAGCCATACCCTGTGCACATTAAAGAACACACTGGATGGCCTTGACGGGAGGCTACCATCTGTCTCCTAACAGCTGTTCCAGTGGGTTCCCTCCCCCAACCTTCTCTGAGCCTTCGGGGTCCTTGTGACGTGGCCATTTAGCCCATGGTGTGCAAAAAAAAAGTGCCGCTCAGAGGTCAAAGAACCCAAATTTTATTAATTTCTGAGATAAATTACTGTTGCGAAATATTGCAGCTTCCATAACTCTTTAAATATTGAACTAATATTGTTGAAAATCGAGATTTAGATTTGATTATGATCTTTTTCTTCAGACACGTTTTCCCATGATGATGCGTATTTTAGATGTTAGATTCCTATTGACAACGTGGAAATTAATATCTTGATAGGGCTGTGTATTCTTGACAACATATAGTAGCTCCACTTCTGCACGTGTTTCCCTACAACTAGAAGTTATGGATGTACTGAAGAAACTCGTGTACTACCGGATGCCACAACTCCCAAATGTTTATAATCATATGTTTATAATCAGTGCAATCCCTGCTGCGTTAACTTTGAACCCGGAGGAATGGCGGTGTCAGTGTACCGCTGAGTGTCGCGTGCTATACATCTTTATTCACTAAGACTGTCCAAAGTCTAATGGTGACCCATAGTCATATGGCCTCCCCTTGTTGGGGGTAGTTTCCTTCTCGTAGCTTTTATCAATGGCAGATGCAGTTTAATAAGTACGGCTCTGTGTCATTTAGAGAAGGAGGGGGTTGGGTTGTTGGTGAAAATGTTTAGTGTTGCGCTGACAGCCAGAGCGAGAAGGGTTATGTATACACACACACATGGCGAGTTGTGTGTTTTGCTCCTGCGGTGGTTGCGCGGGATGACACGGCTAGATTGATGGGCGGGCAGGTCGTCGAGCATTTAATGGACTGGCTTCACTGTGGTTGTGCCGACTGACGTTGATTAAAAAGATTTGAGCTACTTCTAGTAAAACGAAAAAAATGTTTTGTGGTTGTTGTTTAACGTTTGACACATAGGTCGGAAATAAGCGTTTTAGTTGTTTTTAAATGCTGTTTATAAACCTTTTTTTAATTTGTTTTTTGATGCCTGTAAAGTGGAGTGAGGTACAATATCGATTGATTAAATATATATAAATAATAATAAATACCCCCTCAAGCAGCTGCTTGCCACAGAGGTCTGACAGGAGCCTGTCAGTTTATATGCCATAGTAGAAGGTCTGTGAGGATGGCAGGACCTCAGCAGAAAAACAACACACACAACCATGCCTTACCCGGGGCTCGAACCCAGGTCCCTTAGATCAGTAGCCAAGCGTGCTAACCACTCGGCCATGGGACGGCTACTGTACTTAAAAAAAAATTACGGACATTTCTATGAAGGCCCTGGTGTAGATAAAAAATCGAAAGTGTGTGTGAGTGGGGGCGGGCAATAAAACAATTGAACCGAAATAATGTCAAGGGCAAGAGATTGGATTTACTGGTCTTCAAATTTTTTTTTGAAAAATATCTGAAATGAGTTGTTGGGTTGGGTTGTTTTACCTCTGAGCGGCACTTTTTTGCACACCATTGGCTAAATGGCCAGGTCACATGGACCCCGGAGGCTCAGAGAAGGTTGGGGGAGGGGACCCACTGGAACAGCTGTTGGGAGACAGGTGGTAGCCTCCCGTCAAGGCCATCCAGCGTGTTCTTTAAGGTGCACAGGGTATGGCTCTCCCACTCACGGGGCCATGGCTTAACGTCCCATCCGACGGACGGCGGCCTTTCCAAGCCCATCGGTGTTCCCTACTGACCGTGGGCAGGGCGGGGAGTTTTGCGGAGATAAATCTCAACGCTGACCCAGCTGGGACTCGAACCTGGGAGCTACAGATTACGAGCCTGGCGCGCTACCGACTGAGCCACCCCCACCCTTATATGAAATGAGAGTCAGTTTAATAATTTTTTGTTTTTATTACACTTACTAGAATTCTGAGGGATCCCCAGATCTCGCCTTACTTCTATGTTATGTAAATGGAAAGCACATTGTGGTCCAAAAAAAAAACTCTCCGATGCATTTTCAGAGCATTAAAGATTCAGAGCATTAAAGAACACACTGGATGGCTTGATGGGAGGCTTCCATCTGTTGCCGTCCCGTGGCCGAGTGGTTAGCACGCTTGGCTACTAATCTAAGGGACCTGGGTTCGAGCCCCGGATTAGGCATGGATGTGTGTGTCGTTTTTTTGCTGAGGTTCTGCCATCCTCTCAGATCTCCTACTGTGGCATATAAACTGACAGACTCCTGTCAGACCTCTGTGGCAAGCAGCTGCTTGAGGGGGTATTTTTATTTTTTTTTTTTATTCCATCTGTCTCCTAAGAGCCGCCTTGTGACCTGGCCATTTTGCTCATTGCGGGCACAAAACTGTCTCTCAGTGATGAAACGACGATAAGCTGAATGCATGGGGCGGGGGTGGCTCAGTCGGTAGCGCGCCAGGCTCGTAATCTGTAGTTCCCAGGTTCGAGTCCCAGCTGGGTCAGCGTTGAGATTTATCTCCGCAAAATTCCCCGCCTTGCCCACGGTCAGTAGGGGACACCGATGGGCTTGGAAAGGCCGCCGTCCGTCGGATGGGACGTTAAGCCGTGGCCCCGTGTGCGGGAGAGCCATACCCTGTGCACGTTAAAGAACACGCTGGATGGCCTTGACGGGAGGCTACCATCTGTCTCCCAACAGCTGTTCCAGTGGGTCCCCTCCCCCAACCTTCTCTGAGTCTTCGGGGTCCATGTGACCTGGCCATTTAGCCCATGGTGTGCAAAAAAGTGCCGCTCAGAGGTAAAACAACCCAACCCAACGCTGAATGCATACAATATCATTGTTGTAAGATGTCGGTTTTCATATCAAGGATTTATGCAGTATTTTAGTTTTATTTCTTATTTTTATTAAAATAAACTTCCCTGCTGAAATATTATAGAAATTCCACCTTAGATGAAATGGGCCCCCCCTCACTTCGAAGCTCTATAATTTTTTAAAAGATTAATGGAAAAATCTGACTGAGAATGAATTAAATATCATAATTAAATCTATTCAAATCTCGATTTTCAGCAATGTTCGTTCGGTATTTAAAGAGTTATGGAAGCTGGAATATTTCATAACAATAATGCGTCATAAGAATTAAAAAAATATAAATAATAAACTTAAAATAGTAAGTAACGTTTTAAACTATTTAATAAAATAAATATACATTTTAGAAGTTTGCGTCGTGATAATTTCTTGTTAGACTTGTGAATTATTTTTATGAAAGAAGATAATTTCTTTAAATATTGAACCAATATTTTTGAAAATCGAGATTTAAATAGAATTGATTACGATCTTTAATTTATCTTCAGTCACATTTTCCTTTCGAAACGTATTTTAGAAACATATTTTAGCTTCGAAGTTTGATTCCCATTGACATGGAAGTTCTTTAATAATTTGGTAGGATAGCCTAATCTTTGCATGGTAGTGAATAAAAAAGTATCTCAGTTTTATTTGTTGAAATAAAAGAATGGGGACGAAGTTCCTCACAAGCTAAACCTGTTGCCCTTAGTTTTTGTGTTTCATCTGAACAAGTCATTTGCTCTTTTAAACGATTCTCTGCCAAGTTAGGCATTCCGCCAAAGTTGCATCAGAATAGGCAGTATCATTGACACTGAAAGGCATTGCTAACACGTTGTTTTCCGTCTGAGGGGATCGCTAATTCAGTCAGCATATCGTTAACAATCGAGCCTTGTTAGAAGCAGACGTGGGTCTGTACTTTTTACCCGTATTCTTTATAGACGAAAGTACTGCTCTTTTATCAAACTTTGTTTTTGCTTTGCTTACCACGAAAGCTTAGGGTGGATAAGTTTTATAACTTTGCTTATGTGAGAAAAACATACCCTATTACTTGTTAATTTTACCTTCTATAATGAAGAATGAATTTATTCTTTGCCAAGGAAACCTAGATTTCGTGCTTTGTCCTTTGCGTCGTACTGTTCTCTTTTGTACTCGTGTGTTGCGTTGTTCCCTTTTGTACCCGTGTGTTGCGTTGTTCCCTTTTGTACCCGTGTTTTGTTTTCTTTTGTACCTGTTTCTAATTGTTCCCTTTTGTGCACGTGTTTTGTTTTCTTTTGTACCTGTTTCTAATTGTTCCCTTTTGTGCACGTGTTTTGCTTTCTTTTGTACCTGTTTCTAATTGTTTCCTTTTGTGCCCGTGTTTTGTTTTCTTTTGTACCTGTTTCTAATTGTTCCCTTTTGTGCACGTGTTTTGTTTTCTTTTGTACCTGTTTCTAATTGTTCCCTTTTGTGCACGTGTTTTGTTTTCTTTTGTACCTGTTTCTAATTGTTCCCTTTTGTACCCGTGTTTTGTTTTCTTTTGTACCTGTTTCTAATTGTTTCCTTTTGTGCCCGTGTTTTGTTTTCTTTTGTACCTGTTTCTAATTGTTCCCTTTTGTGCACGTGTTTTGCTTTCTGTTGTACCTGTTTCTAATTGTTCCCTTTTGTGCACGTGTTTTGCTTTCTTTTGTACCTGTTTCTAATTGTTCCCTTTTGTACCCGTGTTTTGTTTTCTTTTGTACCTGTTTCTAATTGTTCCCTTTTGTGCACGTGTTTTCTTTTGTACCTGTTTCTAATTGTTCCCTTTTGTGCACGTGTTTTGCTTTCTTTTGTACCTGTTTCTAATTGTTTCCTTTTGTGCCCGTGTTTTGTTTTCTTCTGTACCTGTTTCTTATTGCTCCCTTTTGTGCCCGTGTTTTGTTTTCTTCTGTACCTGTTTCTTATTGCTCCCTTTTGTGCCCGTGTTTTGTTTTCTTTTGTATCCGTGTTTTGTTTTCTTTTGCACTTGTTTCTAATTGTTCTCTCTTGTACCTGTGTGTCATGTTCTCTTTATCACCCGTGTTTAATGTGTTCTTTTGTACCGCGTGTTATGTTTTTGTAACCGTGTTTGTTTTCTTTTGCACACTATTGTTGTTTTCTTCTTCTGTACCTACGTTTTCTTCTTACGTCTCCCGGTTTCTTTTATACCTAGGTTATGCATTTTTTACTTGTTTCGCGTTGTTTCGTTTTGTACCTGTCTTTCTTGTTGTCTCTGCTGCTTTGGTACCTTGATTTTCAAAGTTGGTTTTCGGTTCCATTGCTTTCATGTCTTTGTTTAAGGCTGTTTTGACGCAGTTATAGCATTGTGCTCTTGTGCCATAAAACCCCAAACAACCAACCAATCAACCAACACAATGATATTTAGAAGAAATTACATAGTAGTGGTACCAGTGAGTTAAAAGCTAGTGTTCCCGTCAACATTTGAAACTATTTGAATCCTGCACAAGGCATATTTGTGATGGTTTACTGCAGGGTATGATGGATTGTTTTAACTCCAACATGTTTGTGCATACATTGGGCCCGTGTGCGGGAGAGTCATACCTTGCACATGTTAAAGAACACACTGGATGGCCTTGACGGGAGGCTACCAACAGCTACCCAACTGCTGTTCCAATGGGTCCCCTCCCTCTACCTTCTCTGAGCCTTCGGGGTCCTTGTGACCTGGCCATTTAGCCCATGGTGTGCAAAAAAAGTGCCGCTCAGAGGTAAAACAACCCAAAGCACACATTGGGCTAAATGGCCAGGTCACAAGGACTCAAAGGCTTCAGGGCGGGATAAGGAAAAGAGACAGTTGTTAGGAGACAAAAGTCTCTCATCAAGACCAACCAGCGTATTCTTTAACGAGCAGAGTATGGCTCTCCTGCATAGTGCACCATGGCCTAACATCCCAACCGACGGATGACGGCATATTCAAGCTCGTGACGTTCCCTTTTTCACCTTGGTCAGGTGAGAGTTTAGAGGAGATTAATTGTTGTTCTCAACATTCTCAACGTTGGCATCGATGGAACTTGAACCTGAGAACTGATTGGGTTGTTTTACCTCTTACTGGCTCTATTTTTTGCATACAATGAGCTAAATGACCAGGTCACAAGGACCCCAAGGGATTCAGAGAAGGTTGGGAGAAGTGGATCCACAGGACTGCTTCTAGGAGATATATGGGAGCCTCCCATCAAAGTCATTCAGCATGTTAACATGCTTGATGGATCTCACGTACACGAGACCACGGCTTAACTCCTAATCAGATGGACGGCAGTCATAACATGTTCATCATTGTTTTAATGCTTTATAAAGTATGCAGTTTTTCAAATTATTGTGAATTTTTTTCTGTATAAGACAATGAAAACTGAAAAAAAAAAACACTTGTGTTGACCAGATTGTACCGTGTACCAAAACCATGACTCTGAATGGCAGTCCAAAAAACGGCTAGAGTATCCAATGTGTAAGACAGCTAGCTACTCGTGCCCTTACTGTGCGTTTACTTTCTATCACACCTTGTACTTTGGAGAGAGATGAGTGGAATAGCATCTTGTCTCTGGGGATGGCTCGCTCCACTACAGCATTTTGACGTGTCGCCAAAGTCGGCTTTTATGAAATGAGGACAAGACCGACGGAGACAGTTATTCCTGGCCCCCCTTCCTCCTCGTGTCCGTCTTTCGCCATTGCTGCTGTTGCTGCTGCCGCTGAGCGAGCTTTGGCTGGGCGCACGCACTTGTCTCCACGCACACCGCAAGCTTCGACTTCTGATTTACAAACAGCTTGGCAGGGGTGTGTTTGTGGCGCCACCTGTTGGGCCTACGGCGTACTTTTAGTCGTTCTTTTCTTCCTTTTCGATAGGTGTATAGGGATATATATACGTTCAAAAGAAAATACGGAAATCATGGGTATAAAAGAAAACAATGCGACACAGGCAGAAAAGGAAAACAGGCAAAACATAGGTGTAAAAGAGAACATGAAATATAGGTACAAAAAAAATATGAAACATCGGTGCAGAAAGTAAACATGAAGCATAGGTACAGAAAGTACATAGTAGCAAAACAACACATAATTGTATAATTTTAATAGTGTAGAGGGTCCAAATGCATGAACGTCCAGGCTGGATAGGTGCCCATGCACGGTCCACATCTTTTCACCCTTTTATCAGTCACCATGCCATTTCAGGTGATTTCATGCCTTACGAAGTTTTCCTCTTAACTAACTCATAATTCTGTTATCAAATATAATTAACTTGTCAGTGTTTCAGTAAAATTTTTACCAATGATAAGATTTCTCAATTCCTTAACTATTATTCTTAAATAGTTCTCCAAATTAATTTTAATCAATACCACCATAAAATATAAAAAATATTACAAATGGAAATGGCGCGAAACATAGGTACGAATGGAAAATAAAACCAAGACAAAACATCGGGAAAGAGAGAGTAAAACATAGGTGCAAAAGAAAACAACACGAAAAATATGTCCAAAAAGAACAATGCAAAACGTAAGTACAAAACGAAAAAGTGTGAAACAGCTACAAATGAAAACTCAAAACATAGGTACGAATGGGGAACATAGGTAAAAAAGATAACACGAAATGTCACTACAAAAAGAAATAATGCAAAACATTGGTGGGGCGGGGGTGGCTCAGTCAGTAGCGCGCCAGGCTCGTAATCTGTAGTTCCTAGGTTCGAATCCCAGCTGGGTCAGCGTTGAGATTTATCTCCGCAAAATTCCTCGCCCTGCCCACGGTCAGTAGGGGACACCGATGGGCTTGGAAAGGCCTCCGTCCGCCGAATGGGACGTTAAGCCGTGGTCCCGTGTACGGGAGAGCCACACCCTGTGCACGTTAAAGAACACGCTGGATGGCCTTGACGGGAGGCTACCATCTGTCTCCCAACAGCTGTTCCAGTGGGTCCCCTCCCCCAACTTTCTCTAAGCCTTCGGGGTCCATGTGACCTGGCCATTTAGCCCATGGTATGCAAAAAAGTGCCGCTCAGAGGTAAAACAACACAACAACGCAAAACATTGGTGTAAAAGAAACCTACAAAGGCGCGAAACATGTGTGAATGGAAGCGTGAAACACAGGTAGAAAAGAAACCTAGTCGAAACATAGGAAAAAGAGAGAAAATTATAGTTGCAAAAACATCACGAAAATTGTGTACAAAAAGAAATAATGCAAAACATAGGTGCAAAAGAAAACTCGAAATATAGGTGCAAAAGAAACCAAGACGAAACATAGGGAAAAGAGAGAGAAACATAAGAAAACAATACATAGAAATACAAAAGAAAACAACACGAAACATGGATGCAAAAAAGAAGCAGTACAAAGTATCGGTATAAAATGAAATAACACGAAACACAGGTGCGAAAGCGAACAACACGAAGCATAGGTACAAAATAATACCACAAGAATTCTGGAATTTCTTTAGGAAGTGGTTGTTTTGTCATGGAAAGATTTGTAAAATTTTTATATAAAAATACTAAAATGGCTTTGTTTTATGTAATCATATGTTGATAAATTTCCTTTCAATAATTGTACGGTTGGGTTGTTTTACCTCTGAGCGGCACTTTTTTGCACACCATGGGCTAAATGGCCAGGTCACATGGACCCCGAAGGCTCAGGGAAGGTTGGGTGAGGAGACCCACTGGAACGGCTGTTGGGAGACAGATGGTAGCCTCCCGTCAAGGCCATCCAGCGTGTTCTTTAACGTGCACAGGGTATGGCTCTCCTGCACACGGAGCCACGGCTTAGCGTCCCATCCGACGGACGGCGGCCTTTCCAAGCCCATCGGTGTCCCCTACTGACCGTGGGCAGGGCGGGGAATAATTGTACGAGTCTCAGCTAGTTGTAAATTGTGACCTGGGTTTTTATTACGAAAGAAAATGAAATTATGTATTAAAATGAAATTATGTATTAAAGAAAATGTAAATTGTTTCTCGGGCTGTACATTTACAATAATAATGATCAGCTACCAGCATATTCAGGGGCGGGGGTGGCTCAGTCGGTAGCGCGCCAGGCTCGTAATCTGCAGTTCCTAGGTTCGAGTACCAGCTGGGTCAGCGTTGAGACTTATCTCCACAAAACTCCCAGCCCTGTCCACGTTCAGTAGGGGACAGCGATGGCTTGTAAAAGCCATCGTCCGTCGGATGGGACGTTAAGCCGTGGTCCCGTGTACGAGAGCGCTATATCCTGTGCATGTTAAAGAACACGCTGGATGGATGGCCTTGATGGGAGGCTGCCTCCTGCTATTCCAGTGGGTCCCCCTCCCCTTACCTTCTCTGAGCCTTCTGGGTCCTTATGACCTGGCCATTTAGCCCATTGTGTGCAAAAAAGTGCTGCTCAGAGGTAAAACATCCCAACACAACCCAGCATATTCAGGTTCACCATGAGTATTCGAGATTTATACTAAACTTGTGTCAAATGTTTTTTTTTTATTTTATTGATCAGACATATAATATTTGGAGTCACGATCTGACGGCAATTTTGATTACATATCAATTATTTATTTAAAATCTCGGAATCTTTGCACAAGTCAATGCTGATTAGCGCACTAGGCTCGTAATCTGCAGTCACAGCGACGCCCGAGTCCCAACTGAGCCTATGCCGAAAAATTTCTTCGATATCTCCCGCCATGCCATAGGTGAGAAAGAGGACAGCGTTGGTATTGGAGACAATTAAACAATTTACATTTTCTTTAATGCATAATTTCATTTTCTTTCATAATAAAAACCCAGGCTACAAATTAAAATTAGCTGAAACTCGTACAATTCCGTCGGATGGGACGTAAAGAACATGCTGGATGAACCTTGACGGGAGGCTACCATCTGGCTCCTAACAGGTGCCCAGTTAGTCCATTTTCCCAGCCTTCTGTGAACCTTTGGGGTCTTTGTGACCTTGCTGTTTAGCCCATGGTTTGCCCAAAACGTGCTACTCTAAGAGTTTGTTTGGTTTACCACTGAGCGGCACTTTTTGCACACAGTGTGCTAAATGGCAAGGTCACAAGGGTTGGGTTGTTTTACCTCTGAGCGGGGGGCTGGGGTGGCTCAGTCGGTAGCGCGCCAGGCTCGTAATCTGTAGTTCCCAGGTTCGAGTCCCAGCTGGGTCAGCGTTGAGATTTATCTCCGCAAAATTCCCCGCCCTGCCCACGGTCAGTAGGGGACACCGATGGGCTTGGAAAGGCCGCCGTCCGTCGGATGGGACGTTAAGCCGTGGCCCCGTGTGCGGGAGAGCCATACCCTGTGCACGTTAAAGAACACGCTGGATGGCCTTGACGGGAGGCTACCATCTGTCTCCCAACAGCTGTTCCAGTGGGTCCCCTCCCCCAACCTTCTCTGAGCCTTCGGGGTCCATGTGACCTGGCCATTTAGCTCACGGTGTGCAGAAAAGTGCCGCTCAGAGGTAAAACAACCCAACCCAACCTCTGAGCGGAACTTTTCTGCACACCATGGGCTAAATGGCCAGGTCACAAGGACCCCGAAGTCTCAGAGAAGGTTGGGGATGGGACCCACTGAAACAGCTGTTGGGAGACAGATGGTAGCCTCCCGTCAAGGCCATCCAGCGTATTCTTTAACATGCACAGGGTATGGCTCTCCCGCACACGGGGCCACGGCTTAACGTACCATCCGACGGACGGCGGCAAGCCCATCGGTGTCCCCTACTGACCGTGGGCAGAGCGGGGAATTTTTCGGAGATAAACTCACTTGACAACTGCAAAAAAAAAAATGCAGAACTTCCGTTAAAGTCATCTAGCTTGTTCTTTAACTTGCACATGTTATGGCTTTCTCCTGTCCAATCCAACTGACCGTAACCTTTCAAAACACATCAGGAGGACAGGGTTAAAAATGAGATAAATCTCAACGCTAGCACAGGTGGGACTAGAACCTTGGAATTGCAGATTACAAGGTAGTATGATTCACCATCAAACCATTAATTGCGATGTTAAGAAATAACCTCAGTCTGGAAACATTTATTTTTTTCAGTCGTACTGTCATTCATTCCATGAAGCTTCCTCTTCCTCGACTGTTTTCTCCACTCTCATTTTTTTTAAACGTTTATTATTTTTCTTCTTTCACTAAGTACTCTGTCTCTGATACTCAGTTGAGACACTTCCGTACGGTCTTCAGCCTCTCCCAATCTTGTCTCTAATCACGTGTCTGTTTCATCCTACTAACACACACACATCCAGACACACTATCGCATCGGTCTTAGATCAGACGCTATTTGTAAGACTCTTCCATATCTGTCGCGTAATTTGTACCTTCGGAGCGATAAGGCCAGCCCGGTCACGTGATCGATTGGCCCACCCTTCTCGCCGATCCCTCTTGCCTCTCCTCGGCAGATAAATTGTTGCTGAAATATGGGAGGGAAGCAGTAATTGGATGTTCGGCCAGATTGCCCAATAAGTGCACCGCGCTGCTCTATCGTGACTGATACTCTTCTATTACACTCTCGTGACGTAGCGACACACGTGACGCCCTTCACCGCGCGCACAGTATATCTGCAGTCGTCGCTAGTTGTTGTTCCACTTCTAATAGAAAAGTGAGAGAAGAAAGTTTCTAAGTAGCTATTTTTTTTTATAAGACGTAGCAGTGTTGTTTCATTTTTTTGCAGCATGGTGGCTGCTCAATTGATAGCGCGCGAAGTCCCAGTTTCGAGTCCCAGCTGCTCCAGCGTTGTAGTTCTCCTAATCTGCAGTTCCCAGGTTCGAATCTCAGCTGGGCCGCGTTGAGATCTATCTCAGCAAAACTCCCCGCCATGTTCTTGGACACGGCGGAGAGGACACCGATGGGCTTGGAAATGTGACCGTCCATCGGATGGGACGTTAAGTTGTGGTTCCATGTGTTTGAGAGCCATACCCTGCGCATGTTAAAGAACACCCTTAATTGACTTTCATTGGAAGCTTCCCAAAACGTAGTAAACTTCAGGCCCGTCCACACCAAACTTGGTGAAAGGCCACTAGAAAAGAAACTTATTAAAGAGCGGCAGGAATTTGTTTTTTAAGAAAAAATAAATTTATAGAATATTTAAGAAATCAAGAAATTTTTTCGATGAAAAAACCAGAAATTTGCATATTTAATGAGTACGATGAATTGGCATAATCATTTAGTTATGCATCTGAAAGGGGCGGGGGTGGCTCAGTCGGTAGCGCGCCAGGCTCGTAATCTGTAGTTCCCAGGTTCGAGTCCCAGCTGGGTCAGCGTTGAGTTTTATCTCCGCAAAATTCCCCGCCCTGCCCACGGTCAGTAGGGGACACCGATGGGCTTGGAAAGGCTGCCATCCGTCGGATGGGACGTTAAGCCGTGGCCCCGTGTGTGGGAGAGCCATACCCTGTGCACGTTAAAGAACACGCTGGATGGCCTTGACGGGAGGCTACCATCTGTCTCCTAACAGCTGTTCCAGTGGGTGCCCTCCCCCAACATTCTCTGAGCCTTCGGGGTCCTTGTGACCTGGCCATTTAGCCCATGATGTGCAAAAAAGTGTCGCTCAGAGGTAAAACAACCTAAACAACCTAAATGCATCTGAAAATGTTTGGTGAAAAAAAATTGAAGTAATGATCTAGATTTATTGCATATTTTATGAGCCGCAAGTTCTTTTACGGTGAGCCGTTTGGTAACGAGTTCACATTGAGCCATTTTGTAAAGTTTACAAATGAGCGCTTTGTAAAAAGTTTACAATGAACAGTTTTTAAAGAGTTTACAGTGAGCTATTCTGTAAAGAGTTTACAATGAGCCGTTTTGTAAAAAAATTAAAATGGGCTGTTTTGTAGAGTTTAAAATGAGCAGTTTTATGAAGAGTTTATAATGATCCGATTGGTTTGGACGGGGTCCGATTATAATGATCCGATTGGTCTAACGTTTCTGAGTCAGCTTTACTTAAAGAACCTATATTTTTAAAGTATAGAGATCAGAGATAACAATTGGACGAAATGTTACACTGGGCTTTTTGTAATCCCTGTGGATGTTGTGTTGTCTTCATCAGTCTTTATCTATGGCGTATAAATATACAAGCTCCTGTGAGACCTCTGTAAAATGCAGTTACTTGAGGTGGGAGAAATTATTTTTTATGTCTCCTCTATCTAAAGAGTGCCTGAATCTAAAATTTAAAGAAACATAAACCGAAAAGTAAATCTTTAAAAAAAAAAATCAACTAGCAAAAGGTGGTAAATGTGAATTGATGTTAGAGTGTTAAAATCATTATTATATAATAATGCACTGATACGGGTGCAAAGGCAAGTGTATGTTACTTCCACTTTGACGTTGTTAGTGGCTGATTTCTCTGCTCCATATAATTCGTCAGATATTCACAGTTGAGCCGCCCCCATCGTGCAAAAAGTGAAAACACTCTGCTGCGTCTTATAAAAAAAAAATAGCTACTTAGAAAAGTGAGAGAAGAAAGTTTCTATTAGAACTGGAACAACTAGCGACGATTGCAGATATACTGTGCGCACGGTGCAGGGCGTCACGTGTGTCGCTACATCACGAGAGTTTTTCCTAAATTTGGTGTGATCGTCACAGTTGTGTCGTCCTGTGTGGAGTTCAGAGAACGGATTTCTACACGTTCCGAGTACCCAACATCTCCAGTGGGCTGCCGTCGCATCTCCTATCTTGGAAGTATAGAAGGAGTACGTTATCTGTGGAGAATGATACCTTTTAAGTTATGAATGGAGTAGTACGTTTTCTATGGGTTGGGTTGTTTTACCTCTGAGCAGCACTTTTTTGCACACTATGGGCTAAATGGCCAGGTCACAGGGACCCCAAAGGCTCGGAGAATGTTGGGGGAGGGACCCACTGGAACAGCTGTTAGGAGACAGATGGTAGCCTCCCGTCAAGGCCATCCAGCGTGTTCTTTAACGTGCACAGGGTATGGCTCTCCCGCACACGGGGCCACGGCTTAACGTCCCATCCGACGGACGGCGGCCTTTCCAAGCCCATCGGTGTCCCCTACTGACCATGGGCAGGGCGGGGGGGAGATAAATCTCAATGCTGACCCAGCTGGGATTCGAACCTGAGAACTACAGCTTACGAGCCTGGCGCGCTACCGACTGAGCCACCCCCGCCCACGTTTTCTATGGAGAACGATGCTTTTGAAGTTATGAATGGATTAGTATGTTATCTGTGGAGAGGGATGGAGTGGAAATTATGAATGGAATGGTACATTATCTGTGGGGAGGGATACTTTGGAAGTTATGAATGGATTAGTACGTTATCTGTGGAGAGGAATGCTTTGGAAGTTATGAATGGATGAGTACGTTATCTATGGAAAGGGATGTTTTGGAAGTTATGAATGGATTAGTACGTTATCTGTGGAGAGGGATGCTTTGGAAGTTATGAATGGATTAGTACGTTATCTGTGGAGCAGGATGGTGTGGAAGTTATGAATGGATTAGTACGTTATCTGTGGAGCAGGATGGTATGGAAATTATGAATGGAGTAGTACGTTATCTGTGGTGAGGGATGGTGTGGAAGTTATGAATGGAGTAGTATGTTATCTGTGGTGAGGGATGATTTGAAAGTTATGAATGGATTAGTACGTTATCTATAGAGAGGGATGGTGTGGAAATTATGAATGATGGAATACGTTATCTATGGAGAGGACGGAATAGAAAAATGTTATAAATAAATAAATACCCCCTCAAGCAGCTGCTTGCCACAGAGGTCTGACAGGACCTTTCAGTTTATATGCCATAGTAGAAGGTCTATGAGGATGGTAGGTCCTCAGCAGAAAAACACTAACATCCATGCCTTACCCGGGACTCGAACCCAAATCCTTATATTAGTAACCAAGCGCACTAACCAAACCGTGTCCCAACAGCTGTTCAGTGGGTCCCCTCCCCAAACCTTTCTCTGAGCCTGGGGTCTTTTATACCTGGCTTTTTAGCATAATGTCTGCAAAAAACTGCCGCTCAGAGGTAAAACAACGTAATCTGTGGAGAAGGATGCCTTGTAAGTGAATGGAGTAGTACTTTATCAATGAAGAGGGATGCCTTGGACGTTTTGAATGAAGTGTAGAATGCTATTTATGGACTCACATTCGCGCTGAAGATTTGGCTGGTATATAGCTAGTTATTTTAGTTAATACTTGGATTGATAATCAGCTTTAGTAAGGACTTGTAATATAATAAAAACATATAAATTTTATGAAAATATTTCGGCATCGACCTACTTTATTCACTTAAGATAAAGGAAACTTTCTCGTTATATTGTTTTATCATTATAATTAAAATATTGTGCTCTGCGAACCTTTTTATTAACATATTTTAATGGACGCTTTTCCGTATCCCATATTAATTTCAATCATATATTATTTTTATCAATAACCTTTTAATCCTTGAACTCTACATCATTTAAACATGAAGATTCATAAGTTCAATCATGGTGTGCAAAAAAGTGCCGCTCAGAGGTGAAACAACCCAACCCAACCCAGCAGTTCAATATTTAACATTCCTTCGTTTATTCAAATTTTAAATTAAAATTGGATTCTATTAATTTTTTTAAGATTAAATTCAGAATTCAGCAAATGCAGGATTTGAAGTAGATTCTTAATTTTTCCTGTAACATATATCAGATAAATAAGAATGCTCTTAATTCTCGCTTAGCGAATGAAAGCAAAAAGTTACAAATATTTCATATCGAAACATATATTTATTAGTATACACTTAGAGGCCATTTTATTTGGTGCAGTTCCATGTTATGCCAATATTAACTCAGATGCAGAACTCAGTAACTGCTTAAATAAGTTTTTTTATGAAAAAGTGTTACTGAAGAAATTAATTTAGAGATCTGAAGATAATTAATTTTGAGATCTGGAGATAATTTAATGATCTGAGATTTAATGATATGAGATCTGAATCTAATCAATTTCAATCTCGATGTTCAACAATATTCGTTCGGTATTTAGAGAGTTACGGAAATTGGAATATTTAACTCCAATAGTTTCTATTTAAATAACAAATAATTGTTCTTAAAAGTTAATAAAAGCAAGTTAAAGCGAAAGCAATATCCGTTATACCAATATAAATAAATAAAAATATAAATAACCAAACCGTTATACTAAATTCGCGTAATGAATGTTTTTCAAAATTTCGATTTTTTTTTTACCAGAATGAGGTAACTTGCTAAATGTTCTATTTTTCATAACTCTTTAAGTACTAAAATAATATTTTGGAAATCGATATTTAAATAGATTTTATTGACATCGTTAAATTATCTTCAGTCGCATTTTTTCATAGAAAGCTTATTTAAGAACTGAGTTCTTAAAGAAGCTCAGATACCGAAAAAATCAAACAAACGAGAAAGTAATTCAGATACAGAACTGAGTTTTGTATCTGAGTTACTATTAACATAACATGGAACTGTACCTAATAGGATTGCTGCTGAGTGTACATGTAATTCAACTGCGTAATTAAACATTGAAAATCATCAGTTAAATTTAAAAGAATAAATTATTAAATTAAAATATTTTTGTTTCCGGTACTAAAGATATCTTACAGAAATCGACAGGAGTGTCAAAGGAGCATTTTGTGGAAACGAAGGGGTTCGAAGTAGTACGATATGGATACAATCTTTCCTGTGGAAAGGAGAGCGTTCGTCATAGTACGAGAGACACGAGCTTTCATTTGGAAATGAAGGCATTCTGAATAGTACGATACGGACACGATCATTCCTCTAGAAACGAGGGCTTTCATAACGAGAGGCATACGAACTTTCATTTGGAAATGGAGGCATTCTAAATAGTACGATAAGGACACGATCATTCCTCTAGAAACGAGGCTTTCGTACCGAGAGACATGCGAGCTTTCATTTGGAAATGAAGGCATTCTAAATAGTACGATAAGGACACGATCATTACTCTAGAAACGAGGGCGTTCGTACCGAGAGGCATACGAGCTTTCATTTGGAAATGAAGACATTCTAAATAGTACGATAAGGACACGATCATTCCTCTGGAAACGAGAGGCATACGAGCTTTCATTTGGAAATGAAGACATTCTAAATAGTATGATAGGAACACGATCTTTCCTGTGGAAACGATAGCGTTCGTCATAGTACGAGAGTCATAAGATTTTTCTTACGGAAACAGTCGTTCGAAGTATTACGAAAGGGACTAGATCTTTTTTTTCTGAAACGAAAGCTTTTAAAATAGCGAATGGGGCACGAAGTTTCCTGCGGAAATGAAGGCGTTGGAAATGGTACGAGAATGACACGAGCTTCCTTCAGGAAACGAAAATGCTGGAAATGGTATGGAGCAAAGCAGGACGTGATTTTTTTTTTGTGGAAAGTGCGCGAAATAATACGAGCTGACAGAATTTATTTTCTGTGGAAACGAAGGCTTTAGAAAACCAGAGCAAACGAAGGGTAAACTGCTAGGATAAACAAAGTAGACAATGAGTCGGCGTACGTTTAAATATGAGCAATTTAAAATATATATATTTTTTTCCTGTTTTTGAATCACTTCTGTGCTGTTGTGGCAAGGTAAGTCAGAATTAAGATTTCAGCTTTTTTATTGTACATTTATCAATCGTGTGATAAGACTTTCAAACTCCTAACATGCGGGGAAGACTCCCAAACACATCATCTTGGACAAAAGAATCGCACAACAGAATATTAAACGGAATTCTTTCCTCTGTAAATAAACTTAGAAAGGTTTTTATGGACTTGAAAGATAAGGCAGAAAACACTTTAGATCCTTCAGCATTTAATTACAATGCCGCCGTTGTGTCAATTTACAGATCTAGGTCGTAGTAACTGCTTCTCCTACCTATTTGATAATCACTGGTCGTTCTCTAACATGCCACCTACGATCGCCACAAGCAGCTTCGCCAAGGTAGTGAGGGTTGGTGTTGTTCAGCCAACTCGATGCTGATAAAGCAGCCATGCTGTGAATAGAAGATTAAGGTCGAGTACCGATACGTGACGAAGAAATGGCATCATTGCCACGCGGGGTTCTCCATTTCCCGGCAATTTAATGGCTCTCATAAAACTGTCTAGCTCTCTACCCCGGCCGTCGTCGCCCTCCTCCAATGCCGGCAATCTTATCGCATCTTAATTTTATTCAAATTAGAGACTGAATTTTCTTCGAGTGCGAGGGCAATCGTGTACAAAATAATTGAAAGGGATCTATCGTCTGGAAGGGGCAATGAATTTACAGTAGAGTGGCCGATTGCGGAAAGACAGACAGAACGGTGAAGAAAGAGAACGTGTGGTGGAAAAAAAAGCGACATATAAAAAAAGAATGCGGCTATAAAAGGGCGATAAAAACAGGCCGTTATCGGATCGTTGGTGACGAGAGTATGACAGCCTCCCAATCAGTATGAGGTGCGTGCTTGTGAGTGAGGCGATAGTTGGTCGCTGAGCGGCGCTCCTGTCGGCTCTCTCGCGCACACACACGCGGACTTCCGCATGTGGTGTGTTTGGTGTTTACCTCTCGATCGAGAGTATGGCCGGTTGAAAACATTGTTATTCGCAAAGAGGGATGGCGTGATTGAAGTAATGGCCTGAATGCGCTTGTATTGGGATGGTAGGGATGACCAGTATGATGAGAACAACTCACCTGGGAAGAAGATAGTGTTATCATCTCGTTCTGGGTAGAATACGTAGCAGATGCCTGGACTGTTTTTCGCACTTTTTGTGAAGGGAATACAATTCTTCAACTGGATGTAAAAAAACAACGGGACTAGATAAAGTGCTGGGTATTTTTTAGTGCGGTAAACGTTTGACCTTGGTCTCTTTTGGTTTCGTAATACGTTTTTAGTTTTTTTTTAAGTTTCCCATATAAGAGTTGTTTTTATTTTGAGTGAAATGCTTCTATGTGTAAATGGGCTGATTTTTCTTCTTTATAGTTTAGTAGCCGTCCCGTGGCTGAGTGGTTAGCGCACTTGGCTACTGATCTAAGGGACCTAGGTTCGAGCCCAGGCAAGGTATAGATGTTTGTTGTTTTTCTGCTGAGGTTCCGCCATCCTCATAGACGGGCTATGGCGTATTAAACTGACAGGCTCTTATCAGACTTCTGTGGCAAGCAGCCTGTCAGACTTTTGTGACAAGCAGCTGCTTGAGTGGATATTTATTCATTATTATTATTACTATTGAAAGGTTAAGTTGCGTCAATAAAGAGGAATAAATAGCAAATGTACAGAATATTGAATCTCTGAAAAATATTTTTGGACGGGTTGGTACCGCGTCAGTCTTGTAATCTACAGTTCTCAGCTTCGAGTCCAATCTGTGTCAGTGTTGAGATTTATCTCCGTAACACTCTCGGCCCTGCCTTCGGTCAGAAAGGTGACGCCAATGGACTAGGAAAGACCGCCGTCTGTCTGATGGGACGGCAAGCCGTGGCCCCTGTGCGGGAGAGCCTGTGCACGTTGAAGAACACGCTGGATAACCTTGACGAGAGGCTACCATCTGTCTCCTAACAGCTGTCCAGTGGGTCCCCTCACCCAACCTTCTCTGAGCCTTCAGGATCCTTGTGGCCTTGCCTTTTAGCCTATAATGTGTCAGAAAAATGCCTCTCAGAGGTAAAACAACTCAACGATACAAGTTTAGAAAGTAGAATATTCAATGAAATATAACTTTCTGTATTTTGTTTACTTTTACCCACATACGGTCTGTATCTAGTCTAGTGGTTACTTACACCTAGTCTAGTTGTTGGGTACTAAACCAGCGGAAGCTCAATGTACAGATACTGGACAGAAAAATGGAAACAGTTCTATTTTATCTCAGTAGAAAATCACATTCTGAGATGGATGGATGGATCACATTTTATCTCAGTAGAAAATCACATTCTGAGATGGATGGATGGATCACATTTTATCTCAGTAGAAAATCACATCTTCTTCAATGTGATTTTTAATGAAAAATCAC